>CAKXYN010000103.1:2509921-3764881 GCA_935064755.1 Tragelaphus eurycerus | reverse complement strand
GATAAAATGGTAGGGAACAAAATCAGAAACAGAAAGTTAAACAGAAACTGGAAAAAATAAAATTAAAAAAGAAAGAAATTGGGTATATAATGTTGCATGATCTAGCTCTTGTATTTACTTTGGTAATATACTGGGCTTTATTGACTTCTGAATTATAAATCAATCTTTAGTTCCTGAGATAATACCCTGGTAATAATACAGTATATTTTTTATGCATTGCCAATTTTGTTAATCTTTAGTTTAGACTTTTTCCATTTATGTTTATGAAATTTATTGATCTGCAATTACTTTTCTTGTAATATTCTTGTCAGATTTTATAATCAAATTAAATATGCTGAGAATGCTTTCACTTATTAATGGAGTTGGAATTAATTAATTGTTTCCACTTATTAATTAACTACTGTAAGCTTGGAATTATTTCTTCATAAATATTTAGTAATATTCAGTAGTGGAATTCCACAAAGCTGAAGTTTTCTTTGTGGAAAGTTATTTATGTATTTATGAAGTCAAGTCTTTTAAAAAAGAGAAAGTTTTCATTTTTTTCTTTTATCAGTTTGACAAATTATCTCTTTCTAGGAACTATTTCACTTTGTTTACACTTTCAAATTTAAATAATTTGCTATAATTTAATATATGTGCAACCTTTACTGATGTCCCATTTTTATTTCCAATTTTGATCATTTATACCTGTCTTTCACTATCTTTGTTTTTTCAGGCATTTATCAATTTTGCTACTCATTTTAAATAATTAACTTTTATCTATTTTTATTTTCTCTATTAAAAATGATTTTAAGTATTGTTAACTTTCGTTCTTTTCTTAACTTATTTCATCTTATTTTTCTTTAGGCTTAAGCTTTCATTGCTTTTAACTTCTTGATATGCATACTCAGATCTTTGATTTAAATCTTTGTTATTTTTAAATTACACATTTAAAGCTGCTTTCACGCTAAGCACAGCTTTCCAGTTCAGTTCAGTTGCTCAGTTGTGTCCAACTCTTTGCGACACCATGAACCACAGCATGCCAGGCCTCCCTGTCCATCACCAACTCCCGTAGTTCCAAACCCATGTCTATCAAGTCGGTGATGCCATCCAACCATCTCATCCTCTGTCATCCCCTTCTCCTTCTGCCCTCAATCTTTCCCAGCATCAGGGTCTTTTTAAATGAGTCAGCTCTTCACATCAGGCGGCCAAAGTATTGGAGTTTCTCCTTCAACATCAGTCTTCCCAATGAATATTGAGGACCGATTTCCTTTAGGATGGACTGGTTGGATCTCCTTGCAGTCCAAGGGACTCTCAAGAATCTTCTCCAACACCACAGTTCAAAGGCATCAATTCTTCAGCACTCAGCTTTCTTTATAGTCCAACTCTCACATCCATACACGACCACTGGAAAAACCACAGCCTTGACTAGACGGACCTTTCTTGGCAAAGTAATGTCTCTGCTTTTTAATATGCTGTCTAGGTTGGTCATAACTTTCCTTCCAAGGAGTAAGCGTCTTTTAATTTCATGTCTGCAATCACCATCTGGAGTGATTTTGGAGCCCAGAAAAATAAAGTCTAACACTGTTTCCACTGTTTCTCCATCTATTTGCCATGAAGTGATGATGTAGTTAATGTTTTAATATACTTAATTTAATACACTGAAAATATTTTCCATTGTAATTTCTTCTTTACTTGATGTGTTCTTTAGAAATTTATTGATTTATTTTTCTTTATTTTGAAATATTCCTGTCTTTTTAAAACTTATTTATTGTTTAGTCAAGCAATTTAGTTATTTTGGTCAGAGAATATCCTCACTATGGTTTAAATTCTTTAAAATCTTTGAAATATTCTTTATTACTCCACATATGGTTAGTTTTCACAGAAATAAGTGCATGTAAGATTGGAAAGAGTATGGAGTATGTATTCTGAACTTTTGGGTAGGAGATTTTATACCCAGATCAGGGGTACAGAGTGTTCAGTTGAACGTTTATTTACTTTTCATTTGCTCCTGTTGTTCTGTCAATTACTAAAAGAGACATGTAAACAGTTTCCACTGTGAATGCAGGTGTATATAATGATCCTGTAATTTAATGAAATTTATTTAGACCAATCGTAAAGGAAATCAACTCTGAATATTCATTAGAAGGACTGATGCTGAAGCTGAAGCTCCAACACTTTGGCCACATGATAGGAAAAACTGACTTTTCATAAAAGTGTATGTTGCTGGGAAAAATTGAGGGCAGGAGAAGAAGAGGGCAACAGAGGATGAAATGGTTGGATGGCATCACTGATTCAATGGACGTGAATTTGAGCTTTATGTCTATCAAAGTTGTCTGCCTTAATGTGTGGCATTACCATAGATTTAATAGGTCTTTAGTGCAGTTTTTGCACCATACATTTTTTATACTTTTTCTTTAGATTCTTTATTTTTAATTAATCTATTTTTTAAAATTGTAGGATAATTACTGAGGCCATGTCCTTCTACTCTGTCATCTTGAACAGAAACAGGCTCTTCAATTATCTTTTGATATTGATTTTTTTTAATTCATAGTTTTAAAAAATTAATTAATTAATTTTAATTGGAGGATAATTACTTTACAATCTTGTGATGGTTTTTGCTCTACATCAACATGAATCAGCCACAGGAACACTTGGCTTTGAGTGCCCTGCTTCATGCATCAAACTTGCACTGGCCATCTATTTTACATATGGTCTCTTTTAAATATAAATGTTTTGGTGCTATTCTCTCAAATCATCCCACCTTCATCTTCTTTCACAAAGTCCAAAAGTCTATTATTTACATCTGTGTCTCCTTTGCTGTCCTGCATCTAGGGTCATTGTTACTGTCTTTCTAAATTTCGTATATATGTGTTAATATATAGTATCTATCTTCCTCATTCTGATTTTCACCACTCTTTATAAGAGGCTCCAGTTTTATCTACTTCATCAGAACTGACTCAAATGTTCTCCTTTTTATAGCTGAGTAGTATTCCATTGTGTATACGTACCTCTATTTAATCTCAATGTTTATGTGTAATTTTATTTCAGTTTTATCATTGAAAAGAAGCATATCTTTGACTAAAAAAAAATTTGATCTGAAAATCTCTGCTTTAAATTCCACTTTTTGTCAATTTAGCATAAATGAAATTAAGAACATATTTTGTTTTAGGTCTACCATCTAAATATTGTGAGTCTGAGTGAACTCCGGGAGTTGGTGATGGACAGGGAGGCCTGGCGTGCTGCAATTCATGGGGTCGCAAAGAGTCGGACACGACTGAGTGACTGATCTGATCTGATCTAAATATTTAATTTTTATTTGTTCCCTTTTCTGTCTTTTACTTATTACTTTATTTCTTTCTCTTATTTTTCTTAGAGTTCTTTTCTATCTCATTTATTTTTTTACCTCAGTTAGCTTGTAAATTTTGGATTGTTTCATATTTTATAAATACCCTGAAAATTGGAGTAGGCATCCTTGACTTATGAAGACTAGGACATCTTTCTACTCCTGTCTTGCAATGACAATGAATGAATTTTACAGTCTTTTTACCCCATTTATTCCCTATTGACATTTTGCCATTAAAGTTATATATTTAAAAAAATATAAACAATATTACTCATATTCAATGTTTACCCTCATATTTCTTTTTATTACTCTATATTCCTTCTCACAGTCTCTGCTTCCATGGGATAATTTTTCTGTTTCACGAATCAGTTAAGTTCAGTCACTCAGTTGTGTCTGACACTTTGGGACTCCATGAATTGCAGCATGCCAGGCCTTCCTGTCCATCATCCACTCCTGGAGTTCACTCAGACTCACATCCATCGAGTCAGTGATGCCATCCAGCCATCTCATCCTCTGTTGTCCCCTTCTCCTTCTGTCCCCAATCCCTCCCAGCATCAGAGTCTTTTCCAATGATTCAACTCTTCACGTGAGGTGGCCAAAGTACTGGAGTTTCAGCCTTAGCATCATTCCTTCTAAAGAAATTCCAGGGCTGATCTCTTTCAGAATGGATTGGTTGGATCTTCTTGCAGTCCAAGGGACGCTCAAGAGTCTTCTCCAACACCACAGTTCAAAAGCATCAATTCTTTGGCGCTCAGCCTTCTTCACAGTCCAACTCTCACATCCATACATGACCACTGGAAAAACCATTGCCTTGACTAGACGAACCTTTGTTGGCAAAGTAATGTCTCTGCTTTTGAATATGCTATCTAGGTTGGTCATAACTTTTCTTCCAAGGAGTAAGTGTCTTTTAATTTCATGGCTGCAGTCACTATCTGCAGTGATTTTGGAGCCCCTGAAAATAAAGTCTGACACAGTTTCCACTATTTCCCCATCTGTTTCCCATGAAGTGATGGGATCAGATGCCATGATCTTCGTTTTCTGAATGTTGAGCTTTAAGCCAACTTTTTCACTCTCCTCTTTCACTTTCATCAAGAGCCTCTTTAGTTCCTCTTCACTTTCTGCCATAAGGGTGGTGTCATCTGCATATCTTTTTTTTTTTTTTTTTTTTTAAAACCCATAACTTTATTTAGCCCAGTGTTTCCCAAACCTAGTGGATCATGGAAACCTCTGCATACCTTGGGGGACAGTGCTACACAGGCCACCAGTCTGGAAAGTGCTGTGTGGGAGGGCAGTAGGGGAGTCTATGAAAGTGGAGGAAGGTATCTCCAGGAGAAGCCATGTGGCAGGGGTTAAGCCACAGTGAGATTCCAGAGAGAAGGGAAGGAGGCGGCTGAAATGCCAGGGCCGAGGGCCCCGAGCAGAAGGGGAGTGCAAACAGGGGAGACCCAGGGCAGGGGGGACAGAGAGAGGAGGCAGAGGCGACCCTGAGCGTTCACATTTGAGGAGGGAGGAAATGCGAGAGCAGAAAGGGGGTGAAGGGTGGGGGCACCCTTCATTCCGCCCAGTCCCTGGTCACCCTTCCCGATTTGTGCCTGGGGTGGGCTAAGCCCTGTGGCTTCTCCCAGGACAGGGGACCCTGGAGAGAGAAGGGTGGCGGCTCTGCTTCTTGAGAGAGAATAATGCCCGGAAGACACAGAGACGTTCTGTCCCCGCTACGCACAGATGGTGTGATTATAGAACCGACAGCAGTTGTCCAGGGCCTCTAGGCTGAACTCCGGGCTGGTGCTCTGGAAGGCCTGGTGGCAGCACTGGTATACCTCAAAGCTGGTGCTGTTGAAGGTGGTGTTCAGGAGGGACACACAGTCCACTGCAGGGCCCCTGGGCATGTAGAGGATCCCGGCCACACAGGCGTTCACCAGAGACACACAGGCCCCCGTGAAGAGCGCCCGGAGCACGATCTGGGAGAAGTCGCTCTTCCGCTGGGGAGCCATGGAGGCTGCAGGAGGACAGGAGGGCTCAGGGCCAGGACTCCGCAGGCCCCTCTCCTTCCTCTCTGTGCCTCTGGCTGCGTCTACTGACCCCCTTCCTCTTCTGGGGGGGCCAGAGGAACAGACGCTGTCCTTCTGACACTTGCTGAGTCTGAGAGTCCTCCTTGGCCTGACTAGGTAGCATGCCACACCTCCCCACGTGCCATTGGCGGCAGGTGTAAGGAAAGAACATTGAGGTTATTGATATTTTTCCCAGAAATCTTTATTCCAGCTTGTGTTTCTTCCAGTCCAGCGTTTCTCATGATATACTCTGCATATGCTATGCTATGCTATGCTAAGTCACTTCAGTCGTGTCCAACTCTGTGTGACCCCATAGACGGCAGCCCACCAGGCTTCCCCCGTCCCTGGGATTCTCTAGGCAAGAACACTGGAGTGGGTTGCCATTTCCTTCTCCATTGCATGAAAGTGAAAAGAGAACGTGAAGTTGGTCAGTCATGTCCGACTCTTAGCGACCCCATGGACTGCAGCCTACCAGGCTTCTCTGTCCGTGGGATTTTCCAGACAAGAGTACTGGAGTGGGGTGCCATTGCCTTCTCTGCTGCATATAAGTACACATAAGTTAAATAAGCAGGGGAACAATAGACAGCCTTGAAGTACTCCTTTTCCTATTTGGAACCAATCTGTTGTTCCATGTCCAGTTCTAACTGTTGCTTCCTGACCTGCATATAGGTTTCTCAAGAGGCAGATCAGGTGGTCTGGTATTCCCATCTCTTTCAGAACTTTCCACAGTTTTTTGTGATACACACAGTCAAAGGCTTTGGCATAGTCAATAAAGCAGAAATAGTGTGTAGTGAAACATTATTTAAGCAAAATTTTTTAAACTTCTAAAGTATTGTTTTAAAGTATTTTGCATTGGGTTGATATGCAAATACTTTGCATTACATATACTTCTTCCAATATGTATATTATTTTTATATTTGTATTCAAAATAAGAAAAATTTTCAGATATGTACGTCTAATGAAATTACCCTTAAAACTACTAAAAGTGAATATTTTTAATTTCTGTTATTATTCTAAAATAGTAATTCGATGAAAATGTCAAATATTTTAATAAATATAAATGAAAGAATATTTTCTTACCAGAAAATGAATAGTTATAATAAACTTCAATAAATATTGAATAATTTTGTTCTTCATTAATGCAACTCCACCAGAATACCCCAAACGGATTTCTTTCCTATTTGCATCACATATCCTCAAATTTCTAACTTATGTGTGGTCCTACCAGCTACATGTTTTAAGGCAAGGATCACTTTGCCATACTTGGTTTCTACCATGTGCTATCTAGCTTGGCCCCAAATGCTGTTTGATAATTTGAATGAAAATGATTTTTCAACTGGTATAACATTTAAACAGTTTACCCTCTAAATAATCTTTGGAAATCACAGAGAGGAAACTATTTTACTTCTTAGAGCAAGACTTTGGGGATGTTCATAGTTGGGTTTAAATCTTTGTTTCTCTAAATACTAATTATATCACATGTGCTATACCTAAGAGTTACCTAAGATTTTTTACATACACCACCTCTCTGATGAATGAAGATGTATCACTCATAGTAATATTTGAGAATAAATATACTATTGTTTATAAAGAGGTTTTTAAGGTTCATGATTGCAGGACATTGCAATGGTAGTAATGATTTTGTTTGTAATTATTACAATAAAATGTAGTTACGCTGTATAAATAATATTCAAAGAATAGCTCAATATTAAGTAAAATTTTAAACATAATAGATTGTCTACCTACCTATGCTTCTTGGACAAATGATACTTTATAGGAGTAGGAGCAGGTAAATGCATCAATAACTCTGAAACTCACAACTACAATTAAGTTAGTTTTTTTAAAATTGATTTTACTCCTTAGGGAACTGAGACTTGCAAATTCTCATACAATTTGTAAATGAAGGAACCAGTGTTTTCATCCAGGTTTGACTGGTTCCAAAATATGTTTATTTCCAAATTGTGCCATGTTGCCTCCTTATGGATTGTGACCTTTCACAATGATATTAACAACATGTTGATTTGAGAGAGATTGAAAAAAATAGTACTGCCTTAAAGAATGTGTTAGGCCCCTGTCCTTGTAGTGGTAATTATTTTGAGACTAGTTAGTTAAATGCTATATGGGTTCCCTAGTGGCTCAGACAGTAAAGAATCTGGATGCAATGCAGAAATGCATCCTTGGGCCAGAAAGATCTCCTGGAAAAGGGAATGGCTACACACTTTAGTATTCTTGCCTGGAGAATCCCATGGACAGAGAAGCCTGGTGGGCTAGAGACCATGAGGTTTCAAAGAATCAGACATGACTTAGTGACTAACGTTTTCTCTTTCACTTGGTACAATTAAGCTGATAATTTTTAACAAAAGAATAATGGTAGACAGGCGTATGAAAAGATCATTACTAACTATTAGAGAAATGCTAATCAAAATTGCAATGAGATATTGACTCACATTGGTCGCAATAGCCATTATCAAAAATCTACAAATAAATGCTGGCAATGGTTTCTACACTGTTGGTGGGAAGACAAATGTGGAGAACAGTAAGGACATTCTTCAAAAAACTAAAAATAGCTACCATATGATCCAACAAACCCAGTCCTGAGCATATACCCAGACAAAAAATGTAATTCAAAAAAACACATATACCCCAGTCTTCACAGCAGCACTATTTATAATAGACAATATGAGGAAATAACACAAGCACCCATAGACAGATGATTGGCTTAAGATGTGGTGTGTATACACACACACACATAAACACACACACACACACACACACACACACACACACACACACACAGAGTGAGATATTACTTAGCCATGAAAAAGAATGAAATATTGTCATTTTCAGCAACATGGACCAAGGGGATATTATACTTAGTGAAGTAAGTCAGACAGAGAAAGATAAATACCAGATTATACCACTTACATTTGGAATGTAAAAAAAACACATTACAAATGAATCTATATACAAAAATAAATAGATTCACAGACATAGAAAACAAACTTATCATTACCAATGGAAGAGGGATAAATTAGGAGTATGGGATTAACAAATACAAACTACAGTATATGTAATAGAGAAGCAACAAGGGTTTACTATATAGCACAGGGAATTAAGTTCACATTTTGTAATAACCTATAATAGAAAATAATCTGAAGAATACATATATAACTTAATCATTTTGCTGTATACCTGAAACTATCAAAAATATTGTAAATCATCTATATTCAACTAAAAAGAAATAATTACGATTGATAGAGATACAGGGCAAATTTTTTTGAAGCTTATACTTAGGCCTTCATGAAATAAAATCTATATGGAATAAAAATAGGCCATGGCAACTGCATGGCATTTGAATTACTAAAAATATCAGAAAGAGCTCTCACCAACATTGAGAAAAACTTCTCTGTATCTTTAAGTGGAAAAGAATCATTATAAATATTTTATACAAAATCTTGAGATTATAGAGCATTTTATGAGTACAGCTTGAATTTAGGAACTTGTATGGAAAAATGTGTTTTTTCCTATTAATAAAAAATACGTTAGAGTAATGAGGCTTCTCTGGTGGCTCAATTGGTAAAGAGTCCTCCTGCCAATAATGCAGAAGACTCAGATTTGATCCCTGTGTCTGGAAGATCCCTTGGAAAAGAGAATGGCAACGCACTCCAATATTTTTGCCTGGAGAATTTCATGGACAGAGGAGCCTGGTGGGCTACTGTCCATGGGCTCACAAAGAGTTGGATACAATTGAGCAACTAACACTAGAGTAATGAAGTCCGAATTCAAACATACGCACCAGGTACTACTGTCAATGAGGTATACTTTTATATGTGCTTCCCAGTCAAATCAGTGAAAAAGAACCTGCCTACCAATGCAGGAGACACAGGCTCCATCCCTGGCTCAAGAAGATCCCCTGGAGAAGGAAATGACAACCCACTCCAGTATTTTTGCCTGGGAAATCCAATGGACAGAGGAACCTGGTGGGCCTCCATGGGGTCGTAGAAGAGTTAGACATGACTTAGCAACTAAACAACAGCAACAGAATTTTCTATACACACACTTTAACTAGAAACAAACCACTATTTAATACATGTTTAGTCTATCATTAGTCTTGTTGAAATTTGGTTTTGCCTGAGTCTTTTATGTTAGAGGTCATTCTCTAGGGGGAAAAAAAAAAAAAAAAAACAAAACAACTATTTGCTCAGGCATGAAAACTCACAGTTCTACTTAATGTAAATAAATATTAAAAGGGATTTGTTTAAAAAGGAGATGTATCAACCATCAATATATTAAAACAGAATGGTGGACATTTTAAAGGCTTCAATGACTAATACAATTAGAGCACCTTTCTGTTGTTTTATTTTAAATTTTATTTTTAAATGGTATTCTCCATAATATAATGCTGGTAGTTTTCAAATTAACAATAAATTCAACCACACTTCTTTCAAAAGAATTTCTTGCTTTATAAAATTTGTATGTGTCAATGCCCTTTTACTTTTGAAAACTGATGGAGAAATAATTCCATATACAATTTAATGATAAATTCAAATTAAATGTGACCACTCTGCAAAAAATTGTAAAACCATTCAGTTCCACATCTGATAGCCTGTTACATATTTAGATTAATGAGTTAATAGAGTAGTCTCAGCTAATCTGTAGATAAAACTATGATGAATGTTAATTACCCTTAAAGAGAAATCAAGAACTTGATCTACTTGGACCACAGTAGAGAGTTGATTCTGGAGTACCCCCCAAAAATAAAGTCTGACACTGTTTCCACTGTTTCCCCATTTCCCATGAAGTGATGGGACCAGATGCCATGATCTTAGTTTTCTGAATGTTGAGCTTTAAGCCATCTTTTTCACTTTCCTCTTTCACCCTCATCAAGAGCCTCTTTAGTTCCTCTTCATTTTCTGCCATAAGGGTGGTGTCATCTGTATATATGAGGTTATTGATATTTCTCCCAACAATCTTGATTCCAGCTTGTGCTTCTTCCAGTCCAGCGTTTCTCATGATGTACTCTGCATATAAGTTAAATAAGCAGGGTGACAACATACAGCTTTGACGTACTCTTTTTCCTACTTGGAACCAGTATGTTGTTCATGTCCAGTTCTAACTATTGTTTCCTGACCTGCATATAGGTTTCTCAAGAGGCAGTTCAGGTTGCTTGGTATTCCCATCTCTTTCAGAATTTTCCACAGTTTATTGTTGTCCACACAGTCAAAGGCTTTGGCATAATCAAAGCAGAAATAGATGGTTTTTTTGGAACTCTCTTGCTTTTTCCATGATCCATTGGCTCTTGGCAATTTGATCTCTGGTACCTCTGCCTTTTCTAAAACCAGCCTGAACATCTGGAAGTTCATGGTTCATGTATTGCCGAAGCCTAGCTTGGAGAATTTTAAGCATTACTTTACTAGCGCGTGCTGCTGCTGCTGCTGCTAAGTCACTTCAGCTTCAGCTGCTGAGCTTTCCAAATTTGCTGGCATAGTGAGTGCAGCACTTTCACAACATCATCTTTCAGGATTTGAAATAGCTCCACTGGAATTCCATCACCTCCACTAGCTTTGTTCATAGTGATGCTTTCTAAGGCCCACTTGACTTCAAATTCCAGGATGACTGGCTCTAGGTGAGTGATCACACCATCGTGATTATCTGGGTCGTGAAGATCTTTTTTGTACAGTTCTTTGTATTCTTGCCACCTCTTCTTAATATCTTCTGCTTCTGTTAGTTTCATACCTTTTCTGTCCTTTATCGAGCCCATCTTTACATGAAATATTCCCTTGGTAGCTCTAATTTTATTGAATAGATATTTAGTCTTTGCATTTCTGTTGTTTTCCTCTATTTCTTTGCATTGATCACTGAGGAAGGCTTAAGTCTCTCCTTGCTATTCTTTGGAACTCTCTATTCAGATGCTTATATCTTTCCTTTCCTCCTTTGCTTTTCACTTCTCTTCTTTTCACAGCTATTTTTAAGGCCTCCCCAGACAACCATTTTGCTTTTTTGCATTTCTTTTCCATGGGCATGGTCTTGATCCCTGTCTCCTGTACAATGTCAGGAACCTCATTCCATAGTTCATCAGGCATTCTATCTATCAGCTCAAGTCCCTTAATTATATTTCTTACTTCCTCTGTATAATCATAAGGGATTTGATTTATGCCATACGTGAATGGTCTAGTGGTTTTCCCTACTTTCTTCAATTACCGCAGATGGTGATTGCAGTCATGAAATTAAAAGATGCTTACTCGTTGGAAGGAAAGTTATGACCAACCTAGATAGCATATTCAAAAGCAGAGATAGTACTCTGCCAACAAAGGCCCATGTAGTCAAGGCTATGGTTTTTCCAGTAGTCATGTATGAATGTTAGATTTGGATTGTGAAGAAAGCTGAGTGCTGAAGACTTGATGCTTTTGAGTTGTGGTGTTGGAGAAGACTCTTGAGAGTCCCTTGGACTGCCAGCAGATCCAACCAGTCCATTCTAAAGGAAATCAGTCCTGGGTGTTCATTGGAAGGACTGATGCTGAAGCTGAAACTCCAATACTTTGTCCACCTCATGTGAAGACTTGAGTCATTGGAAAAGACTCTGATGCTGGGAGGGATTGGGGGCAAGAGGAAAAGGGGACGACAGAGGATGAGATAGCTGGATGGCATCACTGACTTGATGGACATGGATTTGGGTGAACTCCGGGAGTTGGTAATGGACAGGGAAGCCTGGCGTGCTGTGATTCATGGGATCACAAGGAGTCGGACACGACTGAGTGAACTGAACTGAAAGAGCTGGGAAAATATCCATCTTCTGTATCATAGAGGTGACTATCTTACTGTCTTACAAAATATTCATATAAAAATATTCACTATTAAAGTTAGGATGCTTTAAGTCAAAATTGAAGGCAAAAGGAGAGGCGGCAACAAGGGACGTCATGGTTAGACAGCATCACTGACTCAATGGACATGAATTTGAGCAAGCTCTGGGAGCTAGTAAAGGACAGGGAAGTCGTTGTGCTGGAGTTCATGGGGTCACAAAGAGTCAGACGCGACTTAGCCACTGAACAACAAGTCAAAATATTCCATCTATCTAGCATTTAATGGAGAACACCCCTGTTTTTTTTTTCAATTAATTACAGAATGCATTTTATTTTTTTTTAAATTAATGTATTTTTTAATTGAAGGATAATTGATTTACAGAATTTTGTTGTTTTCTGTCAAACCTCAACATGAATCAGCCATAGGTGTACACATATCCCCTCCCTTTTTAACCTCCCTCCCATCTCCCTCCCCATCCTACCCCTCTAGGTTGATACAGAGCCCCTGTTTGGTTTCCTGAGCCATACAGCAAAGTCCCATTGGCTATCTATTTCACATATGGCAATGTAAGTTTCCGTGTTACTCTTTTTTTTTTTTTTTAATTTAATTTTTTTTTTTATTTTGGAGATTCCTCAAAAAACTGGGAATAGAACTGCCTTACGATCCAGCAATCCCACTGCTGGGCATCCACATTGAGAAATCCAGAATTGAAAGAGACACGTGTACCCCAATGTTCATAGCAGCACTGTTTACAATAGCCAGTACATGGAAGCAACCTAGATGTCCATCCACAGATGAATGGATAAGCAAGCTGTGGTACATATACACAATGGAGTATTACTCAGCCATTAAAAAGAATACATTTGAATCAGTTCTAAGGAGGTGGATGGAACTGGAGCCTATTATACAGAGTGAAGTAAGCCAGAAACAAAAACACAAATACAGTATACTAACACATATATATGGAATTTAGAAAGATGGTAAAAATAACCCTATTTACAAGACAGCAAAAGAGACACTGATGTATAGACCAGACTTTTGGACTCTGGGACCGGGAGAGGGTGGGATGATTGGGGAGAATAGCATTGAAATATGTATAATATCATATCTGAAACGAGTCAGTTCAGGTATGATGCCCTAGAACACCCCTGTTTTTAAAGAAAGGCTCATTTTTTTGTTTGATATTGTATTTATTTTGATCCTCCTTAATTTTAAGTGACTTTAAGCTGGGCCTCCATGGTCATGATTAGATGTCTGTGCCGAATTGTGTAGTTTACCTCACTTAGGATAGAAACACAATACTCACAGCTTATTGATTCTGTAGGTCCACCATGATAAAATCACGAACAGTGATATGAAAGCCAGTTTCTCTCATCACACACAGGCATGCGCGCGCACGCACACACACACACACACACACACACACACACACACACACAATTTCTTGCGTACCTCTTCAGACAAGTCAGTGTACTGATCTGTTATTTTCATATTTTCTACAATGAACATGTGCCTTGTGATAGGCCACTGAAAAGAAAGGCTCTGTGAATGAGAGTATATCAAATCCATCATAAAGCTTATGTAAGTGTGAATATGAGAAGCAGAAATAAAGTCATTATATATTAGATGGGAAAGCTGGAGAAAATGCACGCGATGACTGAGCTCACAGCGGTTGCATTGTTTGGTCACTTAGTCATACCCAACTCTTCTGCAAGCTCCTCTGTTAGTGGGATTTCCCAGGCAATAATACTGGCGTGAGTTGCCATCCCAGCCACGGATCAGACCTGTATCTCCTGCACTGCAAGCAGATTCTTTACCCCAGAGCCACTAGGGAAGTACCAAGAACTTACAAAAGTATTGATTAATATACCCCTGAATCCTTTACTGCTGTTGACCTAAAGATCAAAGCAAAAAGCCAAGCACAGCAGTGACATCACACACTTAACTGAAATGTTATCAATTTTAAAACAACTGAATTCTTTCTTTATGATAAATTATACATAACTATTATATATTAGATTTCTAGCAAGCTGCCTAAGGCAAAAGCATTGATTTTACCATAAAACAGTAACCAAACAATATATTCCTATTCTTTGTTCTATTATCAACATAAGCAAAAGTATGAGTTTTGTTCAGGACTTTTTGTCCCCTTCATGGATCACAGCCTTGTAGCGAAGGAGTTTGCCTAACTCCAAGAAGCTATGAAATATGCCATGCAGGGCCACCCAAGACAGAGGGTCCTAGTGCAGTGTTCTTGCAAAACATGGTCTGGGAGGAGGAAATGGCAACCTGCTTTAGTATTCTTGCCGTGAGAATGCCACGAATAGTATGAAAAGGTCAGAAGCTATGACACCAGAAGATGAGAGCCCCCAGGTCCTTTATTATATTTTTCTGTTTTTCTTTACATCACTTATAACAAACCTAGTCAGAACATTATATATCATATACATATATATATATGACTTTTAATGTTTTATTCTCCACTAACCTCTAAGTTCCCTGTAGATGGGTAGGAACTCAGTTGCTTCAGTGTTTGATTGCACGATGTCTCAGTGTCTGATTTTTTGTGACACTAAAGACTGTAGCCCGCCAGGCTCCTCTGTCCCTGGGATTCTCCAGGCAAGAATACTGGAGTGGGTTGCCATTTACTCCTCCAGGGGATCTTCCCCACCCAAGGATCAAATTCACATCTCCTGGATCTCTTGCATTTCAGGTGGATTCTTTTACCATGGAGCCACTGGGGGAACGCCCTGTAGACAGAGACTTCATCCATTTGTTCATTGCTGTGTCATTTGAGGCTTGTAAGTTGCCTAACATTATCATGAACATGCATGCAGTGTTTATTTACTAAAGGATGTTAAGTCCCAACCTCTGTGTCTTTCTAGAGATCTGCATCCCTAAATGACATGCTTCTATTCTGCCATGGCTCCATTATTGGGACACCCGTGAGCCTCATCTGCTTTCACATACACTGCTGCCTGCTTGACTTGGTTATAAATGTGTTCTTGCTAACTTCACTCACTGAGAACATAACATCTAGTTCCTGTTAAGAATTTTAACCAATAGTCTGGTTTTTCTCTTTACAATGTCAAGAACTGCTTAATTTTTAATATTGGGAATTGTCTTAGAAAGAAAGGCTAAATATTTCTTGTGTTTTCACTTAGTTGTATGTAGTTAAACTATTTAACCTATATTCGATAGAGTGTCTCAGAAAATGGGAACTCTTCCATTTTCTGGATTCCATGAATCTAGAAACAATGGCTAGAACTATTGAACCCAGGCCTACTGAAAGTGTACAAATAATAGATTACTTGAAAATTTAAATAAAATAAGGCAGTGATGGAGAAGAGAATAAGCTTAAAAAAATAAATGGCATGGCCACTTTTTATCATTTCTCATTTAGATATCCAGTTTCTTACAAAGATGCCTTTTTTTTTTTTTTTTCCCAAAATTACAGTATGGTTGCTATGGTAATATGTGCTTTATAATCAAGTGCAAAGGCTGTCTTCATTTTCACTGTGTCCCAAAATAATAAAGAAGATTATTAAAGTGGAGTCATGAGAGTCTGAAAAGAATCTGGGGTGAGAGAAAAAACAAAGAAGGCTTTAAACATTAAAAGCAAAATTTCAAAAGATCCCACAAAGACCTCATTAAGCATTTGTGGCAGCCTTGGGGGTCACTCAGTAATATTCTGGACAGCTTTGGACAGCTTTCTAATTCTTTTTGGAGAAGAATAATTTTGGACAGCTTTCCAATTTTTCTTGAGAGAGAGTGTGGATGATTGATGATCAATTATTCACTGATATTTGACAGGGCTGACAGTCACCTATGTGATTTGAGATTATTTTCTTTCACAAGAGAATGAATGAGTTAGCATCTCTGTGATAGGATTTCAAACACAGTGGATCCCTTAGTGGCTTGAGTACTTTTCACAATTTTTTTCCATCATTATAGTTTTAGACTTAGACATGGTCCACATCTACTTTCAACATAAAACGAAATGATTTTTACTCTCCTTTACAGTGAAAATTATTCTAACACACAGATTGGAGGCAAGCCACTCAGAGGATTTATAAAACATGTCACCACGTTAGGAATCATTATTCTCTGTGTGAACATTTGACTGGAGATTCCATTTTTGTGTTTCCCTGTGATCACTGGGAGAGCATGGTTGCAGATTGAAGCTGCTACATCTATCTTGCCAGGAGGGGCTGAAGAGCTTTCAGAGGACTCCCTGCACCATCAATAGCAGGGTGTCCTCCACCTGAGCCTTCATCAGAGGGAGCCCCTGTGCAATTAAAATTACTGCAGCCAAGACTGAAGCTCTCTCTCAATGAGGATTTTTAATTGAATTGCCCCATGATGGCTCTATTTTCTGTCTTGTCTCAGTCTACTCTATGCAATGAGGGCTGCCAAGACACTGGCCAGAACACACATTAGGGTTCCACGGGAGGTTCAGAGGTAAAGGGACTATGTAATACTGAACACTGCCTGCTGTTTAAGTGCATGCATTCTGCATCTCTGTTTCAGTGATGATATTACCTGTCCAGGAAAAATCTTGTTGGCGAAATCATAGGTACTTAGCTTCATATTTTGAATATATACATTCAAAAATTTGGTATTTTCTAGCATATTGGGATTTTGATTCATCTATAGATTATATTTAGGTAAGCACTTTTGCATTTATATATATGTTTTATAGATAAAATGGAGATATAAAAATTATCATGGTTATTTAATTCTTCTCTGGTGGCTCAGACAGTAAAAATCTGCCTGCAATGCAGGAAACCTGAGTTCAACACCTGGATTGGGAAGATCCCCTGAAGAAATTAATGGCTATGCACTCCAGCATTGTTGCCTGGGAAAGCCCATAGACAGAGGAACCTGATGGGCTGTAGACCATGGGGTTGCAAAGAGGTGGACATGAGTGATTGCCTAATACTTTCACTATCATTTGAGGAAAGGAGAGCTGTAGTTAGAGAACTAGCAGAACAGAGAAACTTCATCTCTCTCTGAATTGCCTGACTGTGTAAGTGAACTGATTGTCAGTGGTGGTACAAATGTCATGTATGATTATCTACTTGTTGAGATAAGAATATGAGACAATGCATGGAGTTCTTTTCTGTGTAAGTATTCTCATAGATATTGTATGTGAATAGGCATCAGAAACTCTTCTGATGGGTCAAAACCGACTCAAAATTTTCCTGGAGGCTTTTTTAAACAATTGGTATCAAGTACAAACCATAGGAGACGCTCCACTTTGAGACTATTATTATCAGCTTGTTGTATTGTCCATTGCACCTGTAAGTACCTTTTTCATTTTTCAAATCCAATAAATGCTTTTAATGAACTCTAAGCAAAGTTCAGAGAAGACAATGGCACCCCACCCCAGTACTTTGCCTGGAAAATCCCAGGGATGGGGGAGCCTGGTGGCTGCAGTCTATGGGATCACAAGAGTTGGATACCACTGAGCAACTGAATTGACTATTTTTCTAAGCTTTATGATAATCAGAGCTAATTTTTCTTAGGTTATCTATTTCTCTTGTGATCCACCTTAGTGCTTTCCCATGAACTTAATTCACTTTCATGTGATGCTAACATGAATTTTATTAGAATTTTAGAAAAAAATCTTGCTCTTTTGTGCTCTGTCGGCAGACATGTGAATCTTGGGTCCTATCTTCAACCTTCAATCTAACTTGATTAATGTTTTTGAAAGGCTTATGTTACCTCTGTGAGCTCCCTTTTTCCTTTCATTAAAACCATACTGACAATAGGTTTAAATCTCAGAGCTCTTAAATATTCATTATTTACAAAGCACTTTAGGGTATCTGGAAGAAAGATTTATTATTTGTAGCTTTTTTGAAAAAATATATGCTGTATTACTTAGCACATATTGAGCCATCTACTTTTTGTGTATTATGTGAAAATGAGTGTCGCTAAGTTGTGTTGGATTCTTCGTGACACCATGGACTATTCCATGGAATTCTCCAGGTCATAATACTGTGGTGGATAGCCTTTTCTTTCTCTAGGGGATCTTCACAACCCAGGGACTGAACCAAGGTCTCCTGCATTACAGGCTATTCTTTACCAGCTGAACCACAAGGGAAGCCCAAAAACACTGGAGTGGGTAGCCTATCCCTTCTGCAGGGGATCTTCCCAACCCAGGAATTGACTGGGAGTGCGGGGAGGGTCTCCTGCATTGAAGGTGGATTCTTTACCAACTGAGCTATATAAAATTATCAAAACACACGTTACTTGGGCAGACTGAAGTGGATTGCGGAAATGCTGGACTAGAAGGCAAGGTTAATATCTGACCATGTTTTTCCATATGTTTATATGTCAAGATGGGCTTCCCATGTAACACTAGTGGTAAAGAAACCGCCTGCCGATCCAGGAGACTTGAGAGATGTGGGTTCCATCTCTGGGTTGGGAACATCTCCTCGAGTAGGAAATGGCAACCCATTCCAGTATTCTTATCTGGGAAATCCCATGGATGGAGGAGCCTGACAAGCTATGGTTCATAGTGTTGCAAAAAGTCATACCAGACTGAAGCAGGTTAGCTCACATGCATAATATGTTAAGATAACACATTTCAAGAATAATATGTAATGCCTAATTGAAATTTTGTAGGTACTAGAAAAATGAAAATAAAATAGAAACAGATTTATTTCTCCTTCTACCAAGTAAAAGTTACACTGAAATTCTTCTAACAGATTCATCAAATTTTCATAATGATATTTATATGTGATAGCATCTCTGTACACCATGAATCGATTGCATTTCCATTTAATTTATTGACACTATCACTTCTATTGATATGACTAATGAACTTCAGTGATGCTGAAAAGCCTGATGACATTTTAGTTTTTTCTATACTAAGTCACATGTTATTTTTTTTCCTTAGTGCTTCCAAAATGCATTCATTCTTCTTTCCATTTTTTTTTTTTTTTAAGTTCATCAAGTTTATTAGAACATGCTTTGGAGTTTATTCAGAATCAATATTTCTAGGCACATGATCTTTTTTTTCTAAATATGTAGTTTAAAAATACTTTTGTTTTATCTGCAGAATTTTTTGAATGATAGATTTAGTTTATATACTGTTTTCTTGCTTTGATTTTTCTTCTGATTTTTATTATCCTATTTTCTGTATGTTTAATTTCTCTTTACTCTAAGTATAATAGCTTGCTTATGTTCCTGTTAAACTGATTTCTTTCCTTCTGTTTTTATGGTTGCTTTGTATCTTATCTTTTACTATGTGTCTTAAGACATTATTTTGTTGTTGCTGTTGTTTTGTGTGCTTTCAACAATAGTATTTGTTTCTGACATAATTTCTATTACATTATTTCTAATTCTTTCTTGACTTCTGGGAACTCAATAATCAGTTTAGTTGTGTGTTGCTCTTTCATATTTTGTATTATTTTGTTAATATCTTTAAATCCATGCAAATGTGGAGTTTGGTTTTCCAGTTCTAAAACTGGGATATGAAGGGATCTAGTGAAGGGGACATTATTTCATCACAGTGCTATATATTCCAAAATTGATAAATGAAGACACATCCTTGAGTATATTATGCTTTACCTTTAAAAATATGAGTCTTAATTCCTTCTTTTTCTTTGACCTTACTTAGAGGTTGGTTAATATTTTCAAAACTGCTTTTTTTTATATATATATTCTGTATTCTTCTCGTCATTTTATTTTGTACTTTCTTTTTTATTAATCTTAGTTGTGCTATTTCTGAGAATAAAGGGAGAACTCAATATGAGAGCATATTTTTAACAAAGAAATTCCCATTAAATATAATATCTAATAAGTTGGGTTATGACTTATCTGTCATATTTATTTTTTCTTATATTTATGAGTTTTATTATTTCTTAGAGTCCTTTAACTTAATGATTTTTCAAAATTTTATCTATATTGTTTCATATCCATGAATTTGGACATTCTTTAATACATCCCTGCTTACTGTTAATTGCCTTTTTTATTTTATATACTTTCACAGTTTTTCCCAACATGTGTTTTTCATTATTGATATGAGAGTTTGGAGATATTTAATTTGCTTTTATTTGTCTTCCCTTTCTTACTACTACTTCCAAATACTAAATCTTCAAAAAACTTACTGAATTTCATTTCAAGACTATTTTTATTTTTCATTTTGTGTTTGTTTTTTCCTGACTAGGTATTTTCCTCAGATGAATTCCACAGAAATGGTTCATGAATGGGATATTATCTAATTTTGTACATATTCCAATATATCTTTCTACAGTCTTCCAATATGAAGATTAACTGCCCTCATATTTGCTTATTGGATAATAACCCTTCATTGCAAAGCCTACATGTCTATTCCCTTGTCTAATGTGACCTTGTGATCAGTTTTTTTTTTTTTTTAAAGATACTCACCTGATTGCCTTTCCTTATGAAGTTATCTGTTTTCCCATTTTAAAACCTGTGTGAGAACAAATAATTTCACAATTTGTATGGAAATACAAAAAACCTCTAATAGCCAAAGCAATCTTGAGAAAGAAGAATGGAACTGGAGGAATCAACCTGCTTGACTTCAGGCTCTACTACAAAGCCACAGTCATCAAGACAGTATGGTACTGGCACAAAGACAGAAATATAGATCAATGGAACAAAATAGAAAGCCCAGATATAAATCCACACACCTATGAACACCTTATCTTTGACAAAAGAGGCTAGAATATACAATGGATTAAAGACAATCTTTTTAACAAGTGGTATTTGGAAAACTGGTCAACCACTTGTAAAAGAATGAAACTAGAACACTTTCTAACACCATACACAAAAATAAACTCAAAATGGGTTAAAGATCTAAACATAGACCAGAAACTATAAAACTCCTAGAGGAAAACATAGGCAAAACACTCTCTGACATACATCACAGCAGGATCCTCTATGACCCACCTCCCAAAATATTGGAAATAAAAGCAAAAATAAACAAATGGGACCTAATTAAACTTAAAAGTTTCTGCACAACAACAAAAAAAAACTATAAGCAAGGTGAAAAGACAGCCTTCAGAATGGGAGAAAATAATAGCAAATGAAGCAACAGACAAACAACTAATCTCAAAAATATACAAGCAACTCCTACAGCTCAATTCCAGAAAAATAAATGACCTAATCAAAAAATGGGCCAAAGAACTAAATAGACATTTCTCCAAAGAAGACATACAGATGGCTAACAAACACATGATAAGATGCTCAACATCACTCATTATCAGAGAAATGCAAATCAAAACCACAATGAGGTACCATTTCACGCCAGTCAGAATGGCTGCGATTCAAAAGTCTACAAGCAATAAATGCTGGAGAAGATATGGAGAAAAGGGAACCCTCTTACACTGTTGGTGGGAACACAAACTAGTACAGCCACTATGGAGAACAGTGTGGAAATTCCTTCAAAAACTGGAAATAGAACTGCCTTATGATCCAGTAATCCCACTGCTGGGCATACACACTAAGGAAACCAGAATTGAAAGAGACACGTGTACCCCAATATTCATCGCAACACTGTTTATAATAGCCAGGACACGGAAGCAACCTAGATGTCCATCAGCAGATGAATGGATAAGAAAGCTGTGGTACATATACATAATGGAGTATTACTCAACCATCAAAAAGAATACATTTGAATCAGTTCTAATGAGGTGGATGAAACTGGAGCCTATTATACAGAGTGAAGTAAGCCAGAAAGAAAAACACCAATACAGTATACTAAAGCATATACATGGAATTTAGAAAGATGGTAATGATAACCCTGTATGTGAGACAGCAAAAGAGACACAGATGTATAGAACAGTCTTTTGGACTCTGTAGGAGAGGAAGAGGGTGGGAAGTTTTGGTAGAATGGCATTGAAACATGTATAATATCATATATGAAATGAATCACCAGTCCAAGTTCCATGCATGATACTGGTTGCTTGGGGCTGGTGCACTGGGACAACCCAGAGGGATGGTACTGGGAGGGAGGTTTGGGATGGGAACACGTGTATACCCGTGGCAGATTCATATTGATGTATGGCAAAACCAATACAATGTTGTAAAGTAATTATCCTCCAATTAAAATACAGAAATTTATATTAAAAATATGTGATATCTTTTATGAAAACAGCTCAAATTCAAGAAACTGTGTTAAGACTTATCTCACTTTTTCAGTGTTTTTGACTAATCTTGATTTTCCTTTAATCTCACTATAATGTTCTATTTGTCTAATTTTATTTTTCCCTGAAAATAAGGTCCTATTTAGCCTCACAAAGTTTTCTATTTTTTTTTCTTTTTTTCCTCTCTGTTGAATATTTATCATTTGAGTCATTAATATGGACAAATATTATACCCATTTAATCTTCTCACCTATTATTTATGCACACACAAACACACACACACACACACACATCTCTGCATTTTCATAAGGTCATTCCATCACATAACCAATCAGTTGTTTCTGAAGTGGAGCACATGCACTCCAGAAATTGTGTAGGACAATCTTTCAGTTAAGTTCAGTTGCTCAGTCATGTCTGACTCTTTGCGACCCCATGAATCGCAGCATGCCAGGCCTCCCTGTACATCACCAACTCCCAGAGTTCACTCAGACTCACATCCATCGAGTCAGTGATGCCATCCAGCCATCTCATCCTCTGTCGTCCCCTTCTCCTCCTGCCCCCAACCCCTCCCAGCATCAGAGTCTTTTCCAATGAGTCAACTCTTCACATGAGGTGGCCAAAGTACTGGAGTTTCAGTTTTAGCATCATTTCTTCCAAATAAATCTCAGGACAATCTTTAGGATAACAAAATTGTTCTAAATCTGCCAAGTCAGAGAGCATGAATTTGTGCTAAATGGTAGATTGCACAGTATAGAAGCCTGAGCACTGGCAACCTCAATCGCTTACTCATTTGCAATGTATTGCTGGCTATCTGGGATTTTAATTGTACTATTTTGGAGTCTTTATTTCCTTTCATTGATTACTTGATTTATGTCATCTTCCTACATAAACCTCTAACCAGGGTTCAGTTCAGTTCAGGTCAGTTGCTTAGTCGTGTCCAACTCTTTGTGACCCCATGAATCGCAGCACGCCATGCCTCCCTGTCCATCATCAACTCCTGGAGTCCATCCAAACCCATGTCAATCGAGTTGGTGATGCCATCAAACCACCTCATCCTCTGTTGTCCCTTTCTCCTCCTGCCCTCAATATTTCCCAGTCTTTTCAAATGAGTCAGCTCTCCACATCAGGTGGCCAAAGTATTGGAATTTCAGCTAACTGCGGTAAACATTGTCATTTTAGCTCTTTGTGATTGCATTTAGTTTTAGGATGTGCAGTTAATGATGAAACTGTCCCAGGGATGGGAGAATAAAATATTAGCACCGTCCTCTGTGAGCCAGAAATGAACAAAGTAGGATTTCTGACACCTACTTGAAAGTAGTGCCAGGACTATTCATCATTAAACTGGTTTTATATTAGCAGGAATATATACACCAAATTTGCCAGAAATCACAGACAGAAAACAAAACAAACTTGACTCTGGAAAATGTCACATGACCCTTTCAGGAGGCAGATTCTGCTCTGTACTTCTAACTCCCTATCTGCTCACTATGTTGTTGAAGATCTTTGAAAGAAATAATTTATTGGAGTATCGTTGCTTTACAATGTTGTGTCAGTTTTACTATACAGCAAAGGGAATCAGTTATATATACAGCATATCAGATCAGATCAGATCAGTCGCTCAGTCGTGTCCGACTCTTTGCGACCCCATGAACCGCAGCACGCCAGGCCTCCCTGTCCATCACCAGCTCCCGGAGGTCACTCAGACTCACATCCATCGAGTCAGTGATGCCATCCAGCCATCTCATCCTCTGTCGTCCCCTTCTCCTCCTGCCCTCAATCCCTCCCAGCATCAGAGTCTTCTCCAATGAGTCAACTCTTCACATGAGGTGGCCAAAATACTGGAGTTTCAGCTTTAGCATCATTCCTTCCAAAGAAATTCCAGGATTGATCTCCTTCAGAATGGACTGGTTGGATCTTCTTGCAGTCCAAGGGACTCTCAAGAGTCTTCTCCAACACCACAGTTCAAAAGCATCAATTCTTCGGCGCTCAGCCTTCTTCACAGTCCAGCTCTCACATCCATACATGACCACAGGAAAGACCATAGCCTTGACTAGGCGAACCTTTGTTGGCAAAGTAATGTCTCTGCTTTTGAATATGCTATCTAGGTTGGTCATAACTTTCCTTCCAAGGAGCAAGCATCTTTTAATTTCATGGCTGCAGTCACCATCTGCAGTGATTTTGGAGCCCAGAAAAACAAAGTCTGACACTGTTTCCACTGTTTCCCCATCTATTTCCCATGCAGTGATGGGACCAGATGCCATGATCTTCGTTTTCTGAATGTTGAGCTTTAAGCCAACCTTTTCACTCTCCACTTTCACTTTCATCAAGAGGCTTTTTAGCCCCTCTTCACTTTCTGCCATAAGAGTGGTGTCATCTGCATATCTGAGGTTATTGATATTTCTCCCGGCAATCTTGATTCCAACTTGTGTTTCTTCCAGTCCAGCATTTCTCATGATGTACTCTGCATACAAGTTAAATAAATATGGTGACAATATGCAGCCTTGACGTACTCCTTTTCCTATTTGGAACCAGTCTGTTGTTCCATGACCAGTTCTAACTGTTGCTTCCTGACCTGCATACAGATTTCTTAAGAGGCAGATCAGGTGGTCTGGTATTCCCATCTCTTTCAGAATTTTCCATAGTTTATTGTGATCCACACAGTCAAAGGCTTTGGCATAGTCAATAAAGCAGAAATAGATGTTTTTCTGGAACTCTCTTGCCTTTTCCATGATCCAGCGGATGTTGGCAATTTGATCTCTGGTTCCTCTGCCTTTTCTAAAACCAGCTTGTACATCAGGAAGTTCACGGTTCACATATTGCTGAAGCCTGGCTTGGAGAATTTTGAGCATTACTTTACTAGCGTGTGAGATGAGTGCAATTGTGCGGTAGTTTGAGCACTCCTTGGCATTGCCTTTCTTTGGGATTGGGATTGTATATACAGCATATACATACATGTATATACATATATCCATACCTCCTCTTTTTCAGATTTCTTTCCCATTCAGGTGACCACAGAGCCCTGAGTAGAGTTCCCTGTTCTATATAGTACGTTCTCGTTAGTTATCTATATTATGGTGACTCAGAAGGTAGAGAATCTGCCTGCAATGTGGGAGACCTGCATTGGGAAGACCCCCTGGAGAAGGGAAGAGCTAGCCACTCCAGTGTTCTTGTCTGGAGAACTCCACGGACTATCTATGGGGTTGCAAAGAGTTGAACATGACTGAGTGCCTTTCACTTCACTTCAGTGTATATATGCCTAAGCTTTTAATGCTAGAATTTTAAAAAGAATGGAATTTAAGTAGGAAATACCTAAATAAAATGTGAGCTAATGACAAAGTGTCAATAGTCATTGTTGTCTTTGAAGGGCAATAAACCAATAATAAATGAGAAAATCTTCTAAGCCATCAATGGTAGCCCTTGCCTGCTGCTGGCACTCAGGTAACATAAAGATGCTTCTCTAGTTGCTGGGCTTTGCTTGCCCCTCTTTAAAGGGAAACAAACCTCTCTGAGAAAGAGGATGCTTGCCATATATAGGGGAGAAATGGAATTTTAGTTTGGAACATATAATTTTGCTCAGATTCATTTTAGGGAGATGTGCATGAGAGTTTCCACTAATACAGCTGATGATTTGAAGATAAAAACCAAGGTTCCTGGGGAAAAAAAAGTTCAGTATATGTATCATGATCTCCAAGAGAGAAAGGAACACACAATGTGCAGAAAGTAGATGGCGTGCACTCACAGTATTTGACAAAATTGACAAAGAGTCAGAAACGGACACAGAGCAGCAGACTGGTTAAAAATTGGGAAAAGATTATGTCAAGGCTGTATATCGTCATCCTGCTTATTTGACTTATATGCAGAACACAACATGCAAAATGCTGGGCTGGATGACTCGCAAGCTGAAATTAAGATTGACAGGAGAAATATCAACAACCTTAGATATACAGATGATATCATTCTAACAGCAGAAAGCGAAGAGGAACTAGAGAGTCTCTTAATGAGTGTGAATGAGGAGAGTGAAAAATCTGCCTTAAAACTCGACAGTAAAAATGAAGATCATGGCAACCAGTCCTATCATTTCATGGCAAATAGACGGGGACAAAGTAGAAACAGTAACAGATTTCCCTTCCTTTGGCTCCAAAATCACTGTGGACAGTGACTTCAGGCATGAAATTAAAAGACACATGCTCCTTGGAAAGAAAGCAATGACAAACCTACACAACATATTCAAAAGCAGAGACATCACTTTGCACACAAATATCCATATAGTAAATCTATGTTTTTTTTTCCAGTAGTCGTGTATGGATATAAGAGTTGGACCATGAGGAAGGCTGAGCACCTAACAATTTATGATTTTGAACTGTGGTTCTGGAGAAGACTCTTGAGAGTACCTTGGACAGCAAGATTAGACCAGTCAATTCCAAAGGAAATCAACCCTGAATATTCATTGGAAGGATTGATGCTGAAACTGAAGCTCCAATATTTTGACCACCTGATGCAAAGAGTAGAGTCATTGAAAAAGACCTTGATGCTGGGAAAGATTGAAGGCAGGAGGAGAAGGAGGCAACAGAGGATGAGATGGTTGGATGGAATCACTGACTCAATGGACATGAATTTAAGAAAACTCTGGGAGACAGTGAAGGACAGAGGAGCCAAGCATACTGCAGTCCATGAGGTAGCAAAGCATCGGGCATGACTTAGCAACTGAACAGCAACAACAATAAATTTGGAGGAATTGATATATTCATGAAAATAAATTCCAAGTCATGCTAAGCTTTTGGTCAATATCTAAGAAGCAAAATCAAGTGTTCTTATCCTCAGATCAGATCTGTCGCTCAGTCTTGTCCGACTCTTTGCGACCCCATGAATTACAGCACGCATCCTCACTCCCTTTCAAATATTCGTATATAGGAAACATTGTGAAGAAAGAGGTGGTATGGTATCATCATGCTTTCCTGAGACAGTTTTCCTATTAATATCATCAGCTCTGCCCCCACTGTCTTCTTGAGAGACAGTCTCTGCCCATCCAAAGTGTCCCCACAACTTTCCATCAGAGGGAACAACTATCCAGAAGTTAAGACCAAAGCAAAAGCCACCTACAAGATAACTCATTACCTCACGTTGGTGTCCCCAAAAGAGACATCCACCACTATCAAACCCCACCTTTGGCTGAAAGAACCAGCACTCATGAGCTCATTCATTTTATGAATTTGAGCCAAGTTCCCGCCATATACAAGAGTCCAAATCAGAGCTCACCCACGTTAAGCGAAGAGCGAACAGGTCTTGAGATTCTGGGACATGGAGGCTCTCTTCCATCTGATACTTCATCAGGGAGTGAACTGTTCTGTCCTTTCCCCTAACAGGGACTCACCAGAGAGGGGACCATGCATCCTAACCTTCTGACTCCATCACCACCCCTCCCTGACCATGGTTAATTCAGATGCTAGCCTACTAGCTTTAATATAATATGGTTAGAATGTCAAATTTCCTTGGAAATTTGCTTTCTTGAAAACAGATGCAAACAGTTGTTGGAATTAAATCATCCTATTCTTCCTCTAATCTGTCTCTCTTCATACGAGAGTCTTTTTAAAAATGTTTATATTTAAACAAAGGAACAGTATATATAAAGAAATTATGTGAAAAGCAAACCACATCCTTAATACACTGTAATTAATTTGTTTGTATTTACTGCAAAAAGTTCTTTGTTCAAAGGTTCTTTGCTCCTATACTTCCAGGTGCATATTGCAATCTTTTTCATTGGTATAATCAACAAAGCAATACCAAGCTAAACATTTAAGATTTTCAATACATTCCAATTGGGTTTATGTATATTCAAAGAGAGGAGGGCATGACAACCCACTGCACTATTCTTGCCTGGAGAATTCCATGGACAGAGGGACCTGGCAAGTTACAGTCCATGGGTAGCAAGGAGTCAGAAACAATGAAGTGACTTAGCATGGCACACATGCTCAGAGCTCTGAATTTATTCCATTACTACTTACATTCTACTTGGGAAAACTTTCATATACAAATTTTCAATGTAAATTAAAATATGGCAAAACATTACTGTCATTCCTCCAACTTATACATTTTGATTCAGTATTCAATTTTGTATGATCATTGAAGTCAGTATTTTTGGCACCTCTCCATCCAACTGTCTTTTTCTTTCTTTTTTTGGAGATGAGTGCAATTTTGGAACTTTTCTTTCTTTCCTATGTTTTCAATGGAAGGACTCTTTCAATCTTTCTTTGTTACCATAGTAAAGCTTCTTGCTTCTGCTTTTATTGGTGACATAACACAAAGGATCAAATCAGATCATCAAAGCAGATGTATAGATCAGATGTCTCTGCCAATTCCAAGCTTTACAGATGATTTCATGATATAACCTCAGACATAGCCAAGGCAGGAAGACAGCCTTTCAACAAGTCTCCAGGTCTTTCTTCCTTCTACTTCTTCCATCACATGTGTTTTGTACAGAATATCAGAGGTTTCTCAGTGAGGTATTCAGTCATTTCTATGATAGGAAGAGAAATTTGTGCCATGAGACATCTTCACATTATGTTCAGATGATTATAAGGATTATGGAACATTTTTCAGGACTCAAAACATTTTTGGAGAACATTTTTCAGGACTCAAAACCTTACATATTTAATTTTTAAATGACAACTGTCGATAGCAGAGACATGTTGATGAAACATACTATAGATAGAAACATCTGTTGTTTTCAATTTTCCTGGAATGTTTACAAAGGTGATTAGACCAGTTCCCATAACTTTATTCTTTTCCAGGGATCTCTCTCCAGTAGAAAACATAACTGATTTGCAGACCATTTATTTCCCAAGAAATTCTTTCTAAAACATTCAAGCTAAGAATGCTAACTCTGAATAATATTTAATATATTTCATGGAAGTCCCTGACACATTCTGTGTCTAAGACCTCATACTTGAATTCTCATTGATTTATAATAAGCTCATGATTCAAAAGGGCTTCCCAGGTGGCTCAGTGGTAAAGAATTACATGCCAATGCAGGAGACACAGGAGACCTGGGTTCCATCCCTGGATTGGGAAGATCCCTTGGAGAAGGAAATGAGAATCCACTTCAGTAGTCTTTCCTGAGAAATCTCATGGATGGCAGAACCTGGTGGGCTGCAGTCTATGGGGTTGCAAAAGAGTTGGACATGGCTTAGCATGTCCAACTAAACAATAATTGACATGACTCATGAAAAATATTCAGTTTTAGTTATCATCATGGCCTCAGCATTAAGTTTGAGTGTGGCACATCATAGTTGCAGTATATTTTTTTGGAATCAATAAATGAATGAATGAGGGATAAGGGAATAACCAGTTGATGTTAAATTCCATAAAAGGAACAAAATGGGGAAGTTAGCTATAAAGTTCTATCAAGAGAAAATCTAATTGTTAAAGATAATGATCCTGATATGTTTAAAATAAACCTGATGTTTATTTAGAATTTGAAAGATTAGATTTAAAATTAATAGTTCAGTTCAGTCCAGTTCAGTCATTCAGTCCTGTCCTACTCTTTGCAACTCCATGGACGGCGGAATGCAAGGCCTGTCTGTCCATCACCAAATCCCGGAGTTCATTCAAACTCATGTCCATCAAGTCGGTGATGCCATCCAACCATCTCATCCTCTGTCATCCCCTTTTCCTCCTGCCCTCAATCTTTCCCAGCATCAGGGCCTTTTCAAATGAGTCAGCTCTTCACATCAGGTGGCCAAAATATTGGAGTTTCAGCTTCAACATCAGTCCTTCAAATGAATATTCAGGACCGAATTCCTTTAGGATGGACTGGTTGGATCTCCTTGAAGTCCAAGGGACTCTCAACAGTCATCTCCAACAGCACAGTTCAAAGGGATCGATATTTTGGCACTCAGCTTTCTTTATAGTTCAACTCTCACATCCATACATGACTTCTGGAAAAACTATAGCTTTAACTAGACGGACCTTTGTTGGCAAAGTAATGTCTCTGCTTTTTAATAAGCTGTCTAGGTTGGTGATAGCTTTTCTTCCAAGGGGCAAGTGTCTTTTAATTCCATGCCTCTAGTAACCATCTGCAGTGATTTTGGAGTCCCCAAAATAAAGTCTGTCACTGTTTCCACAGTTTCGCCATCTGTTTGTTATGAAGTGATGGGACAAGATACCATGATCTTAGTTTTCTGAATGTGGAGTTTTAAGCCAACTTTTTCACTCTCCTATTTCAGCTTCATCAAGAGGCTCTTTAGTTCTTTGCTTTCTTCCATAAGGGTGGTGTTTCATGCATATCAGAGGATATTGATATTTCTCCTGACAATCTTGATTCCAGCTTGTGCTTCATCCAGTCCAGCATTACTCATGATGTACTCTGCATATAAGTTAAATAAGCAAGGTAACAATATACAGCCTTGACATTCTCCTTTCCCAATTTGGAACCATGTGTTGTTCCATGTCCAGTTCTAACTGTTGCTTCTTGACCTGCATACAGATTTCTCAGGAGGCAGGTCAAATGGCCTGGTATTCCCATCTCTTTAAGTATTTTCCACAGTTTGTTGTGATCTACACAGTCAAAAGCTTTGGCATAGTCAATAAAGCAGAAGTAGATGTTTTTTGAAACTCTCTCACTTTTTTCAATGATCCATGGGATCTTGGTTATTTGCTCTCTGGTTCCTCTACCTTTTATAAATCCAATTTGAACATTTGGAATTTCACAGTTCACATACTGCTGAAGCCTGGATTGATGAATATTGAGCATTTCTTTCTAGAGTGTGAAATGAGTGTAATTGTGTGGTACTTTTAACATTATTTGGCATCGCCTTTGAGCATTCTTTGGCATTGTTTTCTTAGAATGAAAACTTACCTTTTCCAGTCCTATGGATACTGCTGAGTTTTCCAAATTTGCTAGCATATTGAGCGTAGCACTTTCACAGCATCACCTTTTAGGATTTGAAATAACTCAAGTGGAATTCAATTACCTCCACCAGCTTTGTTTGTAATGATGCTTCCTAAGGCCCAGTTGACTTCCCATTCCAGGATGTCTGGCTCTATGTGAGTGATCACACCATCGTGTTTATCCGGGTCATGAAGATTTTTTGGTGTACTTCTTCTGTGTATTCTTGCCACTTCTTCTTAATATCTTCTGCGTCTGTTAGGTCCATACCATTTCTGTTCTTTAATGTGCTCATCTTTGCATGAAAAATTTCCTTGGAATCTCTAATTTTCTTGAAGAGATCTCTAATCTTTCCCATTCTATTGTTTTCCTCTGTTTCTTTCCATTGATCACTAAAGAAGGCTTTCTTATCGCTCCTTGCTCTTCTTTGGAACTCTGCATTCAAATGAGTATATCATTCCTTTTCTGCTTTGCCTTTTACTTCACTTCTTTTCACAGCTGTTTGTAAGGCCTCTTCAGACAGTCATTTTGCCTTTTTGCATTTATTTTTCTTGGAGATGGTCTTGATCCCTGTTTCCTGTACAATGTCATGAACCTCCATCCATAATTTTTCAAGCACTCTGTCTATCTGATCTAATTCCTTGAATCTCTTTGTCACTTCCACTGTATAGTCTTAAGGATTTGATTTAGGTCATATTTGAATGGTCTTGTGGTTTTCCCTACTTTCTTCAATTTAAGTCTGAATTTGGCAATAAAGGGCTCATGATCTGAGCTATAGTCAGCTCCCAGTCTTTTTGCTGTTTAGAGCTTCTCAATTTTTGGCTGCAAAGAATATAATCAATTTGATTTCAGTATTGACCATCTGGTGATGTCCATGTTTAGAGACTTCTCTTGTGTTGTTGGAAGAGGGTGTTTGCTATGACAAGTGCGTTCTCTTGGCTGATATTTGTTAGCCTTTGTCCTGCTTCATTCTGTACTCCAAGACCATATTTGCCTGTTAGTCCAGGTATTTCTTGACTTTCCACTTTGCATTTGCATTTGCATTTGCATTCCAGTCCCCTACCATGAAAAAAACATCTTTTTGGGGTATTAGTTCTAGAAGGTCTTGTAGTTCTTCAGAGAACTGTTCAACTTCAGCTTCGTCTGCATTATTGGTCAGGGGATAGGCTTGGATTTCTGTGATATTGAATGGCTTGCCTTGGAAAAGAACAGAGATCATTCTGTCACTTTTGAGATTGCATCCAAGTACTGCATTTTGGACTCTTTTATTGTCTGTGAAGGCTACTCCATATCTTCTAAGGGATTCTTGTCCACAATATATACACATTCCAATTCATTTTACTTTGCTGATTCCTAAAATGTTGACATTCACTCTTGCCATCTCCTGTTTGACCATTTCCAATTTGCCTTGATCATGGACCTAACATTCCAGGCTCTTTACAGCAATATTGCTCTTTATAGCATCAGACTTTACTTCCATCACCAGTCATATCCACAACTGGATGCTGTTTTTGCTTAGGCTCCATCTCTTCATTCTTTCTGGAGTTAGTTGTCCACTGATCTCCAATAGCATATTGGGCACCTGCCAATCTGGAGAGTTCATCTTTCAGTGTCCTATCTTTTTACCTTTTCTTAATGTTCATGGTGTTCTCAAGGCAAGAATATTGAAGTAGTTTGCCATTCCCTTCACCAGTGGACCAAATTTTGTCAGAACTCTCCACCATGGCCCACCTGTCTTGGATGGCATGGGGTGCTCGTGGCCTGCTGCAGGGTTGGGGGAACTGAGTGTGGCAGTACATGCATGGGGTCTTTTGAAGGAGGTCACCATTATCTTCATCACCTCCATCAGAATTTGGCCCGAGGGAAATAGCAGGGAAGATACACAGCTCTGCTCATCAACAGAAAATTGGACTAAATATTTACTGAGCATGGCCCTGCCTATCAGAACAAGACCTAGTTTTCCCCTGTCAGTCTCTCCCAACAAGAAGCTTCCATAAGCCTCTTATCCTTTTCCATTAGAGGGCAGACAGACTGAAAACCAAAATCACAAGAAACTAACCAGTCTGATCACATGGACCACAGCCTTGTCTAACTCAATGAAAAGATGAGTCATGCCCTGTAGGGCCACCCAAGACAGATTGGTCATGGTAAAGAGTTCTGACAAAATTTGGTCCACTGAATAAGGGAATGACAAATCACTTCAGTATTCTTGCCTTGAGAACCCCATGGACAGTAATAAAAGGCAAAAAGTTCACTGAAAGCTGAACTCCCCAGGTCAGTAGGTGCCCAAAATGCTCCTGGAGATCAGTGGAGAGATAACTCCAGAAAGAATGAAGAGACAGAGCCAAAGAAAAAACAACACCCAATTGTGGATGTGCCTGGTTATGGAAGCAAGGTCTGATGCTGTAAAGAGCCATATTGCATAGGAACCTGAAATGTTATGTCCATGAATCAAGGCAAATTGGAAGTGGTCAAGCAGGAGATGGCAGGTCGACATTTTAAGAATTGGTGAACTAAATTGGACTGGAATGGGTGAATTTAACTCAGATGACCATTATATCTATTACTATGGGCAAAAATCCCTCAGAAGAAATGGAGTAGCCATTATAGTCAACAAAAGAGTCTGAAATGCAGTACTTGGATGCAATCTTAAAAACAATAGAATAATCTCTGTTCTTTTCCAAGGCAAACTATTCAATATCACAGTAATCCAAGTCTATGCCCTAACCAACAATGCTGAAGAAGCTAAAATTGAATGGTCCTCAGAAGACCTATAAAACCTTCTAGAACTAACACTCAAAAAATATATTCTTTTCATTATAGGGTACTGGAAAGCAAAAGTAAGAATTCAAGAAACACCTGAACTAACAGGCAAATGTGGTCTTGGAGTACAAAATGAAGGAGGCCAAAAGTGAATAGAGTTTTGCCAAGAGAATGCACTGATCATAGCAAACACCCTCTTCTAACAACACAAAAGAAGACTACACATGGACATCACCAGATGGTCAACATCGAAATCAGATTGATTACTTTCTTTTTGGTCAAAGATGGAAAAGCTCTATACAGTTAGCGAAAACGAGACCAGGAGCTGACTGTGGCTTAGATAATGAACTCCTTATCGCCAAATTCAGACTTAAATAGAAGAAAGTAGGGAAAACCACTAGACCATTCAGGTATGACATAAATCAGATCCTTTACAATTATATAGTGGAAGTGAGAAATAGATTGAGTGGACTGAATCTGTTAGACAGAGTGCCTGATGAACTATGGACAGAGGTTTGTGACATTTTACAGGAAACAGAGATCAAGACCATTTCCAAGAAAAAGAAATGCAAAAAAGTAAAATGGTTTTCTCAGGAGGCCGTACAAATAGCTGTGAAAAGAAAAGAAGTGAAAAGCAAAAGAGAAAAGGAAAGATATACCCATTTGAATGCAGAGTTCCAAAGAATAACAAGGAGAGATAAGATAGACTTCCTCAGGGATCAATGAAAAGGAATAGAGGAAGAAAATAGAATGAGAAAGACTAGAGATCTCTTCTGGAGAAGGCAATGGCACCCCACTCCAGTACTTTTGCCTGGAAAATCCTGTGGATGGAGGAGCCTGGTGGGCTGCAGTCCATGGCGTCGCTAGAGTCGGACACGAATGAGCAACTTCACTTTGACTTTTCACTTTCATACATTGGAGAAGGAAATGGCAACCCACTCCAGTGTTCTTGCTTGGAGAATCCCAGGGACGGGGAAGCCTGGTAGGCTGCCGTCTATGGGGTCGCACAGAGTCAGACACGACTGAAGCAACTTAGCAGCAGCAGATATCTCTTCAAGAAAATTAAAGATATCAATGGAAAATTTCATGCAAAGATGGACTCAATAAAGGACAGAAATGGCATGAATCTAACAGAAGCAGAAAATATTAAGAAGAGGTGGCAAGGACACAGAGAAGCACTATATAAAAATATATTTCATGACATAGATAATCACAATAGTGTGATCACTCACTTAGAGCTAGACGTCCTCGAATGGAAAAAGAAATGGGTCTGAGGAAGCATCACTATGAACAAACCTAGTAGAAGTGATGGAATTCCAGTTGAGCTATTTCAATTCCTAAAATATGATACTGTGAATGTGCTGCACTCAATATGCCAGCAAATTTCGAAAACTCAGCAGTGGCCACAGGACTGGAAAGCTCAGTCTTCATTCCAATCACTTAGAAAGGCAATTTCAAAGAATGCTCAAAGCACAATTGCAATCATCTCACACGCTAGTACAATAATGCTTAAAATTATACAAGCAAGGCTTCAACAATATGTGAACCATGAGCTTCCAGATGTTCAGGTTGGTTTTATAAAAGGCAGAGGAATAAGAGATCAAATTATTAACATCTGCTGGATCATCAGGAAAGCAAGAGAATTCCAGAAAAATATCTGTTTTTGCTTTACTGAATATGCCAAAGCTTTTGACTGCGTGGATCATATTAAACTGTGGAAAATTCTAAGATAGATGGGAATATCAGACCACCTGACCTTCCTCTTGAGAAATCTGTATGCAGGTTTAGAAGCAACAGTTAGAACTGGACATGGAACAACAGACTGGTTCCAAATATGAAAAGTAGTAGGTCAAGGCTGAATATTGTAACCCTGCTTATTTAACTTTTATGCAGAGTATATCATGAGAAATGCTAGTCTGAATGAAACATAGCTGGAATCAAGATTGCTGGGAGAAATATCAATAACCTCAGATATGCAAATGACTCCACCCTTATGGCAGAAAGCCAAGAAGAACTAAAGAACCTTTTGATGAGTGTGGAAGAGGAGAGTGAAAAAGTTGGGTTAAAGCTCAACATTCAGAAAACTAAGATCATGGCATCTGGTTCCATCACTTCATGGCAAATACATGGGAAACAGTGGAAGCTGTGGCAGACTTTATATTTGGGGACTCCAAAATCACTGCAGAGAGTGACTGTAGCCATGAAATTAAAAGACCCTTGCTCCTTGGCAGCAAAGTTATGACCAGCCTAGACAGTATATTAAAAAGCAGAGACATTACTTTGCCAACAAAGGCCTGTCTAGTCAAGGCTACGGTTTTTCCAGTAGTCAAGTATGGATGTGAGATTTGGAGTCTAAATAAAGCTGAGCACTGAAGAATTGATGCTTTTGAACTGCGGTGTTGGAGAAGACTGTTGAAGGTCTCTTGGACTGCAAGGAGATCCAACCAGTCTATCCTAAAGGAGATCAGTCCTGGGTGTTCATTGGAAGGACTGATGTTGACACTGAAACTCCAATCCTTTGGCCAGCTGATGCCAAGAGCTGACTCATTTGCAAAGCCACTGATGTTGGGAAAGATTGAAGGCATCAGAAGAAGGGGAAGACATAGGATGAAATGGTTGGATGACACTAAACTATGAAAACTATCAAACTATGGCTCATAGTTTCATTGAGTTAGACAAGGCTGTGGTCCATGTGATCAGATTGGTTAGTTTTCTGTGACTGTGATTTTCAGTCTGTCTGCCCTCTGATGGAGAAGGGTAAGAGGCTTATGGAAGTTTCCTGATGAGAGAGGCTGACTGAGGGGGAAAATGGGTCTTCCTGTGATGGGCAGGGCTATGCTTAATACATTTTTAATCCAATTTTATGCTGAAGGGCTAGGCTCTATTTCCTCCCTGTTATTTGACCAAACTATGGCTGAGGCAATGAAGATAATGGCAATCAGGGTGGTGTCATCTGCATATATGAAGTTGTTGATATTTCCCCTGGCAATCTTGATTCCAGCTTGTGCTTAATCCAGCCTGGCATTTTGCATGATGTACTCTGCATAGGATTTAAATAAACAGGGTGACAATATGCAGCCTTGACATACTTCTTTTCCAATTTTGAACCAGTCTGTTGTTCCATGTCCAGTTCTAATTGCTGCTGCTTGTGCTGCATAGATTTCTCAGGAGACATGCAAGGTGTTGTGGTATTCCCATCTCTTTAATAATTTTCCACAGTTGGTAGTGATCCACACAGTTAAAGGCTTTAGTGTAGTCAATGAAGAGTAGCCAGTGGAAATATTCAGGAAACAATATTTTCTCTACTTAAATGTACTGTATATAAGTCATTAACATATAAGTGAATTTAAGCAGAGGAAGTATATTTCTAACAGTATTCACTATCTTCCTTATACATACCAGTAGGTCACTCTGATATGTTGTGTAAACATAAGAGTGATAGTATAGATTAGAGAGAAGAAAATATACACTGATCAAAAGGAACAAACCACTATAATAGCCCTGCTGCTGCTGCTGCTGAGTCGCTTCAGTCGTGTCCGACTCTGTGCTACCCCATAGACGGAAGCTCACCAGGCTCCCCTGTCCCTGGGATTCTCCAGGCAAGAATACTGGAGTGGGTTGCCATTTCCTTCTCCAATGCATGAAAGTGAAAAGTGAAAGCGAAGTCACCCAGTCGTGTCCGACTCTTAGCGATCCCATGGACTGGAGCCCACTAGGCTCCTCCGTCCATGGGATTCCCCAGGCAAGAGTACTGGGGTGGGGTGCCATTGCCTTCCCCCATAATAGCCCTAGCATCCTGTAAAGGCAGGAAGAGGAAAATCAAAGGCAGGCTACTTCTGATGAAGTTTGGTTTTATATTTCAATTGAAAAGGCAATAGGAACAATCAGACAAGTCGATACAATTGATTTTAGCATTTCTGTTCTTTGTTTTTCTCACACGATGAATGAAAGCCCTGTATTTCATCATCTCTAAGCACTTGCCATTTTATTTTGTTTTATTTTCAATTGTTACATAGTTTTTATTTTATTATTTTTTAATTTAAATTTATTTATTTTAATTGGAGGCTAATTACTTTACAATACTGTATTGGTTTTGCCATACATCAACATGAATCCTCCACAGGTGTACACACGTTCCCCATCCCGAAACGCCCTCCCACCGCCCTCCCTGTACCGTCCCTCTGGGACATCCCAGTGCACCAGCCCCACGCATCCTGTATCCTGCATCGAACCTGGACTGGCGATTCATTTCTTATATGATATTATACATGTTTCAATGCCATTCTCCCAAATCATCTCCCTCTCCCACAGAATCCAAAAGACTGTTCTATATGTCTGTGTCTCTTTTGCTGTCTCGCATACAGGGTTATTGTTACCATTTTTCTAAATTCCATATATATGCTTTAGCATACTGTATTGGTGTTTTTCTTTCTAGCTTACTTCTCTCTGTATAACAGGCTCCAGTTTCATCCACCTCATTAGAACGGATTCAAATGTATTCTTTTTGATGGCTGAGTAATACTCCATTGTGTATATGTACCACAGCTTTCTTATCCATTCATCTGCTGATGGACATCTAGAAAAAAGCCCTAGAAGAAATAAAAAAGAGTCAATATATAATGAATAATGCAGTAAATGAGATAAAAAAACACTCTAGAGGTAACAAATAGTAGAATATCAGAGGCAGAAGATAGGATTAGTGAAGTAGAAGATAGAATGGTAGAAATAAATGAATCAGAGAGGAAAAAAGAAAAACAAATTAAAAGAAAGGAGGACAATCTCAGAGACCTCCAAGAAAATATTAAATGCCCCAACATTTGAATTATAGGAGTCCCAGAAGAAGAAAACAAAAAGAAAGACCATGAGAAAATACTTGAGGAGATAATAGTTGAAAACTTCCCTAAAATGGGGAAGGAAATAATCACCCAAGTCCAAGAAACCCAGAGAGTCTCAAATAGGATAAACCCAAGGTGAAACACCCGAAGACACATATTAATCAAATTAACAAAGATCAAACACAAAAAACAAATATTAAAAGCAGCAAAGGAAAAACAACAAATAACACACAAAAGGATTCCCATAAGTACTTGCCATTTTAAAATATGCCTTCCTTGATAATCAAAAGTTACAAATAAGTGAAATCTTCATGTTAGCTTCCTGGTGCTGTAGTAAATCATCACAAATGTGTTGGCTTGAGCAATGTGTGTGTGTGCATGTGTATGTGTGTGTGTGCTCAGTTGCTAAGTCATGTCCAACACTTTGCCACCCCATGGACTGTAGCCCTCCAGGCACCTCTGTTCATAAGATTTCCCAGGCAAGAATACTGAAGTGGATTGCCATTTCATCCTCCAGAGGATTTTCCTGACCCAAGGGTTGAATATGCATGTATTGGTGTAAGTCTGAGGTCAAGAATCCTAAAATCATGTCATCTGCTGGATGGTATGTTCCTTCTAGAGGTTCTGGGGTTAAATCCTTTCCTTTGTCTTTCCCAGCTTCAAGAAGCTCTGAAGTTCTGGTCGGTGGACTCTTTCTGTCAATATCAGCTATACAGGTAGTCCTTTTTATATACATAAAATTACTTTCTTGTTTACTTCTAAGGACCCTCATGAGTACATTAGGCCCACCTGAATAATCCACAATAATTTCCCAAAATTAAGTCTAGCTGATTAGCAACCTAGATTCAATCAGTGGCATTAATTCCCTTTGCTGTACAATATAACACATCCACAGGTCCTGGGGTGAGGGTATGGACTTCTGTGGGAATCACTATAGTGCCTACCACAAACTTGAAAGCAGAAATTTTTTAAAATCTGGTTTTCAATTTATTCATTTTATAAGATTAGATATATTAACTACTTTGATTCTTAGTTTCTTATAGCAAAAACAAACAATCATAATAGTTTGATATGGTGAAAATAAAAGGAAGCATATTTGTAAGTTAAATTCAGTTCAGTTCAGTCACTCAGTCATGTCTGACTCTTTGCGACCCCATGAATCGCAGCACGCCAAGCCTTCCTGTCCATCACCAACTCCTGGAGTTCATTCAAACTCACTTCCATAGAGTCACTGATGGCATCCAGCCATCTCATCCTCTGTCGTCCCCTTCTTCTCTTGCCCCCAATGCCTCCCAGCATCGGAGTCTTTTCCAGTGAGTCAACTCTTCGCATGAGGTGGCCAAAGTGCTAGAGTTTCAGCTTTAGCATCATTCCTTCCAAAGAAATCCCAGGGCTGATCTCCTTCAGAATGGACTGGTTGGAGCTCCTTGCAGTCCAAGGGACTCTCAAGAGTCTTCTCCAACACCACAGTTCAAAAGCATCAATTCTTCGGCACTCAGCCTTCTTCACAGTCCAGCTCTCACATCCATACATGACCACAGGAAAGACCATAGCCTTGACTAGGCGAACCTTTGTTGGCAAAGTGATGTCTCTGCTTTTGAATATGCTATCTAGGTTGGTCATAACTTTCCTTCCAAGGAGTAAGCGTCTTTAATTTCATATTTGTAAAGTAACTTGCAAATTGCTAGGTACTCAAGACTCAGTATTCATGTAAGTACACAATTGTAGATGCTGTATCAATAAGGGATAGTAGCAGTAGTGTTTTCATGTGTATATATATTCAGTGTCTTTTGTCTTCACATAATAGAAATGGACATATGAGATCTTGAAAAAATACCCACAAAAGAAGAGTATATCCTTAAATCTTAAAAAATAAATTCATTACATATAGTCTAGAGATATTACATGCAATAGAGATATCTTGCATGACCACTGCACTATGTAATCAAGGAATAACACTTATTTCTCAATGAAGGCTGGATAAACTCTCAAGATTTGGGGTAGAAGTAGACATTTTTTTACAAGGTAGAATTTTAATGTATATATGTATATATTCAATTATTTATTTTTAGACTTTTAAAAAATTTTGCTTATTTATTTATTTATTTTAAAATTAAATTTTATTTTGCTTAACTTTACAATATTGTATTGCTTTTGCCATACATCAAGATGGATCCACAAGTATACATGTGTTCCCCATCCTGAACCCTCCTTCCTCCTCCCTCCCCATACCATCCCCCTGGGTCGTCCCAGTGCACCAGTCCCAGGCATCCGTTATCAGGCATTGTACCTGGACTGGCGACTCGTTTCAGATATGATATTATACATATTTCAATGCTATTCTCCCAAATCATCCCACCCTCTCCCGTTCCCAGAGTCCAAAAGTCTGTTCTATACATCAGTGTCTCTTTTGCTGTCGCGTAAACAGGGTTATTGCTACCATCTTTCTAAATTCCATATATATGCGTTAGTATACTGTATTTGTGTTTTTCTTTCTGGCTTACTTCACTCTGTATAATAGGCTTCAGTTCCATCCACCTCATTAGAACTGATTCAAATGCATTCTTTTTAATGGCTGAGTAATACTCCATTGTGTATATGTACCACTGCTTTCTTATCCATTCATCTGTGGATGGACATCTAGGTTGCTTCCAAGTCCTGGCTATTGTAAACAGTGCTGCTATGAACATTGGGGTACACATGTCTCTTTCAATTCTGGTTTTCTCAGTGTGTATGCCCAGCAGTGGGATTGCTGGATCATAAGGCAGTTCTATTCCCAGTTTTTTGAGGAATCTCCATACTGTTCTCCAAAGTGGCTGTACTAGTTTGCATTCCCACCAACTGTGTAAGAGGGTTTCCTTTTCTCCACACCCTCTCCAGCATTTATTGCTTGTGGACTTTTGGATCGCAGCCATTCTGACTGGCGTGAAATGGTACCTCATAGTGGTTTTGATTTGCATTTCTCTGATAATGAGTGATGTTGAGCATCTTTTCATATGTTTGTTAGCTATCTGTATGTCTTCTTTGGAGAAATGTCTACCTAGTTCTTTGACCCATTTTTTGATTGGGTCATTTATTTTTCTGGAACTGAGCTGTAGGAGTTGCTTGTATATTTTTGAGATTAGTTGTTGGTCTGTTGCTTCATTTGTTATTATTTTCTCACATTCTGAAGGCTGTCTTTTCACCGTGCTTATAGTTTCCTTTGTTGTGCAGAAGCTTTTAAGTGCACTGGGTCTTCATTCAGAGATGGCAATGGCACCCCACTCCAGTACTCTTGCCTGGAAAATCCCATGGATGGAGGAGCCTGGTAGGCTGTAGTCCATGGGGTCGCTAAGAGTTGGACACGACTGAGCAACTTCCTTTTCACTTTTCACTTTCATGCATTGGAGAAGGAAATGGCAACCTACTCCAGTGTTCTTGCCTGGAGAATCCCAAGGGAGGGGGAGCCTGGTGGGCTTCCATCTATGGGGTTACACAGAGTCAGACACGACTGAAGCGACTTAGCAGCAGGAGTAGTGGGGTCTTTGTTGCTGCACACAGGCTTTCTCTAGTTGCAGAGAGTGGGGGGGGGGGTACTTTCCAGTTGCAGTATGGGGGCTTCTCATGTGGTGACTTCTCTTCTTGGGAATTATGGGCTCTGGGGAGTGTGGGCTTCAGCAGTGTGGCACACAGCCTCAGTAGTTGTAGCTTGCAGGCTCTGGAGCACAGACTCAGTCTGTTGCCCTGCAACATGTGGAATTTTCTTGAACCAGAGATCAAATTTCCTTCTGACTAAGAGGTATGAAGGAACTCTGTCTTAAGTATGAGATTGTTGTACGCCCTAAAAGTGAGCCCACTAGGCAAATGGTGTTAGGCACAGGCAACCAAGAAAAGGAACCCCCTCATGAAGGCTCATCTCCCACAGCTCCCGAGTTGCCTGGTGCTCCTTCCTTGTATCCAAATGTGCCCCCATAACCGGGAGCACCCCCTCCACAAAAGCCAGCTTGAGTATGTCCCTTAGTTGAAACTCGAGGAGAATTTGAACCAACTTGGGTCCATAAGCCCTTCTCCCTGTTAGAACTAAGACAGATCAAACAAGACCTGGGAAGCTATACAGATGACCCAGGCAAATATATAGATACATTCCAACATATTACCTTGGCATTTGACTTGACGTGGAAAGACATCATGGTCACAGTTAGTCAAATTTTATCTAACCCTGAACATATTAGGGTCTTAAAGGAAGCCCTGAGATATGCAACAGGGCTTCACATGTCCAGTGATAGATACCCAGTAGGGGAAACTGCAGTCCACTCCTCCGATCCTAATTGCAATTACAATGACCCTGAGCACATCTGGGAAAGGGATCATTTTCTAATCTGTGTGAAGGCAGGACTGAAAGCAGCCCAACAAAAAATAATTAGCTATGCCCGGGTCTCAGCAATAACTCAGGAGCCCAATGAGAACCCCATTGTCTTTCTGGAAAGGCTAAAAGAGGCACTCCAAAAGTTTACCAATCTGGACTTAGACTCTTACGAGGGACAGGTGATTTTAAAAGACAAATTCCTGTCCCAATGTGCATCAGATATCAGAATTAGGTTAAAACAGCTACAACAGCAGGACCCTGCTGCCTCTTTAGATGAGATGGTCTAGACAGCCACCAATACCTTTTATAACAGAGAACAGAAGAAAGAGGCCAAGGCCCAGGAGAGGGAGAAAAAGAAAGAGATGCCCAGATGCTGGCTGCCCTCCAGAGAAGCCCTATGGCAAACCCCGAGTCCTTGAGGGACAAGGCACGAGAAAGATGCCTCCACAAGCAAGGAGGATTCTTAACCATAGGAAAACTGGGGAAGCCCAAAAATAGATATTAAAGTTTTTTTCAATAAATAACCACATTTCAATATTACTAGATACCTATGATGTGGATATGAGTTGAAAATTATAGTTTTAAAACCTGAAGAGGGCTAAGAATTTGGGGAGGAAGGATGTTAATTTCAGTATTCTAGATTGAACAGAAAAGGTGGGCGTAAGAAAGCGACTTGAAAGAGTGCACTTAGCAGATGCTGATTAAGATGCCATTTTCTGCAAAGGAAGTGTAAGGAGTGGGAGAAGAAGACAAAGACACCTGTCAGGATGGACCCTGATGGCATCCGAGGTCTGTGTGTGGGATGAACTTGGCCTAGGAATCTCTGCAGTTCAACACCAGCAGATTAATGCAATTTTAGAAACCTGAGCTGTAATTTTGTAAGATATTTTCAGACTAAGGGAGAGACTTTTAAATGAGTTGACAGGATTAAGGTCCTGGAACAGGAGAAAGATTTAAGCAGCAGAGATTTCAAAGTGCCTCAAGAAGAACTAGACACATTTTGCTGAGCCAAACAATGACATTCTGGAGAGAATCAAATGAAGTCATAATTCATTCTGGGAATTTCACTGCAAAAACTGTTAGCAAAAAACCTGAGAGGTCTGTGCAAAAAAAAAAAAAGAAAACCTAAATCACCTGTCATGGATGGAAAAAACTTTAATATAGCATAAAACAAGAGAAAGTTAGAGGAAAAGTGCAGAAAGAAAATGGAAAGTTTTCAGAAGACAGTTTAAGAACAGACAACATTCATAGAATAAAAGTTTCTAAATATTTGTTAAACAGGCAAAATAATTCATAAGTATAATAAAGTTGATGGACATTGACTTCTCAATATATATGTATCATTCATTGTACTATGTACCGTGTGTGTGTGTGTATATGCTGTGCTCAGTTGTGTCTGACTGTGGCCCTCCAGGCTCCTCTGTCCATCAGATTTTCCAGGCAAGAATACTGGAGTGGGTTGCCATTTCCTCCTCCAGGAGATCTTCCTGACTGAGGGATCAAACCCAAGTCTCCCGCAGCTCCTACATTGGTAGGTGTATTCTTTACCACTGAGCCATATGGGAAGCCCACTATGTACCTTAAATATAAGAATTTATCAGAAATTGTTATTTCCATTTTTAAACTAAGGAAATGAAGACAGAGAGTTGCAGAGTGATGTCTCCTCAAAGGCACAGCTAAAGTTAGCAAAGCCAAGTTTTGCAAACTGGCAGAGAAGCTTGAAATTCATGTTTTCACCCTTCTGAAATAATTGCCTCTATTTGTAAAAAGTGAATCCCTTAGCACAGGACTATTCCTCATAAATACATAGAGTTATAAAAGGCTTATTATATGACAGCTTTGCTAGACATTCAAACATCTCATCTAATTTTACATCTACTCAATGAACCAAGTGTTATCATCTTCATCTCTAATATCAAAAACTTATATATGCACCAGATTTTGAACAGAGGAACTGGTCACTGACGGCCTAAAACTCAGGAAGCTTAGTAAAGGTGGGAATTGGTATGATATAAACCCAAAATGCATGTATAAATACAAAGCATGGCACTTGATGAAGGAGACATCAAAATACAAACATATGGAGGAAAATAAAAATCTAATTATGATTGCACGTGCAGTAGGAGAAGGCAATGGCACCCCACTCCAGTACTCTTGCCTGGAAAATCCCGTGGAAGGAGGAGCCTGCTAGGCTGCAGTTCATGGGGTCTCTAAGAGTTGGACACGACTGAACTACTTCACTTCACTTTTCACTTTCATGCATTGGAGAAGGAAATGGTAACCCACTCCAGTGTTCTTGCCTGGAGAATCCCAGGGACGGGGGAGCCTGGTGGGCTGCCGTCTACGGGGTCACACAGAATCAGACACGACTGAAGCGGCTTAGCAGCAGCAGCAGCGGCAGTATTTTCTCAAGGGAAAAGACATTTTGTTGAGACTTTAAAGATGAGCAAGAGATAGCTAATAGGAGAAGGGAGTAGAGAAGAGCTTGTTGATTTAGAGGAGATCAGAGTAAAAACTTGGCTAGATCATCATGAACGTGAGGAGAAAGAAGAAAAGTTGTGTGAGAATTAAATAATTGTTGTTGCTGGTTAGTTGCTCAGTTGTGTCTGACTCTTTGCACCCCATAGACTGCGTCCTGCCAGCTTCCTCTGCCCATGAGATTTTCTAGAAAAGAATACTGGAGTGGGTTGCCATTTCCTTCTCCAGGGCATCTGTCCAACCCAGGGATCGAATCCACACTGCTGGATTGCAGGCAGATTCTTTAAAGTTGAACCAATATGGAATTTTGTCAATTAAATAATTGGGATTTGACAAATTAAGATATTTGGATTTTAGTTTTAAAGTAGTTGTGAACAAATAGATGTGTTACGGATTGGATTTGTAAGAAAAGTTCAATCTTCCGACTAGAGGAAGGAGAAACTCAAACAAAGATTTGAGGTTAAGCAAAGTTGGTAATATGCCAGCAAATTTGGAAAACTCAGCAGTGGCCACAAGATTGGAAAAGGTCAGTTTTCATCCCAATCCCAAAGAAAGGCAATGCCAAAGAATGCTCAAACTACCGCACAATTGCACTCATCTCACACGCTAGTAAAGTAATGCTCAAAATTCTCCAAGCCAGGCTTCAGCAATATGTGAACCATGAACTTCCTGATGTTCAAGCTGGATTTAGAAAAGGCAGAGGAACCAGAGATCAAATTGCCAACATCCGCTGGATCATGGAAAAGCAAGAGAGTTCCAGAAAAATATGTATTTCTGCTTTATTGACTATGTCAAAGCCTTTGACTGTGTAGATCACAATAAACTGTGGAAAATTCTGAGAGAGATGGAAATACCGGACCACCTAATCTGTCTCTTGAGAAATCTGTATGCGGGTCAGGAAGCAACAGTTAGAACTGGTCATGGAACAACAGACTGGTTCCAAATAGGAAAAGGAGTACGTCAAGGCTGCATATTGTCACCATGTTTATTTAACTTCTATGCAGAGTACATCATGAGAAATGCTGGACTGGAAGAAACACAAGCTGGAATCAAGATTGCTGGGAGAAATATCAATAACCTCAGATATGCAGATGATACAACCCTTATGGCAGAAAGTGAAGAGGAACTAAAAAGCCTCTTGCTGAAAGTGAAAGTGGAGAGTGAAAAGGTTGGCTTAAAGCTCAACATTCAGAAAACGAAGATCATGGCAACTGGTCCCATCACTACATGGGAAATAGATGGAGAAACAGTGGAAACAGTGTCAGACTTTATTTTTCTGGGCTCCAAAATCACTGCAGATGGTGACTGCAGCCATGAAATTAAAAGACGCTTACTCCTTGGAAGGAAAGTTATGACCAACCTAGATAGCATATTCAAAAGCAGAGACATTACTTTGCCAACAAAGGTTCGCCTAGTCAAGGCTATGGTCTTTCCTGTGGTCATGTATGGATGTGAGAGCTGGACTGTGAAGAAGGCTGAGCGCCGAAGAATTGATGCTTTTGAACTGTGGTGTTGGAGAAGACTCTTGAGAGTCCCTTGGACTGCAAGGAGATCCAACCAGTCCGTTCTGAAGGAGATCAGCCCTGGGGTTACTTTGGAAGGAATGATGCTAAAGCTGAAACTCCAGTATTTTGGCCACCTCATGCGAAGTGTTGACTCATTGGAAAAGACTCTGATGCTGGGAGGGATTGAGGGCAGGAGGAGAAGGGGACGACAGAGGATGAGATGGCTGGATGGCATCACTGTCTCGATGGATGTGAGTCTGAGTGACCTCCGGGAGCTGGTGATGGACAGGGAGGCCTGGCATGCTGCAGTTCATGGGGTCTCAAAGAGTCGGAGATGACTGAGCAACTGATCTGATCTGATCTGATCTGAAAGTTGGTAAGAGAAACATTAGCACATTTGAAGGCAAGGTGGAAACAGGATTGATTGTAAACAAGCTGTAATAAAGAACTAGACTTCAAGAATGAGCTTCACCATTTTGGTTCATGCAATTGCACTAAGTTGCAGTCTTGGAGAGGTAGCAGTCAAATAAACAATTAATATACATGGACAAAGAAGAGTGAAAAATAAAGACAGACCTTGATTGAGCTCTGATTCAGTCTAATGATTAGATGTCAAGTAACAAGTAAGAAGAGGCATATAGAGAAAAAAAAAAAAAAAACAGATGCAGGAAGAATATAAGGAGAATGTGATATCACAGAAGTAAGAGAAATATAATTTTATGATGGAGGCAAGAGTAAATATCTCCAATCATTAGGAAGTTCTAGGCAGGGTAAGAGTCATAAATATTTATTGCATCCATTAATTTGTATCTCAGTGGTGGCCACACCACAGTGTGCCAATCTAAAATTAATCCCAACAAGAGTGAAAGGGACATTTAGAATCTCTGCTTGAGGGATTTAGGTTTCTCCAGAAACAAGAGCTCCAGCGATGTCTGTTTCTCTCCTCTATCCTTTGAACCTCAGTGTCTCAATAAGACCTAGGTTTTCTGTAAATATTCCTGGACATTCAGCCCTGGAGATTAATACAAAGAGGCTAATTAGAGTTTAAAGAAGTTAATAGTGATGTTTAAGGCAGTGGAACTCACTGCATTAATGAAATAGCATTGAAATCCAAGATTTCTAATGCAAACCTTCAGATTTTAACACATACTCTGTAGTCTTTTCCAACAGAACAAAATAAATGATAAGTAAATAAATAAATATTTATCTAATAACAGAACATTATTAAACCTCTTAGAATCTATAGACAGCCTATTTCTGGATGGACTTGTGATTATGAAAAGGTGCATTTTAAATATATTCAAAATATGAAAGATAGAGTATAGGGCCAAAATTAAAAAAGAGATCAAAATTAGGTGAGATATTAATTTTTGACTACTGAAATGCATTTTGGCCCAAGGATTTTGATCACATAACATTTTAGACATCGTTTAGAAAACAAAAATAAAACTTGAGCACTATATATCACTAAAATCTGATTTAATACCAGAAAAATAAATGACCCAATCAAAAAATGAGGAAAGAACTAAACATTTCTCCAAAGACACCCAGGTGGCTAACAAAGACATGAAAAGATGCTCAACATCACATATGATAAGAGAAATACAAATCAAAATCACACTGAGGTACCATTTCACACCGGTGAGAATCAGACCAGTTCAGTCACTCAGTCATGTCCGACTCTTTGAGACCCCATGAATCGCAGCACACCAGGCCTCCCTGTCCATCACCAACTCCTGGAGTTCACTCAGACTCAACGTCCATCGAGTCACTGATGCCATCCAGCCATCTCATCCTCTGTCGTCCCCTTCTCCTCTTGCCCCCAATCCCTCCCAGCATCGGAGTCTTTTCCAGTGAGTCAACTCTTCGCATGAGGTCGTCAAAGTGCTGGAGTTTCAGCTTTAGCATCACTCCTTCCAAAGAAATCCCAGGGCTGATCTCCTTCAGAATGGACTGGTTGGGTCTCCTTGCAGTCCAAGGGACTCTCAAGAGTCTTCTCCAACACCACAGTTCAAAAGCATCAATTCTTCGGCACTCAGCCTTCTTCACAGTCCAACTCTCACATCCATACATGACCACAGGAAAAACCATAGCCTTGACTAGATGGACCTTTGTTGGCAAAGTAATGTCTCTGCTTTTGAATATGCTATCTAGGTTGGTCATAACTTTCCTTGCAAAGAGTAAGCGTTTTTTAATTTCATGGCTGCAGTCACCATCTGCAATGATTTTGGAGCCCCCAAAATAAAGTCTGACACTGTTTCCACTGTTTCCCAATCTATTTCCCATGAAGTGATAGGGCCAGATGCCATGATCTTCGTTTTCTGAATGTTGAGCTTTAAGCCAACCTATTCACTCTCTCCTTTTACTTTCATCAAGCAGCCCTTTAGTTCCTCTTCACTTCTGCTATAAGGGTGGTGATGTCATCTGCATATCTGAGGTTATTCATATTTCTCCCGGCAATCTTGATTCCAGCTTGTGTTTCTTCCAGTCCAGCATTTCTCTTGATGTACTCTGCATAGTAGTTAAATAAGCAGGCTGACAATATACAGCCTTGACGTACTCCTTTTCCTATTTGGAACCAGTCTGTTGTTCCATGACCAGTTCTAACTGTTGCTTCCTGACCTGCATACAAATTTCTCAAGAGTCAGGTCAGGTGGTCTGGTATTCCCATCTCTTGAAGAATTTTCCACAGTTTATTGTGGTACACACAGTCAAAGGCTTTCGCATAGTCAATAAAGCAGAAATAGATGTTTTTCTGGAACTCTCTTGCTTTTTCCATGATCCAGTGGATATTGGCAATTTGATCTCTGGTTTCTCTGCCTTTTCTAAAACTAGCTTGAACATAAGGAAATTCACGGTTCATGTATTGTTGAAGCCTGGCTTTGAGAATTTTGAGCATTACTTTATCAGCATGTGAGATGAATGAAATTGTGTAGTAGTTTGAGGATTCTTTGGCATTGCCTTTCTTTGGGATTGAAATGAAAACTGACCTTTTCCAGTCCTGTGGCCACTGCTGAGTTTTCCAAATTTGCTGGCATATTGAGTGCAGCTCTTTCACAGCATCATCTTTCCAGATTTGAAATAGTTCAACTGGAATTCCATCACCTCCACTAGCTTTGTTCATAGTGATGCTTTGTAGGGCCCACTTGACTTCACATTCTAGGATGTCTGGCTTTAGGTCAGTGATCACACCATCATGATTATCTGGGTCGTGAAGCTCTTTTTTGGACAGTTCTTCTGTGTATTCTTGCCACCTCTTCTTAATATCTTCTGCTTTTGTTAGGTCCATACCATTTCTGTCCTTTATCGAGCCCATCTTTGCATGAAATGTTCCTTTGGTATTTCTAATTTTCTTGAAGAGATCTCTAGTCTTTCCCATTCTGTTGTTTTTGTCTATTTCTTTGCATTGATTGCTGAGGAAGGCTTTCTTATCTCTTCTTGCTATTCTTTGGAGCGCTACATTCAGATGCTTATATCTTTTCTTTTCTCCTTTGGTTTTTGCTTCTCTTCTTTTCACAGCTATTTGTAAGCCCTCCCCAGACAGCCATTTTGATTTTATCCATTTCTTTTCCATGGGGATGGTCTTGATTCCTGTCTCCTGTACAATGTCACGAACTTCATTCCATAGTTCATCAAGCACTCTATCTATCAGATCTAGTCCCTTAAATCTATTTCTCACTTCCACTGTAAAATCATAAGAGATTTGATTTAGGTTATATCTGAATGGTCTAGTGGTTTTCCCTACTTTCTTCAATTTAAGTCTGAATTTGGCAATAAGGAGTTCATGATCTGAGCCACAGTCAGCTCCCCGTCTTGTTTTTGTTGACTGTATAGAGCTTCTCCATCTTTGGCTGTAAAGAACATAATCAATCTGATTTCAGTGTTGACCATCTGTTGATGTCCATGTGTAGTGTCTTCTCTTGTGTTGTTGGAAGAGGGTGTTTGCTATGACCAGGTCAGAATGGCTGCTATCAAAAACTTTACAAACTACAAATGCTGGAGAGAGTTTGGAGAAAAGGGAATGCTCTTACACTGTTGATGGGAATGCAAGCTAGTACAGCTACTATGGAGACCGGTGTGGAGATTCCTTAAAAAATTGGACATAGAACTGCCATATGACCCATCAATCCCACTGCTGAGCATACACACTAAGGAAATCAGAATGGAAAGAGACACGTGTACCCTGATGTTCATTGCAGCACTGTTTACAATAGCCAGGACATGGAAACAACCTAGATGTCTATTGGCAGACAAAAGGATAAGAAATCTGTGGTACATATATACAATGGAATATTACTCAGCTATTAAAAAGAATGCATTTGAATCAGTTCTAATGACATGGATGAAACTGGAGCCTATTATACAGAGTGAAGTAAGTCAGAAAGAAAAACACCAATATAATATACTAACACATATGTATGGAATTTAGAATGATGGTAACGATGACCCTATATGCGAGACAGCAAAAGAGACAGACATAAAGAACAGACTTTTCGACTCTGTGGGAGAAGGTGAGGGTGGGATGATTTGAGAGAATAGCATTGAAATATGTATATCATCATATATGAAATACATCACCAGTCCAGGTTCAATGCAGGAGACAGGGCACTCAGGGCTGCTGCACTACGATGATGGGATGGGAGAGAGGTGGGTTGGGGGTTCAGGATGGGGGACACATGTACACCTGTGGCTGATTCATGTCAATGTATCGCAAAAACCACTAAAATATTGTAAAGTAATTAGCCTCCAATTAAAATAAATAGTTTAATTAAACTGATTTAATACATAGAAGCAAGAGAGTTTTACCTTAAAGAATAAAGTGTATACCTTGACTTTGGCTAACATTGAGATTAGAACCATATTTTAAACAAGACAAGGGATCTAACAGTAGTCACACTGAGGTCAGGTGTACTTCTCATACTGCTTTGGATTAGCCCTGTATGTAAACCCACCTGCCATCTCCCTGTCAGGTGGGAAATTCTAAGAGCAAAGCACATATAAGGGTGGGATGAGCTAGAGGCACGTATAATCTTATAATTAGCAGCAGCAAATCACTCAGTTGTGTCCAACTCTTTGCGACCCCATGGACTGTAGCCCACCAGGTTCCTCTGTCCATTGGATTCTCTAAGCACGAATAATGGAGTGGGTTGTTATTCCCTTCTCCAGGGGATCTTCTGGATCTAGGAATCAAACTCAAACTCCTGCAATGACAGGCAGATTCTTTACTGTCTGAGCCACCAGGGAAGCCCCATAATCTTATAAACCTTTTAACAAACTAAATACATTAAAACAAGTATTGAATGAATACAATCATAATTATTGCGTGCTGTTAGATTGTCTCAGGAAAAGGCAATGGCACCCCACTCCAGTACTCTTGCCTGGCAAACCCCATGGATGGTGGAGCCTGGTGGGCTGCAGTCCATGGGGTCGCTAATAGTTGGACATGATTGAGCGACTTCACTTTCACTTTTCACTTTCATGCATTGGAGAAGGAAATGGCAACCCACTCCAGTGTTCTTGCCTGGAGAATCCCAGGGACAGGGGAACCTGATGGGCTGCTGTCTATGGGGTTGCACAGAGTCAGACACGACTGAAGCGACTTAGCAGCAACAGCAGCGGATTGTCTCAAATCTGAGATAAGAGATGAATGAGAAAAATCTGGCAAACAATTGAGGAAAATTTTCTAAATTATAGAAAAATAATGTTACATTTGATGCAAAAACACAGATGATAGTAATATAATTTATATATACTCCGTGGCCATTACTTTTTGAAAACACATATGTATGCTTAGTCACTCAGTCATGCCTGATTTCTTTGCGATCCCATGAACTGTAGTCTGCCAGGCTCCTCTGTCTGTGGGGATTCTCCAGGCAAGAATATTGGAGTGGGTTGCCATGCCCTCCTCCAAGGGATCTTCCTAACCCAGGGATCAAATCCAGGTCTCCCATGTTGTAGGCAGATTCTTTATAATCTGAGCCATCATATATAACTGAAAATGCATATAAAAATACAAATTGACCATATCTTGCTGACTTATTAAGTAGATTCTATGGTCAGAAATCCAAACAGTAATCAAATATGGAACCATTCACAAATTAAAGTGAAATAAAATAGCTTTCATCACAAATGTCTTGTTCATCTAAAGTGATTTAAATATCAGTGGTGATAAATTTATAATCAGATCAGATCAGATCAGTCGCTCAGTCGTGTCCGACTCTTTGCGACCCATGAACCGCAGCACGCCAGGCCTCCCTGTCCATCACCAGCTCCCGGAGGTCACCCAGACTCATACCCATCGAGTCAGTGATGCCATCCAGCCATCTCATCCTCTGTCGTCCCCTTCTCCTCTTGCCCTCAATCCCTCCCAGCATCAGAGTCTTCTCCAATGAGTCAACTCTTCGCATGAGGTGGCCAAAAATACTGGAGTTTCAGCTTTAGCATCATTCCTTCTAAAGAAATTCCAGGATTGATCTCCTTCAGAATGGACTGGTTGGATCTTCTTGCAGTCCAAGGGACTCTCAAGAGTCTTCTCCAACACCACAGTTCAAAAGCATCAATTCTTCGGCGCTCAGCCTTCTTCACAGTCCAGCTCTCACATCCATACATGACCACAGGAAAGACCATAGCCTTGACTAGGCGAACCTTTGTTGTTAAAGTAATGTCTCTGCTTTTGAATACGCTATCTAGGTTGGTCATAACTTTCCTTCCAAGGAGTAAGCGTCTTTTAATTTCACATAATGCTAATCTTGCAAGCCTATAACAGTATTTTGTTGAATTATTTTTAACACATTAAAGTGAAAAATACAGGAAAATTAAACAGTTACCTAAACGTGTGGAAATAGAAAATAATTATCTGCTTCTTCAAAATGATGAGGTATTTATTCGTAAGAGATGACAGAATTCCTGGGAAAAAGATTAGGCGTGAGGGAAAAGCCAGGGTAATGAATTTCTAGAGGAACTCTCTCGATGCTAGTCTGCTTCCTGAAAGCATCTTCTTTCGAAGTTACACCAAGCGCTGAGAGCTGTGACAATGACCCCCTGCTGTCTCTCCTGAGGAAGGGTGGTCCCCTCCAACCACCAGATGGCCCACGAAGCCCTTCTTCAGATTGTGGGTCATTTTTGTTGTTGTTACTGATATTTCTGTCTGGTATTCTCAATTATAAAATATAAATGAGCATCACAAAAAGTATTAAAGTAAAAAACTAACCTTTCAACCCTATTTTAATTGTGAGGTATAAATAGTTCCATAAAAGTAACAATTTTTCATAATTATTTTATATTTAACATAAAAATCATCAGTAGAGAGAGCCACTTTCCAGTCAGCCTCTGGATGAGGCATAATTTTTATTGTGAGGAAGCACATCCAAGCCCATAGTTTAAAAGCCATCATGGCAAATTACGTTTGTTGAGGAAGCCACGTGCTGAGAGTCAAGGTAACAGAAGCCGGGGGTATCATGGTAAATGCTTCCCAAAAGCTAAAGGAGAGACAGCAAAACAGAAGTCGGTCTTAAGGAACATTTCAAAAGCATAGAAGTGCTTTCTGGGGACAATGAGATGCAGTCATAGGCTTGAGAAACCTCAAAACAACCTCAGTGTGCAAACAATTAGAGACAGATATGGTTCAAAGAGAGGCAAGATGTGGTCCACATGGCCACAGAGCCACATATAATGGGACCACCCAGTAGTGGCTGAGCAAAAACCCAAGCCATGTACTAGCACTTCCATACACAACATCCTTTAAGAAAATAACATTATTACCTTAGCACCTGAAGTTAATAGGCTCAAAAATCACATAAAAATACACATTTCTCAGGCAAATATTAAAATCTTACCCACATTCTAATGATATATATTTAGCCATTGAGAAAAGTAGGCTTTTTATGTGCAATTATTTCTTACTAATTTCTATGATCTGTAGAAAACAAGTCAGAGTTCATATTCTTGGATTGTTGTTTTAATACATTAAAAGTGCACTGCACTCATATACTTTAAAAATGTCTGCACACAATCTATTAAAATATTTTGAGGTCATAATTTTACTTTAAACACATGTATAGTCTATTTAGCTATAAGGATAACTATAGAAATGTGAAATCAAGTGAATGTATATAGTATTCTCTAATGTACTGTGTTAGTCTCTCTGCCGTGTCCAGCTCTTTCTGACCCCATGGACTGTAGCCTGCCAGGCTTCTTTGTCCGTGGAATTCTCCAGGCAAGAATACTGGAGTGGTTTGTCATTCCCTTCTCCATCTCTAATGTAAAGATGGACAAAAATATTAACTTTGGAAAATCAACAGACCAACATGTAATATCATAATATTAACAGAGCACAATGCAAACCCTGGATTATTGTTGTTATTTAGTTCCTAACTTGTGTCCAACTTTTTGCAACCCCATGAACTGTAGCCTACCAGGCTACTTTGTCCATAGGATTTCCCAAGCCAGAGATGGAGTGAGTTGCCATTTCCTCCTCCAGGGGATCTTCTTAACCCAGGGATCAAGCCCCGGTCTCCTGTGTCTCCTGCATCGTAGGTGGATTCTTTACCACTGAGCCATCAGAGAACCCAAAACCCTGAATTAATTTGACCCAAATAAGACGTGGGAAAAACAAACTCCAGATCCCAAACCTGTCACATAGAGCCTCAAATTCCTCTGGAGACTAAAAAAAAAAAAAAAAAAAAAAACTATTTCAATAGAATTTTATTTACCATTCAAATAACCTCAATAACCTTTTATTTAATATGCTTTCTTATATAACAACTGTGAAAATGATAGTTATCCAAGATTCAGTTTTCAGAATTAATTTTTTCAGCCTAGAGCTGCTTTAGGAAAAGAAATGTTACAGGCACTGGCAGGATAGATTCGATCTTGTTGGTATATAATAGCCTGAAAATCTATTATGTTTTGGTGATTTTTAGTCATCATTCTCATTCAAGAATCATAGCCAACGTTCTTGTCTAGATAAAAGTTTTAACTATGAAGCTTCTCGTCTTTCATCTGCTGCTCCCTGGGCTCTTGGCCTCTGCTGTCTCTGCCGATCTCAGGAGTTAAACTGCAGTTGGCGTTGTGGGTCACCAGCTCTGCTACAAAGACTATTTATAGCATATTTCACTTGTCTTCTGCTATATTAACTGCTTGAAAGGTACTGCTGAAGAATGCTTACAGGTCTCCAAATTCTTTTGGTTTCTATTTTTGGAGTCAGGGAATCCAAAGGCAGCCAAAGGTGGGGATATCTTACCACAGAGTGGGAAGGGGAGGGTGGGATGAATAGGGAGATTGGGATTGGCAAATATACACTCCCATGTGTAAAACAGAGAGCTAGTGGGAACCTACTCTAAAGCCCAGGAAGCTCAGCTTGGTGTTCTATGATGACCTAGAGGAGTGGGATGGGGAGGGGGATGAGGGGCTCAAGAAGGACGGGATGTATGCATACATATGGCTGATTTAGTTCATGGTGCAGCAGAAAGAACACAATGCTATAAAGCAATAAAAGCAAAACAAACAGAACCAAAAAAGGGGCATTGAAAGATATTTCCCATTCTCATCTGAGACCACGGAGCTTCCTTCTGGCTTTGGGTCCAGAGAATACTGCAGGTAGACTTGGAATCCCAGGCAGATCAGGCGAGAACACCTGAATACCCTAGCTGATGGAGCCTCCCAGCAAAATGGAGTGACCTTTTCATACTAAATCCAAAGCCACCTGCCAGCTGGCATCACCTACATGCATAACATGTTTAACCCTCTGTCACATCTTCTCTTACATGTAAAGGAAGAGGCAAGTATCAAAGAATTAAAGAAATTGCAATGATAAAAGACAAAGACTGAATCAAGCAAAAGAAGATGGAAATATAATCCCTAGTAGTTGTTGCTGCTGTTGCTAAGTTGCTCAGTCATGTCTGACTCTTTGGGACCCCATGGATTGTAGCCCACCAGGCTCCTCCATCTATGGGATTTTCCAGGCAAGAATACTGGAGTGGGCTGCCCATTCCTCCTCCAGGAGATCTTCCTCACCCAGAGTTCTAACCTCCATCTCCTGTACTGGCAAGCTATTCTTTGCCACAGACCCACCTGGGAGCCTAGTTTCTAGTGAGGTTGCCAGATAAAATGCATGAGGCCTCCTCACATTCAAATTTCAAATAAACAACAAGTACTTCTGATACTTTTCAATATTTGGGGTGTAATTCCACTACAAAATACTCGTTTATCCAGAATTCAAACTTGACTGGAACACTATGTAGTTTTATTTGTTAGATCAAGCAACCTTAATCTATGAGGGATAGAAAACACCAAGGAAATAATCAACATCTTAGAAAGAGAGAAAAAAAATGGCAACAGAGCGAGAAGACAAGTGGGAGCACAACCCCTCAAGAGATGGCAAAATCTCCATCATGTATTTGAGGTTTTTAAAAAAATCTCCATTGTAGTGGGGGATGGGAAGAAGTCTCTGTGCTCCCCAACACCCTTATTACTACTATTTTATCCCATTAATATAACACTTTAATTTAGAAATCTCAAATGAAATAATATCCTTCAATTTTAGGAGGATATAAAATCAAACATATCAAAATTACATTGCCTAATGGGACTCACAGAGTTTCAAAAACTATCAGATCAGATCAGATCAGTCGCTCAGTCGTGTCTGACTCTTTGCGACCCCATGAATCACAGCACGCCAGGCCTCCCTGTCCATCACCAAATCCCAGAGGTCACTCAGACTCACATCCATCGAGTCAGTGATGCCATCCACCATCTCATCCTCTGTGGTCCCCTTCTCCTCCTGCCCCCAATCCCTCCCAGCATCAGAGTCTTTTCCAATGAGTCAACTCTTTGCATGAGGTGGCCAAAATACTGAAGTTTCAGCTTTAGCATCATTCCTTCCAAAGAAATCCCAGGGCTGATCTTCAGAGTTCCTTGCAGTCCAAGGGACTCTCCAGAGTCTTCTCCAGCACCACAGTTCAAAAGCATCAATTCTTCGGCGCTCAGCCTTCTTCACAGTCCAGCTCTCACATCCATACATGACCACAGGAAAGACCATAGCCTTGACTAGGCGAACCTTTGTTGGCAAAGTAATGTCTCTGCTTTTGAATATGCTATCTAGGTTGGTCATAACTTTCCTTCCAAGGAGTCAGCGTCTTTTAATTTCATGGCTGCAGTCACCATCTGCAGTGATTTAGGAGCCCAGAAAAAGAAAGTCTGACACTGTTTCCACTGTTTCCCCATCTATTTCCCATGAAGTGATGGGATCAGAGGCCATGATCTTCGTTTTCTGAATGTTGAGCTTTAAGCCAACCTTTTCACTCTCCTAGCAAAATAACCGGATTTCCTATTAAGTTATAATAGCAGTGTCCCATGCCAATATATTCTGGTTGAGTATATATGGATTGGGCCCTAAGAATTTTCATTTCAGTAAAAAACACAGGCAAAACTGTGATAATATTAAATCTGCTATGTCATTATACACATACACATACCCACACACACATATTTGAATAGAAGTTGACATTGTATTGCTTTTTTTTGTTTTCACATAGCATTTAGCCTTTATTAATAATCACAAAGGGTTTCCCTGGTGGCACAATAGCTAAGAATCTGTCTATAATGCCAGGGACCAAGGTTCGATCTCTGGGCTGCAGAGATCTCCTGGAATGGCTACGGATTCCAGTATTCTTGCCTAGAGAATCCCATGGAGAGAGGAGCCTGGCCAACTAGAGTCCATGGAGTGCAAAATGTAGACATGATAGAGCAACTAAGGACACAACATACACAAATGAATCGGTCATATACCTAGTAAGGGGCTTCACTAGGCTTTTAATTTAAGCTGATTGACTTAGTAATATTAGGAAAATTTAAGCCCTATTAAAAGATTATCAAGTAAATACTATCCCTAAAATAATATGCATCTTTACCCAACTCAGTTCCTGGAAATTTCAATTTAAGGTAGATACATAACCAAATGTTTCACTTTAATGTTATGCTTTCTATACAGCATGAGGTTCCTTGAGGTTCTTGCTACAACAGAGAAAACCTTTCCCTCCTCCCAACTCCAGAGCCTAGTCAATGTGAATCTGAACACTGGAAGCATAGTATCTGCACTATTTCTCTCTCAACTTATCTCAGAGCTCACATCAAGATTTTTAGAAATCTTTTCAGTGTTCAGTTTTCTTCTGCTTTTAATCACCATGTTTTCTGTGGGTCAGATTCTGACTCAAATTTGTCTCTTTTTCTGAAAGAAACACAGTTTAGTCTATGGAAGCCTAGTATATCAGATACATATTTTCATCATGTCTATAAATTTCTTATCCTAGTATGTAAAATGCTATGAAATTCCAATAAGTCCCCAGTTGTGAACCAAATGAGCACTGCAAGTGATGTATCCTAATTATTCTGAGATGGCAGGAAAGAGTACCATCAATTCAGTTGAGTCACTCAGTCGTCTCTGACTCTTTGTGATCCCATGGATGGCAGCACACCAGGCTTCCCTGTCCATCACCAACTCCCGGAGCTTGTTCAAATTGATGTCCATTGAGTCGGTGATGCCAGCCAACCATCTCATCCTTTGTCATCCCCTTTTCCTCCTGCCCTCAATCTTTCCCAGCATCAGTGTCTTCTCCAATGAGTCAGCTCTTTTCTTCAGGTGGACAAAGTGTTGAAACATCAGCTTCAGCATCAAGCTGGCTGAATCAAGAAGTCTGACTCAGATGGTGACATTATGGACAGTTCCACAGAGGCTCCTCTCATCTCGATCAAGTCCCGCACCCACTCAGTGTCTGCTGACCCTTCATGCAGACCTGGGCCAGGGGGCCAAGGGCCTGAGTCTGCCACCTGGAAGACATTGGGGCAACAGTTGAATGCAGAGCTCAGGGGCCGTGGTTGGGGCCAACAGGATGGTCCGGGCCCCCCGTCCCCATGTCCCAGCCCAAGCCCCCGAAGATCCAGCCCCTCCCCAGACAGCCTGGGCCACCCAGAGGATCCCTGCTTAGGCTCCAGGAATGAAGATGGCTGGCTGAGGCCGCAGCCCCGCTTGGCAGGGCGACGAGCAGTGTCTGTGCATGAGGACCAGCTCCAGGCCCCTGCTGAACGGCCCCTGCGGCTACAGCGCTCCCCTGTCCTCAAGCGCAGGCCAAAGCTTGAGGCGCCTCCATCTCCAAGCATAGGATCTGGCCTTGAAGCCGAGCCTCTACTCACCCAGTCTACAGAGCCCTCCAGCCCACCCTCCCCAACCACAAACCAAAGAGGTGGCGGCCCCAACCCCTGACCTCTTCCTTTCTGCCGCATGAGATTATTTTATTAAAAAACTCAAAGGAAAAAAAAAAAAAAAAATTCATTCCTTCCAATGAATATTCAGGAATGATTTCCTTAAGGATAGACTGGTTTGATCTCCTTGCAGTCCAAGAGGGTCTCAAGAGTCTTCTCCAACACCACAGTTCAAAAGCATCAATACTTTGGCACTCAGCTTTATTTACGGTCCAACTCTAACATCTATATATTACTCCTGGAAAAACCATAGCTTTGACTAGATGGACCTTTGTTGACAAAGTCAAGTCTCTGCTTTTTAAAATGCTGTCTTTGTTGGTCATAGCTTTTCTTTCAAGGAACAAGCATCTTTTAATTTCATGGCTGCAGTCACCAGATGGTGCAGATGCCATGATTTTGGAGCCCAAGAAAATAAATTCTGTCACTGCTTCCAGTGTTTCTCTGTCTATTTGCCATGAAGCGATGGGACTGGATGCCATGATCTTAATTCTCTGAATGCTGAGTTTTAAGCTAGCTTTTTCACTTTCTCTTTTGAAGAGTACCATATTTCAATACAGATGACAGCTTTTGTATCCCCTTCCAAAACTCTGGGCTGCAACTCATTCCCCATCTTTATAGCTTTAAAAGGTGAAGGGAAGTTCATTTGTAGTAAAATAATCATAATCTGGGTAAAGCGGAATTCACCTGCCTGCACACCTGTGTGTCTGTGTACCACATGGTCCAACTCACACACTTATTAAAAGCACAAAGCAAAATTCCTCCTCTCCATCCTGGCAGGTAACTTGGGGATGATACTTTGCAGTTGTTATCATTGCACTCCTGGCCATAAGATCAATTGAGAAAAAAATAAGGAAGAACATGGATATACCACCAAACCAATGCACATGTTAGTCAGCATAAAGAGAAAGGCCATGGCACTGTTGGAAAGCACAGACTGGATAAATAGACTAAACCCAACAAGATGATATTTTACATGGATGAAAGTAAATGCCTGTGTGAAATGAAATGCAAAACTCCCAGTGTACAAATAAATGTTGGGAGAAAATTGACAAAGAAACAGAACACTATAAAAGAAAATCCCAAGGATTCAGTCTATAGTAAGCTCGATATTAGAACAATTTGGTGTGGTTGCCAAAGTTACCATGAGAGCTGAGATCATCTAGAAATAAGCATTTGGAGAAGAAGTCTGTTCCTTTCATATATACTGTCTTGACTAATGAAATAAGTGTTTATTTTCTTAGCCAATAAAGAAACACAAGGCCATCTCCCTGCAAAACATCTTTGTGATTTTAATAATTATACTAATGCTCTTCAACTCCCAATATGCTTCTAAATCACCTATGAGCTTCATAAAAATTCAGACATTTGAACTGGGAGCACTGGGGTTTTGTAGGGCAAGCATTTTTTTTATAATTTGTGATAAGATCATACGTCTATACCTCAAGAAAATTAATATAAAAGTTTAAGAAATACACAAAGTTATAATATATATATACAAGTGAAAATTTAGAATGACAAAATGAATCACAGACAATTATAAATATTAAGAAATTGCCAAGTATACAAATATCAAAAATCATAAAATGCCAAAATCTGTAATTATGTTTGGTTATATATGATCTTCAGAGCTTCCCATGTGGCTCAGTAGTAAAGAATCTGATGTCAATCAGGAGACCCAGGTTAGATTCTTGGCTTGGGAAGATCCCCCAGAGGAGGAAATGGCAACCCACTCCAGGATTCTTGTTGGGAAATCCCATGGACAGAGGATCCTGACCGCCTACAGTCCATGGGGTCACAAAGAGTCAGATGTGACTGAGCTCACATATATGTATATGATCCTATTATGTATAATAATGATTTTGCACAATATTGTTTCCAGAGGAAATAAAAATATTACTCAGTATTTTCCCTAGCATGATTATGTGAAATCAGTTTATATTAACTTTGCTATGCTATGCTATGCTAACTCACTTCAGTCGTGTCCGACTCTGTGTGACCCCACAGACGGAAGCCCACCAGGCTTCCCCGTCCCTGGGATTCTCCAGGCAAGAACACTGGAGTGGGTTGCCATTTCCTTCTCCAATGCATGAAAGGGAAAAGAGAAAGTGAAGTCGCTCAGTCGTGTCCGACTCTGAGCGACCCCATGGACTGCAGCCTACCAGGTTCCTCCATCCATGGGATTTTCCAGGCCAGAGTACTGTATATTAACTTTAGGATAAGAAAAAAATTCTGTTTTACATACATCATTTTTAATGCTATGTACATTTTTAGTACAGTTGACAAATTTGGTGGGAAAAAATCAAGTTTATTTTACTTCCCAACTGTAAAATGGTGGGCATGTTATATTCTTGAATTTTGAATTAATTTTAAAACTCTCTGAGCTTTACAGCAGCTTCTCACTAGCTATCTCTTTTACACATGACAGTGTTCAGCTCAGTTCAATCACAAAGTCATATCCAACTCTTTGTGGCACCAAGCACACTAGGTTTCCCTGTCCATCACCAACTCCCAGAGCTTGTTCAAACTCATGTCCATCGAGTCGGTGATGTGACCAAACCATCTCATCCTCTGTCATCCCCTTCTTCTCCTGCCTTCAATCTTTCCCAGCATCATGGTCTTTTCCAATGAGTCAGTTTTTTCAACCAGATGGCCAAAAGTATTGAAGCATCAGCTTTAGCACCAGTCCTTCCAATGGATATTCAGGAATGATTTCCTTAAGGATTGACCAGTTTGATCTCCTTGCAGTCCAAGGGACTCCCAAGAGTCTTCTCCAACACCAGTTTGAAAGCATCAGGTCTTCGGCGCTCAGCTTTCTTTATGGTCCAGCTCTCATTTCTATACATGACTATTAGAAAAACTATAGCTTTGCCTAGATATACCTTTGTTGGCTGACTATTTTGGGGGGCTCCAAAATCACGGCAGATGGTTATTGCAGCCATGAAATTAAAAGATGCTTACTCCTTGGAAGGAAAGTTATGACCAACCTAGATAGCATAAAGCCATGGTACATATACACAATGGAGTATTACTTAGCAATTAAAAAGAATACATTTGAATCAGTTCTAATGAGGTGGATGAAACTGAAGCCTATTATACAGAGTGAAGTAAGCCAGAAAGAAAAACACCAATACAGTATACTCACATATATGTATGGAATTTAGAAAGATGTTAACAATAACCCTGTATACAAGACAGCAAAAGAGACACTGATGTATAGAACAGTCTTTTGGACTCTGTGGGAGAGGGAGAGGGTGGGATGATTTGGGAGAATGGCATTGAAACATGTGTAATATCATATATTAAATGAGTCACCAGTCAAGGTTCAATGTAGGATACTGGATGCTTGGGGCTGGTGCACTGGGACGACCCAGAGGGATGGTATGGGGAGGGAGGAGGGAGGAACGTTCAGGATGGGGAACACAGGTATACCTGTGGCAGATTCATTTTGATATACACCAAAATCAATACAATATTGTAAAGTTAAAAACTAAAATAAAATAAAGTTAAAATAAATAAATAAATAAAAAGCAGAGACATTATGTTGTCAAAAAAGGTCTGTCTAGTCAAGGCTATGGTTTTTCCAGTGGTCATGTATGAATGTGAGAGTTGGACTATAAAGAAAGTTGAGAGCAGAAGAATTGATGCTTTTGAAGTCTGGTGTTGGAGAAGACTCTTGAGAGTCCCTTGGACTGCAAGGAGATCCAACCAGTCCATCCTAAAGGAGATCAGTCCTGGGTGTTCATTGGAAAGACTGATGCTAAAGCTGAAACTCCAATACTTTGGTCATCTGATGCGAAGATCTGACTCAACGGAAAAGACCCTAATGCTGAGAAAGATTGAGGGCAGGAGGAGAAGGGGACGACAGAGGATGAGATGGTTTGATGGCATCACTGAATTAATGGACATGGGTTTGGGTGGACTCTGGAAGTTGGTGATGGACAGAGAGGCCTGGTGTACTGCGGTCGATGGGGTTGCAAAGAGTAGGACACGACTGAGCAACTGAACTGAACTGAACCTTTGTTGGGAAAGTCACATCTCTGCTTTTTAATATGCTGTCTATGTTGGTCATAGCTTTTCTTCCAAGAAGCAAGCATCTTTTAATTTTATGCCTGCAGTCACTAACAACAGTGATTTTGGAGCCTGAGAAAATAAAGTCTGTCACTGTTTTCATTGTTTCCCCATATATTTGCCATGATGGGACCGGATGCCATGATCTTAGTTTTCTGAATATTGAGTTTTAAGCCAGTTTTTCCACTCTCCTCTTTCACTTTAACCAAGAGGTTCTTTAGTTCTTTTTCACTTTCTGCCATAAAGGTGGTATCATCTGCATTTCTGAGATTACTGATATTTCTGCCAGAAAACATGATTCCAGCTTGTGCTTCATCCAGCCCAGCATTTCACATGATGTACTCTGCTTTTAAGTTAAAAGGGTGACAATATACAGCTTTGATGTACTCCTTTCCACATTATAGATCAATATAAAGCATAGAAAGCTCAGCTGGTTCCTTGTGGTGACTCAGAGTGGTTGGATGGGGAGGGAGTTGGGAGGGAGATCCAAGACGGAGGGGTCATATATATACACACACAGCTGATTACTGTCATTGTACAGAAGAAACTAACACATTGTAAGTTATTATATTTCATTAAAAATAATTAGTACAGAAAAATAAAAACATTATGAGTGACATTTGTTAATCTATTGTCTAAATCTATGTTAAGTGGCATGTTAGGAATTTTATATATTTTATATTCTTACCAGTATTTCACAACATAACACCAAGAAACGCTAATCTATTTTATGTTCAAGTAATTTATTACATTTTGTCAATTGTATTATCAAACAGTTCAAGAACACTTGTGTTGTGTGCTTAGTCTCTCAGTCAAATCAGACTTTTGTTAAGGAATGATCTGAAATTGGTATAATCTTAAGTTTTATGTCATACACTATCAATGTTTTAATAACTTTTGTGATTTCATATACAAATACATAAAATAAATTCAGTCTTCCCTAGTGGCTGCCAGTAAAGCATCTGCTGAAATGCAGGAGGCCTAAGTTCTATCCCTGGGTCAGGAAGACCCCCCTGAAGGTAATGGCTACCAACTCCAGTGTTCTTGTCTGGAGAATCCCATGGGCAGAGGAGACTGGTGGGTTACAGTCCCCAGGTTTGCAAGAGTTGGACATGACTTAAAGAGTAGGCATCATGAAGATAAATTGAGTTCATGGATTCTTTTATAATGGATATGCTGCCTAATCAAATATATTCATGAGAGGTGAGCACTTCCATTTGGATTACAGGATAAAATTCTGTGTGTACAGTTTTACAATTCTGATAACTGGAATAATTTTCCACAGATTAACCTCTGGCTCCAGACATTTCAAACACTGTATCCTGCATTTCTCACTGACTTCTAACACAGGAATCAGATTCACACAATGAAACCTCCACTAGCCCTGCACTGTGTGCCCTGATGCCAGAAGGTGCAGCAGGGCCAGGTAGAATTGTTCCAGAAAACTAACCTGAAAAAGCACAGTAGAGTCAACCCGCCACCCATGAAATTAATACAATCATAAATATTTCTTGCTAAACCCAAACTCAGCTAAAACCTCCCTTAGTCCAATCCATAGGCAGGACTAGCCCAGATAACAGCAATCAAAGGGTGACTTAGAACTACTGTCAAACAGAATAAACAGACATTCAAGTGGAAAATTAATTCTTTGATATGATTCCTTACATGTCCTGCTGTGCCCTAGTTATCTATTTTGATGTTACATTAATTACATTATGGACTTTCTCCTGTGATAGCTCAGTTGGTGAAGAATCTGCCTGCAATTCAGGAGACCCCAGTTCAATTCCTGGGTCAGAAAGATCTGCTGGGATACCCTACCCACAGCAGTATTCTTGGGCTTCCTTTGTGGCTCAGCTGGTAAAAAATCCACCTGCAACATGGGAGACCTGGGTTTGATTCCTGGGTTTAGAAGATGCCCTGGAACCAGGAAAGGCTACTCACTCCAATATTCTGGCCTTGAAAATTCCATGGACTGTATAGGCAGTGGGGTCGCAAAGAGTCAGACACTACTGAGTGACTTTCACTTTCACTTTAAGATATGAGTAGCAGTGAACTTACAAAGGGTATATATTTGTTAGGTCAACCAAATAATAATAATCATAGTAAAACATAATGAAATCAGTCATTGGTGGAGTGGTTAACAGACACTATTCTAAGCCTGTGTCATATATTTTCATTTATCTGAACAAAAACCTTATCTACTATATCACACTGGTAATAAAAGTGAGGCATGTGGAGGCTAAATCTTTGTCTGAAGTAACACAGCCAGTGAACAGCAGGGTCAAGTTCTGGCCCCAGACAACTGTGCATCACAGTCTGTGATGCTTGTGTATTAAAATTCATCTCACAACAATTTCGGGAAAGGCAATGGCACCCTACCCCAGTACTTTTGCCTGGAAAATCCCATGGACGGAGGATCCTGGTAGGCTCCAGTCCATGGGGTCGCTAAGAGTCGGACACGACTAAGCGGCTTCACTTTCATGCATTGGAGAAGGAAATGGCAACCCACTCCAGTGTTCTTGCCTGGAGAATCCCAGGGACGGGGGAGCCTGGTGAGCTTCTGTCTATGGGGTCGCACAGAGTCGGACATGACTGAAGCGACTTAGCAGCAGCAGCACAACAATTTAGTGCAACAGACACTGCATCACATATGTTGAAGATGTTGGCTTGGTGCCTTCTTGCTTGTGGTCATCATCTATCATCTGTTAAATCCTTGAAGGATGCAAGTAGTTTTGTTGATTTGTGTCATCAATATCTGGACACTTTCTCATTTTTTGCCCGCATTAGAGCCATGCTTTTCATCACTGAAAGACATTCTTTCTCATTCATGGATATCATTCAGGAATGAATGTTACTAGATAGTTATAGAATTATCATTTGCTCTTTCACATACCCTGAAGAGCACTATCACACTACTCAGTTACACAAACATATCTACTTATGTGTGTGTGTAAGTATGAGTGTGTGCCTACAAAGGCAGCCATGAACATGCGTGTTTGTGTGTGTCCCTGTCCATGTATAGACTTGTGTATGTTCATTTCAGTTCAGTTCAGTAACTCAGTCATGTCCAACTCGTTGCAGCCCCATGGACTGCAACACACCAGGCCTCCCTGTCCATCACCAACTCCCTGAGTTTACTTAAACTCATGTCCATTGAATCAATAAAGCCATCCAACCATCTCATCCTCTCTCATCCCCTTCTCTTCCTGCCTTCAATCTTTCCCATCATCATGGTCTTTTCAAACGAGTCAGCTCTCTGCATCAGGTGGCCAAAGTACTGGAGTTTCAGCTTGAACATCAATCCTTCCAGTGAATACTCAGGACTGATTTCCTTAGGATGGACTGATTGGATCTCCTTGCAGTCCAAGTGGTCGAAGAGGAGATTGCGAGAATGAATGTAGATATTTTAGGCACACACACGTAGAGGCAGAATATACACATGTAGAGCAGAATATATGGGGATTGATATTGTTTTGGAGACAGATGTCAAGATATTAGATGACATAAAGAGTAACAAGAATCTAGTGGATGTCTAAAAATGATGGAAAATGGTAAAAGTGAAGACTTTCATGTCATGATTAATGACCTGTACTAACCTGTAATTACTTTAAGACTCTGTGCCAACTTGTAGAAATATGTAAGTTTCATGTATATTATTTTTCATCTTCTATAACACCCCTCACTAATTTGGATCTTGATAAAAAACATTTTTCTATATAATAACTCTGAATTGCTAAGAAGGAGTTTATAAGTTGACATAAAAAATTTTGGAAATTGTGCTCAGTTTAGAGCAATGTAAGGTACTAACAGAATGAGAAAGACTAGAGATCTCTTCAAGAAAATTAGAGATACCAGAGGAATTTTTCATGCAAAGATGGGCTCAATAAAGGACAGAAATGGTATGGACCTAACAGAAGCAGAAGATATTAAGAAGAGGTGGCAAGAATGCACAGAAGAATTGTACAACAAAGATCTTCACAATCAAGATAATCACAATGGTGTGATAGCTAACCTAGAGCCAGACATCCTGGAATGTGAAGTCAAGTGAGCCTTAGAAAGCATCACTACGAACAAAGCTAGTGGAGGTGATGGAATTCCAGTTGACCTATTTCAAAGCCTTAAAGATGATGCTGTGAAAGTGCTGCACTCAATATGCCAGCAAATTTGGAAAACTCAGCAGTGGCCACAGGATTGGAAAAGGTCAGTTTTCATTCCAATCCCAAAGAAAGGCAATGCCAAAGAATGCTCAAACTATCACACAATTGCACTCATCTCACAAGCTAGTAAAGTAATGCTCAAAATTATCCAAGCTAAGCTTCAGCAATACGTGAACTGTGAAAATCCAGACATTCAAGTTGCTTTTAGAAAAGGCAGAGGAACTAGAGATCAAATGGCCAACATCTGCTGGATCATGGAAAAAGCAAGAGAGTTCCAGAAAAACATCTATTTCTGCTTTATTGACTATGCCAAAGCCTTTCACTGTGTGGATCACAATAAACTGTGGGAAATTCTGAAAGAGACGGGAATACCAGACCACCTGACCTGCCTCTTGAGGAACCTATATGCAGGTCAGAGAGCAACAGTTAGAACTGGACATGGAACAGCACACTGGTTCCAAATAGGAAAAGGAGTACGTCAAGGCTGTATATGGTCAGCCTACTTATTTAACTTATATGCAGAGTACATCATGAGAAACACTGGGCTGGAAGAAGCAGAAGCTGGAATCAAGATTGCTGGGAGAAATATCAATAACCTCAGATATGTAGATGACACCACCCTTATGGCAGAAAGTGAAGAGGAACTAAAAAGCCTCTTGATGAAAGTGAAAGGAGAGAGGTGAAAGGGTTGGCTTTAAGCTCAACATTCAGAAAATGAAGATCATGGCATCTGGCCCCATCACTTCATGGCAAATAGATGGGGAAACAGTGGAAACAGTGTCAGACTTTGTTTTTTGGGGCTCCAAAGTCACTGCATATGGTGACTGCAGCCATGAAATTAAAAGACACTTGCTCTTTGGAAGGAAAGTTATGACCAATCTAGATAGCATATTGAAAAGCAGAGACATTACTTTGCCAACAAAGGTTCGTCTAGTCAAGGCTATGGTTTTTCCTGTGGTCATGTATGGATGTGAGAGTTGGACTGTGAAGAAAGCTGAGCGCCAAAGAATTGATGCTTTTGAACTGTGGTGTTGGAGAAGACTCTTGAGAGTCCTTGGACTGCAAGGAGATCCAACCAGTCCATTCTGAAGGAGATTAGCCCTGGGATTTCTTTGGAAGGAATGATGCTAAAGCTGAAACTCCAGTTCTTTGGCCACCTCATGCGAAGTGTTGACTCATTGGAAAAGACTCTGATGCTGGGAGGGATTGGGGGCAGGAGAAGAAGGGGACAACAGAGGATGAGATGGCTGAATGGCATCACCAACTCTATTGACGTGAGTCTGAGTGAACTCCGGGAGTTGGTGTTGGACAGAGAGGTCTGGCGTGCTGGAATTCATAGACTTGCAAAGAATCAGACATGTCTGAGCAACTGAACTGAACTGAAGGTACACTTGAAAGTTTTATTTATTTATTTTTTTGATAGTAGGTAAGCTTATGTATATATGTGGTTATACATATTTGTGTATATATGTATGTGTGTATGTTAGTGTATATGGTGGTGGTGGTTTATTCGCTAAGTCATGTCCAACTCTTGTGACCCCATGGACTGTAGCCTGCCATGTTCTTCTGACCATTGGATTCTCCAGGCATGAATATTGGAGTGGGTTGTCATTTCCTTTTCCAGGGGATCTTTCTGACCCAGGAATCAAATGGGGATCTCCTGCATTGCAGGCAATTTCTTTACCAACTGAGCTACAAGGGAAGCCTCCAATATAGAATAATATAAAAACCAAATTTCAGCATTTGTTTTCTTTAGAGTGACTATTATATACATATACATATATATGTATATATACATATACATAGAGAGCTATAAGTATATTATATATAATATTATATATAATACATAGAGAGCTGTAAGTTGGCTAAAATCTCAACATTCAGAAAACTAAGATCTTGGCATCTGGTCCCATCACTTTATGGCAAATAGATGGGAAAACAATTGAAACAGTGACAGACTATTTTCATGGGCTCAAAAATCACTTCAGATGGTGACTGCAACCATGAAATTAAAAGATAACTGCTCCTTGAAAGAAAAAGTATGACCAACCTAGACAGCATATTAAAAAGCAGAGACATTACTTTACCCTTTTCAGTAGTCACGTATGGATGCGAGATTTGGACCATAAGGAAAGTTGAGCACCAAAGAATTGATGCTTTTCAAATGCGGTGTTGAAGACTCTTGAGAGTCCCTTGGAGATCCAACCAGTCCATCCTAAAGGAAATCAGTCTTGAATATTCCTTGGAAAGACTAATGTTGAAGCTGAGGCTTCAATACTTTTGCCACCTGATGCAAAGAACTGACTCATTGGAAAAGACCCTAATGCTGGGGAAGATTGAAGGCAGGAGAAGGAGACGACAGAAGATGAGATGGTTGGATGGCATCACTGATCAATGCTCATGAGTTTGAGCAAGCTCTGAGATTTGGTGATAGACAGGGAGGCCTGGTGAGCTGCATTCCATGGGGTCACAAAGAGTGGGACATGACTGAGAGGCTGAACTGACTGATTAACAGTAGTAACCTAATCAAAGGAACTGGATGCTGCTGCTGCTGCTGCTAAGTCGCTTCAGTGTCTGACTCTGTGCAACCCCATACACGGCAGCCCACCAGGCTCCCCCGTCCCTGGGATTCTCCAGGCAAGAGCACTGGAGTGGGTTGCTATTTCCTTCTCCAATGCATGAAAGTGAAAAGGGAAAGTGAAGTCGCTCAGTCGTGTCTGACTCTTAGCAACCCCATGGACTGCATCCCACCAGGCTCCTCCGTCCATGGAATTTTCCAGGCAAGAGTACTGGAATGGGGTGTCATTGCCTTCTCCAAGGAACTGTATAAGAACCCATTAAGATAATCCATAAAGAAGTATACTTCATGGAAACTAAAACTTCACTAAAGGTTAACTAATGTAAACAGTATACATGTGCTGGGCAGGGCCGCCTAATATGAGTGGAATCCACATATATCCCTTGTATGTTTGCAAAGCAAAAATCTTCATAAATTTTATGAAATAACAGATCTAATAAATGACAAAGCCATTTCATCTGGCTTCAGTGTCTACCACTGTATGTATTGTTACCTTAAGGAAAGAGTCAAATTCTGAAAATGGATTTTCATCTTTTACTTTATTCTTAATTTATTAAATAGACACATTGAAGATGAAGTTAGCAACATTCACAAATATTTTATTTTGTATTTATCTGAAAATCATATTTTGTAATGGGTACATAAAATACACATGCATATTTTAAAATAATATATTTCTTCTGCCAGAAACATGCATCCAATGTCTTACATAAACTATTGTGATTAGAATCTGTACTTCAGTGATGGCACTGGGCAAATATTACATATAACATACATTACACACATACACACACATGATATATTAATACAAGTTTTTTTTACCATAAATAAAATGCTTATATATTAAAACAACTGATTTTGAATTTTGAAGCCCCTTCTATTACAAAAATATATAGAGGTATTAGTAATGTATCTAATAGTCAAATAATGATAATAAATTATGCTCACCTAAGACATCATTTGTTGTTGATAATAGAAAACTGTATTTTGGGGAATAAAACATGAGAGAGGAGTATAAAGATCACAAAACCATCTTATTTGTGCTTCCTAGTTATAATTAAAGATACATTAAAATATTGGGCTTTCCTGGAGACTCAGATGGAGAAGGAAATGGTAACCCACTCCAGTATCCTTGCCTGGAAAATTCCATGGACAAAAAAGCCTGGCGGGCTACGGTCCATGGGGTTGCAAAGAGTTGGTCACTACTGAGCAACTAGTCTTTTTTTTTTTTTTCATTTTTCTATTAAAATATTAACCATTAACAATAACTCAATATTTTCATTTACTTGAGAATATATCTATATTATTTTTGAAGCAAAATTTTCCATAATGATTTGTTACAGAATTCAGTATGCTTTCAACTAAAATTATCATTTATCATTTTTTAGTCTAGAAATATGAAATAAGTAGTTACTTGACTATATTCATATTATGATACTTTTATTAAAACCCTGAAATGTCTAGCAATACTCTGGTGCCCTGCCTATGTGTCGACAACATCACTACCTGTGCCAGTTCTAGGTATATACAATGAATGGAAAAGAAATGAAAAAGACAGTTAAGAATAAAAAGCAGGTTTCTAATAAAGCACTGCAAATCAACCATATTTCAATAAAAAACTAAAAATATAAATTAGAAAAGAAAAGGAAGCTTAATTTACTGCTTTTATGGAATGTTGATTTACTTGTAATTGACAAAAACATCTATTTTATATTTACCCATGGTATCACTTCATGGGAAATAAATGGGGAAACAGTGGAAACTGTCAGACTTTATATTTTGGGGCTCCAAAATCACTGCAGATGGTGACTGTAGCCATGAAATTAAAAGATGCTTATTCCTTGGTAGAAAAGTTATGACCAACCTAGATAGCATATTGAAAAGCAGAAACATTACTTTCCCAACAAAGGTCCGTCTAGTTAAGTCTATGGTTTTTCCAGTAGTCATGTGTGAATGTGAGAGTTGGAATGTGAAGAAGGCTGTGTCAAAGAATTGATGCTTTTGAAGTGTGGTGTTGGAGAAGACTCTTGAGAGTCCCTTGGACTGCAAGGAGATCCAACCAGTCCATTCTAGAGGAGATCAGCCCTGGGTGTTCATTGGAAGGAATGATGCTAAAGCTGAAACTCCAGTACTGTGGCCACCTCATGCAAAGAGTTGACTCATTGGAAAAGAGTCTGATGCTGGGAGGGATTGGGGGCAGGAGGAAAAAGGGCCCTTTTCTCCTATGGCTCCCAGAGAGCAATCCCGAGTTCCCTCACCAGACTTGAGAGGAGGCCTGACTCCCTTTATGGAACTCCAGGGTGCCCAGAGATCCCTGTCACAACTCAAGATGAAACCCGAGTTTCCCACCACAAGTCGAGAAGAGCCCCGTCTTTTCCACCTCCTCTGGAGGATGAGATGGCTGGATGGCATCACCGACTCGATGGATTTGAGTTTGAGTGAACTCTGGGAGATGGTGATGGACAGGGAGGCCTGGCGTGCTGCAATTCATGGGGTTGTAAAGAATTGGACATGACTGTGCGACTGAACTGAAACTGAACTGGACTGAATTTAAAAATGCAAGATGAATAATTGCAATCAAGATTTAGTTCCATCAAAGACTCAATAAGCAGACTGCAGTATAAACTTATAATGGGAAAATATTCAGAAATAGTTGAAAAATATGTTATTGATTCACCCAACCACATGGATGAATTGTAAATGAATTTTGTTAAATAAAAGAAGGAAAGTCCAAAACACTGCATTGTTTATCATTCTGTTCCTATGAAAATTTGGACATCAAAACTATAGTGTCAGAATACATTTCAGCAGTTGCCCAAGGGTTGGAAAAGAAGGAGTGGGTGATTTCAAAGGGGGTACAAATCACACATTTTAGTGTGATGTACTGTTATGTACATTAAGGATGGTAGTGCATGCATGATTCTATGTGTTTTGTTAAAGTCAAGAAAATTGTACAATACAAATGTTTTAATGTACAAATAAAAAACAATTAGCCAGGATTTCAGAGATCTAAGTGTAACAGAGAACATACCTGACTCTATATTGAATTATTTATTCCTTTAGTTCTAACCCTTGTGCTCAGCAATGCTGACTCTGCACCTTCATCTCAAAGGGCAACAGAATGTTGCTTATTGTCTGAAATATTGGTAATAGTCTATTCTCAATGCTCTGCCTCCTAGGCTTTACTTTTAAAAGTATAATACTTCTCATTCATATAGAGATTAAAAGTTGCAGAACAAAATATAACATTTATCTTGTTGGAAGTTCACAGGAATATTGTGACCAGACCTACATAGACAGCTGTAAGAGCAAAGGATCTGAAACCAAGGAGCTTGAAACTAACAGCCATTCTCTTCCCTTTCAATATAAAAGAAGCCTGAACTCTAACTTAGGGAATGTGGTTCTTTAGGATGCTGCTGCTGCTAAGTCACTTCAGTCGTGTCTGACTCTGTGGGACCCCAGAGATGGCAGCCCACCAGGCTCCCCCGTCCCCGGGATTCTCCAGGCAAGAACACTGGAGTGGGTTGCCATTTCCTTCTCCAACACATGAAAGTGATACACCATCTTCTCTCTCTCCTGGCTTTCGGAATCAGTCCCTCTCCTTTGCCCCGACATCTCATCTCTCAGTTTATTGTCCTGTGTCCTGAAACAAGCAGCACAAGCTTGCACTCAGTAACATATACAAGGAAATGCACTCTTTTGAAGTATACAATTCAGAGGATATTTTTAATAAATAAAGTTGGTAACAGTCACCCTATGTGATTAGTAAATCCATATACCCCACTCACCTAGAAATGACTAATTTGCTAACAGTTATGTCTTTTCTTGAGTTTCATAAATAGAATCATAAATTAGATACTCATTCACGTGTTTTGCTTTTGTCACAAAACAAGCTGCTTTTGTGTTTCATCCATGCTATTTTATTTATCGGTATTTTCCTTTTTTTGATGAAAAGCAGTCAATTGTATACATTTTTTACCACATTTTTTATAGAGTAGATGGGCATCAAGTTGTTTTCATTTTGGTAGGAATATGAATAGACTGATTTAAAAATTGACTATAAGTATGCATACATTTATGTTTTAATTGATTTTGTGTAAATATCAAAAAGATATTGAGTCATGTTGAGTCATGTAGTGACTATACACTTACCTGTGGAATGCACTACAAAGATGGTGTTTAAGCTGGCTACATCAATTATTTTCATCCTCACCAGCAATACATAAGAGTATGTATTATTTGTTGCAGCCATGATTTTTAATTTGAGCCACTCTAATGGGTGTATAGTGGCATTTAATTGTCATTGTAATTGCATTTAATTTGTCATTTAACTTAACATGTATTTAATGACTAAGGATGTTAAGCATGTCTCTATGTTTATTAGCCTTTCATTTACCTAGTTTAGTGAAGTATTTGCTCAGATCATTTATCCATTTAACATTGGATCATTTGTCTTAGGAGAAGGCAATGGCAACCCACTCCAGTACTCTTGCCTGGAAAATCCCATGGGCAAAGGAGCCTGGTAGGCTACAATCTATGGGGTCATGAAGAGTCAGACACAATTGAGCGATTTCACTTTCACTTTTCACTTTCATGAGAAGGAAATGGCAACCCACTCCAGTGTTCTTGCCTGGAGAATCCCAGGGACGGGGGAGCCTGGTGGGCTGCCGTCTATGGGGTCACACAGAGTCGGACATGACTGAAGCAACTTAGCAGCAGCAGCATTCGTCTTAATATTGAGTTGGAAGGATATGTTGTATATTCTGGATATACAATGGATAAGTGTATAAGTCTTTTATTGGATATATTTTTTGCCAATATTTTATCTAAGACTGTAGTTTGCTTTTATTTTTCTTAACTGTCTTTTGAGAAGCAATACTCATATGTGGAGAGTGAAAAGGTTGGCTTAAAGCTCAACATTCAGAAAACGAAGATCATGGCATCTGGTCCCATCACTACATGGGAAATAGATGGAGAAACAGTGGAAACAGTGTCAGACTTTATTTTTCTGGGCTCCAAAATCACTGCAGATGGTGACTGTAGCCATGAAATTAAAAGACGCTTACTCCTTGGAAGGAAAGTTATGACCAACCTAGATAGCATATTCAAAAGCAGAGACATCATTTTGCCAACAAAGGTTCGCCTAGTCAAGGCTATGGTCTTTCCTGTGGTCATGTATGGATGTGAGAGCTGGACTGTGAAGAAGGCTGAGCACCGAAGAATTGATGCTTTTGAACTATGGTGTTGGAGAAGACTCTTGAGAGTCCCTTCGACTGCAAGAAGATCCAACCAGTCCATTCTGAAGGAGATCAATCCTGGTATTTCTTTGGAAGGAATGATGCTAAAGCTGAAACTCCAGTATTTTGGCCACCTCATGCGAAGAGTTGACTCATTGGAGAAGACTCTGATGCTGGGAGGGATTGAGGGCAGGAGGAGAAGGGGGCGACAGAGGATGAGATGGCTGGATGGCATCACTGACTCGATGGATGTGAGTCTGAGTGACCTCTGAGAGCTAGTGATGGACAGGGAGGCCTGGCGTGCTGCAGTTCATGGGGTCGCAAAGAGTCGGACACGACTGAGCGACTGATCTGATCTGACTCATTAGTTTTTATTAGATTTCCCGTATCACTGTTTTTCGTTAAAAGTTTCTGATTTCAGACCTAACAAAAAATATTGTAAGGAAGATTTTCTCCTAAATTTTTTCCTAAATATTGTAAGGAAACTTTTCTCCTAAAAGTTTTATAGTTTTAGGGCTTACATTTAAGTCTATGATCAGCTCAACCATCCTGAATCATAAGCTTAAATCCCCAATGTTTTGTTTGAGGAACACAATCAATATCCAAATGTGTATTCAAGCAAAAGCCAGGATCAATTTGGAAAGTGTGTAGATGAATGTGCCTCAAGAAGAGAAATGTGAAATGTGTTTCCTGAATCCCAAGTGTCTTGCATTTTGAGAATTAACTTATGTGGCTCTGTGTGTACTATATTAATTGTTTGCCATGGTTGATAAGCCTAGCTAATAAATTTTTTACATTTTACATAGGACAGATGTTCCAGTGTGAGAAAATGTATTGATTCCCCAGTACTGTGGTGGTGGTGGTGGTGGTGTTCAGTTATTTCCGATTCTTTGTCACCCCATGGACTGCAGCCCGCCAGGCGCCTCTGTTCATGGGATTTTCCAGTCAATACTGGAGTGGGTTGCCATTTTCTTCTCCAGGCAATCTTCCTGACCCCAGGGTTGAACTTGCATCTCCTGTGTCTCCTGTGCTGCAAGAGGATTCTTTACTGGTGAGTCCCCAGGGAAGCACTCTCGTAGGATACCTCCATAAAAGGTTAGAAACATTCCAGAATAAAGTTTGGATATGACTGGTGAAAGCCAAACTAATTGAGAGGTAGAAGTTGAGAAGGAGATTCAAGGTCTTAAGATTTTACGTTCACAGCAAACTGATTTTACACAAAGGCACGAGGCTTACTCCAGACCCTCAGTGAGAATGTCATTGTCAGTCTCTATACTTTCCCAGAAAGTAAGAAATTATGCAGAATCATTAAAAACATACAAACTACAAAAGCAAAAATCAACTTTCCTCTTCCTCTTCCTTTCCATCAAATTTTCATCATGTTTATCTCCTGTTTTCACTCCAAGCTGCTAACAATGTATTGTCACTCACAGATTACACATCCTCAGTGAGACCGCTGCCTTCTAAGCCCACTTTAGTCCAGTTAGTAATTTTATATTAGGATGAAAGTCAGATTGGAAAACCAATTTATTTTACTCCAGTTAATCTCATGCTGGAAATTAATGCACTCTCCTACTCAGTTGATTTGGAAATTGTTTATCTTTTGTTCCCTTTCTGACCTCAACAGATGCATTAATGATATTATGGCAGATTTATTTTTTTAAAACAAAATGGTCATAGTCACAGGGAATAGACTTATGAACAAAACATGGTCCCTACAATTCAGAAAGTGATAACTGAGTAAGAGAGTGAGAAATGTAAGCACAGCAGGATAAGGTTTATACCCAGATGCTTTGATGCCCAAAATGGTAAGCAAATGCAGGGATGCAGTGGTGGTTGAAACATGCTGCCCTAGACCCTCTCTGTGTGAGGATTAAAGCACCCAGGATTGCAGAAGCCTCAAGAGGTAAAAATCAACACACCAGGAAAGTAATGAACAGGAAAAATGCAGCGCATTTTGAAGGAAAGAATTATTCCCAGATTTTTTGTTTTAGACAAATATATAGTGATAATGGGAAGGCGAGGGTGTTTCTTAAACTACCGAACAATTGCACTCATCTCACACGCTAGTAGAGTAATGCTCAAAATTCTCCAAGCCAGGCTTCAGCAATATGTGAACCGTGAACTTCCTGATGTTCAAGCTGGTTTTAGAAAAGGCAGAGGAACCAGAGATCAAATTGCCAACATCCGCTGGATCATGGAAAAAGCAAGAGAGTTCCAGAAAAGCATCTATTTCTGCTTTATTGACTATGCCAAAGCCTTTGACTGTGTGGATCACAATAAACTATGGAAAATTCTGAAAGAGATGGGAATACCAGACCACCTGATCTGCCTCTTAAGAAATCTGTATGCAGGTCAGGAAGCAACAGTTAGAACTGGTCATGGAACAACAGACTGGTTCCAAATAGGAAAAGGAGTACGTCAAGGCTGTATATTGTCACCATGTTTATTTAACTTATATGCAGAGTACATCATGAGAAATGCTGGACTGGAAGAAACACAAGTTGGAATCAAGATTGCTGGGAGAAATATCAATAACCTCAGATATGCAGATGACACGACTCTTATGGCAGAAAGTGAAGAGGGGCTAAAAAGCCTCTTGATGAAAGTGAAAGAGGAGAGTGAAAAAGTTGGCTTAAAGCTCAACATTCAGAAAACGAAGATCATGGCATCTGGTCCCATCACTACATGGGAAATAGATGGAGAAACAGTGGAAACAGTGTCAGACTTTATTTTTCTGGGCTCCAAAATCACTGCAGATGGTGACTGCAGCCATGAAATTAAAAGACGCTTACTCCTTGGAAGGAAAGTTATGACCAACCTAGATAGCATATTCAAAAGCAGAGACATTACTTTACCAACAAAGGTTCGCCTAGTCAAGGCTATGGTCTTTCCTGTGGTCATGTATGGATGTGAGAGCTGGACTGTGAAGAAGGCTGAGCGCCGAAGAATTGATGCTTTTGAACTGTGGTGTTGGAGAAGACTCTTGAGAGTCCCTTGGACTGCAAGAAGATCCAACCAGTCCATTCTGAAGGAGATCAATCCTGGAATTTCTTTAGAAGGAATGATGCTAAAGCTGAAACTCCAGTATTTTGGCCACCTCATGCGAAGAGTTGACTCATTGGAGAAGACTCTGATGCTGGGAGAGATTGAGGGCAGGAGGAGAAGGGGACGACAGAGGATGAGATGGCTGGATGGCATCACTGACTTGATGGGTATGAGTCTGGGTGACCTCCGGGAGCTGGTGAAGGACAGGGAGGCCTGGCGTGCTGCGGTTCATGGGGTCGCAAAGAGTCGGACACGACTGAGCGACTGATCTGATCTGATCTGATAGTGATAATGACATTAATCTTAATGCTTGCTAAAGCGGAAGCAGACATACCTACATATTAATTTTACCATAAAATATTACGGTATAAAATTCAGAACATTTAATATTTAAGAACTTTATATAAAATATTTCCTTTAAGTTTGGAATAGTTTAGAGAGCCACAATGTGATTTAGCAATCCCGCTTTGGGGTATATATCCAGAGAAAAACATTTTTTAAAATGTGTTCATTGCAGCACTGTTTACAATAGCCAAGACATGGAAGAGACATAAAGTCCATCAACAGAGGAATGGATAAAGAAGATATGGTGCATCGACACAATAGAATATACTAAGCCGTCAAAAAGGAAGAAATAATGTTATTTGCAGTAACACTGATGAACTTGGAGGTTATCAGATTCTAGTAAAGTGAAGTAAATCAGACAAGTATCATGTGATATCACTTATACATGGAATTGTTTTTAAAAAATGATACAAATGAACTCATTTACAAAACAGACACATAAAAACTCAGAGAGAATGAACTTATGGATACCAAGAGAGAAGCTTGGGGGGAAAGAGGGATAGATTGGGAGCTTGGGATTCACATGTATACACTGCTGTATTTTTTTAAAGGTGACTTTCCATGAAAAATAAAGACATAAATTCAAAAAGAAGTTTGGGAGACTTTTATGGCCTTTGATTTTTGATTATTCTATACAATTATCTCATGTTTTATTTTTAACTTTTCTAATTTATAACTATTCCAGTGATTTAAGTGGTAATCCATGTCATTTTAACTCCTAAAATGCTATATCTTCTTGCAAGATTTTTTAATTTAATGTTAGTTTGGTATGAATTTTTGTATGACCACTACTGCTATTAATTAAAGAATAGTTACAAGAGTAAAATACACAAGGATAATTTAGAGGGAATGATTTCATGTATCATACTGAATATTATTTTTTAATTATGAGTATTCAATTTCTTAGGCTACCTTATCATGGCAGGAACTGAAAGTATACATAGATAATTAGTGTCTAATGGTTGAAGGTTGAAGGAAGGGGCCTCCCAGGTGCTGTACGGTAAAGAATCCACCTGTCAATGCAGGAGATGGAGGCTCGATTCCAGGGTCGGGAAGATCCCTTGGAAGTGGAAAAGACAACCCAGTCCAGTATTCTTGCCTGGAAAATCCCATGGAGAGAGGAGCCTGGTGGGCCATAGTCCAAGGGGTCTCAATGAGGCAGGTACAATGAACAGGGACACACACAACGGTCCAAGGAAAGGCCACAGCGACCGCACCACTGCAGTCTAGTGCAAGGGGAATACACGGAGAGCAAAATCCTGCAGTGCTGTTCTCTACTGAACATGGCCTTGCCTAGGAGGCAGGTGAAAAACTCGTCCACAAGAAGGACATGGCCTTAAAGATGCACATTGGAAAAGATCCAAAATAAATAAATCCCCATCCATCTTAGTGAAAACCACTATTCACAGAACAAATAAGACGAAAGCCATGAGGACGAACTATGAATAATAGGGTAGGCGGTGTGCATGGCACACTGAATACAAGCTGTTCAAACAGAAACACTGAAGAATTCACGTTGATATATGGCAAAACCAATACAGTATTGTAAAGTTAAAAAATAAAATAAAAAACATTAAAAAACCCTGAAGAATAAGGACTCTTTGAAAGCTCACACTGGACTTGAATACTCATAAATTATTCGGAAGGAGTTTCTCCACCTGGTGCCAAAGGAGGTTAGCAGTGATCAACAGTGAATTAACAGTGTTTAAAACTAATCTGGTTGTCATGTAGAACACAGACCTAAGAATCCAAGCCTTCCAATTCATCAGGAAATACATTTGCATATGAAAGCCTGATTATAGGTTATAGAGACTTCACTTTTTAAAATAGCACTGACTCTGTTTTAAATACACCGGGGTTGGGGGATTGGTTTCTCCTGGTGGCTCAGTGGTTAGGAATCTGCCTGCCAATGCAGGAGACCTGGGTTTGATCCTTGGTCCAAGAAGGTCCCACAGGCTGAGGAGCAGCTAAGATGATGTGCCACAACTGCTGAGCTAGTGCTCCCGACCCTGGGGACTGCAACTACTGCGCCCACATGCTGCAAGTACTGAAGCTGGTAAAACCTAGAGCCTGCGCTCCACAGGAAGAGAAACCACCTCCAGAGAAGCCCGAGCACTGTAGCAAAGACTCAGTCAGTCAGTGAAGTCGCTCAGTCATGTCCGACTCTGCGACCCCATGGACTGTAGCCAACCAGGCTCCTCCATCCACGGACTTTTCTAGGCAAGAGTACTGGAGTGGGTTGCCATTTCCTTCTCCAAGGGATCTTCCTGACCCGGGGATCGAACCCAAGCCTCCTGTATCGCAGGCGGACGCTTTACTGTCTGAGTCACCAGCGAATCGGCAGCAAAGAGAAATCCCTGCTAACTCCAAGTTGACAAAAGCCTGCACAGCCAAAAATGAATAAATAAAAATCAGAAAAATAATAAAAGGAAATAAATATAAATACACTAGGTGGAACAAGATTTATAGTTTTGGTCATTTTAAACACTTCAACTTTTGCTTTGCTTAAATCTTAACATGTTGTATTCATTGCATATGTTATGAGGGAATATTCTTAATTCTTGTTCTGAATTCTTGCTTCCAATGCTGTACTAAAAAATAAGAGAATTTTATTTTATTTTTTTTTACTTTACAATATTGTATTGATTGGGAACACGTGTACACCTGAGGCAGATGCATGTTGATATACGGCAAAACGGATATAAAAAAAAGTTTATTTTAAATAATACAACTGGAAAAATGACCACAACAGTGTATACATCAGATTCTAAACTTCTTTAAGTAAATACAGTAAATTTGTAGCTTATTTCCACATAGTTTTTTTCATTCTGAATTTAATTACCAAATTCAACAAATGGTGATTTAGGCTGCTTTTGAGACAAAAAAAAAAAAAAAAAAAAATAGAAATTATAAGTCAGTCAATACTTCAAAGAGATGTCTCTGGCTTGTTTGCACATAGTGATAACATTACTTGTTATGCAAAATGTTGTTGTCCAGTCACTAAGTCAGATCTGACTCTTTGTGACCCCATGAACTGCACCATGCCAGACTTCCTTGTCCTTCACTATCTTCTGGAGTTTATTCAAGCTCATGTCCATTGGGTTAGTGATACCATCTAACCATCTCATTCTCTGTCACCCTCTTCTTCTCTTGTCCTCAACCTTTCCCAGCATCAGGGTCTTTCCCAATGAGTCAGCTCGTCACATCAGCTGGCTAAAGTATTGGAGCTTCAGCATCAGTCCTTCCAATGAAAATTCAGGGTTGATTTCCTTTAGGATGGACTGGTTTAATCTCTTTGCAGTCCAAGGGACTCTCAAGAGTCTTCTCAACATCACAGTTTGAAAGCATCAATTCTTTGGCACTCAGTTTTCTTTATGATCCAACTTTCACATCTATACATGACCACTGGTAAAAAACATAGCTTTGACTATATGGACCTTTTTTGGCAAACTGATGTTTCTGCTTTTTAATACACTGTCTAGGTGTGTCATTGGTATTCTTCCAAGGAGCAAGTGTCTTTTAATTTTGTGGCTGAAGTCACCATCTGCATTGATTTTGGAGCCCAAGAAAATGAAATCTGACACTGTTTCCACATTTTCTCCACCTATTTGTGATGAGATGATGGGACTGGATGCCATGATCTTCATTTTTTGAAAGTCGAGTTTTAAACTAGCTTTTCCATTGTCCTCTTTCACCCTCATCAAGAGGCTCTTTTGTTCTTCACTTTTCTGCCATTAGAGTGGTATCATCTGCATATCTGAGGTTGTTGATATTTCTGCTGGCAATCTTGATTTCAGCTTGTGATGCATCCAGCCCAGGATTTCCCATGATGTACCCTGCATGTTTATTTAACTTATATGCAGAGTACATCGTGAGAAATGCTGGACTGCAGGAAACACAAGCTGGAATCAAGATTGCCGGGAAAAGTATCAATAACCTCAGATATACAGATGATACCACCCTTATGGCAGAAAGTGAAGAGGAATTAAAAGCCTCTTGATGAAAGTGAAAGTGGAGAGTGAAAAGGTTGGCTTAAAGCTCAACATTCAGAAAACGAAGATCATGGCATCTGGTCCCATCACTACATGGGAAATAGATGGAGAAACAGTGGAAACAGTGTCAGACTTTCTTTTTCTGGGCTCCAAAATCACTGCAGATGGTGACTGCAGCCATGAAATTAAAAGACGCTTACTCCTCGGAAGGAAAGTTATGACCAACCTAGATAGCACATTCAAAAGCAGAGACATCACTTTGCCAACAAAGGTTCGCCTAGTCAAGGCTATGGTCTTTCCTGTGGTCATGTATGGATGTGAGAGCTGGACTGTGAAGAAGGCTGAGCGCGGAAGAATTGATGCTTTTGAACTGTGGTGTTGGAGAAGACTCTTGAGAGTCCCTTGGACAGCAAGGAGATCCAACCGGTGCATTCTGAAGGAGATCAGCCCTGGGATTTCTTTGGAAGGAATGATGCTAAAGCTGAAACTCCAGTATTTTGGCCACCTCATGCGAAGAGTTGACTCATTGGAGAAGATTCTGATGCTGGGAGGGATTGAGGGCAGGAGGAGAAGGGGACGACAGAGGATGAGATGGCTGGATGGCATCACTGACTAGATGAATGTGAGTCTGAGTGACCTCCGAGAGCTGGTGATGGACAGGGAGGCCTGGCGTGCTGCAGTTCATGGGTTCGCAAAGAGTCGGACACGACTGAGCGACTGATCTGATCTGATCTGACCCTGCATGTAAGTTAAAACAAGCAGGGTGATAATATTTAGCCTTGACATACTCCTTTCCGAATTTTGAGCCAGTTTGTTGTTCCATGCCCTGTTCTAACTGTTGCTTCTTTTCCTGCATACAGGTTTCTCAGGAGGCAGGTAATAATGTCTGGCATTGTATCTTTAGGTAATTCAATTCTAACATATCTCCCAAAGAGAGGATGTACTTTTTGTAAATAGCTTTGCCCCAAATATCAGCATAATTCATTTTATCTAAGTATTTGCCCACATTTCAATCTTTTTCCTTGTTAAGAGAAAAGTAATTTGAACTGAGGTCTTTCCAGGTTGTGAAGTGGTAAATAATCCCTTGGCCAATGCAAGAGATGCATGAGACATAGGTTTGATTCCTGGGTCAGGAAGATCCCCTGGTGAAGGAAATGGCAACTCACTCTAATATTTTTGCTTGGAAAATTCCATGGACAGAGGAGACTGTTGAGTACAGTGCACATTATTGCCAAGACTCAAATGCAACTGAGTAAGTACCCATAATTTGACCTGAAGGAGTTAGAATTGCCAGGCAATGCATGAACCGAACAGCAGCTCCAATCACTGGGGCATGTTAGAAGTCTAGCCCAGTGAGAGCAAGTACCAGAAAAATGATTTTCACAGAGCCCCCTGGTCACAGACAGCACCCAGAACGCCCCTCCTCACTCCTCTGTTCCATCTATGGTTAGTGGGCTCATTCAAGAACTGATGGGCCTTCTTCCTTGAAGTCTTCATGAAAAACATGCTTTCCTTTCCATTTCCCAGAATATGTTTCACCTTCTCCCTCTTCCAAGATCCCTTTCTGACACCCCATCCAATGCCCTCCCCCTCCCCCACGTGATTAGGCTTTCAAAAGTCAGGACTTTTTTTTCTCTGTAACATAAGACATTCCTATATTTTTTATCTCCTCTCCAACTCCAGTCTATGTCTCAATCTTCAGAGAGTGAATGCTTGTGTTTTAATATGTGAGTGATATTTTCATTTTCAACTGAAACAATTTGCTTCACTGAATCACTCTTACTACTTAAACTGGGAAATGGCAAAAGGGCAGAGTGGTAGAGAGATACACTCATAGTCCACAGAAATAAGTAAAGTGTGTAACCTCAAGTGTTCACCTGGAGAGGCCTTTGGCAAAAAGTGGAAACAAATCCCTACAGAATGCCATAGAGAGTATCTTGATATTTACTCTTTGGCAATGGAACCCCCAGTTCTCTCTGTACAAGAGATAAGTTCTGAGCGATTGCAAAGACTCATCGTGACTCATTCTGCCTTTCTTCTAGTGGCCCAGAAGCGCTACTTGCCTGTTCCTGCTAAAGATGCTTTATCTCCGATGCTGTCTTTGGTTCTTATCAGCATCATTTCCTTTCATGAAAAGGAAGATAAATGTTGCAAGAGGAACATATGTTATTTTGAATCTCAAAGTAGAAACATAGTGTATAAAGCAGGTTAAAGGCAGTGCAGAATCGCAAGTGTAGGACTGGGGTAATGTACCGGCAGATATGCAATTACACACATCCTTGATAACAATATTTTACATCTTCAGAACTGGTCTAGAGTCCAGGGAGAGAAGGGGTTGCAATCAGAGGTAAGGTAACAGACAAATTATTTATTTCAGAGCCCGCTATAACTCTTGAAACCATGGGCAAGCCCCCATGTCCTTGTCTTTGGAAGTAAAATGCTGACTCAAGAGTTAACGACTGGGAAATGTGAAGATGTGGAAACAAAGAATAGCTGTTGGGTTAAGGAACTAGTAACAATTCAGACTATAATTCTGCCATATGACAGAATCACTGAACTCCCAGGTTCCTGAAAGATATAGATAAAAAAAGCCTGACACAGATTCCTAAGTTGTTTTTACAGAAAGATGAAACCTGCTGAACACAAGAACACAGACCCTAGACTGGTTGAAACCAGAAGGCTGATGATGCTTGAAACTTCATCTTGACTCCAACCCATCCAAGAACTGTCTAATGAGCTGATCACACCCTGCTTTTGAACTGTATAAAACTCCTCACTGCCCTCTCCAGGGTGGGTCATGTGGTCTTCAGGACATTAGTGCACTCTTTGCCTGGCAAAGGAATTAAGGCTATTCTTTTCTCAGTTCAGTTCAGTTCAATCACACAGTCGTGTCTGATTCTTTGCAACCCCATGAACTGCAGCACGCCAGGCCTCCCTGTCCATCACCAACTGCTGGAGGTTACACAAACCCATGTCCATTGAGTCAGTTATACCATCCAACCATCTCATCCTCTGTCATCCCCTTTTCCTCTTGCCTTTGATCTTTCCCAAAATCAGAGTCTTTTCAAAAGAGTCAGCTCTTCGCATCAGGTGATCAAAGTATGGGAGTTTCAGCTTCAACATCAGTCCTTCCAGTGAACACCCAGAACTGATCTCTTTTAGGACAGACTGGTTGGATCTCCTTGCATCCAAGGCACTCTCAAGAGTCTTCTCCAACACCACAGTTCAAAAGCATCAATTCTTCTGCACTCAACTTTCTTTATAGTCCAACTTTCCCATCCATGCATGACTACTGGAAAAACCATTGCTTTGACTAGATGGATCTTTGTTGGCAAAGTAATGTCTCTGCTTTTTAATATGCTGCTGGATCATCAAAAAAGCAAGCACATTCCAGAAAAACATCTATTTCTGCTTTATTTACAATGCCAAAGTCTTTGACTGTGTGGATCACAATGAACTGTGGAAAATTCTGAAAGAGATGGGAATACCAGACCACCTGACCTGCCTCTTGAGAAACCTATATGCAGGTCAGGAAGCATCAGTTAGAACTGGACATGGAACAGGAAACTGGTTCCAAATAGGAAAAGGAGTACATCAAGGCTGTATATTGTCACCCTGCTTATTTACCTTATATGCAGAGTACATCATGGGAAATGCTGGGCTGGATGAAGCACAAGCTGGAATCAATTGATCCATTGATTGTATTAGAATGCAAAGACTTGTTTTCAGATTAATTCAGAAGCCAAAGAAAAATTCTACATCTCTCAAAGACCAAACATACTGATGAAAAGGAGTTAGTATAAGACTGTGAAAAACGTTTTGTAAAGTATAAGAGCAACTCAGACTTGGTTTAATATAAAAATTGAAATGACAACTTTGTTGAAAGAGATACAAAACTCTAGAGAACAAACAATAAATGAAAGCATGAGAAAATATTAACATTAAAAATCTAAATAAAATAGTTTTTAAAAACTAACATATCCTTCTGTTATGACTTAAGCATTTTATGAGCTGTCAAGCTACTTTGTCCTTCATGGCAAAAATACAGAAATAAATATACCCTTTAAAAATATATTTTGGTAAATTTGACTCTGTCACAGTCTAATTTTTATGATTTTGGAGAATAATAATCTTTGAGGAATTCTAAAATAAAAAAAAAGAAAACTCTGACGTTATTTGAGATTAATTGCTTTGGAAATTGCAAATATAGATGCTTTGATCATAAGCTTAAATAAATGCAAAATAAGAAAGAATAGTAAGTAGCTTTATCAGTCCCTAAGGCTTTTGTCTAGAGCTTACTGACTTGGAAGAGTAGAAATGTGAGATCAAAAGTAGCTAAGATAAAAATAGGTCTATAAACTAGACCAATATTTAACACAAAATGCTAGAGATATTAAGTGGAAAAAAGTCCCCACAATATTTGGTTCTGAAAATACCATCAGTCTTCTAAGCCTTGAATGCCCAGAATGCAAACACTTACATAAAAAAGCTACTCTCTGTATCTGCAATTCTGACTTACATACTGGGAACTCATGTGACTTGTTCCAGGTCACACTTAGCTCCTTCTATTCATCGCCTGTCCTACAAATAGGAAAAATACATTGTCCTATTTGTCCTACAAATAGGTTATTGATGCTCATGGTTAAAAATGGGCACTTTGAAATGTTTTTATCCCACACTTCTATTTTTACAGAGGATGTCGGTGGAGGAGCTACTCCCCCCTGCGAGCATATTCTGTGAATCCTGGTGGCACTTTGGTTTCACAACTCCAGTAGGTGTGGGGCTGGATGGGGTCAGGCAAGTGAGGGCCAGTGGGGATGAGCTGGCCCTGTTCCTGCCCTGTGAATCCTCAACCCTCTCCTGTACGCTGTACAGCTGTTGACTGTTCTGTAAATGTGTGGAGGGTAACTTTTTTTTATCATTAATTACCTGAGACTTACTCTAACTGTCCTGCACATAAATGAGAAGTGTCTAAGAACCAATGCAATGTGCTTATTGGGAGCATGTCCTGGATTATCAGGGATTGAATTCTGGACCTGTGGTTTGATTTCCCTAGCTGTGTGACCCTAGATGAGTTAGTTCATCCTCTGGGCTCTGGTTTCTCTCCTTGTCAAACAGGGAGAGGGGCACCAGAAGGTGCTGAGTAAACACAAAGCAGCTGCCACAGTGCTTCACAGACCCATGGACCGTAAACACTACATCTTAGGTATTTCCAAAATTTCTAATAGAGAAGGGATAGAAAAATCAGGACAAGCCTATAGCTTTTGTTCAAACTCTATTAAACCTTATGTAACATTTTGCAAAAATCTATACCCACAATGGTCAAATAGCAGCTTTTTGTATTTAAGTAACCGACAGTACACAACTTCTAGAGAAGGAAGTGTCAACCCACTCCAGAATTCCTGCCTGGAAAATCCCACGGGCATAGGAGCCCAGCGGGCTACAGTCCACGAGGTTGCAAAGAGTCTGACATAACTTAGTGCCTAAACCATCACCACCACACAGCTATACATTTTAGCATGTTCCGTGGTTGGTGTCAGCAAATGTCGTTCCCCTGCCCCCAGATTTATGAACATCTGGTCTACTGACACACAGGCAGTCCTGGATGGGAAACCAGTTTATGGCTCACATAGAAAACAGGAAATGGATTCCTTCAAAGAGAGAGGCTCAAGTGGTGTGTGGAGACAAGCGGAAACAGGGAGAGGTGGGCGGCTCGGAGTCTGTGATGTGACCACTGGGCGGAGTGGATGGGCCGCTCTACTGTGGCATGGACATCTGCCTGTGACGTCAGACACCAGGTGTGGGGCTGCACGGAGGAGGGGCCGTTTCTCAGTACTCAGATGCAGAGCAAGGGGAGGGGTGGTAACCTGAAAACCGTCATCTTGTTAACATAAAAAATGGAATCTTTTTATTATGCTTTCTCTCTGTATTTGCATCATTTACAGTGATTCCACGTTAAATTGTAAGAATCTTCAATCTGACTTCTAATGTAATTATGTCTCACAGGTTTACACTGAGCACTATCATTTATTATTATTTTAATATATTCCTTACACTGATGGTATCATCTTGGTTTATGTTCCTTATACAAGTAAGATATAGAATATATGAATTTCACTTTAATATAGGAAACTATGTTATAAAATTTTTGTTTCTAAAAAATGTCATTGGGTCCTATAGGTTTGAGAATATCTGAATTAAAATATGGGCTTTTCTGAGACTTAGAAAAATGAATAAGGAGGGGTAGGGAAAAGTTAAGGGGACATTCATAAAATGACATTTTTTTCCAAGTGTTATAACATGCAATATTATGCCCCAAGTGGGTTCATTATTTTAATTATATATATATATATATATATATATATTACTAACCTACACACGAATGATTTTTGGAACAAGATGCTTTGTCCCAAATCTTTCAAGGAAAGACCTTTATTGAACAATCAATGCTGCAAATTTTAAACAGGATAAAAGAAAAATCGGTATATGCCAGATGGATTTCATAAACCCAGCTGGTGATCCATGAGTTTGGAGGCCTTAGGCTGGATTAGCTGCCTTGAATTTTTTAATTAATTGCTTTAAGGAATTGATTTATAACCAGTGAGACTGCTGTGTAGCAACCAAAAAGTTATTTCACAAATAACTATAGAAAATACACCCTTGGAATCAACAAACTGCAGAACTCAGGTGAGGGAAAAATATTGATAAAGACAGCCTATTTACTGAGGCATTTAGAGTGATAGAATTAAATGGTCTCCACAGAGACAGAGCAACTATATAATGAAGTTCTAAAAAATAAAATTTCTGAGGTTCTTTGATCATCCTCAATTGGTAAATACACTTCATTTTTTGGATGGTGGGCAGAGATGAAGAAATATTTTGCTTCTTGCCATTGTATGCTTTGGGGTGGATTCTAATAAAGTATTTATTATGCATAGCACACTATTCAGACATTTTTGCATAGTGATGCTTAACAAGCTAAAGAGAGGCAGGGGTGTTTCTCACTGACCCTATTGTTCATGTTTCTGTTCAATTTTATTTCCCCAAGAAAGGGAGGTTATTTACCTCTGAATGCGACCAAGCCCGGGGTGTTCTTCATCTGCTGGTGTAGACAAAAGCAAAGACAGGGGGTGCTCTGCAGTCTGGCATTCATTTATCATTTTTTAGAATCATACAATAGTTCATCAGGGCTTCCCTGATAGCTCAGCTTGTAAAGAATCTGCCTGCAATGTGGGAGACCTGGGTTTGATCCCTGGGTTGGGAAGATCCTCTGGAGAATGGAAAGGCTACCCACTCCAGTATTCTGGCCTGGAGAATTCCATGGACTGTAGAAGTCCACGGGACCTCAAAGAATACTTTCACTTTCAATAGTTCATCAAAAGATACGAGTGTTTCATGGCCTCTTATTATAAACAAATATGATACTCGTTTCTTGAAAACTCCGTCCCTATTGTTAATTTATATTCTTCTTTTAAAAATAATTTGTATCAGTATTTTGTTAAATCTATTTATTTATTATCTGTTTGGCTGTATCCAATCATAGTTGGGGCATACAGTATCATTGTTGTGTCATGTGGAATCCTTCGTTGTTTAATCACACAACTTGCTAATGACAAGAAACCGAGTCATTAAAACCACTGTAAGACTCCTCATTTGTGGGTGTGTGTCCATGTGGATTTTCTGACTCTAAAGATTACTATCTCCTCAACTTTCAGAGAGAAAATAGTTGGTCTTTTAGAGTAAAAATGTCATATTTGTTTGAAGCTGACTTCTCATTTTATTTTCTTTTTTATTCCTTTCTCTTTTTCCCTCTCTGTAAACTTTAAAGATTAATTAGTCAGGAAAAAGCATAAATGAAACATGTCATTATGTGAAGACTCTAGGGATATTTAAATCCAGGTAAGATTAATAATACCTAAATAAAAGAAAGAAAATATATTCAATGTTTTGTGTTTTTTTGTGGATAGTGAAAATATTAATACATCATATATATTATATATATATGTAATAGTCTTGATTACTATAGCTATAAGTCTGCTCCAATTTTTATTCTGACAAATATAATAGTCATATAATATATTATTTCACGGGACTTAAAAAAATTAATTTTTAAAAGTTAATAAAGCTCAATACTGAACGCTATGACCACCAATTCAATCTTGGCTCCTTTAGGAGGATGATGTGGGTCTGAGTGACCTCCGGGAGTTGGTGATGGACAGGGAGGCCTGGCGTGCTGCAGTTCATGGGGTCGCAAGGAGTCGGACACGACTGAGCGACTGATCTGATCTGATCTGATGCTTTCTTCATGATTTTATTCTCTTTCTCAATGTGTAAACAGCACAAACTAAAAATTGTTTTAGTTGCATTTTCTTATTTTTATTCTGATATATATTTAATATTTAACCATGTAATGCATCATTATGCCTGGAAAATAAAAAGCCAGTTTTAAATTAGTCCAGTTTTAAATATTTTAAAGTTGTATTTTATGTATCCCATATATTGTTCAATAAAATAAGACTGAAGTATATATTCCTATATGATCTCCTATATGTATAATGTTGAAAAATTAAACCACAAAATCTTCTTAATGGATAAATACTATAATCATATGAACTTCTATCATATTGTTTGTGTAGATAATTGTGGATATTTATATGACGTAAGGAAGATAATGTATTTATTTAGGTTGATTCATATTTTTCTAGTGGGAAACCTTGGTGATCTACTAAACAAGTGTTGCAGCTATTGATAATGCTAGTTCACAATCATGCCTGCAGAAAATATTACTCAATAGAAGGTTCTTGCTTAAATAACTTTAAAATAATTTTTCATCTGCAATATAAATGGATATTGGCTCTATGTTTCATGAATCTTACTGATCAAAGCAAAATATAATAAAAGAAATATGCAACAAGCATAGTTAAATGATTAAAGAAAACGTTTACATTATTTTACATAAAAGGAGATCACTTAATTATGTTTTCAGGAATTGGAATACGTAATAAAAGATTGTATATTAGTTTGCTGGGCTGACTGTAAGAAAACTCCACAGATGAAGGAGCCCAATCAATATGCATTTATTTTATTTTTCTTTCAATATTTATTCATTTATTTGGCTGTGTTGGGTTGCAGTTTGGCCATGTGGAATCTCTAGCTGGGGTTCCAGAGCTTCTAACTGTGGTACACTGGCTAAGATGCCCTGCAGCACCAGGGGTCACATCCAAGTCCCCCGCATGGGAAGGTGGATTCTTAACCCCTGGGCCACCAGGAAACCCCTAGGCATTTGTTTTCTGGCACTCTGGAAGCTAGAGGTCCAGGATCAAGTGTCAGAGGGGCCGGTTTCTTTGGTGGTATCTCCCCTCTGCTGGCACACAGTGTCTTCCAGCTGTGTCCCCATGGGCTTCTCTCTGTGCACAGGTGTCCCTGGGATCTCTCTCTGTGTCCTCGCCCCCTCTTCTAAGGACACACTGCAGACTGCATTCAGATCAGATCAGATCAGTCACTCAGTCGTGTCCGACTCTTTGCGACCCCATGAACTGCAGCACGCCAGGCCTCCCTGTCCATCACCAACTCCCAGAGGTCACTCAGACTCACATTCTTCAAGTCAGTGATGCCATCCACCCATCTCATCCTCTGTCGTCCCCTTCTCCTCCTGCCCCCAATTAGGTCAACCTAATAGCATTCTCGTAATCACTCCCTCAAGGCCCTGTCTCAAAGAACAGTCACAATCTGAGGTACTCAGGAATAGGGACTTAATTTAGGAATTCTCCAGGTATGTAATTTAGCCCAGTGTGTGAATATTGCTTTCTAATTTTTTTTCTAAGCCAATTTTTCAAATTGATGGTTTAAAGATGCTGATTTCGTTTAGCTAGCTTACCATTTTAAAAACTGGAATTTGCTGTTTATTGGTATTTAAACATGTGGAGATTTCATTTAAATATTGACGAGGACTTTTCCAGAGAAATGAGAAATAAGGTCTGAAATAGGCTCATCTGTCAAGATTAGCACTGATTGGTCCCTACTCTTGACAAGTCTGCGCTCTCCACTGGCCCTTCTTCACCTGACTTGTCTCACGGGCTAGTGGTTCTCTTCAGGTATTTCAACATCAGACACCTCTTAGAAACTACTGACACCAGTTAAGCTCCAGATGCATGAGTCTATGTTCCATACATGCATAAGAGCCACATTACTTTATCTTTGCTAATATTTGTTTGTTATTTATTTTTATAGTAATGCTGACTTACAATATCTGTTTAACATCAGGTTTGGTATACAATATAGTGATTTAGTACTTTTATAGACTTATCACCATACAGCATTTTTATATTATTGACTATTATTTTCCCTGTGCTGTGATATTACATTATATTCCTGTGACTTATTTAATTTGCAACTAAATATTGTACCTTTTAATCCTCTTCACCTAGTTTGCCCAATTCCTTACTCCTAGTCCCTTTTACAACCACTAGTTTGTTCTCTGTATCTGAGTCTGTATTTGTTGGTGTTTTTTTATTTTTTTTAATAATTGTGGTTTGTTTTTTTTTAATCTCTCTCTCTGTCTGACTTTTTCCTTTAGTATAATACCCTCTTAGTATATCTACATCGCTGCAAATGGCAAAATATCTCATTGTTCATTGCAGCAATATTTACTGCAGTCAAGACATGGAAGCAACCTAAATGTTCATCAACAGATGAGCAGATAGAGTATATATATACCAGTATATATGCTGCAATGGAATGATATTCAGCCATTAAAAGAAGGAAGTTTCTATTTTTTCCCAAGCACTAAAATGTTTAATAAAAATCTGCATAAATTATCGGTTTTATTTTTCTCTAAGTGTTTTCATGCCTTTGATATAACAAGTGAACATTTGTTCAAAAATTTCTGTATTGTGTGGTGTCTTAAATATCCATAATAATATCATTATGAGTTTTTAAACTGTATTGTATTGGGGAATAGTTGATTAACACTGAATAATACATGGGGTTCTGCTCAGTGTTATGTGGCAGGAGGGGTCTTTGGGAAAGAACTGATACATGTATATGTATGACTGAGTCCCTATGCTGTTGCCCTGAATCTATGTCACTTTTTAATTAAGTTTATAATGGAAAACATATCTGTATTATAAACATATATAATAAAATAAAGACAAGATTATTTACATTTCAAATATCTACCACATTAAAACAGGGATTTTGAACAGAGATGTAAGCTAAAATTCTGAAAGATTGTAGTTTCAAAAAAAAAGGACCGACATTACTTAATGAAAGCAGTTTAGTCCTTTTAAGTTAACCTGCCCTTACTTATTGTGATTGTAATTTTATATCCAATGAAATTAAATATGCTACTCTAAATAATTATTTCTTTTTAAAGCAATTAAAAAGGATTAAGACTTTTGTCATATTATTCATTTTAAAGGCTATTTTTGTCTTAATTTTATGTCCACCATCATAAAAATTTATTTCCTATTCATAAATTGATAGAAATAGATCTTTCTTTTACACCTGACTTATTTAATCTTCGTTAAAATCCAATTAGGGCTTGCTTTCTTTTGTTTAGCCCTTTAATCTTTTATTTTTCTGAATTGCATGGACAAAACATGACTTTAGTTTTGCCCTAAATTATGTCACATGGCAAATGCTTTTCCAGCTTTTTCTTTATGCACATTCCAAGTGATATATTTTTATTAACTACTCTATAAGTTTTTATACTTGTGGCTAAAACCAACATATAAAACTAACAACATTTCTTCTTATAAAAAGTTAGTGATAAGTAAATACATCATTTGTATTTGATAAGTAAATTTGCATTTGATAAGTAAATACAAATGATGTATTTACTTATCATTTACTTTTTATAAGAAGAAATGTTGTTAGTTGTGACTTTTATATGTTGATTTTAGCCACAAGTAAATACATCATTTAGGTATGAAAAGTCAAACAATAACTACTAATTTTAAGGTTTCAATTCTACTTTTTCTAACCAGATCCTGGGAGGTAAGAATATATGCTGCAATTTTCAGCAGTAAGTGGAGTCACTTTTTTCCCATTGAAATATGTGATTTATTTTTTAATTTGAATTATTTCTGTCTACTGTATTTTTGTTAATACTAGTAAATTCCAAATTTCATAGTTAAGAGAGTGACTGCATGATAACTAAGTTTCCAGGCACCTTCTCGTTTGCACCTCTCCCCATACACATGCCTGGCCATATCATGACTTGGGATTTCTGCTGTAACTTTGCCCTGTCACCTGGTATCCATTCAGCCAGTGAGAAGCTTGAGTAAAAAGAAAGGGTATGCATAATAACTGAGATCATGTCATGAAATCATCTCACATCAGTGGCCAGCACCTCCTGTCATGGCCACCCGATCCGCAAGCTCAGTGAGTTATTCTGTTGTTGATATTTCATTATTTAACAGAGAACAGACCTGACTCCATATTGAATCCATTTAGCTATAATCCTTGTGTTCTGTTGTCTGTGCTTAGTCATTACCCCATGGTCTGAAGCACACCAAGCTTCCCTGTCCTTCACTATCTCCCAGAGTTTGCCCAAGTTCATGTCCATTGAGCCTGTGATGCCATCCAACCATCTCATTCTCTGACCCACCAATCTCCTCCTGCCCACAACCTGGCTCTTTACCTCATGTGGACAAAGCTTCAACTTCAGTATCAATCCTTCCAATGAGTATTCAGTGTTGATTTCCTTTAGGATTGACTAGTTTGAACTCCTTGCTGTCCAAGGGACTTGCCAGAGTCTTCTCCAGCACCACAGTTCAAAAGCATTATTTCTTTGGCACTCAATCATTTTTATGATACAACTCCCACATCTACATGACTATTGGTAAAACTGTAGCTTTGACTATACAGCTCTTTGTCCGCAAAGTGATGTCTTTGGTTTTTAATACACTGTCTAGGTTTGTCACAGCTTTCCTTCCAAGAGGCAAACGTCTTGAAATATGTGTAATAGTCCATTCTCAATTCTCAAACCTCCCAGGCTTGACTTCTAAAGGTGTAACACTTCTGTATTCATATAGAGATTAAAAAAAAGTTGTAGAATGGAAAATAACAATTGTATTGCTGATTTATAGGAACAGTGTGACCAGACCTACTTGGAGTCTAGCCTCAGGATATTTGTAACAACCAGCCACACCCTCATCCCTTTTGGTATTAGAGAAGCCTGTAATCTTATTCGGGTAAGAGGGTTCTTTGGGTCTGCTGGCTTTCCAAATACACTCAGTATTCTTTGCTCCAGCACCTCATTCTCTTGGCTTATTGGACTGTCAGGAAGCATGAAGTAAGAACTTGGACTCAGTAACAACTACATGATAATAAAAGTGCTTAAAACTTCATTGGCCAGTTCAAGAATCCCGATTATTTAGTAAGATTAAGCATGTTTTTCTTTGCTTTAATTACTTTCTGTATATGTTGAGAATAATGAGGAATTCTTAGGTTAGTTATTTGCCTGGTTTATAGAGCATTGATTTGTTCTGTGATGCTTAACACTTCCCTCAATTGGACACCTTCCTCAAAATACAGCACAGAGCTAAAGGTCAGAGGTGAAATTATAAAGCAAATGTGACTAGTTCTTATTTGTAACCTATGATGTGAAAAAATTATAAACAAAATTTTATATTAATGTTCCTGAGTCCAAGCTCACTCTGCTTGATACACGAGGAGCCAATGAATCTGAGGGATGAGCTGTTGAGACAAGAAATATGACTTTATTCAGAGAGCTGGGTGACCGAGAAGATGGCAGCTAATGTCTCAAAATAATCATTTAGGGGGTATGGCTGCCAGGTTCTTTTATGTATCCGAGATTGGGCGAGGTGAGAAAAAAAAGTAAAAAGACCATTCAGTCTTGCAAGTATTTCCAAGAATGGTAAGCCTCATGCAGGAGGATGTGTTAATTTTCTTCCAGCCATCTACAGGTGGACAGGGTTCTGAATAAAACAACTTTAACTTAACAGTCAGGCAAAAGGGGCAAAAGGGCAGGATTCTCTGAGGCAGGCCATTTTGTATGGTTATAATAACAAAAATGGCCAACAAAACAGATCTAGCATGAAAAGTGTTAGTTTTAACTCTTTTGTTACAATAATAGTTCAGAAGGCAAAGCACAGTATATTTTATTTCAGCAAAGATAAGACTTTTCTTTTTATGGATGACATTTTGACCTACTAAATAGATATGTAATGTAATCTATAAAAATGTTTCCAATGTCCAAATCTCTAAATGATATGCATCAGGGATATACAAAAACTTAACAAATAATTTCAACTGGAAAGCTTAAAAAGACTAGCAACACAGGTGTTTAGACGTGGTGACTAAAAATGCCTTTTGTGCTCTGGTGAGGGAGGCAGGTCTTTCCTGCCTTTTAAGGACAATGTGCCATTGTGTAGTCAAATTGCTTAGGCCTCAGCTATGTCCCAGGGCTTCCCTGATAGCTCAAATTGTAAAAAATCTGCCTGCAAGGCAGGAGACCAGGGTTTGATCCCTGGGTCAGGAAGATCTCTGGAAAAGGTAATGTCCATCCACTCCAGTATTCTTGCCTGGAGAATTCCATGGCCTGGAACCTAATAGGACTACAGTCCATGGGGTCTTAAAGAGTCAGACACAACTCAGTGACCAAAACTTGGATCACCAGCTAGGTCCCGTCACAGGGCAAACAGCTGACGCAGGAAAAAAATGGCTGGTGAGGTCAGCCCCACTCTAGTACTGCTCTCAACTCCCTCTTACACATCAAGGACCTACTCATGGGCACGAACAGGCTTTAATCTACAGCAGAAAACTGCAGGGAAAATGTTCATGTGTGAAAGGAATTTTTATGGAGTAAGAGCTTGGACTCAGTAACAACTACATGATAATAAAAGTTCCTAAAACGTCATTGGCTGCCTACCTGTTGTGTTGATGTTTTGGTAAATATTCAAAAACATGGATGTTGTAAGTTAGAAGTGAACTGCAGTGTGATAATTCTGTATTTTAACGATTTTCTCATTCAACTTTTGTTTCTCTCTTTGCTTTATGCTTCATTCGAATTTGTAGTTTACAATATATGTGACGATGCACGGTGGCTGTTTTTAAGCAGAAGTGTCAAATAGAAGAATACGATTCTAGATATAGGAGTAAAGGTAATTCTGATAAAGATGAGGAATTAACATCCTCTAAGTAATTTATTACAGCACTGCAACAAAGATAACAAACGAGTTGGGCATTACAAGAGAAGCCAATTAGCTTTTTGCTATCCTGTTCTACTCTATATCATCTCCAGCTCAAAATCTATAGCAATGTCACCAACCAAACTGAAAATAAAGTGTAAGTGATTGTCACTCAGTTGTGTCTGACTCTTTGTGACTACATCATGGGTATAGTCCATGAAATTCTCCAGGCCAGAGTACTGGAGTGGGTAGCCTTTCTCTTCTCCAGGGGATCTTCCAACCCAGGGATCAAACCCAGGTCTCCTGCACTGCAGGTGCATTCTTTACCAACTGAGCTATCAGATAAGCACAAATGACTGCTACTGGACAAGGTGCTGGTGATTTTAGATGGAAATGGGAATCTAAAGACAAAGCAAATCTATAGTGTTGTTTCTTCTTTAATTCACTGTCAGTGAAAATTCTTGGTTCTGGAAGCAAATTATTAATTTATTGGATGATACTTCAAAATGGTTAATTTTATGTAACAAATACTTGTTTAACCAAAAGTATTTAAAACACTTTGGAAAGCAAGACTAAATATACAAACATCTACATATATAGCAATACAATAGCTTTACAGAAGAAGAGTCCTTGACAAATTGTTTGATCTGAATGGTGAATTGCATTACTTAAAAAAAAAAAAAAAAGAACAGTAGGCCATATTTTACTTCATGGTTTGAAAAGGAAGCATGTCTGCAGAAATTTAACAGATATTTTTTAAATTAGTTGAATATATCTCGGCAGTGGAAAGAGGAAAATGTTTTGATTTTAAGTGACAAAAGTCTTGGATTTAAAAGAAACTGGATTGTTGGGAAAATGTTGCAAAATAAAATACTTAACATTTCCACTAGTCCTTTGGCTTGGAAGTAACAAAGGATATGAGAAAGTCTGTCCTATGAAAACCATGTAGGAAAAATGTAGAACACAGCAGAGCAGCATTTCCTGTACTTATAACATCTACATATTTCTCTGAATCTTCCTTTAAGCTTCTGACATGTAAAGAAAAGAAAGGTCCTTACAGAAGATGGTCTAATAAAGCAGTGAAAGTGACATCACCTGACTGTACCAGTCAGGTTTCAGATTCTATAAAAGATGAGTTACTGCTGCTTTCAAGAAAGAAATGAGCATTTTAATACCAGGTCTAACATCTTCAATGTGTGACAAAATTTCCTTATTAAAAAAAAAAAAGAAGAATCAAGAGCAAAGATTGAAATTCTATCAGTTTAGGTAAAGTTCCTCTGCTTTTTTACACAGTTAAGCAAAGTCAGGCATTTATGCAGCAATAATAATAATAATAATAATAAAGAGATAAATTCATTCATTTTCAGGGCAGAAGAAAAAAACTATGTTTTGTTGGGAGCCGGTTTTTGGATTAGCGCTCCGCCCGTGACAAAGGTCATGAGGAAGGAGGCTTGGCAATAACGCAAGGGCGCAAGATCAAGCCTCAGGAGCCCCTTGTAGGTTCTCGAGCATCTACCTCTAAAAAGCCGGAGTCTGCCTACTTTCTGCTTTGTGTTCTCACCTCTGACTTTACAGGGGGCTGTCCCCCACTACCTTTCTCTGAAAAAAGAGCTAACTTACAGCTCCAGTTAATAATTCCTGAGTGTGACAGTGTTTCAGCCTACGAACTCCTTTTGGAAATCCTCTAGCCTGCCTGAATAGGTTTTTCCGGCCACATGTGATTGTTTAGAGCCTCCCAACTGTGAGAGGCATGAGATGTTCTAAACTTTCTAAACACAGATTCCTTTGAGCAGTTAAAAGATTGATTAGAAATTGCATTGGTGAAGGGTTTTTCACTTGTTGGGCCAATGTTTGCTGCTAAGTCTCCATATCCCTTACCTACTGTGTCCTTGGCAGTGTATTGAAATGTAAGTAGTAGCCTTAATGTTTGTAACCTGGGACCCTTGAGTTAATCTTTGTTACAACCCACCACAACTTTGCCCTATAGATATGCAATGCCAATGCTTTTGGAGGGTGGCGCCTGACTTTAAAATAATCACCTTTAGAGAAAATAAGTTCCTTAAAATGTTAATAGGCCTCTGGGCCAGAAGATGATGTAACACCTAAATTTTTGTGTGTGATAGATTTGAAAGCCTGGCTCAGGGACTGCTGACCCTGCATGACTCCACCCCTTCCCCCATTATCCTCTATGCATAACTTAAGGGATAAAAACTACTTTGAAAAGTAAAGTGTGGGGACTTGTTCACCGAAGCTTGGTCTCCCCATGTCGTTCTTTCTCTTACCTTCTGGCTGAATTATTCAGCCTCCTCTCTCCACAAAATGTTCTCACTGAATTTCCTTCTCACTGAGCTATCATTTCATCCGCTTTTCTTCGCTGAATTTCCTCCTCACCGAGCTATCTTCATTTTCATCACTCTTTATATCTTTAATTAATATTTTAATGAGCAGTTGTTTCCTGATCGCCTATGCCGTCTCCCCTTCGAAATCCCTGGATCCACCGGGGCTGGACCCCGGCAATGTTTACATAAAGCTGTAAATGATCAGAAAACTAAGACACATATAAAATAAACTTGTTAATTCTATCCCTATATTTGAATATATAAGGATATCACGCACTCATTGAGAAATGTTTTTATATCAGTGTTGAATAAAATTACTTAAGCCATATATTATTCATATTTTATTTAAAGGATAATTGTATTAGTATACTTAATCTTCAACACTGTCATAAATTTTAACATTATAAATGATCTTAACTAAAACCAAGTCACATTCACTAAATTAATTCTACCAAGGTTACCTTTAGAAAATTGAATGTTGTTTGGATTACAGCAGCTATTTATCAGAAAATGCCTACACAATGTTTAAATTTTTATAGAAAGGGAAGAAAGAGACTGATTTCAAGAAAGATAAACTTTGCTTCATCTGTATTTTGTTGTTTTTGCTTTAGTTAGTAACTTTTAGTTAAAAGTCATTTTTGTTTAATTAGGAAACAACAAAACTCAGAGACTATATCTCACATATCACACCTCATTAACTCATGTGTCTACTGCACAGTAGAAATCTATAATGAGTATTTTAGGCCATTTCAGAGAGTTAAAAAATAAAATAGAAACTTTTAAAAAACAAATTTTCTGTACCTAAAATATTGATTTGATTAGAATTAATATCCTTACAAGGGAGGAGAAATCAAACGAAAAGGGAATAAGCTGGCCCAAAATAAACAAATCTACAAAAAATTATCTTTCACCTCTCAAAATATCATTGACATTTTCCTTTTAGACTATGATAGAGAACTCAGGGAACATGTTAGCTAACCTTGACATATAGTTATTATAATTTTTACTTAGGGGTTCCCTGAGACCTGAATTGAGGCAAGAGTGCCCCCCATGTAAAATGCTTGGGAAGGCCGCCACAAAGTCATGAGAGTGACTGAACCATAAGATCACAAAGCAACACAGATACATTCACTAAGAATAACGATGTGCATAAGAAGTCAAACCCAAACGAGTACATAGTGTTTGATTCCATTTATATAAAGCCCCCAAACAGGAGACATCATAGTCTGGCTCTGGAAGGGAGTAGTGACCAGAAGGGACACAGGGCATCTTCTAAGATCCTGGAATGTTCTATGTTTTTACCTTGTACAGATTAATCAGGCGTGCTCCTGTGATGAAAGTTCACTCAGCTATACACTTTACATGTGTGCTGTTCTCAGTGTATAATAACCATCAACACAATTTATGAAAATCAACGTAGCAAAAACAAACAGATTTTGCAAAAGTGCATTAAATAAAAGTAAGTTATTAAACATACTGAGATGTTTGTCATTCTGTAGTGAGTCATGGAAGTTGAATGAAGATAAAACAAAATTAAAAAACCAGAAAGTTATGGAATGATCAATAATTTTACTATATTATGAACTGTAAATATGATAAACTAAGCTCTCTGATTTAAAAAGAAGATCAAAACAAGACGAAATAAAAACTCAACAATACTCAGCAATGAAATCAGAAGTGACCAATATTTCATTTAAAAATTCACACATGCTTATTCTAGGTATCCCAAGGGTAGATTATATGCATTTCCATTCTTCTCATGTATAGAAAAACCAAGAACCCTAACTACTCTATAGATGGTCTGAAGAGGTTCCTAAATGTTAGAACTTAGAAATCATCTTTAGAAATAATTTACATGAGGCACTCAGTTTCATAGCTAAAAGCACCAGATGTCAATTCAGCAAGCATTTTAGTATTCTTAACAAGCTTGTAATAATGTCACACTCATGACTAATTTATTTCCCAAAAACAAGAACATTCATGGGAGTGTGTGTGCACACACATATATGTGTGCATGTTTTAGTTGGAAAAATTCAGTTAATCAAAATCTAAAGGGAAGCTGCACCCTGAATGTCTCATTTTTAAACTGCACTCTGCCTCCGTGGTTGGAAATCCCTCAGGAAACTAAAGCTATTACTTTATACTGTAATGTGTAGAATGATTCTTGACTTACGTATTATTGATTAACTATGTTGCTGTACATAAAAATGAGAGGAGCCATATGAAGTAATTATTTGCCCAGCTTTGGTAGTCAAATAATTTACACTATATTATGCGGAGGCAACTTCCAAGCTAAGAGTGTAAAAAATCCCTAGGAATAATTTATGAGCAAACACTCTTTTATTACTGCTTCACATTATCAGATCCTAAAACAATAGGGAATAGATATAAACAAATCATTCATTTTGGCCCCTGATAATACACAGAAATATCATAAAATTACAGACATTGGTTCTAGGAGTAACTTGTAAAGGTCAGCTCATTATTTGATATTGCTTTTAGAAAGTGGGCACCTAGATAACCTAGCAAACCTCTCAAACTTCTGGAAAAAGACAGTGAGATTCAGCAAGTTTAACAAGACCAGGAGCTGACTGTGGCTCAGACCATGAGCTCCTTATTGCCAAATTCAGACTTAAATTGAAGAAAGTAGGGAAAACCACTAGACAATTCAGGTATGACCTAAATCAAATCCCTTATGATTATACAGTGGAAGTGAGAAATAGATTTAAGGGCCTAGATCTGATAGATAGAGTGCCTGATGAACTGTGTACTGAGGTTTGTGACATTGTACAGGAGACCAGGATCAAGACCATCCCCATGGAAAAGAAATGCAAAAAAGCAAAATGGCTGTCTGGGGAGGCTTACAAATAGCTGTGAAAAGAAGAGAAGTGAAAAGCAAAGGAGAAAAGGAAAGATATAAGCATCTGAATGCAGAGTTCCAAAGAATAGTAAGAAGAGATAAGAAAGCCTTCTTCAGTGATCAATGCAAAGAAATAGAGGAAAACAACAGAATGGGAAAGACTAGAGATCTCTTCAAGGAAATCAGAGATACCAAAGGAACATTTTATGCAATGATGGGCTTGATAAAGGACAGAAATGGTATGGACCTAACAGAAGCAGAAGATATTAAGAAGAGGTGGCAAGAATACACAGAAGAACTGTATAAAAAAGAGCTTCAAGATCTAGATAATCACGATGGTGTGATTACTGACCTAGAGCCAGACATCCTGGAATGTGAATTCAAGTGGGCCTTAGAAAGCATCACTATGAACAAAGCTAGTGGAGGTGATGGCATTCCAGTTGAGCTATTCCAAATCCTGAAAGATGATGCTGTGAAAGTGCTGCACTCAATATGCTAGCAAATTTGGAAAACTCAGCAGTGGCCACAGGACTGGAAAAGGTCAGTTTTCATCCCAATCCCAAAGAAAGGCAATGCCAAAGAACGTTCAAACTACCGCACAACTGCACTCATCTCACACACTCGTAAAGTAATGCTCAAAATTCTCCAAGCCAGGCTTCAGCAATACGTGAACCATGAACTTTCATATGTTCAAACTGGTTTTAGAAAAGGCAGAGGAACCAGAGATCAAATTGCCAACATCCACTGGATCATGGAAAAAGCAAGAGAGTTCCAGAAAAACATCTATTTCTGCTTTATAGACTATGCCAAAGCCTTCCCCTGTGTGGATCACAATAAACTGGAAAATTCTGAAAGAGATGGGAATACCAGACCACCTGATCTGTCTCTTGAGAAATTTGTATGCAGGTCAGGAAGCAACAGTTCGAACTGGTCATGGAACAACAGACTGGTTCCAAATAGGAAAAGGAGTTCGTCAAGGCTGTATATTGTCACCCTGCTTATTTAACTTATATGCAGAGTACATCATGAGAAACGCTGGACTGGAAGGAACACAAGCTGGAATCAAGATTGCTGGGAGAAATATCAATAACCTCAGATATGCAGATGACACCACCCTTATGGCAGAAAGTGAAGAGGAACTAAAAAGCCTCTTGATAAAGGTGAAAGTGGAGAGTGAAGAAGTTGGCTTAAAGCTCAACATTCAGAAAACGAAGATCATGGCATCAGGTCCCATCACTTCATGGAAAATAGATGGGGAAACAGTGGAAACAGTGTCAGACTTTATTTTTCTGGGCTCCAAAATCACTGCAAATGGTGATTGCAGCCATGAAATTAAAAGATGCTTACTCCTTTGAAGGAAAATTATGACCAACCCTGACAGCATATTCAAAAGCAGAGACATTATTTTGCCAACAAAGTTCGTCTAGTGAAGGCTATGGTCTTTCCTGTGGTCATGTATGGATGTGAGAGTTGGACTGTGAAGAAGGCTGAGCACTGAAGAATTGATGCTTTTGAACTGTGGTGTTGGAGAAGACTCTTGAGAGTCCCTTGGACTGCAAGGAGATTCAACCAGTCCATTCTGTAGGAGTTCAGCCCTGGGATTTCTTTGGAAGGAATGATGCTAAAGCTGAAACTCCAGTATTTTGGCCACCTCATGCGAAGTGTTGACTCATTGACAAAGACTCTGATGCTGAGAGGGATTGGGGGCAGGAGGAGAAAGGGACGACAGCAGATGAGATGGCTGGATGGCATCATTGACTCGATGGACGTGAGTCTGAGTGAACTCCAGGAGTTGGTGATGGACAGGTAGGCCTGGCGTGCTGGGATTCATGGGGTCTCAAAGAGTCAGACATGACTGAGCGACTGATCTGATCTGATCTGATCTGAAATGGAGTATAACTTTAAAAATTGTGAATGCTGTACATCTGTACATTTTGTATATATATGGGCTTCCCTGGTGGCTCTGATGGTGAAGAACCTGCCTGTAATGCAGGAGACCCTGGGACTGAACTTTGGATTGGGAAGATCCCCTGGAGAGGAGACTACCCACTCCAGTATTCTTGCCTGTAAAATCCCATGCACAGAGAAACCTGGTGGGCTACAATCCATGGGCTCCCAAAGAGTCAGATACAACTGAGTGACTAATACTTTCACTTTTGACATATTCATGAAAGTGTCAAGGGAGAATGATAATATACATGTATGGCTGAGTCCCTTTGCTGTTCACCTGCAACTACCACATTAATTGGCTATACCCCAATACAAAATACAAAGTTTCAAGCTTGAAAAAAATAGTGTTATCAAACCTTTTTGTGATTTTTCAAATTGGTGTAAAAAATGATATCTCAAACTACTTTTGATTTCCATTTCTCTCACCAGGACTGTGATTGCTCATTTTGAAATATATATTTAAGAGTGATTTGCATTTGCTTTCATTGATTCATACTGTCTTTTTTTTTTTTTTTATTTTACTGAACTTTGTTTTTTAAGAATTCTTTAGAAATTAACAGAATCAATCTTGTGTCTGTCATATGAATTTCATTTTTTAAACCAACTGGTCATTTGTCTTCTGACATTATTTTACTATATATAGGATAATATGTGACTTTTGTGTCACAGTAAAAATCTTTCCAATATTTCTTTCTGAACTTTAACAACTTCATTCTACTTTTAAATATCCTATGGGCCCAAAAAATTTAAGAAGAGACAAATACTCATGGTCTTTTTTCCTAGTGGCTACTCAGTATTTACAGCTATATCTCTTCAATATTATACATTTCTGATACTGATTTGAAAAGCAGCTCTACCTTGCACTGAATTCTTACATGCAATTAGGTTTATTGTTATTCTTTCTATTTATTTCACTGAAATTACTATTTATTGCAGCATTTTAATGTTTTTAGCTTTTATGTGGCTTGTTCTACATCATTACATTCTTCTCTTGGATATTACAATTCCTTATTTTCTCTTATAGACATGAAATTCAGTCTTTCTAATTCCAAAATAATTTATTTTAGCATTGTACAAGTATATGTGTTGGCATTCTTTCACCTGGCATGGGATGAGCATAGTTTTATTTTCTTTTGCATATGTATCTTACATGTGTTGTTTCTTGTCACGGTATTACTTTATACAATATATTTTGAATATTTTAAGAATTATCTTAATACTTGTACTCTTTTATGAAATATTTTTCAGAACTTAAAAGTTTTAACATTCGTTTACATTTTTGTGCATCATCCTTGTTTGAAATATTCACTCTGAAATCATATCACACATTATCTTGATTTTCTTGGACTAAACATTTCTACTCTTTGAGCATAAAAGTACATTTAGGGGGACTTCCTTGGTAGCTAAGACTTTCTGCTTCCACAGCAAATGTCTTCTTTGCAGTTTACAACCTCTTGCCTATGTGCTTTCCATTGAGTCAATTTCCACTAAACTTGATATTATGGGTACTGATGCTCTTCATCACTATTTTTAAATTTATTTTGTAATTTGTAGAATTTTACAGAAAATTACAAGGAATAACAAAATCTAATATCCTGCCACTTTACTAGGTTCATCAATGTTTGAACTTCAGTTAGGACATGGTGGGGATATACAAGAGAAAACAAAATATTCACATTTATCTACAAAATGTTCACATTTATCTACTGCTTTGTTACCACATGACCATACTCATCAATTTCTGACTTAATTATTTTTTATTTGTAATGTCCTATTTGTAGGTATAAATGTTTGTGCCAGCCATACACTGAGTTATAAGGCATGTACACTAATCTGTCTAAATTACACCATCTTCAGTTACAAAGAGATAGAATGCCTTGGCTTACTTGACCTCACTGTTCAAGAGAGGGTTGACTTCTGGAGTTGCTCAATCCAGGGATTCCAATAATAACATCACTATGGCTTTTTCCTTACTTCTCACAATGTGGGGAGACTTCTAGTCACAGATTAATCATCACTGCCTCTGACATCTAATCAACTGAGGAAAACTTCTGAAAATAGAGTCTGTTCTCTGGAACTTCCTCATTGCTCCAGGGGCTAAGACTCCATGCTTCCAGTAAAGGGGCCCAAGTTCAATCCCTGGTCAAGGGAGCTAGATCCCACAAGCCAAAACTGAAGATCCTGTGTGCTGTAACTAAGACCCAGTGTGGCCAAATAAATTAATACATATTTGGGAAAAGAGAAAACAGAGACTTATCTTTAAAAGTGGTAAGTAAGAAAGCTGGAAAACTCACAGGCTTATGTGCACACTCTGAGAACACCCATTTATCCAGAGACTGAGACAAAACAGTTGGCTAGATCTTGATTATGTTCAACCTGTCTGTTTTGGAGGTGATGAGGTGAGAGAGTTAGTCCTATTCCACTTACATGGAACACAAATTCTTAAGAAAAGAGGGTTTGTCAACAGGAATGTGGATATATTGTTTAGCTCCCAAAGAAAGATACTACCTGTGCTTATATTTAAAATTGGAATGTGTGTGTGCATGCAGGATGTTATGTCAAACTCTTTGTGATCCCATGGATGTAGCCCTCCAGGCTCCACTGTCTGGAATTCTCCAGGCAAGAATACTGGACTGGGTTGCCATTTCTTTCTCCAGCAGATCTTCCTGAACCAGGGATCAAACCCGTGTTTCCTGCATTGCCTTCATTGTCAGGTGGATTCTTTAACAGCTGAGCCACCAGGGAATTCCTAAATCAAAGAACTATTCAGTATTGGAGGAAACTGTGTGGAATACCTTGAGCATCATGTTCACAAAATGAATGATCAAAGGATGAAATTTCTTTATCTTCCTCATTCCCTTTAAGAGGTGCAAGTTAAATTCAGTAGATTATAAGTCTACTTAGAGAAAATATAAAAGATGTGAGCTAAGACAGTGAGATTTAGAGGAAGAATGTTAGCTTCCTTGTTGGTGAGATATAATACTTCTCTAAGATGGTGGAAGTCATGACAAAGCCTTGTTAGAACTTACTCCTAGTCCAGTGGGGTAACAGAAGAATTTGTCTTTGGACTTATGGAGATTCTCATATATACAAAGTGCATGCTGCTGCTGCTGCGTCGCTTCAGTCTTGTCCGACTCTGTGCAACCCCACAGACGGCAGCCCACCAGGCTCCCCCATCCCTGGGATTCTCCAGGCAAGAACACTGGAGTGGGTTGTCATCTCCTTCTCCAATGCATGAAAGTGAAGTTGCTCAGTCGTGTCTGACTCTTAGCGATCCCATGGACTGCAGCCCACCAGGCTCCTCCGTCCATGGGACTTTCCAGGCAAGAGTACTGAACTGGGGTGCCATTGCCTTCTCCAACAAAGTGCATAGCTATTTAAAATTTTAAACTGTTATCTGAAATATTTATTTTCCCTAGTGCTAACAGTAGTTCAATCTCAGAGAAGAAAATTGTTGACACACGCAGCTTAAAAAAAAAAAAAAAAGTTAAAAAATAAAGTAATTCTCTTGTTTGAAAAAATTAGAATAATGCATGTGCTTTTTTTTAATGGCAGAAACATTATTATTATCATTGGCCATGCCATTAGGTATGTGGGATCTTAGTTCCCCAATCAAGGATTCAACCTGAACTTTTTATCTGTAAAACGATATGGCATACATTTATAGAACTGTTTTCTTTGTGAGTCTCCACAGTTCAAAACTATTTACATAAACTTAACATGAAACCCACTCCAGTATTCTTGCTTGGAGAATTCCTTGGATAGAGGAGCCTGACAGGCTATAGTTCATGGTGTCTCAAAAAGTTGGACCCCACTGAAGCAACTGAGCATGCACACTATAGTTGGTTTATTGGAAGAGTTTAAATTATAGCAAATGATTTCAAGGTACTAGTCCTTTTCAGATGATTTGGGTTTATTTTATTCCAATAAAAATATAATAAAGAGAATCAAGTATTCTTTATTTATTTTTAAATGAGATTATTAAAATTTTCATCAATCTGGAACTCATTTGAAGTTTATTTTCAAGTCAATATAGAAGAATCTGCTGGTGGTGATGAAACGGGAACACTGTGCTGTTTGGATTCAAGGCAGCAAAATAGAAGTTAAAGTGTGTAACCAAAGTTATATGCCAGTTTTTTTTTTTTTTTTTTTTTTTGAATGCAGCTTTAATCAATAACCTTGAAGCTTCAGATTTATCTATAAAACTGAGAAAATCTGTCTTAGGGTAACTAGATCCTTTAATCAAATATTGGCAGATGTGATCTTCCGGGTGATAAAAATGGATTTAAAACTCAGAATGACATTATTTGATGAGAGTCATAGAATCAGAACATGCTTATTAAAGTCAAGATGAAACATATATTATATAATATGTGCTTACTTCTCAAGTCATTGAAAATGAAACTGTTAGAAGTTCAGTCGTATCTGACTGTTTGCAACTACATGAACTGTAGCCCACCAGACTCCTCTGCTCACAGAACTCTCAAGGCAAGAAACCAGAGTGGGTAACCATTCACTTTCCAGGGGATTTTCTCAACCCAGGACTGAACTCACATCATCTGCATTACAGGCAGATTCTTTACCATCTGAACCACAGTGAAGTCCTCTCAAGTAATTACTATTCTTAAATAACATAACTACAATTTATTTTTCCTGATTTCATTAGCATATATTTAAAAGCTAAGGGCAAATTTTGTCTTATTTATGTAATTGAAATATTAATCTATTTGTGTGTTTTCAGTCACCTCTGTCGTGTCTGACTCTTTGCGACCTGGTGAACTATAGCCCACCAGGCTCCTCTGTCCATAGGGATTCTCCCAGAAAGAATATTGGAGTGGATTGCCATGCCCTCTTCCAAGGGATCTTTCTGACTCAGGGATCAAAGGATCTTTTATGTCTCCTGCATTGGCAGGTAGGTTCTTTACCACTAGTGCCACCTGGGAAGCCCACTTAATCTATAACTTAAATCCAAGATTTATAAGTAAAAATGTTTAGTTTGTGGGAGTAATGTTGAATCAGAGTTTTAATAGATGAAAACAATTATTAAAACTTTGTATACATCTTATTATACCAAGTCTTATGAAATTACTTCTCAGAAAACTAAATCACTATAAAATTAGATAGCATAAAATTAAGTAGCTAAATGCACACTACCTTATAATAGAGATTTCAAGGGAACAAATAACTTTGTTCATTTTAGAAATATTTAGTGTTAATATGCTATTTATAGTGCTGCAAAGCACCTTGGGAGGTTTTTAAAGTGTCCTTGTGTTATTTTGAATTAATGAACAGATATTAGAGGGTGGAGGAACCACTGTAGGTAGGAATTAGAATAGAAAAGTGATTTTTATACCCAAGGGTATAAATCCATATAGATTTGAGTGCAGTCATTTTCCTCAAAAATATAGCCTGCAGCCAGCCATGGGAAGAGGAGAATTGCTATATTCATGGTTTAACAATGAAAAATTAATAACTTATTTAAATGCATAACACACTGCATGAAGTGATGCAATAAAGCATCTGTCTATTAATCATGCTTGATGAGAAGTCAGATCTTTGGAGGATGAAAACTTGGAGTCAGGTCTAGTTTTCAATCAAAGTTTTGTAATATGGAAGAAACCCAAATCACATCTTGATCTTTCATCATATTGTTAGGATTGTCAGCAGATACCAGCACCATTTACTATTATCTTGTTCTTAGCATTCCAATAACTGTAACATTTCCTACTCATTTTGCATCACCTCACCTGGTTTTCCTACATTAAGAGGAGTTTGAGCACAGTTATTCTGTGGTAAAGAGCTGCACTCAATACTCCAGCAAAATTGGAAAACTCAGCAGTGGCAACAGGACTGGAAAAGGTCAGTTTTTATTCCAATCCCAAAGAAAGGCAATGCCAAAAAAATGTTCACACTTCTGCACAGTTGCACTCATCTCACACACTAGTAAAGTAATGCTCAAAATTCTCCAAGTGAGGCTCCAACAGTACATGAATCAAGAACTTCCAGAAATTCAAGCTGGGTTTAGAAAAGGCGGAGGAATCAGAGATCAAATTGCAAATATCTGCTGAATCATAGAAAAAGCAAGAGAGTTTCAGTAAAACATCTACTTTTTTTTTCGACTACGACAAAGTCTTTGACTGTGTGGATCACAACAAACTGTGGAAAATTTTGAAAGAGATGGGAATACCAGACCCCCTGACCTGCCTCCTGAGAAATCTGTATGCAGGTTAAGAAACAACAGTTAGAACTGGACATGGAACAACAGACTGGTTCCAAATACGAAAAGGAGTACATCAAGGCTGTATATTGTCACCCTGCTTATTTAACTTATATGCAGAGTACATCATGAGAAACGCTGGGCTGGAGGAAGCACAAGCTGGAAATCAAGATGGCTGGGAGAAACATCAAGAACCTCAGATACACAGAAGACACCACCCTTATGGCAGAAAGTGAAGAGGGACTAAAGAGCCTCTTGATGAAAGTGAAAGAGGAGAGTGAAAAAGCTGGTTTAAAATTTAACATCCAAAAAACAAAGATCATGGCATCTAGTCACATCAGTTCATGGTAAATAGATGGGGAAACAATGGAAACAGTGACAGACTTTATTTTCTTGGGCTCCAAAATCACTGCAGATGGTGATTGCAGCCATGAAATCAATAGACATTTGCTCCTTGGAAGAAAAACTATGACAAACCTAGACAGTATATGAAAAAGGAGAGAAATTACTTTGCTGACAAAGGTCTGTCTAGGCAAAGCTATGGCTTTTCCAATAGTCATTATGGATATGAGAACTGGACCATAAAGAAAGCTGAGCACTGAAGTATGCTTTTGGACTGTGGTGTTGGAGAAGACTCTTGAGAGTCCCATGGACTGCAAGGAGAACAAACCAGTCCATCCTAAAGGAAATCAGTCGTGAATATTCACTGGAAGGACTGATCCTGAAACTCTAGTACTTTGGCCACCTGATGTGGAGAACTGACTCACTGGAAAAGACCCTGATGCTGGCAAAGCCTGAAAGCAGGAGGAGAAGGTGACAGCAGATGTTGAGATGGTTGTGTGGCATCACCAAATCAATGGACATGAGTTTGAGGAAGCTCCAGGAGTTGGTGATGGACAGGGAGTCCTGGCGTGCTGTGGTCCTTGGGGTCATAAGTAGTTGAAACAACTGAGTGATTGAACAAAACTGAACTGAAGTGATGCTGGGGCTTCAACAGATGGGTTATTTAAGCAAAGCTTCAAAAATATCCTCCCTGGAAATAAGATTTCTTCCCCTGTGATACCCCTAAAACACTGCACTTAGGACTCCAAAAAGCAAAGAAAATGGAAATACTACCAGTAAAGATCAGCACATTCTTGAATGACTAACAATATTCTCAGATATCCCTAATTTATAGGAAGTGCTATGTTGTGCTTAGTCACTCAGTCATGTTCCACTCTTCATGACCACATGGACTGTAGCCAGCCAGGCTCCTCTATCCAAGAGAATTCTCCAGGCAAGAACACTAGAGTGGTTTTCCATGCTCTCCTCCAGGGGATCTTCCCAACCCAGGGATTGAATCCAGGTCTCCCACATTGCAGGCAGATTCTTTACCATCTGAGCCATGAGGGAAGCTGAATTAAGGAGGAAGAATAGGAGGCTAATGTGCGAAATACACGTGAGAGGAGAAATACAGAGATTTTAGTTCAGCAGTTGTGGGATGCTGAAAACTAACAATATTTTCTTACCTTGATGGTACTGATGGATTATGCTCAAGTAGGTAATATAAGCAGTCTCACTAGATACTTCTATATGTTTATAACTATTAAAAATTCTAATTACAAAAGGATATAAGCCCACAAATTGTCCTCTATTACAATTCATGCAAGTGTTGCTATATACTAATCACGTTGTTATTGTTGTTTAGTCACTCAGCTTTGTTTAACTCTTTGTGACTGCACGGACTATAGTTCTCCAGGCTCCTCTGTCCGTGGAATTCTCCAGGCAAGAATCCTGGAGTGTGTTGCCATTTCCTCCTCCAGGAGATCTTGCCAGCTCAGAGATCAAGCCTGGGTCTCCTGTAAGCCTCCTGCACTACAGGCAGATTCTTTACTGCTGAGCCTCTGGACTCAGTGCATTCAGATCAGATCAGATCAGTCGCTCAGTCGTGTCCGACTCTTTGCGACCCCATGAACCGCAGCACGCCAGGCCTCCCTGTCCATCACCAGCTCCCGGAGGTCACTCAGACTCGCATCCATCGAGTCAGTGATGCCATCCAGCCATCTCATCCTCTGTCGTCCCCTTCTCCTCTTGCCCTCAATCCCTCCCAGCATCAGAGTCTTCAATGAGTCAACTCTTCGCATGAGGTGGCCAAAATACTGGAGTTTCAGCTTTAGCATCATTCCTTCTAGAGAAATTCCAGGATTGATCTCCTTCAGAATGGACTGGTTGGATCTCCTTGCAGTCCAAGGGACTCTCAAGAGTCTTCTCCAACACCACAGTTCAAAAGCATCAATTCTTCGGCGCTCAGCCTTCTTCACAGTCCAGCTCTCACATCCATACATGACCACAGGAAAGACCATAGCCTTGACTAGGCGAACCTTTGTTGGTAAAGTAATGTCTCTGCTTTTGAATATGCTATCTAGGTTGGTCATAACTTTCCTTCCAAGGAGCAAGCGTCTTTTAATTTCATGACTGCAGTCACCATCTGCAGTGATTTTGGAGCCCAGAAAAACAAAGTCTGACACTGTTTCCACTGTTTCTCCATCTATTTCCCATGTAGTGATGGGACCAGATGCCATGATCTTCATTTTCTGAATGTTGAGCTTTAAGCCAACTTTTTCACTCTCCACTTTCACTTTCATCAAGAGGCTTTTGAGTTCCTCTTCACTTTCTGCCATAAGGGTGGTGTCATCTGCATATCTGAAGTTATTGATATTTCTCCGGGCAATCTTGATTCCAACTTGTGTTTCTTCCAGTCCAGCATTTTTCATGATGTACTCTGCATAGAAGTTAAATAAACATGGTGACAATATACAGCCTTGACGTACTCCTTTTCCTATTTGGAACCAGTCTGTTGTTCCATGTCCAGTTCTAACTGTTGCTTCCTGACCTGCATACAGATTTCTTAAGAGGCAGATCAGGTGGTCTGGTATTCCCATCTCTTTCAGAATTTTCCATAGTTTATTGTGATCCACACAGTCAAAGGCTTTGGCATAGTCAATAAAGCAGAAATAGATGTTTTTCTGGAACTCTCTTGCTTTTTCCATGATGCAGTGGATGTTGGCAATTTGCATTAGTAGTATGCATATCATTAGTATATGCAGGCATAATGCATAATCTTAAATAACAAGAAAGTCCTTTTCTAACAACATTAATCCTAGCCATGAATTAACATGTGGAAACAAAATTACCAAAAACTAGGTCAATCAATTGGAACACCTTGACTGTTTACTAGTTTGTCAGATAAACTGTAACTCAAATGAGGATGAAAACGCTCCAGGAAAGTCCATAGAAAATAGGAGTTACAGTAATTGCTATTTTTAAACATGTGGGATGCGTTAAATGGAGAAGCACTTGGCAAATCCTGTTCTGCAACTGACATTGAGGATTCTTTCTTATTCTGGACTGTCTTCTCCATCTCACAATCTGCTGTATGGTGATAAAATAACATACTGGAAGCTTGCATGGCAAAATTGAAAAAACTGACCAGTTAGTAATGGAGCACATAATATGCTCCAGACATTCTGCTACAATCTTTGCATACTCATCACAGAAATTCTTCACAACTGTTCTACAACATAAGCACCATTTCATAGAAAAGTCTCATTTTAGAGATATCACTATGCTTACGAATTATGGAAGGTGACACAATCAGTAAAAAGTAGCAGAGGCAGGACTTAACCCAGGCAGGTAGACTCCACATTCAGAGATCTCTCTCCTGAGGGGCAGTGGGGGGGCACTCAAAGTCCTGTATGGATAATGTGAAACTTTCCCCATTGCAGAGGATGTAGAACATTAGCCAAGTAGAACACTGTGTGAAACATTTGTTAGGCATAACAGAGATGATTTTGCTGGGTCAAAATCTGTCCTCCTGAACATTATTAATACATTGAATTTTGTTATGAAAGAAAACAAAATTTATCAGCACGTTACTAGATCATCTGTTACTGAAGGGATTTATAAAATGTGAAGCAGGATTTTAAATACGATTGAGCCTTGTAGATGACAGGGGTGGGGGCAGTAACTCACATGCCTTAGAAAATCTATATACTATGGCTCTCTCTGTCTCAAAAACAAAGGAGAAGTAAAGCACTCATGGGCAGAAAGCTGAAACATTTTGAGCAGAAAGAAGATTCAAAATTCTAGTTCTTTTGACACCATATAATATGATTTCTTCCAGGTGGCAGTAGTGGTAAACAAACTGCGTGCCAATGAGGATTCATAAGAGATGTGGGTTCGATCCATGGGTTGGGAAGATCTCCTGGAAGAGGGCATGGCAAACTACCCTAGTATTCATGCTGTAAAATCCTATGGACAGAGGAGCCTGGGGGGTTACAGTCCACGGGGTCACAGAGAGTCAGAAAAAACTGAAGTGACTTAGAGTGCACACAAACTTAATGTAATTTCTAATGGAACAAAACTTTCCCCATATTTAATTAATGGAAAAATCTGTAAAATAAAAATAAAGGTAACCATATTTACTGAAATTCAGTTCAGTTCAGTTCATTCACTCAGTTGTGTCCGACTCTTTGTGACCCCATGAACCGCAGCATGCCAGGCCTCCTTGTCCATCACCAACTCCTGGACTTTACCCAAACTCATGTCCATTGACTCGGTGATGCCTTCCAACCATCTCATCCTCTGTCTCCCCCTTCTCCTCCTGCCCTCAATCTTTCCCAGCATTAGGGTCTTTTCAAATGAGTCACCTCTTCCCATCAGGTGGCCAAAGTATTGGACTATCAACTTCAACATCAGTCCTGCCAATCAACACCCAGGAATAATTTCCTTTAGGATGGACTGGTTGGATCTCCTTGCAGTCCAAGGGACTCTGAAGAGACTTCTCCAATACCAGTTCAAAAGCAGCAATTCTTCAGCACTCAGCTTTCTTTATAGTCCAACTCTCACATCCATACATGACTATTGGAAAAACCATAGCCTTGACTAGACAGAACTTTGTCAACAAAGTAATCTCTCTGCTTTTTAATATGCTGTCTAGGTTTGGCATAACTTTCCTTCCAAAGATTAAGTGTCTTTTAATTTCATGGCTGCAGTCACCATCTGCAGTGATTTTGGAGCCCCCCAAAATAAAGTCAGCCACTGTTTCCATTGCTTCCCATCTATTTGCCATGGAGTGATGGGATCGGATGCCATGATCTTCGTTTTCTGAATGTTGAGCTTTAAGCCAACCTTTTCACTCTCCTCTTTCACTTTCATCAAGAGGCTCTTTAGTTCTTCTTCACTTTCAGCCATAAGGGCGGTGTCATTTGCATATCTGAGGTTATTGATATTTCTCCTGGCAATCTTGATTCCAGCTTGTGCTTCATCCAGCCAAGAATTTCTCATGATGTACTCTGCATATAAGTTAAATAAGCAGGGTGACATTATATATCCTTGACATACTCCTTTTTCTATTTGGAACCAGTCTGTTGTTTCATGTATAGTTCTAACTGTTGCTTCCTGACCTGAATACACGTTTCTCAAGAGGCAGGTCAGTTGGTCTGGAATTCCCATCTCTTGAAGAATTTTCCACAGTTTATTGTTTTCCACACAGTCAAAAGATTTGGCATAGTCAATAAAGCAGAAATAGATGTTTTTTTGGAACTCTCTTGCTTTTTCCATGATCCAGCGGATGTTGGCAATTTGATCTCTGGTTCCTCTGTCTTTCCTAAAACAAGCTTGAACAACTGGAAGTTCATCGTTCATGTACTGCTGAAGCCTGGCTTGGAGAATTTTGAGCATTACTTTGCTAACATGTGAGATGAGTACAATTGTGCGGTAGTTTGACCATTCTTTGGCATTGCCTTTCTTTGGGATTGGAATGAAAACTGACCTTTTCCAGTCCTGTGGTCACTGCTGAGTTTTCCAAATTTGCTGGTATATTGAGTGTAGCACTTTCACAGTATCATCTTTTAGGATTTGAAATAGCTCAACTGGAATTCCATCACTTCCACTGACGTTATTTGTAGTGATGCTTCCTAAGGCCCACTTGACTTCCAATTCCAGGATGTCCTGGTCTAGGTGAATGATCACACCTTTGTGATTATCTGGGTCATGAAGATCTTTTTGTATAGTTCTTCTGTGTATTCTTGCCACCTCTTCTTACTATCTTCTGCTTCTGTTAGGTCCATACCATTTCTGGCCTTCATTGTTTCAATCTTTACAAGTAATATTCCTTTGGTATCTCTAATTTTCTTGAAGAAATCTCTAGTCTTTCCCATTCTATTGTTTTCCTCTATTTCTTTGCACTGATCACTGAGGAAAGCTTTCTTATCTCTCCTTGCTATTCTTTGGAACTCTGCATTCAAATGAGTATATCTTTCCTTTTCTCCTTTGCTTTTGCTTCTCTTCTTTTCACAGCTATTTGTAAGGCCTCCTCAGACAGCCTTTTTGCTTTTTTGCATTTCTTTTTCTTGGGGATGGTTTTGATCCCTGTCTCCTGTACAAAGTCAGGAACCTCTGTCCATAGTTCATCTGCATATAAATGGACCATTACAATTTAAACTGATGTTGTGAAAGACTTAATTGTAAATCGTGTTTATATTTTTCCAAAATAAAATGTTTCAATTAACCTATCTTGATATATAGCCGAAGGGATCCGAAGATGGAGTGCATGCAATGTGACTGGTATCATCTGTCCTATGTTTTAATATAAAGTGAAGTTTCCATCAATACAGCCCTATTTATGGACAATAAATCATGTCTATATATGAATATCAATACACTTTATAGGAAATGCATTAAAGTATTATTTTAATTCAGTTGGAAGACAAGCCAATCAGAAGTGTGATCATTTAATAATGCAATGTAAACATTCTAAATTTCAGATTTTAAAAACCTCAGACTTTCTATGCAGACTTCACAGTACACTAAGTGAATATGTAGTACATTTGATAATATCTTTGACACACTGTTGTTAGTGTACGCTACAGTTAGCTCTTTAAGAACCTGTTTCTTGCAACAGTGCATTTAATTACATTTTATTTCTACAAAGGCTGTCCAAATTCCTTGGTAACAACACACTTACCACACATTTACTTGACAAAAAGAAAGAAAGACAAAGGCAAAAACAAAAAGCACTTAACAAAAATGTATAAAACAAAACTCAAGGCAATAGATGGCATCTGGAAGATTAAATTCTCCATGTCTGAGTTTATGATGAACCATGGGAGCCAGAGACTTCATTATAATATATCATAACAAGACTTAGAAAAATCTAGGTTAATATAATTTAATCACTATATGAAAGAAACTGATTTATAGCTACTTTAGACATGAAATAAGCCCCCAGACTCCCTCAATCTTGCGATTTAATTGAGACAATGAGAACAGAATTGATTCCTTCAGTGAGAAGTCAGAAATTTATGCTACAGTGTGCTTCATAAGTTTAATCCTATTTGAAACAAATCTCATTCCTTAGGCTGAACAAAAACTAGGCTGTGAGAATTAAGTCAAAACTTAACACTTTGCTATAGTTAACATTTCGATCTACTAGGAAATGTTCAATTCTTTCTGAGCCAAGCTATGAAGAAGGAGACTCGGGCCTGGAGAAAATGTATGATTAGAGGATAACAAATGTTAAATCTTTAAATTTTTAAAGAGATTTCTTGAACGAGGGCAATAGATCCTCTTCACATCGACTTGCCCTTCCTTTACTTCCTATAACGATGACTTCAACTTCTGCTTAGAAGCAAAGACCAGATATAGATACAGAAATGTCATAGAAACCATATCTCCTCCAATGTTCTCACTGAAATGTAATTTATATCCTTGTTGCAAAAGCACAGGCTGCTAAAACAGCTACATGCAGAAATCTAAGATTTCTCTTTCTTCTGGATGCACAAAGACATGCTGTGTATATTCCTTTGATTCACATGAGTAAGAGAAGAACTAAAAAAAAAAAAAAAATCTGATTCAAAGACCATTGGATTATATTATTTTGGAACAGGAGGGATGCAATGAGACTTTTACAACTAGTTATGTCATTAAAAACCATTTTATATCATCTTTAAATTTTTCTCATGTCAATCTATACATAGTGAGTGAGATATGGCGCATGAACTCTGATTCTAAGGTAATTATACCACTTCCATAAGCTCTCCACAAAACCAGTGACCTTAAATGATACTTGCAGACATAAATACAAGTAAGTACATGTTAATAGATAATTCAAATTAGCTTCAAAATTCTTGAATTTTTAAATAATGCACATTATTTTTAATATTTAAAGGTAATAAATTCTCTTATATATGAAATGAACAGAAGAAAAAAGAAGCCAAAGTAAAATCAGAAGATTATTTCAGATCCTTTTTCCTCACTATGCAGGACAAAATTTCCTTCCTAAAATTTAGATCCCTCTAAATTAAGAAAGGAGATTACAGAACACGTTGAATTGGATTCATCTTTAAATGACATTTTATACTGCTAACTTCCTGCTCTGAAGAAGGAAGAAGTTAACACCAAATACTTCTCCTTCTCTACTTCTCAACATAATTCAGTTATGTCACTATTGTTCAGCTTCAGAAAATGTCTGTTGTGGTCACTGGAGAGAATTTCAGTTGTTTACTCTTCATCTTATATTCAATGACTATAACGTTTACCATCTAACCATGGTGTCACCACCCATCCACTGCTTATTTTAGTTCATCTTTATGTTGTCTTGCTTTAAAATACAAAGTAACTTAGGGTGTTTAGTTGGGGAGCTGAACTGTGCTGATTTACCCTAAGGTGCAAGTTTGTGCACGCTGGTCAATTTTCTAAAACCTTTGTATCTGAATTTTAAGATAATATAACCAGGCTTAACATTCTTGAAGCCCACCTTTTATTCTTACCTTCACCAACTTGGTAGACAGGTGTTTTACAGTGCTGATTTTGGTTGTGTAAAAATGGACAGAGAAGCCTGGAGGGCTATAGTTCATGGGGTCGTAAAGAGTCAGACACAGTGAAGCAACTGAACATGGCATAAAACTATTTTACTCTTTCATGTCTTAAAATTTGCATTTTCTCATAGAAGTCAATAGAACTTGAATTGTTTTCAATTAAATTTTAAGAAGATAGTTTTGTTTCATCTAATAAATATTTTTATAAATAAATTATTACAACAAAATAAGTTTCTGGTTCAAATACGATTTTTTGTCATTTTTTTTTTTTAACATTGCACTGTGGTTATTTTCATAGATGGCAGAGATATTCCACTGATAAAGAATACTTTTTCTATGAGTTTCAGCTTTGATATAGTTAAGCTTTTTCATTTGCAGAGAAATAGTGTATTTGGTAGAAATTTTCCTAAGGGATTTAAATTTATCTTAATCTTCATTAGAAAAGTAAATCTTTTTGCACTTAGAAACCTCTAAGAACTGAAACTTTAAAACATAATGCAATGCTAAACCAGTAGTATATTTTTAGCAAAAGGGCACTTAAGTTAAATTAATTAAACAATAAAGGAGCAATCTTTTAGGCATTTCATAAATATTTAAGATGGAGTCTTAGGAAATGAAGGGTCAAACACAACATGTAATTTTCACAAGGTTTACATGTGTTCACATGTGTATGTGTATACGTATACATGCTATACTAACAGATTATACATTTAACAAAGCTTTTTGTTAAACACTCAACTTTTGTCTCTCCTATTCTTGCCTTTCAAATGAGGAAGACACACTCAAATAATCAAGTAAGGAGATGAAGGAAAAATGGTTTGTAAATAAGAATGAAAGCAAAAGGTCAAGAAATGACGTGAGGTTTACAATGACGATTACACAAAGAACTTTAGTAAAGATGAACAGAATAGTGATGAAATAAAGGATGGAGAAAAGCATTATTTGCAGGGGGAAAAAAAAGGAAAATAATGTTAAAAGAAACAAGGGTAAAATGGATTTCTGTCACTAAAAAAACTCAATTTGGATAGAGAAAAATAAGCAGTAGATAAGGCCAGAAAGTTATGTTGTCAACAGATAGGAAATGTTGAATTATGCTGCATAAGAATATGCTTTGCTTGAGAATTTTAGTAAGGGCTTCTTAGGTGGTGGCTCAGTGGGTAAAGAACCCACCTCCCAATGTAGGAAACCAAGGAAACCTGGGTTCAATCCTTGAGTTGGGAATACCCCTGAAGAAGGAAATGGCAACCCACTCCACTCTGGACAGAGGAGCCCCATGGGTACAGTCACTGGGATGGCAAAGAGTTGGACACAACTCAACAGCAACAACCTTAATAAGGGTGTTATTTTTCTCAAAAAGAAAAAAAAAATATATATATATATACACACATATACATATATACATGTAAGAAACATTTAACAATCTTAAAGAAGGGCAAGGAAATATCTGCTAGATGGATAGGTGGATTGATTAGAGACTGATAGAGATAAAATACATAGATTATGTGTATGTGCATATCTTGATGCAATTTTCAAAGCCATTTTGGGGGAATGATTTCATCATTTTACAGACAGAAGGAAATTGAAGCTCAAAGGAATATTCAAATGGAAACTTGAACCCTATCGTTTGACTTTAATGCTTATTTTTCAATATTCAAAGTTGTAATAGGAATAAATCATTCATGCGGTATGTGTAAACTCAATTTAAAAGAGATAACAAACTTTGAAAAATATCAAGGGGTCACCAGGGGAGTAATTTAGGAAACTGCTTCTGTGTGACTTTATCAGGACTTATGATTTATCTTGTCATATCAGATATCCTATCAAGATATCATATCAAGATATCTTATGAAATCTTATATCAAGATTTTATGATGCTGGCAATGGGAAGGGGAAAAGACAGTGATGGTAATACAAGGTAACTTTAAATTATTTCTTGACTAGAAATTTATATATGATGTGGCATTCTTTATACTCACATTCAGTCATAGATATGTTAAATGAATGAAAATGTTTTTAATTCTTGCTTTCATTTTTTGAAATTTTATATCATTAGAATGTTGTTAATTTGGATATGAACTACATATCTATGCCAAAAATGGTTCCTATGGATGCAGCACATAGCATCTGATGAAATCACCTCATCACTGTGCATTAACTCCCATCCCGAACAGTAAAATCCTTCAAGGGGACCTCTTGGGAGTTTAATTCCCAGCAGCAGTTTTTATGGGATCAACAATTTGTCCTACAAGTCCATATGCTATTGTTATGTGTGCTGTTGTTGTGTGTTCAGTTGCTGAGTTGTGTCTGACTCTTTGCAACCCCCTGGACTGAAGCCCGCCAGGCTCCTCTGTCCATGAAATTCTCCAGACAAAAATACTGGAGTGAGTTGCCATTTCCTCCTAGAGGGGATCTTCCTGACCCAGGGACTGAATCCATGTTCCCTGCACTACAGGTGGACTCTTTACCACTGTACCACCTACAGCAAACTACATAAATGTGCATCATACCCAGATCAGAAGATTAGTCTAATTGATTTGGCATCAATCAGCTTCAGGTGGAGCTATTTATTGAAATCTGAGAAGAGATATTTTTTAAAGGATAGATACTTTAAAATGAGGTGAGAGAACAGAAAAAAAAATGCAAAAGGTCTTGAAATTAAGAATGATGGCACATAAAACTCAGATGCAATCTTATAAGTGAAAATGGGTAGAAGAAATGATAGGAACAAAAAGTATCAGATCATCTTACCATTTAATAGAAGGCTTCCCCAGTGGTGCTGTAATTAAGGAACTGTCTGCAATGTATTTGATAACAAAGTCTTGGGTTTGATCCCTAGGTCCAGAAGACCCACTGGAGGAGGTATGACCTAAATCAAACCCCTTATGATTATACAGTGGAAATTAGAAAGAGATTCAAGGGAAACCTAGGAGGAGGAAATGGCAACCCGCTCCAGTAGTCTTTCCTGGAAATCCCATGGACAGGGGAACCTAGCAGGCTATGGTCCACAGGGTCACAAAAATTGGACATGAATGAGCACATTTAATAGAGGAAAAAGTGCTAGGATTGATATGCAAATGCAAAAGTACTTTAACATTTGTTAAGAACAGTTTAATGAACATTAGAACCCATTCAAGATTGGGAGCCACAGAAATTTGAAAGTCAGAGAGCCTACATTCATATTCTGTTAGGGAAGACTAGAATTTCCACCCATACAGTGGAAGTGACAAATAGATTCAAGGGATTAGATCTCATAGACAGTGCCTTAAGAACTATGGATGGAGGTTCATAACCCTGTACAGGAGGCTGTGATCGAAACCATCCTCAAGAAAAATGAATGACAAAAGGCAAAACGGTTGTCTCAGGAGGACTTACAATGAGCTGAAAAAAGAAGAGAAGATAAAGGCAAAGGAGAAAAGGAAAGATATATTCATCTGAATGTAGAGTTCCAAGGAATAGCAAGCAGAGATGAGAAAGCCTTCCTCAGTGATTAAAACAAAGAAATAGAGGTAAACAACAGAATGGGAAGGACTAGAGATCTCTTCAAGAAAATTAGAGATACGAAGGGAACATTTCATGCAAAGATGAGGACAATGAAGGACAGAAAATTATGGACCTAACAGAAGCTACTAAGAAGTGGCAACAATCCACAGAAGAACTATACAAAAAAGATCTTCATGACCCAGATAACCATGATGGCATGATCACTCACCTAGAGCCAGACATTGTGCAGTGTGAAGTCAAGTGGGCTTTAGGAAGAATCACTATGAAAAGTTAGTGGAAGTGATGAAATTCCAGCTGAACTAATTCAAATCCTAAAAGATGATGCTGTGAAACAGCTGCACTCAATACTCCAGCAAATTTGGATAATTCAGCAGTGGCCACAGGACTGGAAAAGGTCAGTGTTCATTCCAGTCCCAAAGAAAGGCAATGCCAAAGAATGTTCAAACTAACGCACAATTACACTCAGTTCACACACTAGCAAAGTAATGCTCGAAATTCTCCAAGCCAGGCTTCAACAGTACGTGAACTATGAACTTCCAGATGTTCAAGCTGGATTTAGAAAAGGCAGAGGAACCAGAGATCAAATGCCATCATCCACTGGAGCATAGAAAAAGCAAGACAATTCCAGAAAAACTTCTACACTAAACCTTTCACTGTGTGGATCACAACAAACTGTAAAAATTTTTTCAAGAGATGGGAATACCAGATCACCTGACCTGCTTCCTGAGAAATCTGTATGCAGGTCAAGAAGCAACAGTTAAAACTGAACATGAAACAATGGACTGGTTCAAAATTGAGAAAGGAGTATATCAAGGCTGTATACTGTCACCCTGCTTGCTTAACTTATATGCACATCATGCAAAATGCTAGGATGGATGAATCACAAACTGTAATCAATATTCCTGAGAGAAATAGCAATAACCTCAGATACACAAAAGATACCACCCTTATGGCATAAAGTGAAGAGGAACTAAAGAGCCTCTTGATTAAAGCGAAAGAGGAGAGTAAAAAAGCTGGCTTAAAATTCAACCTTCAAAAAATGAAGATCATGCCAACTGATCTTGTCACTTCATGGCAAATAGATGGAGAAACAATGAAACGGTGACCGACTTTATTTTCCTGGGCTCCAAATCATTGCAGATGGTGACTGAAGCCATAAAATTAAAAAGCACTTACTACATTGAAGAAAAGCTATGAGAAACCTAAACAGCATATTAAAAAGCAGAGACATTAGTTTGCCAACAAAGTTCCATATAGTCAAAGTAATGTTTTTTCACAGTAATCATGTAAGAGTTGGACCATAAAAAGGCTGAGCACCAAAAAATTGATACTTTCAAACTGTAGTGTTAGGATAGACTCTTGATAGTCCCTTAGACTGCAAGAAGGCCAAACCGATAAATCCTAAAGGAACTCAGTCCTGAATATTCATTGGAAGGACTGATGCTGAAGCTGAAGCTCCAATAATTTTGCCACCTGATGCATAGAACTGGCTCATTGGAAAAGACCCTGATGCTGGGGAAGATTGAAGACAGGAGGAAAAGGGGATGACAGAAGATGAGATGGTTGGATGGCATCACTAACTCAATAGACATGAGTTTGAGCAAGCTCTGAGAGATGGTGAAGGACAGGGAAGCCTGGGATGCCGCAGTCCATGGTTTCACAAAATCAGACATGACTGAGCAACAGTCATGTCTGTTCAAACAAATTTGTTTGAACAACAACAAAAAAAGCAGTCATGGGTAACCTGTCAGTCAGGGTTTATGAAAATCCTTACCTGTCCACTGCCTATTCTAAATTTCAGACAACAATATAAACTTCCCATCACTTTCAATTCAACAAAGGGAGATGCTCAGAAATCTGATGAGCATCACAACCTCTTAAAAATCACATTTTTTAAAGAAACAAGTTGCTGGAGAGAACTGATATCTCTGTGTTATAAGTTTTAAAATGTATAGAAGACTGTAGGCATTATAGCCCCAAGATTACTCATTTCCTACAAACACATACTATGAACACATTTTATCTGTTCTAGCTTCAAAACAGGTGTTGAATCCTAGTACTTTTCACTTTCTCTAGCATCTTAGTATAGACCCCCACTGTCTTTTGTCTGCATCACATCATTAACCTTCCAAAGAGTTTCCTTACTTCCACTTCATCCCCATGTCCTGTTCTCCACATCAAAGAGATGCTTTAAAATACTTGACTGTAAATTAAACAATAGTGTTTGTTTGTTTTCAAAATAATGCAAAGTCCCACAGGCCCAAAGCTTTTCTGTCTGTTCACTGCTTTTTTTTCTTTCCCCCAATCATCACTTGGTCCCTAGAGTCTCTGTCATGCCTACCTGTTGTTGAATAGTCATGGTGTTACCCATGTACACATATGACAGTACTTAGTGAAACCTAAACTAAATTCTTTTGTGAAACAAATTAGTGTAGAGCTGGCAGGTTAGCCAAAAGTGCTGCACTTCTTATAAGGAGCCAAGAGGTCTCGTGAGAAAAAAAAAAATGTTCTTTTTCCCTTAAATTTAAAGGATATTTAAAACTTGAATTGGCTCAGATCAAAGAAGTTACCTAGGAACTATAATACTCTGTTTGGAATAAATTTTTATAAGCATGTAAAAAAGCAGAAGCACTAATCTGATCTTAGTTCTATGACCTGAACCAGAAAGGGAGATATTGGAGTTGCACATCTGTGATTGAAACAGCAACCAGAGGTCCCCTGGCCATCTCATCTTGGTGGTGGATTTGTGTCCTGCAGAACAACTAGCTGTATAAACAGAAGTGCTGTATACAGAAGGCACGGGGCAATAAGAGATGATTCATCTGTGACTAAGCTTCTGGGCTGCCCATGTAGCTCAGTGGTAGAGAATCCATCTGCAATGCAGGAGACACAGAAGATGCGGGTTTGATCTCTGGGTCAGGAAGATCCCCTGAGTAGGGAATGACAACCTACTCCAGTATTTTTACATGGAAAATTCCATGGACAGAGAAGCCTGGCAGGCTACAGTCCACGGGGTCCCAAAGATTCTGACACAACTTAGGGACTGGGTGCCACTGATGCTAAGTTGCCAGAGAAGTGAGAGGAGGGGAAGGCTTGTCTTCAACAGTTCAGTTTCATCAGGAGAGATAGTGGCTTTGTCTTCAAAGACCAAAGTGGCAGCAGCAGCAAGACTCTAGCTGCGTCACCCTGGACCACATTCCTGCCAATGGCTCATCAACCCTTTTCCAGTTGCAGTGATGAAAATCTTAAGCAGAAACCTACAGGTTAGGGAGTTCAGGATGGGGAGCACATGTACGCCCATGGCTGATTCATGTCAATGTATGTCAAAAACCACTACAGTATTGTAAATAATTAACTTCCAATTAAAACAAATGAATTAGTTTAAAAAAAAAAAACCTACAGGCTAGAAGAAAATCATGTGTGTCTTGTTTAAATGCCAATGTAAGCATCTGTGGATCTGACTGTTGTAATGACTCCATACCTAGGGAATCCCCAACTTAGAAGGAGAGATGGAAAGGAAGAGGAGAGATTTGATCAAATCCTAGCAGATGCAGGCAGCATTCCATGTGCTGTGCTCTGGGATGCTGCCATGGATGGATGTTTATTTCCCAACAGCGAAGTACGAGGCCCAAGATTTTAGATCACATTTCTTAAGGGCCATGAGTTTTTAAAATGTATTTATTCCTCACATACCTCTGATATCTCAACATTGGGGGTACATTTTATTTATAATAAGAAACACAATAATAAAAAAAGGCACTTACAAATATATGATTTAAGTTCTATCTTAGCTCTTCAAAATGAAACCCTAAATAGGCCATGCAATTCAAGACTCAAGGGATAATTATATAGTAATTTGTGAGGGAGATGTTTAGAAGAAATAAGATCATTATTCTATGAGAAATAGTTCCAGAAGCATCAGTGTCATGAATTGTTATATTTTTTGTATGTTTGAAACTATATGAAGCAGGCAGAATAGATCATACTACTGATGAAGCAGCTGCCTTCAAAAACATGCTTTATGGGTTTTTTTTTCCAAATCTTTTCTTGTTGAGTAGTCACTAAGTCATATCTGACTCTTTGAGATCTCATAGACTGCACCTGCCAGGCTGCTCTGTCCATGGGATTTCCCATGCAAGAATACTGGAGTGGATTGCCATTTTCTTTTCCAGGTGATCTTCCTGACTTAGGGATGAAACTTGTGTCTTCTACATTGGCAGATGGATTCTTTGCCACTGAGTCACTAGGGAAGCCCTTTGTCTATATGACTAAAGATCTATTTATCACAATTCTTTTTACCAAATACAACATGTCCATCTTTCAATAAGAAGTTAAAACACACATTAAATGTGAAAAACACAGTTTGAGGAAATCAAACAAACATCAGAACCACAGAAAGGTATGCCAAGAACATTGAAATTTTCAGAGCAATAATTTTTTTAAAGGTACTCTGATTAATATGCTAAAAGATTTTGAATGGAAGAAGTAGACAACATGCAAGAACAGATGGACAATGTAAGCAGAGAGATGGAAAGTTTAAGAAAGAGCCAAAAAGATGCTAGGAAACAAAAATGCTGTGATATAAATGAAGACTCCTTTTGATGGGCTCATCAGCAAAGTGTACATTACTCAGGGAAGATCCTTTGAGCCTGAAGAAATACCAATGAAAACTTCCAAAACTAAGGAACAGAGGTGACCAACTGAATAAAATACAGCAGAATAGACAAGAACTGTGCAGGGACTGCAAAGTTATGTCATGTATAAAAGGAATGCTAGAGAGAGAAGAAAGATGGAAAGAAACAGAAGCAGTATTTGAAGCCATAATGATTGATAATTTCCCCCAAATTAATGACACACCAAAGCACAGATCCTGAACAGCCTGTGCTTGAACTGTGCAGGCCCACTTATACACGAATTATTTTTTTCTTCACAAAATACGTACTACAGAACTACATAACACATTGTTGATTGAATCCAAGGAAGTGCAGCTGCTGATATGAAGGGCATACCATAAAGTTATACAGGCATTTTCGATGAAGGGGGTGGCACTTCTAAAATCTCTCTGTTCTTCAAAGATCAACTCTACATATATGCTTGCATATGCTTATCTATAAGTGAAATGAATTATAGCAACCCATAGGACAGAAAGGAAAAATTGGAAACTGCTGTTGTTGTTGTTATAAGATACTTACTATGAAGTGGTAGAGTCTTGAAGAGACTAAGCAAACATCTGAACCCCAAAAAGGTATGGCAGGAATGTTGAAATTATCAGAGCAAGAATTCTTTGCAAGTGGTATTTGAACTGTTGTGCTGAAGAAGACTCTTGAGAGTGTCTTGGACTGCAAGACTATCAAGCCAGTCAATCCTAAATGAAATCAACCCTGACTATTCATTGGAAGGACTGATGCTGAAGCTGAAGCTCCAACACTCTGGCCACTTGATGCAAAGAGCTGACTTGTTGGAAAAGACCCTGATGTTGAGAAAGACTGAGGGCAGGGGGAGAAAGGGGTGACATGATGAGATGGTTGGATGGCATCACCAACTCAATGGACGTGAGTTTGAGTAAATTCTGGGAAACAGTGAGGACAGGGAAGCTCAGTGTGCTGCAGTCCATGGGGTCACAAAGAATCAGACATGACTTAGCAACTGAACAACAAAACAGTCTATAGTGGTGTATAATTTGGACTCAGATTAATTATAAGTATATATTGCAAAATTAAAAAATAAATCACTAAGAAAACAAAAACACAAAGGAAGAGTAACTGATATATTAAGAAAAGAGAGAAAATGGCATCATACAAAATATTCAGTTAAAAGCACAAAATGCAGAAGAGTGTAAGTCAAAAATAGAAGCAAAGAAATTGCACACTACCCAGCAATTCAACTTCTATGTATTTTTCCAAGGAACATGAAAACATTAATTTAAAAAAGATATATATACACCACACACAAAGTTCACTGCATCATTATTTAAATAACAAAGATACTGAACAAACATCAGTGCTCATCAAGACATGGATAAATAAATGTGGTATACACAATGGAATAACTCTCAGCAATAAAAGTAATGAAATCGTGTCATTTGTGACAACATGGATGGACTTAGAGAGTATTATGTGAAAGTGAAATAAGTCAGAGAAGAAAGACAAATACTGTATGATTTCATTTATATGTGGAATCTAAAAAAACAAATCAAAAACAAATGAATAAATATGACAAAACAGAAACATAGTTATAAATACAAGGAACAAATAGGTGATTGCCAGAGGGGAGGAGCTGGGTGGAATGATGAAATAAGTGATGGCAGCTAATAGGCAAAAACTTCCAGTTACAAAATAAGTAAATTACAAGGATTAAATATACATCTTAGGGAATATAGCCAGTAATTATGTAATGTCTTTGTACAGATACAGATGGTAACTCGCCTTAACATGGAGATAATTTGTAATGTACAGAAATAGTAAATCACTTCGTTGTATAACAGGAACCAACACACTGGTATAGGTCACTTATGCTTCAAACAAACCAATGAAGTCATAGAAAAAGGTCAGATTTGTGGCTGGTTACCAAGGGTGAGGGAGGGAGGATTAGATGAAAGTTGTCTAAAGGTACTCACTTTCAGTTATGATATAAATATGTTTTATGGATTCAACACAAGTCATTCTATGTTATATGTATGTATGGACAAATATGAAAGCTGTTAACAGTAAATTTTAAGAGTTCTCATCACAATGAAAAATATTTTTTATTTCGCTTTGTATTTTTATAGGATGGTTGGATGTTCACTAAACTTACTGTGACCATCACTTCATGATGTAAATCAAGTCATTATGTTATATATCTTAAAACTTACACAATCCCGTATGCCAATTGTGTCTCAATCAAATTGGAAGAAAAAAAGAAAAAAATATAGAGCAGAAGTCAGTGAAATTGAACACAGAAACACAATCATCAGAATGTCTTACACTAGGACTATTGGGTCATCAGATACCCATCCAGACCATGGGATAGTATTTGATGCCTACAAGAAATGAATTACTAAGTTATGAAAATATATAAAGGAAAATTAAATGCATGTTATTAAAGAATCTCCACACTGTTCTCCATAGTGGCTGTACTAGTTTGCATTCCCACCAACAGTGTAAGAGAGTTCCCTTTTCTCCACACCCTCTCCAGCATTTATTGCTTGTAGACTTTTTGATCGCAGCCATTCTGACTGGAGTGAAATGGTACCTCATAGTGGTTTTGATTTGCATTTCTCTGATAATGAGTGATGTTGAGCATCTTTTCATGTGTTTGTTAGCCATCTGTATGTCTTCTTTGAAAAAATGTCTATTTAGTTCCTTGGCCCATTTTTTGATTGGGTTATTTATTTTTCTGGAATTGAGCTGTAGGAGTTGCTTGTATATTTTGGAGATTAGTTGTTTGTCTGTTGCTTCATTTGCTATTATTTTCTCCCATTCTGAAGGCTGTCTTTTCACCTTGCTTATAGTTTCTTTTGTTGTGCAGAAGCTTTTAAGTTTAATCAGGTGCCATTTGTTTATTTTAGCTTTTACTTCCAATATTCTGGGAGGTGGGTCATAGAGGATCCTGCTGTGATGTATGTCAAAGAGCGTTTTGCCTATGTTCTGGAAATAGAACTGCCTTGCTGCTGCTGCTGCTGCTAAGTCGCTTCAGTCGTGTCCGACTCTGTGCGACCCCATAGACGGCAGCCCACCAGGCTCCACCGTCCCTGGGATTCTCCAGGCAAGAACACTGGAGCGGGCTGCCATTTCCTTCTCCAATGCATGAAAGTGAAAAGTGAAAGTGAAGTCGCTCAGTTGTGTCCGACTCTCAGCGACCCCATGGACTGGAGCCCATTAGGATCCTCCGTCCATGGGATTCTCCAGGCAAAAGTACTGGAGTGGGGTGCCATTGCCTTCCCTGAGAACTGCCTTATGACCCAGCAATCCCACTGCTGGGCATACACACTGAGGAAACCAGAATTGGAAGAAACACGTGTACCCCAATGTTCATCACAGCACTGTTTATAATAGCCAGGACATGGAAGCAACCTAGATGTCCATCAGCAGATGAATGGAAAAGAAAGCTGTGCTACATATACACAATGGAGTATTACTCAGACATTAAAAAGAATACATTTGAATCAGTTCTAATGAGGTGAATGCAACTGGAGCCCGTAATACAGAGTGAAATAAGCCAGAAAGAAAAACACAAATACAGTATACTAACGCATATATATGGAATTTAGAAAGATGGTAACAATAACCCTGTATACGAGACAGCAAAAGAGATACTGATATATAGAACAGTCTCTTGGACTCTGGGAGAGGGAGAGGGTGGGATGATTTGGGAGAATGGCATTGAAATATGTATAATATCATATATGAAAAGAATCGCCAGTCCAGGTTCGATGTACAATACTGGATGCTTGGGGCTGGTGCACTGGGATGATGCAGAGGGATGGTATGGGGAGGGAGGAGAGAGGAGGGTTCAGGATGGGGAACACATGTATACCTGTGGCAGATTCATTTTGATGTATGCCAAAACCAATACAATATTGTAAAGTTAAATTTAAAAAAATGCATGTTATTAAGTGAAAGAAGTGAATCTGAAGAGGATCTGTACTGTGTGATTCCAGCTACACTACTTCTGAAAAAAGCAAAACTATGGAGACAGTAAGAAAATCAGCGGTTTCCAGGAGTTGAGGGTCAGCAGGAATGAATCAGCAGAGCATAGATTATTTTTATGGCATTACATTATCAGGCAGATATTTTATGATGCCATAATAGTGGATAGATGCATTATAAACCTATCCAAAAGCAAATATATTATAACACCAAGAGTGAACACCTATCATAAATTATGAGCTTTGTACATTTGTAAGTATGTGAAAGTGTCAGTCCTTCAGTCATGTCTGACTCTTTGTGATCCTATGGACTTTAGCCCTTAAGGCTCCACTGTCCATGGACTTCTCCAGACAAGAACACTGTAGTGGGTTGCCATATGAAATGTTGATATATTGGGAAGTTGTTCAGAAGGGGAGGGGAATAGAAGGTATTTATGGAAACTGTACTTTCCAGTCAATTTTGCTGTAAATTGAAATCTGCTCTAAAATATAGTTTGTTAATTTAAAAATAAACATAACAGTGGAATAATATCATTATTCCATTAAGTTGTTATTTTAATGATTAAATAAAATAACGTATGTAATGTCCACAGTGCAATGTTTAGCACCTAATAATCTCTGGAAAGTTTATTATAGAAGAAAAGCTGTGACAAAACCACACAGCATATTAAAAGGCAGAGACATCACTTTGCCAGAAAAAGTCCATATAGTCAAAGTGATAGTTCTTCCAGTTTATGTCTGGACGTGAGAGTTGGACAATAAAGAAGGCTGAACACTGAAGAATTGATGGGTTTGAACTGTGGTGCTGGAGAAGACTGTTCAAAGTCCCTTGGACATCCAGGAGATCAAACCAGTAAATCCTAAAGAAAGTCAACCCTGGATATTCATTGGAAGAACTGATGCCGAAACTGAATCTCCAATACGTTGATCACCTAAAGCAAAGAGCCAAGTCATTGGAAAAGACTCTGATGCTGGTAAGATTGAGGGAAGGAGAAGAAGGGGGCTACAGAGGATGAGATGGTTGGATGGCATCATCTCAATGGACATGAGTCAGAGCAAACTCTGGGATATAGTGAAGGTCAAGCGAAGTCTTGTGTGCTGCAGTCCATAGGGTCGCAAAGAGTCAGACACAACTGAGGGACTGAACAACAACAAGTCTTTGAAACATGTGAGCTATTTAGGATAAATGTGCTTTTTTCCTCTCTGTGAAATATTTGGGGATATTTAGAGAGTGAGCATGCTGTTTAAACAAATACACAACCTTAAAACAAAGAATAAAGAATCTTAAGTTGGTTATTTTCATTCAAAATGTTTAATTTATCCCAAATCATTAAATACATTAGGGAAAATTTAATTTAATGAATAGTCCTAAACTCATTTATTTAAGTCATAAAACATAATTCCTTGGCTTTATGCCATTGTTTTTCATTTCCTTCTCTTTTTTTAATCAGATAAACTTTTAAAAATCCATATCCCTGAAAATACCATCAGATAAGATCAGTTGCCCAGTCGTGTCCGACTCTTTGTGACCCATGAATCGCAGCACGCCAGGCCTCCCTGTCCATCACCAGCTCCCGGAGGTCACTCTGACTCACACCCATCGAGTCAGTGATGCCATCCAGCCATCTCATCCTCTGCGGTCCCCTTCTCCTCTTGCCCTCAATGCCTCCCAGCATCAGAGTCTTCTCCAAAGAGTCAACTCTTCGCATGAGGTGGCCAAAGTACTGGAGTTTCAGCTTTAGCATCATTCCTTCCAAAGAAATCCCAGGGCTGATCTCCTTCAGAATGGACTGGTTGGATTTCCCTGCAGTCCAAGGGACTCTCAAGAGTCTTCTCCAACACCACAGTTCAAAAGCATCAATTCTTTGGTGCTCAGCCTTCTTCACAGTCCAACTCTCACATCCATACATGACCACAAGAAAAACCATAGCCTTGACTAGGCAAACCTTTGTTGGCAAAGTAATGTCTCTGCTTTTGAATATGTGATCTAGGTTGGTCATAACTTTCCTTCCAAGGAGTAAGCGTCTTTTAATTTCATGGCTGCAGTCACCATCTGTAGAGATTTTGGAGCCCAGAAAAATAAAGTCTGACACTGTTTCCACTGTTTCCCCATCTATTTCCCATGAAGTGATGGGACCAGATTTGTTAATTGGCTACAACTCAATACAAAATAAAAAAGTTTAATGCTATTCTCCCAAATCATCCCACCCTCTCCCTCTCCCAGAGTCCAAAAGACTGTTCTATACATCAGTGTCTCTTTTGCTGTCTCATAAACAGGGTTATTGTTACCATCTTTCTAAATTCCATATATATGTGTTAGTATACTGTATTTGTGTTTTTCTTTCTGGCTTACTTCACTCTGTATAATAGGCTCCAGTTCCATCCACCTCCTTAGAACTGATTCAAATGCATTCTTTTTAATGGCTGATTAATACTCCATTGTGTATATGCACCACGGCTTTCTTATCCATTTATCTGTGGATGGACATCTAGGTTGCTTCCAAGTCCTGGCTATTGTAAACAGTGCTGCTATGAACCTTGGGGTACACGTGTCTCTTTCAATTCTGGTTTTCTCAGTGTGTATGCCCAGCAGTGGGATTGCTGGATCATAAGGCAGTTCTATTCCCAGTTTTTGAGGAATCTCCATACTGTTATCCATAGTGGCTGTACTAGTTTGCATTCCCACCAACAGTGTAAGAGGGTTGCCTTTTCTCCACACCCTCTCCAGCATTTATTGCTTGTGGACTTTTGGATCGCAGCCATTCTGATTGGCGTGAAATGGTACCTCATAGTGGTTTTGATTTGCATTGCTCTGATAATGAGTGATGTTGGGCATCTTTTCATGTGTTTATTAGCCATCTGTATGTCTTCTTTGGGAGAATAGCATTGAAATATGTATAATGTCATATTTGAAACAAGTCGCCAGTCCAGGTACGATGCCTGATAATGGATGCCTGGGGCTGGTGCACTGGGACGACCCAGAGGGATGGTATGGGGAGGGAGGAGGGAGGAGGGTTCAGGATGGGGAACACATGTATACTTGTGGCGGATTCATTTTGATGTATGGCAAAAGCAATACAATATTGTAAAGTTAAGCAAAATAAAATTTTAAAAAATAAAAATAAAAAAATAAAAACAGAACTACCATACAAAAAAAAACAAAAACAAAAAGCAAAATAAAAAGTTTAAAATTTGAAAATAGGAATTCTGATGAAAAAAAAATAGCAGATAAACCAAAGCAAAGAATTTATGTTCTCATTTTTATCACTAATTAATTGATTATCATTATTAAATAATTTTCTTTAAAAATTAAAAAAGATCAAAACTCCCCCAAGATTTCAATCTTAACAAGATAATTTTTTTGTTAAGATTGCCTCGAATAGCCAAAGCTATCTTGAGAAAGAAGAACGGAACTGGAGGAATCAACCTGCCTGACTTCAGGCTCTACTACAAAGCCACAGTCATCAAGACAGTATGGTACTGGCACAAGGACAGAAATATAGATCAATGGAACAAAATAGAAAGCCCAGAGATAAATCCACGCACATATGGTCACCTTATCTTTGACAAAGGAGGCAAGAATATACAATGGATTAAAGACAATCTCTTTAACAAGTGGTGCTGGGAAAACTGGTCAAACACTTGTAAAAGAATGAAACTAGAACACTTTCTAACACCATACACAAAAATAAACTCAAAATGGATTAAAGAGCTAAATGTAAGACCAGAAACCATAAAACTCCTAGAGGAAAACATAGGCAAAACACTCTCTGACTTACATCACAGCAGGATCCTCCATGACCCACCTCCCAGAATATCGGAAATAAAATAAAAAATGAACAAATGGGACCTAATCAAACTTAAAAAGCTTCTGCACAACAAAGGAAACTATAAGCAAGGTCAAAAGACAGCCTTCAGAATGGGAGAAAATAATAGCAAATGAAGCAACTGACAAACAACTAATCTCAAAAATATACAAGCAACTTCTACAGCTCAATTCCAGAAAAATAAATGACCCAATCAAAAAATGGGCCAAAGAACTCAATAGACATTTCTCCAAAGAAGACATACAGATGGCTAACAAACACATGAAAAGATGCTCAACATCACTCATTATCAGAGAAATGCAAATCAAAACCACTATGAGATACCATTTCACACCAATCAGAATGGCTGCTATCCAAAAATCCACAAGCAATAAATGCTGGAGAGGGTGCAGAGAGAAGGGAACCCTCTTGCACTGTTGGTGGGAATGCAAACTGGTACAGCCACCATGGAGAACAGTATGGAGATTCCTCAAAAAACTGGGAATAGAACTGCCTTATGATCCAGCAATCCCGCTGTTGGGCATACACACTGAGAAAACCAGAATTGAAAGAGACACGTGTACCCCAATGTTCATAGCAGCACTGTTTGCAATAGCCAGAAAGTGGAAGCAACCAAGATGTCCATCCACAGATGAATGGATAAGCAAGCTGTGGTACATATACACAATGGAGTATTACTCAGCCATTAAAAAAGAATACATTTGAATCAGTTCTAAGGAGGTGGATGGAACTGGAGCCTATTATACAGAGTGAAGTAAGCCAGAAACAAAAACACAAATACAGTATACTAACGCATATATATGGAATTTAGAAAGATGGTAAAAATAACCCTATTTACGAGACAGCAAAAGAGACACTGATGTATAGAACAGACTTTTGGACTCTGGGACCGGGAGAAGGTGGGATGATTGGGGAGAATAGCACTGAAATATGTATAATATTATATCTGCAATGTATTAATTGTTCAAACTAATCACTGTCATGTTACAATTTGTTCATGTTAGATGTTTGTAATGTTTCTGATAATCAAGAAAAGAGATTCTTGATACCTAAAAAAAAAAAAAAATCTACTATCTAGCCATTTACAGAAAAAGTTTGCCAATCCCTTCTCTAAATCAACAAAACCCACATTTAAAAAAAAATAAAAAATAAAAATTTTAATAAATATAATGTAATCGGACTGTGGAATGATGTTAGAAAAAAAAATCTTTGTTTCCTTTGTACATGATTTCAGTTGAATGAAAGAGATTATAAATGACTTATAAAAGTTTGCAATTTCAGTAACTGGATCTCTCTATTGGTATAGTAAAGAATGACAGAAGACAAAAATAGCCACATTTATTGAACTGGAGCATCTTTTCTTGAGATATTTGATTTCTATATTACATTTTTAAAGGAATTTTCCTTTTGAAATTTTCTGATTAATTATATAATTTTTTTTCCGAAAAGTTAGAATTATAGTAAAAAATAAAATCAATGTATTTTATTATGCAGGGAAAAAAAAAAGGTTAAAATTTGAAGTAAGTTTGGAATGTTCTTTGGAATGTTCTAATAAACCGATAGCATTGTAAAAAAAAAATCCTTTCTTAAGAAATAAAAGAAGCTGCTTTCTATAATGTATCTGGCAAATAAATAAGCAATACAAAAGTTAAAAAAAAAAAAAAGATTGTTGTTTAGTTGCTAAGTTGTGTCTGACTCTTAAAAAAATTTTTTTTTAATTGAAAGATAATTGCTTTACAGAATTTTGTTGTTTTCTGTCAAACATCAACATGAATCAGAGATTTATATATAATTTTATTTTGTCTATTTTGTTTTTGACAGTTTTGGGTCTTGGTTGCTGTGCAGGCTTTTTCTCAAGTTGCGGAGAACAGAGGCTACTCTCTAGGTGTTGCACTTGGGCTTTTCGCTATGGTGGCTTCTTTTGTTGCACAGTATGACTTCACTTTCACTTTTTCGCTTTCATGCATTGGAGAAGGAAATGGCAACCCACTCCAGTTTTCTTGCCTGGAGAATCCCAGGGGCAGCAGAGCCTAGTGGGCTGACGTCTATGGGGTCACGCAGAGTCGGACACGACTGAAGTGACTTAGCAGCAGCATGGGCTCTAGGGCAAGCAGGCTTCAGTAGCTGCGGCCCGAGGGCTCAGTAGCTGCGGTTCCTGTGGCCCTAGAGCACAGGCTCAATAGTGTGGCACATGGGCTTAGTTGCTTAGAGGCATCTGGGATCTTCCCAGACCAGGGATCGAACCCGTATCTCCTGCATTGGCAGGCAGGTTCTTAACCACTGAGCAACCATTCCTCCAGGTTTCTCAGGGACCCTGTGAATAACAACTACTTACATTTGTATAGTACCTCATAGTCTACAAAGGAATTTATGTCTGTTTGACTCAGGACAACCTTAAGAGCTAAGTGAAGATGGTATTAAGATTCGCCCATCTTACCGATGATGTGTATTAGTTTGCTTGGACAGCTGTAGTAAAGTACCACACTCTGGGTAGCTTTGTCAAAGGTTAAGAAATACCCCAAATAAAACCAACTAGTGAATCACGAAAGTTAAAAAAAAAAAAAGAAAAGAAAAGAAAAAGAAAATCCATACCCCAAACTCTTTCTTCCTTCTTTTTGTATCACTGGAAATGTACCTAGTTCATTAATCAGGTTTAGTTCTGAAGAGAAGGATATGGTATAGTGTGGGCAGACTGTGGTTGGGATTAATAGGTTATTGCACAGAAAGGTAATGCAAAACAGAACAATTCAAGTGTCATTCTCTTTGCATCTGCTGAAAAGGGCTATAATTTTATAACAGGGTTCAGTTGAATTCAGTTGGTCAGTCGTGTCTGACTTTATGCAACCCCATGGACTGCAGCATGCCAGGCCTCCCTGTCCATCACTAACTCCTGGAGGTTCGTCAAACTCATGTCCATCAAGTCAGTGATGCCATCCAACCATTTTAACCTCTGTCATCCCCTTCTCCTCCCATCCTCAATCTTTTCAAATGATTCAGCACTTCACATCACATAGCCAAAATGGACTTTCAGCTTCAACATCAGTCCTTCAAATGAACATCTAGAACTGATTTCCTTTAGGATTGACTGGTTTGATCTCCTTGCAGTCCAAGGGACTCTCAACACTCTTCTCCAACACCACAGTTCAAAAGCATCAATCCTTCGGCACTCAGAATTCTTTATAGTCCAACTCTCACATCCATACATGACTACTGGAAAAACCATAGCTTTGACTAGATGAACCTTTGTTGACAAAATAATGTCTCTGCTTTTTAATATGCTGTCTAGGTTGGTCATAACTTTTCTTCCATGGAACAAGTGCATCTTTTAATTTCAAGCCTGCAATCACCATCTGCAGTGATTTTGGAGCCCCCAAAAATGGTCTGTGTAGCTTCCACTGTTTCCCCATCTATTTGCCACGAAGTGATGGGACCAGATGGCATGATCTTAGTTTTCTGAATGTTGCACTTTAAGCTAACTTTTTCACTGTCCTCTTTCATTTTCATCAAGACGCTTTTTAGTTCTTCACTTTCTGCCATAAGGATGGTGTCATCTGCATATCTGAGCTTATTGATAATTCTCCCAGCAATCTTGATTCCAGCTTTTGCTTGATCCAGCCTAGCACTTCTTATGATGTACTCTGCATATAACTTAAATAAACATGGGGACAATATATAGCCTTGACATACTGCTTTTCTTATTTGGAATCAGTCACCAAATGTACAGTTTTTCAATGTACAGGTGTTTTTCTATGTACAGTTCTAACTGTTCCTTCTTGACTTACATACATATTTCTCAAGTGGCAGGTCAGATGATCTGATATTCCCTTCTCTTCCAGAATTTTCCACAGTTTATTGTGATCCACACAGTCAAAGGCTTTGGCATAGTCAATAAAGCAGAAATAGATTTTTTTCTGGAACTCTCTTGCTTTTTTGATGACCCAGCTGGTGTTGGCAATGTGATCTCTGGTTCCTCTGCCTTTTCTAAAACCAGCTTGAACATCTGGAAGTTCACGGTTTGGATATTGTTGAAGCCTGGCTTGGAGAAATTTGAGCATTACTTTACTAGCACGTGAGATGAGTGCAGTTGTGCAGTAGTTTGAGCATTCTTTGGCATTGTCTTTTTTTGGGACTGAAATGAAAACTGACTTTTTCCAGTACTGTGACCACTGCTGAGTTTTCCAGATTTGCTAGCATATTGAGTGCAGGACTTTAACAGCATCATCTTTTTGGATTTGAAATAGCTCAACTGGAATTCCATCATCTCTACTAGTTTTGTTCATAGTGATGCTTCCTAAGGCCCACTTGACTTGACATTCCAGGATGTCTGGCTCCAGGTAAGTGATCACACTATCATGAGTATCTGGTTCATGAAGATCTTTTTTGTACAATTCTGTGTATTCTTGCCAACTCTTCTTAATATCTTCTGCTTCTGTTAGGTCCATACCATTTCTATCCTTTATTGTGCCCAACTTTGCAAGAAAATTTCTCTCGGTATCTCTAATTTTCTTGAAGAGATCTCTGCTGCTGCTGCTAAATCACTTTAGTCGTGTCTGACTCTGTGCGACCCCGTAGATGGCAGCCCACCAGGCTCCTCAATCCCTGGGATTCTCCAGGCAAGAATACTGGAATGGGTTGCCATTTCTTTCTCCAATGCATGAAAGGGAAAAGTGAAAGTGAAGTCGCTCAGTCGTGCCTGACTCAGCCTACCAGGTTTCTCCATCCATGGGATTTTCTAGGCAAGAGTACTGGAGTGGGGTGCCTAGTCTTTCCCATTCTATTGTTTTCCTCTATTTCTTTGCATTGGTCACTGAGGAAGGCTATCTTATCTCTCCTTGCTATTCTTTGGAGCTCTGCATTCAAATGAGTATATCTTTCCTTTTCTCCTTTGCTTTTTGTTTTTCTTCTTTTCACAGGTATATGTAAGGGCTCCTCAGAGAGCCATTTTGCTCTTTTGCATTTATTTTCCTTGGGGGTGGTCTTGATCCCTGTTTCCTGTACAATGTCATGAACCTCCATCCATAGTTCATCAGGCACTCTGTCTAGCAGATCTAGTCCCTTAAATATATTTTTCACTTCTACTGTATAATCATAAGGGATTTGATTTAGGTCATACTTGAATTGCCTAGTGGTTTTCCCTACTCTCTTCAATTTACATCTGAATTTGACAATAAGGAGTTCGTGATCTGAGCCACAGTCAACTCTCGGTCTTGTTTTTGTTGACTGTATAGAGTTTCTCCATCTTTGGCTGCAAAGAATATAATCAATCTGATTTCGGTGTTGATCATCTGGCGATGTCCGTGTGTAGAGTCTTCTCTTGTGTTGTTGGAAGAAAGTGTTTGCTATGACCAGTGCATTCTATTGGCAAAACTCTATTAGCCTTTGCCCTGCTTCATTCTGTACTCCAAGGCCAATAAGGGTACAAATAGCTAAATGACTCAAATATAAATCTCATGAAGTCAAAGAACGTAATGCTTAGAATTTTACCCTTTATACTATATTTCACTGTAGCAAGAGCTCTACACCCAAAGGGAAAAAAAATCAACCTTAAATTGTTGGAAAAAATATAATGTGCAATATATATGTATCTATGCCACACAGAACAAAGAAAAAGAGTATATAAAAGCATATGTTTGAAAATAGGAATGGGCACATTTAAATTAATATCATAATTTTTTGTATCGACATAATAGAAAATGTTGTCAGACTAATATTCTTCACGTTAGAAATAGCACATCAATTTAATTGACAATTGAGAATGATGTAAAAAAAAAGTATACTATGCTTTATATTAGAGGATTGACACTTGAATTTAGCAAATTTAAACTATGGATGACAGCATCATGTCCAGTTGAATGTTGAATTTATTTGTTGTTCAAAAACTATTTCTGTTAAAAGATATTTATCTTATTTTCTAAGTTACAGAATTCTATGGTACATTAATCAACATATATTTTCAGTGGGAAAAATGAAGTGAAATAATTTTGTAATGAAAATAATGACTATTTCTTCACAATCAATTTCCACTAAGAATTTCAGGTAAGACTTTATTAGCAAAGATTTAATTTTAATGTTGAGGGTAACCCTCTGAGAAATAGTTAGAATTTCTGAGAGAGAACTGAGAATTAGGAATGTACTTTTTAAGATAAGTAATGAGAAGGGTAGAAGGAGAAGTTCACATTCTCATTTTTGTCACTTTAGAGCTTCTACTCTTAAGGGCTACACTATACAGTTTTACAATCACATATGCTTATCTTCTGGATCAATTGACAAAGGAGTTATTGGATATTCAGAGCATTGTGATAGACGCTAGAAATTAATCAATGTTTTAATTTCAATGGACACCAGACAGCGTTTCTCTTTCATTCAAAAATATATTCAGTTCAGTTCAGTTGCTCAATCGTGTCCGACTCTTTGCGACCCCATGAATCACAGAACACCAGGCCTTCCTGTCCATCATAATCTCCCAGAGTTCACTCAAACTCATGTCCATCGAGTTGGAGATGCCATCCAGCCATCTCATCCACTGTCATCCCCTTCTCCTCCTGCCCCCAATCCCTCCCAGCATCAGTCTTTTCCAATGAGTCAACTCTTTGCATGAGGTGGCCAAAATACTGGAGTTTCAGCTTTAGTATCATTCCTTCCAAAGAACACCCAGGGCTGATCTCCTTTAGAATGAACTGGTTGGATCTCCTTGCAGTCCAAAGGACTCTCAAGAGTATTCTTCAACACCATAGTTCAAAAGCATCAATTCTTTGGTGCTCAGCTTTCTTCACAGTCCAGCTCTCGCATCCATACATGACCACTGGGAAAATCATGGGACCACAGCCTTGTCTAACTCAATGAAACTAAGCCATGCCCTGTGGGACCACCCAAGACAGGCAGGTCATGGTGGACAGGTCTGACAGAATGTGGTCCACTGGAGAAGGGAGTGGCAAAGCACTTCCGTATTCTTGCCTTGAGAACTCCATGAACAGTATGAAAAAAATATATTAGCAGCTAACAAATATTTTTTTCCTTAAGATATAGAAGATTGAATCAAATTCAAATTATATTTCAAAGGCTTAGTAAATATGAAGTGGTAGGAGATCTGCTTAAATAAATTCTAAGTCTTCTTAAAATTTCAAAATAAATATTGAAGAAATTGGAGTAAATAAAAATGAATCTGTTCTGCTGAGAAAATATCATGAAAGCAGCAATGTTAAGGCTTTGAAAATACCTTTCTTATGATAGTTCAAATGTGAGAAAAACTGGAGACATTTTACAAAACATGTTTTGTTGAAAACAAGTTTAGTTTTTAATAGACATTGCTTTAAACTCAAACTCAAATTAATCTGTGCTGTTTCTAGCTTAAATATAGTCTTAAAAATAATTGCAAGCCATCATAATAATGCATGGTTTGTAAATAAAATAATTACAAGCCATCAACTAATAAGAAGAAACAATCAAAATTAAGGAAAAAGTAGGAGTAAATACATTTATATTTGTTTGTTGTATTATTCTTTATCTCTAGAGAATCTTATGGTATAACATTACTGGACACACAGAATCCATTGACTAAGTTATAAATATTGTTTAAGTTGTTCTCATTAAATGATTAGCATTTCATTTCTCATTGATGACATATGAGTCTTAGCAGTTCCAACTCAAGTACTTACGGTTTATCTCCATAACATGCAAATGATGCTTTGAAATGTAGCTGAGGTCAAGAAAGAAAAAACAACAAGAAATTTTTATACTTAAATAGATCATAAAGTAAAATGTTTGCTAGAGTGAAATATCATAGAGCCTAAAAGTCCCCCAAGTCTTACAAAGAAAACATATCCTATTAAGTACTAAAATTCCAAGTGTTTCATGGTTTATTTTAATTTTCACAGTTACAATCATCTATAAACCCGGCTTTTCAGTCTTCCATGAAGTTTTATAGTGCAAATTTCAAGAAATATCTAAAAATATTTAACAGCTTCTGTTATATCTTCTGTGAAATATTCCCTAATTGCAAATTAGGTGGTTAGTGGTTTGAAAGAGTTAATGTGCCTCTAAAACCCTTCTTATTATCTGGGAATAATTGTAGGCATTGGGCTCATTAGGCAACAATTTGATCCTCATCTATTTATACAGAGAATTCACATTTATGTTTTCTCTCTTTTTATTCAACATTTGTTTTATTTCTTCTTCATCCTTTTTAAACTGACTAGAATCAGTTCAGCCTACATTTTAGTACAGAATTCTCTTTTAGCATTAGTACTTCATGTATGCATGTGGTTTTCACCAAAGACTTCGAAAATCTTTCTTGAATGACATATTTTCAATTAATATGTTTTGCTCCTTATCAGTGTTCTCACCAAATTGTTAAGGCAAATAAATCATATCTATAGCAATATACCGGGGAAGGCAATGGCGCCCCACCCCAGTACTTTTGCCTGGAAAATCCCATGGACGGAGGAGCCTGGTGGGCTCCAGTCCGTGGGGTCGCTAAGAGTCGGACACGACTGAGCGACTTCACTTTCACTTTTCACTTTCATACATTGGAGAAGGAAATGGCAACCCACTCCAGTGTTCTTGCCTGGAGAATCCCAGGGACAGGGGAGCCTGGTGAGCTTCCGTCTATGGGGTCGCACAGAGTCGGACACGACTGAAGCAACTTAGCAGCAGCAGCAGCAGCATAGCAATATACTCAGATATGCAGGTGTCACCACCCTAACTGAAGAAAGTGAAGAGGAACTAAAGAGGAACTAAAGAGCCTCTTGATCAAGGTGAAATAGGAGAGTGAAAAAGCTTGCTTAAAACTCAACATTCAAGAATTGAAGATCATGGCATCCGGTTCCATCGCTTCATGGCAAATAGATGGGGAAACAATGGAAACAGTGACACACTATTTTCTTGGGCTCCAAAATCACTGTGGATGGTGACTGCAGCCATGAAATTTAAAGACGCTTGCTCCTTGGAAGAAAAGTTAAGACAAACCTAGACAGCATATTCAAAAGCAGAGACATCACTTGTCAACAAAGATCTGTAGAGTCAAGGCTATGGGTTTTTTAGTACTCATGTACAGATGTGAGAGTTGGACCATAAAGAAGGGTGAGCACCAAAGAACTGAAGCTTTCAAACTGTGGTGCTGGAAAATACTCTTGAGAGTCCCTTGGACAACAAGGAGAAACAAATCAGTCAATTCTAAAGGAAATCAACCCTGAATATTCATTGGAAGGATTGATGCTGAACCTGAAGCCCCAATAGTTTGGCCACCTGGTGTGAAAGTGCCAACTCATTGGAAAAGACCTTGATGCTGGGAAAGACTGACGGCAGGAGAAGGGGGTAACAGAGGATGAGACAGTTGGATGGTATTATCAACTCAATGGACATGAGTTTGAGCAAACTCCCAGAGATAGTGAAGGACAGGGAAGCCTGGTGTGCTGCAGTCCATGGGGTCTCAAAAAGTTGTACATGACTGAGCAACAAAACAATGCCTTATTTTTCTAATCTCTCTTTCCTCTTCAGAAAATATGTGAATGATATTTTTGTAAAATTATAATCATAACATTTAGAATCAAAGTGAGTAGAAAAGTCCAAATATAAACATAAATTTACAAAGGTGATTTGTAAATGGCTCAATATTAGGTACATCCTACACTTCATAGAGTTAAATATACCTTTTATAAAATACTGTGAAGTGCTATTTATTTAGATTATATTCTGATTTAAAGGATGCACCAAAACAAGATTAATTTCTGATTTTTTATACTTTTAAAAATTGTGTATTGTTTTTAAATAACTGTATATGAAGTAAATAAAGTTGAGGAGGACTGAGACATACATATGTATATAAATATACTTAGAATACAAATTATTTCAGACAATATTATGACTGACCAAACTGAATTTGCCTCATAGCCTTTCAATCAGTTTTACCTCCCTTATTCTTCTTTTTATTTCCCCAAAGTGCATTTGATTCACTTCTCTACTCAATTGGAATAGCAAAGCAGAAATTTTCTTGTAGAATTTTTAGCCCAACTATACCTTTATGTTTCCTCCTAAACATTTCTGAGGATGAAGCTTTTATTGTTTACAAGTTAATGTTTGGAAAAACTTATTATAAAGATGAAATCTAATATTTATTGCTAACATTTTCTTCTAGTGGATAATATTTTGCTCAGATCAGATCAGATCAGTCGTTCAGTCGTGTCCGACTCTTTGCGATAATTATCTTTGCGATAATATTTTGCTGGAATGATACAAACATTGGAATCCAAGATATCTGGACTGAAACACATGCTGTACTATTTGCAAGATGTTTTTTTGGTGTCTGTGAATGTCTATGCCATTTAACTCCAAAGATATTTTGCTTAGGGTTAATTTAGAGGGTGATTTCTTAATAGTATGTTTGTTTAGTCTCTAAGTCATGTCCAACTCTTTTGTGACCCCTCCAGGCTCCTCTCTCCATAGGATTTCCCAGGCAAGAATACTGGAGTGGGTAGCCATTTCCTCCTCTAGGGGATCCTCCTCCAGGGTTGAACTCTTGTTTCCTGCATTGGCAGGTAGATTCTTTCTCACTGAGTCACCAGGGAAGCCCTCTTGATTATATAGTTTCTAGCTATGGAACATAATCAGATAATGAGGATTATTAATAATGGAAAGGATTATAATAATGGAGTTGGAATTGATGATGATGCATTCTGCAGTACAACTTATTAAATGGCAACTCACTCCAGTACCCTTGCCTGGAAAATCCCATGGGCAGAGGAGCCTGGTAGGCTATAGTCCATGGGGTTGCAGTCAGACACGACTGAGTGACTTCACTTTCTTTATAAGTCAAAACTCCTTAGTGAAAATATATGATCAAGTTTCTACCTTCCATATTCTTAATGACTCCTGTGTAGAAATTCATGATCCCTCATTTACAGAGCCAAAATTAGTAAAAGAGAAAATTGGTAAAAAATTACTTTCTGCTTTTAAAGTAGAAACAAAAATTTCCTTAAAAATAAATGACACAAAACAAATGATATATTTTGTGTCATTTAAAAAAAATATGCCCATCCTTTAATAAGGAGAGTAGCATTTAAGTTTTTCTTCTCCCCAATTTACCAAAAAATGTGCTTCTCCCATAAAAAATAATTATGCAATCAGTATTTGAGGATATATATATTCAGATACCCTCTGTGAAGCTAAACAGCTACTGTTTCTTCATGCCACATCTCAGAAAAGAGTTTTCAGAGATCAAATGCTTTTGCTTTTGCTATAATATAAAAAATACTTTTACTACCATTTATATCTGGAAATGTGACAGAGGAAAATGAGAAGCAAAGTATTAAAATTAAGCTCACACCTTTTCTGGAGTCCTGAAAGGTTCTCAGAGAAAATTAACTAAGATGGGTCACAATATGCTCTGAACGAGAAATAAATTAGTAAATGTGATACACAGCCTGGCAGGCTACAGTCCATAACTTTGCAGAGTCAGACATAACTGAGTGACTAAGCACATATATATAAACATGATACAGGTACACCTTTTTGTTTTTATTATCAAAGAGAGAGAAATCAGTTAGATCCATGAAGGAGAAGGTTAATGTCAAAACTTAGGTATCCAATGCCACTAACTTGTATGTGTAGCATTCATTGTATGTTCCTGATCACCCATTTTAAATGAATATCAGAGAAGATATCCTCTAACATGCCAAGGTTTTGCCCTATACTTCAGGGACTACATTTCTGCTTTAAATAAGAACCAAGCAATTCCATTAAAATTCTATTCTTGCCAAAAGATTCTGATTAACATTTGACATCAATTTTGAGCTCTAGAGCATTTTAGTAGAGGTTACACAGGATTTAATATCTTGGAACATACACTGAAGTGTATTACCTAAGAAGGCACAGGGCCCTTGCAGTAGAAAGTCCTATTTTGAAATATTAATTTGATTTAGTGCCTTGGAAGCATTGCTAGAAAGGCTTTCTAATAAGAGAGAAAAGGAGAGGCAGATGAGATTAATTTGTTCCCTGACAATATTATTTAATTACTATCACTGAGCTGCCCAATTCTCTAAATAATAATCAAATCTGTCCGTATAATGGTAGCTATCTGATACGATTGTAGTTTAGCAATGTAACTAAAAATTAGGCAATACATTCTCACCAGTCTCTATAAAAACATATCACCCAATACAGATTCTAGATGCATTTCTACTTACAGCTGTTATTCTAAATAAGTAGAATTATTGTCAACAACAATTCACTGAACTGATGTTCATTTTTATTTGCAAGAGATACTGAATGACCTCATAAGACAATTCTGGTCAAAAATAACTCTAAGGTTAATAAAATCCACAGAAATTGCTTCAGGTAATGAAACATTTGAGTTTCCACTCATTCAGTGAATATCAACTAATGTGATTCATCCCTTGTTATCAAATGTTTAAAATCTCTGAAGAATCAGAGACAATAAAATTGGAATGAGAAGCAAGATAACCACTCTAGGGAGAAAAAAATTAAAAGCAAGAGAAGAATACAAATCATTAGAAAAGAAAACATTTTCATATTTAATTTACCATTTAAAAAAACTGTTTATATGGTAAAACATTAAAATGATAGAAAAAATATACTATAAAATATAAATCTGTGCTTTGTCTCTGCTAACCACCCACCTCCCTTCTCTGAAGGCAAATATATCTACTGGATGTTTTTATATCTGTCTTTCTACAGATATTTTATGCAGATATTTATATTTCCAAACTCAAATGTTAGCAATATTGTGTTATTAACACATGCATTGCTTTTAAATACTTTGAAGCTATGCTATGCTATGCTAAGTCACTTAAGTCATGTCCGACTCTGTGTGACCCGATAGACGGCAGCCCACCAGGCTTCCCCATCCCTGGGATTATCCAGGCAAGAACCTAGAGTGGGCTGCCATTTCCTTCTCAAATGCATGACAGTGAAAAGAGAAAGTGAAGTCACTCAGTCATGTCCGACTCTTAGTGACCCCATGGACTGCAGCCTACCAGGCTCCTCCATCTGTGGGATTTTCCAGGCAAGAGTACTGGAGTGGGGTGCCATTGCCTTCTCCGAAATCCTTTGATATCCAGATGTAAATAGTATCCTTATCTACCATTGTTTGGAAAACTGGATATCTCTAAGCAAAATGATTAATTTGCATCTTATATATATGATATACAAAAAGAACTGAAAAGGAATAAAGACCTAAAAATAAGATCCCAAACTACAAAAATCTTGGAAGGAAATATAGAGAGGATATATCCTGTCATTGGCTGTAACAATGATTTCTTGGATATGACACAAAAAATGCAGGAAATAAAAATAAAAAGAGACACATGAGATTATATTAAACTTAAAAAACTTGTGTGCACTTCTGTTTCTGGCCCAGTAGGTAAGTACTTGAACATCATCACTTCATCAAAACAATGCTAAAAAGCTGAATAAACTGGAAACTCTCATTTAATCTGTCAGATGTGAAGTCACAAAGTAAATTAATGATTCCCAAATTGGAGGGACAGATAGAACTTGGAATCACATAAAATGTTCACTTAAAAACATAAAAGGGAGAAAAACAGCAACAAATGACTAATAGAAAAGAATAGAAAACAGTAACAAATATGGCTGAGAGTAATTCAATTGCATTGATAGTTTCTTTAAATGTCAATCATCTAAATATAACAATAACAAAGATAAATTTTCAGAGTAGATCAATTATAAGAACCAACTACATGTGGTCTACAAGAAAATCTCTACAGATACGAAGACATATCTTGGTTAAAAGTGAAGGAATGGAGAAAGATATCTATTGCTAACAACTAACCTGAAGAGAGCAGCAATAGCTATGCTGATATCATGAAGAGTGCACTTTGTTTTTTTTTTTTTTTATCAAGAATCTCTTTTATTGATTATCAGAAACATTACAAACATCTAATATGAACAAATTGTAACATGACAATGATTAGTTTGAACAATTAATTCTTTGGAGTAAGGGATGTTATCAGGGATAAACAGGGATTCAGATCAGATCAGATCAAATCAGTCGCTCAGTCGTGTCCGACTCTTTGCGACCCCATGAACTGCAGCACGCCAGGCCTCCCTGTCCATCACCAGCTCCCGGAGGTCACCCAGACTCACACCCATCAAGTCAGTGATGCCATCCAGCCATCTCATCCTCTGTCGTCCCCTTCTCCTCCTGCCCTCAATCCCTCCCAGCATCAGAGTCTTCTCCAGTGAGTCAACTCTTCGCATGAGGTGGCCAAAATACTGGAGTTTCAGCTTGAGCATCATTCCTTCCAAAGAAATCCCAGGACTGATCTCCTTCAGAATGGACTGGTTGGATCTTCTTGCAGTCCAAGGGACTCTCAAGAGTCTTCTCCAACACCACAGTTCAAAAGCATCAATTCTTCGGCGCTCAGCCTTCTTCACAGTCCAGCTCTCACATCCATACATGACCACAGGAAAGACCATAGCCTTGACTAGGCGAACTTTTGTTAGTAAAGTAATGTCTCTGCTTTTGAATATGCTATCTAGGTTGGTCATAACTTCCTTCCAAGGAGCAAGCGTCTTTTAATTTCATGGCTGCAGTCACCATCTGCAGTGATTTTGGAGCCCAGAAAAACAAAGTCTGACACTGTTTCCACTGTTTCCCCATCTATTTCCCATGTAGTGATGGGACCAGATGCCATGATCTTCGTTTTCTGAATGTTGAGCTTTAAGCCAACCTTTTCACTCTCCACTTTCACTTTCATCAAGAGGCTTTTTAGCCCCTGTTCACTTTCTGCCATAAGAGTGGTGTCATCTGCATATCTGAGGTTATTGATATTTCTCCCAGCAATCTTGATTCCAGCTTGTGTTTCTTCCAGTCCAGCATTTCTCATGATGTACTCTGCATATAAGTTAAATAAACATGGTGACAATATGCAGCCTTGACGTACTCCTTTTCCTATTTGGAACCAGTCTGTTGTTCCATGACCAGTTCTAACTGTTGCTTCCTGACCTGCATACAGATTTCTTAAGAGGCAGATCAGGTGGTCTGGTATTCCCATCTCTTTCAGAATTTTCCATAGTTTATTGTGATCTACACAGTCAAAGGCTTTGGCATAGTCAATAAAGCAGAAATAGATGTTTTTCTGGAACTCTCTTTCTTTTTCCATGATCCAGCGGATGTTGGCAATTTGATCTCTGGTTCCTCTGCCTTTTCTTTTTTTTTTTTTTAAAGCTATGATGACATTTTTATTTTTTTTTATTTTATTTTTTTTATTTTGCTTAACTTTACAATATTGTATTGTTTTTACAATACATCAAGATGGATCCGCCGCCAGCTTAAACATCAGGAAGTTCACCGTTCACATATTGCTGAAGCCTGGCTTGGAGAATTTTGAGCATTACTTTACTAGCGTGTGAGATGAGTGCAATTGTTCGGTAGTTTGAGCATTCTTTGGCATTGCCTTTCTTTGGGATTGGGATGAAAACTGACCTTTTCCAATCTTGTATTACTTAAAGATAAAGGAGTCAACTGCCCAATTAGATATTGTAATCCTTGATCCACATGTAACAGAGTATCACATTACCTCAGACAACACTGGAGGAAACTATAGAGAAAGAGATGGATATACTATCATAGTTAGAGACTTCAATACTTTTCTATGAGATATAGACAGATCTAGCAGACCTTGAAATCTTCTATCAGAAACAGACAGATCTAGCAAGCAGAAAAACCGGTGAGGCCATACTTGAATTCAACAGCGCCATCAATCAACCAGACATAACTGACATCTGTAGACTATCCAGCAACAGCAGGATGGCTATTTGTCTCAGCTCATGTGAAACATGCACCAAATTACACTGCTTTTTGGGCCAATAAAATAATGAGCCTGACAGTGTACCAGAGCAAGACCAATGGGGCAATGTGGAAATTGTGGTTCCAACTTCAGTGAAATCCCCACTGTCAACCAATGCAAGCATCCACCCTCTGCGGATCAGTGCCACTTTGCCAACAGAAAGAAAGCTGTGAGAAAAGGAAGTACAGACATTCTACCATCTGTCACAAAGAGTCATGGTCAGCAGGTTTCTACTTCAAACTCTTGGTGCCATGACCTACTGTGGACAATGCTGTTGTTTAATCTCTAAGTAATGTCCAACTCTTTGCGACTGCATCGATTGTAGCCCACCAGGCTCCTCTGTCAAAAATATTGTAGTGGGTTACCATTTCCTTCAGCAGGGGATCTTCCCGACTCAGGTATAGAACCCATGTCTCCTTTATTAGCAGGCAGATTCTTCACCATTGAGCCACCAAAGAAGCCTACTGGGGACATAGCACCATTTATTAGCAATTGAACAAGAATGCCCTAAACCCACATAATAGGATTGCAGCGAAACATTCAAATGGGCATTTCTCCATTGACTCAATACAAATGTTTCCAAGTAATAGAGTTATTGAGACAACTAGGGAAGTCCTTGGCTAAGCCAACTGTTATCTTTTTTTGCTCTAAAGTATATCCTGTAAATCAAGGAAATATTGAATATGGTATAATGTCACAGAAGCGCTGCTGAACATTACATGAGACAGCATTTATAAGACTCTACTTTCAAAGACATGTTCACATATAGCTTCTTCAAATTTCATTGTCTCTGAGTTTTCAATCTTAATCATTTTGTGTCATTGACAAGTTGGCCAAATTAAATGCTTTTGGGTCAGTATAGATTCATATCTCTAGCTGCCTCTCCTTCATCTGATAGAAATAATACAAAAAATTATCACAACTTTTGATCCCTTGATATGAACATAAAAGATGTGTCTACCTGTTAGAAAGACATACCTTCACTATCATCATTCCCTGACTCTGAGTGAACCTGAAATTCAGCAGTGGTTATTACTGAAAAATGTCCTGCCCTGAACAATCTGTTGCCCAGTCTACCTCCTTTCTTTGGAAAGAAAGAGCTTCTTTTATCAATCAGGTATCTGGGTGGCATTTTGGATTTCAAGATTCCTTAGCCCATTTACCCAAATAATTCTGTCCCTGATGATTGGACACATTACAGACAAAAGTAGAAGTAAGCAACAGAGGATGAGATGATTGGATAGCATCACCAACTCAATGGACATGAGTTTGGGCAAACACCTGGAGATAGTGAAGGACAGAGAAGCCTGGCATGCTAAAAGCAGTAACAAAGAGGCAGACATGACTTAGTGATTTAACAAATCCAACCAGATCTGAATTCCACTTCTACCATATCAGGGTTCTAATTTTGACACAACTGCACATTTAGTGTCTTTTGCAAAAACAGTATTTTTATAATTCATATTCTTCACTTTACTGTCAACAGAATAATCTTCTTGAGGTCCTCCTTTGAAGACATGGGAGGGTTTTCTTTAGAAATCATTTGCAAGCCCTCTGCATTTCAGAGCATGCATTAAGTGTATATTTAGCTGCACTGCACCTATCATATTCTTGCTGCAAAGCTTGAAATGTCATCAGCAAAAGTCCCAGCACATCTTGAGATCACAGCTTTTAAGGGAAGCAGAACTTGATACTCATACTTTATACTTCTGTCTTATCTATGTTAAATACAAAAGTGAAGTGAAATTGCTAAGTCTTGTCCAACTCTTTGAGACCCCATGGACTGTAGCCTACCAGCTCCTCTGTCCACGGGATTTTCCAGGCAAAAATACTGGAGTGGGTTGCCATTTCCTTCTCCCGGGTATCTTCTCAGCCCAGGGATTGAACCCAGGTCTCCTGCATTGTGGGCAGATGCTTTACCATCTGAGCCACCAGGGAAGCCCCATGTTAAATACAAATGAAAGTTTAATAATATGCCACCACTGCCTACCACTGGTTTTCAACACTCTCTTATCAATCCTAATTGGCCAACCATCATCCTCCTATTGTCATACAACCCACTCCAAAGTCCCATCCTAAAGTCTGTTTGTAATCCCAGACTCACCCTCTTGGTGTATAATCCCAGAATACAGAGTTCAAGTCAAGTGTGTGTGTGCTTAGTCACTTGGTCGTGTTTGACTCTTTTGTGACCCCATGGACAGTAGCCCACCATAGTTGCCATTTCTTTCTCCAGGGGATCTTCCCAACCCAGGGATCAAATCTGAGTCTTTTGCAGTTTCTGCATTGGCAGGCAGATTCTTTACTACTGTGCCACCTGGGAAGTCCAAGGCAAATATTTTAGGGCTAAGGTTGTGCTGGGTGAATTCTAGAGAAGTTGCAGTGAAGGAAAAAAGGAAGCAAAGGATGGAAGAAGGAAGAGCAGATGGGAAAAAACACACACACACACAACTGATTTCTAATTGTGGAAAGTTGAAATTTTGGTCTCCGTTCTTCACTCTATACCTGTGTATCCATTCCCTTTGCTTTACAGCTTTGCAGTTTGCATTGATGGCAAAGTATGTTTTCTACCGTACTGACTGTATGTTTGAATGTGTGTTTTCCTTACATGGGGATATTAACAGGCATGAAACCAGCAGACACACATATGCTACGGGATGTTCCTTTGTGCTCAGCCTCTTCTCTCACATGTCTGACTCCTCTGGTCCCAAAGGGATGAGACCAATGTGGATGAGGCTTGGGTCCAACCTGGAGCTTAGAGTCTGATGGAGCTGAGGTCAGCTAGAGCACTAAAGCAAGGCTGCCCTGCATATGTCTGCATGGAAATTAAATGTGGTTATAAAGTGCTGAGTTTGAGGTGATTGGACACACAGCATTACTGTGGCAGCGGCTGACCACCGACATCTGAGGCCCTGTGGGGCATTTCCATCAAAGCAATAGAAACTATTCAATTCAAGACTATTTACTGGGAGAATACGGAATTTATCTGCTTCTTCATGCTGTCCCCCAAATCCCACTGGGAAAGTGTGTCTCAGAACTGCTGCTCTACCTGTAAACACTGTTGTGTCAGCCAGGTCCTCAGAGCCCAATCCGCCAAAGCTGGCTTCTCCCCATCCTGTCCAGCATGGGCAGGGGCTGGGATTTCCAATCCTGAGAACTCTGTGAGCCCTCACTCTGGATGTACTGCAACTGGCCAAGATTAAAGGAGGGTAAGTTACTCCAATGAATCTGACATAATATTGATATATTGCATGGCACAGATAAGTTTCAGCCACTGAAGACGGAAACTAAGAATGTGCACATTTGCTGTCTTTTGTAGCATAACTTCTTTCTTTAAGGTAAACTATACAAAAACCCCAAAGGCAACTGAAATCATTGTAAGTTAAATCTGACTGACCCAACTGATTTTATGAGTATATTTAACTTAGAAAACAAACTTATGGTCACTAAAGTGGAAAGGTAGGGGAAGGATAAATTAAGAGTTTAGGGTTAATGTATACACACTACTATATATAAAATAAATAACCAACAAGGACTTACTGTATGGCACAGGGAACTCTATTCAGTACTCTGCAATAATCTATTTGGGAAAAGAATCTGAAAGAGAATAGATATATGTATGAAGTGAAAGTGTTAGTCGTTCAGTCATGTCTGACTCTATGAGACCCCATGGAATGTAACCCACCAGTTTCCTTTGTCCATGGGATTCTCCAGGCAAGAATACTGTAGTGGGTTGCCATTTCCTCCTCCAGGGCTTCTTGCTGACCTAGGGATCAAACACTGGTCTCTTGGATTGCAGGCAGATTCTTTACCATCTGAGCCACCACGGAAGCCCATATACATGTACATATATAACAAAATCACTTTGCTACACACCTGAAAATAACACAACTTTGTAAATCAAGTATACTCCACAAAATAGTTAATAAAGAAAACACAAATGATTTATCAGAACTTAGATGTGATTCTGATGGTTCATTTCCATGGGAACAGTTTAAGAAATTTAAAAAAAAAAGTGCTCCATATACACAGGCACACGTAATTTTCAGTCCCACCTAATACACACACACACACAGAATGAAAGAGCAATGACATAAGTGATTTTAGACATGATTGGAATTTACATTCAGACACACATGCATATAGGGCTTCTTCCCTGTTGGCTCAGCGGTAAAGAATCTGCCTGTCAATGAAGTCACCGGTTCAATCTCTAGGTTAGGAAGTTTCCCTGGAGAGGGAAAGGGCAACCCACTCTAGTATTCTTGCCTGGAGAATTTCATGGACAGAGTAGTATGGTGGATGGCAGCCTGGGCTGGGGTCACAGGAGAGTGGGGCATGACTTAAGGACAAAACAACAGTACATACAAAGGAAACAGAGGAAGCTTTGATATTCTAATAGACAAAGAGCTTAGCTTGTCAGAGTCTCAAGGTCATGATGATACAATGGGAATAATACAATAGTCTTCATAAGAATGCTAGGACAATGTCTTCTCATGAGTACATTCCATCATGTAACAGAGAAAAGAAGATGAGAAAGTCCTCAGTGGTCTCATAATGGAAGGGCTAGCAAACAACTATCTATTTACAATAAATAACACCAAAATGCTTTGGTATCTGACAGGTGAGGATATTATGAGATAAAAAAGAAGGATAAAAAGAAGGAAAACCTAACGATCTTGTGAATAGAAAATTTTTGCAGTAAATTAAAATATGAAAGTATAGTACTGGGTAATGAAAGTGCTGGCACAGTCATACTGAAACAGTTTTAACTTCACCAGACTTGAAATATGTTTCTTAGGATATTACATTGCATACATATATTTCTCAAAATTTTAAGTAAGATACAGACACATCCACACCCTGACAAGCACAATTCTGACCCCTCTCACAGATAGCGCCCTTGTGAGAAATATCAACAAGGATTCTTTCTTGCAGACTGGCTTGACTAATGAGTGGAATTAAAAAAAAAAAAAAAAATTAGTGTGCAGTGTGTGGAATTTCAACCTAGGAGAGTAACTTATGATCATATATCTGAGTTCCTATTCTTTCCTTCATCTGCTAAAAATAATATTCAGTTTGATCTTGTAATCATATAAGACTGGGAAAGAAAGAATTAAGCTAATTATTTAAATCTTGTTACGATGTTTATCAACTGATGTTAAACTGCACTTCATCCACCAAATTGCTATTTATTAATCAATTGTATATACTGCAATAAAAGAGTTTTCCTGGAAAACAAATCTTGCTAAGAATTAATTTATAATCTCTGGTTTTTCTCATTGGTTTTTCACTCAGGAACTTTGGATTTAATGACTTCAAATAAGTTTCCAGTAATTTAAAAAAAAAAAACATTAGAAAAGACACGAATGGGAACAAGTAAACTATATTTGTAACATGTTACTTATATATTTAAAAAATACATTTTAAAAGAGCATTCAAGAAGACAAATCCTGAGTGATCCATTAATATGTGAAATCTAAAAGGACAAAATGTAATGAAAACAAGCTTATATATGGAGAAGAGACTGGTAGTTCCAAAAGTGGGAGGTTAGGGTTGAGCAAAATGGGTGGAGTGTGTCAAAAGATACAAACTTCCATTTATAAAATAAAGAGGCCATAGGGATGTAATGTATAGCATGCTGACTGCAGTTTATAATACTGTACTGTATATTTGAAAGTTGTTACAAGAGTTAGATCTTAAAAGTTACCATCACAAAGAAAATATTCTAACTATAAATGGTGATGGACACTGACAATGTATATACACATATCAAATCATTATGTTGTATACCTGAAACTAATGTCATGTTATACGTCAATCATATCCCAATTTTAATAAAAGTCTTCTGTATGGGATGATTTTTCTTTGTATCTCAGGTTTGCATTAGTTTAAAAGACTTAGAAGATGGAAAATTTAGGATTTTGAATTAAACTGCCAATTCTTTTGGTACTTTTCATTTTGATATTCAGTGAATTTCATTTCAGGGAGAAATGTGTTATGTATTTGTATGTTTGTGTGTTGGGGAGTGTGGGTAGATATGCTTTACCATTAAATCATGAATATTTATGTCTTTGATCAGATTTTTGGAAGATGGTGTCCTTCCATCTCTCTTCACACAGAAGCTGACATTCAAGATGTGCAAATTATTTGGTATCCCTCAGACTCAGTCCCTTATAAATACAATTTAAATATATTATTTGTTGAAGAACAATTTAGAGTTTTGTGGAGATAACAAAACAAAAAAGTGATCACAGTCTAAAAGTTAATTTGTTATATCTACTTTTTTTTTTCCTAGAACAATACACTGCAACAGATTATTTTCCATGTCTTTCTTACTCTTTTAGGGCTTAATTAGCTGGGCTGGCTCTTAGCTGCAACACATGGGTTTTTAGCTGATACATGTGAACTTTTGGTTGTGGCATGTGGGCTCTAGTTTCCTGACTAGGGATCAAACCCAAACCCCCTGCATTGGGAGCACAGAGTCAGCCACTGGAATGCCAAGGAAGTCCCCCTCCTTTCCATTTCTAATTTGGGTTCACTGTATTAGAAAACGCAGACTCTTTACAGAACAAGAATGCAACCAATAAATAGAAACACTAACAATATTATATTGTTGCACTGTTTATATATTCATAAATGCACTGTAGTATTTCTGTGACTACGATTGGTTATTCTACAAACATCCTTCAACATGAATAGAATTATACTGTGAACATGTCCTTCCACTCTGATGTGGTAATAGTAAGGAAAGAAAATAATTTTTTCAGCAACATTTTTTGCATGACTCATGATGTAGGAAACCAGGGCTCAAATGTCTTCTAGCTATCAATTTTTGGCTGGAATTCAGAATGAAAATGAACAGAGCAAAGAGCTTTCAGGCAGCCAGTTACAGACTACAAATTCCACGGTCAAGTGGCTTACAATGCATCAGAAAGAAGGAGAGATGTTTCAAAGTTGACCGCAGAATTAGCATTGATTTATTTCTGAAAAGTTTTCAAAGTCAAGTTATTAGACTTAATTGGGAAAAATGCTTTCTAATGATTTTATGTTTTTTTTCCCTAAAATCCAGTTGTGAGAGCTTAGGAATGAGCTATATCATTACTTATAAATAACGGCATGTTTTGCTTAATAAAAAGTTAGGATGCATTTCTTATTTAGTCATTTGCTGAGAAATATAAAATTACATTTATATTTTTATTCTTATGATTAAAACGCAGAGACATTACTTTGCCAACAAAGGTGTGTCTAGTCAAAGTTATGGTTTTTCCAGTAATCATGTATGGATGTGAAAGTTGGACTATAAAGAAAGCTGAGTGCTGAAGAATTGATGCTCTTCAACTTTGGTGTTGGAGAAGACTCTTGAGAGTCCCGTGGACTCCAAGGAGATCCAACCAGTCCATCCTAAATGGATTCAGTCCTGAGTGTTCATTGGAAAGACTGATGATGAAGCTGAAACTCTTAATATGTTGGTCACCTGATGTGAACAGCTCAATCATTTGAAAAGCCCCTGATGCTGGGAAAGATTGAGGGCAGGAGGAGAAGGGGACGACAGAGGATAAGATGGTTGGATGTCATCATCAACTCAATGGACATGAGTTTGGGTAGCCTCTGGGAGTTGGTGATGGACAGGAAGGCCTGGCGTGCTGTGGTCCATTGGCTGTCAAAGAGTCGGACATGACTGAGCGACTGAACTGAATGGAACTGACTAAAAATCACGGATTTATAATTTAAGGTAAATAGAGCATTTCTGAGGTATATATTTTGGGAACATAAAATTTTTATTTCTTTTTCCTTTCACACATTTTTGGGTACTAGAATTTATGTACTTAACTAAAACTTCCATAATGTGTTAGTAGCAAATAGAAATGTTGCACTAAAGCTGCAGGCTTCCATATCAGTTCAGTTCAGTCTCTCAGTCATGTGTCTGAGCGAAAGGCCTCCTCAGACAGCCATTTTGCTCTTCTGCATTTCTTTCACTTGAAGATGGTTTAATCACTGCCTCCTGTACACTGTCATGAACCTCCATCCATAGTTCTTCAGGCACTCTGTCTATCAGATCTAATCCCTTGAATCTCTTTCTCATTTCCACTGTATAATCATAAGGGATTTGATTTAGGTCATATCTGAATGGTCTAGTAGTTTTCCCTATTTTCTTCAATTTAAGTCTGAATTTGGCAATAAGGAATTTATGATCAGAGCCAGAGTCAGCTCCTGGTCTTGTTTTTGCTGACTGTATAGACCTTCTCCATCTTTGGCTACAAAGAGTATTATCAATCTGATTTCAGTATTGACTGGTGATGTCCACGTGTAGAGTCTTCTCTTGTGTTGTTGGAAGAGGGTGTTTGCTATGACCAGTGCATTCTCTTGGAAAAACTCTATTAGCCTTTGCTCTGCTTCATTCTGTAATCCAAGGCCATATTTACCTGTTACTCCAGGTATTTCTTGACTTCCTACTTTTGCATTCCATTTCCCTGTAATGAAAAGGACATCTTTTGGGGGCGTTAGTTCTAGAACATCTTGTAGGTCTTCATAGAACCACTCAACTTCAGCTGCTTCAGCATTACTGGTCAGGACATAGACTTGGATTACTCTGATATTGAATGGTTTGCCTTGGAAACAAACAGAGATAATTCTATTGTTTTTGAGATTGCATCCAAGTACTGCATTTCAGACTCTTTTGACTATGATGGCTATTCCATTTCTTCTAAGGGAGTCTTGCCTACAGTAGTAGATACAATGGTCATCTGAGTTAAATTCACCCATTCCAGTCCATTTTAGTTTGCTGTTTCCTAAAATGTCGAAGTTCACTTTTGCCACCTGCTGTTTGACCACTTCCAATTTACCTTGATTCATGGACCTAACATTCCAGGCTCCTATGCAATATTTCTGTTACAGCATTGGACTTTACTTTCATCATCAGTCACATCCACAACTGGGTGTCATTCTTTCTGGAGTTATTTCTCCACTGATCTCTAGTAGCATATTGGGCACCTACCGACCTGGGGAGTTCATCTTTCAATGTCTTATCTTTTTGCCTTTTCATACTGTTGATGGGGTTCTCAAGGCAAGGATACTTAAGTGGTTAGCCATTCCTTTCTCTATTGAATAACCTGTTGTCAGAACTCTCTACCATGACCCATCCATCTTGGGTGGCCCAACAAGCCATGGCTTATAGTTTCATTGAGTTAGACAAAGCTGTAGTCCATATGATCAGATGGGCTATTTTTCTGTGATTGTGGTTTTTAGTCTGTCTGCCCTCTGAAGAAGAATTAGAGGCTTATGAAATTTTCCTGATAGGAGAGACTGCTTGAGGGGGAAACTGGAAACTGGCTTCCATATAGAAAACTTTATTTTTTTTATAAACATTGAACATGACTTGATTCTCACATATTTCATATAGTGAAGCAAACACATAACTGTGAATTATCATACTGAAGTCCCTTTATATTTTTATATTAGAAGGAGGATTTCCATCAAGAAAGCCAGTTTTATAGAAAATATAAGTTCAGTTCAGTTGTTCAGTCTTTCCTGACTCTTGAGACTCCATGGACAGTAGCACCCCAGGCCTCCCTGTCCATCACCAACTCCTGGAGCTTGCTCAAACTCATGTCCATCCAGTTGGTGATGCCATCTAACCATCCATCCTCTGTTGTCCCCTTCTCCTCCTGCCTTCACTCTTTCACAGCATCAGGGTCTTTTCCAATGAATCAGTTCTTCATATCAGGTGGCCAAAATATTGGAGCATATATTCCTAAATATATTCCTATATAATAAGAACTCCTATTCCTGTTATATTTCTATATAAGATTTCTATATACTTATATACAAATTTATATATAAATATTTATAACAATTTATATATATTATTCTATATAGTAGGAATTCCTATTCCTATGTAATATTAATTGTTTTATATATATATGTATTCCTATATAATAGGAATTCTTATATAAAATATATATTCCTATACAATATATTGCTCATTTAATTAAACTGCATTCAAATTAAAGTATAAATTATGTATAGCATTGAAATTATTATAGCATATCCAATTTTGCAATTTGCAATTTGAAATCTTAGAAAATAACTTGAAGTGGTTTAATATTATTAACAGGCAATGGTGGTGTGGTGGTGGTGGTTGTTTAGTCATTCAGTCATGTCTGATGCTTTGTGACCACATGGCATGTAGCCCTCCAGGCTCCTTTGTACGTAGATTAAAAAGTTAGAGAAATCCTACTTGTCATAATTAATAAATATCTGTCATAATTTGGTTACTTCCTAAAATTATATCTCTGAATCAGTGCATTAAATTGACAGGTATTGACACATACATTGAATGATTAACATTTCATGTTGCAGAAATTTATAAATTACAGCTGATGCTTAAAATAGTACAAATTTTCTAGTCTTTTTACACTACAGAGATCCTCTTACAAACAGGCTTTCAGAAGCACAGGAAAAATATATGCATTTCCTCAAGCCAGTCTAAGTCATGAACAGTTAAAAAAAAAAAAAAACAAGAAAAAATTGTAACTGGCACAATCGGCACATCTTTGTCAAAGCATTCCTTAAATATGTGAAATGCGTGTATGGAGAGACATTGTTAGCAAAACAAAAGCATCTGTATGAGTACTTATGCAAACAAGAATCTGGACATTTTAAATAAATGCAGTGGATAAGCTGTAGATACTTTAAGATATTAGTAAATCATATGAAATGTGACCTATTGACTTGACAATTATAACCTGTAATTTTCTAGTATAAGAGAGTCATCTATTATATAATACAGTTAGTTTTTCTGCTAAATTCAAATCAACATTTGCTAGCAAACTGCTGCATTGTTTTGAAATGGTCTTCTACCATCCGTTTGAAAAGGCAGAGAACTTGAAAAGGAAATTCTGATCTGGTCTGGGGTGCCAGAGGATGACCACTTAACTGAGCTCTCTGGATGTTCTATACTGCAATATTTATAATATTTTAAATATCCTGTCAGAATGGTCATCATCAAAAAATTTAGAAACAATAAATGCTGGAGAGGTTGTGGAGAAAATGGAACCATCTTGCACTGTGGGTGGGAATGTGGGTTGGTGCACCCACTATGGAAAGCAGAATGGAGATTCCTTGAAGAACTAGGAATAAAACTACCATATGATCCAGCAATCCCACTACTGGGCATATATTCTGAGAAAACCATTATTGAAAAGGACACAGGTACCTCAATGTTCACTGCAGCACTATTTACGATAGCCAAGACATGGATGAAACCTAGATGTCTATAAAGAGATGGATAGATAAGGAAGTGTGGTACATATATAAAATGGAATATTACTCTGTCATGAAAATAATGCATTTGAATCACTTCTAATGAGGTGGAAGAACCTAAAGCCTACTATACAGAGTGAAGTAAGTCAAAGAAAAATAAATATTGTATATTACTGCATATGTATTGCACCTAAAAAGATGGTGGTGATTAACTTATTTGCAAGGCAGGAATAGAGACACAGATGCAGAGAACAGACTTGTGAACAGAGTGGGGTAAGGAGTGGGTGGGATAATTTGAGAAAGTATCATTAATGCATATAAATTACCATAAGTGAAATAGACAGCCAGAGGGAATTTGCTGTATGATGCAGTGAGCTCAAAATCCAGTGTTCTGTGACAACATAGAGGGGTGAGATGGGGTAGAATGTGGGAGGGAGGTTCAAGGGGGAGGGATATATGTATATATATGGTTGATTTATGATGACATATGACAGAAACCAAAACAATATTATAAGGAATTGTCCTCCAATTAAAAGTAATAAATTAATAAAAAGAAAGGGGCTTTTTTTTTGGGGGGGGGTGGTGGATTCTGAGCTCTTCTACTATAACAATTTCACACAGCCTATAAGTAACTCAGACCCAACAACTCCTAAGAAGGCCAAGTGAGTTTTAATAGAAAACAAGAGAGTTGAAAAGAACAATAGCCAAGAAATGAGTAACCAGGCAAACAAACTTTGTGAGTGTCTGGCTCTAAGTGTATTGTGAAAAAATTTAAATAACTAATTATAAAAGTAGTTGCTGGAAGGGAGCTCTAGATGGTCACAACCCTTGATTAACATTAGATAATCCTCTAATTCAGGAAAACCCAGTTCTTAGGATCTTTTGACACCATCATCCAAAGAGAACACACAGTTGTTAGGCAAATCTTTCAGGTGAAAGCAGCAAGAATCAACCTGCCAGCATATGACATATGCTAACTCTGCAAACGTTTTTTTTGTGTGTGGATTTACACATTCTTACTAGTGCTCTCAAACAAAATAAGACATGGGGAAAACAGGGACAAGTGTCAGGAAGTCTTGTTATTTTAGGGTATTGCTGCCTCAAATCATTGGCTTTCCAAACATATCGGATGCTATTCCTCCCACTATGAATATTGGTAATAATTATGCTGACCTTCAAATTCTCTTAGTTTGTAAACACCAAGTTTAGAAAACCTCAGATCGATGACACAGAATCTAAATAAAACAATCACCACACTCTGCAAATGTAACTGTAAAAAAAGGTATCCAAACCTGATGCTTATTTTATACCACACTGGACATAGAGCTCTCAAACCCACTTTGTATGGAATCCTGGAGACAACACCTGAAATAGGTTTGAAGGAGATCAATACAATATTTACAACAGGCAGAACATAGAAGCTACCTAAATGCCCTTCAAATGAGGAATGGATAAAGAAGATGTGATACACATATACAGTGGAACATTACTCAGCCACTTGTAACAACAGAGATGGACCTAGAGATTATCATACTAAGTGAAGTCAGACAGAGAAGACAAATATCATGATGCTTATATGTGGAATCTAAGAAAAAAAAGTTACAGATAAACTTATCTACAAAATAGACAGAGTTACAGATGTAGAACAAAAATTTGCAGTTGCAGGGCAAAGGTTTAAAAGGGAGGAATGATAGACTAGGAGATTGGGATTGACATATACACACTACTATATATGAGTATATATTATATATATATATTTGCCATTACTTCAGGGCAAATAGTTGGGGGAACAATGGAAACAATGAAAGATGTTATTTTCTTGGACTCCAAATCACTTCAGATGGTGAATGCAGCCATGATATTAAAAGATGCACCTTGGAAGAAAAACTATGACAAGCCTAGACAATGTATTAAAAAGCAGAGACATTACTTGCCATCAAAATTCCATATAGTCAAAGCTATTGTTTTAGTGAAGTATGGATGTGAGAGTTGGGCCATAAAGAAGGCTTAGCACTGAAGAATTGATTCTTTTCAATGTTGGTGTTGGAGAAGACTCTTGAGAGTCTCTTGGACAGCAAGGAGATCAAATCAGTCAATACTCAAGGTAATAAGTACTGAATATTCATTGGAAGGACTGATGCTGAAACTGAAGCTCTAATATTTTGGCCACTTGAGTCGAAGGTCTGACTCACTGGAAAAGACTCTGATGATGGGAAAGATTGAAGGTGGGAGAAGAAGGGGACAACAGAGGATGAGATGGTTGGATGGCAGCAATGAATCATTGGACATGAGTTTGAGAAAATTCCGGGAGTTGGTCATGGACAAAGAAGCATGGCATGCTTCAGTCCATGGTGTTACAAAGAATTGGACATGACTGAGTGACTAAATTGAACTGATACATAAAATAGATAAGCAAGGACCTATTGTATAGCATAGAAAACTTTACTCAGTGCTCTGCAATTGCCTATATGGGAAAAGAACTTAAAACAAGATACTTGTGTGTGTATATATATGTGTGTGTGTGTGTGTGTGTGTGTGTGAGAGAGAGAGAGAGAGAGAGAGAGAGAGAGAGAGAGAGATTCACTTTGCTATTTACCTGATGGCTCATGACTCAGTGGGTAAAGAATCTGCCTGGAATGCAGGAGACAAAGGAGATGCTGGTTCAATCCCTAGGTTAGAATGATCCCCTGAAAGAGGAAATGGCAACCCATTCCAATATTTCTTCCTGAAACTTCCCATGGACAAAGGAGCCTGGTGGGATACAGTCCACAGGGTCTCAAAAGAGTTGGACACAATTTGAAACTAACACAACATTATAAATCAACTATATTTCAATAAAAATAAAAGAAAAGAAAATCAGAGGTTGTAAAAGCTCTTTTCATCTGTAGATTATACACTCTGACACTTTATGGTGTTTATGGTATATTTGTATGCAAATTAACTTTGACTCATTCATAATTTCATAATATGTAAGGGCAGACTAGAGAGCATATTCAAAAGCAGAGACGTTACTTTGCCAACAAAGGTTCATCTAGTCAAGGCTATGGTTTTTCCTGTGGTCACGTATGGATGTGAGAGTTGGACTATGAAGAATGCTGAGCGCCGAAGAATTGATGCTTTTGACCTGTGGTGTTGGATAAGACTCTTGAGAGTCCCTTGGAGTGCAAGGAGATCCAACCAGTCCATTCTGAAGGAGATCAGCCCTGGGATTTCTTTGGAAGGAATGATGCTAAAGCTGAAACTCCAGTACTTTGGCCACCTCATGCGAAGAGTTGACTCATTGGCAAAGATGCTGATGCTGGGAGGGATTGGGGGCAAGAGGAGAAGGGGACGACAGAGGATGAGATGGCTGGATGGCATCATTGACTTGATGGACATGAGTCTGAGTGACCTCCAGAAGTTGGTGATGGACAGGGAGGCCTCGTGCTGCGATTCATGGGGTCGCAAAGAGTCGAACACGACTGAGCAACTGATCTGATCTGAAGGGCAGACTTAAGTCCAGTATAATTTACCTCATACTGTATCTTTCATCGTGGTCGAGAAAACTGAGACAGCATTTGATTGTATATGTATAAATGTTGCTTTAAAAAGGTATTATTTAGTGATCTGAGCAAACTTGACAATGGCTGTTGAATGGTTCATTACAAAGAAAAGGGGGGATATTTTTAATTTTCCAAATATTAGTATCAACTTTCTATTTAGGTGAGTCAGTATTATCATGAATATAAGTAATTTTCAGAATATCATATTGACAAGATGGTTTAGCGGACTTCCCAGGTGCTCATGGTAAAGAATCCATCTGCCAAAGCAGGAGACACAAAGAGACGTGGGTCTGATCTCTGAGTCAGAAAGATCTCCTGGAGGAGAAAATGGCAACCCACTCCAGTATTTTTGACTGGAGAATCCCATGGACAGAGGAGCCTGGCAGGCTATTGTCTATGGGGTTGCAAAATTTGGACACAACTGAGCACAGCTGGTAGGCTGCAGTCCATGGGGTGGCTTCGAGTCGGACGCGACTGAGCAACTTCACTTTCACTTTTCACTTTCACACAATGGAGAAGGCAATGGCAACCCGCTCCAGTGTTCTTGCCTGGAGAATCCCAGGGATGGCAGAGCCTGGTGGGCTGCCGTCTATGGGGTCGCACAGAGTCGGACACGACTGAAGCGACTTAGCAGCAGCAGCAGCAGAGCACAGCACAGCACAAGATAGTTTAGAAAGAACGAATCAGAATTCCTGCTGATGAATATAAACCTCTCTATAATAATGGTCAGAAAACTGCTAATCCCAGCTCGTTTCCTAATTCTCTCAGGGACTTTATTAAAGTCTCTGTACTGTCTCAATTTTAATTTCCTCAGATGTAATTGGGGATTCTGTTATCTAATATTTCAAGATTCTATGATTCAGTAACCTTTGCTTTGCTCACCTTTGCCACTCAGCACAATAAAAAAAAAAAAAAAAAAAAAAAAACCTAAACTAAGTTCAGTAATTATAGAGTATATGAACAGATAGCAAAGTAGAGATAGAATTTCTTGATGTTATTTCAAGGCTAATTTGTAACCTCCAAGGAGTAGGCATACAAGCAGTACAAAATTGTCTTTTTCTTTTTCCACTTTTCTTTACTGCTTATTTTACTGAATTAATATATTCTGAAAAAAAAAAAGATGGGCATGTCTCAAAGTTTCTTAATCTTCCTTTAACTTCTATTACTAAATAAAAAGTTTGCATCTTGCAAAAGGAAAAGAATATGTAAATACTCATCTGCTGTTTTATTTTTAGTTGATATGCAAAGCAATATTGTAGTTTAGAGTATAAGTCAAAGTAATTTGTTGGTCAATTTAAACATATTATATGGTATGTGTTTTTCTTCAACAAGGGCGATTTGGGGAAACACTGAAGATTCAGTTTGATTCAGCATTTCTTTTAGGTTCTAGAAAATTTTACCTATCATCAGATCAGATCAGATCAGTCGCTCAGTCATGTCCTACTCTTTGTGACCCCATGAACTGCAGCATGCCAGGCCTCCCTGTCCATCACCAACTCCTGGAGTTCACTCAGACTCACATTCATCAAGTCAGTGATGCCATCCAGCCATCTCATCCTCTGTCGTCCCCTTCTCCTCTTGCCCCCAATTCCTCCCAGGATCAAATTCTTTGCCAATGAGTCAACTCTTCGCATGAGGTGGCCAAAGTACTAGAGTTTCAGCTTTAGCATCATTACTTCCAAAGAAATCCCAGGGCTGATCTCCTTCAGAATGGACTGCTTGGATTGCCTTGCAGTCCAAGGGACTCTCAAGAGTCTCCAACATCACAGATCAAAAGCAGCAATTCTTTGGCTCTCAGCCTTTTTCACAGTCCAACTCTCACATCCATACATGACCACAGGAAAAACCATAGCCTTGACTATATGAGCCTTTGTGGACAAAGTAATGTCTCTGCTTTTGAATATGCTCTCTAGGTTGGTCATAACTTTCCTTCCAAGGAGTAAGTGTCTTTTAATTTCATGGCTGCAGTCACCATCTACAGTGATTTTGGAGCCCAGAAAAATAAAGTCTGACACTGTTTCCACTGTTTCCCCATCTATTTCCCATGAAGTGATGGGACCGGATGCCATGATCTTCATTTTCTGAATGTTGAACCTTAAGCCAACCTTTTCACTCTCCACTTTCACTTTCATCAAGAGGCTTTTTAGTTCCTCTTCACTTTCTGCCATAAGGGTGGTGTCATCTGCATATCTGAGATTATTGATATTTCTCCCGGCAATCTTGATTCCACCTTGTGTTTCTTCCAGTCCAGCATTACTCATGATGTATAAGTTAAATAAACAAGGTGACAATATGCAGCCTTGACGTACTCCTTTTCCTATTTGGAAGCAGTCTGTTGTTCCATGTCCAGTTCTAACTGTTGCTTCCTGACCTGCATACAAATTTCTCAAGAGGCAGATCAGGTGGTCTGGTATTCCCATCTCTTGAAGAATTTTCCACAGTTTATTGTGATCCACACAGTCAAAGGCTTTGGCATAGTCAATAAAACAGAAATAGATGCTTTTCTGGCACTCTCTTGGTTTTTCCATGATCCAGCGGATGTTGGCAATTTGATCTCTGGTTCCTCTGCCTTTTCCGAAACCAGCTTGAACAACAGGAAGTTCACGGTTCACATATTGCTGAAGCCTGGCTTGGAGAATTTTGAGCATTACTTTACTAGCCTGTGAGATGATTGCAATTGTGCAGTAGTTTGAGGATTCTTTGGCATTGCCTTTCTTTGGGATTGGAATGAAAACGGACCTTTTCCAGTCCTGTGGCCACTGCTAAGTTTTCCAAATTTGCTGGCATATTGAGTGCAGCACTTTCACAGCATCATCTTTTAGGATTTGAAATAGCCCAACTGGAATTCCATCACCTCCTCTAGCTTTGTTCATAGTGATGCTTCCTTAGGCCCATTTGATTTCACATTTCAGGATGTCTGGCTCTAGGTGATCATTGTGATTATCTGGGTCGTGAAGATCTTTTTTGTATATTTCTTCTGTATATTTTTGCCAACTTTTCTTAATATCATCTGCTTCAATTAGGTCCATATCATTTCTGTCCTTTCCTGTGTCCATCTTTCCATGAAATATTCCCTTGGTATCACTAATTTTCTTGAAGAGATCTCTAGTCTTTCCCATTCTATTGCTTTCCTCTATTTCTTTGTGTTAATCACTGAGGAAGGCTGTCTTATCTCTCCTTGCTCTTCTTTGGAAGACTGCATTGAGATGTATGTATCTTTCCTTTTCTCCTTTGCCTTTACCATCTTTTCTTTTCCTAGCTATTTGTAAAGCCTCCTCAGGCAGCCATTTTCCATTTTTGCATTTCTTTTTTTGGGGGGAATGGTTTTGATCACAGCTTCCTGTACAACATTTCTACCCTCCACTGATAAACCTCAGGCAGTCTGTCTATCATATCTAATCCCTTGAATCTATCTGTCACTTCCACTATATAATCGTTAAGTGATTTGATTTAGGTCATACCTGAATCAATTCAGTTCAGTTCAGTCACTCAGTCGTGTCTGACTCTTTGCGACCCCATGAACTGCAGCACACCAGGCCTCCCTGTCCACCACCAACTCCCGGAGTTCACTCAGACTCACGTCCATTGAGTCAATGATGCCATCCAGCCATCTCATCCTCTGTCGTTCCCTTCTCTTCCTGCCCCCAATCCTTCCTAGCATCAGAGTCTTTTCCAATGAGTCAACTCTTCTCATGAGGTGGCCAGAGTACTGGAGTTTCAGCTTTAGCATCATTCCTTCCAAAGAACACCCAGGACTGATTCCCTTTAGAATGAACTAGTTGGATCTCCTTGAAGTCCAACGGACTCTCAAGAGTCTTCTCCAACACCACATTTCAAAAGCATCAGTTCTTTAGCACTCAGCTTTCTTCACAGTCCAACTCTCTCATCCATACATGACTACTGGACAAACCATAGCCTTGACTAGATGGACTTTGTTGGCAAAGTAATGCCTCTGCTTTTTAATATGCTATCATACCTGAATGGTCCAGTGGTTTTCCCTACTTTCTTCAAGTCTGAATTTTCCAATAAGGGTTTTTATTTCCTTTAGTATTGACTGGTTTGATCTCTTTGCAGTCTTAGGGACTCTCGAGAGTTTTCTCCAGCACCACAATTTGAAAGCCTCAATTCTTTGTTGTCCAGTCTTCTTTACGGTCCAGCTCCAGCATCCATACATACATGTTCATGTATGTTCAGTTGTGTCTAACTCTTCATTACTCCATGAACTTGTTGACTTCCAGGCTTCTCTGTCCATGGGATTCTCCAAGCAAGAGTTGCCATTTCTTCCTTCAGGGGATCTTCCTGACCCAAGAATTGAATCAACATCTCTTGTGTTTCCTACATTAAAGAGGTCAATTCTTTACCACTGCAGTACCTGGGAAGCCCATATCTATACATGACTACTGGAAAAACCATAGCTTTGGCTATATGGACTATTGTCAGCAAAGTGATGTCTTTACTTTTTGATATGATGTCTAGGTTTGTCATAGCTTTCCTTCCAAGGAACAAGTGTCTTTTAATTTTATGGTTACAGCCACCATCTGCAGTGATTTTGGAGCCCAATAAAATAAAATCTATCACTGGTTCCACTTTTTCTTCTTCTTCTATTTGCCATAAAGTGATGGAACCAGATGTCATGATCTTAGTTTTTTCCAGTGTTGAGTCCTTTCTAACAAGATGCTCAACATTGCTCAATATTAGAGAAATTAAAATCAAAACTACAATGAGGTGTCATCTCACAATAGTCAGAATGTCCATCAACAAGTTTACAAACAATAAATTCTGGAGAGGTTGTGGAGAAAAGGGAACCCTCTTACACTGTTGATGGGAATGCAAATTGATCCAATCAATATGGAGAACAGTATGGAGATTCATTAAAACACCAGGAATAAAACTACCATACGACCCAGAAATCTGACTATTGGGCACACAACCTGAGGAACCCATAATTAAAAAAGACACATGTACCCCAATTTTCACTGCACATTTCACATGTCCTTCAGTTTTCCTTGTTGCAGCACAATTTACAATAGCTAGGCCATGGAGGCAACTTAGGTGTTCATAGACAGATGAATGGTATGGAAGTTGTGCTGCATATACACAATGCGATATTACTCATCTATCCAAAGGAATGCATTTGAGTCAGTTCTAATGAGATGGGTGAACCTAGAGTCTATTATACAGAGTGAAGCAAGTCAGAAAGAGAAAAACAATATTGTGTATTAACACATATATATGGAATCTAGAAAGATAGTACTGATGATCCTACTTGCAGAGCAGCAAAGGAGACACAGACATAAAGATTAGACTTTTGGACTCAATAGGGTAAAACAGGATGGGATGATTTGAGAGGATAGCATTGAAACATTTATCACCATATGTAAAATAGATGGCCAGTGGGAGTTTGCTGCATGTTGCAGGGAGCCCAAAGCCAGTGCTCTGTGACAACCTAGAGGGGTGGGATGGGGAGGGAGGTGGGAGTGAGGTCCAAGGGAGAGGGGACATAGATATAGGTGTGACTGATCCATGTGGATGTATGGCTGAAACGATCTCAATATTGTAAAGTAATTATCCTCTTATTAAAAAAATGAAAGCAATAAAACATGTTTGATGTTACAGAAAACTGTAGAAAGGAGGGATAATAAATTTTTCCTTCAAACTTAAAAAAAAAAAAAGTTGAATGGTTCATTGCAAAAAAACCTCCAAATTTTAGCATTACTTTTCAATTTATTTCATAGTAAGAAAGGAATAAAATGTAGATATCGTTTTCCAATTATAGTCACAAAATTGATGTATGTTCTGATCTTGGAGGAAAGATTAGTTTTAAATAATACGAAGTCTTGTCTTTCTCTTAAACTCTGAATCTTTCCATTTAGGGAGAATACTATGCTTCAAATCTTTTAAGCCACCTTTATCTATTTTTAAACTGTTCCTTTTTTTAGCGGTGCTCTCAATCTTTCAGACCGATTGGAGAACCACTTAAGGAAGTGAATCAATCCGTTTTCACCCGGCTAAAGTTTAAAGTGCCAAAACTATGCTGGCATTCCACAAGGACCCATTAAAACTGCCACCTGAATGCCGGTCAGTTTTTACTGTGCTGGGCTTAAGAGAGGCAGACGTGCTATCATCTCTTTCCTGGCCTGGTATCTATAAGAGTTTCTACTCAATATTGAGAGAGAAAAGTACAGCCCTTCCTTGTAAACCACTGTGACAGGGTCTGAAGTGGAGCAACAAACTTTGTTGTTAAATCAACAAACTTTGATTTAACCAGGCAAGGGTCCAAAACTCTATTGTTTCAGATCTGTCTTCTAGATGATAGACATGAAGCATGATTTCATTTGAAGACATTCATCAACAGCAATACCCAGAGTTTCTGACAGACTCCCATCCTAGTTCTGAGTTTCATCCCTAAGCAAGGTAGCCTCTGTATGAGTCCATGTTAAATATAGTGTTCACAAAGCATAACTATGACTATTTATTTGAACTTTGCTCCTAAGCACACACACAATCTAAGTGTCATTCTTAGAATTCATTTTCGTTTTTACAATATGGCAAATTAAAGATAATAATAGAGAAATAGAAAAATAAGCAATCATCTGCTTTAGAACTGCTGTGCTTGGTCGTATCTGACTCTTTTGCTACCCCATGGACTGTAGCCTGCCAAGCTCCTCTATCCATGGGATTTCCTAGGCATGAATACTGAAGTGGGTAACCAATCCTTTCTCTAGGGGATCGTCCTGACCCAGAGATCAAACTTGAATCTCTTGCATCTCCTGCATTGGCAGGCAGATTATTTACCCCTAAGCCACCTGGGAAGCCCTTATTTTAGGCCTAAGGAGAAGAAAAATAAATTCATAATATTAATAAAAATGTAAGTATTTCCTAACAGTTTGAAGGATTTACATGTACATCTATGTGTACATGTGCATCCATTCACTGGATGCACTGATGCTGAAACTGAAGCACCAATACTTTGACCACCTGATGTGAAGATCTGGCTCATTGGAATAGACCCCGATACTTGGAAAGACTGAGGGCAGGAGGAGAAGGGAATGACAGAGGATGAGATGATTGGATGGCATCACCAACTCAGTGGACATGAGTTTGAACAACTCTGGGAGATAGTGGAGGACAGAGAAGCCTGGGATGCTGCAGTCCATAGGGTTGTAAAGAGTTGTACATAGTAACTGAACAACAAGTTACAAATAATAGATTTCCTCATATTCATTTTTTCCTCGAACATATGCCTCATTCATATTTTATATCAATATGAGTTTCCAATATTTAAGTTACTTGTGATGCTTTTCTTTTCTTTCATATATTAATTGTTTTATCTTTTTATTATGAAGTCCAGATAATATCAAGGTATATACATAACCCTCTTTCCTGAGGGTCAGAGGAACCAGATTCCATGGAATTAGTAGGTAACACCTGAGGGAGTGATTCCTTATAAATTTAGAGTTTTTTTTGATGGAAAATTCAGGTATAATATGACCTTTATAAGCTTCATAGGACTGTTAAAAACACTGAATGAAGTAATACACCAAAAATTAATTTGTGAGTCATACAGGATGGAAGTCAATATAGTAAAATTGTCAGTTTCCTGATTTTTAAATGGGCAACTCAAAGCAATATGCTGATATCAACCTCTTCACAAATCCTCTTGCTCCTTTTCTCCTTTCTTTTAAACAAGTAACTCTTGATTTTAATGCAGACTACTATATTTATGTAGTTTATCGTTTTCTTCTCAGATATGATGTCCTGCTCAGGGTCTCATTCATTTTAAATGTTCTGCTTCTGAATAGAACATTAAGGTCCTTTGAAACTGAAATAAATACTGGCTGTTACTCAGTCTTAATTCAATGTCATTAGCAAATTTCCTGAGTACATTTCAAGAATATTGATAGACATTTGAAATAAAAATGATTAAATAAATTTTTTATGTCTCCTCTGTATGACACTAAAATACTGATAAGAACTTTTGAGTTCTTTACATAACAGCTATAAAGATTGAGATAAATTTTCCTGTAAGTATTCTTATATTTATTCATAAGTCAGGATTATTCTTTTAAAAAATGGCAACTTTATTTTGGAAAGTTTGGAAACTGGGAATTTCACTAGTGAGACTAGTATTATGTTGTGATGTGATGTGATGCTATGAGAAAGTAAATGAGAAAATTTAACCATAGAAATAAATCTAAATATTTAAAGATTTAGGCTACCTATTTTTTCATATATTTCATTCAAATTTTTTCACATCTTTTTAATGGTCCAAATTATTGACATTTGCAAATTTTATTTCATTTATAGTTTTAACAATATGTATTATATTTAACACAAATTGCTTGATGAGTACTAAGTTATACTCATTAAAAAAATTAAAATATGACCTAACAGACTTGATAATACAGACCAAAACAGCAAGTGTATTTCATTGTCCTGTTTAGTCATCAAACAAACTCACCAGATAGATTATCTTCCTGTATATGGGTTTTACTCTGAGAATATACTTGAAGAAAAATATAGTTTAAAAAATTATCTGGCACTAAAGTAGACACTAGTTGCCCAATGTATGTGACTCTGAAGAAAGTGACTCATTTAAAGAGATCAAAGTAATTACTGTGAAGTATGACACTGTATGTGTCTTTTGTTTTTATTGTTACTTTTGTGGGACACAAAACTTACTATGATTCTTCTCCAGGTCTCCATAAATTCTTGGGGGACACTATTATTTATCAACTTGTCTTCTTTCTACCCTTGCGCATTTGTGATCCCAGAACATTTGAGTCAAAGAGTGGATTATTATTTTTTTAATACCACCTGCTTCTATACAACACAATTATTTTCAGAAACAATCATATTATACAAGTAATATTTCATTTAACAATAAACAGCAATATTAAAATAATAAATTTCAACTTAAAAATATTATTAGCTTTCAATGAAATAGTTCAGGCATGAATAAAAATTTTCACTTCCTAAATAAATACTATACGCTGCTGTCTGCTTAGTTGCTCAGTCATGTCCAACTCTTTGCAACCCCGTGGACTGTAGCCCACCAGACTCCTCTGTCCATGGGATTCTCCAGGCAAGAATATTGGAGTGAGTTGCCATTTCCTTCTCCAGGGGATCTTCCCATCCCAGGGATTGAACCCAGGTCTCCTGTATTGCAGTCATACTCTTTACCACTGAGCCACCAGGGAAACCCTGCTGATCATACTCTATTTCCTTGCTTTAAATGTTAAGCAGAAAGTTTTCTTTCTGGCTAGTCAGATAAAAAGTGATAGAAATCAAATGATAAATCAATATTCTTTCTTCCCCTTTGCAGTCTTCTGCCATTTTTTTTTTAAATACCTACTCTTTCAACCCAAGGCTATGCATATCACAGAAGGTAGAAACAGGAATTCCAGTTTTTCCAAAAGGAATGCTAGCATCTGTACACATCATGTGTGCACGCGCCTGTGTGTGTATGTGTGTGTACACTCAGACACTCAGTCATTTCCGACTCTTTGCGACCCCATGGACTGTAGCCCGCCAGGCTCCTCTGGCCGTGGGATTTCCAGGGATCTTCCAAACCCAAAGATTAAACTTACATCTCTTATGTCTCCTGAATTGGCAAGAGATTCTTTATCACTATAACCACCTGGGAACCCCCATGTTGTGGGTGAGTACATCCCTGGTACAACTGGGACTATGAATCAACCTCTAGGTAAAATAAAGAGTTTATTAAAATAAGAGTTTGTGATTGCATAGCACAGGAAACTCGGCTTGGTGCTCTGTAGTGACCTAGAGGAATGGGATGGGGGTGGACACGGGGGTGGAGGGAGGCTCAACAGGGAGCGGGTATGTGCATACATACAGCTTCTTTTCACTATATTGTACAGGAGAAGCTAGCACAACATAGTAAAGCAATTGTATTCCAATAAAAAATATTTCAAAAAGAAAAGTCTTTGAAAAATGCTCATTCAAAGCTTATACATGTGTAATTACATGTGTATAATTAAAAGTTAATGGTAATGTCAGCAAATGTTTAAAACTTAGAATAACAAAAAAAGTTTACAGAGGGGAGGATCTTATCTCTGTCGATATTCAGAACTGCATCACCTTGTGATAGCTGACAGGAGACTGAATCAGAGTCAGTTGTCTCCTGTTTTTCAGTCCTCTGAGACAACAGATATCCTGATTCACACTGCAGTTCCCTGCCTCACTCCTCTGTGCCACTGCTCACTCAGAGATGAACAAACATCCAAGGCAGTTCAAGTAAACGTGACACTTCACACGGTAAATCATAAAGATGTTTTCTAAATATAACAATGTGTTCTTCTTCACTGGTAACCCAAGATTTTTGTGAACATTAAATTGTCTTTTATTTGAAAGTCACTTGACAATAACTTTCAAAGGAATTTTCTTGATGCTTTTCAATTTTCTAATCTCTTAATGAATTGAGTAAAGGAGTAAAAAGAACAGTTTGCACTGCTATCCACTTGATAGTTGTTCACTCGACAACCATTTTAAATGCAAAGTTTAAGTGATTTTCTTTAATGACGTTGAGTTAGAGAACAACATAAAAATGTTAAGCATTCATCTACTGCCATATTTAAATTACTATACAATATTTTAATACAATTGTGATTGAAATGACTTTTGGATCTATTAAAATCACCCAGGACTGCACTCTAACATATAAAACGGGCAACATAGCATGCTACATCAGAAGACATCAGGATTAAAGACATAAATGTTAGTCAGGAAACCATAAAACCCCTAAAAGAAAACATACACAGAACACTGTGACATGAATTGTAGCAATATTTTTTTGGATCTGTCTTCTAAGGCAAGGGAAATAGAGCAAAGATAAACAAATTGGACCTAATTAAGCTTAAAATCTTTTGCACAACAAAGGAAATCATCAACAACACAACAACCTACAGAAATGGAGAAAATATTTGTAAATGTTGTGACTGATAAGGGGTTAATCTCCAAAATATATAAACAGCTCACAAAACTCAATATCAAAATACAATTCAATCAAAAACAAGACAGAAGATCTGAATAAACATCTCTCCAAAGAAGATATATAGATGGCCAACAGGCACAGGAAAAGATGCTCTGCATCACTAATCATAAGAAAAGCAAATCAGAACTACAGTGAGTTGTTACCTCACACTTGCCAAAATGTTTATCTTCAATAAGAACCCAAACAACAAATGTCAATGAAGATGTGGAAAAAAGGGAACCCTCCTAAACTGTTAGTAGGAATGTAAATTGGTGCAGCTGCTATGTAAAACAGTAGAGATTTTTCAATAAATTAAAACTACCATCAGTTCAGTTCAGTCGCTCAGTCGTGTCCGACTCTTTGCAACCCCATGAATCACAACACACCGGGCCTCCCTGTCCATCACCAACTCCTGGAGTTCACTCAGACTCATGTCCATTGAGTCGGTGATGCAATCCAGCCATCTCATCCTCTGTTGTCCCCTTCTCCTCCTGCATTTCAGTATATATCTTTAAAAATAAATTTAAAAAACACACTAATTCGATAATATATATTTGTCCCAATGTTCCTTGCAGCACTGTTTACAATAAGCAAGATATGGAAACAACTTAAGTGTCCATCAACAGATGAATGGTTAAAAAGGATGTGGTGCATATATACAATGAAATACTACTCAGCCATAAAAATGAATAAAATTTTGCCATTTGCCACAGCATGAAAGGACTTCTGAGTCCATATTTCATGAATGGATAATGAAATATCAACTTCTACCTGAATTTCCATCCAGCCTTACAAATTTTAGACTTTCCAGCCCCCATAATCCTATGTATCGATTCCTTAAAATATATCTCTTTAATACAAAAAAAAAAAAAAAAAGAGAATGAGTTAATGATATCATACTGATCTGGCAATTATTTTAAGGATTATTTGTTTGAATTGTTTTCCAGTTATACAGAACAAACACTTTCTAGAAATAATATTTATTGAAAACCATGATACACAATATATTGCATATAAATGAAATTATATTTGAGGACTGCTAATTTCTCATCAGGTACAACTCAGTGTAACATAACTTCTCAGTCCCCTGATAACTTTCTGATTTCATAAAGATATATTGTGTACATGACCTTTCAAAAACAACCAAGGATAATATGCTTATAGGAGAGGAATAAAAGTACATAAATTAAGTGGTAGATCAGATGACCATAAATCATTTACACAATTTAGTGCTTATTCAAAATAGTTATAATTATTTTAAAGAAATAGCATTTATATTTCATTTTTAATACTGTTCAAAGTTATTCCTCAAAAGAGAAGAAAAATGAAACAGTGCAAAAAACTTAAAGGATTTAATTAGAAATTCTTTACAATATGTATACATACTTGGCAAAATAAAATTGATTTCCTTGTACCTTCAAAGTAGTCCACATATTTTTTTTCTGAATACTTTGATATTGTACTTTATAACACACCAGTTTAAAAGTTTTGAACTAGGTTTTAACATCTGTGCAGAAACATGTAATTAAATATACTAAAGGTACTGTAATCCATTGAAATACAAATATGTGTCTTTTGATAAGTTCCAGAGAAACAAATTAAATATAGCTCTAGTTATTTCTGATATCTTATCAGTTCAGTTCCCTTGCTCAGTGGAGTCTGACTCTTTGCGACCCCATGGACCGCAGCACACTAGGCTTCTCTGTCCATCACTAACTCCTGGAGTTTGTTCAAACTCATGTCCATTGAGTCAGTGATGCCATCCAACCATCTCATCCTTTGTCGTCCCCTTCTGCCTTCAGTCTTTCCCATCATCCGGGTCTTTTCCAATGAATCCCTTCTTTACATAAGGTGGCCAGAGTATTGGAGCTTCAGCTTCAGAATCAGTTCTTCCAATGAATATTCAGGACTAATTTCCTTTAGGATTGAGTGGTTTGATCTCCTTGTAATCCAAGGGACTGTCAAGAGTCTTCTCCAACACCACAGTTCAAAAGCATCAATTTTTCAGTGCTCAGCTTTCTTTATGGTCCAACTCTCGCATCCATACACGACTACTGGAAAAACCATAGCTTTGACTAGACAGTCCTTTGTTGCCAAAGTAATGTCTCTGCTCTTTAATAACTTTTTAATACCTTTTAAAATACTTTTTCTAATACTTTATAGTTCATCTAAATATAACTGGTCTCTGACTGACCAGAAAATTGAACAAGCCCAGTATGTTCTGTGAAATTATTGTGCAGAAATGAAATGATGTTCTTTTAGTTTGAGCATTTTTTTTTTTTTTTGTATTCTAAATCTGTTTGACTCATGGCTGTAAATGAATGGCAATCACTCACTCATGTCCTACTCTCTGCAACCCCATGGACTTCTCTAGTCCATGAACTTCTCTAGTCCAGAACACTCGAGTGGGTAGCCTTTCCTTTCTCTAGGGTATCTTTCCAACCCAGGGATAGAACCCGGGTCTCCCACATTGCAGATGGATTCTTTACCAGCTGAGCCACAAGGAAAACCCAAGAATATCCCTTCTCCAGCAGATCTTCCTGACCCAGGAATCAAACCAGGGTCTCTTGCATTGCAGGCCTTACCAACTGAGCTATCAGAGAAGCCCATGGCTGTAAACTTTTTAGTAAAGAATTTTCAACTCAGCCAACCTAGTGTATTTCTTCAATCTTGCCTATCGTCAAGAGAAACAAATTTTATAAATATATACCACACATTTCTCTGCAATTCAGGATTACTTCAACCAGTTTTTAAGATCTTCTTCAATCACAGGTTTCTGAAAATATAAAGAGTTTTCTAGATTTCCTTTTTGACTGTGTTCCAAACCAGAGGAAGAAAAGTATGTATTGTATTTATAACCTAAAGGTACTGTAATCCATTGAAATACAAATATGTGTCTTTTGATAAGTTCCAGAGAAACAAAACATCCTCATAAATATCTGGAAATATGGACATAACAGGTAACATAATGCTTTAATTTTTATATCAATTAATCTAATTAAGTTTCTATTTCATTAGTTGACATTTGCTATTTTCTTTTTGCTATTATGAATATTTCCAACCTGCAAACATCTCTAACAGTCAAGAAAGATACATAAATGAATTTTCTTTATCACCTCAGAGGTAAAGACTATTGGTATCTCTTCTATATTCTTCCAGAATGTTTATATACATTTTTGTGTAAATGCATAAATACACATTTTCAAATATAGCATGGTTTTCATATGTTGTTTTTCTTAATGATGTGTATTAGAATGTTTTCCAAACCATTAAAAAACTCAGAAGTTATCATTCTTTATGACAGCTATGTTGAATTCCGTGAATGGATATTTTTCAGACAGATATCTGAGTTGTTTGTATTTTACAGTAATCAGTTCAGTTCAGTCTCTCAGTCATATCCGACTCTTTCAATTATGCAGTAAATATTCTGCTATACATGTACTTGCTTACAAGCTTAACTATGTCTCCAGGATAAAAAACGAAGCAATGACTGAATAAGAGACTATCTTTTATTTAATATTTTGAGCCCTAGTCACAGGATTTGTGCATGCCCATTATCTGTAATGAAGAAGGCAATGGCACCCCACTCCAGTACTCTTGCCTGGAAAATCCCATGAATGGAGGAGCCTGGTAGGCTGCAGTGCATGGGGTCGCTAAGAGTCGGACACGACTGAGTGACTTCACTTTCACTTTTCACTTTCATGCATTGGAGCAGGAAATGGCACCCCACTCCAGTGTTCTTGCCTGGAGAATCCCAGAGACAGAGCAGTCCGGTGGGCTGCCGTCTGTGGGGTCTCACAGGGTCGGACACGACTGAAGCAATTTAGCAGTATTATCTGTAAAGCCCTAATCACTATCCTCTCCTTTATATCTTAGACCTACTGTCTCCAATTCTGCACCCCCCCCAACTCAGTTCATGTGTCACCCACTGTTCTTTGACACATGAGATACCTTTCCAACTCAAGGTCTTTGCATTTGCTATTTATTCTGTTGTTTCTGAAGTTAAGTCACATTTCCTTTAGCTATTCTTATAAGTACTAAATTTCTCATTTCTATAACTGGTATTAAGGTCCCAGCTGATATTTAAAACTTGAGCTTTACTTTGTTTTAAACCAGAACCTCAACTGGAAGGGTCCCTTACTAAAGGGTGACCCAAATCTACTTTTTGGAGAGAAAGAGTTCTCTCTGGACCTGAATTCTTGCTGGTGTTGCTACAGAGCTCTATTAATTCTACCACTGGACATGCAAGTACAAAGAAGAGCTCACATAACACTTGATCTCAGTATCTACTAATAACTTGATTTCTCCTTGGTGATGAGGAACATGAACTCCACCCAGGAGAGTAACATCCCACTCTCTTAATTTGTTTTGTCATGTGATGTTTGTGGTCTTCGTAATGGTTAGGAGTGTAACTGAGCAGGATCCTATGGGGTCTTTTCAGAATAGACACCCCCACATCCTCTATTTCCCATTTGTCTGTAGAAAAAGTTTAGTCAAATAATAAATTTAATCAGCTAAGTGTGAAAATGCAGAGAGAAAGAAAAAAGTCAAGACAAAATATAATACATTAGCCATTAAACAAAGTAAGAACTTTTAGTACCTCTTCAGGGACAAGAGATAATATTCTGAGCAATGTCCTTTGAGCTGTTTTGCAGATACTGAACTTCCTACTAGGTGGGAAAAGTTAACTGTACATTGGCTCACAAGCATGGAGACTCTAGCTGGAACCAGAAAGTTGATGATGCTGACTCCCACTTACCTCATCATCAACCAGTCAGAGGAATGTCCATGCGCTGACCATGCTCTACTCCTTGAGGCCTATAAAACACCTCAACTACCCCTTCCAGGGTAGGTCACAAAGTCTTGACCTACCCCCTGTTGCCCTCTTTGCCTGTCAAAGCAATAAAGCTATTCCTTTCTACTTCACACAAAACTCTGTCTTTGCATTTCTATTCAGCAGGTGAACAGAGGCTAACTTTCAGCAACAGGTGGTTGTTGTTCAGTCACTTAATCATGTCCAACTCTTTGCAACCTCATGGACTGCAGCATACCAGGCTTTCCTGTCCTTCACTATCTTCTGGAGTTTGTTCAAATTCATGTCCATTAAGTCAGTGATGCTTTGTAACTACTTCATCCTCCATTGCCCCCTTCTCTTTCTAACCTCAATCTTTCCCACAGGACATAGTTCCAACTTACTTAATGAAGCTGATTTTCCTTGGCTGGAGTACCCTTTTCAGGGACCTAAGACTTCCAAACAAGCAGAACTCAAACTTCTGTGGATGGATTGTTAACCTAATAGTGAGAAAAGTCATTTCCACTGATATTCCTTTTTTTACTAATACTTATGCATCTTGGCTTTAGAAAAGATACTAACTGGTATTTCAAGCATACACTGAACCCTGTAAAATTGAGTTCCATGGACTTAAGGTCTTTTCTGCAACCAATGTCATAATAGAGTTCTTAGCAGGCCATTCCACTGATATGTTAATTTAGCAGCTTCTCAACATGTGTGTGTGCTCATGTGCTCAGTTGTGCTCGACTCTTTGTGACCGCATGGACTGCTCTATTCCACCAGGCTCCTCAGTCCATGGAATTTTCTAGGCAAGAATACTGGAGTGGATTGCCATTTCCTCCTTCAGGGGATCTTTCCAACCCAGGGATCAAATCTATTGCATCTCAGCAAATCTTTTCTGCTAAAAAATGAATAAAGCATCAGTAGGCAGAATCATATAACCAAGTGGACAATATATTGCATACATTCAGAAGGATTCCACAAAACTAGCAGCCTTATGAATTATTTGGCAAATAGATGCAAATATATGTTTATTATGTTATGTGTTGCCTCCAAAGAGGCTCACCAGGCACTGGTTCTTTGATATGGGGCGATGCTGTAAGGTACAGTGACCAAGAGTGGATAGTTCCACAATAGATGAACCACTGCACTGACAGAAACATTCCTGGGGCTGTGAGCCCCTGAAAATCACTGGGTTTACCTCCTTGTCCCTGTCAGGGATGAGGTACCTTGATACCTAAAACACGTGCCACTGTCTAATCAGCATACAGCCTCAATAAAGTGATCCAGTATAATCTAATGGATAATTGAAAATGATCAGTTTCTCCAGATTGTAGCATGGCAGGGCATGGGAGAAATGATGTACATCTCAGGAAAAAGTGAAGACAAAAGTAAAGTGTTATGACTTTTGTTTTTTTATCTAAATGTGTATGAAGAAAAAAGCACTTGCCAGGTACATAGATAGATGTCAAGTGCCAGCAGGCTACATCTGGAAGGGCAGTTGAAGAAGGACTTTATGATTAAGTTCAGAATTCAGTTTAGTTCAGTTGCTCAGTCATGTCCGACTCTTTGCGACCCCATGGACTGTGGCACGCAGTTCACAATAACCTATAGTCATTCTGAAAATTCTGAATGATTTCCTCACAGGCAGAGACGCTGAATAGTACGTGGTAAGCATGACCACCACTGCTTTCAAGTCTCTGAAGGTGGCTCAAGAGTGTACAGTTCTCCCAGAGGCAGAGACCTGCTTTTACATAGCTAACTTTATAAGGAAGAGATATTCTAGACCTCCAATATATACCTTCACACTAAATGCCTTTATCTGGATCAGAGAACCAACATAGTCATTCCACCTGCTTCCAGATATATCTATTCCTTTTGTTTGTTCAGGTACATTCAGCTCTGAAGATGAAACTAGAGGAGAAGCCCATTTCAAGTAATCCACAGTAATCCACACTGTGACCAAATTTTACAATTTAAACACTATATGCCATGCTTTGATTCCTGGGCCAAAATTTTACTTTGGGTATTCAAGAATCTTTATCATTTTAAAGGCAGTGTTCATTAATACACAATAAATCTGGGCATCTCCTTTACCTCAGAACACAACTACTCTATGGTTCTTGCTACACACTCCCGCCAATGTCCTCTGTCTGCCTTTGGTCTGTAGAAAGCTTGAGTCAAGGTGTAAATTTAATAGAGAAACAAGAGCATGCAGAAACAAAGGAAATCAGTCAAAGAAGACCAAATAACAATAATGCCATCATTAAGCATAGTGAGGGACCTGTGGTTTCTTCTCAAGGGCTATAGATAAGGTTCTGAGCCATATCCTGTGTGTTGTCTTACAGATACTGAAACAACAGGTGGAGAAGTTAACGACATGATGACCAGATTGTACCCATGACATCAGCTTCCACAATTCCCAGAACTGTCCTCAAAGAAGTGGAAACAAACAAATCCTGGAACTACCTAAAACAACCAAGATGATGCTGATCAGACACTGATGACCAATTTGAAGATAACTGTCAGAGACGACTGTGCTGTATATGCATGGAGCTGCCTCCTTCTGTCTAAAAGCTTTTGTCCCCGATTTTTGGGGGGTGGGGGAGGGAGTCAGCTTTTGGACAAATGTCAGCTCTCACTTTCCCAGGCTGCTAGCACCTGAAATAAAGCAAACTTTTCTTTCCACCAACCTGGCCTGTTTATCAGCTTTTGAGCAATGAGCAGATAGACCCCACCCTTCCATAACAAGATCATTGTAATATACTCTTGTGAGTTGAAAAGAAACTCAGTTTCCCCTTCAGCAGTGTTGGTCTGTGAACTGATGTAAAATCTGGAAGCATGGTAAGCAACTGAGATCCATTTGGGAAACTCAAATTGGGTCTCTATTCACTAGTCTTAGAGTTGTTTTATATATCTGGTGACATTTTAGTTGATAGTTAACCTATTTTGTCCTTACCGACATAGACATTAATTAGCTATGACTGTGATCTCCATGGTAAAGAATACATCTGCCGATGGAGGAGACTCAGGTTGGATCCCTAGGTTGGGAAGATTCCCTGGACTAGGAAACACCAACCCACTCCAGTATTCTTGCCTGAAGAAGTCCCACAGGCAAAGGAGCCTTGCAGACTACAGTCCCTGGGGTTACAAAGAGTCAGACACGATTGAGCGAATAAACAACAAGTTGTCTCTTTGCATCAAAGCATCCAAATGACCAGTTTCTCTCTGCTGCCCACAGCAGCAATCACCACTTTGTCTTAGGAAGTTAAGTGATGCTGTTGGTCTCTGCCATCCTGGGATCCTCTGGTCTCTATTCAAGTCAGAGAGCCTTTACTCTTGAAAGCATCTCCCTCTGTCATACCTCTGGTGAGCAGAACAGAGCATATCAGGGAGGCTGGAACCTCCTCACTAATGATTCTCAAAGTCTTCTAAAGGGAATGTCCTCTGGGCCCTCTTGTGAGATGCAGTGTGTGAAGCAAGAGTGTGGGTTACACATAATAAACCCACTCTGACATTTATTCCCTTACACCTCCCTTCTCTACATTACACCAGAAACATTGTGGCATAGCAACTGTTTTTTTTAACCATAAGCCACTATTGAGTACAAATTTCAGTTAACCAAACAAGTCATCCCTTTGGGGCCATTGGTAGCTGTATGTACAAACGTATGAAACCCAGCTTATGCTTAGTCACTCAGTTGTGTCTGACTCTTTGTGACCCCATGGACTGTAGCCTGCCAGGCTCCTCTGCCATGAGATTTTTTTTTTTTTTTCTCCAGGCAAGATTACTGGAATAGGGTGCCATTTCCTCCTCCTGGGGATCTTCCTAACTCGGGGATTGTCTCCTGTGTCTCCTTCATTGCAGATGGCTTCTTTACTTGCTGAGCCACTGGGAAAGTCCTCTGATCCAGAATGCCTCGTAAACATTTCCATATCAATTAATTCAACTGAATCTGGGGTTCAATTCTACCCAGTGTCCACTCCTACACATATACTTCAGGTTTCTGCCAATATAAATTAGCAAAATATTTTAATCATTTTGTTATATAAACTATTTCTTCTTGTATCAGGCTTTTATTTACTCTGCAAGAAAATACTAGGATATAATCCTAGTTATAAGTCTAATGGGGACAATGAATATTCAAGTCTATGTTGAGGAGAATGGGAATTTCCTTGAAAGAAAATACTCAAAATGTGTTTATGACTATGCTTGGCACAAAGAATATATAAACACACACAAACATAAAAAGGAAATCTGCTTCCAACAAAACATCTTAATTCAAAGGATTAGAGTCAAACTTCTTCGTAACAAATACACCAAATTTATTATGAAACTTGATAGGACACTGGATTGAAACAATGTTTGAGAGGGACTTCCCTGGTGGACAAATGGTTAAGACTTCACCTTCCAATGCAGGAGACTCGGGTTAAATCCCTGGTCAGGCAGCTAAGATCCCACAAGTCTTGTGGCCAAAAAGACCAAAACATAAGGCAGTGTTACAACAATTTCAACTAAAGACTTTAAAATAAAGTGATAAAATAATCAACTTTTAAAACATATGTTTTAAGTCTGCAACATGTAAAATTACATTAAAAGAAAATGTTCAGCAGGATTAGATCCAGTGGCTATAAGAAATAAAGGAAGATTTCATAAACACCACAGATGCACTCTGAGTCTCTGACTGCAGCTCGAGGTGAGATTTTAAAGAAGTCATGCTTGACATGTTCCTCCAGGAACATCTTCAGTGCCCTGGACGTAATGCATCACACACAGTCATCTTTGTAGTCCCTGCCACTCAACTGTCACTCAGGCTACCTCATTCCCTCAGGCACTTGTTTCAGTAGAGACTTTATCTCAGTGTTGGCAAGTCATGAAATGTGATTCATCAGATTGCATTGTGTGTCGTGGGCCACTAGCATCCTCTTTCAAATTTGCAAAGGGATCAGCATTGTGTTCCAACACAAGTGAAAGTTGCTAAGTCGTGTCCCACTCTTTGCGACTCCATGGACTATACAGTCCATGGAATTCTCCAAGCCAGAATATTGGAGTGGGTAGCCTTTTCCTTCTCTAGAGGATCTTCCCAACCCAGGGATCAAACCCAGATCTCCTACATTTCAGGTGGATTCTTTACTAGCTGAGCCACAGGGGAAGCCCAAGAATACTAGGGTGGGCAGCCTACTCCTTCTCCAGGGGATCTTTCTGACCCGGGAATCAAAGTGGGGTCTCCTGCATTGCAGGCAGATTCTTTACCAACTGAGCTATCAGGGAAGCACAAGGGCAAATCCAAATAAACTAAAGCTGCTGTGTCTTAGAGTCTGATTCCTAGGATGGCACCTGGAACCAATTTATGTTACTGTCAAGGTCCTGTCCCAAAGCAAAACTGCACCAGATGCTTGAACAGAAAATAAATAAATAAAGAGAATACAAGAAAATTCCAACCAGGTTGTTGTTCTTTCATTGCGAAGTCATGTCTGACTCTTTGTGACCGCCATGGACTGTAGACCACCAGGCTCCTCTGTCCATGGAACTCTTGAGGGTCCTCTGTCCATAGAATTCTTCAGGAAAGAATACTTGAGTGGGTTGCCATTTCCTATTCCAGGGGACCCTCCCGACCCAGGGATCAAATCTGTGTCTCCTGCATTGCAGGCAGATTCTTTACCCTCTGAGGCAACAGAGAAGCCCCACAAATGATGGTGATGTATCCTAAAGTGTTGAATATATCAGTTTTGAATGTAATCAATTTTGAATGTATAGAGTAAAGGTGCTCAAACTTTAGGATACAAATGATGCCAATATGTCCCAAAGTTGGAGAACCTTTAATATATACATTCAAAACTGATTTTCATGAACATTTATCTCTCTTTCCCTTCTCTAAAATGTTTTATAAACTTTCATAGACATGATTCAAAGTCAGTAGAGGGATTGAATAAAATTGTAATTTTTATTCTCATTTACAATTTAAAAGCTATTTACCACATAAAGTATCACACTTCTTTTCTTCCAAATGTATCAGTACAGGAGAGAAAGATACAGATGGACAGACAGCAAGAAAAAAAAAAAAAAAGGAGAGCCTTAGCCTTACAATGGTTACTTATGTAAGAGATGATAAACATCCCTTTTTTGGAAAAATATCAGAAATAAGTTTTAAAGTTAATGACTTGCTCAGATCAGAAATTATTAAGTACATTTAAAAAATATAGCTGTTTTATTATCTGATGCAAAAGATAAGCTTTTTTGCAACAATTATCAACTGTAAGATAAATTAATACACAAAAGGTCAATCAAATAAATACGCCATTGTCTAAATAATATCAAAAACCTAGGGTATTTCCATAATACTCTCCTATATCAATATGTTTCTTTTAGCAGTACTTTTTGGTAGTGATCAAGACAATATAAAAGGTTGAGCTTTGACTTGGGTTTCCATTAATTTTTATGTACTACAAATTAAAAGCAAAACATATCTTTGGGGAAAATTTTACTTTATTGAATGCAAATTTAATTTTTTAAAATAACTCTCATGATGTGCTATTATTTGCACACCTGTGATAATATTACATTTCATATTTCACATATATTATTCAATTACATATTTTATTTAGGACCTTTTTCCCTAAGACATTAAATGGTTATTCTTTTTCATAGACTTTCATTAAATCATATGAAACTAAATTTTAGTCTGATTCCTGAATGGCATATAATTACTGTAACTTTTAATGGTTTTGACTTAGAATGTAAGGGTCACATTAAGTATGTTATAACCCCCAGGCACTTAAAAATTAGCAGCCTCATAAATACTTCACAGTGACAAAGCACCTATAAAACTGATGTAAATCTAATATGGATGTCACCATTCTCAAATTTTCTTCTTGTATGGATAGAATTACTCTTTTATTACCATAATTTTAGATAACCTTTATACAGAGTTAGTTTATATTATATTATTATGATGTATTATGAACATATATATATAAACAGAAGCACACAATAAAATAAATTTTTTAAAAACTTCTTTAAAAAATAATCAAACATTTAAATATATATGATCGCACACTACCTCAAATAGAGCTGAATATTTTTTTTTGTAAAAAATTAGTAGTAGTATCCTGTTACCTTTAAAGATAATCAAATCTTTGGGAAGAAATATATGAAGAGTTTTTTATTTAGTCTTAAAATATGGCTACAAAATTTTACACAATAGAGTCCAATTTTTGTTTACATATGCAGTTCAGTTCAGTTCAGTTGTTCAGTCATGTCTGACTCTTTGTGACCCCATGAATTTCAGCACGTCAGGCCTCCCTGTCAATCACCAACTCCCAGAATTCACTCAGACTCACGTCCATTGAGTCGGTGATGCCATCTAGCCATCTCATCCTCTGTGGTCCCCTTCTCCACCTGCCACCAATCAAACCAAGCATCAGAGTCTTTTCCAATGAGTCAACTCTTCGCATCAGGTGGCCAAAGTACTGGAGTTTCAGCCTTAGCATCATTCCTTCCAAAGAACACTCAGGACTGATCTCCTTTAGAATGGACTGGTTGGAACTCCTTGCAGTCCAGGGACTCTCAAGAGTCTTCTCCAACACCACAGTTCAAAAGCATCAATTCTTTGGCGCTCAGCTGTCTTCACAGTCCAACTCTCACATCCACACATGACTACTGGAAAAACCATAGCCTTGACTAGACGGACCTTTGTTGGCAAAGTAATGTCTCTGCTTTTCAATATGCTGTCTAGGTTGGTCATAACTTTCCTTCCAAGGAGTAAGGGCCTTTTAATTTCGTGGCTGCAGTCACCATCTGTAGTGATTTTGGAGTCCAGAAAAATAAAGTCTGACACTGTTTCCACTGTTTCTCCATCGATTTCCCATGAAGTGATGGGACCAGATGCGGTGATCTTCATTTTCTGAATGTTGAGCTTTAAGCCAACCTTTTCACTCTCCTCTTTCACTTTCATCAAGAGGCTTTTTAGTTCCTCTTCACTTTCTGCCATAAGGGTGGTGTTATCTGCATATCTGAGGTTATTGATATTTCTCCTGGCAATCTTGATTCCGGCTTGTGTTTCTTCCAGCCCAGCGTTTCTCATGATATACTCTGCATATAAGTTAAATAAGAAGGGTGACAATATACAGCCTTGACGTATTCCTTTTCCTATTTGGAACCAGTCTATTGTTCCATGTCCTGTTCTAACTGTTGTTTCCTGACCTGCATACAGATTTCTCAAGAGTAGAGGTTGGTTTAAAGTCACAATTAACGTTAAGTGGTTACTGTTAGCTGAAAATTATAGGGCTTGGATTCTTTTTTTCTATCTTTTAAAACAAAACAGAATTGGTAGGAAGGACAGTTTCCTAGCAGTTTCAAATATTTAATTTAGTTGAGATTCTCAATTAATGATCAACTTTATCAAACTAAGAGGGTCAACTAATATACTTAAACTAAAAATACAGAAATTTAGAAAGATAGATTACATTTAATCTGCTTTTAATCTAGATTGGGGACATTTAAAAGAAAAATTATTTTGCTGATATCCAAGTGAAATACAGTCTAACATATTTTGAAAGCATTTACTATTATGTAATTAACATTAATGCCTCAAAACTTAGTTCTATCTGTGATGAATAGAAACAATTCCTTTTCACTCATATTCTCATCCATTGAAGACCAAGAGTTGTGTCATGGCATGGCACTTAAAAATTAAACTTCTATTTATTTCAAAACATATGTTTTTAAAGTTCTAGTTAATATCATAACAGACTTAGCTATAAGAAATTTATCAGAGCATACTGGTAACCAAGGGAGAAGGGGGCAACAGAGGAGGAAATGGTTGGAGAGCATCAAGACCTCAATAAACATGAATTTCAGCAAACTCTGGGAGACAGTGAAGGACAGGGGAGGCTGGTATGATAGAATCCACGTGGTCACAAATAGTCAGATACCACTTAGTGACTGAACAACAATGAATTGGTAAAGGACAATATTGCAACATGAAAGAGGAAGAAGTTAGGGAAGCTGGAGGGAAGGTAAGTGCTGAAAACCTTAGGGAAAGCAAAAATGTATCCTCAGCCAAACATCAATTCATCAACACTGGGGGACTTTTAAACAAAACCTTCCTACTTCAAAGTGGTTAATAGCTTCCTTAAAGGACTATTCCACCAGGGCCAATGAGGCCACATACTTCCTTTACTTTTTTTTTTTTTAATCAAGAATCTCTTTTATTGATTATCAGAAACATTACAAACATCTAATATGAACAAATTGTAACATGACAGTATTTAGTTTGAACAATTAATACATTTCAGATATAATATTATACATATTTCAATGTTATTCTCCCCAATCATCCCACCCTCTCCCGGTCTCAGAGTCCAAAAGTCTGGTCTATACATCAGTGTCTCTTGCTGTCTCGTAAATAGGGTTATTTTTACCATCTTTCTAAATTCCATATATATGCGTTAGTATACTGTATTTGTGTTTTTGTTTCTGGCTTACTTCACTCTGTATAATAGGCTCCAGTTCCATCCACCTCCTTAGAACTGATTCAAATGTATTCTTTTTAATGGCTGAGTAATACTCCATTGTGTATATGTACCACAGCTTGCTTATCCATTCATCTGTGGATGGACATCTAGGTTGCTTCCACGTTCTGGCTATTGCAAACAGTGCTGCTATGAACATTGGGGTACACGTATCTCTTTCAATTCTGGTTTTCTCAGTGTGTATGCCCAGCAGTGGGATTGCTGGATCATAAGGCAGTTCTATTCCCAGTTTTTTGAGGAATCTCCTTACTGTTCTCCATGGTGGCTGTACCAGTTTGCATTCCCACCAACAGTGCAAGAGGGTTCCCTTCTCTCCGCACCCTCTCCAGCATTTATTGCTTGTGGACTTTTGGATAGCAGCCATTCTGATTGGCGTGAAATGGTATCTCATAGTGGTTTTGATTTGCATTTCTCTGATAATGAGTGATGTTGAGCATCTTCTCATGTGTTTGTTAGCCATCTGTATGTCTTCTTTGGAGAAATGTCTATTTAGTTCTTTGGCCCATTTTTTGATTGGGTCATTTATTTTTCTGGAATTGAGCTGTAGGAGTTGCTTGTATATTTTTGAGATTAGTTGTTTGTCAGTTGCTTCATTTGCTATTATTTTCTCCCATTCTGAAGGCTGTCTTTTCACCTTGCTTATAGTTTCCTTTGTTGTGCAGAAGCTTTTAAGTTTGATTAGGTCCCATTTGTTCATTTTTTATTTTATTTCCAATATTCTGGGAGGTGGGTCATGGAGGATCCTGCTGTGATGTAAGTCAGAGAGTTTTTTGCCTATGTTTTCCTCTAGGAGTTTTATGGTTTCTGGTCTTACATTTAGCTCTTTAATCCATTTTGAGTTTATTTTTGTGTATGGTGTTAGAAAGTGTTCTAGTTTCATTCTTTTACAAGTGTTTGACCAGTTTTCCCAGCACCACTTGTTAAAAAGATTGTCTTTAATCCATTGTATATTTTTGCCTCCTTTGTCAAAGATAAGGTGACCATATTTGCGTGGATTTATCTCTGGGCTTTCTATTTTGTTCCATTGATCTATATTTCTGTCTTTGTGCCAGTACCATACTGTCTTGAAAACTCTCACTGTTTGCAGATGACATGATCCTCTACGTACAAAACCCTAAAGATTCCACCAGAAAATTACTAGAACTGATCAATGAATATAGTAAAGTTGCAGGATATAAAATTAACACACAGAAATCCCTTGCATTCTTGTACACTAATAACGAGAAAATAGAAAGAGAAATTAAGGAAACAATTCCATTCACCATTGCAATGAAAACAATAAAATACTTAGGAATATATCTTCCTAAAGAATCTAAAGACCTATATATAGAAAACTATAAAACACTGGTGAAAGAAATCAAAGAGGACACTAATAGATGGAGAAATATACCATGTTCATGGATTGGCAGAATCAATATAGTGAAAATGAGTATACTACCCAAAGCAATTTATAGATTCAATGCAATCCCCATCAAGCTACCAACAGTATTCTTCACAGAGCTAGAACAAATAATTTCTCAATTTGTATGGAAATACAAAAAACCTCGAATAGCCAAAGCTATCTTGAGAAAGAAGAACGGAACTGGAGGAATCAACCTGCCTGACTTCAGGCTCTACTACAAAGCCACAGTCTTCCTTTACTTTCAAATGCAAATGTCCACTGTCTGGTTTGGACTCTATGTGGAGGAGGATCAGAGAAAGGAGAAATTCCCTGCATCTCATACGTTCCTTGAGGGCCTTCTCCACATCTAAAGCAGGTCATCTAGCAGAACTCAGTTTATGAAAAGGAACTCAATTCCACTGTGGGATGACTCAGAGAAACACAATCTTACTTTGAGATGAAAGAAAGCTTTCTGAATTCTAATTCTGAGTAGTCTGTTAAATATAAGTCATTCTATTTCCCTTTCTTCACGTAACTGTATTTCCATGTAATTGTATTTGCCACCCCTCTACCACTCATTATATTAATAAACAACTGGGAAACATTTAATATATAAAGATACAAATTATTTACCATAGACAAGAGAGTTCCAGAAAAATATCTGTTTCTGCTTTATTGACTATGCCAAAGCCTTTGACTGTGTGGATCACAATAAACTGTGGAAAATTCTGAAAGAGATGGGAATACCAGGCCACCTGACCTGCCTCTTGAGAAATCTGCATGCAGGTCAGGAAGCAACAGTTAGAACTGGACATGGAACAACAGACTGGTTCCAAATAGGAAAAGGAGTACGTCAAGGCTACATATTGTCACTCTGTTTATTTAACTTATATGCATGCAGAGTACATCATGAGAAACGCTGGGCTGGAAGAAACACAAGCTGGAATCAAGATTGCCAGGAGAAATATCAATAACCCTCAGATATGCAGATGACACCACCCTTATGGCAGAAAGTGAAGAGGAACTAAAAAGCCTCTTGATGAAAGTGAAAGAGGAGAGTGAAAAGGTTGGCTTAAAGCTCAACATTCAGAAAATGAAGATCACGGCATCTGGTCCCATCACTTCATGGGAAATCGATGGAGAAACAGTGGAAACAGTGTCAGACTTTATTTTTCTGGGCTTCCAAATCACTGCAGATGGTGACTGCAGCCACGAAATTAAAAGGCCCTTACTCCTTGGAAGAAAATTTATGGTCAACCTAGACAGCATATTGAAAAGCAGAGACATTACTTTGCCAACAAAGGTCCGTCTAGTCAAGGCTATGGTTTTTCCAGTAGTCATGTATGGATGTGAGAGTTGGACTGTGAAGAAAGCTGAGTGCCAAAGAATTGATGCTTTTGAACTGTGGTGTTGGAGAAGACTCTTGAGAGTTCCTTGGACTGCAAGGAGATCCAACCAATCCATTCTAAAGGAGATCAGTCATGGGTGTTTTTTGGAAGGAATGATGCTAAAGCTGAAACTCCAGTACTTTGGCCACCTGATGCGAAGAGTTGACTCATTGGAGAAGACTCTGATGCTGGGAGGGATTGGGGGCAGTAGGAGAAGCGGACGACAGAGGATTAGATGGTTGGATGGCATCACCGACTTGACGGACGTGAGTTTGAGTGAACTCCAGGAGATGATGATGGACAGGGAGGCCTGGCGTGCTGCAATTAATGGAGTCGTGAAGAGTCGGACACGACTGAATGACTGAACTGAACTGAACTGAGGCTCTTTTAATTTTGGTCCAGATATTACCCACAATGTAGTTTTCTTAAGCTTGTTGTAAAATATTTTTGAAACAACCAAGGTAAAAGATCAAGTGAACAAATTAAAAAAATTCATTAAAAATACTCAGGCAAGAAAGAAGAGGAAAAGAAAAATAATATAAGCAGGATAACTGTCAAAAACAAAATAAGACTGTTTATTTAAACCTAGCCTATGAGGTTCTCTGGTGGCTCAGACAGTAAAGAATTTGCTTGCAATGAAGGAGACTTGGTTTTGATCCCTGGGTTGGGAAGATTCCCTGGAGAAGGGAATGTCAATCTACTCCAGTATTCTTGCCTAGGAAATCCCATGGACAGAGGAGCCTGGCGGGCTACAGTCCATGGGCTTGCAAAAAGGAGGACATGACTGAGCAACTTTTACTTTCTACCAAATTCATACAAAATATAAAAGGAATAAGTGCTCCAGATGAAAAAAGGAAATACTGGATAGACAAAATAGCAAAAACAACAACATGCGGCTTAAAAGAAGCAAAGTAAAACACACCAAAAAATTAAAAACTTTGCAATGAAATAATGAATAAAAATAAATCATAGAAACATACCAAAGAGGAAGCTGTGTAGCTTTATTAATAATAATCAAATAGAATTTCTGGGACACTTCATGATGATATATTGTTCAATTTACTAATATAGCTTCATTATATAAACAGCAAATGTTTCTAGATTAAATTGTGTAAAGGCACATTCACAATGATGTGAAGCCTTTCAATACATCATTTCCCACAATTGATAGATCAGATACTAAAATCACATCATTAAGGCCATTGAAAAGTTGGTAACAAATTACAAACTTTACCTTACCTAAGTGAAAGTGAAAGTCACTCAGTCGTGCCCAACTCTTAGCGACCCCATGAACTATACAGTCCATGGAATTCTCCAGGCCAGAATACTGGAGTGGGTAGCCTTTCCCTTCTCTAGGGGATCTTCCAAACCCAGGAATCAAAGCCAGGTCTCCCACACTGCAGGTGGATTCTTAACCAGCTGAGCCACCAGGGAAGCCCATGAATACTGGAGTAGGTAAAATACCTAACCCAAGGGACATATATAAATGACATCTGCAAGAAGTCCAAAAATGCATTGTTTTTCCATATATGGAATCATTACCAAAACTCAACAGACCTGGGCCATAAAGCTCATCTCAATATCTTAAAAATTAAAATTATACAGGGAATATTATGTGCACTGAAGTTAAAAGTCAATTAAAAAAAAAGAAGAAGATACTGGTCTTCCCTGGTGGTCCAGTGGTTGTGAATCCACCTGCCAGTGAAGGTGACGTGGGTTTGACTTCTGGTCTGGGAGGATCCCACATACCTTGGGGTAAATAAGCCTGTAGGCCACAGCTACTGAAGCCCACAGGCCCTACAACCCATGCTCTGCAACAAGAGAGACCACTGAAATGAGAAGCCTGCACACCATGACTAGAAAGTAGCCTCCACTCACTACCTCTAGATAAAGTCTCATACAGCAACGAAGAACCAGCACAGCCAAAATAAAATAAGGAATTATTTAAAAGGAAGAAAATAAAATATTTAACTAAAAAAAGTCAGCATCAAGGCACCTACTAAACACATATCCTCATATTTTTAAATATGCACTACAACTTAACATGAGTGAAACTTATAATGGAAATTGAAAAGTATTCTAACTGATTAAAACAAATATATAAACATGGACTCTACATATACATCACACCGTAATCCCTTCACTCCGTATTCTTAGCTAAGTGGTGGGAGAGGTGGTCCCCCTACTCTCATATCTGTTAACAAGAGACCATGGAGAATGGCTCCCAACAACACCCATTTCTCTTTTCTATACCATCTTAGTTTTTGGCAAATTTCCCCTAAAATATCTTAGGCTACTAACCACTTCATTTAACATGCCCACAGGGTTTGGGATCAACTCCATTCCATGTGCTTCCTATAATATTTCATTCAGGCCACTGTCAACAGGACTTCAAGCTGCAGGACAAGAATACATGGCATCCTGGCCTTACCCATGTTCTTCACTCCCAGGAGACTATGCAGAGACACCCAGGTGGGTGCTGTGCACCCAGTGGGTCTGTGTCACATCTGAGAAAGCCCAGACTCAGAGACACTCCACCTTCAACAGGCTAGGAACACACTTGCACAAGCTCTGCTTAGGAAAGGGTCATTAGTTTCATGATCCTGGACAGCAAATTCTACTCAGTGTAGCCAAGCAGAAGATACTGGCTCCATCTTGCAGGTCTGTTCACCACCCAGAAGTCCTTAGTAAGATATTTCAGAACAAAATCATCAGGCTCACTGCCAAGAAAATGTACAGACATGTGAGAGACAGATATATTGCTTTTCTTTTTAATTAGAAGATAATTGCTTTACAATAGTGTTAGTTTTTGCCATACATCAACACGAATCAGCCATAGGTATATACATGCCCCCAGTGACTGCTGAGCATCCCTCCCCCCTCCCACTCCATCCCACTCCTCTAGTTATAACAGAGCACCAAATTTGAGCTCCCTAAGTCATACAGAAAATTCCCACTGGCTATCTATTTTACATATGGTATGTATATGTTTCAGTGCTACTCTATCAATTCGACCTCCATCTCATCCCCCACTGTATCTGCAAGTCTGTTCTCTGTCTCCTCATTGCCACCCTGAAGATAGGTTTATTAATACCACCTGCCAAGAAGTTGTACAGGCAGGTGAGAGCTATGGAGATGTGTCTCTCAACATTAGCAAGGTGGCTAGATATAAATCATGCACAAAAAACAACTGCATGTTTCATTACCAAAAAAACAACTGCTCAAACATATTTCCGTAAAAAATAATGATTGGATGCACCTAAAACAAATCTATAATAATTAAGATGGTTTGAATTTCACAGGGAGATACAAATATATCAGTGGTATAGAATTATCAGTCCTGCAAATCAGCACACACAATTAAACAGGAATACAAGACAAAAGTCACTCAGTCCACCAGGCTCCTCTGTCCATGGGATTCTCCAGGCAAGAATACTGCTGTGGGTTGCTATTCCCTTCTCCAGGGGATCTTCCTGACCTAGGGACTGAACCCAGGTCTCCTGCACTGCAGGCAGATTCTTTACCATCTTAGCCACCAGGAAAGCCCAAAGATAGAAGTGGGCCCAGGTAGTGCCAGGGGTAAAGAACTCACCTGCCAATACATAAGAGACATAAGAGACATGGGTTTGATCCCTGGGTTGGGAAGATTCCCTGAAGGAGAGAATGGCTACCACTCCAGTATTCTTGCCTGGAGAATCAATCTCATGGACAGAGAAGCCTGGAGGGCTACAGTCCATGGGGTCACAAAGAATCAGACATGACTGAGGGAACTTAGCATGCACATAAAATAAAAGTATCTTTACAAATAAAAATAATAATCAAAAACTATGCTAGGTGGATTAGACATATCAAATTAACCTTTACATTGGATATGATGAACATTAAGCCCACACACTAACAGGCCTGAACAGTGTAAACATAATATTTCATTATTAGGTAACACCCCTGCACAGAAATATAGCACAAAACATACCATTGCCCAAAGACCTATAGTTAGGTGAGGACTGTCCATCTGGGGTCCCTGGAAAGAGATCCTTTCATCACAAATGCTTACAGCACGCCCAACGAAGCTAAGCCACGTAACACTGCACAGCTCTGTGGGTAAGAGAAGAAGAGCTGGTCTGCATGCTTCTGTGGTTGCAGAAAATTTCTTTTGACAAAGGCTGTGCCAGAAATCCAGAAGGCTGCAGAATGCTGTCTGTAGAAGGGAATCATAAAACTAAACTCAAATTGTTATTGGTAAATATTGTGTGTACCATATCACCCCAGCCCTGAGCAGCCTAAAATTAAGACATTTATCTCCCACAGTTTTGGTAGGTCAGGAACCAGGCTATGCATTAACTTCTCTGCTTCAGGGAAGTCACCTCAAGCAAGCCTCGGCTGGGGAAAGGCTGACTGCTGAGTGGGCTCACTGGCTCACCTGGCTGCGGAAGGACACAGGTGCTCACAGGTAGCAGCTACCTGAAGATGTCCACAGTATGACTCCTGACAAAGCATCTTCCGCTTTAGAGTGAGGAAGGATGGGCTGGACCACACAGACTATGAAGAAGTCAAGGGGAAAGGGAGAAGGGAGCAAAGATTGTGCTCAGATCCTCTTTCTCACTGGGGTGAAGGTTTATCCTTCACTAACTTGCTCCTAATTCCAAGAGACTCAGTTAGTCCATCAGTAAGTTCTTAGATCTCAAATTGAGTTTTTCAATCAAATCCTGAAAGTTGGGGGCATGCCACAAAGTCCCTCAGTCATGTCCGACTCTTTGCAACCCCATGGGCTATATAGTCCATAGAATTCTCCAGTCCAGAATACTGGAGTGGATAGCCTTTCCTTTCTCCAGGGGATCTTCCCAACTCAGGGATCGAACCCAGGTCTCCCACATTGCAGGTGGATTCTTTACCAGTAGAGCCACCAGGGAAGCCCACATACAATGGAATGGTACTCAGCCATTAAAAGGAATGAAACAATGCCATTTGCACCAACATGGATGGACCTGGAGATTGTCATAATTTAGTAAGTAAGTCAGAGAAAGAGAAATCATATTGCTTATATACAAAATCTCAAACATGATACAAATAAGCTTATTTAAAAAGAGAAATAAAGTCACTGATGTAGAAAACAAGTTTATGGTTACCAGTGGGGAAAAATGGGGAGGGATAAATTAGAAGGTTGAGATTGATATGTACATACTTCTGAATATAAAATAGATAATTAAAGAGGACCTACTGTATACCACAAGAAACTGTACTCAATACTCTGTAACAGCCTATATGGGAAAATAATCTAAAAAAGAGTGGATATATGTATATGCATAAATGACTCACTTTGCTGGACAACAGAAATACACAACATGTAGATAGTTCTTTTCAATTAAAAATTAATTTTAAAAAAGGCATGCCAAACAAGGAGAAGGAAAGAGCAAACAGAGACAAACAAAAGAGGGAAAAGTAACAAACAAAAGAGGGAAAGAGCAGAGGGAGTCCTGAGGAAGCACACAAACTGTGTCTAGATGCTTACTTGTAGTATCGTACCGAACATTGTGTAATTCCCCGCACAGGTTTTCAGAAGACGATACTAAGTGGAGAACAAGTTATATGCTTCTGTATACACAACTCATAAAATGCAAAGTCAGAAAAGGATATCATGGTTTCATTTGGTATACTTTGTCACTTCTGGCTCTGACAAAGACAGAAGTTGACTGCCCATAAAATCTATAATGGAATATGGGATTGGCTTTAAAAATGGGATGGGATGGAGAGGGAAATGGGAGGGGGGTTAGGGATGGGGGACACATGTACACCCATGGCTAATTCATGTCAATGTATGGCAAAAACCACTACAATATTGTAAAGTAATTAGCCTTCTAAAAATTGATCATAATGGCTTCTAAAGCTGCATGATGGTAACGTAAATAAGCATTATGCACAACAGCTGCCAGCCCTGCACAACAGCTGCTTTATGAAATCAAATAAGTCTTCAGCTCTGATGAGCAGAATAAGAGCCTAGAAATGACAGCAAAGTTGGCCCTGAGGACAGGAGGCTGCAGCCACACATTCTGTGTTTAAAATGTAAGCATCATTAGTGAGATCGAACAACATGTTAATATTCCCATCATGTGTGATTGTGACCCAAGCTCACACCACTTCAAGTGAAGTGGTGTGCACTATGAAAAGGAAAGTAAGAAATGGACACTGAAAAAAAAAAAAGTCAGACCAAACATTAAGGCCTTTGATTCTACTAGGGTGACATAACTCTCTCTTTCTGCACAAGAAAAGCATTAAGGCTTCATCTCTCAAGTGTCTATGGGCATCTGTGGGACCAGAGATATTAGTCCATGGCCGTTGAAAGAAAGTGGGAAAATGATGAAAGCCAGGAGGGTGTTGAACTCTCTCTCATTTCCCATTTGAATGCTTCTATTCTCCTCAACACAATGGTCATCTCCTCTTCACCCTGCAAAACTTCTCAATGAACAACAGAAATTTGCTGCTGTAGTAAATTAAAGCTAAGACTGGATGCGGATTTTGCAAAAGTAAAAAACATATATTCACATTTCAAATAACTGTATTTCTTTGGTTCTCATGCACATTAAATGTTGTATAGTTAACATTTGTTGTGGCATAATTTCCAATAGGTATACAGACAGAGTCATTTATACTTCATTAGAAGTCATGCAAAGATTAAGAAAATTATCAGTAAATATACCAGAGGGAATAAGAATTACAAAGCATATTTAATATCAGGAGATTTTTCTTGTTCTGTAAGTGCAGTTCTAAAAAGTACCATCTGCTTTGCCTGATACACTCAGGTGAATGAGAAGATTCATATGGTTAGTCTTTCTAATGTTCAGGGTTATGATTAAAACAAACTTTCTATCATCTCTTATTGAAAGAAAGTTTGAGATTGGATAATTATAGGCTCTTGAAAGCTGAGCACTGAAGAATTGATGCTTTTGAACTGTGGTGTTGGAGCAGACACTTGAGAGTCCCTTGGACTGCAAGGAGATCTAACCAGTCCATCCTAAAGAATATCACTCTTGAGTGTTCATTGGAAGGACTGATGCTAAAGCCGAAACTCCAATACTTTGGCCACCTCATGCAAAGAGTTGGCTCATTAGAAAAGACCCTGATGCTGGGAGGGATTGGAAGCAGGAGGAGAAGGGGACGACAGAGGATGAGATGGCCGGATGGCATCACTGACTCAATGGAAATGAGTTTGGGTGAACTCCGAGAGTTGATGATGGACAGGGAAGCCTGGCATGCTGCTATTCATGGGGTCGCCAAGAGTCAGACACGACTGAGTGACTGAACTGACTGACTGATGTCATAAATGTTATTTCTCTTTTAATTTCTTTGTTTCTCTTCTATTTTCTATTTTTCTTTGCTCAAGTTAATTAGTGGAATTATTTTTTTCAAGAGAAAATATGCTGTTATTGAGATATACTTGCATGCTTGCTGAGCTTCAGTCATGTACAACTCTTTGTGAACCCATAGGCTGTAGCCCATCAGGATCCTCTGTCCATGGGATTCTCCAGGCAAGAATACTGGAGTAGGTTGTGATGACGTCATCTAGGGAATCTTCCCCACCCAGGGGATCAACCTTGTGTCTCCTGCAGTTTCTACATTACAAGTGAATTCTTTAGTGCTGAGCTACTAGGGAAGCCCCATTTTATATTTGACATATACACGATGTGGGTTTAAGATGTACAATATGTAGATTTGATAAATTTATGTATTGCAATATGATTACCACCTTAGCATGTGCTAGCACCAATATTTCACATAATTATCACTGCTCTGTTTTGTAGTGGGAAACTGTACAAACTAGCTTCTTAGTAACTTTGCTGCCTTTAATAGAGTATCATTGACTATAATCACTCTGCTGAACAATAGATCACCAAAACTTGTTTATCTTTTAGTTGAGAGTTAGAGCTCTTTAACAATATCTCCCCAATTCTTCCACTCCCAGTCCCTGGTAACAACCACTGTACTGAGTTTGGCTTTTCTAGATTTCACATATAAGTGGTATCATAAAGTATTTTTCTTTCTCATTTTGATTTATCCCACTTAGCATAATATTCTCAAGTTCCATCCATGTTGTTGTAGATGACAGGATGTCCTTCTTTCTAATGGTTGAATAATAGTCCGTGTGTGTGTTTGGTTTGTGTGTGTGACTTTTTTTTTCTCCATTCATCCACTGATGGATGCTTAGGTTTTTTTCCAAATCTTGGTTATTATGAATAATGCTGCAATAACATGGAAGTGCAGACATCTTTCCAATCTCTTGGTTTTTTTTTTTTTCCTTTGGAAATATTCCAGAAGTGAGATTATTGCATCATTGGTAATCCTATTTTTAATTTTTTGAATAAATTCCATACTGTTTTCTGTAGTTGCTGAATCTATTAACATTTCCACCAATGGTACACAAGGGAGCCCTTTTCTCCAAACCCTTGCCAACCATTGTTATCTCCTAGCAGAAAATGTAGGGAACAAGCTCATTAGCATAAGTTTGGGGAATGGTTTTCTGATATAAGCAGAAAAGCACAGATAACAAAAGCAAAAATAATAAAATGGAATTTCATCAAAGTAAACAACCAAAACTCCCCACACCAAAAGAGATGATCAACAAAAAGTCAACCTACATAATGGGAGAAGATATCTGTAAAGCACATACAAGGATAAAGATTTAATATCCAAAATACGTAAAGAGCTCATACAACTCAAAACCACAGCCCAAACAATCCAACCGAAAATAAACACAAGATAAAGAAGTTAATAGATGCTTTTCCAGATAAGACATCCAAATGGCCAAACGGTACATGAAAAGATGTTCAATATCAATAATCATCATGGAAATGCAGACCAAATCCACAAGATAACAACTCACATTTGTCTGAATAGCTTCATCAGGGAAATATGTTTTAATGTGAATGTATTTTTAAAGGGATTGTTTAATCAAATATAGGAATTTTAAAATCTATTTTAGAAATTTTCAGATCATTATTCATATGTACAGTTTTCCTAGTTAAAATATCCTTTTTGATTTAATATTTGGAGAAAGTAATTTGTAAGAAAGTGTCTGCCTCTGAATTAAGGAGAGTGTCTGCCTCTGAATTCTCACCTATGTATGTGAAAATACAGGTTTCATCTGAGAGGAATTTGTCTAAAGAAGTAATAGAACCATTTTGTAAGTTTGCCTTAAGTATGTTAACACGTGGGATTTCCCTGGTGGTTGCAGAGGGCATGAGTTTGACCCCTAGTCAGGGAACTAAGATCCCAAATGCTACAGAGCCTGACCAAAAAAAAAAAAAATTATTAAGACAAAAAAGGTACTCAGAATCAAACTTATATGTGTGTGTGTGTGTGTGTGTGTGTGTGTTAACATGCAAAACTGCCATTTTCCTTATGTGCATAAATCTTTGTGACTAAAAAATCAACATTTATAGTCTAAATTTCACAGTAGACTCAGAAAATATACAAATTCCCAAAGTTTCAAATGGCTTCTAACCAAAACCAAAGTGATTCTGTGACAAGCTAATGGGATTTTCAAATATAATCTGTGTAAGATGTTGAGTGTTTTAAGAAACCTGAATACATTAAAGGGCTTAAGTTTAACAATCCACATTAGAAGAATTTAATTCTCTCAGCCCAAATGATCTAATTCACTAAAATGGAAGCAAAGGTAACAAAACACATCCTGCTGATTCTACTTTAATTCACTTTATGATTTTATTGTTACTTACCAATACTATTAGGAAAAATGATTAATGGCAGGTCATCTTATTTTCTCCATTTTATAAATAAGAAATTGGAAGTTTACTTATTCAATCTTATAGAGCTGGCAAGTGGTGAAGGTTGGATTTGAATCAACCAGATGCTAGAGTCCCTCAGTTAATCCCTATCCTTCAATGACCCCAGGCAGTGCACTTTGTGCGTACCTGTGTGTAAAACACAGAGGCAGTGGGATTGCTGGACCATAAGGCAGTTCTATTCCCAGTTTGAGTGAAGTAAGCCAGAAAGAAAAACACAAATACAGTATACTAACACATATATATGGAATTTAGAAAGACGGTAACAATAACCCTGTTTACGAGACAGCAAAAGAGACATTGATGTATAGAACAGACTTTTGGAGTCTGGGAACTGGAGAGGGTGGGATGATTTGGGAGAATAGCATTGAAATATGTATAATATCATATCTGAAATGAGTCGCCAGTCCAGGTACGATGCCTGATAACGGATGCCTGGGGCTGGTGCACTGGGACGACCCAGAGGGATGGTATAGGGAGGGAGGAGGGAGGAGGGTTCAGGATGGGGAACACATGTATACTTGTGGAGGATCCATCTTGATGTATGGCAAAAGCAATACAATATTGTAAAGTTAAAAAAAAAAAAAAAAAAGAAAGTGAAAGTCAAAAAAAAAGAAAAGAGAAAAAAAAAAAACAACAACACAGAGGCACTGCTCTTTTCATTTTTTTTTTTTTTAGCCCTCATAATGAAGCAGTTAAGATCTTGGTAATGCATACTTATTATAAAATCACAAACCTCACTTCTAGGCCCGATCTGGTTCTGTGTGTGTGTGTGCTCAGCCGTGTCTGACTCTTTGTGACCTCGTGGACTGTAGCCTGCCAGGCTCCTCTGTCCAGGGGTTTCCAAGGCAACAATATTGGAGTGAGTTGCTATTTTCTATTTTGGGGGATCTTCTTGAACCAAGGATAGAACCCACATATCCTTCATCTCCTGTATTGCAGAAGTATTCTTTACTACTGAGTCATTTAGGAAGCCCCATCTGCTTCTGCAGTCCTTGGGGTCCATGGCGTGCTGTAGTTGGACACAACTGAGTGGCTGAACTGAAGTGATCTGCTTTTGGATAAAGACAAATATTCTCAGCATCTTTCTCCTCTTAACTGTAAATAAAGTGTGTCATCAATGTTCTGAGAAGAAAAAAAAATGTGTCATTCAAATTGAGACAATTTAAGGAGAATTTAACAAAAAGATCATTATTTACAAGCATGGGATAGGGCAGTATGCTGCAGTCATACAAGTGAGGGACAGTCACTGGCCCCAGGCCTGAGGAAGGCAGTGTAGGAAACACAAACCTGAGCTTGGATGAGGGAACAGCTGAGTGTAGAGATTTTTGCCTTGGTCTGTGGGTTCACATCCAGCACTGAAATCACCCAGGGACACCCTGGAGGGTGTACAGGGGAATCAATACGACAACCTCCCTCTCACCCTTTCCTCTGATCTTCCAAGTAGGTCTTGCCTTTAGACAAGGGATCAAGTTCACGGGTCCACCCTGACCCAAGTTTGGCAGCACACAGGAGGGGGTTGCTGGGGGTGGGTGGGTAAGGATAGGAGATAAGCCAGTTGGAGCAAAAGGAATCTACATAATGCAGAAGGCTTGCAATAGCTAACACAAAGGATACTCTCTTCCACAATGGAGGTACCACCTCACGCTGATCAGACTTGTCATGCTTAAAAAGTCCACAAATAATAAATGCTGAAGAGGGAATGGAGAAAAGGAAACCCTCCTACACTGTTGATGGGACTGTAAATTGGTGCAGCCACTAAGGAAAACGATGTGGAAGTTTCTCAGAAAACTAAAAATAGAATGAACATATGATCCAGCAATCCCACTCCTGGACATATACACAGACAAACCATAATTCAAATAGATACATGTACCAGTATGTTCATAGCAACACTATTTACAATAGCCAAAATATGGAAACAATATAATGTTCATCAACAGAAGAATAGATAGAGATGTGGTATATATGGACAATGGAATACTATTCAGTCATAAAAATGAATGAAATATTGACACTTGCAGCAACATGGATGGATCTAGATACTATCATAATCAGTGAAGTAAGTCAGAGAAAGATAAATACCATACGGTATCACTTACATGAGGAATCGAAAATATGGCACAAATGAACTTATGTACAAAACAGAAATAGGCTGAAAACATAGAGAACAGACTTGTGGTTGCCAAGGGGGAATCAGGGTAAGGGAGCAAAGGACTGGGAGTTTGGGCTTAGCAGATGCAAGCTATAATATATAGGATGATAAGGCACAGCTCCTACTGTGCAGCACAGACAACTATATTCAATAACCAGTGATAAACTATAAGGGAAAAGGATATAAAAATACAACATATATATGGCTATAATGCAGTCACTTTGCTGTACATCAGAAATTGTCAGTACACTGTAAATCAACTATAGTTTCAATAAAAAATAAAAAATTTAAAGCTATTTCAGTACTATAACAAACATACATGATTATACTGATAAATCCAGAATTAACTTATAATCATACATAAGTAGACTTGAATTTCCCATTAAAAGAGTATGAACCCACATTTATAGGTTTTATCATTCATTTTAAGTATTATGGTGAACAGGAGAATAGTAATTAAAATTTATTTAAGTGGAACTTTAAAGCTGTTACAGTACCACAGTAAGAGATCTGAAGAGGAAAAAGCCAACATTTTTTTTTTTTGCTAAAGAAGGATAAATCCAAGTTCCTTTTATAATTTTAATCAAGTAGAATTAAATTTATTATTAACACAGTAAGAGTCTGTGTTATTTTTTATTTTAAATATTATCATGTATATAAATTACAGTAACTAAAACCACCATGAGATAGTCCACATTAATTTAATTATTGTTTGTTAAAAATATAATTAGAGTTTGTTAGAAATAACACGTAATTTCTAATGAATGGGTAGAATACACTGCTCTAATTGTTATGAAAGTATCATCTCATTCAGCCCTCACAGCAACCCCATGAAAGGATCCAGGCTTTAGGGTTAGAGATGTAAACTATTATACACAGGATGGATAAACAACAAGGTCCTTCTTTATAGTGACCAGCAGGGCATATGAACAAAGACAGATACATACAGAAGGGAGCTCCATTTGAGGAGAGGTGAACTCAAGGAGTGACCCTGAACCCATCATCTGAGATCAAAGCCCTCACAGCAGTGACTAAGCAGTCATGCAGCAATAAACAAGAACCACTGGCTGCCCTCATGAAGTGACTTCCTAGGAAAGGTGCAAAACACTGCAGACAAAAACAAAAGGTAAACATCAGGCACACTCAAAACCCTGACACCTGTCACAAACAGGAAGTGCCTCACCTTCAGAAAATAACAGGGGCAAGTACCCTGCTATTTGTATGACTTTTAAATCTGGTTTCAAGTAAAGCTTACCTTTTAAAATTCAGCTGGAAACCCCTCATCACTATGGCTTCATTGTGTTCCTTTCTAGGGTCTCTGTGAATGTGTCTGCATATTATTTTTCAGTAGCTAAGTCATGTCAAACTGTTTGTGCCCCTAAGGACTACAACATTCCAGGCTCCCCATCCTTCATTATGTCCCAGAGTTTGCTCAAACTCATGTCCGATGAGTCGGTGATGCCATCCGACCATCTTATCCTCTGTCACTCCCTTCTCCTCTTGCCTTCAGTCTTTTCCAGCATCAGGGTCTTTTCCAATGAGTCTACTCTTACTATCAGGTGGCCAAAGTATTGGAGCTTCAGTTTCAGCATCAGTCTTTCCAATGTATATTCAGGGTTGATTTCCTTCAGGTTTGACTAGTTTGATCTGCTTGCTGTCCAAAGGACTCTCAAGAGTCTTTTCCAGCACCACTTTTTGAAAGCATCTATTCTTTGGCATTCAGCCTTCTTTATGGTCCAGTTCTCATATCTGTGCATAACTACTGGAAAAACCATATAGCTTTGACTATATGGACCTTTATGTTACACACCCCCTCCATCAAATCTTCTATTCTTGGTGAAGGATGTGTTGATATCCTTGACTTGAATTGAAATCATTAATTCCCTCTGTGTGAAGTGGGGCAGTGCCTGACATTCTCCTTCTAGAACAGTAAAAATGCTACAAATAGTAGAACTTCTCTAGGAGTCCAGTGATTAAGACTTCATCTTCCAATACAGGGTTAAATTCCTGCTTGGGGAGATAAGATCCCACATGTCTCATGAACAAAAAAACAAAGCAGAATCAATATTATAACAAATTCAATAAAACATGTTTTAATGGTCCATAAAAAAAAAAAACAAAAAACTTCTTAGATATCTGTGCCAGGGACCCAGTGACAAAGTTGACCATCTTTCCAGAGCTGGCATTGGGAAACCATAAGTTCTTGGATCACATCTGCCTGCTAGCTATTTTTGTAAATACAGTTGTGTTGAGACACAGCCTCATGCATTTATTGACATTTTCTTTGACCGTTTTTTTCATTCGGGAACACTTTGGTAGTTGCAACATAGACCAGAGGGCCCACAAAGCCAAATACATTTTCCTATTTACCTTTTACAGAAAAGTTTGCTGACCTCTGTTTTAGAGTAAAACAAAGAGGAAAAGAGTCCTATATTTCACTTCATTCTTACATTGGTGAATCTGTTATTGACTTTTGTGACTGCAAAGTAAATTACATAAAACTGCATCCCGTTTCCCTAGACAATCAGGGATCCAAACCCTTAGGCTTTGTGATGGACAGGGAGGCCTGGCGTCCTTCCGTTCATGGTGTCGCAAAGAGTCAGACATGACTGAGGGACTGAACTGAACTGAACAACTCATCTATAATCAATTAGATGATAATAATCTTCAAAACATAAAAAATAATTATAATTCAATATCATTATACATAATTCACACTCAAAGAGATGAAGTCACTCACAAAATATTCACTCTTTCAGGCATTATTACTGGCAAATTGTATGCCAGTGTTTTATTTTTATTCTAAAATATCTGGTCCATGGAAATAATGAAAAGAAATCATTATTTTTTGAGAGATCTTTTAAACTCCATGCATGTTTTGCACCTGAAAAGACTTTGACTGTGTAGATCACAATAAACTGTGGAAAATTCTGAAAGAGATGGGAATACCAGACCACCTGATCTGCCTCTTGAGAACTCTGTATGCAGGTCAGGAAGCAACAGTTAGAACTGGTCATGGAACAACAGACTGGTTCCAAATAGGAAAAGGAGTACGTCAAGACTATATATTGTCACCATGTTTATTTAACTTATATGCAGAGTACATCATGAGAAATGCTGGACTGGAAGAAACACAAGCTGGAATCAAGATTTCTGGGAGAAATATCAATAACCTCACATATGCAGATGATACCACCCTTATGGCAGAAAGTGAAGAGGAACTCAAAAGCCTCTTGATGAAAGTGAAAGTAGAGAGTGAAAAGGTTGGCTTAAAGCTCAACATTCAGAAAACGAAGATCATGGCATCTGGTCCCATCACTACATGGGAAATAGATGACGAAACAGTGGAAACAGTGTCAGGCTTTATTTTTCTGGGCTCCAAAATCACTGCAGATGGTGACTGCAGCCATGAAATTAAAAGACGCTTACTCCTTGGAAGGAAAGTTTTGACCAACCTAGATAGCATATTCAAAAGCAGAGACATCACTTTGCCCACAAAGGTTCGCCTAGTCAAGGCTATGGTCTTTCCTGTGGTCATGTATGGATGTGAGAGTTGGACTGTGAAGAAGGCTGAATGCCGAAGAATTGATGCTTTTGAACTGTGGTGTTGGAGAAGATTCTTGAGAGTCCCTTGGACTGCAAGGAGATCCAACCCATCCATTCTGAAGGAGATCAGGCCTGGGATTTCTTTGGAAGGAATGATGCTAAAGCTGAAACTCCAGTACTTTGGCCACCTCATGCGAAGATTTGACTCATTGGAGAAGACTCTGATGCTGGGAGGGATTGGGGGCAGGAGGAGAAGGGGACGACAGAGGATGAGATGGCTGGATGGCATCACTGACTCGATGGATGTGAGTCTGAGTGACCTCCAAGAGCTGGTGATGGACAGGGAGGCCTGGCGTGCTGCAGTTCATGGGGTCGCAAAGAGTCGGACACGACTGAGAGACTGATCTGATCTGAAATTTAACAACAGCAACAACCAATACTTGACTGTTTTTGGTATTTAAAAACCTAGTATGGTGAGATGTTTGTTTTAAATATCAAAAGCAGTCAAGTATTGGTTGTTGCCATTGTTAGTCAGTTGCAAAACATGCATGGAGTTTAAAAGATCTCTCAAAAAATAATGTATGGTGAGATCAGGGCTTCCCTGGTGGCTCAGAGGTTAAAGCGTCTGCCTCCAATGCGGGAGACCCGGGTTCAGTCCCTGGGTTGGGAAGATCCCTTGGATAAGGAAATGGCAATCCACTCTAGTACTCTTGCCTGGAGAATTCTATGGACAGAGGAGCCTGGTAGCTACAGTCCACGGGGTCGCAAAGAGTCAGGCAGGACTGAGCGACTTCACTTTTACTTTCTATGGTGAGATCAATGAGCAAATTAAAGTCTTAACTAGTGGGAATATTGACTTAGTGTTGAAATGATTCTTATAATCTGCTCATTTTCATTACAGGTTCAGATATATGTTTACAATTTGTACAGACTCCATTTATATGCCTACCCATTTATATGTCTGTGATTGTAATAAACATAAAACAAAACACATAAATACCCCTTCACATATTTTCAGATAAATTTGCAGTCATGGAAAATTAAATAAATATAATTGTTTATAAGTTAACCAACTCTAGACATTTTATAATTGTGTGTGGTGTGTACGAGGTGCTCAGTTGTGTCTGACTCTGCCACTCTATGGACTGTAACCCGCCAGGCTCCTCTGTCCACAGGATTCTTCAGGCAAGAACACTGGAGTGGGTTGCCAAGCCCTCGTCCAGGGGATCTTCCTGACCCAGGGGTCAAACCCACGTCTCTTGTGTCTCCTGCATTACAAGCAGATTCTTTACCTAATGAGCTACCTGGGAAGCCCATCTATTATGTGAGTATGCATTATAAACCTGACTGATAGATATATACTTACTGATTAAGTGATATATATCAGTTAGTAGAAATGCATGTCTGCCTTAGAAAATGCCAACATCTCACTATGTCAAGACATAGTTCAAATAAAAGAATTTAGTGAAGAACAGAGAAGCAATAAGTGAACTGATCATTTTATTTCATGAATCATAAGAATCAGACTGAAACTGCATTCATGTAATAGAGATTGCTGTATCTATATTTTTGATACTATAACAAATCTCTTGACAAATGGTACTTTTAAAAATGTTAGCTGCAATGTGGAATCTCAAACCGAATCAACAAAATTTCTGTACTCTGTTCCATTAAAATCCATTGGTAGTTTTTGCTTGTGAAAGACTTATGGTATATATGGTTTTCTGACATAATACGTTGGTCATTTGAAAATATTGGTTTGGTGTGTTCTTCATATCTTACAAACATTGACAACTTTCATTATCCAATATCAAAACATCACATCTTTAAATATCACTACTCTTCCTGTCAGAAAAGTGTTCGTTACGGATAAGCTGTCCAACTCACAGTGGGAGACACAATTTTTACAAAATCTGATTTCCTTTTAAAGCTCAAATTCTATCCCTGGCAACAAATACTGTCAAGGGTTTATCTTGACATGATGGGCTAACTTAACTCATTTCCAAGAAAAAGTATGCCATACACCCAAATCAGAAACATTACAGTTTGGCACTCTGAGTCCATTGTGTTCTGTGAAAACAGCAGCTGGGTTCGTTCACAACTTACAGTCACACAAGTGCTTTTCTTGAGAGAAGCATTGTTTCATCAGGAAAAACCCTATAGGCTTACCTCCTCTTTCAGCATACAGAACATTAACAGTACATACACCTGAGGTCAAGACTTAATAAAATATAATCTGAATAGACACACTGTGTACATTCTTCAGCAAAACTGGTATTCTTTTACTCTGAGTATCAGATCAGATCAGATCAGTCCCTCAGTCGTGTCCGATTCTTTGCGACCCCATGAATCACAGCACACCAGGCCTCCCTGTCCATCACCAACTCCCGGAGTTCACTCAGACTCACATCCATCGAGTCAGTGATGCCATCCAGCCATCTCATCCTCTGTCGTCCCCTTCTCCTCTTGCACCCAATCCCTCCCAGCATCAGAGTCTTCTCCAATGAGTCAACTCTTCGCATGAGGTGGCCAAAATACTGGAGTTTCAGCTTGAGCATCATTCCTTCCAAAGAAATCCCAAGGCTGATCTCCTTCAGAATGGACTGGTTGGATCTCCTTGCACTCCAAGGGACTCTCAAGAGTCTTCTCCAACACCACACTTCAAAAGCATCAATTCTTTGTCACTCAGCCTTCTTCATGGTCCAACTCTCACATCCATACATGACCACAGGAAAAACCATAGCCTTGACTAGACGAACCTTTGTTGACAAAGTAATGTCTCTGCTTTTGAATATGCTATCTAGATTGGTCATAGCTTTCCTTCCAAGGAGTAAGCGTCTTTTAATTTCATGTCTGCAGTCACCATCTGTAGTGATTTTGGAGCTCAGAAAAATAAAGTCTGACACTGTTTCCACTGTTTCCCCATCCATTTCCCATGAAGTGATGTATAAGGTGTTTTAAAAAAATGACTCACTACTTTGATTCATGCTAAGGAGTTTTTGCTTTTGCACCATTGTACAAATGTCAAGGCAGTGAACAAAGCAAATAACATCTTAATTTTACCATGAAAATAGTTTTGACATCATGCATCTATTTTGTGGGAGGATCCTCAGGGTCCCCCAGAGGCACTTTGAGGACAACTGCCTAACAGGACTTAAAGTTCTAAGTAAATTCCATTCAGATCAATAAATATTATGTGGCATGCATATATGGACTATTTGGCTGCTTGGAAAAATAAAATGCATTTGAAAGTGTAGCCTGATTACAAGGGAGCTATGGTGGCTCAGTAGTAAAGGATCTGCCTGCCAACGCAGGAGACACAGGTTTGATCTCTGAGTCTGAGAAGATGCCCTGGAGAAAGAAATGGCAACCCACTCCAGTATTCTTGCCTGGAAAATCCCATAGATAGAGGAGCCTGGAGGGCTACTGTCCATGAGTCAAAAAGAGTCAGATGTGATTTAATGACTGAACAACAACAACACAAAATCTATACTATGTTTTTTAATTAACATATAAAATTTTAAAATACTGTCATGTAGTACATCATAGCATTCATGTTAACTGGGCCAAGTTGTTCACTTTATCAGAACTAGGGAATATTCCTTAGTTTAACAGACTCCTTAATTCTTGAAAAAAATAAAAATGTTCAAAATATCCAGAACTAGGGAATCTGTTGCTTGCAACAACGCTTTCAACCTTGCTTCTCCAGGTGGGTTTCACACACCAAAAGCACTGACATCATTTAGGTTTGAAATTGGGAATTTTAGGCTCTACTTCAGGGCTACAGATCAGATGATGTGTTTTACTCACATACCCAGGTGATTCACATGGGCTTTTGACTTTGAGAAGCCTATGGTAAGCTACTTTGTGACAGAAAAAAAAAAAAATATGCTTAAATGTCCTCCAATTCAACCATTACACCATCCATTCACTGAACTATCTACTCTGTGAATGAATATCCTATGGCCCTATTATGTGAAGGGCACTGTGATTGACATTAAAACATATAATGAAGAACCCCTAAAAATGTAGCCTTTGTCCTTAAGGGGATATGACAAGAAAACAAAGGAAAAGTTCTTTTTTCTTCTATATGTGCTTAACTACTCAGTCATGTCTGATTCTTTGTGATCCCATGGACTGTAGCCTAACAGGCTCCTCTGTCCATGGGATTTCCCAGCTAAGAGTACTAGAATCGTTGCTATTTGCTACTCCAAAGGATGTTCCCAATCCAGGAATTGAACTCTGCATCTACTGTGTCTCTTGCTTTGCAGGCAGATTCTTTACTCACTGAGCCATGATGATTTCCTAGGCAAGAATTCTGGAGTGGGTTACCATTTCCTACTCCAGGGGATCTTCGTGACCTAGGGATCAAACATGGGTCTCCTGTTTGGCAGGTGGGTTCTTTACCACTGAGCCATCTGGAAAGCAGAGAAAGTAGCACATAAAGCAATCCCAAAGAGTGAAACTGAAACAGAATTCTTAAATCTCTAGGGTAGGAAATGGGGGAGTCCCCTCTGCCTGTCAGCTGTTCCCTAACAGAGTGGAAATCTATAGAAAATTGAACCCCTGCAGCTGCTATTGGGTTATCAGAGCTACTGGTACCAATGAAATATTTGAGCTGGGAAGACAAGGAGCATGGTTTTAAGTCCAAGAGGTCTGACTCCATGGCTGATGAAGAGTTTTCCTGTATTTCCTTTCACTGAATTTTTTTTTTTAGTAAACTCTTTTTATCTGCATCTCTGTGTTACTTGCATCTTAAGAGCCCAAAGCTAAAATAAAATAGTCAGAAAGAGCCAGTTAAGTCTCTACTGTGCAAAACTGGAGAAAAGCCAGGATTCTAAACTGGAGCTGCCCCAGTCCTCCTTGTTCCCTTCATACCACAGTAAAAAGTCTTACAAGGAAAGGAGGGGGAAGGCTTGCCTGCTATTCCCTTTGAGAACAAAGGCACCATCAATTTAATAGCAGGAGAGATTTATTTTTAATTAATTTGAGCCTGTTCACATGGAATTCTACTAGACAGCAATTTAACCCAACTCTGCCAAGCCTTTTCTGCAGGGGACCATCTGTGCTGTGCCCTGCAAACAATGGTACTCAAATTTACTGGGGGGCTTCCCAGGTGGCTTCAGTGGGTAAAGATCGTGTCTGCAATGCAGAGTGGCTAAGACCTGTCTTACTCTTTTGTGATGCCATGGACTGTAGCCCACCAGGCTCCTCTGTCTATGGGATTTGCCAGGCAAAAATACTGGAATGGGTTGCCATTTCCTTCTCCAGGGGGTCTTTCCAGCCCAGGGATTGAACCTACATCTCCTGCACTGGCAGGTGATACTCTACCGCTGAGCCACCAGGGAAGCCCACCGATCCTTACATCCTCCTTGTAATAAGGGTAAAGAGATACATATTTACATCTTTTGAGTTTATCTTTTCATTTCATCTTATATCATTTCGAGGGGTGTGAGTAAAAGAGGTCTTTGTTTAAACTCCAGTAAGTTCTAGCTGTCTTATTTGCAGTCAAGTTTATTTCATATTTTTATTTTTACAATGTTGTCTTGGTTTCCACCATACAACTATAACTATACATATATCCCTTCCCTCTTGAGCCTCTCTCCCTTCCACCCATCCAACCCCTCAGGTAAGGAGTACAGTTGATTTACAATGTTGTGATAATTTCACAGGTGTTGAGCAAAGTGGTCCAGTTACACATACATGGATCTATTTTTAGACACTCAAGAGATTTTGGTTTTCTGGGTCTGAAATTGGGCCAGGAATCTTCACTTTAACAAACGTCCAAAAGTCTGATGTCATAACTGATCAAAGAGGCATTGTATTAGAACATCATAGTGAGTTATTTAAGGTTTGTCTTCATCAAAATAAGAAGAGAAGCTAAGGTTTGAAGTGTGATGTGTGGAGAACATATATCCTCGAGAAGATGATTTTCCATGTTCTGGCTAGTAACAGGAAAGATAATTATAGCTTAGCACTCTTTTAAATAATTTCCTGCTTTTTAACAAACATATGGACCCAATATGCCATTAAACAACTTGCTAGCTAGGAGCATTTCAACTCCATTTGGAAGAAACATGCTCAGCTTCACTGCACTACTTAACAGAACTGGTGTCTTCAGGTTACACCAAGCTGCTAATGCTAGCTGCCAGCAAATGTGCTACTTTCTGGCAATACGTGTTTTCCTCTTTTATCTCGAGGTAGTCCAGATCTTTGAAAATATGCATAAAAATGTCAAGATCCTGTTTCTCATAGGGAATGTTATGCGCGTGTGTGTAACTACACAGAGCATAAGTAATTCAGACCTGGTGCTGTTGCTATGAAATGCTCTTATTTTTTGCACGTTCTTCCTCCTTAATGCTAATGTTAACTGCAACATTTCTCCTCAAATTGTTTTCCTCTTCATTTTATAAAAAAGAGACACTTTCAACTGTCACAAGAAGTTTGATTTGCTAAGCTCTCCATTGCATTAAAAAAAAAAGTTATTGGAGCATAGTTGCTTCACAATGCTGTGTTACTTTTTACTGTACAACAACGGAATCAGCTATATGTGTAAATGTATCTCCTCTTTTTGCATTTCCTTCTTTTAGGTCATTTAGGTCACTACAGAGCACTGAATAGAGCTCCGTGTGCTATTCAGTAGGTTTTCATTAGTTATCTATTTTATGTGTAGCATCAATAAGTGCATTCATGTCAATCCCAGTCTCCCAATTCATCCCACTGTCACCTTCTCCCTTGACATCTATACATTTATTCTCTACATCTGCCTCCCTTGCCTTTTTAACATGAGCTTTACTGTTTCTAATAGCTAAAGCATAAAAAAGAAAAAAAAAGTTTGGTGACCTTCCACAGAAAAATCCATAAAATGACTGAGCAGCCTAAAGATGATTCTAGCAACAAAATTTCCTTAAACACCAATGGAGAGGAATGGTAGCAAAGAATCATTTACTAATCATAACTTTTCACTGTCAAACATCTGGATAGCAAATGAGAGTGGTTATTAAGTAAGTTTACAAACCCTGCATCACACTTAGCCCATTTTGGTACTGGAGAAATGCTGAAATGTTCGTGATGAAGATTTTCAGGTTGTGGTGCTGTACTCAGGTACACTGAGAGTTACAACAGTCAGTGAGGAAGATGTCCTGACCTGACGTTGAGAAACTCACAGGTAGAGAGGAGGATAAGCCACCTGCAGGATCTAGTAAGAGAAAGTGTCAGAGGTAGAGCTTCCCAGGGATTCAAGTTAGCAAGGATTCTCACGTTCAAACTGAGACCAGTATCAGTTCAGTCAATCAGAAAAATTAATTGACTCAATGTCAGGTATCACTGCAAAGAAGGAGGAACATTGCTCTGGGCTGCTCAGGTTATTTTGAGGGGTTATTGAAATAATGAAGAGGTTATGATGCATGATGACTGTCCTATTTCTGTTCTGGATGTTATATTTCTGACAGGACATTAGGAGCTTGCATAAGACAGATGTGGACCATGGGAGGAGTCTTTTTTCCCTTCCTTGACTACTCAATCATTAGGGCCAATCTACCTTCTCTGTTTCCCCTCTCTGTGAATGTAAGTGTTACAATTTGTCTTCACATGGTTTATACATAAGATGTCATTTACGCTCTCTGGAAGGACAGGAAAATACAAACAGAGCTGCCAGAAGCATTGATTTTACTTTATTATAATTGATTAGACAATGGAATTCTCTCCAGAGTCAATTCTAAGTCACTTGTGTTATGCACCAGGGTCTATTAGTATGGATCTAGATTACCATAAACTTAATTTCCCTATTTCCCTTCTTCTTTTATAACTACAAAGGCCTCATCGGCTTCAAAGGGATGAGTTACCAAGAAACAGGATTCATTTACCTTCTCCTCTCCAACATATATCCATTCAAAAACAACTTACTGGATTACTTAGAGAAATGGCCTTAAAATAATTACCTGCAAAAATTTTACCCCTATATTCCAAGATATAAACAGTAGAAGAACACAGTTTCGGTTATCCAGTGGTGCGGTAACTTGTGGCTATCTGTTAACACATAGTAGAATGCTTTACTCATTGCATTGTAACAAGATAATAGCAAAAACAATATAATAACAGCAAGACAGCAACATGCCCTGACATTGAGGACTTTTATCAAGAAGAAAATAAAAGGGACTATATATAAAAGGAATAATAGATGGTGTTTGCCTCTGTGTGAGTGTGTATGTGAATGTTCATGTGGGTATTTCAACTCAAATGCTTCATTCCTTTTTATTCCTCATGCACAGCTTTGAAAAATAAGGCTACTTTTTTCAAATACCAGGTATGCTTTCTAAAATTAGGTCAGAGGAGAAGCAGGTCAGAGGAAAGCTAGTGCATCAGATGGGATTTGTGTATTTACTGTCTAGGCTACTATTAACAAAATGAAAGAAAGTGAAAATGAAGTCACTCAGTCAACTGAGCATCAACAAAATGAGGGTTACTCTCTCCCAGAATTCTAGGTAAAATTTCACAGATCAGATCAGATCAGATCAGTCGCTCAGTCGTGTCCGACTCTTTGCGACCCTATGAACCGCAGCACGCCAGGCCTCCCTGTCCATCACCAACTCCCGGAGGTCACTCAGACTCACACCCATCAAGTCAGTGATGCCATCCAGCCATCTCATCCTCTGTCATCCCCTTCTCCTCCCGCCCTCAATCCCTCCCAGCATCAGAGTCTTCTCCAATGAGTCAACTCTTCGCATGAGGTGGCCAAAATACTGGAGTTTCAGCTTTAGCATCATTCCTTCCAAAGAAATTCCAGGATTGATCTCCTTCAGAATGGACCGGTTGGATCTTCTTGCAGTCCAAGGGACTCTCAAGAGTCTTCTCCAACACCACAGTTCAAAAGCATCAATTCTTCGGCACTCAGCCTTCTTCACAGTCCAACTCTCACATCCATACATGGCCACAGGAAAGACCATAGCCTTGACTAGGCGAACCTTTGTTGGTAAAGTAATGTCTCTGCTTTTGAATATGCTATCTAGGTTGGTCATAACTTTCCTTCCGAGGAGTAAGCGTCTTTTAATTTCATGGCTGCAGTCACCATCTGCAGTGATTTTGGAGCCCAGAAAAATAAATTCTGACACTGTTTCCACTGTTTCCCCATCTATTTCCCATGCAGTGATGGGACCAGATGCCATGATCTTCGTTTTCTGAATGTTGAGCTTTAAGCCAACCTTTTCACTCTCCACTTTCACTTTCATCAAGAGGCTTTTGAGCCCCTCTTCACTTTCTGCCATAAGAGTCGTGTCATCTGCATATGTGAGGTTATTGATATTTCTCCCAGCAATCTTGATTCCAACTTGTGTTCCTTCCAGTCCAGCATTTCTCATGATGTACTCTGCATACAAGTTAAATAAACATGGTGACAATATACAGCCTTGACGTACTCCTTTTCCTATTTGGAACCAGTCTGTTGTTCCATGACCAGTTCTAACTGTTGCTTCCTGACCTGCATACAGATTTCTCAAGAGGCAAATCAGGTGGTCTGGTATTCCCATCTCTTTCAGAATTTTCCACAGTTTATTGTGATCTACACAGTCAAAGGCTTTGGCATAGTCAATAAAGCAGAAATAGATATTTTTCTGGAACTCTCTTGCTTTTTCCATGATCCAGCAGATGTTGGCAATTTGATCTCTGGTTCCTCTGCCTTTTCTAAAACCAGCTTGAACATCAGGAAGTTCACGGTTCACATATTGCTGAAGCCTGGCTTGGAGAATTTTGAGCATTACTTTACTAGCGTGTGAGATGAGTGCAATTGTGCGGTAGTTTGAGCATTCTTTGGCATTGCCTTTCTTTGGGATTGGGATGAAAACTGACCTTTTCCAATCTTGTGGCCACTGCTGAGTTTTCCAAATTTGCTGGCATATTGAGTGCAGCACTTTCACAGCATCATCTTTCAAGATTTGGAATAGCTCCACTGGAATTCCATCACCTCCACTAGCTTTGTTTGTAGTGATGCTTTCTAAGGCCCACTTGACTTCACATTCCAGGATGTCTGGCTCTAGGTCAGTGGGCTAGACATATCAAGATTCAGACCAGATATTGATGTATTCTGATGTCTTAAGTTAGGTCTACTGCTTCCTTCAAGAAGTTAGAGTCTGCAGAGACAATCTATGAATATTTATCATTAGTTCAGTAGACATGCTATTATATGGTTGAAAAGTATTCTAATATTGTATGGTTGATTTACTTTTCCCCATAGAATTATTTCCATACATTTTAAGATGTAATTTAATAGCTTTTTTTCCTCCACAGGAATATTTTAATTTCTAATAGTGATGTTTACTATATTTGTTTTTCCCATCCCATAGGAAACACATTCACAAATTGGCTTAATACCCAGTACTTAAATTACACATTCTACTGTTGGAGAAACCTTCTGTGACAGAGAAGAATAAAATATGTCATTAATATGTGTGTTAACTATAATCTATCAACTTGCTTCTCCATTATTTTAGTGAATAAAAACATCCTATCGGAAGTAGGGTAACTCTATAATTAAGATTCAATTTTAGATGATTACATGCAAAACCATAACGTATTCAGCTTCTAAACACTGAAGTATATCTCTCTGTGACTTTCTTCTTTATACAGGGAATAACTGACATTCAATAGAAATTAAGATCATTTTAATTTACTTAACACTTCATATTCGTTTTGGAGACAACACAAAATAGAATCAAATGAATGTTTATGCTACAGAACGCTTAGTGAGATTTTAGCACTTGTAGGTTCTAGAATGGTTTACCTTGAAGTGCCGGTTAAGCATCACTTACTAAATGTATGAGAAATTATGAACAACCTATAAATTATGAATCCACATGAGACAGGTTACATTTGTTTCCAGACCAGGGGCCTGTGCTTTCAATAACAGGAAGCATAATTTATACCCCCATATTATATCCACTTCCATGTGGTGATCAGGAACGCATAAAAGATGGAACTTTTATAACATACTATCTGATTCATAAATTACTATGGTAGGTAAATTCAAGGCAGTCATTTATGGATTTCGGTTTCATGAGAACTGCTGCTACTGACAGTATAAAGGGACACCCTGGACTTCCCTTTAGTACTTTTAATTTGGATGCCATCTCTACTGGAGGAAAAGTATCCACTCATATTTTCTTAGTATCCCCAAGGCATCTTTTTATTACTCTTATTCCATAGACTATATGAGTTTTAATAAAGTGATAACAGGCACCCAGTGTAATACAATACACCTCAGTTAGGACTGGTTCTTTGTGGTACTTTAGCAACAGCAGTATCAGGTCATTTCATATCTTTAGCTTTCTAATAAAATGACTTTTTAGTTGAGTAGTAGGTCAGAGGAAATCCAATAAAAGAGCAGGAGAAAGAAAAGATAAAAATATGAAAAGATGTGTGAATATACTAAAAATCACTGAATTGCACAGTTTTAGTAGGTGAATTGTATGGTATGTGAATTGCATCTCAATAAAGCTCTTAAATAAGACATAAAAGGGACAGGACAGGGTGCAGCAGGCAGGAGGAACTTGGGGAGCTATCATAATTTAAGTAAATGGTTCTTCTGAACATCTCAGGCTCAGTTTATGTTGCTTTCAACCAAGTTTGTTTTGTTTTATTTTTATGTTTTAGAATAAGTGTAACCGTAAGTATTTCATTTATCACTGCTCTAATTCTCACTTCTCTAGTGTTTTTTTAGTGTTCTGAACTAGATGATAGAATAAAATGTGCAAATTTAAATTGTGACAAATATATTTTCTATTATCTATGTGAAAAAATAATAAAAATAAGAAAACCAAACAGACTTTTCTCCATCTTTTACAATCAGAGAGCTCCTTCATTTATGATTCTGAATTTTCTCTAAACATTTCTGATGTATTTTCAAAGTTCTATGGCTTTATCAATTTATACATTATTTTTAGGTAAGCAGTAATGAAATAAAGATATATAATGTCATAACAATAAATATAAAAGGGGAGGGATCCTAAGATGGCAGAGGAATAGGGCGAGGATACAACTTTCTCCCCCACAAATTCATCAAAAGATCATTTAAACACTGAGCAAATACCACAAAACAACTTCTGAATGCTGGTGGAAGACACCAAGCACCCAGAAAGATGGCCCATTATCTTTGAAAGGAGGTAGGACAAAATATAAAAGATAAAAAGAGAGACAAAAGAGTTAAGGATGGAGACCCGTCCAGGGAGGGAGTCTTAAAAGAGGAGAAGTTTCCAAACAACAGGAAACCCTCTCACCAGCAGGTCTGTGGGGAGTTTTGGAATCTCAGAAGGCAACATAACCTGGAGTTAAAAATAAATAAAACCCACAGATTACATGCCTAACTGCAACTCCCAGTGGAGAAGTAGTCCAGACGCTTGCATCCACCACCAGCAAGCTGGGGCTGAATAGGGAGGTGCGGGTTGCATTCCTTATGGTAAGGACCAGGCCTGAATGCCCTGAGGACAATCTGAGGGCACTACCATGAGATAGCAACCCAAACCACTGGATAGCCAGATCAGATCAGATCAGTGGCTCAGTCGTGTCTGACTCTTTGCAACCCCATGAACCACAGCACGCCAGGCCTCCCTGTCCATCACCAACTCCCGTAGGTCACTCAGACTCACATCCATCAAGTCAGTGATGCCATCCAGCCATCTCATCCTCTGTCGTCCCCTTCTCCTCCTGCCCCCAATCCCTCCCAGCATCAGAGTCTTCTCCAATGAGTCAACTCTTCGCATGAGGTGGCCAAAATACTGGAGTTTCAGCTTTAGCATCATTCCTTCCAAAGAAATCCCAGGGCTGATCTCCTTCAGAATGGACTGGTTGGATCTCCTTGCACTCCAAGGGACTCTCAAGAGTCTTCTCCAACACCACACTTCAAAAGCATCAATTCTTCGGCGCTCAGCCTTCCTCACAGTCCAGCTCTCACATCCATACATGACCACAGGAAAAACCATAGCCTTGACTAGACGAACCTTTGTTGGCAAAGTGATGTCTCTGCTTTTGAATATGCTATCTAGGTTGGTCATAACTTTCCTTCCAAGGAGTAAGCATCTTTTAATTTCACTGCTAATATATCGGCAATTTAGAAAATCACTATAGAAAATTGCACTCTTCTTGTATATTTTCCTTAGTGGATTGGTGCAGAGAAGATTCTTGGAAATCTGGAGTAACCCTGCAGAGCAATACAAGGACCTCAAAATTTTTCAATAATACTTAACCTTGCTTTAGTGTGTATGAAACTTTACATGCTGGATTAAATTGAGAATCCAGGCTTAAAATTTTTATTTGAATTTTTCAGTTGTTGGAGGAATGCTTAAACATTATTTATAAACCCTGTCCAGAGTTCAGTAAATACTTTAACATCCATGTTTTTTTCTTTCTGTGAAAAACTTATCTGATGGAATTTTTTTAATTCCTTATATAGGTTCAGTAAAAATCTAGGCAAATGCAAAATTAGTGGTAGATTATTTTGTCTTTCAAAGAATGAAAAGAACATTTGTCTCATTAGATCCTGAAACATATGGCACAGACACTGCAAATAGACTCTTTCTGTCCTGTAATGTCATATAAGCCATCTCAGGATTTAACTCAAGATCAAGAAGTTAGGCTAAACTATATTAAAAGGCTGTTCTGGGTACTGTCAGGTAGGGTAGATGTTAATGGAAGTGAGAGTCATAACATGTGATTATACTGGGTGGTTCCTCCTAATAATCTACATATTTACTGTGTGATTGGTCTTGTGTATTTCCCTCAGTGGATGGATTGGTACAGAGAGGATCCTTGGAAATCTGGAGTAACCCTGTAGAGTAACAGAAAGGACCTCAAATTTTTTAAATTTTGACTTCTTTTGCCTTATTCCATTTTCCAGCTCTATATTAGTAGAGGATTTACAAATGTATCTGTTTACAAGATGGTTTAGAGGAAGTAAACAGACACGTTTTAGTGCATACACATTAAAAATAGATAAAAATGATATAGTATGAGCATTGCACAACATTTGAGTTAGATGTAATTTGATATATATGGAAGATAATTTTAAAGTAAGCTTATTTATAAGAACTCTATTTTGGAAGTGGCTCATAATCTTAAACATTCCTATCAGTTCAATTAAGTTGCTCTGTCACATTCGACTCTTTGCAATCCCATGGAATGCAGCTCGCCAGGCTTCCCTATCCTTCACCATCTCCAAAAACTTGTTCAAACTCATGTCCACTTCAATGATGCCATCCAATCATCTTACCCTCTGTCATCCCCTTCTCCTCCTGCCTCAATCTGTCCCAGCATCAGGGTTTTTTCCAATGAGTCTGTGCTTATTATCAGGTGGTCAAAGTATTGGAGCTTCAGCTTCAGCATCAGTCCTTCCAATGAATGTTCAGGGTTGAATTCCTTTAGTTTGACTGGTTTGATCTCCTTGCTGTCCAAGGGACTCACAAGAGTCTTCTCCAACACCACTGTTCAAAGCATCAATTCTTCAGCTCTCAGCCTTCTTTATGGTCCAACTCTCACATTCTATACATGACTACTGGGAAAACCATAGCTTTGACTATATAGAGCTTTGTCAGTAATGTCTCTGCTTTTTAATACATTGAGTTTATCATTGTTTTTCTTTCAAGGAGCAAGCATCTTTTTTTAGTTTTTTTGAAGGATAATGCTTTACAGAATTTTGCTGTTTTCTGTCAAATCTCAACATGAATCAGCCATAGGTATTTATAAGGCATCAATGGAGAAACAGACATAGAGAATAGACTTATGGACAAGGGGAGAGGGGAGGAGAGGGTGAGATGTATGGGAGAGTAACATGGAAACTTACATTACCATATGTAAAACAGAATTTGCTGTGCCAAATTTACCAATGAAAATTTGCTGTACGTCTCAGGAAACTCAAACAGGGGCTCTGTATCAACCTAGTAGGGTGGGATGAGGAGGGAGACCGGAGGGAGGTTCAAAAGGGAGGAGCTATGTGTAAACCTAAGGAGCAAGCCTCTTAATTTCATGGTTGAAGTTTACCATCCACAGTGATTTTGGAGCCCAAGAAAATAAAGTCTCTCACTGTTTCCACTGTTTCCCCATCTATTGCCATGAAGTAATGGGACCGGATGCCATGATCTTAGTTTTTTGAATGTTGAGTTTTAAGCCAGGTTTTTCACTCTCCTCTTTCAGCTTCATCAAGAGGCTCTTTAGTTCCTCTTAACTTTCTGCTGTAAGGGTGATGTCATCTGAATATCTGAGGTTATTGATATTTCTCCTACATTCTTAATTCTAGCATGTGCTTCATCCAGCCCAGTATTTCATCCAATATACTTTGCATATAAGTTAAATAAGTAGGTTGACAATTACAGCCTTGATATACTCCTTTCCCAATTTGGAACAAGTCTTTTGTTCCATATTCAGTTATAACTCTTTCTTCTTGAGCTACATACAGGTTTCACAGGAGGCAGGTAAGGTGGTCTGGTATTCCCATCTCTTTAAGAATTTTCCACAGTTTGTTGTGATCCACACAATCAAAGGCTCTAGCATAGTCAATGAAGCAAAAGTACATATTTTTCTGGAAATCTCACTAACTTTGTTCATAGTGATGATTCCTAAGGCCCACTTGGCTTCAGACTCCAGGATGTCTGGCTCTTGGTGAGTGATCACATTATCATCCATTATCATGGATGACTATTCTGTATACTATTCTTTGTATAGTTCTTCTGTGTATTCTTAATATCTTCTGCTTCTGTTAGGTCCGTACCATTTCTATCCTTTATTTTTCCATCTTTACATGAAATGTTCCATTGGTATCTCTAATTTTCTTGAAGACATTTTTAGCCTTTCCCTTTCTATAGTTGACCTATATTTCTTTGCATTGTTCACTTAAGAAGGTTTCCTATCTCTCTTTGCTATTTTTTGGAACTCTGAAGTCAGATGTGTATAATGTTCCTATAATGATTTTATGTTTGAGATAAACTTGGTAATATGATTAACATTGCTGTGGGCAAAGAATGTCTTTAGTCAATGACATTATTATTCCACTTTAAAAACAATCAAGGTGACTGGTTGTCAGTAATTATCAATACAGACCGCTCTGAATATCATGAAGTATAAAAATTACAAGCTTTTCAACTTATTTTCATTACGGGAGTAAAAGCAAAGTATGTAATCTGTTTTAAGGAAGAAAGGTGGGTTGTGATTAGTCAGCCACAAAAACAAAGTAATGTCATTTCAGCAATATGGATGGATCCAGAGATTGTCTTACTAAGTGAAGCTAGTCAGAGAGACAAATACTATATGATATCACTTACATGCGGAATTTAAAAAAATGATACAGAAGAACTTATATACAAAACAGAAATAGACCTACAGACATAGAAGACAAACATGGTTACCAAAGGTGAAAGGATGGGGAGGGATAAATTAGGGGTTTGGGATTAACATACACACACACTCACACACTATATATATATATATATTCATACAAACAACAGGCCCTACTGTATAGCATAGGGAAATGTATTTGATATTTTGTAATAACCTATACATGAAAAGGCAGAGGAACCAGAGATCAAATTGCCAACATCCACCAGATCATGGAAAAACCAAGAGGGTGCCAGAAAAACATCTATTTCTGCTTTATTGACTATGCCAAAGCCTTTGATTGTGTGGATCACAATAAACTGTGGAAAATTCTGAAAGTGATGGGAATACCAGACCACCTGATCTGCCTCTTGAGAAATTTGTATGCAGGTCAGGAAGCAATAGTTAGAACTGGACATGGAACAACAGACTGGTTCCAAATAAGAAAAGGAGTTCATCAAGGGTGTATATTGTCACCCTGTTTATTTAACTTATATGCAGAGTACATCATGAGAAACGCTGGACTGGAAGAAACACAAGTTGGAATCAAGATTGCCGGGAGAAATATTAATAACCTCAGGTATGCATATAACACCACCCTTAAGGCAGAAGGTGAAGAGGAAGTAAAAAGCCTCTTGATGAAAGTGAAAGTGGAGAGTGAAAAGGTTGGCTTAAAGCTCAACATTCAGAAAACGAAGATCATGGCATCCGGTCCCATCACTTCATGGGAAATAGATGGGGAAACAGTGTCAGACTTTATTTTTCTGGGTTCCAAAATCACTACAGATGGTGACTGCAGCCATGAAATTAAAAGACACTTACTCCTTGGAAGGAAAGTTATGACCAACCTAGATCACATATTCAAAAGCAGAGACATTACTTTACCAACAAAAGTTCGTCTAGTCAAGGCTATGGTTTTTCCTGTGGTCATGTATGGATGTGAGAGTTGGACTGTGAAGAAGGCTGAGTGCCGAAGAATTGATGCTTTTGAACTGTAGTGTTGGAGAAGACTCCTGGGAGTCCCTTGGACTGCAAGGAGATCCAACCAGTCCATTCTGAAGGAGATCAGCCCTGGGATTTCTTTGGAAGGAATGATGCTGAAGCTGAAACTCCAGTACTTTGGCCACCTCATGCGAAGAGTTGACTCATTGGAAAAGACTCTGATGCTGGGAGGGATTGGGGGCAAGAGGAGAAGGGGATGACAGAGGATGAGATGGCTGGATGGCATCACTGACTCGATGGATGTGAGTCTGAGTGAACTCGGGAGTTGGTGATGGACAGGGAGGCCTGTGGTACTGCGATTCACGGGGTCGCAAAGAGTCAGACACGACTGAACGACTGGTCTGATCTGATCTGATACATGAAAAGAATCTGAGAATATATATATGTGTGTATATATATATATATATGTAACTTAATCGTATCCCTGTGTAACTGAAACTAACCTAACATTGTAAATAAAGTATACTTCAATTTAAACAGTTTAAAAAACCCTCATTGAAGTAAGTCAGTGATGATCAGCAAAGAGAAAGCACACACACTGGCATGTATAAGTACAATTTGTGTTGAATATGCCATCTATATCACAGAGACGAGTAGAACTATTCTGGATATGTGTGTATATAAATTATTATATATTACTAATTAATAATTAATATAATCTGTATTAATGTATAAGAAAAGGAAATGGCAACTCACTTCAATATTCTTTTCTGGAGAATCTCATGAACAGAGGAACCTGGAGGTTTACAGTGCATTGGGTCACATGGGTCAGACACAACTTAGCAACTAAACAGCCAAAAAATATTAATATATTGATGTCCCAGGTGGCACAGTGGTAAAGAATCCACCTGACAATGCAGGAGATACAAAAGATACATCTTCGATTCCTGGGTCAGGAAGATCCCCTAGAGAAGGAAATGGCAATACACTCCAGTATTTACTGCCTGGAAATCCCACGGGCAAAGGAGACTGGTGGGCTACAATCCATGAGGTTGCAAAGAGTCAGATATGAGTGAGTGACTGAGCACACATGCACATTAATTAATATATCATTATGTATTATTAGTATTGGCCATTGATATTATTGATGATTATTATTAATAATTGTTATTTAAACTGTAGAGGTAACTGACACACTGTGACTTCATGGAGCCATTTCCTTCATAGTGGTCATGCCGGGAACCCACGTGTCACTCAGCAGTGTCAACACTCGTCACACATCAGATGGCATTTAATAAAGTCAGGCTTCATCATCGTCTTGTCTCATGTGTTACAAGGCTTAGGAGTTAGTGCGAATGAGACTGTTTCCTGGGGCCCTTCTCCCACCATACATTTTAGAGGAACACTGATGGAAATGAAAACAGAAATGACAGCAGAAGCTAAGATATATTTTGCTGTTATAATCTCCCAGGTAATTTAGTAACTAAACTATATACCTAATCACTTTTAATCCTTGCAAATTTCTCTTTAGACTGTTAGATTATCAGCTTGCCTTTGCTGCAGCATCAGAAAAGATGGATGTTTCAGGCAGTCCATTAAATATGAACCCATTAGAAGTTGGTGCAGACTACAGAGGCACCCATTCACTGTTTTCACTTTGGTAGATTCAGCATCACACACTCTTGGTCAATATGGAAGGTAAAATCAATGTAAAACCACTGATGCTATTCTTACATATACATTAGTCTGTCAACAAATATATTTTTTTCCAAATATATTCTGGAGAGATTCTAAAAAGCACATATCTGGGTATGAATAGATGTTTCCATTTTTAAGATCATCAATATAAATATGAACTGCCACTGGATATAGAGAAATTCTCCACAAAGAACAAATCATTCTCAACTCTCAAATTTCCATAGGGAGAGAGGACATTTTAAATTTATATGTTTTCTAATCAGAATGTTTTCTGTTTTATAAGATAAAACTGTCTATCCCATTAATCATTTAGTACCGTGTCTGCTTTCCTAGCGCTTCAGGGAAACACGATCTACTTGCTAACACAAAAGAAATTATTGTCAGGAACACCTTATTCCTCTTCATTCGCAAAGGTTTACAAAAATGCCTTTTTAAATAAATCTTTTTTATAGTTTTGCATTTACCAATTTCAATATGTCACTTCTGGTAATTATTTTATAAATTTTCATAGAGCAGAAGTTGTCACTTTGATGTTTAATTTCAGGTTTACCTATTGTTTTAGCTGAAAGCATCCTTATTTATCTGGGAGACAGTGAAGAACACAGAGGCCTGGCCTGCTGCTGTTCATGGGGTCGCAAAGAGTCAGATACGACCTAGCAAGTGAACAATGATAACATTCATTTTTAAAATTCAGAAAATAGATACTTCAATCTGTGCTTGAGATTTAAAAAAAAAAAGTTGTTCCAGACATCCTGGAATGTGGAGTCAGGTGGGCCTTAGGGAGCATCACTACGAACAAAACTAGTGGAAGTGATGGATTCCCAGTTGAGCTATTTCAAATCCTGAAAGATGATGCTGTGAAAGTGCTGCCCTCAATATGGCAGCAAATTTGGAAAACTCAGCAGTGGCCACAGGACTGGAAAAGGTCAGTTTTCATTCTAATCCCAAAGAAAGGCAATGCCAAAAAATGCTCAAACTACAGCATAATTGCACTCATCTCACATGCTAATAAAGTAATGCTCAAAATTCTCCAAGCCTGGCTTCAGCAATATGTGAACCGTGAACTTGCAGATGCTCAAACTGGTTTTAGAAAAGGCAGAGGAACCAGAGATCAAATTGGCAACATCTCCTGGATCATCAAAAAAGCAAGAGAGCTCCAGAAAAAAAACATCTATTTCTGTTTTATTGACTATGCCAAAGCTTTTGACTGTGTGGATCACAATATACTGTGAAAAATTATGAAACAGATGGGAATACCAGACCACCTGACCTGCCTCTTGAGAAACCTGTATGCAGGTCAAGAAGCAACAGTTAGAAATGGACATGGAACGACAGACTTTTTCCAAATAGGAAAAGGAGTACATCAAAGCTGTATATTGTCACCCTGCTTATTTAACTTATGTGCAGGGTACATCATGAGAAACGCTGGGCTGGAAGAAGCACAAGCTGGAATTAAGATTTCTGGGAGAAATATCAATAACCTCAGACATGCAGATGATACCACCCTTATGGCAGAAAGTGAAGACAAACTAAAAAGTCTCTTGACGGAAGTGAAAGTAGAGAGTGAAAAAGTTGGCTTAAAGCTCAACATTCAGAAAACGAAGATCATGGCATCCGGTCCCATCACTTCATGGGAAATAGATGGGGAAACAGTGGAAACAGTGTCAGACTTTATTTTGGGGGGCTCCAAAATCAGTGCAGATGGTGACTGCAGCCATGAAATTAAAAGATGCTTACTCCTTGGAAGGAAAGTTATTCCCAACCTAGATAGCATATTCAAAAGCAGAGACATTACTTTGCCAACAAAGGCCAATCTAGTCAAGGCTATGGTTTTTCCTGTGGTCATGTATGGATGTGAGAGTTGGACTGTGAAGACAGCTGAGTGCTGAAGAATTGATGCTTTTGAACTGTGGTGTTGGAGAAGACTCTGGAGAGTCCCTTGGACTGCAAGGAGATCCAATCAGTCGTCAGTCCTGGCTGTTCATTGGAAGGACTGATGTTGAAAATGAATCTCCAATACTTTCGCCACCTGATGCACAAAGCTGATCATTTGAAAAGACCCCAATGTTGAGAAAGACTGAGGGCATGAGGAGAAGGGGACGACAGAGGATGAGATGGTTGGATGGCATCACCGACTCAATGGACATCGGGTTGGGTAAACCCCAGCCGTTGATGATGGACAGGGAGGCCTGGCGTACTGCAGTTCATGGGGTTGCAAAGAATCGGACATGACTGTGCGAGTGAACTGAACTGAACTGAACTAAGTTGGTCATAGCTTTTCTTCCAAGGAGGAAGAATTATTTAATCTCATGGCTGCAGTCACCATCTGCACTGATTTTGGAGCCCAAGAAAAGAAAGTCTGTCAGTGTTTCCATTGTTTCCCCATCTATTTGCCATGAAGTGGTGGGACCAAATCCTATGACCTTTGTTTTTTAAATGTTGAGTTTTACTCCAACTTTTTCACTCTCATCCTTCACTTTCATCAAGAGGTCTTTACTTCTTCACTTTCTGCCATAAGGGTGGTGTCATCTGCGAAACTGAGTTTATGGATATTTCTCCCAACAATCTTGATTCCAGTTTGTGCTTCATCCAGCCCAGCATTTCTCATGAAATACATATTAAATAAGCAGGGTGACAATATACAACCTTGATTTATTCCTTTCCCAGTTTGGAACCAGTCCCTTGTTCCATGTCTGATTCTAACTGTTGCATCTTGACCCGCATACAGATTTCCCAGTAATCAGGTAAGGTGATCTGGTATTCCCATCTCTTAAAGAATTTTCCAGTTTTTTGTGATCCATATACTCAAAGGCTTTGGTGTAATCGATAAAACAGAAGTAGAGGTTTTTCTAGAACTCTCTTGCTTTTTGTTTGATCCAATGGACATTGGCAATTTTATCTCTGGTTCCTCTGCCTTTTCTAAATCCAGGTTGGACATCTGGAAGTTCTTGGTTCATGTAATGTTGAAGCTTGGCTTGGAGAACTGTGAGCATTACTTTGCTAGTGTGTGAGATGAGTGCAGTTGTGCAATAGTTTCAACATTCTTTGGCATTGCCTTTCTTTGGGATTGGAATGAAAACTAATTTTTTCCAGTCCTGTGGCCACTGCTGAGTTTTCCATATTTGCTATATGATTTTATGTTAAAAGTCAATGTATAATTAACAAATAAATCAACACTAAAATAGACAGGTATTTATATACCACACAAAAATAAACATCTTGTTTTATAGAGGCCCACCATTAATTTATGCATGAAAAGATGTTAATATCAATATACCCTATATCATAGAGGATACTGGCTTCAAAAGTGGCTCAGTCTTAAAGAATCTGCCTGCAGTGCAGAAGACACTGAGGCACTGGTTCAGTCCCTGGCCCAGGAAGATCCCATGGAGAAGGAAAGAGCAACCTACTCCAGTATTCTTGCCTGGGAAATCCCATGGGCAGAAGAGCCTTGTGGACTACAGACCATGGTGTCACAAAAGAGTTGGACATGATTGAAGCAACTTAACACAATTTTAATTACACTAGTATTTTCCCAGGTGACTCAAAAATAAAGAATCTGTCTGCCAATGTGGGAGAGACAAGAGACTTGGGTTCAATCTCTGGGCCAGGAAGATCCTCTGGAGTAGGAAATGGCAATTCATTTCAGTATTCTTGCCTGGAAAATACCATGAACAAAGAAGCTTGGTGGACTCAGCCCATGGGGTCACAAAAGATTCGAACATGACTGAGCATAGCTCAGCATATCGGACACATATTTGATATATATTAAAGATAACTTCTGATTTTTTTGTAATTTGAATTCTTCTTATTATAATAAACTATGTTAAAACTGAAAGATGAGTAGTGAAAGATTCTGGGCTTAAATTCAAGAGGGCTTAATATTTAGTGAAGGAATCAGTAACGTGTGCACACTGATGAATATATAAGCAAAGTCTTTGTGGTGACATCAAAAAGAGATAAATTCCTTTTTCTGATCATGAAGTTTTTGACTAAGATAACATCTGAACTAGTGGATAGGCAAGCCAAAAGAGGGAGAGTATTTTAAGTCATGAATTAGCAGACAAGGTGATGTTACTGAAAGAATATTCAATATTCTTGTGTTCAGCTAATTGGGGAGCACATCGGTTCAAAGGAGAAAATTGGCATTAAATATGGGTGGAAATACACAAAGTGTTTCCAGCATGCATCTATTAGTACTTGTCACTCCCTCTCCTTTTTATTTTTGAACAAATGAAGGGCATTATTGTAACTATGTCTTAAAGATAATTTGGGGACTTTCCTTGTAGTCCAGTGGTTAAGAATCCATCTGCCAATGCGGGAGACATAGGTCTAATCCCTGATCCTGGAAGGTTCTGCATGCCACAGGGCAGATAAGCCTGTGCACCACAACGACTGAGCCTGTGCTCTAGCTCCAGCCAGCCACACATACCAAAAGCTGTGAGCTAGAGCCTGTGCTCTGCAGCAAGAGAAGCCACTGCAATGAGAGATCTTAATGCTGCAACTAGAGAGTAGCCCCTGGTCACCACAATTAGAGAAAACCCTCATAGCTAGTAAGACCCAGAACAGGCCAAAATTAATAAATAAATAACATTTTAAGAAAAGATTTTGATGTAAATACTTTTTAGAGGTAGAGGTTGTACATGTCAGTCATGTAGAATAATTGTTTACTTCCTTAGATAGAACGTACTAACAGTTCAAGAAAATAAGATATTTTTGTTTCAGTAAGCCAAAGGCAGAGAGGCATGAAAATCAAGCATAAGGGCAAATAATCACTTATGCTGCTGCTGCTGCTGCTAAGTCACCTCAGTCGTGTTCGACTGTGTGCGGCCCCAATGATGGCAGCCTGTCAGACTCCCATGTTCCTGGGATTCTCTAGGCAAAAACACTGGAGTGGGTTGCCCATTTCCTTCTCCAATACAGGAAAGTGAAAAGTGAAAGTGAAGTCGCTCAGTCGTGTCCAACTCTTCGCAACCCCAGAGACTGCAGCCTACCAGGCTCCTCCATCCATGGGATATTCCAGGCAAGAGTACTGGAGTGGGTTGCCATTGCCTTCTCCGAATCACTTATGCTACTAAGTCTACAAAAATGCTGAGGGCAGCATCAGTTCCATTCAGTCGCTCAGTTGTGTCTGACTCTTTACAACCCCATGGACTGCCGCACGCCAGGCTTCCTGTCCATCACCAACTCTGGGAGCTTGCTCAAACTCATGTCCATCAAATCGATGCCATCCAACCATCTCATGCTCTGTCATCCCCTTCTCCTGCCTTTGATCTTACCCCAAGTTAGGATCTTTTCCAAAGAGTCAGTTCTTCTCATCAGGTGTGAAGGGTAATGAGTCTTATAGACTATGTACACAGATTGTCAGTTGGAGTAAGAGAGAAGACAATATACCATGTGGTTACCAGCAACAATGGAAGAATAAAGGAAATTCTGTTAGTAGATTATAGTCCAAGGAAAAGACTTAAGAACACAGTCTATTTGTAGGTTTGTGTGTGTTTGTGTGTGTTAGTTGCTCAGTCATGTCTGCCTCTTTGCAACCCCATGGACTATAGCCCTCCAAGCTCCTCTGTCCATGTAATTCTCCAGGTAAGAATACTGGAGTGGGTTGCCATTCCCTTTTCCAGGGGATCTTTGTGATTTAGGGATCAAAGCTGTGTCTCTTGCATGATATTTTACCACTGAACCACCAGGGAATATTTATAAGGATAAACACAGCTAAATGATGTATACAAATAAAGTCTCAATTAAGTGATAGAGACGATCTAAGAAGAATTAAGGCTTTAGGTTCATCACATCATCTTCCTATATTTAACCTGTCTGAAAGATTGACCTTATTTTTACTCATATTTTATTTTTAATTTTACTTCCACATCCGTATCCATACAATTAGACTTTTATTGTTATTTTATCCAGAAATACAAAGTGAATGCATGTCTAAAAAGAAATTACCTCTAAGGACTGACAGGCTATGGTCTTGCTAATTACTAGAAAGCTTACAACCAGTGACTTTCTTTCTGTTCTTAGGTAAAACATGAGTTTCGCCTGTCTAAACTCCAAAGGAGTTAGCAGTAAAGACTTTGAGAGCTTGTAGAGGTGCTAATTAAATTAATTATAACTTGATTAACATGTCTTGGTACAGGAGAACTTCAAAGAATGGAGTCAGTGGCACTCTGAATCTCCAGACAATCACCTAGATATTTTCTAAGTCTATTTTATAATTCATCATCCATTATGTAGAACAGTGACTTTCCATGACAGATATGTATTCTAATACACAGGGTCTTTAAAAAATTAAAGTGTCAGACTTATCAAAAATTTAGTTCCTGTTAATAGTATATGGTAAGGGCTCATTAAATGAGCAATTATGGTTACCTATAAGCAAGGAGTACAAGAATAGAAAAGATGTGGCAGAAGCAAAATTGAGAAGCATTTCTTTGGATTAATGATCGTTCCCCTCAAACCAAACTTCTGTATAAATAAGATATCACTTGATGCAATAATAAGGAAAAAACAGATTAATAAGATGATAAATCACAAGTTAGTTGTGTGTATATACATATTTCATATATTTTATATATTATAGCTCACTTTCAGTCTAACATCTTATATATTCATTTATTTTTAACAGTAATTTATATAGGCATTGATTAATTATGACTATTAAATCGATGTATATTATATATTTTTGCTGAAAGAATACAGTAAATATTTATATCTATATTTCTGTGTCTATCTAGAGATAGATAGAATATGTTAAAGGAATGCATATTTATAGCCAAGATAGAATAAAGAGAACTGAATTTACCATCCTACCTAAAATAACTAAGAAATCAGTAAAAAAATTATGAAAAAATGACTCTTACGACATTTGACATGAGGAAATAAAGGATGGTAGTCCTTTGCTTAGAGAAGTTTTCAGGATAAAATACAAGGAGAGAATCCCCAAACTGGGAGGATATATTGGTTGGGATTCTGGGGGAGTCTAGATGGTTGTAAATTTCTGGGAAGAATAGCAAAGAGGAGAACTGCAGAGAGAAACTACAATTATGTTCAGATTCTTTATGCTCACATATAGAATCAAGCACTTGTCATAAATGTATTACAAAATGCTTCTATGATGAAAAAGGAACAAAACATAACGAATTAGAAAGAGAAATAGAGCAACACAGGACTCTAAAATGTGAAATGCCTGTCAACCAATCGAAATTCAAAAGGCTTAAACAGCAGAAATAAACAAGTAAATATAAGTCAGTTGTTGCTGTTCTCTCATTCATTCATGTCTGACTCTATGATCCCCTGGACTGCAGCACACCAGGCTTCCCTGTCCTTCACTATCTCCTACAGTTTGCTCAAACTCATGTCCATTGAGTCGGTGATACCATCCAACCATCTCATCCTACGTCATCCCCTTCTCCTCCTGCCTTCAATATTTCCCAATATTAGCATCTTTTCCAATGAGTCTACTCTTCACATCAGGTGGTCAAAGTGTTGGAGCTTCAACTTCAGCATCAGTCCTTCCAATGACTATTTAGGACTGATTTCATTTAGGATTGAGTGGTTTGAACTCCTTACTGTCCAAGGGACTCCAAGAGTCTTCTCTACCACCACAGTTCAAAAGCATCAGTTATTCCGTGCTCAGTTCTCTTTATGGTCCAACTCTAACATCCATACATGACTACTGGAAAAAACATAGCTTTGACTATATGAACCTCTGTAGGCAAAGTAATATCTCTGCTTTTTGATACACTGTCTAAGTTTGTCATTGTTTTTCTTCCTAGGAGCTTTAATTTCAGCATCCACAGTGATTTTGGAGCCCTAGATAATAAAATCTGTGGCTGTTTCCATTGTTTCCCCATCTATTTGCCATGAAGTGAAGGGACCTGATGCCATGACCTTTCATTTTTTGACTGTTGAGTTTTAAGCCAGATTTTTCACTCTCCACTTTCTTCTTCATCAAGAGGCTCTTTAGTTCCTCTTAACTATCTGCTGTAAGGGTGGTGTCATCTGCATATCTGAGGTTACTGATATTTCTTCCCACAACCTTAATTCCAACATGTTCTTCATCCAGACTGGCATTTTGCATGATGCACACTGGGTATAAGTTAAATAAGTAGGGTGACAATTACAGCCTTGATGTACTCCTTTCCCAATTTTGAACCAGTCTGTTTTTCCAAGTCCAGTTCTAACTATTGCTTCCTGATCTGCATGTAAGTTTCACAGGAGGCAGGTAAGGTGGTCTGATATTCCCATCTCTTTAAGAATTGTCTGCAGTTTATTGTGATTTGCATGGTCAAAGGCTTTAGTGTAGTCAATGAAGCAGAAGTAGACAGTTTCTGAAATTCTCTTGCTTTTTCTATGATCCAATGGATGTTGGCAATTTGATTTCTGGTTCCTCTGTCTTTTCTAAATCCAGCTTGTATATCTGGAATTTCTCAGTTCACATACTGTTGAAGCCTACCTTGAAGGATTTTGAACATTACTTTGTGTGGTAATTTGAACATTATTTGGCATGGCCCTTTTTTTGGGATTGGAGTGAATACTGACTTTTCCAATCCTATGGCCACTGGTGACTTTTCCAAATTTTCCATCATATAGAGTTCAACACTTTAACAGCAACCGTATTTTAGGATTTGAAATAACTCAGCTGGAATTCCATCACCTCCACTAGCTTTGTTTGTAGTGAGGCTTCTTAAGGACCACTTGACTTCACACTCCAGGATATCTGGCTCTAGGTAAGTCAGTTAAATCTGACTAATATTTAGCTCAGAATAATTAAATATAATTGATAAAGCAGTAGAGCTTCCCCGGTGACTCAGTGGTAAGAATCCACCTTCCAATGCAGGAGACACAGATTTGATAATGTGGCCAGGAAGATCCCTTGGTGAAGGAAATGGCAACCCACTCCAGATTCTTGCCTGGGAGATCCCATGGATATGGGAGTCTGGTAGGTTACAGCCAATGGGGCCACAAAGAGTTGAACATGACTGAGTACATGCACACACACTTGGTAACTCTATAAATATTTTTTTCCCCAGAAAATTGAAGAAGAGGGAATACTTTCCAAGTCATTTGATGATGTCAGCTTTTCTGATAATAAAACTAAGGTCTTTACAAGAAAAGTTAACTACAGTATTACATTCTTATGAACATTGATGTAAAAATTCTGTAGTAACAAGTAATGCACAAAAAGGATAATGCATCATGCCCAAGTTGGGTTTACCCCAGAAATACAAGGAATGATTAGTTGAAAATCAGTATAATTCAGAATATAATACCGAAAAGAGTGAAGTCACATGATCAAGTCAATAGTCCAGTAAATGAACTTGAGAAAATCCTAAATCCATTCCTGACTAAATATATTCTGCAATATTGGATAGTGAGACATTTCTGAACCTGATTTGATAAAGTATGAAACCCCCACAGCTAAGAACAGAATATTGAAATAATAGACATTTTTACCTTACAATCAGAAATGAGACAAGGACATCTACTCTAACCACTTGTGTCTGACATTCGACACTAGGTTCTAGCTGCTGCAATAAGGCCCTGAGAGAAATGAAGTCACCAAACTGGACAAGAAGAAATAAAACTGTCTTTATGTGCATATAACATGTTCATCAACATAGAAAATTCTCTTGAATCTACAGAAAAGCTAGTGGAACTAATAGATGAGTTTAAGAATACTGCAGAACATAAGATCAACATAGAAAAATACACTGCATTCCTACTCACTACCAACCATTTTCAGAACAACTTGTCAGTTCTTTTAAAATGTAACCAAATCAGGGAAAACTAAGCCATTCCACCTCTAACTATCTACATAGGTGTGACAGCAGATTTCCATGCAAAGATTTACACATAAATGCCTAAGTAGTTTACATGTCCAAACATCTAGGTTAATAATAATCTTCATGCAACTGGCTTCATGCAACTTTAAAATATAAGGTTTCCCTAACATCTACATTTAGCTTTGTCCAGAACACCAGAAAATGCCACCTTTCAGAAGGCTTCTACTTAGAACTCTTAAAAGACAAACACACACACAACTTTCAGAAATAAGTCTGAAATACAACATATCTCATGTTTAATAATATACATTTTTCAACTTAATCTAAGCAAAGATAAGACTTGACTTTAAAGAAATCTATTAGATAAGATATCCAGGTGACTATTGTGACTAAAATTCTTTTTATTAATATTCACAATTTAATACAGCAGTTATCATCTGACAAAATTGAACACTCCTGAGGTTGCAACATTCTTAATTTTTTTAAAAATTTTTATTGAGGTTACTTAATCCACAATGCTGTGTTAGTTTCAGTTGTATAGCAAAACGAATCAGTTACACGTGTACTTATAGGCACTTTCTTTTTAGATTATTTTCCCATATAGGCAAGATACTTTAAACTGACTAGTCATTATGAGCTTTTCTTTCCAGATGTTACAATTTAATTTGACTCTTAAATGCATGTCACTCTAATTAGAATGTTAATACTTTAAGCTTTCTAATTGTAATAGCATTGATGAAAATAACTTCTTAAATTCTATCTCACATTTTTATATTGAATAAGTCTCTTAATAAAAATTATAGGCTTGGGAATTCACAATCCTGTGTCCTAATTATTCACATAAAGTTGAACACATGATTTCATCTTGGTTCTTACACATATGGGGAACATGAAGTAATACCTGACAGGTATAAACACTGATGTTTCTATGATCCTGTGACTCTCTTAACAAGTGGTAAGGGAACACTAGTTACTGGGGAAAAAACTATGATCAAATATACACACCCATATCTGTGTCTGGGACTCTCTATATTTCTAGAGTATACATGTCAATAAATGAATATTTAATTAAATTTGTATATATGAAAATATTTCATATCTTATTTTAAATGCATGAGTTGTTCTTCTATTTTACAGTATCCATCATTCTCCTGTATGTTCCACTAAAGAAGCCAATATATCATATTTAATAATTAAATTTGATTGATACTTATTTCCAACTATCCTTGTAAACTGTTGTGCCAATAAAATTGAGGTTTTTCAGAAACATTTAAAATTTATTTACTGTAACTATCTATATAATATTTAGATTATATAGAGTTATATTTTAGTAACATAACTATATTATTAAAATATGATGATGTACATAAAATCTTAACAAGTACTTCCTCAATATATTTCCAAGTGTTTTAACATAGGTTTTATTATTTTGTATGAAGCTTTATATTTTATGCATATTAAATCTCATATATTGTAACTGATTTTTCTTTACATGAGAAAAAGACAGTTAGTCTACTAACACTGAGAGAAATTTAGAAAAACTGATGAGTTACATGTAACTGAACAGGAGAATGAGCACCAATTATTAGGTTTTATTTTTTTCTCTCTCCTTGAAAAGATCAAAGGGCTTAGGAATTCTGTTTTATTTGACTGATTGTGTAGTTGTTTATTTATTTGTCAAGTCAAAGCTTTTTTTCAGAATTTTTTCTAAGCTTGATAGACTATTTTAACTCAGGAATCACAGGAAGAAGTTAATCCTTTGTTCAATCAATCCTAAACTCTTGTTTTGAACCCACCAATAGCTGTTCAATAAAATAACAAGCATTGCCTTTAGAAATAACATTTTGCCTTACCTGTTATTAAGGAGAGAAGTTTCACTCAACGAAAATATTTTGTCCCTCTTCATAGTTGTCTTTTTCTAATTTTCATGTTTATTCTAGCTTTTAATTATTACTATGTATTTTACATTATGGGAAAAAAGAAAATGAAAAACAATCCACTATGCAGTCACTGGACATTTAAATAGGAAGAACCATAAGTCTAAAGACCACATCTGAGCTCCACTTAACCACTCTGCAACTTTGGGCATAATTGTCTAAATTTTAATCATTTGTAAAAACAAGGAGAGGAATTGCAGATCTGGCCTATCTCCTACTATAGGGCTAAAAAACGAATAAGAAAGAGAGTATCAAGAGCTTGGTACAAAAAGCAGTAAGCGATTTGCATGTATTCTGGGAATCTCTATTCTCTATAGGGTTCAAGATGATTTTGTGACACTCCTTTCAGTAGAAAACGGCCCACTGCTATGCTGTGATGCTCCACTTGGTTGACAAGTCACCATGTGTTAAGTGCTTCATCTAGGCATCTTTTTATCTTCACTCTATCCCATGCATGCATTGGTTTCACTTTCATTTTTTACATGAAAAAACTGAAGCTCAGTGAGGTTAAGAAAATTGCTGAAAGTTGACAAGTTAAAAATCTGAAATTGGAACTCTCTTTTATGTAGCTACTGTGCCTTATTGTATCTTTGTGAGACCATTCAGTTTTTTTTTTTTTTAATTAATTAATTTATTTTAATTGGAGGCTAATTACTTTACAATATTATAGTGTTTTTTGCCATACATTGACATGAATCAGCCATGGGTGTATGTGTGTCCCCCATCCTGAACCCCCCTCTCACCTCCCTCCCCATCCCATCCCTCAGGGTCATCCCAGTGCACCAGCCTTGAGCACCCTGTCTCATGCATCGAACCTGGGCTGGCGATCTGTTTCATATATGATAATATATATGTTTCAATGCTATTCTCTCAGATCATCCCACCCTCGTCTTCTCTCACAGAGTCCAAAAGACTGTTCTATACATCTGTGTCTCTTTTCCTGTCTCACATATAGGGTCATCATTATCATCTTTCTAAATTCCATATATATGTGTTAATATAGTGTATTGGTATTTTTCCTTCTGACTTTCTTCACTCTGTATAATAGGCTCCAGTTTCATCCACCTCATTAGACCTGATTTGAGTGCATTCTTTTTAATGGCTGAGTAATATTCCATTGTGTATATGCACTGCAGCTTTTTTATCCATTCATCTGCTGATGGACATCTAGGTTGCTTCAATGTCCTGGCTATTATAAACAGTGCTGCAATGAATATTGGGGTACTCGTGTCTCTTTCAATTCTGGTTTCCTCAGTGTTTATGCCCAGCAGTGGGATTGCTGGGTCATATGACAGTTCTATTTCCAGCTTTTTAAGGAATCTCCACACTGTTCTCCATAGTGGCTGTACTAGTTTGCATTCCCACCAACAGTGTAAGAAGGTTCCCTTTTCTCCACACCCTCTCCAGCATTTATTGTATGTAGGCTTTTGGATCGCAGCCATTCTGACCTGCATGAGATGGTACCTCATTGTGGTTTTGGCTTGCATTTCTCTGATAATGAGTGATGTTAAGCAACTTTTCATGTGTTTCTTAGCCATCTGTATGTTTTCTTTGGAGAAATGTCTGTTTAGTTCTTTGGCCCATTTTTTAATTGGGTCATCTGTTATTCTGGTATTGAGCAGCATGAGCTGCTTGTATATTTTTAAGATTCATTCTTTGTCTGTTGCTTCATTTGCTATTATTTTCTCCCATTCTGAAGGCTATCTTCTCACCTTGCTTATAGTTTTATGGTTGTGCAAAAGCTTTTAAGTTTAAGTCCCATTTGTTTATTTTTGCTTTTATTTCCATTACTGTAGGAGGTGGGTTATAGAGGATCCTGCTATGATTTACATCAGAGAGTGTTTTGCCTATGTTTTCCTCTAGCAGTTTTATAGTTTCTGGTCTTACACTTAGATCTTTAATCCATTTTGAGTTTATTTTTGTGTATGGTCTTAGAAAGTGTTAAAGTTTTACTCTTTTACAAGTGGTTGAACAGTTTTTCCAGCACCACTTGTTAAACAGATTGCCTTTTCTCCATTGTGTATTCTTGCCTCCTCTGTCAAAGGTAAGTTGTCCGTAGGTGCGTGGATTTATCTCTGGGATTTTTATTTTGTTCCATTGATCTATATTTCTGTCTTTGTGCCAAAACCATACTGTCTTGATGACTTTGGCTTTGTAGAATAGTCTGGAGTCAGGCAGGTTGATTCCTACAGTTCCATTCTTCTTTCTCAAGAGTGCTTTAGCTATTCGAGGTTATTTGTATTTCCATACAAATTGGGAAATTATTTGTTCTAGTTCTCTGAAAAATATCATTGTTAGCTTGATAGGGATTGCATTGAATCTATAGATTGATTTGTGTAATATACTCATTTTCACTATGTTGATTCTTCCAATCCATGAACACAGTATATTTCTCCATCTATTTGTGTCATCTTTGATTTCTTTCATCAGTGTTTTATAGTTTTATATATATATATATGTTTTTTGTTTCTTTAGGTGGATTTATTCTTAAATATTTATTCTTTTCATTGCAATGGTGAATGGAATTATTTCCTTAATTTCTCTGTTTTCTCATTGTTAGTGTATAGAAATGCAAGGGATTTCTGTGTGTTATTTTTATATCCTGCAACTTCACTATATTCATTGTTTAACCCTAGTAATTTTCTGGTGGTGTATTTAGGGTTTTCTATATAAAGAATCATGTCATCTGCAAATAGTGAGAGTTTTATTTCGTTTCTCCATTTTGGACTCCTTTTATTTCTTTTTCTTCTCTGATTGCTGTGGCTAAAACTTCCAAAACTATGGTGAATAGTAGTGGTGAGAGTAGGCACACTTGTCTTGTTTCTGACTTTAGGGGAAATGTTTTCAATTTTTCACCATTGAGAATAATGTTTGTGTTGGGTTTATCATATATGGCTTTTATTATGTTGAGATATGTTCCTTCTGTGCCTGCTTTCTAGAGGATTTTTTATCATAACTGGATGCTGAATTTTGCCAAAGGCTTTCTCTGCATCTATTGAGATAATCGTATGGTTTTTATCTTTCAATTTGTTAATGTGGTGTATCACATTGACTGATTTGTGAATATTGAAGAAATGTTGTGTTCCTGGAATAAAGCCCACTTGGTCCATATGTATGATCTTTTAAATATGTTCTTGGATTCTATTTGCTAGAATTTTGTTGAGGATTTTTGCATTTATGTTCATCAGTGATATTGACCTGTAGTTTTCTTTTTTTGTGGCATCTTTGTCTGGTTTTGGTATTAAGGTGATAGTGGCCTCAGAGAATGAGTTTGGTAATTTACCTTCCTCTGCAATTTCTGGAAGAGTTTGAATAGGAAAGCTGTTCACTCTTGTCTAAATTTTTGATAGAATTCACATGTGAAGCCATCTGGTCCTGGGCTTTTATTTGTTGGAAATGTCTTGATTACAGTTTCAATTTCCATGCTTGGGATGAGTCTGCGAAGATTTTCTATTTCTTCCTGGTTTAGTTTTTGAAGTTTGTACTTTTCTAAGAATTTGTCCATTTCTTGCAAGTTGTCCGTTTTGTTGGCATATAGTTGCTGATAGTAGTCTCTTATGATCCTTTGTATTTCTGTGTTGTCTGTTGTGATTTCTTCATTTTTATTTATAATTGTGTTGATTTGATTCTTCCTCCTTTTTTTCTTGATGAGTCTGGCTAATGGTTTGTCTATTTTACTTATCTTCTCAAAGAACCAGCTTTTAGTTTTGTTGATTTTTGCTATAGTGTCCTTTGTTTCATTTTCATTTATTTCTGCCGTAATTTTTATTATTTCTTTCCTTCTACTAACCCTGGGGTTCTTCATTTCTTTTTTATCTAGTTGCTGTAGGTATAAAGTTAGGGTATTCATTTGATTTTTCTCTTCTTGTATCTTGTGGTAAGTTGTATTGCTATGAACCTTCCCCTTCAGATCAGATCAGATCAGATCAGTCGCTCAGTCGTGTCCGACTCTTTGCGACCCCATGAACCGCAGCACGCCAGGCCTCCCTGTCCATCACCAGCTCCCGGAGGTCACTCAGACTCGCATCCATCGAGTCAGTGATGCCATCCAGCCATCTCATCCTCCGTCGTCCCCTTCTCCTCCTGCCCTCAATCCCTCCCAGCATCAGAGTCTTCTCCAATGAGTCAACCCTTCGCATGAGGTGGCCAAAATACTGGAGTTTCAGCTTTAGCATCATTCCTTCTAAAGAAATTCCAGGATTGATCTCCTTCAGAATGGACTGGTTGGATCTTCTTGCAGTCCAAGGGACTCTCAAGAGTCTTCTCCAACACCACAGTTCAAAAGCATCAATTCTTCGGCACTCAGCCTTCTTCACAGTCCAGCTCTCACATCCATACATGACCACAGGAAAGACCATAGCCTTGACTAGGCGAACCTTTGTTGGTAAAGTAATGTCTCTGCTTTTGAATATGCTATCTAGGTTGGTCATAACTTTCCTTCCAAGGAGTAAGCGTCTTTTAATTTCATGGCTGCAGTCACCATCTGCAGTGATTTTGGAGCCCAGAAAAACAAAGTCTGACACTGTTTCCACTGTTTCCCCATCTATTTCCCATGCAGTGATGGGACCAGATGCCATGATCTTCGTTTTCTGAATGTTGAGCTTTAAGCCAACCTTTTCACTCTCCACTTTCACTTTCATCAAGAGGCTTTTTAGCCCCTCTTCACTTTCTGCCATAAGAGTGGTGTCATCTGCATATCTGAGGTTATTGATATTTCTCCCAGCAATCTTGATTCCAACTTCTGTTTCTTCCAGTCCAGCATTTCTCATGATGTACTCTGCATATAAGTTAAATAAACATGATGACAATATGCAGCCTTGACGTACTCCTTTTCCTATTTGGAACCAGTCTGTTGTTCCATGACCAGTTCTAACTGTTGCTTCCTGACCTGCATACAGATTTCTTAAGAGGCAGATCAGGTGGTCTGGTATTCCCATCTCTTTAAGAATTTTCCGTAGTTTATTGTGATCCACACAGTCAAAGGCTTTGGCATAGTCAATAAAGCAGAAATAGATGTTTTTCTGGAACTCTCTTGCTTTTTCCATGATCCAGCGGATGTTGGCAATTTGATCTCTGGTTCCTCTGCCTTTTCCGAAACCAGCTTGAACATCAGGAAGTTCACGGTTCACATATTGCTGAAGCCTGGCTTGGAGAATTTTGAGCATTACTTTACTAGCGTGTGAGATGAGTGCAATTGTTCGGTAGTTTGAGCACTCCTTGGCATTGCCTTTCTTTGGGATTGGGATGGAAACTGATCTTTTCCAGTCCTGTGGCCACTGCTGAGTTTTCCAAATTTGCTGGCATATTGAGTGCAGCAGTTTCACAGCATCATTAGCACTGTTTTTATTGAATCCCATAGGTTTTGGATTGTTGTGTTTTCATTTTCTTTTGTTTCTATGCATATTTTGATTTCTTCTTTTTATTTCTTCTATTATTTATTGATTATTGAGAAGTGTGTTATTTAGCCTCCATATGTTTGCATTTTTAATGTGTGTGTGTGTGTGTGTGTGTGTGTTTTCCTGTAGTTGATATCTAATCTTGGTGCATTGTGATCAGAAAGGATGCTTGAGATGATTTCATTTTTTTTTTTTTTTAATTTACCAAGGTTAGATTTATGGCCTAGAATGTTATCTCTCCTGGAGAATGTTTCATGTGCAGTTGAGAAAAAGGTGAAATTCATTGTTTTGGGGTGAAATGTCCTATAGATATTAATTAGGTCTAACTGGTTTATTGTATCATTTAAAGTTTGTTTTCCCATGCTAATTTTCTGTTTAGTTGATCTATCCATAGGTGTGAGTGGGGTATTAAAGTCTCCCACTATTATTGTGTTACTGTTAGTTTTCCCTTTCATATTTGTTAGCATTTTCCTTACATGTTGCTATACTCCTATGTTGGGTGCATATATATTTATAATTGTTATATCTTCTTCTTGGATTAACCCTTTGATCATTATGTAATGTCCTTCTTTGTCTCTTTACAGCCTTTATTTCAAAGTCTATTTTATCTGATATGAGTATTGCTACTCCAGCTTTCTTTTGGTCTCCATTTGCATGAAATATCTTTTTCCAGTCATTCACTTTCGGTCTATATGTGTCTGTTGTTTTGAAGTAGGTCTTTGTAAACAGCATATTTTTGTATTCATTCTTGCTTTTGTATTCATTCTTGCTTTTGTATTCATTCTTGTTTTTGTATTCATTCAGCCAGTCTTTGTCTTTTGGTTTGGACATTCAACCTATTTACATTTAAGGTAATTATTGATAAATATGATCCTTTGCCCTTTACTTTGTTGTTTTGGGTTCATTTATAAACCTTTTTTTGTGTGTTTCCTGTCTAGAGAAGATCCTTTAGCATTTGTTGAAGAGCTGGTTTGGTGGTATTGAATTCTCTGAGCTTTTGCTTGTCTGTAAAGCTTTTGATTTATCCTTCATATTTGAACGAGATCTTTGCTGGGCATAGTAATCTGTTTTGTTTTGTTTTGTTTTCCTCTTTCATCACTTTAAGTATGTCCTGCTATTCCCTTCTGGCCTGAAGAGTTGCTATTGAAAGATCAGCTGTTATCTTTGTGGGAATTCACTTGTGTGCTATTTGTTGCTTTTCCCTTGATGCTTTTAATGTTTGCTCTTTATGTTTTATCTTCGTTGATTTGAATAATATGTGTCTTGGGGTATTTTTTCTTGGGTTTATCCTGTTTGGGACTCTCTGGGTTTTTTGGCCTTGGGTGACTATTTCCTCCCCCATTTTAGGGAAGTTTTCAACTATTATCTCCATTCAGGTTTTAAGAAACATTCTCTATGTTAGTTGCACTTTTCTCTTCTTTTTTGTCTGATCCAAATTATAAACTGCTACTGCTGCTAAGTCACTTCAGTCGTGTCCGACTCTGTGCGAACACATAGGTGGCAGCCCATTAGGCTTCTAAGTCCCTGAGATTCTTCAGGCAAGAACACTGGAGTGGGTTGCCATTTTCTTCTCCAATGTATGAAAGTGAAAAGTGAAAGTGAAGTTGCTCAGTCGTGTCCCACTCCCAGTGATCCTATGGACTGCAGCCTACCAGGCTCCTTCATCCATGGGATTTTCCAGGCAAGAGTACTGAAGTCAGGTGTCATTGCCTTCTCTTAGATTATAATCTAAATAACCAACATTCTTTGAGTCAAAGAGAAGGAAATTACTTTTTTTTTGGTTTTATTGCAGAATTTGGTTTATCTCAGCCCAATACTATTTTTATTTGCCTGATACAGTGACTGCATTCTCAAGCCCAACTTCAATTCTTATGCTATTTATAGACTTAATCTCAACCATCTCTGCTCAAAGTGTACTTAATAGGACATGTTCTTTTGAAAGATTCTAAATTATCTCTCTCAAGTTTATTAGTACTCTAGATTTGGTGAACAAATACAGATTAAATATGTCTTTACTCTTTATGACTTTTTGGATAGAGAGGCATGTCTATTAAAGTCTATGAAAATCAATTTTAATCTATCTAGACCTAACAGTTTAATTCTCTTTGGCAGTCTTTAAATGGCAGCTCTTTCTCCCTACAAAGCATTAAATAGTTCGCAGAACTTCCTATGAAATTTCTTCCAATCAGTCTTCCCCTTCATCCTTCCTCTCTTCCTCCCTTCCTTCCTTCATTCTTTCTCTGGGCTAAAATGCTATGATGAAAAACACAATATTATCAATGAATGGGAGCTACAGTTAATTTATAAGAAATAGGTTTGAACATTTATGCATGTTTGTTTCAAAGACTCTTAATGATAAATCTCATCAAATATTTTTTTCAAACTAAAAATATTTTAACAAATTTATTTCCACCTTTGTGCCTTGCTGATACAAGCCACTCTCAAGCTCTTTTTGTGGGGCCCTACCGCACAATTGCACTCATCTCACACGCTAGTAAAGTAATGCTCAAAATTCTCCAAGCCAGGCTTCAGCAATATGTGAACCGTGAACTTACTGATGTTCAAGCTGGATTTAGAAAAGGCAGAGGAACCAGAGATCAAATTGCCAACATCCGCTGGATCATAGAAAAAGCAAGAGAGTTCCAGAAAAACATCTATTTCTGCTTTATTGACTATGCCAAAGCCTTTGACTGTGTAAATCACAATAAGCTGTGGAAAATTCTGAGAGAGATGGGAATACCAGACCACTTGATCTGCCTCTTGAGAAATCTGTATGCAGGTCAGGAAGCAACAGTTAGAACTGGTCATGGAACAACAGACTGGTTCCAAATAGGAAAAGGAGTACGTCAAGGCTGCATATTGTCACCATGTTTATTTAACTTATATGCAGAGTACATCATGAGAAATGCTGGACTGGAAGAAACACAAGCTGGAATCAAGATTGCTGGGAGAAATATCAATAACCTCAGATATGCAGATGATACCACCCTTATGGCAGAAAGTGAAGAGGAACTCAAAAGCCTCTTGATGAAAGTGAAAGTGGAGAGTGAAAAGGTTGGCTTAAAGCTCAACATTCAGAAAACGAAGATCATGGCATCTGGTCCCATCACTACATGGGAAATAGATGGAGAAACAGTGGAAACAGTGTCAGACTTTATTTTTCTGGGCTCCAAAATCACTGCAGATGGTGACTGCAGCCATGAAACTAAAAGATGCTTACTCCTTGGAAGGAAAGTTATGACCAACCTAGATAGCATATTCAAAAGCAGAGACATCACTTTGCCAACAAAGGTTCGCCTAGTCAAGGCTATGGTCTTTCCTGTGGTCATGTATGGATGTGAAAGCTGGACTGTGAAGAGGGCTGAGTGCCGAAGAATTGATGCTTTTGAACTGTGGTGTTGGAGAAGACTCTTGAGAGTCCCTTGGACTGCAAGGAGATCCAACCAGTCCATTCTGAAGGAGATCAGCCCTGAGATTTCTTTGGAAGGAATGATGCTAAAGCTGAAACTCCAGTATTTTGGCCACCTCATGCGAAGAGTTGACTCATTGGGAAGACTGTGATGCTGGGAGGGATTGAGGGCAGGAGGAGAAGGGGGCGACAGAGGATGAGATGGCTGGATGGCATCACTGACTCGATGAATGTGAGTCTGAGTGATCTCCGAGAGCTGGTGATGGATAGGGAGGCCTGGCATGCTGCAGTTCATGGGGTTGCAAAGAGTCGGACACGACTGAGCGACTGATCTGATCTGATCTGATCTGATTACATATTTACCTCCCTTTGTTTTCTGTTACACCAGTTATTTCCCAGGGTCACTATGAACATTCCTTAACACAGATCAGAACCAGTAACTTCTCCAAGGAACCCTTGTGACTTATGGTGGAATATGTTACTTAGAGATAAAAACTGTGGCCCCCCAAATTATACTGGGGCTAGAATATAATCGTTGCTATGTTCCCTCAATAGGTAAAGTTAGAATTTTGAAAATAACATGTGTTTATTTATATTTTCAATTTAGCTTAAAATTTAATACTTTTAAATTGCATACAATGTGCAGGACTACCCTGGTAATCCAGTGATTAAGACTTTGCCTTTGAATGTCAGAGGTGTGGGTTCAGTCCCTGATACAGGAGCTAAGATCCTACATGCTTTGTGGCCAAAAAATCAAAACATAAAACAGAAAAATATTGTAAGAAATTTGACAAAGCCTTTAAAAATGGTCCCATCAAAAGTGAAAACAAAACAAAAAATCTTTTAAAACTTTTTTGAAAATTGCATACAGAGTCCAATGGGAAAAAAATCTATAAATCACTTAAAATACAAGTTTCATATTCAAACACTGAAACTGCTTATTAAAACATTAAAAATAAATAGTCAAATAAATCACACTAATACTAGTAACTGTAGTTAACAGCTACTCTGCTTCTGCCAGGTGCTTGAGCAAAACCCCTGGTCTATGTTGTGGCAATTACGACCACTGTTTTCATGTTCTGTCATAAAAAGTTTTAGACTCATGCAAATTTATCTACTTTTTTTCCCTTTATTCAGGATTTTGAACATAGAAAGACTTTCTTCATTCTTCATCCCAAAGGGATTTTGTGGCCTTCCCCGCCCCTAACCCTGCTTCAGATACATAAATGGTTTCAATGTTACATTCAGATTTCTAGTTCACTGGGGATTGATCTTGTGTAAGGTAAAGAACCAGTTGCATTATTAAGTGATGGTTATATACTTGCTCTAACATCAGTCAGTTTAAAAACCATTGTTTCCCAGTGATTTGAGATGTGGTATTTATGATCAACTAAATTCTCATATATTTGTTTAGATGCAACACTCTGAATGTCTGCATATCTTAGGAGTGAGACGCTAATAGCCTTTTGTTCTCGATTGTCTTCTGAACTTTTGCACAGCAAACAGCTTTGGATGACAGAAATGTCATCTCTGGAGCAATGAATTGGCATGCTCACTGCTTATGAAGAAAGATTTGAGTTCTAACTCAGGGTCCCTCTCTCCTAGGGCACCACATCTCTTTCACACACCCCTGTGATTACTGGAACTTGGGTAGCAGACACAAGTAATAATGATCTCTGGTGAATCTTCTATCAGCATCTTTGAAAACGTAGCAGGAATCCACGTTTAATTCTATGAAAATAATGAAAAATCTCAGACATAATTGTAAACTTGAACTATTTTTACTAGTTTTATGTAAATGGACCAATACCACACTGCTTGAATTTAAGAGATTTTTTTTTATAGAATACATTTTAATATCTGGCAGGACTATAACCTTTTGTGTACCCTTTTTAGGATTTCCTTATTACACTGTATAGGCTTTCTCATATTTTTAAAAGCAACTTATCAGTTGGGGAGAGGGAAAATATTTGTTGGTATTTTTACTGGATTCCTGAATAAGACAATAAAGCTTTTAGTTACTTAGAATAAACATCTTATGATATTGAGCTCTTCTAATCAAGTGCATGCTATAATTTCCAATTTCTTTTTTTCAGTATACAGATACAACTCACATCACAGTTTAAGAACTTTCTTATGCAGATTTTCCCATGATCTCTGTTTATTTCCAAGGTAAACCATTCCTTGTTAAGGTATTTTTCTATTATTTTATATTTTAATTTGTATTTTATACAGGCCTCATCTCCTGCTAAATATCTTACTTGTTATGACATATATGAATACTACTGATTATTATAGGATTTTAAATATAAAGCTAACTTACTAGATTTTCTAATTGTTTATGGTATTTTTAATTGTTTTCTTAAGGTATACTCTAATATCCCCTTTGATAGAAATAGTTTTAAATATTATTTTACCAGGAAGTTATCTTTAATTTTTTTCTTCTATAACTACCTTGGAAAGTTTTCTCAAAATAACGTGTATACCTGTGGCAGATTCATGTTGCTATATGGCAAAACCAATACAATATTGTAAAGTTAAAATAAAATTTAAAAAATTTAAAAAATAAATAAAAATAACATTAAAACATTCATGGTGATACTTTTCATTCTTGCTACTTCCTGTTTAAGGAAAATGCCCCATTTTGCCCATTAAGAAAGATGCTACTCTTTAGGGCTAACGTATGCAATAACACAAATGCTCTCATATAATATACATCAGATTAAGAAAGTATCTATTTAATCTTATGGAGTGTTTTTAGTTTTAATACAAAATGAATTTTCAATATGACTTTTTAGTATTTATGGAGATGAATAAACATCTTTAATGTATCAGTACAACAAATTCATAATGCATTTATGTATTGATTTAAATAGACTGAGATGATCAGAACTTTAATGTTTTACTGAGTTCTCTTAAAACTGTGTATGACTGATTCTATTTTGAGGAGATTTTTGACAACTTTATGCCTTTTATGGAAGAACTCAGTGGTAGAATATTACTGAGTTCTAACCTAGTTAATTCATTTAGAAGTCTTGATAAACAGAAGGCTGCTGCATATTTTCTCTCCTTGAGAATTCCTGAGGTAATGATTCCCTGTTTCATTTTAATGAATCTTGCTGAAAAGCATGGTATCAGTGTGATTTTGCTTTTGTGGTGCTTTCTTAGAAGTTTGATTTTTTTTTTTTTCCATTTGTTTGCCTGGCAGCCCAGAGAAGTTTTCAAAATTGTCTTTATGCTGTTAAAGTGGCATCATTTTCCCAGGGCATATTTGCTTGGCATCTGAGTCTTGTGGGCAAATGTCTCCATCAAAGATGGTATTCCTAAAGGATCTCCTTAATTTCAGGAGGGCTTCACACTCTGAGGGCTACTATTACCTGGCTTTATGCTCTGAACAGATTTGTTTCTAGAAGGCCTGCCTATTCAGCAAGCTAGGTATCAGTGGAGTGTGCTGCTCGGCTGTCTGTTTGACCTGTATATGTAAGTGGACTTCAGGGATGTCTAATGTTCAGTGTTCCAGGGCACACCAGACCTAATAAGATCAGAGGAAGGTGTCAATTGCAGAAAGCAGCAGTCCCATCAGAGCACGCTCTGTGATGGGACCCTGACACGAGGCACAACTGAGAACATTCATCCAAAACAGGACAGGCTTAAGGATACACAGCAGCTAGAATTTTAAGGAAAAACTTTTCTCCACAAGTTACCTGATATACTGGCATCCACTGTGGCTTAGACTTGTAGACAAATTCTGATTTGTTATGGCTTCATAGGCAGCCAATATGTCCCTGCACATGGAGAGGGCAACGGGAAAACTTAGTGGTGACAAGATAATCTATAATAAAGGGACAATAGATCTATTGGAAGGTGGATGGGCCACATAAGATACACTGTGAACAAATGGACTATATTCCATGTTTTATAAGGCACATTTGCTTTTATGCTTGCCAGTTCACACAAGTTCTCAGATAGTGGGCAGTGGGGCATTTCTGAGTTTTTTCCAAATATTTGGGGGTGGTTAAACTGTATATTGAGGGGAAGGCAATGGCACCCCACCCCAGTACTTTTGCCTGGAGAATCCCATGGACGGAGAATCTCAGTCCATGGGGTCGCTGAGAGTTGGACACGACTGAGCGACTTCACTTTCACTTTTCACTTTCATACATTGGAGAAGGAAATGGCAACCCACTCCAGTGTTCTTGCCTGGAGAATCCCAGGGACAGGGGAGCCTGGTGAGCTTCCGTCTATGGGGTAGCACAGAGTCGGACACAATTGAAGTGACTTAGCAGCAGCAGCAGCAGTAAACTGTATATTGACTACTTATATGACAGTGGGTGCTGTGTGCTTAGTCATTTTAATCATGTCGAACTCCTTGTGACTGCATGGACTGCAGCCCACCAGGCTCCTCTGTTCATGGGATTCTCCAGGCAAAAATACTGGAGTGGGTCGCCATTCCATTCTTCAGAGGATCTTCCTGACCCAGGGATTAAAACCAGGTCTTCTGTATTGCCGGTGGATTCATTAAAACCTGAGCCACCAGGGGCTTCATATGATAGTAAATACAGCTATAACTTCTCTCTTTTGATTACAAAAGTATTGAACTAATAAGTTAAATTTAAACAACATTGACAGATCAATTATCATGTAATTATAAGGTTTTAGTTTTCTAAAATGCATTTTTTTTGGTACTTTTAAAAACTAGCCTATATCTACATGTTTCCAATAGAGCCATCTTAGCCCACTTGTTCTGTAGTTCATCTTCAATCCTTCTCCAGTAAGGTACCTCTCCTGTGAAATACACCTTATGTATGTGTATTGACCACTGTGCAGTTCAGTTCAGTCACTCAGTCGTGTCCGACTCTTTGCAGCCTCATGAACTGCAGCATGCCAGGCCTCCCTGTCCATCACCAACTCCCGAGTTCACTCAAACTCTTGTCCATCGAGTCAGTGATGCCATCCAGCCATCTCATCCTCTGTCATCCCTTTCTCTCCTGTCCCCAATCCCTCCCAGCATGAGAGTCTTTTCCAGTGAGTCAACTCTTCGCATGAGGTGGCCAAGGTATTGGAGTTTCAACTTTAGCTACATTCCTTCCAAAGAACACCCGGGACTGATCTCCTTTAGAATGGAATGGTTGGATCTCCTTGCAGTCCAAGGGACTCTTAAGAGTCTTCTCCAACACCACAGTTCAAAAGCATCAATTCTTCAGTGCTCAGCTTTCTTCACAGTCCAACTTTCACATCCATATATAACCACTGGAAAAACCATAGCCTTGACTAGATGGACCGTTGTTGCCAAAGTAATGTCTCTGCTTTTCAATATGCTTTCTAGGTTGGTCATAACTTTCCTTCCAAGGAGTAAGCCTCTTTTAATTTCATGGCTGCAGTCACCATCTGCAGTGATTTTGGAGCCCAGAAAAATAAAGTCTGACACTGTTTCCACTGTTTCTCCATCTATTTCCCATGAATTGATGGGACCAGATACCATGATCTTCATTTTCTGAATGTTGAGGTTTAAGCCAACTTTTTCACTCTCTTCTTTCACTTTCATCAAGAGGCTTTTTAGTTCCTCTTCACTTTCTGCCATTAGGGTGGGTCATCTGCATATCTGAGGTTATTGATATTTCTCCTGGCAGTCTTGATTCCAGCTTGTGCTTCTTCCAGCCCAGAGTTTCTCATGATGTACTCTGCATAGAAGTTAAATAAGCAAGGTGACAATACACAGCCTTGATATATTACTTTTCCTATTTGGAACCAGTCTGTTGTTCCATGTTCAGTTCTAACTGTTGCATCCTGACTTACATATAGGCTTCTCAAGAGGCAGGTGAGGTGATCTGATATTTCCATCTCTCTCAGAATTTTCCACAGTTTGTTGTTAGTCACACAGTCAAAGGCTTTGGCATAGTCAATAAAGCAGAACTAGATGTTTTTTGGAACTCTCTTGCTTTTTTGATGATCCAGAGGATGTTGACAATTTGATCTCTGGTTCCTCTGCCTTTTCTAAAATCAGTTTGAACATCTAGAAGTTCATGGTTCAGGTGTTGCTGAAGCCTGGCTTGGAGAATTTTGAGCATTACTTTACTGGTGTTTGAGATGAGTGCAGTTGTGCGGTAGTTTGAGCATTCTTTGGCATTGCCTTTCTTTAGTATTGGAACAAGAACTGACCTTTTCCAGTCCTGTGGCCACTGCTGAGTTTCTCAAATTTGCTGGCATATTCAGTGTGGCACTTTCACAGCATCATCTTTCAGGATTTGGAATAGCTCAACTGGAATTCCATCACCTCCACTAGCTTTGTGCATAGTGATGCTTTCTAAGGCCCACTTGACTTCACATTCCAAGATGTCTGGCTCCAGGTGAGTGGTCACACCATCGTGATTATCTTGGTCATGAAAATCTTTTTTGTACAGTTCTTCTGTGTATTCCTACCACCTCTTCTTAATATCGTCTGCTTCTGTTAGGTCCATACCATTTCTGTCCTTTATCAAGCCCATCTTTGCATGAAATGTTCCCTTGGTATCTCTAATTTTCTTTAAGAGATCTCTAGTCTTTCCCAATCTGTTGTTTTCCTCTATTTCTTTGTGTTGATTGCTGAGGAAGGCTTTCTTATCTCTTCTTGCTATTCTTTGGAACTCTGCATTCAGATGCTTATATCTTTGCTTTTCTCCTTTGCTTTTTGCTTCTCTTCTTTTCACAGCCATTTGTAAGGCCTCCCCAGACAACCATTTTGCTTTTTTGCATTTCTTTTCCATGGGGATGTTCTTGATCCCTGTCTCCTGTACAATGTCACGAACCTCCATCTATAATTTATCAGGCACTCTATCAGATCTAGTCTCTTAAATCTATTTCTCACTTTGACTGTGTAATTGACCACTGTTAAATATTTGCAAAATTAATTGCTATATTGGTCAAAAGGGAGAAGACAGAGAAATTATCTAAGTGCCATTCACTAACTGTACACTTAGTCTTCTTTTTTTCCATTGTGAATTATGTCCCTAGTTGAATATCTGTGCATCACCTATATACGTTGGATTGGGTAAAAGGTTCATTTGGATGTTTCTATAACATGTTATGAAACACCTGAATGAACTTCTTGGTCAACCCAATCCAAATAAAGTAGAAAAATAAAAACACCAGGACAAAATAGTGATAATTGTCATTGTGTTTGAATAAGAAAATGTAGAATCAGTAATCTTTACATCAAAATGAAGGATGAGTTTTGATGATAAGTAGATTTGTGGTTTCCAAAGTTGCCCATGTCCTAATCTTTGGAATCTCTGATATCTTATGCTATTGACAAAGTAGCATTAAAATAGAAAATGGAATTAAACTTGCTAATCAGGTGGTCTTAAAAGACAGAGATTAGATGAGATGAGACAAGATGGTTGGATGGCATCACTGACTCAGTGGACATGGATTTGAGCAGAATCTGGGAGATAGTGAAGCAAAGAGGATCCTATGTGCTACAGTCCATGGGATTGCAAAGCGTTAGACACAACTTAGCAATTAAACAACAACAATCCTTGATGTAGCTAAGACTTCTAGCCCAGAAAACTATAAAATTATACATTTGTTTGATTTAAATGATACATTTGTGATAATTTGTTACAGCAGCAATAGAAAGCCTATATAGTTATGAAAACTGAATCACTATTGAATAAAACCATGGAATTCAGTAAGTGATGTTTTCCTCTAGATTGAAATTATTTTAAATGTATCCAGAGATAGTATCTTAATGGAAAGTCATGCTTTGAATGTTTTATGCTAAGGTGTCTTTAATCCCAACTACAATCCTTTGAAGATATAAAAACAATTAAATTATTACAAATTTCTCTTTAGTTTTTGCTTGTTCTAGTTAAAAACCCTATTTTCAGCAAATTAAATGTTACCTTTTAACACTGTGCTTTGGTTTCAAGTTATCTATCACTTTATGTTATGTTATGCTATGCTAAGTCACTTCAGTTGTGTCTGACTCTGTGTGACCCCATAGATGGCAGCCCACCAGGCTCCCCCATCCCTGGGATTCTCCAGGCAAGAACACTGGAGTGGGTTGCCAGTTCCTTCTCCAATGCAGGAAAGTGAAAAGTGAAAGTGAAGTCGCTCAGTCGTGTCCGACCCTCAGCGACCCCATGGACTGTAGCCCACCAGGCTCCTCCGTCCATGGGATTTTCCAGGCAAGAATACTGGAGTGGGGTTCCATTGCCTTCTCCTATCACTTTATACTATATAGCAAGCAATGTTTATTTATATTTTTAACCAAACTTGTAAAACAAAACACAGTATCAAATTATATGTGTGAGAAAATGCAAAATGCACTTTAAAACGCAGAGCTAAGATTCATTTAGATCAGTCATTAACCATTAGGTAAGAGAGCTTATTTAAGGAATTGAAATCATAGCACTTACACTGTATTTTTAAATGTTGCTAAGAGCACTCAGGTGAAATAACTTGTCAGTGTAAGTGCTTTTTCTCACTTATTAGAACAAGACCAACCCGGAAAAACATATATTTTCCATTACCTAGTCTTCTCACAGAAACAAAACCTTTAATTATTGCAGTGATAGTGTTAAATGCAAAGAATATTTCATTACAAACTAGGTAAAATTCAAGTAACTTGGACATTTCATTTTTCATAAAGCTCCACTTTAAAAATATATATCAAAAGGAAAAGGAGAACAGACTACATACGATTATGTGATGTTCTTAACTTCAACTATTTAAAATTTTTTGGCATCCACAATGTAGAATCAGATCAGATCAGATCAGTCACTCAAGTGTGTCCAACTCTTTGCAACCCCATGAACTGCAGCACGCCAGGCCTCCCTGTCCATCACCAACTCCTGGAGGCCACTGAGACTCACATCCATCGAGTCAATAATGCCATCCAGCCATCTCATCCTCTGTCGTCCCCTTCTCCTCTTGCCCTCAATCCCTCCCAGCATCACAGTCTTCTACAATGAGTCAACTCTTCCCATGAGCTGTCCAAAGTACTGGAGTTTCAGCTTTAGCATCATTCCTTCCAAAGAAATTCCAGGGCTGATCTCCTTCAGAATGGACTGGTTGGATCTTCTTGCAGTCCAAGGGACTCTCAAGAATCTTCTCCAACAGTTCAAAAGCATCAACTCTTTGGCACTCAGCCTTCTTCACAGTCCAACTCTCACATCCATACATGACCACAGGAAAGACCATAGCCTTGACTAGACGAAACTTTGTTGGCAAAGTAGTGTCTCTGCTTTTGAATATGCTATCTAGGTTGATCATAGCTTTCCTTCCAAGGAGTAAGCGTCTTTTAATTTCATGGCTGCAGTCACCATCTGCAGTGATTTTGGAGCCCAGAAAAATAAAGTCTGACACTGTTTCCACTGTTTCCCCATCTATTTCCCATGTAGTGATGGGACCAGATGCCATGATCTTCGTTTTCTGAATGTTGAGCTTTAAGCCAACCTTTTCACTCTCCACTTTCACTTTCATCAAGAGGCTTTTGAGTTCCTCTTCACTTTCTGCCATAAGGGTGGTGTCATCTGCATATCTGAGGTTATTGATATTTCTCCCAGCAATCTTGATTCCAACTTGTGTTTCTTCCAGTCCAGCGTTTCTCACAGTGTAGAATCAGGACATGTTAAATTCCTAATTTGAAATCACAGAGCACAGTGATTAGAATTACAACTCTTGTCACATGGCCTTGTTTTAATCTGTCTCTCCTCTCCATTGTCAGAGACTGACATTTGTTGTAATCACTCCAATCCTTGGGGTTTCCCTGGTGGCTCAATTGTAAAGAATCTAGCTGCCAATGCAGCAGATGCAAGAGATAAGGGATCAATCTCTGGGTGATGAAGATCCCCTGAGGAAGGAAATGGCAACCCACTCCAGTATTCTTGTCTTGAGAATTCCATGGCCAGAGGAGTCTGATGGGCTACTGACCATGGGTTTCCAAAGAGTCAGATGTGACTGAGTGACTAACACACTTTTCCTAAATGTAATAAAACTAAAGCATACAGGTAAGTGAGCTTTACATATTAATAATACAGCTTGCCCCGCTGTGGGATCACAAAGACTCAGACATGACTGAGCATGTGCATGCACATGAACACACACACACCCCTGGGAGACCATGATGCTACAATATCAGACCTCTTATTTCATTTATCTAATTGTTCAATTTGTCTGTAATATCGACTCAAAAGCTTCAGGTATGAAACCACATAGCTTTTTATTTTGTGTTTGTCAATTTCTATCCATGTATGTTTTGTTAGTTTAGATCATTCTCATTTCCACTTGAAGTATTTCATTTTGCTTCCATTTCAGGACTCTCATCTCCACTGTAATTTCACCCCATGGAAACCAAGAAGCTACCTTATTCCACCCCAATGTTAATGACTAAAATTTCCTAATAAATAAATGGGAATAAGAATTAAGTACATGGGATCTTTCATTTGTAGAAAGGATGATACCTCAGAATCACTTATAAATATATGAAAACTGGAAACAGCTGCATAATCAAAATAATCTGTGTTCAGATATTTGCTTTGACCTAAGAAAACATCTTATACTAGCCTTTTTCCTTTATCCAACCAATTAAGTGATAATATCGAGCATTTAAAAGTGCCTAAACTGAAAAACTGCTAACGTCTAGATTACATCTGGGAGATGAACAAAATCAAATGTCCAGGTCTACAAAAATCTAATGACCTTATCTTGTAACATGGGACACACCTGACTGTATGTGTGCTCTTTAGTGTATAACTCTGTTGCAACCCCATGGACCATAGCCTGCCATGCTCCTCTGCGCATGGGATTTCCCAGGCAAGAATACTGAAGTGGGTTGCCATTTCCATCTCCAGGAATTATTCCCATTCCAGGGATCAAACTTGAGTCTCCTGAATTGGTAGGCAAATCTTTATACTATCACCTTTGTAAGGCCCTGGGGCAGGTGACATCCACCAGATACAATTTGCTAATACAATTGCCAGGAGATATATCAATAACCTCAGATATACAGATGACACCACCCTTATGGCATAAAGGGAAGAGGAACTAAAAAGCCTCTTGATGAAGGTGAAAGTGAAGAGTGAAAATGTTGGCTTAAAGCTCAACATTCAGAAAATGAAGATCATGGCATTTGGTCCCATCACTTCATGGGAAATAGATGGGGAAACAGTGGAAACAGTGTCAGACTTTATTTTTCTGGGCTCCAAAAACACTGCATGTGGTGATTGCAGCCATGAAATTAAAAGACGCTTACTCCTTGGAAGGAAAGCTATGAGCAACCTAGATAGCATATTGAAAAGCAGAGACATTGCTTTGCCAACAAAGGTTCATCTAGTCAAGTCTATGGTTTTTCCCGTGGTCATTTATGGATGTGAAAATTGAACTGTGAAGAAAGCTGAGCACCGAAGAATTGATGCTTTTGAACTGTGGTGTTGGAGAAGACTCTTATGAGTCCCTTGGACTGCAAGGATATCCAACCAGTCCATTCTGAAGGAGATCAGTCCTGAGTGTTCTTTGAAAGGACTAATGTTAAAGTTGAAACTCCAATACTTTGGCTACCCTATGCGAAAAGTTGACTCATTGGAAAAGACTCTGATGCTGGGAGGGATTGGGGGCAGGAAGAGAAGGGGACGACAGAGGATGAGATGGCTGGATGGCATCACTGACTTGATGGACAAGAGTTTGGGTGACCTCCAGGAGTTGGTGATGGACAGGGAGGCCTGGCGTGCTGCAATTCATGGGGTTGCAAAGAGTTGGACACGACTGAGTGACTGAACTGAACTGAACTAAACCCAGTATATCAGTATGCAGGTCAGGAAGCAACAGTTAGAACTGGACATGGAACAACAGACTGGTTCCAAATAGCAAAAGGAGTACATCAAGGCTGTATATTGTCAACGTTCTTATTTAACTTATATGCAGAGCACATGGTAAGAAACACTGGGCTGGATGAAGCACAAGCTGGAATCAAGATTGCTGGGAGAAATATCAATAATCTCAGATATGCAGATGACACCACTCTTATGGCAGAAAGTGAAGAAGAACTAAAGAACCTCTTGATGAAAGTGAAAGAGGAAAGTGAAAAAGTTGGCTTAAAGCTCCACATTCAGCAAACTAAGACCATGGCATCCAGTCCCATCACTTCATGGCAAATAGATGGGGAAACAGTGGAAACAGTGGCAGACTTTGTTTCTTGGGCTCCAAAATCACTGCAGATATTGACTGCACCCATGAAATTAAAAGATGCTTACTCCTTGAGAGAAAAGTTATTACCAACCTAGACAGCATATTAAAAAGCAGAGATGTTACTTTGCCCAACAATGGTCCATCTAGTCAAGGCTATGGTTTCTCCAGTAGTCATGTATGGATGACTGTAGTTGGATTATGAAGAAAGCTAAGCACTGAAGAATTGATGCTTTTGAACTATGGTGTTGGAGAAGACTCTTGAGAGTCCCTTGGACTGCAAGGAGTTCAAACCAGTCAATCCTAAAGGAAATCAGTCCTGAATCTTCATTGCAAGGACTGATGTTGAAGCTGAAACTCCGATAGTTTGGCCACCTCATGTGAACAGCTGACCTGTGTGAAAAGGCCCTGATGCTGGGAAAGTTTGAAGGCAGGAGGAGAAGGGGATGACAGAGAATGAGATGGTTGGATAGCATCACTGATTTAATGGACATGAGTTTGAGTAAATTCCATAAGTTGGTGATGGACAGGGAGGCCTGGCGTGCTGCAGCCCATGGGATTGCAGAGTTGGACACGACTGAGCAGCTGAACTAAACTGATAGCACACTAAGAATTTCATTTGTTATCCCCAATAGGCATTCCTGACTGTGAAACCAATTATAATACTTTGAAATGTACATTTTAAATATTTTTGTATTACAAAACAAGGTAAACATGAAATTCAGTTTTTCCTCCCTTTTTAATTATCAAATATTGGAAAAATAATTGATTTTTCAAAATCTAAAATCAAATATAAGTAAAAATTGTTTTTTAATTACTTATATGAAATTTATAATAACCAAAGAACTTTCATATTTTCAACAGCAAAGTCACAATATTAAAGAAAGCATTAAGCATATGAAATTTAAAGTTTCTAAAATAAAAGATAGGTTTTATTCTGGGAAATCAAAACAGAAAACCAAAGGAGATGTTCATCTTCAAATTAATGTCCTGATTGAAAGCAATAAAAATATAAAAGATTAATGTTATAGGCATTAATGATTCATGAAGGCCAAGTCTTCTAAAAATATAACTTGATTAAACTGGCAGTCAGGAAGTCCTAATGCTATTTTCCATTCACTATTGAATTGATTCACTTTCTATCTTTTGTAGATGGTGACTGCAGCCATGAAATTAAAAGACGCTTACTCCTTGGAAGGAAAGTTATGACCAACCTAGATAGCATATTCAAAAGCAGAGACATTACTTTACCAACAAAGGTTCGCCTAGTCAAGGCTATGGTCTCTCCTGTGGTCATGTATGGATGTGAGAGCTGGACTGTGAGGAAGGCTGAACGCCGAAGAATTGATGCTTTTGAACTGTGGTGTTGGAGAAGACTCTTGAGAGTCCCTTGGACTGCAAGAAGATCCAACCAGTCCATTCTGAAGGAGATCAATCCTGGAATTTCTTTAGAAGGAATGATGCTGAAGCTGAAACTCCAGTATTTTGGCCACCTCATGCGAAGAGTTGACTAATTGGAGAAGACTCTGATGCTGGGAGGGATTGAGGGCAGGAGGAGAAGGGGACGACAGAGGATGAGATGGCTGGATGGCATCACTGACTCGATGGATGCGAGTCTGAGTGACCTCTGGGAGCTGGTGTTGGACAGGGAGGCCTGGCGTGCTGCGGTTCATGGGGTCGCAAAGAGTCGGACACGACTGAGCGACTGATCTGATCTGATCTTTTGTAACATATATCATGAAACTATTCCACATGAAAATATATGATGTTTGTTAATATTGTTTTCACACTTATGTGCAGATATTTCATTTTCCAGTATTGTGAAATTTGATTTTATGAAGGCATAGCCAAAGGCTTAGGAACATATGGCTATGACCTTAAATTTTTGTACAAATACTTGAATTATTTATAATTATGTAAGTGATAATAGAGAGGTTTGTAAATGTTGGGGGTCGTACCTACTCTTTTTACCCTCAGCTACAAACTTTAATAAAAAATGCTTAAATTTAAACCCTTCCATTGGTAGATGGGAGAAGGCAATGGCACCCCGTTCCAGTACTCTTGCCTGGAAAATCCCACGGATGGAGGAGCCTGGTAGGCTGCAGTCCATGGGGTTGCTGAGAGTCGGACATGACTGAGCGACTTCGCTTTCTCTTTTCACTTTCATGCATTGGAGAAGGAAATGGCAACCCACTCCAGTGTTCTTGCCTGGAGAATCCCAGGGACGGGGAAGCCTGGTGGGCTGCTGTCTATGGGGTCACACAGAGTCGGACACGACTGAAGTGACTTAGCATAGCATAGCATAGCATAACATAGCATAGCATAGCATTGGTAGATGAATCCCATTAAAATATAGTTTTATTTATTTACTTAATGTTTTTATATGCATTACCTCCTCAGTTCTGTTACTTTGTAACACTGAAACCATTAAACTTTTATATCTCATTCAGTGTTTCAGATCAGTCTCTCAGTCGTGTCCGACTCTTTGCGACCCCATGAACCGCAGCACGCCAGGCCTCCCTATCCATCACCAGCTCCCGGAGGTCACCCAAACCCATACCCATCGAGTCAGTGATGCCATCCAGCTATCTCATCCTCTGTCGTCCCCTTCTCCTCCTGCCCTCAATCCGTCCCAGCATCAGAGTCTTATCCAATGAGTCAACTCTTCGCATGAGGTGGCCAAAATACTGGAGTTTCAGCTTTAGCATCATTCCTTCCAAAGAAATTCCAGGATTGATCTCCTTCAGAATGGACTGGTTGGATCTTCTTGCAGTCCAAGGGACTCTCAAGAGTCTTCTCCAACACCACAGTTCAAAAGCATCAATTCTTCGGCGCTCAGCCTTCTTCACAGTCCAGCTCTCACATCCATACATGACCACAGGAAAGACCATAGCCTTGACTAGGTGAACCTTTGTTGGTAAAGTAATGTCTGTGCTTTTGAATATGCTATCTAGGTTGGTCAAAACTTTCCTTCCAAGGAGTAAGCGTCTTTTAATTTCATGGCTGCAGTCACCATCTGCAGTGATTTTGGAGCCCAGAAAAATAAAGTCTGACACTGTTTCCACTGTTTCTCCATCTATTTCCCATGCAGTGATGGGACCAGATGCCATGATCTTCGTTTTCTGAATGTTGAGCTTTAAGCCAACCTTTTCACTCTCCACTTTCACTTTCATCAAGAGGCTTTTGAGCCCCTCTTCACTTTCTGCCTTAAGAGTGGTGTCATCTGCATATGTGAGGTTATTGATATTTCTCCCAGCAATCTTGATTCCAACTTCTGTTTCTTCCAGTCCAGCATTTCTCATGATGTACTCTGCATATAAATTAAACAAACATGGTGACAATATGCAGCCTTGACGTACTCCTTTTCCTATTTGGAACCAGTCTGTTGTTCCATGTCCAGTTCTAACTGTTGCTTCCTGACCTGCATACACATTTCTCAAGAGGCAGATCAGGTGGTCTGGTATTCCCATCTCTTTCAGAATTTTCCATGGTTTATTGTGATCCACACAGTCAAAGGCTTTGGCATAGTCAATAAAGCAGAAATAGATGTTTTTCTGGAACTCTCTTGCTTTTTCCATGATTCAGTGGATGTTCTGCTTTATTGACTATGCCAAAGCCTTTGACTGTGTAGATCACAATAAACTATGGAAAATTCTGAAAGAGATGGGAATACCAGACCACCTGATCTGCCTCTTAAGAAATCTATATGCAGGTCAGGAAGCAATAGTTAGAACTGGTCATGGATCAACAGACTGGTTCCAAATAGGAAAAGGAGTACGTCAAGGCTGCATATTGTCACCATGTTTGTTTAATTTATATGCAGAGTACATCATGAGAAATGCTGGACTGGAAGAAACACAAGTTGGAATCAAGATTGCTGGGAGAAATATCAATAACCTCACATATGCAGATGACACCACTCTTATGGCAGAAAGTGAAGAGGGGCTCAAAAGCCTCTTGATGAAAGTGAAAGTGGAGAGTGAAAAGGTTGGCTTAAAGCTCAACATTCAGAAAACGAAGATCATGGCATCTGGTCCCATCACTACATGGGAAATAGATGGGGAAACAGTGGAAACAGTGTCAGACTTTGGTTTTCTGGGCTCTAAAATCACTGCAGATGGTGACTGCAGCCATGAAATTAAAAGACGCTTACTCCTTGCAAGGAAAGTTATGACCCTTCACATTATTCTCTTCACTGAAAATAATGACAAAATCTCAGAGAAACTAATGTAGACTCCAATTCAGTTCAATTCAGTCACTCAGTTGTGTCAGACTCTTTGCTACCCCATGGACTGCAGCATTCCAGTTTTCCCTCTCCATCACCAACTCCAAGAGCTTGCTCAAACTCATGTCCTTTGAGTCGATGATGTCATCCAAACATCGCATCCTCCGTTGTCCCCTTCTCTTGACCTCAATCTTGCCCAGCATCAGGGTCTTTTCCAATGAATCAGCTCCTTGCATCAGGTGGCCAAAGTATTGAAACTTCAGCTTCAGTATCAGTTCTTCCAATGAACATTCAGGACTGATTTCCTTTAGGGTTGACTGGTTTGATAGCCTTGCAGTCCAAGGGACTCTCAAAAGTCTTCTCTAACAGCACAGTTCAAAAGCATCAATTCTTCTGTCCTCAGCTTTCTTTGTGGTCCAACTCTCACATCCATGCATGACTGCCGGAAAAACAAACAAACAAACAAACATAGTTTTGACTAGACTGACCTTTGTCGGCAAAGTAATGTTACCCCATAACAGCTACCCCATGACAAAGTAAGAGTCCCTTGGCTTTGTCTTCTTGCCCCTGCACCCCACCCCCAACTTCATCTTCAGGATCTAATTTTCCTGAAAGCTGCCATGGAATTTGGGTTACTTGTTTAGGAAGCTCTAGATCAGATAGTAATGGTAACTGAAGGATGTCTGTGTGTGTGTGTTTTCTATACACATTAGGATTCCTATGCACATCACAGTGAACATTTATTTGTATAAGAAACTAAAATCTGTACGGTCTGTACAAAGTGAAGGGCCTGGGGTTCAGGCAACACATTCTATTTTCCTCTGGATGTGGTTTCTCTCTCCCACCTGAGGGTGCTACACTGTGCCTTCTCTCATGGTCTGACTCCTCCAGCTGTGTGAGTCTCCTAAAACACAATGTTCATTTCAAATAACTGCATTCCTGCCTTTATTCTTAAAGATAAAGGTTGATGGTCCCCTGCAGCTGCCCCTGAAGGCCCAGAAGTCAGGCAGTGTCCAGCTATAGCCAGAATATTTTATCTTAAAAATAATGAAAGACATTAAATCTTTAAAACTACATCTTCAAAAAATAGAAGGACATCCCAGTGCACCAGCCCCAGGCATCTGTTATCAGGCATTGTACCTGGACTGGGGACTCATTTCAGATATGATATTATACATCAGATCAGAACAGATCAGTCGCTCAGTCGTGTCCGACTCTTTGCGACCCCATGAACTGCAGCACTCCAGGCCTCCCTGTCCATCACCAGCTCCTGGAGGTCACTCAGACTCACATCCATCGAGTCAGTGATGCCATCCAGCCATCTCATCCTCTGTCGTCCCCTTCTCCTCCTGCCCCCAATCCCTCCCAGCATCAGAGTCTTCTCCAATGAGCCAACTCTTCGCATGAGGTGGCCAAAATACTGGAGTTTCAGCTTTAGCATCATTCCTTCCAAAGAAATTCCAGGATTGATCTCCTTCAGAATAGACTGGTTGGATCTTCTTGCAGTCCAAGGGACTCTCAAGAGTCTTCTCCAACACCACAGTTCAAAAGCATCAATTCTTCGGCGCTCAGCCTTCTTCACAGTCCAGCTCTCACATCCATACATGACCACAGGAAAGACCATAGCCTTGACTAGGTGAACCTTTGTTGGCAAAGTGATGTCTCTGCTTTTGAATATGCTATCTAGGTTGGTCATAACCTTCCTTCCAAGAAGTAAGTGTCTTTTAATTTCATGGCTGCAGTCACCATCTGCAGTGATTTTGGAGCTCAGAAAAATAAAGCCTGACACTGTTTCCACTGTTTCTCCATCTATTTCCCATGCAGTGATGGGACCAGATGCCATGATCTTCGTTCTCTGAATGTTGAGTTTTAAGCCAACCTTTTCACTCTCCACTTTCACTTTCATCAAGAGGCTTTTTAGTTCCTCTTCACTTTCTGCCATAAGGGTGGTGTCATCTGCACATCTGAGGTTATTAATATTTCTCCCAGCAATCTTGATTCCAACTTGTGTTTCTTCCAGCCCAGCATTTCTCATGATGTATTCTGCATAGAAGTTAAATAAACATGGTGACAATATGCAGCCTTGACGTACTCCTTTTCCTATTTGGAACTAGTCTGTTATTCCATGACCAGTTCTAACTGTTGCTTCCTGACCTGCATACAGATTTCTCAAGAGGCAGATCAAGTGATCTGGTATTCTCATCTCTTTCAGAATTTTCCATAGTTTATTGTGATCTACACAGTCACAGTCTTTGGCATAGTCAATAAAGGAGAAATATATGTTTTTCTGGAACTTTCTTGCTTTTTCCATGATCCAGCGGATGTTGGCAATTTGATCTCTGGTTCCTCTGCCTTTTCTAAAACCAGCTTGAACATCAGGAAGTTCACGGTTCACATATTGCTGAAGCCTGGCTTGGAGAATTTTGAGCATTACTTTACTAGCTTGTGAGATGAGTGCACTTGTGCGGTAGTTTGAGCACTCTTTGGCATTGCTTTTCTTTGGGATTGGGATGAAAACTGACCTTTTCCAATCTTGTGGCCACTGCTGAGTTTTCCAAATTTGCTGGCATATTGAGTGCAGCACTTTCACAGCATCATCTTTCAGGATTTGGAATAGCTCCACTGGAATTCCATCACCTCCACTAGCTTTGTTCGTAGTGATGGTTTCTAAGGCCCACTTGACTTCACATTCCAGGATGTCTGGCTCTAGGTCAGTGATCACACCATCATGATTATCTGGGTCGTGAAGCTCTTTTTTGTACAGTTCTTCTGTGTATTCTTGCCACCTCTTCTTAATATCTTCTGTTTCTGTTAGGTCTATTCTCCCAAATCATCCCACCCTCTCCCGTTCCCAGAGTCCAAAAGTCTGTTCTATACATCAGTGTCTCTTTTGCTGTCTCGTAAACAGGGTTATTCTTACCATCTTTCTAAATTCCATATATATGCATTAGTATACTGTATTTGTGTTTTTCTTTCTGGCTTACTTCACTCTGCATAATAGGCCCCAGTTCCTGAAAGAGATGGGAATACCAGACCACCTGATCTGCCTCTTGAGAAATCTGTATGCTGGTCAGGAAGCAACAGTTAGAACTGGTCATGGAACAACAGACTGGTTCCAAATAGGAAAAGGAGTATGTCAAGGCTGCATATTGTCACCATGTTTATTTAACTTATATGCAGAATACATCATGAGAAATGCTGGACTGGAAGAAACACAAGTTGGAATCAAGATTGCTGGGAGAAATATCAATAACCTCACATATGCAGATGACACCACTCTTATGGCAGAAAGTGAAGAGGGGCTCAAAAGCCTCTTGATGAAAGTGAAAGTGGAGAGTGAAAAGGTTGGCTTAAAGCTCAACATTCAGAAAACGAAGATCATGGCATCTGGTCCCATCACTACATGGGAAATAGATGGAGAAACAGTGGAAACAGTGTCAGACTTTATTTTTCTGGGCTCCAAAATCACTGCAGATGGTGACTGCAGCCATGAAATTAAAAGACGCTTACTCCTTTGAACGAAAGTTATGACCAACCTAGATAGCATATTCAAAAGCAGAGACATCACTTTGCCAACAAAGGTTCACCTAGTCAAGGCTATGGTCTTTCCTGTGGTCATGTATGGATGTGAGAGCTGGACTGTGAAGAAGGCTGAGTGTCGAAGAATTGATGCTTTTGAACTGTGGTGTTGGAGAAGACTCTTGAGAGTCCCTTGGACTGCAAGAAGATCCAACCAGTCCATTCTGAAGGAGATCAATCCTGGAATTTCTTTGGAAGGAATGATGCTAAAGCTGAAACTCCAGTATTTTGGCCACCTCATGCGAAGAGTTGACTCATTGGAGAAGACTCTGATGCTGGGAGGGATTGAGGGCAGGAGGAGAAGGGGACGACAGAGGATGAGATAGCTGGATGGCATCATTGACTCGATGGATGTGAGTCTGAGTGACCTCCGGGAGCTGGTGATGGACAGGGAGGCCTGGCGTGCTGCAGTTCATGGCGTCACAAAGAGTTGGACATGACTGAGCGACTGATTTGATCTGATCTGATCCATAGGGAGGGAGGAGGGAGGAGGGTTCAGGATGGGGAACACATGTATACTTGTGGCAGATCCATCTTGATGTATGGCAAAAGCAATAGAATATTGTAAAGTTAAGCAAAATAAATTTAATTTAAAAAAAAATTAAAAAAATAGAAGGACAGGAGAATATCTTTCATTTGGCAGTATATTAAATAATGAATTTAATATGTATCCTGATAACTCATGTAGAGTTTGTATCTGGTATTTAAACAAATATGACATTACAATTAATGGCACTCAAATGTCCAATAGGTGAAACATAATTGGTGTAATTTCTTATGAATTCCATAGTCTAGGGATACATTGAGCATTCAAATTAGGAATAAAGAATAAAAGACTCATTCTTTCCAACTGTAAATATTTCAAACTACAGGAGATTACACTTCTCATTTAAAAGATAATTCATATTTTTGTCTTATTTTAAGCTCTCAAATGTGTATAGAGGTGGGGAGGAGTCAGTCCAATTTAAACACTGCTAAGTTTGTTCTTATATTGCTGTTTAAATTGATTACAGATTTGAAGTACAATAAAAAATGCATTAATTCTCCATTATTTGGAAAAATTATGCTAAAATATCACTTGCTTAAATTATATTAAATGATTATTACTAATATTTCTCATGTGTTCCACCCAGGTGTACTATACTGAAATTAAGTGGGGACTAATTCAGCTAATTATTGTCTTTATCTAATAAAAAATTTTTTTTCTGTATAGATAATTCACATTCTATAGCCAAGAGATTTATATCAATAACCAAGGGAGCAAGAATCCTTAGTGTGTTCTTATTAGAACAATTTGACTAAGACTTAACCAGAACATTTTATTTCTGTTAGGAGATGCACACTGACTGCAACCACTCTTCCTGGCCAGGCACCAGAGTAACCATTTACACGAATTGTTTTATGACAGGATTTTCAGGTAAGGAACACAGAACTAATAAGCTACCACCAACTGGAAGATTTTGGGAAAGGTCAAAAGGAGACATCACATGTCTGACCACCTGCCAGAATCCTTCTCGCTGGCATCGATATTGAATGAGCAATTCATGTGCCACCAAGAAGAATTCTGTCAGAATGATTGGCCAAAGACAACCCAGAAACTAATTCCATCGCCATAAAACCAGAGACTGCAAGCCACGTGGCAGAGCAGACCTCCGGGGTTCCCTTACCCTACTGCTGTCCACCTGGGCATCCCTTCCCAGTAAAGTCTCTCGCTTTGTCAGCACGTGTCTCCTCGAGCAATCCATTTCTGAGTGTTAGACAAGAGCTCACTTTCCGGCCCTGGAAGAGGCCCCCCTTCCTGCAACGTTTCTGTAGCTTATTGTTCCCTGACATGGCTGTTTAGGGGTCCAGAAAAATAAAAATTTTCTTGCAGATCTAAGATAAATTGGTGTTATTAAAGTCTCATACAATTTTGCAAATTTTCTGAAAATTCAGAGAAATGCAGCCTGAAACAGCACCCATTTCTTCATGAAGCCTGGATCTGCTCAATCTTGGCAGGGTTCACCTGGTAAGTATCAGAGGAGGCAGGTTGTACAATGACAATTTAAATACTGGAAACTCTACAGAGTGGAAGTCAGGTCCTCTGAGCATCCACTCCATATGGTCATAAATGAAAATAGGTGAGAATGTAGATAATGTTACCTTGAAATTACAATATTCTACATTTGCAGAGTGCAGCTCTATCTAAACCTTACAACACTTCTGTGATACAATTAAGTATTATTGGCTCTTTACAGAGGAAAAAGATGGTAACAGATGTCAAGTGACCTACCAGCAGCCAAGTGCACCATAGCTGGAAGTTGGGATGGACCCAGGGAAGCCTTTGGATCTCAGAATGTGCTCAAAATTGTCAACCACAAACTGGTACTTGCTATGGGCACTTGCCATCTACCCTTACAAGGATGAAATTGTGTGCTGCTACCGCTGCTGTGGCTCGGACCATGAACTCCTTATTGCCAAATTCAGACTGAAATTGAAGAAAGTAGAGAAAACTACTAGACCATTCAGGTATGACCTAAATCAAATCCCTTATGATTATACAGTGGAAGTGAGAAATAGATTTAAGGGCCTAGATCTGATAGATAGAGTGCCTGATGAACTATGGAATGAGGTTCGTGACATTGTACAGGAGACAGGGATCAAGACCATCCCCATGGAAAAGAAATGCAAAAAAGCAAAATGGCTGTCTGGGGAGGCCTTACAAATAGCTGTGAAAAGAAGAGAAGCGAAAAGCAAAGGAGAAAAGGAAAGATATAAACATCTAAATGCAGAGTTCCAAAGAATAGCAAGAAGAGATAAGAAAGCCTTCTTCAGTGATCAATGCAAAGAAATAGAGGAAAACAACAGAATGGGAAAGACTAGGGATCTCTTCAAGAAAATCAGAGATACCAAAGGAACATTTCATGCCAAGATGAGCACGATAAAGGACAGAGATGGTGTGGACCTAACAGAAGCAGAAGATATTAAGAAGAGGTGGCAAGAATACACAGAAGAACTGTACAAAAAAGAGCTTCAAGACCTAGATAATCATGATGATGTGATCACTGACCTAGAGCCAGACATCTTGGAATGTGAAGTCAAATGGGCCTTAGAAAGCATCACTAGGAACAAAGCTAGTGGAGGTGATGGAATTCCAGTGGAGCTATTCTAAGTCCTGAATGATGATGCTGTGAAATTGCTGCACTCAATATGCCAGCAAATTTGGAAAACTCAGCAGTGGCCACAAGATTGGAAAAGGTCAGTTTTCATCCCAATCCCAAAGAAAGGCAATGCCAAGGAGTGCTCAAACTACCGAACAATTGCACTCATCTCACACGCTAGTAAAGTAATGCTCAAAATTCTCCAAGCCAGGCTTCAGCAATATGTGAACCGTGAACTTCCTGATGTTCAAGCTGGTTTTAGAAAAGGCAGAGGAACCAGAGATCAAATTGCCAACATCCGCTGGATCATGGAAAAAGCAAGAGAGTTCCAGGAAAACATCTATTTCTGCTTTATTGACTATGCCAAAGCCTTTGACTGTGTAGATCACAATAAACTATGGAAAATTCTGAAAGAGATGGGAATACCAGACCACCTGATCTTCCTCTTAAGAAATCTGTATGCAGGTCAGGAAGCAACAGTTAGAACTGGTCATGGAACAACAGACTGGTTCCAAATAGGAAAAGGAGTACGTCAAGGCTGCATACTGTCACCATGTTTATTTAACTTCTATGCAGAGTACATCATGAGAAATGCTGGGCTGGAAGAAACACAAGTTGGAATCAAGATTGCCGGGAGAAATATCAATAACCTCAGATATGCAGATGACACCACCCTTATGGCAGAAAGTGAAGAGGGGCTCAAAAGCCTCTTGATGAAAGTGAAAGTGGAGAGTGAAAAGGTTGGCTTAAAGCTCAACATTCAGAAAACGAAGATCATGGCATCTGGTCCCATCACTGCATGGGAAATAGATGGGGAAACAGTGTCAGACTTTGTTTTTCTGGGCTCCAAAATCACTGCAGATGGTGACTGCAGCCATGAAATTAAAAGACGCTTGCTCCTTGGAAGGAAAGTTATAACCAACCTAGATAGCATATTCAAAAGCAGAGACATTACTTTACCAACAAAGGTTCGCCTAGTCAAGGCTATGGTCTTTCCTGTGGTCATGTATGGATGTGAATGCTGGACTGTGAAGAAGGCTGAGCGCCGAAGAATTGATGCTTTTGAACTGTGGTGTTGGAGAAGACTCTTGAGAGTCCCTTGGACTGCAAGAAGATCCAACCGGTCCATTCTGAAAGAGATCAATCCTGGAATTTCTTTAGAAGGAATGATGCTAAAGCTGAAACTCCAGTATTTTGGCCACCTCATGCGAAGAGTTGACTCATTGGAGAAGACTCTGATGCTGGGAGGGATTGAGGGCAGGAGGAGAAGGGGATGACAGAGGATGAGATGGCTGGATGGCATCACTGACTCGATGGATGCGAGTCTGAGTGACCTCCGGGAGCTGGTGTTGGACAGGGAGGCCTGGCGTGCTGCGGTTCATAGGGTCGCAAAGAGTCGGACACGACTGAGCGACTGATCTGATCTGATCTGATCTGACCGCTGCTGATCTTCAACACCCCCTGAAGGAGTTAAGGGTGGGGAGCAGACATGAGCCACTCTGTGCTCCAGGAACGTTGGCAGGATAGGTCTTGAGTCAGTTAAGATATTCTCAGGAGCTGATTTTATGAACCCAATTCTTATATATCCTCATATCTAGAAAAGCACTAAAATCCTTCATCGTGATGACTGTTCCTTGTGACTAGCAGAAGCTTCACAAGACCATCAGAAACTTTCTGAAAAATAAACATGCTTGATTACATGTACTCTCCCTTTACAATAATTATATATATATATATATATATATATAGTCCTTTCCCTCTACCTTTTTGAAACAGTTTCTCAGAGCTATCTGAGGTTCTGTCTCCTTGTGTGCAGTCCTCATATTACACCCCCCGCCCACCAATAAAACTCAACTCACAACTCCACAGGCTGTGCATTTTTTAAGCCAACAGGATGTGCTTGCAGTTGAGGCAGGAGAATAGTTGTATAGCTATAATATCTTCCTTTATGTGTTCACATTTAACGATGAGTTTCTCAGAAGATTTCTATTAGGCAGTAACACTGAGAAGTAAAGAAAGACAGAAGAGTGGAATGTGCCTTAAAGAAACACTTCTCCTGCAACATACAATATATCCCAGTCACATGAGGAGGACACAGTTTGACACTCAATGTTATACAATAACTCCTTTCTAATTATCTAATGCCATACAACCAATAATGACAACACTTATCGGCTAAAGATAACTGCTGTTAAAATCTCTTGCATTTTCTGTGTGCTAGCAATTCAAGATGAACTAGGATGAACTGGTTGGTTAGGGTCACATTTATATGTGACACATTTATATGGTGGCTGGGAAAGCCAAGAGCTGGCAGGCACCTGTCACTTTGTGTGGTGGGTCTCAGGGCCTCTCCATGAAATCTTCCATGTGGACTCCCATATATTGGCCCCAGTGTATACAATTTTCTGACACGGAAGTCTGGGGCTACATGGAAAGCGCTTTAGCAAGCGGAAGCTGCAATGCCTTTTCTAACTGACCCTCAGAGGTCATGAAACATCATTTCTGCTGCTTCCTATCGGTTATGATGAGTCACAACTCACTCTGCATCCTCACCTCCATTCACACAGAGGCACGTATAGGAAGGTTAATGAGAGCAATGTCAGGTCCTACTGCAGAAGAATCTGCAGAACAAGAGAGAGGTTGCAACCATATGTGTAAAATAAAATCCACTGCAACATCTTACAAAAAAGCCAGAATCTTTTGTAAAGGATGATAAAAAGGACTGAGGAAGAGGTTTCATGGGTACACTACACTCATGCCCACTGACTAGGGCAGATGTTACTGCAGGGTCATGCTCTCACTCTGAAGAAAGTTTACAAGGACAGGAACTCCATGCAAGAGCCCTGAGATGAAAGGGATATAGACGCCTTTGTGGTGGATGATGGTCCAAAGGGAAACATAATCAGAAAAAGGAATAGGAGTTGACAGTTATAGAAAATGGTATGTTATTGTAGGCTGGTGTTGAGGACACTTACTCAACACTGTGGAAACTAGAAAAAATGATACAGAAGAAGCTATTTACAAAGCATAAATAGAGACACAGACTTAGAGAACAAATATATGGATACCAAAGGGAGAAAGTGGAGTGGAATGAATGGGGAGATACAGTTGACACATAGGCACTATTGATGTGTGTCCACGTGTGGTAAGTAATTCCAGTGTATCTGACTCTATGAGACCCGATGGATGGTGGCCCACCAGGCTCCTCTGTTCATGGGATTCTCCAGGCAAGAATATAGGAATAAGTTGCCATGCTCTGCTCCAGAGGATCTTCCCGACCCAGGGACTGAACTCAAGTCTCTTACATCTCCTGCACTGGCAGGCAGGTATTTTATCACTCGTGCCATCTGGGAAGCCCATACACTATTGACACTATGTGTAAAATAGATAGGGGCTTCCCTGGTGGCTCAGAAGTAAAGAATCTGACTACAATGCAGGAGCCAAGGAAGACATGGGTTCAATCCCTGGATCGGGAAGATCCTCTGGAAGAGGGCATGGCAACCCACTCCAGCACTCTTACCTGGAGTATCCAATGGACAGAGGAGCCTGGCAGGCTACAGTCCATAGGGATGGACTCGACTTAAGTGACTTATCACGCAGCACACATAAAAAAGATAACTAATGAAAACCTACTATATAGCACAGGGAAGCCTACTCAAAGATCTGTGATGACCTAAATGGGAAGGAAATTCAAAAAAGAGGGGATATATGTATATGTATGACTGATCAGCCCTGGGATTTCTTTGGAAGGAATGATGCTAAAGCTGAAACTCCATTATTTTGGCCACCTCATGCGAAGAGTTGACTCATTGGAGAAGACTCTGATGCTGGGAGGGATTGGGGGCAGGAGGAGAAGGGGACGACAGAGGATGAGATGGCTGGATGGCATCACTGACTCGATGAATGTGAGTCTGAGTGACCTCCGGGAGCTGGTGATGGACAGGGAGGCCTGGCGTGCTGCAGTTCATGGGGTCGCAGAGAGTCGGACACGACTGAGCGACTGATCTGATCTGATCTCTGATGACTGATTAGCTTTTCTGTACAGTAAGAAATAATACAACATTGTAAAGCAACTATGCCCCAATAAAATGGTCTTCTGTAAAGATATGTTTGAAATGCAGAGAGGGGCAAGGTAGAATGTGGGATATTCTACTGGATATGAATTTCTGAGTGTAATCTGCTATGTGTTAGATTTTCCTTGAAATTTCTCATAAATGGGGAAACTCTATTGACTAGTCCTCTTATTCCTAAAAATCTCTACTGATTTTGGAATTATTAAAAATTATTAAAATAGGACCTAGCAATTAGTAAGGACAAAGTTAATGTTGGCTACTATTTTCTTACCCTCATCACAGTCTTCCTCAAACTTCAGTTGTGATATAGGTGTTTTCAGTACCAGCACTTCATGTCCTCCAAATGTCAGCACTCAGAATTGTAAGGCCTACATCTGCCTTGTCCATAATGTTATTTCTAATGGATATATGCTGGCACTAGTAGTAAAGACTCTGCCTGCCTATGCAGGAGATACAAGAGATGTGGGTTCCATCCCTGGGTCGGGAGGATCTCTTGGAGTAGGAAACAGCAACTTGTTCCATGTTTGCCTGGAGAACTCCATGGACAGAGGAGCCTGGCAAGCTACAGTCTGTGGGGTCACAAAGTGTCAGACACAACTAAGCAACTGATCATTCTTCTGCCAAACATCTTAGTGCAAAGTATGTATCTTTTTCTATTCCTCAAGGCATGAATAAGTATGTTCTAAATTAACACTAAGAATTATACTAAATTAATAGCACTATCATTATTAATAAAACAAATATAAGTATAGAAATACACTTAATGTATACTTTATATGTATTTTAAATATATATGTTTGAGTTCAGTTTGTACATAAATTGCAAATTTTGATGCTGGAGAAATGATCTGTGATAAGCAAGATTTATGAAGAATCTCATCCAATGTTATCAAAATATGAATGTCCAACCTTTTACTTACCTACGCTTCACAGACAATTTTACAAGGCTACAGAAATGGCTTGAATAACCTTTTGATTCTCCCAAGTCATAAAAACACATTCTGTCTCTGCAAACATAAATTATACAAATTTATTGTGATTCTGTGGGACAACAATCTTTTCAGGTCACTCTACTCATAATTACTACTAATTAAAATGTGCCAAAGAAAAGATAGAAATTTATCACTGCTCATTAAACCTGTAAAGACTGTGTTAATTGGATGTCAGGCTCAGTAACTCACAGAAATGTTTGCTGCCAGTCTAATTTTAGAGCAAAAGGACAGTGAACTGTACAATATTCTAGCTGGGAATCTAATCTGAAAAAGAATCCACAGCTTTAGAGAGACAACATATATGTAGATTTTTAATGGGTATCATCATTATCAGCCATTGGCCTAAACAAATGGAATAAATTAATGTGATATTTGTTGACTTTTAACTTACATAAGATTCCAAAAACCTACAGCCAAGGCAATGAACAACTGCAGCTGGTTTACAAAGCTGAGCACTTTTAAGAGTCTATGTATATGAAACATCTTTTCCTTCCTTAAATGAAACAAAATATTTTAGAGTCATTTTATTTAGAAGAATAAGTGTTTTAACTGAAGTAAAATTTTTATGCAAAACATTGGATACAATTTGTATATGATCCAATTCCAAATCCTTCTATAAAGAGAATGCTTTGTGTGAATATAAAATAATTACACGAGAAAAGTAGAACGAAATTGCTGGGAATTAAGGACAACAAGGCTAAATTAGATAATGTGCAAAGTGTAAAAATGGCTCCTTTATGTTACCTAAAATATGAGGAGTAACAAGTGTACCATTAAGAGCAAATCACACAAGAGCTCTAAAGCTGGAAGCTTCAGACTTGAGACAGAAAGACTGGATATTTGGATTATTATTGTTCCCGTTCAGTTGCTGCCATATCTGACTCTCTGCGACCCTGTCGTTGCAGAGTTTGCTGACTGTCCACTGAGTCAGTGATACCACCCAACCATCTCATCCTCTTTTCCCCTCTTCTCCTGCTACTCTCAAATTTTCCCATCATCAAAGTCTTTTCCAATGAGTCAACTCTTCCTATTAGGTGGCCAAAGTATTGGAGCTTCAGCTTCAGCATCAGTCCTTCCAATGAATATTCAGGGTTGATGTCCTTTAGGATTGACTGCTTTGATCTCCCTGCTGTCCAAGGGACTCTCAAGAGTTTTCTCTAGCACCACAGTTTGAAAACATCAATCCTTCAGTGTTCAGCCATCTTTATAGCCCAAACTTCACATCTGTGCATGACCACTGGAAAAACCATAGCTTTGTCTATATGGATCTTTGTCAGCAAGTGATGTCTCAGCTCTTTAATATGCTGTCAAGGTGGTCACAGCTTTTCTTCTAAGGAACAAGTGTCTTTTAACTTCATGGTTGCAGTCAACATGCACAGTGGTTTTGGAGCCCAAGAAAATGAAATCTGCCATTGTGTTCACTTTTTCCCTATTTTCAATGAAGTGGTAGGGCTGGATGCTAAGATCTTCATTTTTTGAATGTTGACTTTTCAATCAGCTTTTTCACTTTCTTCTTTTACCTTTATCAAGACACTCTTTAGTTCCTCTTCAGTTTCTGCCATTAGATTGGTAGCATCTGCATATCTAAGGTTGTTGGTATTTCCCCTGGAAGTCTTGATTGCAGCTTGTGGTAGTGGTGGTTTAGTCGCTAAGTCACAGCTCCTCAATCTATAGGATTCTCCAGGCAAGAACAATGGAGTAGGTTGCCTTTTCCTTCTCCAGCTTGTGGGTCATTGGATTATTGGTTAAATATTACTACAATGGCTATGCCTTCTTGGTAAATAGATGGGGAAACAATGGAAACAGAAACATACATTTTTTTCTTGGGCTCCAAATTTACTGCAGATGGTGACTGCAGCCTTGAAATTAAAAGATGCTTGCTCCTTGGAAGAAAAACTATGACCAACCTAGACATCATATTAAAAAGTAGAGACAATACTTTGCCAACAAAGGTCCATATAGTCAAAGCTATGGTTTTTCTAGTACTCATGTATGGATGTGAGAGTTGGACCATCAAGAAAGCTGTGTGCTGAAGAATTGATGCTTTGGAACTATGGTGCTGGAGAAGACTCTTGAGAGTCCCTTGGACTGTAAGGAGATCAAACCAGTCAATCCTAAAGGAAATCAGTCCTAAATATTCATTGGCAGCACTGATGCAGAAGCTGAACTTCCAATACTTTGGCCACCTGATGTGCAAAAGTGACTCATTGGAAAAGATCCTGATGCTGGGAAAGATTGAAGGCAGGAGGAAAGGGTATAACAGAGGATGAAATGGTTGGATAGATCACTAACTAAATGCACATTAATTTGAGCCAGTTCCAGGAGCTGGTGATGGACAGAGAAGCCTGGTGTGCTGCATTCCATGGGGTCACAAAGAGTTGGACACAATTGAGTGACTGAACTGAACTGAACTGATGACTTTTTAGAGACACCTCACATGTGCTATCATAACTCCCTGACCTTTATGCTTGCGTCCTGTCACCTTATGTCTTAATTTTAAAACTCTTCTGCTGTTACTTCAATACAAATCTTAATGACAAGCTAATTGTTTGATGCAATTCATGGGGTCACAAAGAGTCAGACATGACTGAGCTACTGAACTGAACTGAACTGAATTATTTGATAATTTAATTGAATTTTTGTGTTTGAAAAAGAGCCTCTGTGTATGGTATTGCTAGCATGAGTCGAGTATTATATAATTTCTACCAACAATTAGTCCAAATTCCATCTAAAATTATCCATCATCAGGTAAACTGAATTCAGGAATTCAGGATCATTATACCCTTGAATTTCGTAAAAGTAAATACCAGACTTTCCACATTAAAGGCAAGTGTAAGACCTATGTACACAGTTTTGTACTGAAAGGTTAACAGAATATGTGCTAAAATATGCTGGTTTGGCATACTGATTATTTTGAGCTAAAAGAACTTGAAAACAGTAGGTACAAAAGGAACACTCACTCTTTACAATAGCTAGGACATGGAAGCAACCTAGATGTCCATCCACAGATGAATGGATAAGAGAGCTGTGGTACAGATACACAATGGAATTTTAATCAGATATTGAAAAGAATGCATTTGAATCAGTTCTAATGAGGCGGATTAAACTGGAGCCTATCATATAGTGAAGAAAGTCAGAAATAAAAACACCAATACAGTATATTAACACATATATATGGAATTTAGAAAGATGGTAACAATAACCCTGTATGCGAGACAGCAGAAGAGACACAGATGTAAAGAACAGACTTTTGGACTCTGTGGCAGAGGGCGAGGGCGGGATGATTTGAGACATAGCATTGAAATATGTATATTATCATATGTGAAATAGATCACCAGTCCAGGTTTGATGCATGAGACAGGGTGCTCAGGGCTGGTGCACTGGGATGACCCTGAGGGATGGGATGGGGAGGGAGGTGGGATGGGAGTTCAGGATGGGGGACACATGTACACCCATGGCTGATTTATGTGACTATGATTCACTGCAAAACCACCACAGTATTCTAAAGTAATTAGCCTCCAATTAAAATAAATTAATTTACAAAAAAAAGGAACACTCAGATATCCCCTTTTCAGGAGATGAAACTCCCATGTGGAAGATGCTCTCCTTAAACCAAGAAGAAAGAGCCTTTTAATCAGAGGCAAGGAATCAAGCAGAGATGAACCTGCACAGACGGACCTTGTTAACACAATCTCATTCTGCGTTGGTCACCCTGTGCCTTTTAGTTACTTTTCCACAATCCCTGCCCTTTTGATTAACCCAATATGTAAGCAGTCAGATCTCTCCAGGCTTTGGGTTTTCATTTTGCTGTGAGGACAATCTGTTGTTCCTTGTTGTTCAGGCCCTAAGTCATGCTGATCCTTTGGGACCCCATGGACTGAAGCACCCCAGGCTTCCATGCCCTTCCCTATCTCCTGGATTTTGCTCAAATTCATGTCCATTGAGTCAGTGATGCCATCCTTTGCACCCCTTCTCCTCATGCCTTCAATCTTTCCCAGCATCAGTGTCTTTTCCAATAAACCAGCTCTTTGCATCAGGTGGTTAACGTATTGGAGCATCAGTCCTTCCAATGCATATTCAGGGTTGATTTTCTTTAGGATTAACTGGTTTGATTATCCTTGCTGTCCAAGGGACTCTCAATAGTCTCCTCAACATCACAGTTTGAAAGCATCAATTCTTTGGCCCTCAGCCTTCTTTATAAAGACTTTTCTCCTGTTAATCTCTTTTATGTCAGCTTAGACTCTGAACCCAGCCCAAGACCCTGAGGAGGTCCCTGTAAAGCTTTGCCTCCTTAGTGTGTCTGGCTTGGAGGACAGGCTGTCCTGGGCTGGGAGACCCCACTCATCCTAGAGACATTAGCTGAGATCTGAGGCCATTGATGGAAAGCCAGCAAGAGGCAACAGTCCTCTCATTTCAGCCTCTGGATGTCTATCTGTGTCTGGGACACAGAGGAAGGTAAGGATTCTCCGCCGTTCCTTTCCAAATTCAGTGAACAGGAGAAAAACATTTGTAAGCATTAGTTCTTTGGATTGAGACTGTGATTTTGCTTCTGGGTCTCCACTGGAAATTGCTCCAGGGAATAGTCACTGCTTTCCTTTGCTATGTCAGTATCCCTTTTATATCTGCTGTTCTTCAAGTGCTTTTAGCTCAAAATAGTCCATTTACCAAGTGGGCGTACTTTGTGGAGGTGCCTTCTGCTACCGTTCATTACCACCCGGTCACTCACCCACCAGGGTAGGCAGCATCACATGGCTAAGGTCACCTGAGTGCATGAATATGAACTGCCCAACTGTGGAACTTTACTTAACTCACTGTGAACACAGCCTGCAGGGTCTTTCTCTATTTCTATACAGTTCTCACAGCTGTACTTCATCACTTAACTTAGGTTGGGGATATTTTCTCAATTTGGATGATGCAGTTATAGCTAGAGATTGTAATATGGAAAGAGAGATGCCACCTACTCATTTGTTGACATTTTACCTCAATTTTTTTCCCCTTATGGGCATTCCTAATTTAAGAATGCCCATGTTCATTTATAAGATAATTTTAATATTTTAATAATCTTTAAATTATTCCAGGTTTGACACCTGGGTTAGGAAGATCCACTGGAGGAGGGCCCAGCAGCCTACTCCAGTATTCTTGCCTGGAGAATCCCATGGATAGAGGAGCCAAGCCTGCAGGCTGCAGTCCACAGCAAAAGTAAAAGTTGTTCAGTCATGTCCAACTCTTTGCGACCCCATGGACTGTAGCCTGACATGCTGCTCTGTCCATGGATTTCTCCAGGGAAAATATTGGAGTGGGTAGCCATTCCTTTCTCCAGGGGATCTTCCCAACCCAGAGATTGGACCCAGGTCTCCCACATATCAGGAGGATTCTTTACTGTCTGAGCCACCAAGGAAGTACAGTCCAGAGGGTTGCACAGAATCATACACAACTGAAGCAACTTAGCACACACACCATAAACATTTAAATTATTCAAAGTAAAAATAATCACAAGCTAGCTTATTTAGTAACTAACAAAATGTCAGTTTCATGTTCTGGACATATTTTGGACACTTAGACAAAACTATCTGAAATAAGTTTAAGATAAATCTTTTTAAAAATCCTTTTACAACATACATTTTATTTAGATACCTGTCATACTTTTTTAAAGGAGTGCCAGATCTTACTCACAGGAATACCTAAAGAGAGTACAGTCTTAAATTATATGAATTAATATAATGTTTGTTCTATTTACTTGCTTTAAAACTAAATGAATAACATATCATTAAAAAATGTCTAATTTTCAACATGATGACTTTAGCTAAATTTTTTCTCCCATAATAATTAACTTCTCAAAAACTGTGTCAAGGGCATATTATGATCTAAGAACCATTAATTTTCCTCTGTTTTAAAACTTGCTATCCTTTGAAATATTATCTTAAAAACAAAAAAGAAAACAAAAGAATTGTTAAATGCAGAGAAAATGGGACTTTTGTTTTAAATTAGTAACTTACAGTAGTTGTAAACAATGAATCATCTACATGTTCCTTTACTCTAGAAGCATAACTATAGGTTTAGTTTTCTGAACTGATTTTCGTTTTCAGCCCTCACCTATTAACCGATCTTGTAGAGCTCACATTGACATTCTGATGGCAAATCCTCAGTTCAGTTCAGTCGCTCAGTCCTGTCTGACTATTTGCCACCCCATGGACTGCAGTATGCCAGGCTTCCCTGTCCATCACCAATACTCAGAGCTTGCACAAACTCATGTCCATCGAGTCAGTGATGCCATCCAACCATCTCATCCTCTGTCATCCCCTTCTCCTCCTGCCTTCAATCTTTCCCAGCATCAAGGTCTTTTCCAATGAATCAGTTCTTCGCATCAAGTGGTCAAAGTATTGGAGCTTCAGCTTAGGCATCAGTCCTTCCAATGAAGACTCAGGTCTGATCTCCTTTAGAATGGACTGGTTGGATCTCCTTGCAGTCCAAGGGACTCTTAAGAGTCTTCTCCAACACCACAGTTCAAAAGGATCAATTCTTCAGTTCTCAGCTTTCTTTATAGTCCAACTCTCACATCCATACATGACTACTGGAAAAATGATAGCTTTGTTGGCAAAGCAATGTCTCTGCTTTTTAATATGTTGTCTAGGTTGGTCATATCCTGTGGGCCTTTAAATAATCAGGACATTTATGTTTCTCTACTTGTCACCATGACTGATTGTTGGCAATACTCCATCATTGTAAGTAAAATTCTCTCTCATCTTAGGTGCTCAATGCCACCATTTCTTTGCTGAGATTTTATTTTATTTTTTTCAGTCTCTGAAACTTTTCACAAAAGCTTCTTTAGTATCCATAAATGCTAGTTCCAAATTCTTCACTATATGTGGGTTGGTTTATATTGATTTGCTCTTTAATATGAGGCCCATCTTACTGTTTCTATGGACATTTAGCAATTATATATACTGAATATTTTGTATATATATTTTGGGTGATACGTTTTTTCAGATTTTGAGTTCTGTTATTTTCCTCTGAAATTTTGTACCCCTCATAGTGGGGAGTAATATATATATTAATTAATCATTTTATAATTGGATGATAGTTTCTCTACTAACCACTGTGTTAGTTTCTGCCGTATCTTAACATGAATCAGCCATAGGTATACACATGTCCCCTCCCTCTTGAACCTCCCTCCCACCTCCCACCCCGTCCCACTCGTCTCACATTTCACAGAGCACCAGGTTTGAGCTCCCCTGTGTCATACAGCAAATTCCCTCTGGCTATCTGTTTTACATGTATATATGTTTCCATGCTACTCTCTTGATTCTCAAAAGAAAAGCATCATAATCCTCAAGTTCAATTCCTCTCATCAAGGACCAGCTCCTCAACTATCTATTGATAATTTTTAGTTATTGTTCAAAAATGAATTTTTAATATTTTCCAGAATTTTAAATGCTATCTGAAAGTCTGAAAAAAAAAGCTGTTCTTCCATTCTACAATTAATTTTAAGTTTGTTATATTGATCAGTGTTATACGATAAAAAAAAAAAATGTGAAGCTCTAGGGAAGACTCCATGCTTCCACTGCTAGGGACATAGGTTCAATCTCTGATCAGGGAATTAAGATCCCACAGATCACACAGTGAGGCCAAATAAATGAAGCTTCAAAAAAATTAAGCTTCATAAGGATACAAGCTCTATTTCCTTTCTCTACATTGAATCTCCAGCTCTAATTGCTATATACGTGTAATTTTTAGCTCTTATGCATTTTCATACTTAATCCTTTTAAAAATCTCAGGAGGTGGGTATTATATTTATGATGACTTTAACATGATAAAAATGAAGCACGATTAATTAAATTATCACAGATCTCAGTCCTGGTAGTAACAGATGGAGAATTATCACAGGTACATCACTCTTGTTTTTGAATACTATGTATGATATGGTGTGTGGTTTTGCTCATTGTGAAATATATTTAATTTAATAAAGATTTTTTTATTGATCTCAGTCACTCCCTAACCTGAATTTCTTAATTGAAAAATGTATTAATAATACAATAATAAACAAGTGAAGTAGCTTACTATGTAGAATATGCTGGAGAAAATTATTATTGTATGAGCCCCTGGATTCATTTTCTAAACCATGTTAGACAAACACTTGAAATTCATCTCACCATGTACTTGAAAAAAAGTGTAACTAATATATTGCTTTTTCTTATTTTTTCCTCTTTGAATGATGCTTCACATGAGAGAATTTAGACAATGGTAAAATATTATGTGGATGTAAATTACATACTTAGTTCCTTGTTAAGCTGCCTATAGAGCATAAACACACATAATTTATTTACTCAGTCCATATTTATTATCTACTATACCCCATTAACTGTGAACATGGTACACAGGTCACACAAAAGTATTCTGCAAGCTGAGAAAAACAAAGGAGACTTGAGCAGAACAGAAGACATATAAGTTGATGTGCTAGTAAAGAAAAAAAGAAAACTGAAATGGATACTTCCAGACCAAGTCTAATTTTTTGCCATGAGAGTTTTATACTCTTTTGGGCATCTACTCTTTAGTATGTATGTGCTATGTGTGGCCTATGTGTTAGGGGACAGTGTTTCCATGGAGGAGAGGGGGATGTTTTTCTTTTCAAACACCAACTGTATCAGTTACTTACTGCTGTCCAAAGCTAAGTGGCTTTAAAGCATCTATAGATTATAATTTCCCCCCAAAGTATGAGGTGTGTGGCTAGTCCTTTGCTGATTTCAGCTAGACTCACTTATGTCTCATTGATTAGCTGGAGGTTCACTTTCACTTTCAGCTGGACTGGGAGGCCAAGGTGGTGTAACTTTCAAGTCAGGCTGCAGATGTTGGCTACTGGCTAAAGCGACAAAACCATTCTCCATGTGGTTTCTCATCCACAAGAAGGAGTGTCTGATGTTTTACATAGTTCTTGTCAGGGCAGCAAAAGTGGATGTTGCAAGGCCCTTTGAAGCTGAGACCCTAGAAGCTGTAAAACACCATTTCTGCCACATACTGTTAGTGAATAGACAATGCTACCTCAAATTCAACAGAAGGTGCGCCCCGCCGGCTGCGTCGCGCGCTAAGAGCGCAGCCGAGAGGAGCTACCCCAGGACCGAGGAAGGACGGCGGTGAGGGCCAGCGCACTAAGCACGGCCAAGAAGAGCTACCCCACGACCGAGGTCAGGAAGGGCGGCAGTGAGGAGAGACCCCTCGTCCAAGGTAAGGTGCGATGGCTGTGCTTCGCTGGCCGGGAGCAGCCGGGAGCAGCCGGGACGAGATACCCCACGCCCAAGGTAAGAGAAACCCAAGTAAGACAGTAGGTCTTGAAAGAGGGCATCAGAGGGCAAATACACTAAAACCATTCTCACAGAAAACTAATCAATCTAATCACACAAGGACCACACCCTTGTCTAACTCAATAAAAGATGGGAGGACACAAAATTAGTGTATGGCTATGCTTAACTTGGGTTTCCTTGCAGCACAGCTTCCCTGGGGTAGAATCTGCTTGCAATGCAGGAGACTCAGGTTCAATCCCTGGGTTGGGAAGATGTCCTGAAGAAGAACATGGAAACCCACTTCATTCTTCTTGCCTGGAGAATCACATGGACAGAAGAGCATGGTGGGCTACAATTCACAGGGTCTCAAAAGAGTTAAGAGTTTGTAGTTAAACTACAAAAGTGCATCCTTCAGCCACAATTGCTTCCATTGCTCCCAGGAGAAAATATGTTCACCAAACCCACTCGATCTCATTTATGGGATCAAAGCCAGACTCTAGCATCTTAGGAGCATCTTTCCATATAGGCAAGTAGCCCTACATTGATCCAAATAATCGATTATTTTGGTTAAATAAAGAGCTATGAGCATCAAAGAACCTCCTCTCAATAATGAGGGAGACAGAGACACAGAACATGTTTATGAGACTGGGATAGTATGATAGCAAAATTTAGAGGATCAAATTAATCAAAAATAGGAAGAAGGAAAAGCACACAGCAGTTGTTAGTCCATAATCACTCTTCAGGTTGAAGCAGGCAGTGGTAAACCACTCCAGATCTTGCCTGGAGAATCCTATGGATTCCTCCTGGGCCAGGAACATTTCTGGAACAAGACTCATATCTGCTCATTACTCACTAGGGCTTCCCTGGTGGGTCCGACAGTAAAGAATCCACCTGCAATGAGGGAGAGCTGGGTTAGATCCCTGGGTTGGGAAGATCCCCTGGAGGAGGGCATGGCAACCCACTCCAGTATTCTCGCCTGGAGAATCCCATGCACACAGAAGCCTGGCGGCCTACAGTCTATGGGGTCCCAAAGAGTAGGACATGACTGAGCGACTGAGCACAGAGTTTACTAATACACATTTCTCCTCAGCACTTGGCTTCCCCTTGGAGCTTTTGGCACTGCCCCCTAAAGTCAGTTTCCTTTTCAGGAGGTATAACTGATCCACTGTAAATGACCAATGTTCAGATCTGCAAACAATTTTCATTTTCTTTTCTTCTTGTATAAAGCTAGGAGTTCCTTTACTTTTGAGCTGTCATTTCTTTTTTCATACAACCTGATTGTATTTTTACTGGCACAATTTCCTTAAATGTTTATCTGTAAGATGTGGCAGGTGTCAGTTTCCTAACAATACTTTGAGTCCCCTTTTCTTTTGTCAGAGAATTTCTCTAGATACAATCTGAAATCTTTCAAAAGTCATAACAAACTGTATTAAAGTCATACCCTTGATCTAATCTTTAGCCCCAGGTCTGGTTTCACATTGAGAATGTTTTCCCCATCAAAGACTAGAGATAAATAATATTTTTATTTTTGATCCTTGATATCCTCCAAATTTTCCTCTAAATTTTGCTTGCCACTCTACACATTTATCTCCCTTCCTGTGTTTTAGCACATGGAGATATAAAATTGTAATGTGACATTTTATTATTCGGCATAAAAATCTCTTAAACCAAATCTACAAGTGAGTTAAGTGCACTTTCTATTTTTCTAGTTTTTCTTACTGAAGGTTTTGCCAGTTGCTCTCCAGTTATATAATGTGAAGCACCTTTGCTCCACCTTCCAAGAACAGTTACCCCTCTGCTCTGCTTGGCTTCCCCTGCAGTGTCCTGGGAACCCTTCCAGCTCTGCCTGTCACACTGCCTCAAAGCCAAGGATACAACCTCAGATTTCTGCTGTGAAGCACACTAATTCTTCCACCAGTCACTTATTGCTAAGCTACTCCAAAATTCAGTGCTAATGGAAGTGATTCTCCCTCAAGGTTAAAATTATTATTAGTTATCAGGGTGAGCAAGCCATTTCCTGGGCTCACCCGTGAAGCCACATTTGGCTGGAGATTCAGCGGCACTGGATTATCCAAGTTGGCCAAGAATCAGTTCAGATTCCAGAATTTTAAGACTTTTATTTCTGAGAAAAATTCAGAAGTAAAGACACAACCATAAAATTTCTTAGATAAAAGGCCCCATAAATTTAAAATGTAAATATGTATTCCCAAAATGAGGGGGAAAAGCATATAGGGCAGATTTTTTCAAATATTTTGTTAAATGAGATGTTCTGAAAAGAACAAAGTCTCTGCAGTAAGAAAAAAATGACTGAAAAGAAAAGATTAGGGAAGTGAGCATTTAAAAAAATAATAAAATAAACTGAATAAAACTATATATAATTAAAATATTCAGAGACAACTTATTTATAACCTATATGTACCCAAATTTTCCTAACAATTAAGAAGAAAGAGTCTTTGAGAATAGATGTAGAAAAAGAAGTGATAACACTCAACAATATTCTGAGTTTAGTCTGATAAACCTTCTAGATCATTGTTGTTGTTGTTTAGACACTAAGTTGGTCCAACTGTTTGCTACCTCATGGACAGCATGTCAGTCTCCCCTGTCCTTTACCATCTCCCAGAGTTTGCTCAAATTCATCTTCATTGAGTTGGTGATGCCATCCAACCATCTCATCCTCTGTCATCCCCTTCTCCTCCTGCCTTCAATCTTTCCCAGCATCATTTCCTATGAGTCAGTTCTTCACATCTGGTGGCCAAAGTATTGAAGTTTTAGCTTCAGCATTAGTCCTTCCAATGAATTTTCAGGATTGATTTCCTTTAGGAATGACTGAAGGGTTGGTAATGTGTGGTCCTGAGACACATGTAATATCATACCATTTAAATTTCACATTTGGTTTCGTAGCTTTCCAGCTACAGGAAGAACTGATTCTTGATGACATTTATACTAGCCCTTGTAGGATTACAGACCTGATGGTTTCTTCGCCCAAAATGGTGATGCTACTTGGAGTAACATTTGCCTTTTTAATGCATTTTCACTAAGGAATTAGGGTTTATGTGTTCAGCCACTAAGTGGGGCATTTTAAACACATTTTTTCATTACTGCTTATTTTTAGCATATTCTGAAAGAGCAAATGGCCAAATAGAGATTTGCTTGCAAATATCATACACTTTTAAGTGAAACTCCATTGCATTATATGTTCCTTACTATTTTCTCATCCTTCAAATATATTAAAGGATAAAAGCAACATAATGCACAATTTTCTGAGTGACCATTTCAGGCACTGCAAGGGGCTGGGGGTGTGAAGATAACTCCTCTCAATCAAAAGCAGTACATTATTTATTTGTTCCATGTGCCTTGAAAGGAAATTCCCCAAGGGAAGAAACCTGATGCAGACTTAGAGAAAAGACAAACCAAAGGTGACTGCCTACAGACACACATATCACAGGGTATTTCCTGTTTGCATCACGATGGGTTGCCAATTACAAAGGCAAACAGACTCTGATTTCTCACCCAGCTAAGTTTATCCTGCAGTGAAAACTCAGGCAGTTTCCAAGCCTAAGACTTCATTTAAATCTATGCAACAGAGGTCAAGGCTATTGTGATAGGGGAGAGAGGCTGAATTCAAATGCATGGAAACAAAAGCAGTGAGTGAAGTGAAAGTCATTCAGTTGTGTCTGACTCTTTGTTACCCCATTGACTATACAGTCCATGGAATTTTCTAGTCCAGAATACTGCAGTGGGTAGCCTTCCCCTTCTCCAGGGGATCTTCCCAACCCAGGGATTGAATCCAGGTAATTTTTTACCAGGTGAGCCACAAAGAAAGACCAAGAACACTGGAGTGGGTAGCCTATCCCTTCTCCAGTGGAGCTTCTCAACCCAGGAATCGAACCAGGCTCTCCTGCATTGTAGGTGAATTCTCTACCAACTGAGCTATTCAGGCTCCTTAGATCGAACTGGTGGAAAAGTACTGATGGACACAGGGGTTCAGGGTCACTGGTCAATGTGATAAGGCCACCTAAACATACTAACTGGTGTATTCTGATTGGGCTCCTGTTTTCCACAGAAACTACAAGATGGGGTCCTTAATTTTCCTGATGATTATATTTCAAAAGAGAGGTCCTGATTTCTGAAAAAGGCTTTTCAGAGAAGAATCATATCACAAAGGGGAAGACCTGGAAGAATTTATACGTTTTCTAAAGTAAACACATTAAGAAAAGAGATGTTAAGTCTGGAAAGAAGCCCATTAAAGTTTAGTCAAGCTGGTGGAACAATAAAGGCCACTTTTTGTCAGTAAGAGTATTAGGTATGTTCTTTGCATCTGCTTTTCTACAGAAAAAATATATTTAGATATTTCACCAGACTGCTGAGAACTTCAAATTATGTGCATATCTTTATCTGTTATCTAAGTTCCTTTTATGAACAAAAAATCTACTCAGGTATGTTTTACCAATACTACAAATTTGTGATTTCTGCCCTAGATTTTCTTTTTTTTAGCTAGGGAAATCTAGATAGCAAATAGCTAGGTATTTTACGGTCAACTCTATTTCCTTAATTATTTGAAGTCAAAGGTTCAAAGCCAATTTGGCTTCTTTTCTTGGACATACTTAAATCTCAACTTCTTTCCATTGAATTATATTTCCAATTCCTTCAATCGTAAAGATCAGAGTAGCTCCAACATAAATCTCTATCTTTACATTTTGATGTTACTATTAATTCAGATTCAATTTCTCCCCACAGGCTCTAGAAGATAGGTCTCCTTCTCTCTCAGGCTCTAAATCTACTTTTCCAATGTTATTGATTAAACTTGCTAAAGGTCACATCTGATATTATCACTTTCTTACTCAAAGACTTCAATGGCCCCTTCTGCCTAATTCCTGGCTTATTAAACATATCCTGTTCCTTTCCAAAATGAGGGTTTTAAAAAATACGTTTTCTTCTCTCTTCTGCCTTCTTCCTCCTTTCCTTCCAGAATTATTCATTACTTCCTTTCCTGTCTCACACAGTATATTCTTGGAAATAAATCAGATAAGAAAGACGTGGTCTGCTCCTCTTATGGTAGAGAAGAGAAGGTAGACAATTAAACTAGAGCTTAAACAAATGTGTGGTAGAATCATGCTGAGACTATGAAATCACAGGTGTCAAAGTAGTATTTTGCTAATTAAACATGAGTTCAAGGCAGACCTCCCTGAGAAACTGATTTAGAATTATGGCTGAAGAATGATTAATGTTGATCACATTAATGAGGAAAAAGGAACGAGGAATGGAGAGGATTTGGGAGGAAAGTCTATGGATCATAAGTGAAAGGTCATAAGGAAAAGAGACAATACAATGTCTTAGTAATCTAGAAATAAGTGTGTGACTAGATCTTGACTGGGTGAGGGAATTTAAAGGCATGAGGGTTAGATAGTATACAGGGGCCAATTAACAAAAGACTTATGAAGACATATAGCTTTTAGGGTTTAACTTTTCAATTAAAAAGGGAATAGCATCTGTATCTTCAATGGAGTGGCATGGTGAATGGAATTTTTAGGGATCATTCACAAGAAAGAATGGAGAAGGAAATGGCAACCCACTCCAGTATTCTTGACTAGAGAGTCTTGTGGACAGAGGAGCCTGGGGGCTGCCATCTATGGGGGTCACACAAAGTCAGACATGACTCAAGTAACTTAGCATGCATGCATGCATTGAAGAAGGAAAGGGAAACCCACTGCAGTATTCTTGCCTGGAAAATTCCAGGGACAGAGGAGCCTGGTGGGCTACAGTCCATGGGCTTGCAAAGATTTGAACACAACTGAAGTAGCTTAGCAATAGCAGCAACAGCACAAGAAAGAAAATCCAGCAGGCAGTTCATTAGACCCCACCCCCACCCCCACCCCCACCACACACACACACACACACACACAAAGCTAGTGACCTAGATTTGAGTAGAACCCATAAATAACCATTGAACTAGACGTATGTGAAAAAATGTTTTCATGGTAGAATAAAGAGGAATTGCTTATAGTTTGGTTTCCTAGAAAGAGAGAGAAGAAAGAGTAGTTGATTTGCTGTTAAGGGTAGTTGTGAGTCTTTGTTGTGATCCTTTTGCATAGAAACACAAAAGACCCCAAATAGCCAAACAATCTTAAGAAAGAAGAGTAAAGCTGGAGGCATCACTCCCTGATTTCAAACTACACTGCAAAACTATAGCAACAAAAACAGTATGGAGCTGGCATAAAAGAAATCACATGGTTCAATGGAACAAAATAAACAGAAATAAACCCACACACATACTGTCAATTAACCTGTAACAAAAGAGGCAAGGATTTACAGAGTAGAAAGAGCAGTCTCTTCAATGACTGGTGTTTGGAAAACTGGACAGCTACATACAAAAGAATAAAACCATGTCACCATCTTATACCACCCAAAAAAGTAACTCAATATGGAATAAAGACTATTATGTAAGACCTGAAACTATAAAATAATTAGAAGAAAACATAGACAGTATGCTCCTTAATATCAATCCTGGCAAGGAAGTTTTGAATTTGATACCAAAAACAAAGGTAAAGAAGCAAAAATAAGCAGGTGGAACAACATCAAACTAAAAAGCTTTAGCATGGCAAAGAAAACCTGTCAACAGAATAAAAAGGCAACCTACTGAATGGGAGTGGTTGTTGCTTGTTGTTTAGTCTCTCAGCCGTGTCCAACTCTTTTGTGAACCTATGGACTGTAATCTGTCCCTACAGGCTATAGCCTGCCAAGCTCTTCTGTCCTTGGGATTTTCTGGGAAAGAATACTGAAGTGGGTTGCCATTTCCTCCTCCAGGGGATCTTCCTGACCCAGAGACTGAACCCATATCTCTCTTTCTCCTTCATTGCAGGCAGACTCTTTATCACTGAGCCACTGGGGAGAAAACATCATAAATCAAATGTTTGATAAGAAGGTACTATTCAAAATTGATAAAGAACTCAGTAAACTCTGTAGCAAAAATAATCTAATTAATAAATGGGCAGAGGCTCTGAATAGACATTCCCCCCCGCCAAAAAAAAAAAAAATCAATAGATGGCCAACAGGTACATGAAATGATGTTCAACATCATTCTTCATTAGAAGAATACAAATCAAAACCAGAATGAAATGAAATCAAAAGCCAATCATAATGATTATTATCAAAAAGGCAAGAAGCAACAAATGCTGGGGAGGATGTGGAGAAAAGGAATCCTTTGTGCACTGTTGGTGAGAATGAAAGTGTTCAGCCCCAATGGAAAATAGTACAGACTTCCTCAAAAAATTAAAAATACAACTCCCATATGATTCAATAATTCTACTGGGTACATAAAAAACTAAAATAATTTGAAAATATATATGCACTCCCATGTTCACTGTAGTATTATTCTCAATAGCCATGATAAGAAACAAATTGTCTCCATCAACTGGTAAGTGGATTAAAAAAGACTACATGCACACAAACACACACACAGAGTGGAATATTATTCAGCCATATAAAAGAAGAAATTCTTGTCATTTGTTACATCATGGATAGATTTTGAAGGCATTATGCTAAGTAAAAGGAATTAGAGAAAAATAAATACTATATGATATCACTTATATGTCAAATCTTTGAAAGAAAAACATAAATACAAAGTCCATGGTTTCCAGAGGTGGGAGGCAATAAGTGGGCCAAATGAATGGAGGGGATCAAAAATTACAAACTTCCAGTTTTAAAATAATTCATCTAGATAGAATGCATAGCATGACAACTATAGTTAATAACACTGTATTGCATATTTGAAAGTTGCTAAGAATAAGTCTTAAGAATTCTTATTACAGTAAAAATTCTGTAACTATGTGAGGTGGTGAACTTTCAGTAGATTTTTTGTGATGATCATTTCACAATATATACAAATATAAAGTGCTTCCCAGATGGTGCTAGTTGTAAAGAATCCACCTGACAATGAAGGAGATATGGGTTTGATCTCTGAGTCAGGAAGATCCTCTGGAGGAGGGTATGGAACCTACTCCAGTATTCATGCCTGGAGAATCCCAGGGACAGATGAGTCTGGCAGGCTGTAGTCCATAGGGTCACAAAGCAACTGAACACACACAAATATAAAATCATGAATTAATTTTTTGTGTGTGTGGACCATTTTTAAAGTCTTTACTAGATTTATTACAATATTACTTTTGTTTTATGCTTAGTTTTTTGGCCATGAGGCATGTGGGATCTTAATTTCCCAACCAAGAATCAAACCTGCACTGGAAGATGAACTCTTAATCACTGGACCACAAGGGAAGTTCCTAAAATACTTATCTGTTATACCTGAAACTAATATAGTATTGGATGTCAATTATACCTCAATAAAAAGTTTAAATTATAAAAAACATTTGAAGACCCTATTAAGCAGTGTGTGTGTATGTGTGTGTGTGCTCAGTTGCTCAGTTGTGTCCATTGCTTTGTGGCTTGATGGGCTATAGCCTGTCAGTCTCCTCTGTCCAGGGAATTTTCCAGACAATAACACTGGAGCAGGTTGCCATTTCCTACTTCAGGAGATCTTTCAGGCCCAGGGATCAAAACTTCATTTCTTGCATCTCCTGCACTGGCATGCTAATTCTCTACCATTAGTGCCAACTGGTAAGCCCCTCTATTAAGCATCTGGAATTATAAAAGCTGGTTATTTTTTATGGTAATAAAATGCTTTCCCCAATTTATTAAATAGGCGTTAATTATGGCTTTTATCCCAAGCTTGTTGTGCAAAGGAAGTCAACTGATTTCTTTCTAGCCAACTCAAACTTAACACTTATCTGAATTCACACTCGAATTTATTTGACTAAATAGATATCAGAAAAGGATTTTCCAATATAAAGAAAAATGGAAGACATGTGAGATGTGAAAGGTGAGTATTTCAAAGAGTATCTTCTAAAATTATGTCCCAGAAGACACTGAAGAAGACTTCGCTGGTGGCTCAGACAGTAAAAGAGTCTGTCTACAATGCGGGAGACCCAGGTTCAGTCCCTGGGTTGGGAAGATCCCCTGGAGAAGGAAATGGCAATCTACTCCAACACGATTGCCTGGAAAATCCCATGGACAGAGGATCCTGTAGGCTACAGTCCATGGGGTTGCAAAGAGTCAGACACAACTGAGCAATTTCATGACGATGAGACACTGAATACAGTAGATGTGAATTAAAGTCCACACTTATGTGCATGAATAACTACATCTTTATTGTTTGTTTTGGGTTTTCCCAATGGCTCAGCAGTAAAGAATCCACCTGCAATGGAGGAGACATAAGAGACATGGGTTTGATTCATGAGACAAGAAGATCCGCTGTAGGAGGAAATGGCAACCCACTCCAGTATTCTTACCTGGAGAATCCCATGGACAAAGAAGACTCGCAGGCTATTTAGTCCACGGGGTCGCAAAAGAGTTGGACGTGACTGAGTGACTGAACACAGACAGACAAACTGTTCATTTAGATCAATTGAAGTTTGGTTGATACCTGTTCACGTTGAATTCAGTCATTCCTGAGATTCTCTCTCTATTGGTTGTGTAGACTGCCATCAGACCTACCTGGATGATTCCATCCATCGCACTGGATGACTGAATCAGCAGTTAACCTCACTGATCAGCCAGTGAAGGTGACTGTAACAATGTCTACAGCTGCAGGAGTTTTCTGAAACCCTTGGTTCATGCAAGCCACAGCCCTTATTCTTTGGATTCAGCCACTCTGTGTGTGTTTTTCCCATCTGAAGTCTTGCCATCTCTAGGATCATTCTTGAATATTAAGACTTGTGTTCCTTCAAAGTGTCAGAATTCCAAGATCTTGTTCCTTATAAGTTCTCTGCTTTCACCCTTTCACCCTTATTTAAGAAAATGATGAAAATCACATCAATGGGCATATGATTAGGGGTCCAGGGAAAGACAAATATATGGAATATGGATATATATGGAATCTAAAGATAGTACTGACCATCCTACCTGAAGGGCAGCAAAGGAGACACAGACATAAAGAACGGACTTTTGGACTCAATGGGAGTAGGAAAGGGTAGGATGATTTGAGAGAATAGCACTGAAGCATACACATTAATACATGTAAAATATATAGCCAGTGGGAGTTTGATGTATGAGTCCTCACCCAAAACTGCTGCTTTAGACATCCTGGAGGGGTGGAGTGGGGAAGGGATTCAAGTGGAAGGGATCACATATATCAGTTCAGTTCAGTTCAGTCGCTCAGTCTTGTCCAACTGTTTGCAACCCCAGGAACTGCAGCACGCCAGGCCTCCCTGTCCATCACCAACCCCTGGAGTTCATTCAGACTCACATCCATCGAGTCAGTAATGCCTTCCGGCCATCTCATCCTCTGTCTTTCCCTTCTCCTCCTGCCCCCAATCCCTCCCAGCATCAGAGTCTTTTCCAATGAGTCAACTCTTCGCATGAGGTGGCCAAAGTACTGGAGTTTCAGCTTTAGCATCATTCCTTCCAAAGAAATTCTAGGGCTGATCTCCTTCAGAATGGACTGCTTGGCTCTCCTTGCAGTCCAAGGGACTCTCAAGAGTCTTCTCCAACACCACAGTTCAAAAGCATCAATTCTTCAGTGCTCAGCCTTCTTCACAGTCCAACTCTCACATCCATACATGACCACAGGAAAAACCATAGCCTTGACTAGACAGACCTTTGTTGGCAAAGTAATGTCTCTGCTTTTGAATATGCTATCTAGGTTGGTCATAACTTTAGTTCCAAGGCGTAAGCATCTTTTAATTTGAAGGCTGCAGTCATGATCTGCAGTGATTTGGGAGCCCAAAAAATAGTCTGACACTGTTTTCACTGTTTCCCCATCTATTTCCCATGAAGTGATGGGACTGGCTGCCATGATCTTCATTTTCTGAATGTTGAGTTTAAGCCAACTTTTTCACTCTCCACTTTCACTTTCATCAAGAGGCTTTTGAGTTCCTCTTCACTTTCTGCCATAAGGGTGGTGTCATCTGCATGTCTGAGGTTATTGATATTTCTCCCAGCAATCTTGATTCCAGCTTGTGCTTCTTCCAGCCCAGCATTTCTCATGATGTACTCTGCATAGAAGTTAAATAAACAGGGTGACATTATACAGACTTGATGTACTCCTTTTCCTATTTGGAACCAGTCTGTTGTTCCATGTCCAGTTCTAACTGTTGCTTCCTGACCTGCATACAGATTTCTCAAGAGGCAGGTCAGGTGGTCTTGTATTCCCATCTCTTTCAGAATTGTCCACAGTTTATTGTGATCCACACAGTCAAAGGCTTTGGCATAGTCAATAAAGCAGAAATAGATGTTTTTCTGGAACTCTCTTGCTTTTTCCATGATCCAGCGGATGTTGCCAATTTGATCTCTGGTTCCTCTGCCTTTTCTAAAACCAGCTTGAACATCAGGAAGTTCACGGTTCACATATTGCTGAAGCCTGGCTTGGAGAATTTTGAGCATTACTTTACTAGCATGTGAGATGAGTACAATTGTGTGGTAGTGTAAGCATTCTGTGGCATTGCCTTTCTTTAGGATTGGAATGAAGACTGCCATTTTCCAGTCCTGTGGCCACTGCTGAATATTCCAAATTTACAGCACTTTCACAGCATCATCTTTCAGGATTTGAAATAGCTCAACTGGAATCCCATCACCTCCAGTAGCTTTGTTTGTAGTCATGCTTTCTAAGGCCCACTTGACTTCACATTCCAGGATGTCTGGCTCTAGGTCAGTGATCACACCATCATGATTATCTGGGTCATGAAGATCTTTTTTTGTACAGTTCTTCTGTGTATTCTTGCCACCTCTTCTTAATATCTTCTGCTTCTATTAGGTCCACACCATTTCTGTCCTTTATTGAGCCCATTTTTGCATGAAATGTTCCCTTGGTATCTCTAATTTTCTTGAAGAGATCTCCAGTCTTTCCCATTCTGCTGTTTTCCTCTATTTCTTTGCACTGATCACTGAAGAAGGCTTTCTTATCTCTTCTTGCTATTCTTTGGAACTCTGCATTCAGATGTTTATATTGTTCCTTTTCTCCTTTGCTTTTCACTTCTCTTTCTTTTCACAGCTTTTTGTAAGGCCTCCCCAGACAGCCATTTTGCTTTTCTGCATTTCTTTTCCATGGGGATGGTCTTGATCCCTGTCTCGTGTACAATGTCACGAACCTCATTCCATAGTTCATCAGGCACTCTATCTATCAGATCTAGGCCCTTAAATCTATTTCTCACTTCCACTGTATAATCATAAGGGATTTGATTTAGGTCATAACTGAATGGTCTAGTGTTTTTCCCTACTTCACTGGAGAAGGGAATGGCAAACCACTTCAGTATTCTTGCCTTGAGAACCCCATGAACAGTATGAAAAGGCAAAATGATAGGATACTGAAAGAGGAACTCCCCAGGTCAGTAGGTGCACAATATGCTACTGGAAATCAGTGGAGAAATAACTCCAGAAAGAATGAAGAGAAGGAGCCAAAGCAAAAACAATACCCAGCTGTGGATGTGACTGGTGATAGAAGCAACGTCTGATGCTGTAAAGAGCAATACTGCATAGGAACCTGGAATGTCAGGTCCATGAATCAAGGCAAATTGGAAGTGGTCACAACAAGAGATGGCAAGAGTGAATGTTGATATTCTAGGAATCAGCTAACTCAAATGGACTGGAATTGGTGAATTTAACTCAGAGGACCATTATATCTACTACTGCAAACAGGAATCCCTCAGAAGAAATGGAGTAGCCATCATGGTCAATAAAAGAATCCATAATGCAGTACTTGGATGCAATCTCAAAAACGACAGCATGATCTCTGTTCGTTTCTAAGGCAAACCATTCAATGTCACAGTAATCCAAGTCTATGCCCCAACCAGTAATGCTGAAGAAGCTGAAGTTGAATAGTTCTATGAAGACCTACAAGACCTTCTAGAACTAACACCCAAAAAAGATGTCCTTTTCATTATAGGGGACTGGAATGCAAAAGTAGGAAGTCAAGAAACACCTGGAGTAATAGGCAAATTTCGCCTTGGAATACAGAATTAATCAGGGCAAAGACTAATAGAGTTTTGCCAAGAAAATGTACTGGTCATAGCAAACACCATCTTCCAACAACACAAGAAAAGACTCTACACATGGACATCACCAGATGGTCAACACCAAAATCATACTGATTATGTTCTTTGCAGCCAAAGATGGAGAAGTTCTATACAGTCGACAAAAACAAGACTGGGAGCTGACTGTGGCTCAGATCATGAACTCCTTATTATCAAATTTAGATTTAAATTGAAGAAAGTAGGGGAAACCACTAGACCATTTAGGTATGACCTAAATCAAATCACATATATGCCTGTGGCCAATTCATGCTGATGCATGGCCCAAACCATCACAATATTATAAAGCAATTATTCTCCAATTAAAACAAATAAATACATTTTAAAAATATTAAGGTCTTATTAAAAACAGTACTTAGTGCTTCCACTGCAGTGGTTGCAGGTTCAATCCCTGGTCAAGAAACTAAAATCCCACATGCCCCACAGTCAAAAAATACATAACATTTTTAATAAATAAATAAATAAAAACACTCAGAAAAAAGATACTACCCATAATTTAATAAGACACACTGCACAATGCCCAATTTATCTAGCCCTGAAATATTAGTTTCTATCATAAAGTGCATGCTGTTAAAGGTGAAGTTTTCTAAAAGGAGGATTCAAAATTTTAAATATGTTCTCTGCATTTTGTAGGTTGAAACCATAGCTTGTACACCTTCTTTCTTTCATAGATAAAATGACAATGGAAATGATCCTCTAGGAATTGACAGCAACCTTTGACTGAGAGACAGCAAGAACATGAACAGATTAGTATTTTATTTGCAAAAACTGAATTCTGTCAATAACATTAATGAATTGGAAAGAAGACATCATAATACATTAGATAAAAACCCAACTGGCCGGTAGGCTTTAGCATGGACAGACACTGACCCTGGTTCTAGTGAGTCCTCTTGGAAATTCGGACCCATTGAAAATCAGAGATAACAAGTTTTTGCAGTGTTAAGACCCTGTTGGTGTGAATGCAAACTGGTACAGCCACTATGGAGAATAGAGTCCTTAAAAAACTGGAAATAGAGCTGCCATATGACCCAGAAATGCCACTGCTGGACATACACCTCAAGGAGACCAGAACTGAAAGAGACACATGTACCCTAACATTCATTGCAACACTGTTTACAAGAGCTAGGACATGAAATGAAGCTAGATGTCCATTAGCAGATGAATGGATAAGGAGGTTGTGGTACATATACACAATGGAATATTACTCAGCTATAAAAAAGAATGCATTTGAGTCAGTTCTAATGAGATGGATGAAACTGGAGTCTATTATACAGAGTGAAGTAAGTCAGAAAGAGAAATAGCAATGCAGCATATTAACACATATATGTGGAATTTTAAAAGATGGTAATGATGAACCTATATGAAAGGCAACAAAAGAGACACAGATGTAAAGGACAGACTTTTGGACTCTGTGAGAGAAGGTGAGGGTGGGGTGATATGATAGAATAGCATTGAAACATGTATATTACCATATGTATAGTAGATGACCAGTCTAAGTTCAATTCATGAAGTAGGGCACTCGAAGCCAGTGCTCTGGACCAACCCAGAGGGATGGGGTGCGGATGGAAGTGGGAGGGGTGTTCAGTATGGGGGGACACATGTGCACCTGTGGCTGATTCATGTCCATATATGGCTAAAGTCTCGACAATATTGGAAAGTAATTATTTTCCAATTAAATAAATAAATCAATTTAAAACCAAACACCACCAACAAAAAGACCCTAAGTCTGGAGTAATTTGTTACATAGCAACAGAAAACTAACACAGATACTAAGAAAAGTAAGCAGCTTCCAATCAAGTGACAGCAGTGAATCTCAAAGTTTAACATACTGTGTAATTCATTTGGGGAATGTGAATTGATTAACCAAAAACAACATAATGGGATTGTCAAATAAATGAAAAATATATCAGCATATATTAGGTTTCATCTTGTTTAAAAAACGTTTGTTTTTTTTTTTGGAACAAGTTCTGCTGACTGCTTCCTTTATGATGTTTGGTAGTTAGCAGGGTCCGTTTTGTAGAGAGATCACTAACTACAATGAATTTGCAGCATCAGTGCCTTTTAAGAGGGGCATGGTTATAGTACAGGTTGGGAAGATATCCATTCTAATTTGTGTTTCCAGTAAGAAGGGGTTTTCTCATTACTCTTAGCACTATTCTGAAGATTGAGAGCTCATCATAAAAAAAAAAAAAAAAAAAAAAAAAAAACTAAGCAGCCTCATTTATCACTTATCTTAATTAAAGCTCATTTTCAACAAGGTATTGTCTGTCAAACTGAATATTTCTTAAGATGCAGCTCTTGTTCAGTCACTAAGTCAGGTCTGACACTTGAAACCCCATGGACCGCAATAGGACAGGGTTCCCTGTCCTTCACTGTCTCCCAGAGCTTGCTCAAATTCATGTTTTGTTTTTTTTTTTTTCAAGAATCTCTTTTATTGATTATCAGAAACATTACAAACATCTAATATGAACAAATTGTAACATGCCAGTGATTAGTTTGAACAATTAATACATTACAGATATAATATTATACATATTTCAATGCTATTCTCCCCAATCATCCCACCCTCTCCCGGTCCCAGAGTCCAAAAGTCTGTTCTATACATCAGTGTCTCTTTTGCTGTCTCGTAAATAGGGTTATTTTTACCATCTTTCTAAATTCCATATATATGCGTTAGTATACTGTATTTGTGTTTTTGTTTCTGGCTTACTTCACTCTGTATAATAGGCTCCAGTTCCATCCACCTCCTTAGAACTGATTCAAATGTATTCTTTTTAATGGCTGAGTAATACTCCATTGTGTATATGTACCACAGCTTGCTTATCCATTCATCTGTGGATGGACATCTAGGTTGCTTCCACGTTCTGGCTATTGCAAACAGTGCTGCTATGAACATTGGGGTACACGTGTCTCTTTCAATTCTGGATTTCTCAGTGTATATGCCCAGCAATGGGATTGCTGGATCATAAGGCAGTTCTATTCCCAGTTTTTTGAGGAATCTCCATACTGTTCCCCATAGTGGCTGTACCAGTTTGTGCTCAAATTCATGTTTAATGAATCCATGATGCCATCTGACTATCTTATCCTCTGTCATATACTTCTCATACCTTCAATCCTTTCCAGAATGAGGGTCTTTTCTAATAAGTTGGCTATTTGCATCAGGTGGCCAAAGTACTGGAGCTTCAGCTTCAGCATTAGTCCTTCCAATGAATATTCAGAGTTGATTTCCATTAGAATTGACTGTCTTGATCTCCTTGCTGTCCAAGGGACTCTCAAGAGTCTTCTCCAGCACAACAGTTTGAAAGCATCAGTTCTACAGGGAAAGCCTTCTTTATGGCCCAACTCTGCAAAAACCATAGATTTTATTATACAGATCTTTGTCAGCAAAGTGATATCTCTGCTTTTTAATATGCTATCTAGGTTTGTCATAGCTTTTATTCCAAAGAGAATTTATCTTTTAATTTCATGGCTGCAATCACCATCATCAGTTATTTGGAGCCCAAGAAAATAAAATTTGCCATGATTTCCAATTTGCCCCCATCTATTTGCTTTGAAGTAATGGGACCAGATGTCATGATTTTTGTTTTTTGAATGTTGAGTTTTTTTTTTGTTTGTTTGTTTGTTTTATTTTGCTTAACTTTACAATATTGTATTGCTTTTACAATACATCAAAATGGATCTGCCACCAGTATACACGTGTTCCCCATCCTGAACCCTCCTCCCTCTCCCCTCCCCACACCATCCCTCCAGGTCGTCCCAGTGCTCCAGCCCCAGGCATTTGTTATCAGGCATCGTACCTGGACTGACGACTCGTTTCAGATATGATATTATACATATTTCAATGCTATTCTCCCCAATCATCCCACCCTCTCCTGGTCCCTGAGTCCAAAAGTCTGTTCTATACATCAGTGTCTCTTTTGCTGTCTCGTAAATAGGGTTATTTTTACCATCTTTCTAAAATCCATATATATGCGTTAGTATACTGTATTTGTGTTTTTGTTTCTGGCTTACTTCACTCTGTATAATAGGCTCCAGTTCCATCCACCTCCTTAGAACTGATTCAAATGTATTCTTTTTAATGGCTGAGTAATACTCCATTGTGTATATGTACCACAGCTTGCTTATCCATTCATCTGTGGATGGACATCTAGGTTGCTTCCACGTTCTGGCTATTGTAAACAGTGCTGCTATCAACATTGGGGTACACGTGTCTCTTTCAATTCTGGTTTTCTCAGTGTGTATGCCCAGCAGTGGGATTGCTGGATCATAAGGCAGTTCTATTCCCAGTTTTTTGAGGAATCTCCATACTGTTCTCCAAAGTGGCTGTACCAGTTTGCATTCCCACCAACAGTGTAAGAGGGTTCCCTTCTCTCCGCAACCTCTCCAGCATTTATTGCTTGTGGACTTTAGGATAGCAGCCATTCTGACTGGCGTGAAATGGTATCTCATAGTGGTTTTGATTTGCATTTCTCTGATAATGAGTGATGTTGAGCATCTTTTCATGTGTTTGTTAGCCATCTGTATGTCTTCTTTGGAGAAATGTCTATTTAGTTCTTTGGCCCATTTTTTGATTGGGTCATTTATTTTTCTGGAATTGAGTTGTAGGAGTTGCTTGTATATTTTTGAGATTAGTTGTTTGTCTGTTGCTTCATTTGCTATTATTTTCTCCCATTCTGAAGGCTGTCTTTTCACCTTGCTTATAGTTTCCTTTGTTATGCAGAAGCTTTTTAAGTTTGATTAGGTCCCATTTGTTCATTTTTTATTTTATTTCCGATATTCTGGGAGGGTCATGGAGGATCCTGCTGTGATGTAAGTCAGAGAGTGTTTTGCCTATGTTTTCCTCTAGGAGTTTTATGGTTTCTGGTCTTACATTTAGCTCTTTAATCCATTTTGAGTTTATTTTTGTGTATGGTATTAGAAAGTGTTCTAGTTTCATTCTTTTTCAAGTGTTCGACCAGTTTTCCCAGCACGACTTGTTAAAAAGATTGTCTTTAATCCATTGTATATTCTTGCCTCCTTTGTCAAAGATAGGGTGACCATATGTGTGTGCATTTATCTCTGGGCTTTCTATTTTGTTCCATTGATCTATATTTCTGTCCTTGTGCCAGTACCATACTGTCTTGATGACTGTGGCTTTGTAATAGAGCCTGAAGTCAGGCAGGTTGATTCCTCCAGTTCCGTTCTTCTTTCTCAAGATAGCTTTGGCTATTCAAGGTTTTTTGTATTTCCATACAAATTGAGAAATTATTTGTTCTAGCTCTGTGAAGAATACCGTTGGTATCTTGATGGGGATTGCATTGAATCTATAAATTGCTTTGGGTAGTATACTCATTTTCACTATATTGATTCTACCAATCCATGAACATGGTATATTTCTCCATCTATTAGTGTCCTCTTTGATTTCTTTCACCAGTGTTTTATAGTTTTCTATATATAGGTCTTTAGATTCTTTAGGAAGATTTATTCCTAAGTATTTTATTGTTTTCATTGCAATGGTGAATGGAATTGTTTCCTTAATTTCTCTTTCTATTTTCTCATTATTAGTGTACAGGAATGCAAGGGATTTCTCTGTGTTAATTTTATATCCTGCAACTTTACTATATTCATTGATCAGTTCTAGTAATTTTCTGGTGGAATCTTTAGGGTTTTCTACGTAGAGGATCATGTCATCTGCAAACAGTGAGAGTTTTACTTCTTTTCCAATTTGGATTCCTTTTATTTCTTTTTCTGCTCTGATTGCTATGGCCAAAACTTCCAAAACTATGTTGAATAGTAATGGTGAAAGTGGGCATCCTTGTCTTGTTCCTGACTTTAGAGGAAATGCTTTCAGTTTTTCACCATTGAGGATAATGTTTGCTGTGGGTTTGTCATATATAGCTTTTATTATGTTGAGGTATGTTCCTTCTATTCCTGCTTTCTGGAGAGTTTTTATCATAAATGGATGTTGAACTTTGTCAAAGGCTTTCTCTGCATCTATTGAGATAATCATATGGTTTTTATTCTTCAGTTTGTTAATGTGGTGTATTAAGTTGATTGATTTGCGGATATTGAAGAATCCTTGCATCCCTGGGATAAAGCCCACTTGGTCATGGTGTATGATCTTTTTAATGTGTTGTTGGATTCTGATTGCTAGAATTTTGTTAAGGATTTTTGCATCTATGTTCATCAGTGATATTGGCCTGTAGTTTTCTTTTTTTGTGGGATCTTTGTCAGGTTTTGGTATTAGGGTGATGGTGGCCTCATAGAATGAGTTTGGAAGTTTGCCTTCCTCTGCAATTTTCTGGAACAGTTTGAGTAGGATAGGTGTTAGCTCTTCTCTAAATTTTTGGTAGAATTCAGCTGTGAAGCCGTCTGGACCTGGGCTTTTGTTTGCTGGAAGATTTTTGATTACAGTTTCAATTTCCGTGCTTGTGATGGGTCTGTTAAGATTTTCTATTTCTTCCTGATCCAGTTTTGGAAAGTTGTACTTTTCTAAGAATTTGTCCATTTCTTCCACACTGTCCATTTTATTGCCATATAATTGCTGATAGTAGTCTCTTATGATCCTTTGTATTTCTGTGCTGTCTGTTGTGATCTCTCCATTTTCATTTCTAATTTTATTGATTTGATTTTTCTCCCTTTGTTTCTTGATGAGTCTGGCTAATGGTTTGTCAATTTTATTTACCCTTTCAAAGAACCGGCTTTTGGCTTTGTTGATTTTTGCTATGGTCTCATTTGTTTCTTTTGCATTTATTTCTGCCCTAATTTTTAAGATTTCTTTCCTTCTACTAACCTTGGGGTGCTTCATGTCTTCCTTTTCCAGTTGCTTTAGGTGTAGAGTTAGGTTATTTATTTGGCTTTTTTCTTGTGTCTTGAGGTATGCCTGTATTGTTATGAACTTTCCCCTTAGGACTGCTTTTACAGTGTCCCACAGGTTTTGGGTTGTTGTGTTTTCATTTTCATTTGTTCCTATCCAGAATTTGATTTCTTTTTGATTTCTTCTGTGATTTGTTGGTTATTCAGGAGTGTGTTGTTCAGTCTCCATATGTTGGAATTTTTAATAGTTTTTCTCCTGTTATTGAGATTTACTCTTACTGCATTGTGGTCAGAAAAAATGCTTGGAATGATTTCAATTTTTCTGAACTTACCAAGGCTAGATTTATGGCCCAGGATGTGGTCTATCCTGGAGAAGGTTCCGTGTGCACTTGAGAAAAAGGTGAAATTCATTGTTTTGGGATGAAATGTCCTATAGATATCGATTAGTTCTAACTGGTCTATTGTATCATTTAAAGTTTGTGTTTCGTTGTTAATTTTCTGTTTAGTTGATCTATCCATTCGTGTGAGTGGGGTATTAAAGTCTCCCACTATTATTGTGTTATTGTTGATTTCTCCTTTCATACTTCTTAGTATTTGTCTTACATATTGCGGTGCTCCTATGTTGGGTGCATATATATTTATAATTGTTATATCTTCTTCTTGGATTGATCCTTTGATCATTATGTAGTGACCTTCTTTGTCTCTTTTCACAGCCTTTGTTTTAAAGTCTATTTTATCTGATATGAGTATTGCTACTCCTGCTTTCTTTTGGTCTCTATTTGCATGGAAAATCTTTTTCCAGCCCTTGACTTTCAGTCTGTATGTGTCCCCTGTTTTGAGGTGGGTCTCTTGTAGACAACATATGTAGGGGTCTTATTTTTGTATCCATTCAACCAGTCTCTGTCTTTTGGTTGGGGCATTCAACCCATTTACATTTAAGGTAATTAATGATAAATATGATCCCGTTGCCATTTACTTTGTTGTTTTGGGTTTGAATTTATATATCCGTTTTGTGTTTCCTGTCTAGAGAATGTCCTTTAGTATTTGTTGGAAAGCTGGTTTGTTGTTGCTGAATTCTCTCAGCTTTTGCTTGTCTGTAAAGGTTTTGATTTCTCCTTCATATTTGAATGAGATCCTTGCTGGGTACAATAATCTGGGCTGTAGGTTCTTTTCTTTCATCACTTTAAGTATGTCTTGCCATTCCCTCCTGGCTTGGAGAGTTTCTATTGAAAGATCAGCTCTTATCCTTATGGGAATTCCCTTGTGTGTTATTTGTTGTTTTTCCCTTGCTGCTTTTAATATTTGTTCTTTGTGTTTGATCTTTGTTAATTTGATTAATATATGTCTTGGGGTGTTTCGCCTTGGTTTTAAGCTAGCTTTTTTCACTCTCTACTTTCAACGTCATCAGGTGACTCTTTTGTTCCTCTTCAATTTCTGCCATTGGCGTGGAGTTTTCTGCATATCTGAGGTTATTGATATTTAACCCCTCAGTCTTGATACCAGCATGTGCTACATGCCGCCCAGCATTTCACATGTGCTATGCATGTACATTAAATAAGCAGTGTGACAATATACAGCCTTAACATACTACTTTCACAATTTTGAACCAGTCCATTTTTCCATATCTGGTTCTAATTGTTGTTCTTGACCTGGTTATAGGTTTCACAGGAGGTGGGTAAGATAGTCTGGTATTCCCATTACTTTTAGAATTTTCCATGGCTTGTTCTGATCCACACAGTCAAAGGCTTTAGCATAGTCAATGAAGTAGACAATTTTCTGGAATTATCTTGCTTTTTCTATGATCCAGTGGATGTTGGCAATTTGATCTCCGGATTCTGTGTTTTCTAACTCCATCTTGAACATCTGGAAGTTCTTAGTTCATGTACTGCTAAATCTTAGCTTGAAGGATTTTGAGCATTAATTTACTAGCATGTGAAATGAATGTAATTGTGTGGTAGTTTGAACATTCTTTGGCATTGCTCTTCTTTGGGTAGGATGAAAGCTGACCTTTTTCAGTCCTGTGACAAATGCTGAGCTTTCCAAATTTGCTGGCATATTGAGTGCAACATTTTAACAGCACCATCCTTTAGGATTTGAAATAGCTCAAGTGGCATTCCATCACCTCCACTAGCTTTGTTCATATTAGTACTTCCTAAGAAATAGATTTAAGGGCCTAGATCTGATAGATAGAGTGCCTAATGAACTATGGAATGAGGTTCGTGACATTGTACAGAAGACAGGGATCAAAACTATCCCCATGGAAAAGAAATGCAAAAAAGCAAAATGGCTGTCTGGGGAGGCCTTACAAATAGCTATGAAAAGAAGAGAAGTGAAAAGCAAAGGAGAAAAGGAAAGATATAAACATCTGAATGCAGAGCTCCAAAGAATAGCAAGAAGAGTTAAGAAAGCCTTCCTCAGCAATCAGTGCAAAGAAATAGAGGAAAACAACAGAATGGGAAAGACTAGGGATCTCTTCAAGAAAATCAGATACCAAAGGAACATTACATGCAAAGATGGGCTTGATAAAGGACAGAAATGGTACGGACCTAACAGAAGCAAAAGATATTAAGAAGAGGTGGCAAGAATACACAGAAGAACTGTACAAAAAAGAGCTTCACGACACAGATAATCATGATGGTGTGATCACTGACCTAGAGCCAGACATCCTGGAATGTGAAGTCAAGTGGGCCTTAGAAAGCATCACTACGAACAAAGCTAGTGGAGGTGATAGAATTCCAGTTGAGCTATTTCAAATCCTGAAAGATGATGCTGTGAAAGTGCTGCACTCAATATGCCAGCAAATCTGGAAAACTCAGCAGTGGCCACAAGATTGGAAAAGGTCAGTTTTCATCCCAATCCCAAAGAAAGGCAATGCCAAATAATGCTCAAACTACCGCACAATTGCACTCATCTCACACGCTAGTAAAGTAATGCTCAAAGTTCTCCAAGCCAGGCTTCAGCAATATGTGAACCGTGAACTTCCTGATGTTCAAGCTGGTTTTAGAAAAGGCAGAGGAACTAGAGATCAAATTGCCAACATCCGCTGGATCATGGAAAAAGTAAGAGAGTTCCAGAAAAACCTCTATTTTTGCTTTATTGACTATGCCAAAGCCTTTGACTGTGTAGATCACAAAAAACTGTTGAAAGTTCTGAAAGAGATGGGAATACCAGACCACCTGATCTGCCTCTTGAGAAATCTGTATGCAGGTCAGGAAGCAACAGTTAGAACTGGTCATGGAACAACAGACTGGTTCCAAATAGGAAAAGAAGTACATCAAGGCTGTATATTGTCACCATGTTTATTGAACTTATATGCAGAGTACATCATGAGACATGCTGGACTGGAAGAAACACAAGTTGGAATCAAGATTGCTGGGAGAAATATCAATAACCTCAGATATGCAGATGACACCACCCTTATGGCAGAAAGTGAGGAGGGGCTAAAAAGCCTCTTGATGAAAGTGAAAGTGGAGAGTGAAAAGGTTGGCTTAAAGTTCAACATTCAGAAAACGAAGATCATGGCATCTCGTCCTATCACTACATGGGAAATAGATGGAGAAACAGTGGAAACAGTGTCAGACTTTATTTTTCTGGGCTCCAAAATCACTGCAGATGGTGACTGCAGCCATGAAATTAAAAGACGCTTACTCCTTGGAAGGAAAGTTATGACTAACCTAGATAGCATATTCAAAAGCAGAGACATTACTTTGCCAACAAAGGTTCGCCTAGTCAAGGCTATGGTCTTTCCTGTGGTCATGTATGGATGTGAGAGCTGGACTGTGAAGAAGGCTGAGCGCCGAAGAATTGATGCTTTTGAAGTGTGGTGTTGGAGAAGACTCTTGAGAGTCCCTTGGATTGCAAGGAGATCCAACCAGTCCATTCTGAAGGAGATCAACCCTGGGATTTCTTTGGAAAGAATGATGCTAAAGCTGAAACTCCAGTATTTTGGCCACCTCATGCGAAGAGTTGACTCATTGGAGAAGATTCTGATGCTGGGAGGGATTGAGGGCAGGAGGAGAAGGGGACGACAGAGGATAAGATGTCTGGATGGCATCACTGACTCGATGGATGTGAGTCTGAGTGACCTCCTGGAGTTGGTGATGGACAGGGAGGCCTGGCGTGCTGCAGTTCATGGGGTCGCAAAGAGTCGGACACGACTGAGCGACTGATATGATCTGAAGGCCCACTTGACTTCTCATTCCAGGATGTCTGGCTCTAGGTGAGTGATCACACCATCATGATTATCTGGGTCATGAAGATCTTTGCTGTATAGTTCTTCTGTGATTTCTTGCCACCTCTTCTTAATATCTTCTGCTTCTGTTAGGTCCATACCATTTCTGTCCTTTATTGAGCCCATCTTTTCATCAAAAGTTCTCTTGGTATCTCTAATTATCTTAAACAGATCTAGTCTTTCCCATTCTATTATTTTCCTCTATTTCTTTGACTTGTTTACTTAATAAAGCTTTCTTGTCTTTCCTTGATGTTCTCTAGAACTCTGCATTCAGATGGGCATATTGTTCCTTTTCTCCTTTGCCTGTCACTTCTCTGCTTTTTTCAGCTATTTGTAAGGTCTCCTCAGACAGCCATTTTTACTTTTTACATTTATTTATCTTGGGGATGGTTTTAGTTACCATTTCCTGTACAATGTTAAAAACCTGTACTCATACATCTTCAGGCACTCTGTCTATCAGATATAATCACTTGAATCTTTTTGTCACTTCCACTATATAATCATAAGGGATTTGATTTACATTATACAAAACTAAGCAGTGGCCACAGGACTGAAACAGGTCAATTTTCATTCCAATCCCAAAGAAAGGCAATGCCACAGAATGCTCATACTACTGCACAATTGCACTCATCTCACATGTTAGTAAAGTAATGCTCAAAATTCTCCATGCCAGGCTTCAGCAATACATGAACCATCAACTTCCTGATGTTCAAGCTGGTTTTAGAAAAGGCAGAGGAACCAGAGATCAAATTGCCAACATCCTCTGGATCGTGGAAAAACCAAGAGAGTGCCAGAAAAACATCTATTTCTGCTTTATTGACTATGCCAAAGCCTTTGACTGTGTGGATCACAATAAACTGTGGAAAATTCTGAGAGAGATGGTAATATCAAGCCACCTGACCTGCTTCTTGTGAAACTTATACGCATGTCAGGAGGCAAAAGTTAGAACTGGACATGGAACAACCGACTGGTTCCAAATAGGAAAAGGAGTATGTCAAAGCTGTATATTGTCACCCTGCTTATTTAACTTCTATGCAGAGTACATCATGAGAAATGCTGGGCTGGAAGAAGCACAAGTTGGAATCAAGATTGCTGGGAGAAATATCAATAACCTCAGATATGCAGATGATACCACCTTTATGGCAGAAAGTGAAGAGGAACTAAAAAGCCTCTTGATGAAAGTGAAAGAGGAGAGTGAAAAAGTTGGCTTAAAGCTCAACATTCAGAAAATGAAGATCATGGCAGCCAATCCCATCACTTCATGGGAAATAGATGGGGAAACAGTGGAAACAGTGTCAGACTTTATTTTTGGAGGCTCCCAAATCACTACAGATGGTGACTGCAGCCATGAAATTAAAAGACGCTTACTCCTTGGAAGGAAACTTATTTCCAACCTAGATAGCATATTGAAAAGCAGAAACATTACTTTGCCAACAAAGGTCCTTCTAGTCAAGGCTAGGATTTTTCCTGTGGTCATGTATGGATGTGAGAGTTGGACTGTGAAGAAGGTTGAGCACTGAAAAATTGATGCTTTTGAACTGTGGTGTTGGAGAAGACTCTTGAGAGTCCCTTGGACTGCAAGGAGATCCAACCAGTCCATTCTGAAGGAGATCAGCCCTGGGATTTCTTTGGAAGGAATGATGCTGAAGCTGAAACTCCAGTACTTTGGCCACCTCATGTGAAGAGTTGACTCACTGGAAAAGACCCTGATGCTGGGAGGGATTGGAGGCAGGAGACAGGGGGACGCCAAAGGATGAGATGGCTGGATGGCATGACTCACTCCATGGATGTGAGTCTGAGTGAACTCTGGGGGTTGGTGATGTACAGGGAGGCCTGTTGTGCTGCGGTTCTTGGGCTTACAAAGAGTCGGAAATGAATGAGCGACTAAACTGAACCGAACTGTACTGATACATGAATGATCTAGTGGTTTTTCCTAGTTTATCCAATTTAATTCTGAATTTTGCAATAAGAGGTTCATGATCTGAGCCATAGTTAGCTCCAACTCTTATTTTTGCTGACTGTATAGAGCTTCTCCATCTTTGGCTACAAACAACATAATCATTCTGATTTTGGTATTGACCATCTAGTCATATCCATGTGTAGAGTTGTCATTCACTTTATTGGAAGAAGATGTTTGCTATGACCAATGAATTCTCTTGGCAAAGCTTTGTTAGCCTTTACTCTGCTTCATTTTGTACTCCAAGTCCAAACTTGCCTGTTACGACCATCATTAAAAACATCTACAAACAATAAATTCTGGAGATGTTTGGAGAAAAGGGAACACTCCTGCACTGCATGTGGGAATGTATAACAAATTTGTGCAGTTGCTATGGAAAGCAGTACTAAGGTTCCTTAAAAAATTAAAAACAGAACTGCCATATGATCCAGCAATCTCATTACTGAGCATGTATTTCGAAAAGATGAAAACTCTAATTCAAAAAGATATGTGCACATCAGTGTTCAGAACCTCACTATTTGCAATAACCAGGACATATAATCAATCTCAGTGTCCATTGACAGATCAATGGATAAAGAATATGTGATATATATGCATGCAATAGGGGCTTCCCTGGTGGCTCAAGTGGTAAAGAATCTACCTGCATTATGGGAGACCTGGATTCAATCCCTGCGTTGGGAAGATCCCTTGGAGAAGGGAATGGCTGCCCATTCCAGTATTATGGCCTGGAGAATTCCATGGACTAGTACAATGGCACCCCACTCCAGTACTCTTGCCTGGAAAATCCCATGGACAGAGGAGCCTGGTAGGCTGCAGTCCCTGGGGTCGCTAAGAGTTGGACACGACTGAGCGACTTCACTTTCACTTCTCACTGTCATGCATTGGAGAAGGAAATGGCAACCCACTCCAGTGTTCTCGCCTGGAGAATCCCAGGGACAGGGGAGCCTGGTGGGCTGCCATCTATGGGGTTGCACAGAGTCAGACACGACTGAAATGACTTAGCAGCAGCAGCAGTACAATCCACAGTGTTGCAAAGAGTTGGACATGACTGAGTAACTTTTACTTTCATACACATAATAGAGTATTACTCAGCCATAAAAAAGAATGAAATAATGCCATTTTCAGCAACATGGATGGATCTAAAGATTGTCACAAGAAGTGAAGTATGTCACATAGAGAAATACAAATATGTATGATATTGTTTATATATGGAATCTAAAAGAATGATATAAATGAGCTTATTTACAAAAACAGAAGAGACTCACAGACATAGAGAATAAACTTATGGCTATCAAAAGGGAGAGATGTGGAGGGAGAGATAAATTAGGAGCTTGGTATTAACAGATACACACTATTATATACAAAATATATATACAACAAGGACCTACTGTATAACACAGGGGACTATAATTAATATTTTGCATTAATAATATAGTTGAAATATATATAACTGAATGTATATATGTATAAATTAACTACAGATTAATAAATGTTTTAATCTTATATATATCTATCTTTTTGAGATTATTTTACATTATAGATTATTACAAGATACCTGAAAAAATAATCTATATTATTTGAACCAAATATATAATCTTTGAAAAGAGAGATTATATTAATTTTATTTTGGGGCTCAAAAATCACTGCAGATGGTGACTGCAGCCATGAAATTAAAAGATGCTTACTCCTTGGAAGGAAAGTTATGACCAACCTAGGTAGCATATTGAAAAGCAGAGACATTGGTTTGCCAACAAAGGTCTGTCTAGTCAAGGCTATGGTTTTTCCAGTAGTCATGTATGGATACAAGAGTTGGTCAGTGAAGAAAGCTGAGCGCCAAAGAATTGATGCTTTTGACCTGTGGTGTTGGAGAAGACTCTTGAGAGTCCCTTGGACTGCAAAGAGATACAACTAGTCCATCCTAAAGGAGATCAGTCCTGGGTGATCATTGGAAGGACTGATGTTGAAGCTGAAACTCCAGTACTTTGACCACCTCATGTGAAGAGTTGACTCATTGGAAAAGACCCTGATACTGGGAAGGATTGGGGGCAGGAGGAGAAGGGGACGACACAAGATGAGATGGCTGGATGGCATCACTGACTCAATAAACGTGGGTCTGAGTGAACTCCGGGAGTTGGTGGTGGACAGGGAAGCCTGGCGTGCTGCAATTCATGGGGTCTCAAAGGGTCGGACACGACTGAGCGACTGAACTGAACTGAAGTGCTGCTCCTATACTCTTGCCTGGAAAATCCCATGGACAGAGGAGCTAGTAGGCTGCAGTCCATGGGGTCGCAAGGAGTCGGACACGACTGAGCGACTTCACTTTCACTTTTTACTTTCATGCATTGGAGAAGGAAATGGCAACCCACTCCAGTATTCTTGCCTGAAGGATCCCAGGGAAGGGGGAGCCTGGTGAGCTGCTGTCTACGGAGTCGCACAGAGTCGGAAACGAATGAAGTGACTTAGCAGCAGTAGCAGCAAGTGACATGTAAGTGACACCGTTCGAAACTGCAATTCAAATTTGATATCTAGTGATGACTCCACAGACCTTTGAATAGATTCACTAGGACCCGAGTCACCACTTCACACTTCCACTAGGTCCTTTAATTCATAAAGAAAAGGGAACATATTATCTTTCTTATGATTGTAGCTTATGTTATGATTTTGGAACATTACAGATACTCAAATATTTATAGAATCAAATTTTAAATGTACTAAGGTAAATTAGCCTCGTCATTTGTTGTTGTTTAATTGCTAAGTTGTGGATTCTTTTGCAACCCTGTGGATGGTAGGCTGCCAGATTCCTCTGTCCATGGGATTTCCCAGGCAAGATTACTTCCTGACCCAGGGATCGAACCTGCATCTCCTGCATTGTCAGGCAGTTTCTTTACCATCTAGACACCAGGAAAGCCTCTTCATAACTACAGTTAAATTCAATATTCACTAAAAAGTGAAGATACAATGATCCTGACTTAACTTATCTGGGATTTTGGACCTTACTAAAATGTTGACATGAACAAATGAGCCATCATTACAGAGACAGTTTTTGAAATGATGAGACTTTTTACAACTCTTTGATACTTCATTACTAAGCATTATTGTTAATGAGGCAGCTTAGAGCAGTTTCAACTATGGTTTGGAGAAAGGTCAGTCATTGCACATTTGTAGCTGTAATAAAATAAGGATTACAAAATAATTAATTTATGGTCCATAAATATGCAGCTAAAGATGTGAAGTCATCAAATTATCTAAAACTTCAAAGCCAGCATCCCTGGTGACCATTTAAATTAGCTACATTAGTGTGTATTTCTTCCGTATGGCTAAGTGAGTTTTAGACTGCAATTTATGGACATTTTCACAACTTCATAGTTTCCTATCCTGATTGTGTACAACAAGGATTTTTTTTTTTTTTTTTAAGGGTGGAAACTGAGTAGGTTCAGAAAATAGATTATTCAATATCAGTAATGGGAACTCAGGAGACAGCAATATAGAATCTATTAACTTGTACCTCATTGGCCAAACTATTTGATCAACAAAACAGGAAAACAAATATTCTTACTACTTCTTCAATAAGCTAAAATGTCTGAAAATCACTTATCCAGTCATATAACATTCTACAAGTTACCAAATAATCTGATACAATTTTGTCATTAGTTGTACAGTTCAGTTCAGTTCAGTCGCTCACTCGTGTCTGACTCTGTGACCCCATGGACTGCATCATGCCCAGGCTTCCCTGTCCATCACCAACTCCCAGAGTTTACTCAGACTCATGTCCATTGAGTTGGTGATGCCATCCAAACATCTCATCCTCTGTAGTCCCCTTCTCCTCCTGACTTCAATCTTTCCCAGCATTAGGGTTTTCAAATGAGTCAGTTCTTTGCATCAGGTGGCCAAAGCACTGGAGTTTCAGCTTCAGCATCAGTCCTTCCAATAATATTCATGACTGATTTCCTTTAGGATGGACAGGCTGGGTCTCCTTGCAGTTCAAGGAACTCTCAAGATTCTCCTCCAACACCACAGTTTTAAAGCACCAATTCTTCAGTGCTCAGCTTTCTTTATAGTCCAACTCTCACATCCGTATGTGACTGCCAGAAAAACCATAGCTTTGACTAGATGGATCTTTGTTGGCAAAGTAATGTCTCTGCTTTTAAATAAACTCTAGGTTGGTCATAACTTTTCTTCCAAGTAGCAAGCGTCTTTTAATTTCATGGCTGCAGTCTCCATCTGCAGTGATTTTGGAGCCCAAAAAGGTCTGTCACTGTTTCCCCATCTATTTTCCATGAAGTGATGGGACCAGATGCCATGAACTTAGTTTTCTGAATGTTGAGTTTTTTTTTTCTTTTTTATATATACCTTCTTTCTTTTTTTAAACCAACTTTTTCACTATCCTCTTTCTCTTGCCTCAAGAGGCTCTTTAGTTCTTCTTTGCTTTCTTCCATAAGGGTGATATTATCTGCATATCTGAGGTTATTGATATTTCTCCTGGCAATCTTAATTCCAGCTTGTGCTTCATCCAGCTTGGCATTTCCCATGATGTACTCTGCACATAAGTTAAATAAGCAGAGTGACAATATATAGCCTTGACGCACTTTTTTCCCTATTTGGAACCAGACTATTGTTTCATGTCCAGTTTTAACTGTACATGTACATGAGACTACAAAATATAGTCCTTTGTTTTCAGGATCAAGCAGGCTATGTTATTACTCTCATCTGTGAATAAGGGAAATCTAATTGCATCTTATATGATATTGTGCATGCATGCTCAGTCATTTTGGTCATACCTGACTCTTTGTCACACTATGAACTAGAGCCCGCCAGTCTCCTCTGTCCATGGGATTGCCCAGGCAAGAATACTAGAATGGGTTTCCATTTCCTCCTCCAAGGGATCTTCCTGGTGCAGGAATTGAATCCATGTATCCTGCATTGCAGGCAGATTCTTTACCCACTGAATCAATAGGTTTCAATGTTAGTGAAGATGTTACGGAGTCAACTACCAAATCTAATAATTTGTGTTTTTGAAGAAAGAATTTATACCAGAGTAACAAAATCAGTGAGAATTCTCTAGTAAATCATCTTCAAAATTCCTGAAAGGTGAGAGAAAACAGCAGTCTCTGCCAAAAATTCTTTGAGAGGTGATGATAACGGCCAAGGACCATGAATCATCTCAGAAAAGTGAAAGTGTAGCAGATTTTAATTCACTAATGGTTATTTTATCCCAGTTATCTACACATTTAGTGATAGTTACTGGATTCTTAGGACAATCAGTTACTTGTTGCATTACTTTCAAACTTCTTGGAAAAGGAAAAGGGGCAATGACCTTCTGTTACTACTGAAATACCAGTTGCTGTTTTGACCAAAGCTAATTCATGTCTCTGCCTGTTTCTTAAAATGCCTGAGTCTGAGCTACTACAGATTCTTCCTGGAAAAGGAATTTTTAAGACTTCTTGAAATATCCACTGAATGACTTACTTGGGGATTTCTAAAAATAAGTAATTCCAGATGTTCTGCCTTTAACAAATTAATGCCTTTGAAGATTGATGACACATTGAAATGTAATACTTCAACTTGGAGGTCTACTTGTCAAGAAGTATGTTCTTTTTTATTTTATTTTATTTTTTCAGTTTAAACTCATGGAGAGACCAAGAAAGTTGTAAACTTTTAGGTTTAATTTACTGAGTCTTCATCCATTGCAAAAGTTTTATACAACCAATCCACTCAAAACTTTGTTGCTAAAAAGTCTAGTTTCTATTGCAAAAGCATCTTTAACCCTCTTGATAAATTTTACTTCTCTGAATGCCAGAAACACTTCACATTCTTAAGTCTCTGTCTACTTAACCTTTTTAAGTACTCGTTCCTACTCAGCATTATTTCTTTACCTTTCCTTTTCACTTCCAAGTCCTCTCCTCTCTTCAGCTATATAAATTTTCTTTTTGTATTGCCAACCTATCCCAGGCCTTTAGCTACAGGCTTATAATTCACAAAAGTTTACATATAACACAAGCCTCTGGCTTGAATTCCAGACTCATGACACTATTTAAACACCTAACAAAAATTTAACAGCTCTTTAACAAGTACAATAATAAAAATACAAACAGCATTGAATAATGAAAAATTACGAAGGCCTTATATCCATTACAAATATGAACTCAACATGAATCACAGGACTAATTATAAAACAAACAAACAAAAGAAAACAAACAAACAAAAAAAACACTTAAAAGACAACATAGGAGAAACACTAAATGGTCTTGGGTTTGAAAAGTGAATGTGAAAGTGTCAATCGCTCAATTGTGTCCATCTTTGTAACCTCATGAACTGTAGCCCACCAGGCTCCTCTGTCCATGGGATTCTTCAGGCAAGACGACTGGAGTGGGTAGCCATTACCTTCTCCAGGGGAGCTTCCTAACTCAGACATAAGACCTGGGTCTCCTACATTTCATACAGATTCTTTATCTTCTGAGCCATGAGGGAAGTCCTAGACTTTGGTTATCACATTTTGAATAAACACCAACAGCATGATGCATGAAAGAAAGAATTGATAAGTTGGAATTCATTAAAATTAATATTTTCTCATCTGAGAAAGACATTATAAAGAGAATGAAAAGAGATATAGACTGGGAGAAAATATTTGCAAAATATATATCTTATAAAGAACCATATCCACAATATACAGAGAACTCCAATAACCCAACAATTAGGAGGAAAAAAAAATACTTTTTTTTTTTTTTTTACTGTTCAACTCCAGAATATATTTTAAAACTTGTAAAGCCTTATTGTCAGATAATTGTGCTGATATCTTAGATATAAGTGCCTAGTTCCAGAGTAAATATATCAAAATATATTTTAGCTACTGATGGAGCAACCAAAAAAGGACACAGATTTCTATTTGCTAATACTGCCTTTCAAAAAGACACTAAAATTTTAGCTTTAAATCTTCACTTACATTAACAAAACCCATAAATCTTTATATAGCAATTTTATTTCCCAAGTTTCACTTTTTTAAAAAATAATGTATTTATTAATTAATTGCTTCTCTGTTACGAGGAAAAAAAAATCTATTTTGATAATGTATAGAAGTCCAGAGCCAATACCGCGCCAAAAAAGATATGCAGATGTCAGATAAGCAAATGGTAAAACAAACATACATTATGTCACCAAGGAAATGAAACAACAAGGTAATACTGCTACACACCCACCAGAAAGGCCAAAATTTGCAACAATTACACCTGGTGAGGATGTAGATCAACAGGAACCCTCATTCAGCCCTGGTAGGAATGCAAAATGGCATAGCAGAGAGGATGTTTAGAGCAGTGTGTGTGATAATGTGTGTGATACTTCATGGTGGATACATGTCATTATAAATCTGTCTGATCCCATACTGTACACCGCCAAGAGTGAACCCTATGGCAAACTGTATTTTGTATGAATATGATGTTGTCAATGTAGGTTCATCAATTGTCAACAGAAGAATCATTTTTTGGGAGACTTTGTGGAGGTGGGAAGTAATATATGGGACATTTCTGTAACTTTCCTTCTATTTTCCTGTTAACCTAAAACTGTTCTAAAAATTATATCTATTTTTTAATAAAATAATCTCTCCCTGTGCCCCCTGTTTTGGCTATTTATTCCATAAATAAAATTGCCAAATTTTATATTCGCAGTCAATGCCTCCTCCCAACTCTCAAAATAGAATAAGCACATGTTTTAGACTATTTCACCTTTGATTTCTCTTTAATAACTCATTTCTAAATTCTCACTATTACTGACTGAAGTAAAGCACAAAATTAAATTACTGGAATTTTTTTTTTTAACCTTTCAAGTAAAGTGTTACTTGACTGGAACCATTTATTGCAGTGATGCTAGAAACATGTTTTAAAATATGAAGTGGTTTGTGCTATTCTTATGTTTAAAATTAAGGTTTATAGGCTTAAAAATAAAGACCAAATTCCTTAAAATGGGATACAAGGCCTGTCATATTCTGGCATGTAGCACTCTGTCTCTCTCCACTTTTCAGGCTTTTATGCACCTTCTGCTTATAATACAGATCTACCTTCTTTAGTTTAAATGACCTATACACTTTTTAACATAGTCAAATATAGTTTTCTGTGGTCCCCTTGGAGTCCTTAAAGTTGCCTGGACCCCTTAAGCTTGCGTGCACACAGAACATTAGAAAATACTACAACTTACACATCATTTTATTAAGATGTGAAAACATGTTTGCCCAACTAAATTGTGAATTCTTTGAAGACAGAAGCTATATTGCTTGATCTTTACCCTGGTCTGGTACACAGCACAAGATCCATAAATGGTAGATGAAGAAATAAAATGAGATAATTCTCTAAAGAAAACTAAAAAGTATAATTTGAGTGAGTTTGAGAAAATGAAGCAATAGCAGAATTGTTCAAAATATCATTTGATGGCCCTCATTTTCCAATCAAAACCAATTCATTCTGACTGAAACATGTGACATGATGAGGAATCTCCAAATGGTCAAAACAGAAGGAAAAAGAAGTTGAAAAAAGTGGATACAAGTTTATGGGTATTGATGAGCAAAATATATTTACTTGAGGAGATGTTCTGGTCTCTTAAGTGTTTATATTAATGAAAAATAACAATAGCTTATTAAAAACTAGCAGTGGTATAGAGAAGACAAATGACATGGTTTGCAATGGAAGTTGTCTGTGGAATAGTCTTCAGATTAGGGGGGAAAAGGTAACTTGTCTTTCCAGTTTGCCCCAGTCTCACAAGAGTGTGTTTAACTCAGACATGGGGACCATGATGCGTCTTAGTGACCTGAAGCATGTGTTCTTTAAGACACTTCAGGGCTCACCTTTCTTGCCACACCAGAAATGGATTCCTCATCTCACCTTCTTTTCTAGATTCCCGTAGCACCTTGTCACAGGTTTACCTTCAAGGGTATTACTGTGCAAGGTCATTACCTTGTTACCCACCATCATGCTTTCATATGAAAGCCACAACTTTGTGGGGTGCTATTTCCTTTTTGTCTTATATGACATCACACGACTTTCAAGAGTTGTTCAATATTTGCTGAATATTAATGAATGGGGAATGTGTGAAGCATCGTAGATAAAGACTGCTATAAACTCAAGCTGCCCTCTGTTACAGAGTATATTATGCTGCCTGAGAAACACTTCAGTAGTCAGCTTGATAAAGGAGAAGGAGGAAGTTTTGAAGACTGGAGGAAACTGAATACAAATTCGGGGTGCTGGTGAGGAGAGTCTGAGCAACAGGGGAGTATATGTATTGCAATATACTAACTGGACTTTTGAGTCAGGTTTATTGAAGCATAATTTATGGAGAGCAAAATTTACTCTTTAATCTGTAGCTCTTTACACACACACACACATACACACACACAATAGTGTAACCACAACAATAGTGAAGATATGAAACTTTCTAACAGAATCCAAAATTTCTGCATGCCCCTCTGCAGACAACTATTCCCACATAATTAGAGAGTTTAAGGAATTGATAATGACTTTTTAAAAAGACATTATTTAGAAATTGAAAAATTATGAAGCCCACTGTAGTAAACACATTTTTTTTTAAATTCTAATTTTCAGTTATAATCTTGAATTTCATAATTGCCACTAAACACTGCCAGTTTCTCTTGACTTAATAAGCTTCCTTCATTTATTCTGAGAAAATGTCTGGCAAACCACCCGGACAGCAAAGCAAACAGATAACCATCTTCATTCGTTGGTAGTCCCTAAAGCAATAATATTGTTCCAAAAAATAAATGACTAGATCAGCTCTTAACTCAAGTGGTCTCAAAAACTTTCTCACTGAGGCAACCATTATGCCAGCTGTGTGTTGTAGAAGTTCTTGATGTACACTTCCACTCTTCGCATACACAATGTTAAACCTATGTGTACTCAGTGGTCAAGATTTGATTAAATGAATAGTTATTACTGCTTCATCAATGGTTGTTTCAGGTCCATGGAGACAAGGGCATCAAGATGAAATAGGACTTGCAAGAAATTAACTGTGGGAAATGGGTGTTAAAGAACCTATGACGTGAGTCAAGTAGGTCAGAGCACGAAGCAGGTCTGGCCCGGAGGTAGGAGAGAGGAAGGAAAAGACAGTTGGTGGAGACTCCTGAGCTTGCAGTTCTTTTCTAAGAAAGTCCAAACTACTGGGCTGGGTGCACCTGTAAGCCCTCCAGCTATGGTTTCCTGCCAGAGGAGACTTGTTGACCCAGGAACTTTTGTTAAAGGCAGCTGAAGCCCTGCTGCCTTCAGCCTTGGTCACTGGGTTCTCAGAATTTCAGAAGGGTCTCAGAGTATCCTCTGGGTCCTATAGCTGGAGCACTGAGAGGTTCAGGGATGCTAGAATCAAAGACATTTACAAGGAAAACGGGCTTATTCTTTCTTTTCTTTAATGTGTGTGCTCTGTTGTCAGAAATACAACATCTCCTGTTATAGTTCATTTCTATCACGTTGATGTGTGCCAAGACACTGCTAATTTGGCAACATCAGTATAAATATCAACACAACGAAAATGGCAAATAATGCCTTTATATAACGACAGAAAAACACTTTTACTTTGTAGAGAAATCCTCTGGAGAATGAAATGGCTACCTACTCCAATATTCGTGCCTAGAAAATCTCATAGACAGAGGAGCCTGGTGGGCTACAGTTCATGGTGTTGCAAAAGATTAGTTGAAAAGTCTTGGAATGCCCCAAAACACATTGAGAACCCTGTCCTTATCAAGTTAGGAAACACAACACTTTTAAACCCCACTTGACCCCTTTCTGTTTCTGAGCTGTGTTCCATTTTATGGACATACCAGAGTATGTCTTTGCTTTCCTATTGCAAAATGCATACTTTTTTTTTTTTTTCTTCCAGTTTGGGACAATTATGTATACTATCACTATAATCCCTTCTCTGACCACATTGTGTCAGAACTCTCCACCATGCCCTCCTGTCTTGGGTGGTCCCACAGGGCACGGCTTAGTTTCATTGAGTTAGACAAGGCTGTGGTCCTAGAGTGATTAGATTGACTAGTTTTCTGTGATTATGGTTTCAGTGTGTCTGCCCTCTTGGAACACCTACTGTCTTACTTGGGTTTCTTTTACCTTGGACGTGGGGTATCTCTTCATGGCTGCTCCAGCAAAGTAAAGCCGCTGCTCCTTACCTTGGATGAAGGGTACCTCCTCACCGCCACCCCTCCGGACCTTGAACGTGGAATAGCTCCTCTAGACCTTCCAGCGCATGCTCAGCCACCTCTCTTGAACATGGGGTTACTCTTCCCGGCCACCGCCCCCTGTCTGAAGACTGTAACTTCCTCAGAGTGCTCAACAGAAGGGTGCATGGAGTTTCTGCAGAGGCTGTCGGCAGGTTGGCAGTCCTGGAATACCTTTACAGACTGTTCTTTATGGATTTCCCTACTTTGCTGACTTCAAAGATTCTAAGATCTTGGCAGCTAAGAAGTAAAGGCAGAGGGAGGGAGTGCGGGACAGGAGCAGCGCCTAGGCTTGTGCCCACCGGGGTGGCTGCCTGACGTTCCCAGGAGCACAGGGCAAAAAGCCCCGTGGATCATCGAAAAAGCAAAAGAGTTCCAGAAAAACATCTATTTCTGCTTTATTGACTATGCCAAAGCCTTTGACCGAGTGGATCACAACAAACTGTGGAAAATTCTTCAAGAGATGGGAATACCAGAACACCTGACTTGCCTCTTGAGAAACCTATATGCAGATCAGGAAGCAACAGTTAGAACTGGACATGGAACAACAGACTGGTTCCAAATAAGAAAAGGAGTATATTAAGGCTGTATATTGTCACCCTGCTTATTTAACTTCTATACAGAGTACATTATGAGAAATACTGGGCTGGAAGGAGCACAAGCTGAAATCAAGATTGCCAGGACAAATGTCAATAAGCTCAGATATGCAGATGACACCAACCTTATGGCAGAAAGTGAAGAGGAACTAAAAAGCCTCTTGATGAAAGTGAAAGAGGAGAGTGAAAAAGTTGGCTTAAAGCTCAACATTCAGAAAACAAAGATCATGGCATCCAGTCCCATCACTTCATAGGAAGGAGATGGGGAAACAGTGTCAGACTTTATTTTGGGGGACTCCAAAATCACTGCAGATGGTTACTGCAGCCATGAAATTAAAAGAGGCTTACTCCTTGGAAGGAAAGTTATCACCAACCCAGATAGCTTATTGAAAAGCAGAGACATTTCTTTGTCAACAAAGGTCTGTCTAGTTAAGGCTATGGTTTTTCCTGTGGTTATGTATGGATGTGAGAGTTGGACTGTGAAGAAGGCTGAGTGTCAAAGAATTGATGCTTTTGAACTGTGGTGTTGGAGAAGACTCTTGAGAGTCCCTTGAACTGCAAGGAGATCCAACCAGTCCATTCTGAAGGAGATCAGCCCTGTGATTTCTTTGGAAGGAAATATGCTAAAGCTGAAACTCCAGTACTTTGGCCACCTCATGTGAAGAGTTGACTCATTGGAAAAGACTCTGATGCTGAGAGGGATTGGGGGCAAGAGGAGAAGGGGATGACAGAGGATGAGATGGCTGGATTGCATCACCGACTCGATGGACGTGAGTCTGAGTGAACTCCTGGAGTTGGTGATGGACAGGGAGTCCTGGCATGCTGCGATTCTTGGGGTTGCAAAGAATCAGACATGACTGAGCAACTGAAATGAACTGAACTGATCACTATAATCATTTTGTGTGAACATTAGTTTTTATCTTTCCAGAGTAAATACTTAGGAGTAGGATTGTTGGAGATTTAAGTTCACATTCATCTTGATAAAAAACAAAACAAAACACCCAGATTGGTTTACATTTTGAATTACCACTAGGAGGGAGTGAAGAAAATGGTAAAAGAATAGACCAGCTGGTGTCAGAGATTGGATAAGGGTAATCAGAAGGCTATCGGGTGAGAGTTTTGGAGGAGATGACTTGTTCTATGTTCTTTGGTGTGAGTTACAACAAAACTATGGATGTGTTAAAACTCATTGGTCTATACACCAGTACAAGTATTATTCTTTGTATTATATATATATATATTTATATAATGTATATATTCTATTTATATGTGTTTATAAATAAATTTATATTTTATAATTTATTGAAATGTACATGAATATAGTTATACGTGCAGAACAAATTAATTTAAAAACTAAAAATCAAAAGTGAATCTCTCTGTCAGTCTCTTTGAATGAATATTGCCTACCATACTAGTAAAGAAAGGATGCCACAGTGGTTGAGTCATCATACTGCAGTGGTCACGGTGGTGAGCCACGAGAGGATAAGGGGTGGAAGCAGGGTGCCTGCCTTCAGTCACCTGCCACAGCCTCCCTGATGGTACACCCTGAAGAGACTCAGGATGAGAAAACACAGGATTTCGGCCCCAGGTGGCTGAAAAGAAATTGTTAGTCACTCAGTCGTGTCCGACTCTTTGCAACCCTATGGACTGTAGCCTACCAGGCTCCTCTGTCTGTCCATGGGATTCTCCCTCTAAGAAAACTGAAGTGGGTTGCCATTCCCTTCTCCAGAGGATCTTCCCAGCCTAGGGATCAAACCTGGGTCTCCTGCATTGCAGGCAAATTCTATCATCTGAGCCACCAGGGAAGACCAATGGCTGAGGTATGTATCAAAGGAATGATTTCAGTGAGCTAAAAGTATTAAATTCCTTGACTTGAGATATCTGGATTTCTTTAATAAGCCTTTGACATTTCAATGACCTGCAGAAATTCCTATAGATCCTGGCTCCTCCCTCACCTCTTGGGTTCTGTCCCTTGGAGCCATCTGAGGGTCTGCTTCCTTGGCTTAAATCTTCAGTGTCATACATCAAATAAAGTATTCTCAACTATTAGCTTGTATTTTTTTTTCTCAGTCAATATCTCTGACAATTTTTAGTATACAAGAATGTTGGATGGGTCAAAAATATGTGTGGGTTTTTCTGTAAGATATTATGGAAAAACCTGAATAAACTCTTTGGCCAATCCATAGAAATATAAATAATTTTATGACTATATCTATTGTGGATACCATTGTTTCATAGTACTATCTACATAGTAAAATGAAACCAATCAATGAAAATATCACACTCCTCTCATGTGTGTCGTTGAACTTAAGCATAAACAGCTGCAAACAATCACAATGCCATCTACACAGATGGATCTGTGTCTCTCCACCAGGCACTTAGATGTATGTGTCTGTATATCAAACACACAAGCATGCTGCTCTTGAAATCAGAATTTATGTCACTTCAAACTTGTCCACATATTCTCAGGGCATGGGATTGCTAATGCAGTTATGAAAAACAAAGACAATTATAGTGTGAAGCCAGTTAACAGCTAGTATGTATGGCCAAAAAAAAAAAGACAAATGGCAATCTTTCTTTTTTTCTGCTTTCCTGGATTTGGTTGCTGTATTTGCTGTTTTAAAGCAAATCTGCATATTTTGGAACTTATGCATATCCTTTATCAATACATTCTTCATAGAGTTTTCTGGAAATTAAAAAAGAAAAAAACATAGTTCTATGATAAAACATGCTATACTATAAAAAACCATGTGAATCATAGCAGTGAAATCAATTCATGTAATACTCCAAGTATAAAGAGAAAAACACTTTATATAATAAAAAGAAATATATGAAGTAGGAACAGTAAGATGGGTTATTTCTAGTAAATGATGCCTTTATTGACTATATTAAGCTTTCTCAGTATTTCTCATTTGTGCCTAATGACAATTATGAAAACAAGGAGGGAAGGTGTTTTTTTCCCAATTCTAGAAGCTTGTCTGGTAGATGGGAAATGTCCTCCTAACCCCCCAACAAAGAAATTCAAGCTCCAATTCCTAGAAATTGTGACTGTTTCTTTGCAAAACAAAAGGGGCTTGCACATTTGTGATTAAGTGATGAATACTGCTCGGTCCCAATATAATCTCAACGTCCTTAAAAGAGGGAGGCAGGACAGTGACAGCCATGGAGGAGAAGTCATGATGGACACAGAGGCTGGGGTGATGGCAGAAGGGATGGAAGCTGGGGACACTGGCAGTTCTGGAAGCTGAAAAAGCAAGGAAATAGATTCTCCCTGAATGCAGTGCTCTTGACACCTCGATTTTAGGACTTTTGATCTCCTGAAACATAAAATAATAAAAGCCACTATATATATAATAAATCATTAAAATAGCAATATAAAGCCAATACATATGAGAAAACTAATATTCCAAATTTTTTAAAAAAAATTTTTAATTAAATTTTATTTTGCTTAACTTTACAATATTGTATTGCTTTTGCCATACATCAAGATGGATCCGCCACAAGTATACATGTGTTCCCCATCCTGAACCCTCCTCCCTCCCCATACCAAATTTATACATAAAATTATTCCAAATTTCAAAGCCAAAAATTATTGGGCCTACATCCAACCCAGGATACTTGACATTTTTTAGGGGTTGTAAAAGAAATAAACAGGGGCTTCCCTGGTGGCTCAGAGGTTAAAGCGTTTGCCTGGAATTCGGGAAACCCGGGTTCCATTCCTGGCTCAGGAAGATCCCTTGGAGAAGGAAATGGCAATCCACTCCAGTACTCTTGCCTGGAGAATCCCATGGATGGAGGAGCCTGGTAGGCTACAGTCCATGGGGTCGCAAAGAGTCGGACATGACTGGGCGACTTCACTTTCACTTTCTTTTCAATTAAATAAGTTGTGAGACCAGCAGCGGGGGTTCTCATGCCCTGTGACATAGCCCAGCCCAACAGGAAGGAAAGAGATTCAAAGCCATTGACTCTGTTTACTATGGCCCTTTCAAGTGCCCATCTTTTAACCTAGGGAAGTCTTCTTTCCCTTGATGTGGGGAGACTTTCATGTGTATTACTATGGGTTCAGATCCCTAATTGCAATTCTCTGCTGATCCAAAATAAGCCTATCTTTGCTGAAGAAATATCTGGTCATCTATTGATCAACAGAGTAATTTAATTCCATCAGCCACAAAGGTCTCTGTTCAGCTCAGATCACGTCAGTTGCTCAGTTGTGTCTGACTCTTTGCGACCCCATGCACTGCAGCACACCAGTCCTCCCTGTCCATCACCAACTCCCAAAGCTTACTCAAACTCATGTCCATTGAGTCAGTGATGCCATCCAACCTTCTCATCCTCTCTTGTCCCCTTCTCCTCCTGCCTTCAATCTTTCCCAGCATCAGGATGTTATCAAATGAGTCAGTTCTTCACATCAGGTGCCCAAAGTATTGGAGTTTCAGCTTCAGAATCAGTCCTTCCAATGAATATTCATGACTGATTTCCTTTAGGATGAACAGGTTGGATCTCCTTGCAATCCAAGGGACTCTCAAGAATCCTCTCCAACACCAGTTTAAAAGCATCAGTTCTTCAGTACTCAGCTTTCTTTATAGTTCAACTCTCAAATTTATACATGGCTACTGGAAAAAGCTTTGACTAGATGGACCTTTGTTGGCAAAGTAATATATCTGCTTTTAAATAAACTGGCTAGGTTGGTCATAACTTCTCTTCCAAGGAGCAAGCTTCTTTTAATTTCATGGCTGCAGTCACCATCCGCAGTGATTTTGGAGCCCCCAGAAATAATGTCTGTCACTGTTTCCACTATTTCCCCATCTATTTGTCATGAAGTGATTGGACAAGATGCCATGATCTTTGCTTTTTGAACGCTGAGTTTTAAGACAGCTTTTTCACTTGGCACTTTCACTTTCATCAAGATGCTCTTCAATTCCTCTTTGCTTTCTGCCATAAGGGTGGTGTCATCTGAATATCTGAGGTTACTGATGTTTATCCAGGCAACCTTAATTCCAGCTTGTGCTTCATCCAGTCCAGAGTTTCTCATGATGTACTCTGCATATAAATTAAATAAGCAGGGTGTTAATATACAACCTTGACGTACTTCATTCCATATTTGGAACCAGCCTGCTGTTCTATGTCCAGTTCTCACTGTTGCTTCTTGACCTGTATACAGATTTCTCAGGAGGCAGGTCGGGTGGTCTGGTATTCCCATCCCTTCTCTTGAAGAATTCTCCACAGCCTGCTGTGATCCACACAGTCAAAGGCTTTACTTAGTATAGTCACTAAAGTAGAAATAGATACTTTTCTGGAACTCTCTGGTTTTTTCAATGATCCAACGGATGTTGACAATTTGGTCTCTGGTTCCTCTGCCTTTTATAAATCCAACTTGAATTTCTGGAAGTTCATGGTTCATGTACAGTTGAAGCCTGGCTTGAAGAATTTTGAGCATTACTTAGCTAGTGTGTGAAATTAGTGCAATTGTGCGGTAGTTTGAGCATTTTTTGGCATTGCCTTTCTTTGGGATTGGAATGAAAACGGACCTTTTCCAGTCCTGTGGCCACTGCTGAGTTTTCCAAATTTGCTGGCATATTGAGTGCAACACTTTCACTGCATCATCTTTTAGGATTTGAAATAGATCAACTGGAATTCCATCACCTCCACTAGCTTTGTTCATAGTGATGCTTCCTAAGGCCCACTTTACTTTGCATTCCAGGATGTCTGACTCTAGGTAAGTGATCACACCATCATGCTTATCTGGGTCTTGAAGATCTTTTTTGTATAGTTCTTCTGTGTATTCTTGCCACCTCTTCTTAATATCTTCTCCTTCTATCAGGTCCATACCATTTCTGTCTTTTATTGTCCCCATCTTTGCATGAAAATTTCCCTTGATATCTCTGATTTTCTTGAAGATGTCACTTGACATCTTCAAGATGTCACTTGAAGATGTCTTTCCCATTCTATTGTTTTTCTTTATTTCTTTGCATTGATCACTGAGGAAGGCTTTTTTATCTCTCCTTGCTCTTCTTTAGAACTCTTCATTCAAACAGGTATATCTTTCCTTTTATCCTTTGCCTTTCACTTCTCTTCTTTTCACAGCTATTTGTAAAGCCTCCTCACAACCATTTTGCCTTTATTTGTTTATGTTTCTTTTTCTTGGGGATGATCTTGATCCCTGCCTCTTGTACAATGCCATGAACCTTCATCCATAGTTCTTCAGGCACTGTGTCTATCTGATCTAATTCATTGAATCTATTTGTCACTTCCACTGTATAGTCATAATGGATTTGATTTTGGTCATATCTGAATGGTCTAGTGGTTTTCCCCACTTCCCTCAATTTAAGTCTGAATTTGGCAATAAGCAGCATGATCTGAGCCAGTTAATTCAACCTAATTTGAGGACAGCCCCACACAACATAAACAGATCTACAGTAAAATCTTGAGTAGAAGTCAAAACCACAAAAAAAAAAAAAGCTACAATCTAGGCCATTAATAGAAGGGGCCCTCCTGATTGAACGAAGATGTGATTATTGACATGAACAGTGACAGAGTTAGAGACATAGAGAGGAGTTTAAGAAACTGAGTCAAAATAATCACCAATAAGGTAAAGCTAAATTAACTATGCTATTTTCTATGTTTTTATGTGATGGTCAGTGAGGCCCTTATAGGAGACAGGGGACAGACTCAGGAAGTCAAAAGCTTATTATACTCTCACTCTGTAGAAATGATAGGCAAGTCACACCATACATGGTCTCACAGGAAGCCCCATTTTGTGATCAGAAGGCAGAAGACAGGTGTAAGGCGTAAGCACTAGACCAGAGCCTATAATGAGGTTTCTATGTGGAAAGCAAGGCAATGAACTTAGAAGAGTTTAGGATTGGTACTCTGGATGATTTTTTAAAGAATGGGAGGAAAGCTCAAGAGAAGGAGGAACATACATATACTTGTAACTGCTTCTTGTTGATGTGTGGCAGATACTGCCACAATATTGTAAAGCAATTATCCTCCAATAAAATTTTTTTTAAAAAATGCAACAGATGAGAGGTGAATTTCCAAAATATAAAAACAAATCATGAAGCTCAATTATTAAATAAAAATCCAATCAAATAATGGGTGGAAAATGAAATGGACATTTCTCCAAGGAAGACATAGAGATGGCCAATAAACACATGAAAGGTTCTACACATCATTAAGTATTAGAGAAATACAGACCAAAACTATGATAGGGGTCAGAACGGCCATTGTAAAAACGCCTAAAAATAAACTTTGTTGGAGAGATGGAGAAAAGGGAACACTCCAACACTGTTTGTGGGAAGGTAAATTGGTACAGCCACTATGGAGAACAGTAAAGAGGTTCCTTTAAAAACTAAAAATAGAGCTACCATATGATCCAGCAATCCCACCCTTGGTGTACATCCAGAAAGTATGAAAAGTTTACTTTGAAAAGATACATTCACCCCAAGGTTCATAGCAGTACTACTTACAGCAGCCACGTCATGGCAACAATCCAAGTGCTCATCAACAGATGCTTATCTTAAAAAGGTTTTATTTCTATGAGTAGCAATCATTTTTATATTATAAAAGGTAGTGGCAAAACAGGAGCTGAGAACTAGGAATCGTTTGACACTCCATCCAGAACAAGTGCTGGAGGGAGGGGTTGCCTGTGGGGCTGACTGGGCTGCAAGTTCACAGTCAGCTTCTTGCTTTCACTGTAGAATTGCTCTCACATATAGAATTGAATTAAGTTAGATTAACTCTCTCCTTGAAGGGATTCCTCTCCACTGATAACTGGAGCTGAGTTTATCAGTTCATGCTTATTTTGTTCACATCTGAATGCAAGCCTGCATCCTTCCAGGCAGTGTGGAATGGAGATAAACTTAATCAGTGTCCTAGGGCTCTGATCAGAACTGATATACAGACATAAAGGTTTCTGTGAATACATCTAAAAATGTCATTTGTTCATAATCATATCACTAGAAGGTAGTTTCCACTGAAAGGTCATAACATGACATCCTGGTACACACTACATCTCTTCATGAGCCATACTTTAATTATCCAATTTCTTACATTTGGCATAAATACTGAAGTTTCAGATTTTTTTAAAGTGAGAGGCTGACATTAGAATTCTTTGAAGGTCACTCAGTGTTGACCAATCTAATTTCACATCCATTTCCTATAACTGGTTATACCAAGACAGGAGTCCCCATCTGTGGGACCTAATGCCCAATGATCTCACGTGGAGCTGCTGTAATAAGAATAGAAATAAAATGCACAATAGATATAATGTGCTTGAATCATCCCCAAATCATTCTACCCCTCTTGGTGGAAAAATTGCCTTCCATGAAACCAGTCCCTGATGCCAAAATGATCGAGGACCACTGGGCTATGTGACACTGATGAAGGCTTCTTCCTGTTTCACTGCCCTAATCTGCACTCTGAGACCCTCCAGGCTCAATGTCCTTGGGAGAGAGTAGATTAAATGGTGAGGGGATTCCTGTACTCTTCAGCATAAAACCTTTAGATGTTTCCTTAATGTGTTCAAACTATTCATTCCAGACCTCTAGGTCTTATAAGATCTACCCCCTTCCCACCTCCACTTCACATGCTATGTATTTGGACAGTCTATATTGTGGACATTAGACTTCGGTATTAAAACTTGCTGGTTTTCCCATGTCTGCACCTGCCTGGTGAACCCCATCTACCCTTCAAACTTCAACTCAAGATTCTTTAACCACCTTTATGAACTCTGAGATCAAACTTAGGGTTTTTGCTTTATGCCATCAGTGTAGTTTACAAACACTCCTGTTATGGTAATAGTCACCAATAACTGTGTACTATCCCTCTCTATGAGATTTTAATCTTTTTATGAACAGGGGCAAGTTATTAATTAAATGGCCAAATCCTGTCCCTGACCCAGCATAGGAACTGATTGTCACATAATAAGCACCTGAGAAATGAAACATTTCCTGCACTATTTGTAAAAAAGGATGTCACAGTCAACAGCAATTGCAGCTGCTTCTGATGGTGAGCTGGTGAGCCAGAGGGAACTCAGGAAATAAAAAATATCCACCATCTAGCAGTCATTCGACTGTATCCACTCCCTATGGTGAGCCCTGAGGAAACTCAGGATGTGAAAACTGGATACTTGCCCCGGATAGCTGAGATGCATATCAAAGAAATTATTTCAGTGAGCCCAGACTCTTGCATCTTCCAATACATAAAAAAGAAATAAATTCCTTAAATTGGAATATCTGGTTTCCTTTAATTAGCAATAATCTTTTGATGTTCAGACTACCTGCCCTTCATTGCAAAACTTCTGTATAACCTGGCTCCTACTCTCACCTCCTTGGAGCAATTCTCTCAGGATTACTTAAGATGCTGTCTCTCAGACTTGAAATACTAAAAATTCCCACTGAATAAAACATAACCCTTAGCTTTTAGGTTGTGAAATTTTTTTAAATCCTTACACTTAAAGATATTTGTTTGATGGATTAATTGACTGAGGAATTTTTCCTTAAACAATCCTAGTTTTCCTGACACTCAGGGAAGTTATATCAATTATAAATTGGTAAAAAGTAACTCAATCTGTTAATCAATTAGTAATAATATTTCAAAGCTCAGTCCAATTTCAGTATTACCCTGCATGCTTTCCAGGGTACACGTATTTTGGAGGCAAACCACCTTGCTCATTAAATCATTTGTTTTTTCCAGAAGAAACTGGTTTGTTTGCCCAGCAACATCTACTTTCACTTTAGCTGAAACTGGCAAAACTGCCAGAGGAAAGGATTGACATTTTCCATCAATTTCTGGAAAGTGCACTAGTACCAAATGTCATCAGGTTCGAGTTATATTGGGAATTAGTTTGAACTGCTCATGTACATGCTTGCAAAGTTTAATGTCAATCTTCATGGCATAACAAGTAGGGCAATCTAGTGTCTTGTGAAAGAGACTGGCCCTCCGGTCACTGAATACTGCATTTGGCTCAATCAGTCAAATACTTTTGGACAAGTTTTGTGGAGCTAAAGTTGAGTAAAACTCTATGGGGCTAAAACAGACATGGAAGATACAGTCTTTGCTCACAAAATCTTTCTGTATAAATGAAGGGGCAAAACACACACACCACACACACACACAATACTGAGTAACAAAGTAGAAGGGTAATCTATTGCACTGAAAAGGATATATGCTTTTGAGTTCAAAACCACATATCATAAATAGCAAAATCCTTAACTGAGGGATGCATGTTTAAGGAGAGATGGATTTTACACAAACTGCTTGTTGGGTGGCTCAGACAAGAAGAGCAGAGGATCTGGGCACATGTGAGGTCCAGTAGTTGGGCTGATGCGGGAAGATTTGACTCAGAGAAAAGATAGTTTTCATATGAAGAGGCTGAGATAAGGGGTGGAGGAAGTTGACAACCTAAAGCAAGGAACAAAGCCAAATTCAGCAAGAGGGAGAAGATGACATGAAGTCAGATATTGAGGAAGGCCAAGCTGTCTTGTCCTGTCAGCATCACCAGGTGGCAGGTGAGTCAGGAGGTGTCCCGGTGCCACTATTTCTGCAGGTGCAGGCAAGGAGGATATTGCCAGCACACAGAGAGCCAAGGTGATGAACCATGCTGCTAGAAATATGGCTTGGTTACTTCCCTCTATCTGACACCTGTTACTTGATTTTCTTTCCCTGTTTTTTAAATCTGGAAAATGAAGACACATAATATGTGGCAGAACTCATTATGTTCCAGGGATTCACAAGAGAATAAAATGAAAGAATAGGTACAAGTCCCCAGCTCAGGTCCACACACATATTACATGAACATTAGCTTCTGTTCCTCCACGCAGGGAAAACAAACAAAAACAGCCAAAAGGGAAGGTCATCACTGCCTGGTTGATAATTTCTTCAGGAGCAGAAACACATTTCCTAATTTCTTTCATGAGCACAGAAACATGAGTATCTGTACAAAAAGGGCAACATGAAAACATTGAAGGACTCACATGTAAAATATAGGCTTCAATTCACACTCAAATTAATCCAAAATATTGCACAAACTTCTTGCCTAGAGCTGATAATCTCTCAAATGCACAGACATAAAAAATTAGGCACTTACAAAAAAATTCTGTTTTTCAATTTTGAAAGGAAATTCAATGCAAGCATTGGTCACAAGTGTCTTTCCTGGGAACAACTATTTTCCAGTGGAAATTGACTTGCACACATCAAGGTGAACACTGCATGGTCAGCACTCTCCTTCCCTGTAACTGGGACACTACACAGGAACCCAGGCACCTAATATGCTCTGAAAGCAGTTTGACAGCAGGGTACCACTTAGTATCCTCTGGACAAAAGAAAGGAGGATGAAGCACAGCTGTCTGCAAAGGCAGCCTGAAGGGAGATTAAATAGGTGGAAGCTACAGCCCCTCAAAGCTCAACTTCACAAACACTTTGAAAGTATGTCAAGCACGACAGGTTAGCAGAAACTCTCAAAAGCAAAAGAAACTCAAGGAAACCATCTTTGGAAGGTTTTGATTTAAAAGATTGCATAAGAAATGTTTCCATGTAGCTCCTTTAGGAAGGAACACATTTGGTTTGCTTTTTCAAAGAAATCAGGGGGTATGAGTTTTGTAAACTCTCTAACACACTGGCACAGGCAAATTTTATGTCAGGTTATGCAAATACAATATAACATATATATTATATTGCATTATATTTAATGTATATATAAAATTCAACAGCACCAAGAACTGCTTTTTTAAGTATTTTTATCATGTTACATAGTCATGAGATCATATCAGCTCTACCAGTGATTACAAATGATTTACATTTAATGGCAACCCACTCCAGTGTTCTTGCCTGGAGAATCCCAGGGACGGGGAAGCCTGTGGGCTGCCGTCTATGGGGTCACACAGAGTCGGACACAACTGAAGTGACTTAGCATACATTTTAATTTCTAACAGCAGTTGATAGGTACAAACTACCAAGAGAACTGTGTTCAAAACACAGAACCTACATCAAGTTCAGTGAGGGAAGTATGATTAACTGCTTACATTGAGAAGAGGTGAGAAAGTGGTTGTACACATACTGTACATCTGGAAGTTCTCAATTTAACTACAAGTTATGATAACCACCCCACTCCACGAAGAAAAGGAAAAGTAGGTAGACTTAATTTATTTAATAAAATTTTGATGCACCTTGTGCTATAAATTATTCCAAGAATACCTATACAGCATGTGCAAAACTGTATCTTAGAACAAAAGCATCACTACATTAAAACAATTCATCAAAAATGAGTTATGTCTCAGGAGTCTCACCATATCTGATTATGTTTTTCTGTTAGAACTGACCATACAGGATTTTCTTCTCACAGGAGACTGAGTTCCTTGAATATGATGGCATCATATTCATTTTATACCTAAGCTAACATACTGTGTATAACACAATTGGTCCTCATTTAAACTATATTGAAGGAACCATCAAAAGAAGGAAGGATGGAAAATCTAGTGGACAACAGAATAAGAGGTCTTAGAGACTGGAGCAGTGTTGAGGATTTTTCTGGTATCTTGAAACTGGGGTCAGCATCTCTTTGAAAACTTAGAAATATATTTAGGAAAGGTGAAGAGACACCTAAATTATAGGGTCTATTTTATGTGTATGTCTATTTTGCTGTTAGACTTTTGTCTTGGTAAGTACAATCCATCAACTTCTCCTTTCAGGACAACTAGCTTATTCTGAATTAAATTTGAAACTAGTACAGGTCTTGGAAGTACGAAGTCCAAAAGCTTACTAAGATATACCCATTATATGTATCCTTTGCTGTGATTTACATGAAAATACTTCACGATAAACCATGTTATATATATTTGCACATGTTTGGTTTAATCTAGATCCCAAGAATAGTTAATTAGTGGCACATCAGAGCACAGAACCAGGAATTAGTGCTGCCTACAGTGGCATCTGTATTTCTTTCAAGAATCAAGGCAATCAGAGGCAACAATCTGTCATTTAAACTTGGTCAATAATATTAAGTTTGGTAATTAGAAAAATATATCAGAAATATGTTTTTATGGTAAAATGAATGTTCAAGATTTATCCAGCAGGAAATGGTCATAGAGGTATTTCAAGTTTTATGCAAAAAAAAAAAAAAAAAAAAGATGCAGCATCTGAACCCACCAGTGACCTCATAGCAATAGTCTGTCTGGAGTCCTGTTGGTCCCTTAGCCCTCCTTTCCACAAAGCACCAGTAACTTGAATCAATCACAAACCAAACTGGTTCTTCTGTCTACATATCCATTCATCAAACTCTATATCAAATCTGATGCAACGTGCTAATTATAGTGCCTTCACCAGCAAATATAAATTACTGGAAGTACAGAATAAGTATACGGTAATTCTATAAGAATAAGAAATGGTAAGCATTTTCTTCAATTCCTAGAAACATTTGTACATTTGAAAAAACTTGACTTTAGACTTACATTTTTTAGGTAATTAAAATAAGAAAAAGGAGTCCATAATGGTGCTGGCTGAAAGACAAAGAGGAGAAGGCGATGGCACCCCACCCCAGTACTCTTGCCTGGAAAATCCCATGGACAGAGGAGCCTGGTGGGCTGCAGTCCCTAGGGTCGTTAAGAGTCAGACACGACTGAGCAACTTCACTTTCACTTTTCACTTTCATGCATTGGGGAAGGATATGGCAACCCATTCCAGTGTTCTTGCCTGGAGAATCCCAGGGACAGCAGAGCCTGGTTGGCTGCCATCTATGGGGTCACACAGGGTCGGACACAACTGACACGATTTAGCAGCAGCAGCAGTAAAAGAGAGAGAAGGGAAAAACCTGCAAAAATAAAAGAAAAGAAGGTCGAGGACTGGAGGCAGTGCCTCAGGTGAAGCAAACAGCCTCCCATTTTTTTACACAGGGCAGGTTCGGGGGAGGAGAAACAACAAATAAAATGAGGAGCCAAAATTGAGTCTCTCCTCTCTTTTCTTCGTGTCTTTTGGGTTGGCCTGTCCTGGCACTCCACTCCAGCACTCTTGCCTGGAGAGTCCCATGGACGGAGGAGCCTGGTAGGCTGCAGTCCATGGTGCCGCTAAGACTGAGTGACTTCGCTTTCACTTTTCACTTTCATGCATTGGAGAAGGAAATGGCAACCCACTCCAGTATTCTTGCCTGCAGAATCCCATGCACGAGGAAGACTGGTGGGCTGCCGTCTATGGGGTCGCACAGAGTTGGACATGACTGAAGCGACTTAGCAGCAGAAGCAGCCCCCATGCCTTGAGGATGTATTTTCCTTTGCTTGCCAAGTAAAACTGAGTTGTAACATTGGTCCACCTTGCTGTGGCAAGGCAAAACCAAGGAAATTATAAACTCTCCCAACATCTTCCACTGGCCTTCCACCTAACATGGATTAGTTGTCCCTGAGAAACATCTATTGCTTGTCAGCTAACAGTATTCACCAAAGGCACTTGATACTTTCTGAACCACCAAATTGTCCTTGGTCAGTTTGCAACAATAATGATCTCATTATCAATATACTACAATTATTGCTACCAATGTCTTTCTCTTTACCTAAACACATTTAAGGGGCCTAAACACACTTTGAGGGGCAAGCTGTATATCATATCCAGATCTTATTATATAATAGGATTCTAATAAAGAACTTTAGACTCAGTAAATGATTAACCATCCTGAATACTTAGAAAGGAGCATATATATTGAAAAGTAAAAGTCATCTCTGTTGGTAAGCAGATTGTTGCATTTTTAACAAAATGAGACATTTACACTGAGATATTGACATCACTGTAAAAACAATGCTTCTCCAAGAGTCACATCATGGCTGTAGAATAAATAACTTCTTTGGAGTTATTGACACATATTTTTACCTCTGACATCTCAACCCAATTTCTTTCCTTTCACCTCTGGAACAATTATTATGAGATAGCCAATGGCTAAATGTGTTGGCTACTTGACAGCCTGCATCCAGAAATGGTTCTTACTTTCCTCCACTTCCTTAGAATCACAAACCCAAATTATATATACATTTTTAAAGAGTTTCTTTCCACTCTTGTTACTAAAGCATTTCCAAGGCCCCCTCTGGAATGTGTTTTCTTTCATTTCAGGAATTCAAATAAATAACTTATTTGACTATGGCTAGGTTTTCAATGGCCTTTGGCTGGTGGGCTTGGAACAATAATTACTTAAATAAAAGAATAAATTATTTGAATCTCTCAGAATTGTATTCATTGCATAGAGCATATAAAATTATATTGACTATTAAATTATTCTTGCTATAGTTGTAATTTTAAACTTCCAACATTTATCTATCTGATTAATTTAATGTTGTTTTAGTTCACAACCTTTAGATTCCTTAACATCTTGTGACTTTTCAGCCTGAATCATCCATTGTTTAGCAGTATTACCAAGCCCCACTGTGATAATTACATACTTCAAAATGATCTTCAATAGTTTATGCACATAAATGTATCTCCTTTATTATATAGTAAACAAATTAAATGGAGGTTAACAAAGAATACTGACCTTCCTTCTCAAATTGGAAATTGGCATTACAAAGGAAATGTCCAGTTTTCTAAGAGTCCTCTCTCATTTCATAAAGAGTAGGGTAGTGAGGGAATGCTAAAAGAAATAGTCCAGACTCACAGCATAGAAAATCATAACTTCAAAGCTTTGTTAATGTCTGTGATTTGTTAACATGTGTTGTATTCTAATCAAGAGTATACACTCCAGGGATGGTCACTTGACATGTAAAATACTCAAAGAGAAATTAACATCAATGCAATACTAAAGGAGACTTTCATACCCTACACTGAATAATGGAGACAAAAGTCCAGACAATCAATATGGAAACAGCTGATCTGAACAGCATCGTCAACCAAACAGACCTAACAGATGTATATAGAACTCTCCAACAAAAATAGAAAAATGCATTCATCTAAAGCATGGTCATAACAATCTCCAAGAAAGAGCACATGTTAAATCACAAAACAAATTTTAATAAATTAAGAAGATCAACATCATTCTCTTTTCTAATCACAGTGAAGGAAACTAGAAACCACTAACAGTAAGAAAACCAGAAAATTATAAAATACATGAAAACTTAACAACATTCTCTTGAACAACCACTGAGTCAGAGGAAATCAAAAGTGAATTTTAAAAATATCTTCAGATAAAAATATAAACAGAAAATTCCAAAATTTATGGAATGCAGTCAAAACATTGTTAAAACAAAAGTTAACAGTGATAAATGCATACATCTGAAAAAGAAGAAAGGTCATTTCATAATATATACATATACCAAACCACTATATTTTATACCCAGTATAAGGTTATATTGATTATATCTCAATAAAAATAAGACCTCAAATAAACAAACTAATTTTAAATCTCAAGGAAATATAAAAGGACAACAAAGTTAGCAGAAAGAAGAAAACAAAGATTAGAGCAGAAAGGAATGCAGAAAAATAAAGCAAACAAAAAAATCAGCAAAATAAAAAAGTTGTTTATCCAAAAGATAAAACTGATAAACAGCTAGATTAATTTAGGAAAAAAGAGAAGATTGAAATAATTAAAATCAAAAAAGAAAAGTCATTATAATACATGACACGGAAATAAAAAGGATCAAAAAGATCATTATGCTCAATTATATATCAAAAAAATGAAGCAAACTAGAAAAAAAAAGGATAACTTTCTACAAGCATGGAATCTACTGTCACTGAATTAATTAAGAAAAAGTATGAATAGAACAGCAACAAATAAGGAGACTGAAGCAGTAATCAAAAATATCCCAACACTAAAGCCCAAGACCAACAGCTTCACTGATGACTTCTACTTAACACTGAAAGAAATATTACTACCAATCTTTCTTAAAATGTTCCAGAATACGAAAGAGAGAATTTGTCCAAATTCCTTTTATGAAGCCAGCATTACCATGATACCAAAACCAGATGAATACACCACAAGAAACTCAAACAGCAAAAAAAAAACACTACAAACCAATAAACTTGGTATGGATGTGAGAGCATCCATATAAAGAAAGAAAGAAAACTATAAAGAAAACTGAGCACTGAAGAATTGATGCTTTTGAATTGTGGTGTTGGAGAAGACTCTTAAGAGTCCCATGGACTACAAGGAGATTCAACCTGTCCATCCTAAAGGAAATCAGTCCTGAGTGCTCATTGGAAGGACTAATGCTGAAGCTGAAACTCCAAATCTTTGACCACCTGATGTGAAGAACTGACTCATTTGAAAACACCCTGATGCTGTGAAACAGTGAAGGCAGGAGAAGGGGATGACAGAGGATGAGATGGTTGGATGGCATCACTGACTCAATGGACATGAGTTTGAGCAAACTCCGGGAGTTGTTGATGGACAGGGAGGCCTGGCATGCATCACAAAGAGTCAGACACAACTGAGCAACTGAACTGAATAAACTTGATGAACTTCAGTGAAAAAAAATCAATAAAATACTAGCTAAACCAAATTCAAAAGCACATCAAAAGAATTATACATCATGTCTAAGTAGGCTTTATACCCAAAATGCAAGGAATATTTAACATATGAATTTTAAAAATACAACATGATCATCTAAAAAAATGCAGAAATAAAAAAAAAAAAGTTTGACAATTCAGCATCCATTCATGACAAAAACTCTCAAAAAATTGTTAGAGAATAAAACTGCCTTTAAAACTGCCTCAGCACAATTTAGGTTATATGTAAAAAGCCCACGACAAACATCATGATACACTGAGAGAGCCTAAAACCTTTTCCTCCACAATCTGGTACAAGGCAAGAATGCTACTCTTGCCATTTCGGTTTAACACAACATGCTCTATCCAGAACAAGAAGATAAGAAAAATAAACTTCATCCAAGTAAAAGTAGTACCTTTGTTTGCAGATGACATCATCATATATGCAGAAAACCCTAAGGACAAAAAACAAAAAAAACCTGTTAGAACTAATGAAGTAATTCAGTAATTTTGTAATATATTAATATAAGGTCGGTAGTTTGAGCATTCTTTGGCATTGCCTTTCTTTGGGATAGGAATGAAAACTGACCTTTTCCAGTGCTGTGGCCACTGCTGAGTTTTCCAAATTTGCTGACATATTGAGTGCAGCACTTTCACAGCATCATCTTTCAGGATTTGAAATAGCTCACCTGGAATTCCATCATCTCCACTAGCTTTGTTCGTAGTGATGCTTTCTAAGACTCACTTGACTTCACAGTCGAGGATTTCTGGCTCTAGGTGAGTGATCACACCATCATGATTATCTTGGTTGTGAAGATCTTTTTTGTACAGTTCTTCTGTGTATTCTTGCCACCTCTTCTTAATATCTTCTGCTTCTGTTATGCCCATACCATTTCTGTGCTTTATTGAGCCCATCTTTGCATGAAATGTTCCCTTGGTATCTCTAATTTTCTTGAAGAATCTCTAGTCTTTCCCATTCTGTTGTTTTCCTCTATTTGTTTCCATTGATCATTGAGGAAGGCTTTCTTATCTCTCCTTGCTACACTTCGGAACTCTGCATTCAGATGCTTATATCTTTCCTTTTCTCCTTTGCTTTTCACTTCTCTTTTCACAGTTATTTGTAAGGCCTCCCCAGACAGCCATTTTGCTTTTTTGCATTTCTTTTCCATGGGGATGGTCTTGATCCCTGTCTCCTGTACAATGTCATGAACCTCAGTCCACAGTTCATCAGGCACTCCACCAGATCTAGTCCCTTAAATCTATTTCTCACTTCCACTGTATAATCATAAGGGATTTGATTTAGGTCATACCTGAGTGGTCTAGTGGTTTTCCCTACTTTCTTCAATTTAATTCTGAATTCAGCAATAAGGAGTTCATGTTCTGAGCCATAGTCAGCTCCTGGTCTTTTTTTAGTTGACTGTATCAGATGGTGACTGCAGCCATGAAATTAAAAGACGCTTACTCCTTGGAAGGAAAGTTATGACCAACCTAGATAGCATATTCAAAAGCAGAGACATTACTTTACCAACAAAGGTTCGCCTAGTCAAGGCTATGGTCTTTCCTGTGGTCATGTATGGATGTGAGAGCTGGACTGTGAAGAAGGCTGAGCGCCGAAGAATTGATGCTTTTGAGCTGTGGTGTTGGAGAAGACTCCTGAGAGTCCCTTGGACTGCAAGGAGATCCAACCAGTCCATTCTGAAGGAGATCAGACCTGGGATTTCTTTGGGAGGAATGATGCTAAAGCTGAAACTCCAGTATTTTGGCCACCTCATGTGAAGAGTTGACTCATTGGAAAAGACTCTGATGCTGGGAGGGATTGGGGGCAAGAGGAGAAGGGGACGACAGAGGATGAGATGGCTGGATGGCATCACTGACTCGATGGATGTGAGTCTGAGTGACCTCCGGGAGTTGGTGATGGATAGGGAGGCCTGGTGTGCTGCCGTTCATGGGGTCTCAAAAACTCGGACACTACTGAGCAACTGATCTGATCTGATCTGATAGAGTCTCCATCTTTGGCCATAAAGAGTATAATCAATCTGATTTTGGTGTTGGCCATCTGGTGATGTCCATGTGTAGAGTCTTTGCTTATGTTGTTGGAAGAGGGTGTTTGCTATGACCAGTGGGTTCGCTTGGCAAAACTCTATTAGCTTTTGCCCTGCTTCATTTTGTACCCCAAGGCCTGATTTGCCTGTTACTCCAGGTATTTCTTGACTTCCTACGTTTGCATTCCAGTCCCCTATAATGAAAATGACATCTTTTTTGGGTATTAGTTCTAAAATGTCTTGTAGGTCTTCATAGAACTGTTTAACTTCAGCTTCTTCAGCACTGCTGATTGGGGCATGGACTTGGATTACTATGATACTGAATGGTTTGCCTTGGAAACAAACAGAGATCATTCTGTCGTTTTTGAGATTGCATCCAAGTACTGCATTTTGGACTCTTTCGTTGACCATGATGGCTACTCCATTTCTTCTAAGGGATTATGCCCGCAGTAGTAGATATAATGGTCCTCTGAGTTAAATTCACCCATTCCAGTCCATTTGAGTTCTCTGATTCCTAGAATGTCGACATTCACTCTTGCCATCTCCTGTTTGACCACTTCCAATTTGCCTTGATTCATAGACCTGACATTTCAGGTTCCTATGCAATACTGCATCTTGACCTTCCAGATGTTCAAGCTGGCTTTAAAAAAGGCAGATGAACCAGAGATCAAATTGCCAACATCTGCTGGATCATGGAAAAAGCAAGAGAATTCCAGAAAAACATCTATTTCTGCTTTATTGACTATGCCAAAGCCTTTGACTGTGTGGCTCAAAACAAACCGTGGAAAATTCTGAAAGAGATGGGAATACAAGACCACCTGACCTGCCTCTTGAGAAATCTGTGTACAGGTGAGGAAGCAACAGTTAGAACTGGACATGGAACAACAGACTGGTTCCAAATAGGAAAAGGAGTACGTCAAGGCTGTATATTGTCACCCTGCTTATTTAACTTCTATGCAGAGTACATCATGAGAAACGCTCGGCTGGAAGAATCACAAGTTGGAATCAAGATTGCCAGGACAAATATCAATAACCTCAGATATGCAGATGATACCACCCTTATGGCAGAAAGTGAAGAGGAACTCAAAAGCCTCTTGATGAAAGTGAAACAGAAGAATAAAAAAAGTTGGCTTAAAGCTCAACATTCAGAAAATGAAGATCATGGCATCTGGTCCCATCACTTCATGGGAAATAGATGGGGAAAGAGTGGAAACAGTGTCAGACTTTATTTTTCTGGGCTCCAAAATCACTACAGATGGTGACTGCAACCATGAAATTAAAAGACGTTTACTCCTTGGAAGGAAAGTTATGACCAACCTTGATAGAATATTGAAAAGCAGAGACATTACTTTGCCAACAAAGGTCGGTCTAGTCAAGGCTATGGTTTTTCCAGTGGTCATGTACAGATGGGAGAGTTGGACTGTGAAGAAAGCTGAGCACCGAAGAATTGATGCTTTTGAACTGTGGTGTTGGAGAAGACTCTTGAGAGTCCCTTGGACTGCAAGGACATCCAACCAGTCCATTCTGAAGGAGATCAGCCCTGGGATTTCTTTAGAGGGCGTGCTGTGATTCAATGGGTTGCAAAGAGTCGGACAGGACTGAGCAACTGAACTGAACTGAACTGAATTAATACAAGGTCAATAAACAAAAAACAGTGACTTTTCTATATACCAACATCCATCCAATAAGAAAATTAGGAATATAATCCCTCTGACAATGGCAACAAAAATAATAAAATGCTTAAAGATAAATATAACCAAAGAAGTAAAAGACTTGTACATTAAATCTGATAAAATAACAATGTAAGAAGTTAAAGAAGACAAATAAATAGAAAGATATTCTTTTCACATATATATTAGGAGACTTAATATTGTTAAATTTACGTACTTCATGAAGTGATCTACAAATTCATTGCATTTGCTATCTTATATTTTTTACAGAAATAGAAGAAAACAAAGCTGAAACTCATATGGAACCACAAAAGATATTTTGTAACCAAGCAGTTTTGAGGAAGAACAACAAAGCTAGAGGCAGACATCACATGCTTTAATTTCAAAACATATTGCGAAGTTACAGTAACCAAGAGTATGATACTGGAAATAACATTTTGTTGTTTGGAAGTGACACCCAAATTACGGGTGAAAAATAAAACTAGATGACTTGGACTGCACCAACTACACTAAGCAGTCAACATCATGAAAAGGTAACAAATGTAAAAGGAGAAAATATTTTGCAAATGATATATCTCATGAAGGGGGTATTATCTAAACTATATAAAGATTTCATGCAATTCAATGGAAGGAAAACAAATAACCCAACTACAAAATGGGTACAGAACCTAAGCACACATATTTCAAAAGAACACATTATTGATGACCAAAAGGTGTATTTAAAAAAAAATTAAGAACCTCAACATCATTAGTGATTTGGAAAATGCAAATCAAAGCCAAAATAAGATATCAGCTCACACCTGTTAGAATGTTTATGATAAAAAGACAAGAGATAGCAAATCCTGCAGAGTGTATCAAGAAAAGGTAAGCCTTGTGCACTGTGGCTGGGAAGGTAAGTTGGTACAGCCACTATGGAAAAAAGTTTAAAGGTGCCTCAAGAGTATTAAAAAAAAAAACAATCATATGAAAAGGTTGGCTTAAAGCTCAACATTCAGAAAACGAAGATCATGGTATCTGGTCCCATCACTACATGGGAAATAGATGGAGAAACAGTGGAAACAGTGTCAGACTTTATTTTTCTGAGCTCCAAAATCACTGCAGATGGTGACTGCAGCCATGAAATTAAAAGACGCTTACTCCTTGGAAGGAAAGTTATGACCAACCTAGATAGCATATTCAAAAGCAGAGACATTACTTTGCCAACAAAGGTTCGCCTAGTCAAGGCTATGGTCTTTCCTGTGGTCATGTATGGATGTGAGAGCTGGACTGTGAAGAAGGCTGAGCGCCGAAGAATTGATGCTTTTGAACTGTGGTGTTGGAGAAGACTCTTGAGAGTCCCTTGGACTGCAAGGAGATCCAACCAGTCCATTCTGAAGGAGATCAATCCTGGGATTTCTTTGGAAGGAATGATGCTAAAGCTGAAACTCTAATATTTTGGCCACCTCATGCGAAGAGTTGACTCATTGGAGAAGACTCTGATGCTGGGAGGGATTGGGAGCAAGAGGAGAAGGGGATGACAGAGGATGAGATGGCTGGATGGCATCACTGACTCGATGAATGTGAGTCTGAGTGACCTGACCTCCCTGATGGACAGGGAGGCCTGGCGTGCTGCGGTTCATGGGGTCGCAAAGAGTCAGACACGACTGAGCAACTGATCTGATCTGATCTGATTTCTGATCTGATGATCCAGCAATCTCACTTCTGATTGTCATTCAGTCACTAAGTCATGTCCGACTGCGACACCATGAACTGCAGGACACCAGGCTTCGCTTCCCTGTCCCTCACCGTCTCCCAGAGTATGCTCAAGCTCCTGTCCATTGTGTCGGTGATGCTATCCAACCATCTCATCCTCTGTCTCCCTTTTCTCCTCCTGCCCTCAATCTTTCCCAGCAACAAGGTCTTTTCCAATGAGTTGGCTCTTTGTATCAGGTAGCCAAAGTATTGGAGCTTCAGCAGCAGTTCTTCCAATGAATATTCAGGGTTGATTTCCTTTAGCATTGACTCGTTTGATCTCTTTGCTGCCCAAGGGACTCTCAAGAGTTTTCTCCAGCACCACAGTTCAAAAGCATCAATTATTTTATGCTCAGCTTTCCTTATGGTCTAACTCTCACATCCATACGTGACTACTGGAAAAGCCACAGTCTTGACTATATAGATCTTTGTCAGCAAAATGATGTCTCTGCTTTTTAATATGCTGTCTAGGTTTGTCATACCTTTCCTTCCAAGGAGCAAGCATGTTTTAATTTCACAGTTGCAGAGTAGCTGCTTACTTCACAAAGAACACGTCTTTATGAATCTATAATCAGATAATTTCTTGTAACCATGAGTGACTGACTTGCTGATGGTTGCCAAGTACACAGACAATGGCACAGAGATTCCATGCAGACAGCAGTTGACAGCATAACTGCATTTGTCAAGGGCGGGGTACCCCTTCGCATTGCCTGCTCCCCTGTCCACATCTCCTAACCTCTGTAGGCCAGCCTTGCACAGACTCACTGACTCAACCCTCATGTTGATGCAAATGTGACTCATTGAGTCAAAGTAGTTCCCATGGATGTACCAAACCACTCACTTCTGGGGATATGCCCAAAGGAAATGATATCAGTATCTCTAAGAGATATCATTATTGGTAATATTATTATCTGCAGCCATGAAATTAAAAGACATTTACTTCTTGGAAGGAAAGTTATGACCAACCTAGATAGTATATTCAAAAGCAGAGACATCACTTTGCCAACAAAGGTTCACCTAGTCAAGGCTATGGTCTTTCCTGTGGTCATGTATGGATGTGAAAGCTGGACTGTGAAGAAGGCTGAGCGCCGAAGAATTGATGCTTTTGAACTGTGGTGTTGGAGAAGACTCTTGAGAGTCCCTTGGACTGCAAGGAGATCCAACCGGTCCATTCTGAAGGAGATCAGCCCTGGGATTTCTTTGGGAGGAATGATGCTAAAGCTGAAACTCCAGTATTTTGGCCACCTCATGCGAAGAGTTGACTCATTGGAGAAGACTCTGATGCTGGGAGGGATTGAGGGCAGGAGGAGAAGGGGACAACAGAGGATGAGATGGCTGGATGGCATCACTGACTCGATGGATGCGAGTCTGAGTGACCTCCGAGAGCTGGTGATGGACAGGGAGGCCTGGCGTGCTGCAGTTCATGGGGTCGCAAGGAGTCGGACACGACTGAGCGACTGATCTGATCTGATCTGATTATTACCAACATTCCCATGTCACTGTAGGGTTCCTAACAGTAACTAAAATATGGAAACAATGTAATGTCCCTCAGCAGATATACAATGGAATAGTACTCAATTTGTAAAAAAGAGGAAAAAAATCCTGTCACTTGTGACAACATGGATAAGTCTAGTGAACATTATGTTCAGTAACATCAGACAGGGACAGAAAGACAAATAAACTGCACAAACTCACTTATTTGTGGAATCTAAAATTTTAATTGATAAAAACTGAGAGTAGAATTGTAGTTGCCAGGGGTTGGGGGTTAGAACATGAGGAGACATAAGTCAAAGGCTACAAAGTTGTATGGGATGAAGAAGTCATGGAGATCTAATATGTAGCATGGTTGTTACACCTCATAATATTGTACTGCACACTTGACATTTTCTAAGAAACTAGATCTTAAATATTCTTATTACAAAACTAAACTATATAACAGAGAAGGCAATGGCACCCCACTCCAGTGCTCTTGCCTGGAGAATCCCACGGACGGAGGAGCCTGGTAGGCTGCAGTCCAGGGGGTCGCACAAAGTTAGACACGACTGAAGTGACTTAGCAGCAAACTATATAAGGGGATGGGTATGCTAATTAGCTTGATTGTGGTAATAATTACATAGTATGTAAAGTATTAGTTGCTCAGTCGTATTTCACTCTTTGAAACTCCATGAACTGTAGCTCACCAGGCTCCTCTACCCTTAATTCTCCAGGCAAAAATACGAGATGGGTAGCTATACCTTTATCCAGAGGATCTTTCTGAGCCAAGGATTAAACCTGGGTCTTCTGCATTACAGGAAGATTCTTTAACATCTGAGCCACCAGGGAAGCCACACAATATGTATGCACATATCAAAACAACATGTACATTGTAAATATATATAATTTTTATTTGACAAAAATAAATAAAGACCCTAAAAAGGAGTCTTCATTCCAACCACACTACTAATGCTACATTACCAACATTTTTTTTATGCACAAAAGAGCGTTAATTAGAAAATATGTTAGAAATGTTGTTGTTGTTGTTGGGGAAATAAGGTTCACAGATGTGTAAACTGCTTGAAAATATGTGCAGTTACTGTCTCACAGTAAAATATATGAACAGAAGGTATTTTAGAGATCGTCTGGTCTCATGTCAATATCATAAAAACTAAAGATAAAAGCAGAACTATACAGGGTACTAGTGACAAGATATGCTGTGGAGTTAGTTAGACTTCTATTAATTATCACATTTTGTCTGTTAAAGATTTGTGAACTTGGACCACAAACTTGGACCATGTTTACTTCAGTTTTCTCACATGTAAAAGATAAATAATGATGTTATCTTATGTGAGATGCTGTAAGAATAAAACTGGTGGTTTAGATGGGAAAGGATCTCCCGGCCATGAGGGAGACCCAGGTTCTATTCGTGGATCAGCAAGATCCCTGGAAAATGAATGGCAACCCATTCCGGTATTCTTGCCTGGAGAATTCCATGGGACAGAAAAGCCTAGCAGATTACAGTCTATGGTGTTGCAAAGAGTAGGTCACAACTGAAACGACTAACACAACAAAAAACAAAGTATAATTAAAACACATTTCATGTTATGCTATTGAATTTTGAAACATTTTAACAAGCTAAGAGATTGAATTAATCAATAAAATTTAGTTTTACATTTTAATTTAATCAGACATCAGAGGTAATGAATCAATTTAGGTTCAGCAAATTTTGAGTAAGAGAAATGTGAAATAAAAAGGGCTTTATAATTTTTTGTATAGATTTTTATTTTATATAACATATTGAATTTCAGTGCTAATAAATTATTTGTCCCAGTCTTAAATCCAATAACTGAAGGAATAGACACTGATACTGAATCTTATTAGTCTTTCAAGTATTACATAATATTGAGTTGGCCAAATTCCATATGTGGAATTTGAATGAACTTTTTGGCCAACTTAATATATTAAATGTATTCCAATATATTTCTTTATTTTAATTTTTTAACTTTACAATATTGTATTGGTTTTGCCATATATCAATATGAATCTGCCACAGGTATACACTTGTTCCCCATCCTGAACCCTCCTCCCTAAGACAGGCAAAAGGCATCATGGTGATCATAGATACATGGATGTTATTAAAGAAAGAACACCAAAAAGCCATGATTTTAGAGTTAACATATTTCACCTACTGCTTTCGATATACTATGGACATCTATATGCTCTCTTCCAAACAATAGTGACCAAAGAGAAAAAGAAAATTTAGTGGCTCAGACGCTAAAGCGTCTGCCTACAATGCAGGAGACCCGGGTTCAATCCCCCGGTAGGGAAGATCCTTGGAGAAGGAAATGGCAACCCACTCCAATATTCTTGCCTGGAAAATTTGGTGGATTGAGGAGGCATGTCTGAGTCTCCCTCGTGGCAGGGAGATTCTTTACCATCTAAACCACGTTCTAGTGAAGATTATGCTCACAACCATACGTGACCACTGGGAAGAACATAGCCTTGACTACATGAACCTTTGTCTGTCAAGTAATGTCTCTGCTTTTCAACATACTGTCTAGGTTTGTCATAGCTTTCCTGCCAAGAAGCAAACATCTTCTGGTTTCATGGCTGTAGTCAATATCCGAAATGGTTTTAGAGCCCAAGGACTGGAAATTTGTCACTGCTTTCAACATTTCCCCTTCTATTTGCTATGAAGTAATGGGGCCAGATGCCATGATCTTAGTTTTTGTTTTTTTAATATTTAATTTTAAGCTGGCTCTTTCACTATCCTTCACATTCATCAAGAGGTTCTTTAGATCCTCTTTGCTTTCTGCCATTAGAGTGGTATCATCTGCATATCTGAGATTGTTTATGTTTCTCCCACCTATCTTGATTGCTGCTTGTAATTCTTCCAGCCCAGCATTTCTCATGATGTGCTCAGCATATAGATTAAACAAACAAGGTGACAGCAGACAGCCCTGTCATACTCCTTTCTCAACTTTGAACCAGTCAGTTGTTCCATACAGGGTTCTAACTACTGCTTATTCACCCGCATACAGGTTTCTCAGGAAACAGGTAAGACGGTCTGGTTTTTTAAGAGCTTTCCATCACTTTAACCACTTTCCACAGGTTATTATGATCCTCACAGTCAAAGTCTTTGGGATAGTTGATGAAACAGAGGTAGATAATTTTCTGGAATTCCCTAGCTTTCTCTATGATCCAGCAAATGTTGGCAATTTGATCTCTGGCTCCTCTTCCTTTCCTAAACGCAGCTTGGACATCTGGAAAATTATTTATTCACATAATGTTGAAGTCTAACATGCATGATGTTAAGCATGACCTTACTTGCATGGGAGATGAGTGCCATTGTCCGCTGATTAGCACACTCTTTAATACTCTCCTTCCTGGGATTTGGCATGAAGATTGACCTTTTCCAGTCCTGTGGCCACAGCTGGGTCTTCCAGGTTTGCTGACATATTGAATGCATCATCTTTATGGTATCATCCTTCAGGGTTTTGAATAGCTCTACTGGAATCCCATCTCATTCACTAGCTTTATTAACAGCAGTGCTTCCTAAGGCCCACTTGAGTTTGCTCTCCAGAATGTCTGATTCTGGGTGGCTGATCACACCGTCCTAGTAATCTGGCTCATTTGAATATTTTTCATACAGTTCTTCTGTGTATTCTTTTCATCTCTTCTTGATCTCTTCAGCGTCTACTAGGTCTCTACTACTTATGTCCTTTATTGGGCCCATCTTTGGGCAAAATGTTCCCTTGCTGTCTCCAACTTTCCTAAAAAGATGTCTAGTCTTTCCCTTTCTGTGGAGATCTTTATGTCCAGCCTGAACAAACTGCTATCAGTAACTTTCCCACAACTGTGACCCTATTAGAATAAAGGCATTTGCAGTTGGTGGTAAGATCTGATCCTAGGTGACTAGTTGGAACAGGAACTGGCTAAGATACTAAGTAGGTGGTGGGAAATTTTGTTTCCATGGTTCTCTGTTTTTTCACTCAGCTACTTCACTCTCTCATCCTGCAAGAACAGAGACAACACAGTCATCTTCTGAGTTGTCACCTATTCTCAGCCGCTAGTGCAGAAGTGGAGTTTCTCTCAATAGGCATGACTGCATCAGACAATATTACCAAGATTGAATCTGTTTCCTTACACATATCAGATAAGCTTTTCTCTAATTTGGGTTCACTCATAGAGCGATTCTTTCCTGGTTTTAAACTTTCTTTCTGTGTCTGTTTCTGACTTTCTTTTTCCCTTTCAATCAACGTCTGTCTTTCTATGTCTCCTTCTCTCTCAGTCTCTCTCCTCAACAATCACATCCACATCAATTGCCAAAGACAACTATGCAATCATTTACAACAAATTAATTGTCTTCAAATTGTGAGTTATTTTCAGTCTGTATAATGTCAAATTGTTCAACATTGCTCAGTCTATTAGTTTAATTATAACCAGAAACAAAAGTGAGATAAAATTAAAATTCACACATTTGCCTGCAAACTTATAGGACACTGTTACATTTCAGAAATAACTCCTTTATAATTGATGTCAGATGCAAGAATGTATCCACAAATATTTGAAAGGAGTAAACCAAGAAAAAATATAAAAATATTTTTAACAGCAGGGTATAATACAATATATTTATACAAACAATATGATATGTCTTATTCTAGGCACTTGGTAAGATAAACAAGATCTCACCCAAATAACAAACTATGTTAATTCAATGGAAAATATGGTTCATACATATTTGTTGATCTAAAAGAAGTTTGTATCACCTTGTTATATGCATATTTAAATGTGCTAGTTATGAAATTGAAGCCCATTTTGTCATAAGTAATATTTGAGTGCATATATGTTTGTATGTGTTGGAGAAGGAAATGGCAACCCACTCAAGAATTCTTGCTTGGAAAATCCCATGGATGGAGGAGCCTGGCAGTCTACAGTCCATGGGGTTGCAAAGAGTCAGACACGACTCTTTGCATGGGCCACTTCATATTTTTTTTTTTTTTTTCTTTTGGTATGTGTAGGAAAATGTTATACACCAAATTAACAATAATTTTCCCTGGGTGGATGTACTAAAGCCTATTTTATGAATATTTTATTAAATAATAAATTTTCCCCATGTTTGAGGAAAATAAAGGTTAATAAAATAAGTTTGGCCACCTGATGTGAAGAACTGACTCATTGGAAAAGACCCTGATGCTGGAAAAAATTGAAGGCAGGAGAGGAAGGGGACAACAGAGGATGAGATGGTTGAATGGCATCACCAACTCAATGGACATAAGTTTAGTGAACTCCAACATTTGGTGATGGACAGGGAGGTCTGGCATGCTGCAATTCATGGGGTTGCAAAGAGTCGGACACAACTGAGCAACTGAACTGAAAATAAGTTTGACCTCACAATAAGACACCATTAGCACTCTATCAGAGTCTTATTTTGAAGGCACAAAAATTCTACTGAAATATAAAATGTTCTTTAATAAACTGTCTGTTGGTGCTTAAAATCATATCATTTTCTTTTCATCCTTTTCAGCATATAAAATCCCCACTAACCCTCAGGAGTATAATGCTATTAATGAAGAAGAATATAAAATGAGAATATAGGAATCAGGATCTGAGTAAACAGACAAGATGTATGGAAATGAGATTCTTTTCCCATTTTTCCTTATGCCTTGCAATGACAAAAATCTTCACTAAAATTTACCTAGGGTCTACTTGTCAGAGAGCATCATAAAATAGGCATGATATTCATACAGATAACACTTCAACTCAATTTAAGTATGAATAATTTATATTTCTAAGCAACTTTAGAAGTGCTTTTCAATTGGAAGCTTCAATTTAAAGTTATGATTCTCAAAAATTGTAAAGGCGAATAAAATATTTCACTGTGCAAATATCAAAATAATTGATTTCTTTTATATTTGATGAAGACAGTGAGATTGAAAGAGGGGATGTTCTCTTCTTTTACTTTTCAAGTTATTTAAGTGAAAAATAAAAACAATTCACCCATTTGTCCAAATCTCCACCCCCTGCCTCAGGTGACCACCAATTTGTTGATGTTCTTGGTATCTATGAGTTTAAATGTGTACTACTTATATATTACCAAATTGGTTCCAACTTGGGAAAGAAGTACATCAAGGATGCATTATGTCACCCTGCTCATTTAATGTATATGCAGAGTACATCATGTGAAATGCTTGGCTGGATGAAGCACAAGCTGGAATCAATATTGCTGGGAGAAATATCAATAATGTCAGATATTCAGATGACACCACACTTATGGCAGAAAATGATGAAGTAAAGAGTTTCTTGATGAAAGTGAAAGAGGAGAGCGAAAAAGTTGGCTTAAAACTCAACATTCATAAAACTAAGATCATGGCATCTGGTCCCATCAGTTCAGTTCAGTCACTCAGTCATGTCTGACTCTTTGCAACCCCATGAATCACAGCACACCAGGCCTCCCTGTCCATCACCAACTCCCGGAGTTCACTCAGACTCACATCTATCGAGTCAGTGATGCCATCCAGCCATCTCATCCTGTGTTGTCCCCTTCTCCTCCTGCCCACAATCCCTCTCAGCATCAGAGTCTTTTCCAATGAGTCAATTCTTTGCATGAGGTGGCCAAAGTACTGGAGTTTCAGCTTTAGCATCATTCCTTCCAAAGAAATCCCAGGGCTGATCTCCTTCAGAATGGACTGGTTGGATCTCCGTGCAGTCCAAGGGACTCTCAGTCTTCTCCAACACCACAGCTCAAAAGCATCAATTCTTCACTTCATGGCAAATAGATGGAGAATTTTTGGGCTCCAAAATTTCTGCACCCCAGCCATGGAATTAAACGATGCTTGTTTCTTGGAAGAAAAGCTATGACCTAACTAGACTGCATATTAAAAAATAGAGACATTACTTTGCTGACAAAGGTTTGTCTTAGTCAAAGCTATGGTTTTTTCCAGTAGTTATGTATGGATGTGAGAGTTAAACTATAAAGAAAGCTGAGTGCTCAAGAATTGATTCATTTGAACTGTGGTGTTGGAAAAGACTCTTGAGAGAGTCCCTTGGACTTGGACTGCAAAGAAATCAGTCAGTCCATCCTAAAGGAAATCAGTCCTGAATGTTCATTGGAAGGTCTGATGCTGAAACTGAAGCTGCAATACTTAGGCCACCTGATGCGAAGAATTGACTTAGTGGAAAAGACCCTGAACTTGGAAAGACTGAAGGCAGGAGGAGAAAGGGATGAAAGAGGATGAGATGGTTGGATGGCATCACTAATTCGATGGATATGAGTTTGAGCAAGCTCCAGGAGTTGGTGATGGACAGGGAAGCCTGGTGTGCTGCTGTCCATAGGGTTGCAAAGAGTTGGACATGACTGAGTAACTGAACTGAATGTATTTACATATTAAAATACATATATATATATATATATATATATATATATATATATAATTAGTTTCCATTTGTTCGACAGATCATATGGTTTTGTTTTTGTCTAACTTACTTCACTCAGTATAATGCCCTCCAAGTCCATTCCTGTTATCATGAATGGCAAGATTTCATTCTAAAAAGGGATGAAATGAGTTAATAATATTCCAGTGGGTTTGTATACATATATATGTGTGTGTGTGTCTGTGTGTTTGTGTGAAATCTAATGTCTTTATCCATCCATCCATTGATTAACAGTTTCCACATCTTGACTGTTGAAAATAATGCTGCCCTATATGCAAGACAGCAAAAGAGAAACAGATATAAAGAACAGACTTTTGGGCTTTTTGGGAGAAGGTGAGGGTGGGATGATTTGAGAGAAAGCATTGAAACATGTATATTACCATATGTGAAATAGATCACCAGTCCAAGTTCGATGCATGAAACAGGGCGCTCAGAGCCAGTGCACTGGGACAACCCAGAGGGATGGGATGGGGAGGGAGGTGTGAGTGGGGTTCAGGATGGGGGACACATGTACACCATGGCTGATTCATATGGCAAAACCACCACAATATTGTAAAGTAATTAGCCTCCAATTGAAATAAATAAATTTAAAAAGTAATGCTGCAAAGAACCCCAGGAAGCATATAACTTTTCAAATTAGTGGTTTTGCTTTTTTTGAATAAATACCCAGAAGTGGAATTTCTGAATTATATTGCAGTTCTATTTTAAATTGTTTGAGAAGCCTATATACTGGCTTCTATAGGGGCTACACCAATTTACATTCCCACCAAGAGTACACAAAGGTTTTTTTTTCTCTACATCCTCACCAACAATTGTTATTTTTAGTGTTTTTTCCCCCTAATTTTTTTTTTTAATCATAGCAAGTCTAATAGGTGTGTGATGACATCTCACTGTGGTTTTGAATTTATTTTACTGATGTTTAATGATTGAGAAATCTTTTCATATACCTATTGTCCATCTTACTCCTTGCAAGGAAAGCTATGACAAACCTCAACAGTGTATTAAGAAACAGAAACATCAGGTTCCCGACAAAGGCCGGTATAGTCAAAGCTATGGTTTGGCCAGTAGTCATGTACAGATGTGAAAGTTGGACCATAAAGAAGGCTGAGCACCAAAGAATTGATACTTTTGAAATGTGGTTCTGGAGAAGACTCTTGAGAGTCCCCTGGACTGCAAGAATATCAAACCAGTCAATCCTAAAGGAAAACAACCTTGAATATTCATTGGAAAAAGTGATACTGAAGCTAAAGCTCCAATACTTTGGCCACCTGATGTGAAGAACCAACTCACTGGAACAGACTCTGATGCCGAGAAAGATTGAGGGGGAAAAGAGAAGAGGGCAACAGAGGATGAAATAGGTGGATAGTATCACTGATTCAGTGGACATGAATAAACTCTGGGAGATAGTGAAGGACAGGGAAGGCTCACATACTGCAATCCACATATAATTATTGAGTCTTCAACATCTAGAAGCACATTTGCTATTATTGATTTTTTAAATTTAAATTTATATATATATTTTTTTGTTTTGTTTTGTTTTTTTATTTATTTTTTATTTTTATTTTTTTTAGTATGAACAAATTGTAACATGATAGTGTTTAGTTTGAACAATTAATACATTTCAGATATAATATTATACATATTTCAATGCTATTCTCCCCAATCATCCCACCCTCTCCTGGTCCCAGAGTCCAAAAGTCTGGTCTATACATCAATGTATTTTTAATTGAAGAATAATTGCTTCACAAAATTTTGTTGTTTTCTCTCAGACCTCAACATGATATAGCCATTTTAATGTTTTTGTCCTGAGGAGCCACATTTGAAGACTATAGTGAGAAAAATATCATTAAGTATTTATTTTTATATATTTTACTTTTCCAAACATTTCCATGAAGTTAACTAGATTTTACCACACAGTTCCAAAAAGTGTTCAAGTTGACTGTCTATACAGTGCATATCTATATTTGGTATATCAGTATATCATGTCTATAATATATATGGGCAGAAATAGTCTTTATTCAGAAAATAACAAAATTAGAAATAAAATCAATGCTAAAATATATTAAAAATAGGTTTTCAAAGTGCCTCATTTACAGGAAAGAAATTTAATTTGTAGACTGGAATGTCTGGGCTAAATTTTAACCCTTTGGAATAAAATTTCATATTTCCAGTAATGTTCATACAATAGAAATGAATAAACATAGTGTTGGAATTGCCTATTTACCATTCTTAGTAGCTCCAGAAAGAAAAAAATCAAAGGAAGGAAATAAGGACCCCCAAATACCGTGCTATTTAAGAAAATGTTTAATTCAAATGATTGACATGTCATGGATTAAGATAAACATTGGAAAATTAATGCATACAGATTTCTCAAGAGGCAGGTCAGGTGATCAGGTAGTCCCATCTTTTTAAGAATTTTCCAAAGTTTGCTTTGAAAAAGGCTTTGGCATAGTCAATAAAGCAGAAGTAGATGTTTTTCTGAAACTCTCTTGCTTTTTTGATGCTCCAACAAATGTTGGCAATTTGATCTCTGGTCCCTCTGCCTTTTCTAAATAAATCTTGAACATCTGGAAGGTCACAGTTCATGCAATGTTGAAGACTGGCTTAGAGAATTTTGAGCATTACTTTGCTAGAGAGATGAGTGCAATTGTGCGATAGTTTGAGCATTCTTTGGCGTTGCCTTTCTTTAGGATTGGAATGAAAACTGACCTTTTCCAGTGCTGTGGCCACTGCTGAGTTTTCCAAATGCGCTGGCATATTGTGTGCAGCACTTTCACAGTGTCATCTTTTAGGATTTAAAATAATTCAACTGAGATTCCATCACCTCCACTAGCTTTGTTCATAGTGATGCTTCTTAAGGCCCACTTGATTTTGCATTCCAGGATGTCTGGCTCTAGGTGAATGATCATACCATTGTGATCTGTGTTGTGAGGATTTTTTTTTGTTTAATTCTGTGTATTCTTGCCACCTCTTATTAATATCTTCTACTTCTGTTAGGTCCATACCATTTCTGTCCTTTATCAAGCCCATCTTTGCATGAAACGTTCCCTTGGTATCTCTAATTTTCTTGAAGAATCTCTAGTCTTTCCCCTTCTGTTGTTTTTTCATCTATTTATTTGCTTTGATTACTGAGGAAGGCTTTCTTATCTCTCCTTGCTATTCTTTGGAACTCTGCTTTCAAATAGGCATATCTTTCCTTTTCTGCTTTGCCTTTCACTTCTCTTCTAGTCACAACTATTTGTAAGGCCTCCTCAGACAATCATTTTGCCTTTTTGCATTTCTTTTCCTTGGGGATGGTCTTGATCCCTGCCTCCTTTCTAATATCACAAACCTCTGTCCATAGTTCTTCAGGCACTCTAACAGATATAATTCCTTGAATGTATTTGTCACTCACACTGTATAATCATAAGGGGTTTGTTTAATGTCATATCTGAATAGTCTAGTGGTTTTCCCTATTTTCTTCAATTTAAGTGTGGATTTGACAATAAGGAGTTCATGATCTGAGCCACAGTCAGCTCCCAGTCTTGTTTTTGCTGACTGTGTAGAGCTTCTCCATCTTTGGCTGCAAAGAATATAATCAATCTGATTTTGGTATTGACGATCTGGTGATGTCCATGTGTAGAGTCTTCTCTTGTGTTGTTAGAATAGGGTGTTTGCTATGATCATTGCGTGCTCTTGGCAAAACTCTATTTACCTTTGCCCTGCTTTATTCTGTACTCCAAGGCCAAATTTGCCTGTTACTCCAGGTATTTGTTGATTTCAGTCCCCTACAATGAAAAGGACATCTTTTTGGATGTTAGTTCTAGAAGGTCTTGTAGGTCTTCATAGAACCGTTCAGCTTCAGCTTCTTTAGCATTACTGGTTGGAGCATAGACTTGGATTACTGTAATATTGAATGGTTTGCCTTGGAAACAAACAGAGATCATTCTGTCATTTTTGAGATTGCATCCAGGTACTTCATTTTGGACTCTTTTGTTGACTATGATGGCTACTCCATTTCTTCTAAGAATCTTTGCCCACGTAGTAGATATAATGGTCATCTGAGTTAAATTCACCCATTCCAGTCCAGTTTAGTTTGCTGATTCCTAAATTGCCAATGTTCACTTTTGCCATCTCCTGTTTGACCACTTTGAATTTGCCTTGATTCATGGACCTAACATTCCAGGTTCCTATGCAGTATTTCCCTTTACAGCATCAGACATTACTTCCATCACCAATTGCATCTACAACCGGGTGTTGTTTTTACTTTGGCTCCATCTCTTCATTCTTTCTAGAGTTATTTCTCCACTGATCTCCAGTAGCGTATTGGGCACCTACTGATCTGGGGCGTTCATCTATCAGTGTCCTCTTTTTTTGCCTTTTCATACTGTTCATGGGGTTCTCAAGGCAAGAATTCTGAAGTGGTTTGCCATTCCCTTCCCCGGTGGACCATGTTTTGTCAGAACTCTCCACCATGACCCGTCCGTCTTGGGTAGCCCTCTGTGGCATGGCTCACAGTCTCACTGAGTTAGACAAGGGTGTGGTCCATGTGATCAGATTGGTTAATTTTCTGTGATTGTGGTTTTCTTCTGCCTGCCCTCTGATGGAGAAGGATAAGAAGCTTATGGAATCTTCCTGATGGGGAAGACTGACTGAGGGGGAAATAGTCTTGTTCTTATGGGCAGGGCCATGCTCAGTAAATCTCTAATCTGATTTTCTATAGATGGGTGTGGCAGTCTTGCCTCCCTGTTATTTACCTGAAGCCTGGTAGCTCAGAAGGTAAAGCATCTGCCTGCAATACAGGAGACCCAGGTTTGATCCCTGGGTTGGGAAGATCCCCTGGAGAAGGAAATGGCAGCCCACTCCAGTATTCTTCTTTGGAGAATCTCATGGATGGAGGAGCCTGGTGGGCTACAGTCCACGGAGTCGCAAAGAGTCGGACACAACTGAGTTACTTCACTTTAAAGGATGGTGGAGGTAATGAAGATAATGGCAACCTTCTTCAAAAGGTCCCATGCATGCACTGCTACACTCAGGGCTCCCAGCCCTGCAGCAGGCCAGCACTGACCCACACCTCTGCCAGAGACTCCTGGACTCTTACAGGCAAGACAGGGTCAGTCTCCTATGGGGTCACTGCTCCTTTTTCTTGGGTCATGGTGTGCACAAGGTTTTGTTTGTGCCTGCCAAGAGTCTGTTTCCCCAGTCCTGTGTAAGTTCTGGTGGCTCTATGGTGTCAGATATCCCATTAATGTCGACCTCCTCCAAGAGGGCTTAAGCCATACCCAGGTCTGCTGCACCCAGAGCCCCTTCCCCTGAAGCAGTCCACTACTGACCCGTACTTTCACAGGAGACACTCAAATATAGTCCTGGCTCATTCTCTGTGGAGTCTCTGGGTCCTGGTATGCACAAGGCTTGTTTGAGCCCTCTGAGTGTTTCTGGTGTGATGGGGTTTGATTCTAAACGCGATTTCACTCCTCCTATCATCTTGCTGGGGCTTCTCCTTTGCTCTTGAACATGGGGTATCTTCCCACAGTCACTCCAACACTGTGCAGCCTCTGCTCTAATACCTACCATCTTGCTGGGGCTTCTCTGCCCTTGGACGTGGAGTATCTTTTCAGAGTCTCTCCAGCAGCTCTACACAGCCTCCATGCAGCCACTACTCCAGCGACTACCTCAATCCTAGGCAGCAAAAATTCTCCCAGCACTTAATGACCCTCTCTGTTCTATCTCTGATCTTACTTCTGCAAGTGGAACTTCTCAGTAAATTGGAAATCCTTTCTCAAACCCCTGCTGACTGCATACTGCTGCTGCTAAGTCGCTTCAGTCATGTCAGATTCTGTGCAACCCCATAGACAGCAGCCCACCAGGCTGTCCCATTCCTGGGATTCTCCAGGCAAGAACACTGGAGTGGGTTGCCATTTCCTTCTCCAATGCATAAAAGAGAAAAGTGAAAGTGAAGTCTCTCAGTCATGTCCGACTCTTAGTGACCCTGTGGACTGCAGCCTACCAGGCTCCTCCATCCATGGGATTTTCCAGGCAAGAGTACTGGAATGGGGTGCCATTGCCTTCATGCTACACCAACTCTATTTACCTGCTTTTTGTTGGCATGATTTTACTAAGAATAATTTAAATTTTCAATAACCTCTTTGACAAATAAGATCTAAACAAACTGAGCCTCTAAGACCTCTCTTCCATACCCCGTCCTCATTCCTGCTAAGCCTTGCCCTTCCCATTCCAACAACTCAATTCCTTATAATCATTGGAATTTTAGACCCTTTACACCCATAGGGGCTCTCTTAGGACTCAAGACCTCCGCAGACCAACTACTTGAGGCTGAAAAGGAAAAAAAAACGTTGATTGAAAACACCCTTAATCTATCCACTCAAATGGCTTTGGACACATTCCAATGCCACTCTGCTTCTTCAGTCACGTACTTAAAATGTAGTCCACAGCCTCCTTAAGATTTCGTAACAGGACAATACAAAATGTTAAAAGCCTTTCCCACATATTAGTTAAAAATTTTAGTCCTAATTGAGTAAGTTTACTAAACTTGTTCTTCTGTCGTCAGCAACATGAAACTGTTCAGAAAGAAATTTAAAGTGGAGATAAACTAGTGAGTTGTGGGTTATTGTGTTGACTGATTAATGGCTAAAATTTTAAAATAGAAAGCTGTAAGATGGGCTTTCCTGGTGGTCCGGTGGTTAAGAGTCCACCTTGCAATGCAAGGGACGGCAGTTTCATCTCTGGTCCAGGAAGATCCCACATGCTCATGTAGGCAGCTAAGCCCACGTGCCAAAACTACTGAGCCAGCACTCGAGAGCCAGTGAGCCACAGCTGCTGAAGGCAATGCACCCTCAAGCCCAAGCTCCACAACAAGAGAAACCTCTGCAGTGAGAAGCCTGTACACTACAACTAGAGAGAAACCCCTGCTCTCCACAACTAGAGAAAGCCCACTTGCAGCAAGAAAGAGCCAATGCAGCCAAAAACGACTCAGTAAACAAATAAATACATAAACTTTTTTTTAATAACACTGATGTCTATTTGCATCTATCTGTATGTTTATGCAAGTAAGTTGTAAAATGTGATCTTTTTCTGCCTCTGCATTATACTAACAAATCAATCTGCAAAAATTTTAAAGAAGTTCTATTCAGATTGGCATAGAGATAAATGAGCAATTATACAAATTAAACATTTCTAAATCACTCAGAAAAAAATAGGAAACAATACAATATTTTTTGAAGTTCATGAGATGGGCAAATTTTTGTCAACATTAAGTAAAATATGAGAAGAGTTTTTTTTTTTTTTTTTTTTTTTTAATATATACTTGAGCTTAAAAAGCCTCTTGATGAAAGTGAAAGTGGAGAGTGAAAAGGTTGGCTTAAAGCTCAACATTCAGAAAATGAAGATCATGGCATCCGGTCCCATCACTTCATGGGAAATAGATGGGAAACAGTGGAAACAGTGTCAGACTTTATTTTTCTGGGCTCCAAAATCACTGCAGATGGTGATTGCAGCCATGAAATTAAAAGACACTTACCCCTTGGAAGGAAAGCTATGACCAACCTAGATAGCATCTTCAAAAGCAGAGACATTACTTTGCCAACAAAGGTTCGTCTAGTCAAGGCTATGGTTTTTCCTGTGGTCATGTATGGATGTGAGAGCTGGACTGTGACGAAAGCTGAGTGCCGAAGAATTGATGCTTTTGAACTGTGGTGTTGGAGAAGACTCTTGAGAGTCCCTTGGACTGCAAGGAGATCCAACTGGTCCATTCTGAAGGAGATCAGCCCTGGGATTTCTTTGGAAGGAATGATGCAAAGCTGAAACTCCAGTACTTTGGCCACCTCATGTGAAGAGTTGACTCATTAGAAAAGACTCTGATGCTGGGACGGATTGGGGGCAAGAAGAGAAGGGGACGACAGAGGATGAAATGGATGGATGGCATCACTGACTCGATGGACGTGAGTCTGAGTGAACTCGGGAGTTGGTGATGGACAGGGAGGCCTGGCATGCTGCGATTCATGGAGTCGCAAAGAGTCAGACACAACTGAGCAACTGAACTGAACTGACTTCTGTCATGTTCTTGATTATTTCAGAAAACCTAAGTATTGTTGCTCTGTAATTTGTAATTGTGGTGTTGGAGAAGATTCCTGAGAGTCCCTTGGACTGCAAGGAGATCCAATCAGTCCATCCTAGAGGAAATCAGCACTGAATATTCATTGGAAGGACTAATGCTGAAGCTGAAACTCCAATACTTTGGCTACCTGATGTGAAGAACTGACTTATTGGAAAAGACCCTGATGCTGGGAATGATTCAAGGCGGGAGGAGAAGGGGACGACATTAGGGGATGACAGAGTTTCAATGGCATCACTGACTTGATGGACATGAGTTTGAGCAAGATCTGGGAGTTGGTGATGGACAAGGAGCCTGGTGTGCTGTGGTTCATTGGGTCACAAAGAGTCGAACACGACTGAGTTACTGAACTGAACTGAATCTGCAGACCTCCCTAATCAAGTGTTCAAATATTTTTATATTTTTTACAATTCTGCCTTTCCCTTCCCCAAATCAAATCCCAAATAGGATCTACTTGTCCTCAAACTGAAATTTACCAGAGAGCTCCTTGAAAACCTTAAAGGATTTGTTCTTTCACCTTGTAAATCTCTCTTTACAATGTTAACATTAATTAGGTTTGTTTGATATATTAAATTGCATGAAAAAAGCTGTCAAATAAGAAGAGATACTTAACTTTCCCTGCGTTTATGTTGATAAATATTATTAATATAAAATTTTGCTTGGTTTCCCAAACTTGAGAGGCTTTCAAATGTCTAATCTGAGATTTCATTTTAAGTGTTCCAGCGAACAAACTTAAAAAGACCTGCATGGTCAATTACCTCTAGTGCTGCACTTAAGTAAATAGAGGCCAAAACTAATGAGATCATATTTATTTTCAAACAAGAGTAACCTTACATTGGCTATTTTTAATCAAAAGGAGTGTGAACACAGAATTTTATGTTTCAGTAGAAACTATAGCACACCCTTATATTTTCCTCAACTATTGTTCTACAAACTGACATTCTCAATTATTTCTCCCATCTTCTGGCTCAGTGTCACTGGAAGCTAAGATGGTCAATAACCACATGAAAAGATGCTCGATATCACTAATTATTAGAGAAATGCGAATCAAAACTACAAATAGGTACCACTTCACACCAGTCATTATGACCACCATTAAAATGTTCACAAATAGCAAATTCTGGAGAGTATGTGGGGAAAAAAAGGAACTCTCTTACACTGTTGATGGGAATGTTAATTGGTACAGCTACTATAGAAAACAGTATGGAGATTCCTTCAAAAACTTAAAATAGAGTTACCATATAATCCAGGAATCCCACTATTGGTCATATACCCAGAGAAAACTGTAATTTAAAAAGATACATGCACCCCTATGTTGATTGAAGCACTATTTACAAAAGACAAAACATGGAAGAAACATAAATGTCCCAGGACAGATGAATTAATAAAGAAGATGTGGTGTATATATACATACATATTATACAATGAAATACTACCCAACCATAAAAGAGAATAAAATAATGCCATAGCAGCCACATGGATAGACCTAGAGATTCATATTAAGTGCAGTAAGTCAGATAAAGACAAATATCATATAAGATCATTTATATGTGAGATCTAAAATATGACATAAGTGAATTTATGAAACAGAAACATACTCACATAGAAAACATGGTTACCAAACTGGATAGCTAGCAGAGGCAGGGGAAAGATAAATTATGAGTTTGGGAATAAAAGTACACACTGCTATATATAAAATAGGTAAACAGGTATCTACTGTGTAGCATAGGAAACTATAGTCAATATCTTATAATAATCCTCAAGGGAAAAGAATTTTAAAAACAGTGTATAGATACACACACACACACACACATATACATATGAATCACTTTGCTGTATGCCAGAAACTAACACATCATTGTAGATTAACTATAATTTAATAAGAAAAAAATAAAGATGTAATCTGGAAATAATTAACTGTTCTTATACTTTCACTTGCTCAAACATTGGTAAATAATAAATATTTTAGCCTGATCTACCTTTTTTTCCCCTTATGGAATTTTATTTTTGCTTTTTTTACATTGGTTAGGATGGATTTCATGGAAACTATCTAAATTAATATAAATGTGATAAACTTAAATGCCAGTAACTATGATTTTGTGATTTTTAAAGTTATATTCTGATCATTGCCATTGGCTCATGAAAATCTTCAAGGAGAAAATAAGATTATTTATGGAAAGTCTATTTCAGTGGCTGGTGAAAAGACAGCTTAAATATAGTAGGTTATTTCTTAATATACCCAAAAGCTATAACAGAATATAGTTTACCTTAAAGTGCTCAATGATATACTCATGAAAGTGAAAGTGTTATTTGCTAACTGGTGTCTGACTCTTTGAGATACCATGGACTGTATCCTCTGTCCATGAAATTCTCCAGGCCAAAATACTGGAGTGGGTAGCCATTCCCTCCTCCCAGGGGTCTTTCCGATCTAGGGGTGAAACCCAGGTCTCCTGCTTTGAGGGCAGATTCTTTACTATCTGAGCCACCATAGTACATTGTTAAAAATATATATTTTTAAGAAGTAGTGACTTAGTTTAAGCTCAAATAAAAGTATAAGGTAAGAGTTGTAGACAATAAAAACTTCTGTCTTATAAACTGTTTGACGTATTTTACTTTACAATTACTTACCCATGGAAAAAGTTCCCTGTAATACTCTATCTATCTCTAAACTAAGAGAGAAGCAGTTGGATAGCAAATTAGTTGTTCTGTCGCAATATGGTCTGAACAATCATGTAAACAAAGAAAGCTTCTAATCAAATGCAATTTCTCATGAAACAAAGACAGCAGCTAATTGAGAGCATCTGAGGCTAAAATAAGATTAACTTGAAAATGAAAGCCCTAAAGCTTCTTGTAGCAAAGCTGTTGGAGTAATAACAAAGCTTAAGGCAGTCTAGAAGCAGAGATGTTAGTAGAAATACGATTACCCACACTGGCGAAATATTTGTATAAACTCCATAATCAACATTCTCTAGTAAAGGACTTGATAGCACATAAGAAAATGATGAACCTGGATCCCTCAGGGTCCCGAAGAGAAGAACGTATTATAAGCAAATCCACTATAGAGTGAGCCTTCCATGGTGGGCATGGGGTGCCCTGCTCAACAGCTGTTTGTGCCTCCAGGGCAAAAGCAGGACATGCTGTGCTCTCTGCACCTCCTCTTCTTCAGTGGAGGCAAGAAACAGTAGCAGCAGGAGATTGTGAGGGGGGAGGAGCTCCAGGGCAGAAGACAACCTGAGTGTGCAGAAGAATCAGAAAGGATTCTTTTGACTCAAAGCGCAAGAGGCAGAGAGCAATGGCCACACAGTTGGCTGAGCAAAGACTACACATTAAAGTGTTTCCCAGAGACATACTTAACTGAGTAAAAGTAGAAAAATGGCTCTAATACGTAATTCCATCAGAAGGAGGGACAAAAGTAAGTTCCACTTTCACTACATAGCACAGAGAGACAGAAAAAAAATTGTAAAGTAGCAAAAATAGATGCCTACCAAAATAGGACAAAGCCCAACAGGACAGAGTCTCAGAAACTTTTGTTTCACTTGGTGTAAAACATGATATGCTATATTAACTCTGCTTTTAAGGAGATACACACACATTTAACACATATAACCATATATAATAAAAAATACAGAGATTACTATTGCCCATGGACTTCTGTTCAGTGCTATGTGGCAGCCTTGATAGGAGGGGAGTGTGGGGAAGTATGCATGCATATGGCTGAGTCCCTTGGTCATTCACCTGAAACTATCACAGCACTGTTGATCAGCTATATCCCAATGCAATATGAAAAGTTTAAAATTAAACAATACATATATATAAGGATTACATTAATGTTCAAGAAACTTTTTGTGACATTAAGACACAAATGTCCTTTAATGATTGATACTTTAATCTCTACTACTCATCTCATTGATAACTAATTTATTAGTTTAGTCCATTATTCATAAAGACTAGAAGAAAGTGAAAGTGAAATATTGGTTGCTCGGTTGTGTCTGACTCTTTGCAACCCCGTGGACTGTAGCTTGCCAGCCTCCTCCATGGGATTTTCCAGGCAAGAATACTGGAGTGGGTTGCCATTTCCTTCTGCAGGGGTTCTTCCCCACCCAGGTATCAAACCCATATGTCCTGCATTTGAAGGTGGGTTCTTTACCACTGTGTTACCTGGGAAACCCCAAGATAAGTTTTATTTATTTCATACATCGATGTTGCTATCAGATTATGGACACTACTTAAGCCTATCTGAGTTTTTCCTATGTCTCCAAATAGTAAAGAAAAAGGGGATAGTGAAGGCATGGGAGGCTGGAGGGTGCAGGCAGCTACTTCCAAGGTGGCGTATCAGAGAACTAAGTATAACTAAGGGACATGGGGGCTGGAAGCAAGAAATTGCGGTTGTTAGTTTACACTCCAGCTCTGCTCATAAGCTTTCCTTCAAGTCCCAGACAGAAAGCTCTTAGAATTAGAGGCACTCGCATGCCCAGTCCAAGATTTTTGTTAAAATGTAAGACCGCATATAGCAATTCAATAGGTCATCTGAGCTAAAGAAAGGCCCAGTGCTCTGGGGTATAAAGAATAATCCTGGAACTTTGTTGGCAGGCCGTCTTTTAAGCAGACCACAGATGTACTCTACGAATGAGAAGGGCAAACCAATATACTCAGATCACTTTTTAAATTAGAGAAAATGAATTCTGAGTGCTTAAAACCTGAGTGCTTAAAACTCACTTGGTTCAGTCAAATCCAAGTGAGAAAAAAAGTGGGAGCCACTAATATTAATCCATCCTGTTACCAGAAATTGATTAACCATCATATTACTGGAAGAAGGGCTTTTTCGGTATTTCATATGATTATAATAATACAGCCTGAACTTCTGCAATGAGAAATTGTTTTCCTCCATGACTTTTCCTCAGTATTATACTTCATTATATGTTGAATTTCTTAGAGTACAAAGAAAATGTCCTCAACTCAATCCATTACTGTAATCAATAAGAAATTCATCACTTTTAAACTGATTATAAATATTTCAATATTTCATGCTATAGATAGTTCTGTGGTTTCTGTGAACCACTGAAGTAATATTATTCAAGTTCAGTAGGTATAAATTAAATTACTTTATTTCTTAAAGTTTACATCTGGGTAAGATAGGCTATTAATATAAAACATAAGAATTTTAAAACATCATAATGAATTTCCTTTTAGCTTACCAGTAGCCCATGAGACACACAGAGGGGATAAACTAGGAGAAAAGGCAGAACACATAAAGGAGAGTTTTGAGAAAATCTATACTTGAATTTTAGAATGATGATTATTTGAAATATTTGAACTATATCAGGCTGAAATTTAAAAAAGAATTCCAATCATGCATTCTTACAGATAATATATAAGCAGAATATTTTGTTTTTCTATAATAATTAATATTGTTGTTGTTTAGTCACTAAATCATGTCTGCCATTTTTGTGATCCCATAGACTGCACCACCCCAGTGTCTATGGAATTCTGTAGGCAAGAATCATGAGAAATGCTGGACTGGAAGAAACACAAGTTGGAATCAAGATTGCTGGGAGAAATATCAATAACCTCAGATATGGGGATGACACCACCCTTATGGCAGAAAGTGAAGAGGAACTCAAAAGCCTCTTGATGAAAGTGAAAGTGGAGAGTGAAAAGGTTGGCTTAAAGCTCAACTTTCAGAAAACAAAGATCATGGCATCTGGTCCCATCACTACATGGGAAATAGATGGGGAAACAGTAGAAACAGTATCAGACTTTGTTTTTCTGGGCTCCAAAATCACTGCAGATGGTGACTGCAGCCATGAAATTAAAAGATGCTTACTCCTTGGAAGGAAAGTTATGACCAACCTAGATAGCATATTCAAAAGCAGAGACATCACTTTGCCAACAAAGGTTCGCCTAGTCAAGGCTATGGTCTTTCCTGTGGTCATGTATGGATGTGAGAGCTGGACTGTGAAGAAGGCTGAGCGCTGAAGAATTGATGCTTTTGAACTGTGGTGTTGGAGAAGACTCTTGAGAGTCCCTTGGACTGCAAGGAGATCCAACCAGTCCATTCTGAAGGAGATCAGCCCTGGGATTTCTTTGGAATGAATGATGCTAAAGCTGAAACTCCAGTACTTTGGCCACCTCATGCAAAGAGTTGACTCATTGGAGAAGACTCTGATGCTGGGAGGGATTGGAGGCAGGAGGAGAAGGGGACGACAGAGGATGAGATGGCTGGATGGCATCACTGACTCGATGAATATGAGTCTGAGTGACCTCCGGGAGTTGGTGATGGACAGGGAGGCCTGGCGTGCTGCAGTTCATGGGGTCGCAAAGAGTCGGACAGGACTGAGCGACTGATCTGGTCTGATCTGATTTGTCCAGGGATCTTCCCCACCTAGGGACTGAATCTGTATCTCCTGCATTGACAGGTAAATTCTTTACCTCTGAGCCTCCTGGGATGCCCGTAATAAATAATATACCAAATAATTAATATTTATATATTATATTGTTTTTCCCAGGTGGCACTAGTGGCGTATGGCAGGGAACACTACCTCTCCTGTAGCCTTATTCTCTTGACAATAATGTATCCAAAAGCCTCAAAGTAGGCAAAATTACAGATTAACTTTTCTAAATGGTATTCTTGGTTCTCTCAAACTATGATTTCCTGAACTTAGACCTTACTCTATAGCATGGCTTTTTAAAAAAAAATATCCACAGATGAGCTCCTTTTATTTTTATTTTCTTTATTAAAAAAAAAGTTGTATTAAGTATATTTTCTTAACAATGCTGTGTTAGTTTCTGCTGTACATGCATGCTCATTTGCTTCAGTCATGTCCGATTCTTTGTAGACCCATGAATAATAGCCTGCAAAGCTCCTCTGTCCATGGAATTTTCCCAGCAAGCATACTGGTGTGGGTTGACATTTCGTACTCCAGGATATCTTCTGACCCAGGGACTGACTCCGTCGTCTCCTGCATCGCAAGTAGATTCTTTTACTACTGAGCCACTGGGGAAGTTTCTACTGTACAACAAAGTAAATCAGCTATACATATACAAACATCCCCTCTTTTCTGGATTCATTTTTCATTGAAGTCACCACAGAGCACTGTGTTTCCTGAGATATACAGTGGTGGTTTAGTCACTAAATCATGTCCAACTCTTGAGACCTCATGGACTGTAGCCTGCCAGGCTCCTCCGTCCGTGGGATTTTCCAGGCAAGAGTACTGGAGTGGGTTGCCATTTCCTTCACCAGAGCTGTACAATAGGTTCTCATTAGTTGTCTTTTTTATATATAGTATCAGTAGTATATACATGTCTATCCCAATCTCCCATTTAATCCCACACCCGCTCTCCCCTATCCATACATTTGTTCTCTAGGTCTCTGTCTTTATTTCTGCTTTGTAAAATACCATTATCTGTACCAGTTTTTTGCAGGTTCCACATACATGTGTTTATATGATATTTGTTTTGTATGACGGCCTCTATGTCCATCCACACCTCTACATATGCCCCAATTTTGCCACCTTTTATGGCTGAGTATATTCCATATGGTACATATCTTCTTTATCCAGTGCTCTGTTGATGGATATTTAGGTTGTTTCCATTCTCGGTTATTGTAAATCACACTGTTGTGAACATGGGGGCGGATGTATCTTTTTGATTTACGGTTTTCTCTGGGTGTATGCCCAGGAGTGGGAATGCTCGTTGCACGATTTTTTGTGGTGTTTGGATCTCTGCTTCTCTCTCTCTCAATCTGTTTCTCTCTGTCTCTCTCCCTGCCTCTCTCCCTCTATTTCCCTCTCTCTGTCTCTCTCTCACACACACAGACACTTCACTTTGACTGATAAATCATCTGTGCTCAGCTCTTTCTGTTTATCACTGATCCACAGCATCCCTTGATGCCATTTTTTTCTGCTGCGTCTTCTTGTGCTGTAACTCGATGGCTTTCCCTTCAAATTATAGCAGTTCCCTAGGATAGCGTCCAATATAGCCGGCACTCTTTTGTGAGTCTCCTTGTTTAGGGTTTCTCTTGTTTTTGGAAATAGAACAGTTTCTTCTTAATGAAAAGAAAATTTAATAGCCATGTTTTATTCTCTCTGAATCAAGCTAATTGTCCCCTTTGACCCCAGAGTGGGGTGGGGGTGGGGCTGGGATGACCGCACGCAGGACTGAAATATGATGGTCACCATGGCTTAAACATAACAAAGCAAAGCTTCAGGCACTGGACTGAGGATCAAGAAGCAGCATTTGAACGGTGAGCTGAAGCACGTCTAGCATGAGTATTATGTGTAAGGAAATAAAAAGGCCATCCCAAAACACAATTTCCAATCGTGTGCTCCTGTGGGGAAATCAGAACATGAGCTGCAGAGTTCTGGTCACTGCAACCAATGATAAACTGGGTATTTCTGATCTATGGCTATAGTCTGATTGTAAGGAAGAAAAAATAGAATTTCAGACTGTCAGGTTCTACCAACAACAGCTATAGTTTCAAATCTAAGAAAAACCTTTAAAAATGATACAATTATCATACCAGCAATTTCCATGCATAAAGAATATTATAAAAAGTTAAAAAGCAGAATGTTAAACAAACAAAAAATCATCATGCACCCCACAGTTATATTCACATTCTGATTGTTTCAAATGAAGAAAAATAAACCTACTATTTCAAAATAATCATTCATAAAATCAGCTACAATTCTATGAACATGGTTACACACACTTTGTGAGCTTCCCTGGTGGCTAAGATGGTAAAGAATCTGCCTGTAATGCAGAAGACCTGGGTTCGATCCCTGGGTCAGGAAGATCCCTTGGAGAAGGGAATGGCAACCCACTCCACTATTCTCACCTGGAAAACTCCATGGACAGAGGAGCCTGACAGGATACAGTCAATGTGGTTGCAAAGAGTTGGACATGACTGAATGACTAACAACACACACATGCTTTGTACACAAAAGATGTACATATATGTAAAACTGAATGGTATTTTATTTTTTTTTATTTATTTTTTTTTCAATTAAATTTTATTTTGCTTAACTTTACAATATTGTATTGCTTTTGCCATACATCGAGATGGATCCTCCACAAGTATACATGTGTGGATGGTATTTTAAAAAACGTTTAGTAGGAATGAGATGACATCATCTGTTAAGTTGTGTCTGACTCTTGCGACCCAATAGACCCCACTCTTGTGGCCTGCCAGGCTCCTCTTCTGTCCTCGGGATTCTCCAGGCAAGAATACTGGAGTGGGTTGCCATTTCCTTCTCCAGGGGATCTTCCCCATCCAGGAATTGAACCCAAGAAATCCTTTTTAGGATGATATCTCATAATTGCTAGACAGAGTTTCAGAGGGGGACAACTGGCTCTAAAATACTGCATATCATAGGAGGGGCTCCAAGCCAGAAAAAAATCCTTTTTAGTGCTTGATATTCCATGTATCTATAAACAACTGACAAAGTTAAAGATGTTCAGTATCTCTTTGTTTAATTGTATCTCATTTTATTTATTTGTCTGTTAAAGTTTTCTTTCTCAACTGCCATTTCTGAAAAATATACCCAAAATATGCCACAAAACCACAGGTTCAAACCATATGATATACTATGGGGTTCTTATATAGAAAAATCATCATTTATAAAAAATCTCTGTGGAAATTACCTCACATTTAACACATTATTGACTGGGTGATTTTTGCAGTAACTAATGCATGTGGTGTTAGTACATCTCCAGTCAATAATGTGCTAAAACTGACATGCGTGCAATAGTGTCCAAGAAGTAACTCTCTGCAAACAAACTGATGATTTTGACTGCAATTTCAAGAAGCATACATAAGTGTATTTGTAATATCAAGAAGAGTAAAAGAAAAATTAATAGAAGAAATATTTAAATCACTAATGGTCAAGAAGTTCCCACATTAAGGAGACCATCAACCACAAACCCAGAAAGTTCAGAGGACAACAGAATAAATACCACCACCAAAGCTACACTGAGGCATGCCATATTAAAACTGTAGAAAACCTAACACAAATAAATACACAAAGGAGGCCAAAGGAAAAACCTACTTTAATTTTAAAAGAGCAAATATAAGAATCACATGGCAGACTTATTATTGGAAAGCATGAAAGGAAGAAGAAAATTGAGTGAAATATTTAAAATACTGAAATTTAAAACGCTGATACATAATTCTATAGCAGATCAAATTATCTTTCAAAAATAACAATCACTTTAATCACAAAATCTAAATATGAGGGAATTCATCATAAGACCTGCTGTATAAAAATTGTTAAAAGAAGTTATTTAGGAAGGAAATTTTATATATATGCCAGAAGCAGGCATCTACATAAGGAAATATCCATGGAGAACAATGGATATAGTAAAGTAGTTCTTTCTATTCTTAATCAGTTTTAACAAATGGCAATATGTTTAACTCTGTTATAAGTAAACTGCACCACAGAAGGTGTGGAACAGAGTTATTTGAGATAGATATAGATTACTTCAGTATGCATTATTATAAACCCTAAGGTGGCCACTAAAACACAACAAAATAAAACAAGAAATTCACACCTGACATACTAGGGAGAATATAAAATGGAAGCATATAAAATGCTCAGTTAAACCAAATAATGCAGTAGAAAAAGAGAGCAACCTAAATGTCCATCAACAGAGGAATGGATAAAGAAGATGTGGTACATATAAGCCATCCTATGCTATGCTAAGTCACTTCAGTCGTGTCTGACTCTGTGTGACCCCATAGACGCAGCCCACCAGGCTCCCCTGTCCCTGGGATTCTCCAGGCAAGAACACTGGAGTGGGTTGCCATTTCCTTCTCCAATGCATGAAAGTGAAAAGAGAAAGTGAAGTCGCTCAGTCATGTCTGACTCTTAGCGACCCCATGGACTGCAGCCTACCAGGCTCCTCCGTCCATGGGATTTTCCAGGCAAGAGTACTGGAGTGGGGTGCCATTGCCTTCTCCAGGTACATATATACAATGGAATATTACTCAGCTATAAAAAGGAATGGAACTGGGTCATTTTCGGAGATGTGGCTGGACCTAGAATCTGTTACATAGTGTCAAGTAAGTCAGAAAGAGAAAACAGATATGATATATTAACACATATATATGGAATCTGTTTTGTGGTGAAGTGAAAGTCTCTCAGTCGTTTCTGACTCTTTGAGATCCCATGGACTGTAATTCTCCAGGCCAGAATACTAGAGTGGGTAGCCTTTCCCTTCTCCATGGGATCCTCTCAACCCAGGGATTGAACCCAGGTCTCCCACATTGCAAGTGGATTATTTACCAGCTGAGCCACAAGGGGAACCCAAGAATAACAGAGTGAGTAGCCCAGCCATTCTCCAGCAGGTCTTCCTGATCCAGGAATTGAACTGGGGTCTCCTGCATTGCAGGAAGATTCTTTACCAACTGAGCTATCAAAGAAGCCCCTGTTTTGTGGTTCAGTTCAGTTCAGTCCCTCAGTCGTCTGACTCTATGTGATCCCATGAATTGCAGCACCCCAGGCCTCCCTGTCCATCACCAACTTCCAGAGTTCATCCAAACTCATGTCCATCGGGTCGGTGATGCCATCCAGCCATCTTGTCCTCTGTCATCCCCTTCTCCTCCTGTCCCCAATCCCTCCCAGTATAAGAGACTTTTCCAATGAGCCAACTCTCTGCATGAGGTGGCCAAAGTACTGGAGTTTCAGCTTCAGCATCATTCCCTCCAAAGAAATCCCAGGGCTGGTCTCCTTCAGAAAGGAGAGATAAGAAAGCCTTCCTCAGTGATCAATGCAAAGAAATAGAGGAAAACAACAGAATGGGAAAGACTAATGATCTCTTCAAGAAAATTAGAGATATCAAGGGAACATTTCATGCAAAGATGGGCTCAATAAAGGACAGAAATGGTATGGATCTAACAGAAGCAGAAGATACTAAGAAGAGGTGGCAAGAATACACAGAAAAACTATAAAAAAAAGATCTTTAAGACCAGATAATCACGATGGTGTGATCATTGACTTAGAGCCAGATATCCTGGAGTGCAAAGTCAAGTGGGCCTTAGGAAGCATCACTACGAATAAAGCTAGTGGAGGTAATGGAATTCCAGTTGAGCTATTACAAATCTTTTTTTTTTTTTTTTTTTTTTAGAAAAAATGCCTTTATTTATCATAAAGAGTCAGAATAGCTTTAGTCTCATCTTCCAGTTCTTAGAATAAAGTAAAAACTGGCAATGTTTAGTTTGGACATGACTAAGCATCTAATCAGAGAAGGCAATGGCACCCCACTCCAGTACTCTTGCCTGGAAAATCCCATGGACAGAGGCCTGGTGGGCTGCAGTCCATGGGGTCACTAGGAGTCAGACACGACTGAGCGACTTCACTTTCACTTTTCACTTTCATGCATTGGAGAAGAAAATGGCAACCCATTCCAGTGTTCTTGCCTGGAGAATCCCAGGAACAGGGGAGCCTAGTGGGCTGCTGTCTATGGAGTGGCACAGAGTAGGACATGACTGGAGCAACGCAGCAGCAGCAGCAGCAGGCATCTAATAGATCAAGTTTTGTCTTGTGGAATACAGAGTGGATTGATCTCAGTGGCTACAGGTGCAGGACTAGAACCAGTGGAGGAAAACCAACTGAAAAATATTTGAACAATTTGAATTCCAACAATGATATAAATTGACACACAGTCTAATGAGCTCGCTTCCCTGTCACCAAAGGAATTTGGGTAGAGTTTCAAAGACCCAGGGTTCTGGGCAGAGGATTGTTCTGTTGGAGAGGAGGCTAATAGGATGACCTTCTGACGGTTGTATTCTCAAATCCTATGACTCTTCTTGCATTGTATACCACGGGATTGTCACCAGTTGTCCTTATCATTCAGCTTAGGCTAACTTCTTGACTAACAATAAACAACCTTCAATCAGCGATTTACAACAACAAAGATTAATTTTTCCATCCACCTGGAGGTCAGTTCCATTGTATGTTAGCTACTGCTATGCTTCACGTTGTCTTCATTTGGGGATCCAGGAGGAAGAAGCAGCTCCTAAACGGGACATCACTGATTTTGTGACAAAATAAATGCAAATATGGCTGAACTGCAAAATAACTTTGAATTTTCAGCTCCAAAATGTCACAATATCCTTTTCACTCAATTTGAATGGACAAGGCAAGTCATGAGGCCAAATCTGATGTTAATGAAGTGGGAGTTATAATGATCCTCTAAGGGAGAACAGCATACACTTGAGAGCAATAATAAAGTCTACCACATAATTTAATGGAAAAAAGAAATCAAATATTAGTGAAAATGAGTTGTGATGAAGGCATAGATCAAATGGAAGTATATGCCAGAATGTATTCTTGTCATTCTTTCTACCTTTTCTTTCCCTCTTTATTTATTTATTTTGTGTGTGTGTGTGTGTATGGAGTAACTTTTATTTATTTATTTATTTTTCTTTTATTTTTTTTTAATTTTGCTTAACTTTACAATATTGTATTGCTTTTACTATACATCGAGATGGATCCACCACCAGTATACACGTGTTCCCCATCCTGAACCCTCCTCCCTCCCGCCTTCCCACACCATCCCTCCAGGTCATTCCAGTGCTCCAGTCCCAGGCATCTGTTATAGGGCATCGTACCTGGACTGACTCATTTCAGATATGATATTATACATATTTCAATGCTATTCTCCCCAATCATCCCACCCTCTCCCGGTCCCAGAGTCCAAAAGTCTGTTCTATACATCAGTGTCTCTTTTGCTGTCTCGTAAATAGGGTTATTTTTACCATCTTTCTAAATTCCATATATATGTGTTAGTATACTGTATTTGTATTTTTGTTTCTGGCTTACTTCACTCTGTATAATAGGCTCCAGTTCCATCCACCTCCTTAGAACTGATTCAAATGTATTCTTTTTAATGGCTGAGTAATACTCCATTGTGTATATGTACCACAGCTTGCTTATCCATTCATCTGTGGATGGACATCTAGGTTGCTTCCACGTCCTGGCTATTGTAAACAGTGCTGCTATAAACATTGGGGTACACGTGTCTGTTTCAATTCTGGATTTCTCAGTGTGTATGCCCAGCAGTGGGATTGCTGGATCATAAGGCAGTTCTATTCCCAGTTTTTTGAGGAATCTCCATACTGTTCTCCATAGTGGCTGTACTAGTTTGCATTCCCACCAACAGTGTAAGAGGGTTCCCTTCTCTCCGCACCCTCTCCAGCATTTATTGCTTGTGGACTTTTGGATCACAGCCATTCTGACTGGCGTGTAATGGTACCTCATAGTGGTTTTGATTTGCATTTCTCTGATAATGAGTGATGTTGAGCATCTTTTCATGTGTTTGTTAGCCATCTGTATGTCTTCTGTGGAGAAATGTCTATTTAGTTCTTTGGCCCATTTTTTGATTGGGTCGTTTATTTTTCTGGAATTGAGTTGTATAAGTTGCTTGTATATTTTTGAGATTAGTTGTTTGTCTGTTGCTTCATTTGCTATTATTTTCTCCCATTCTGAAGGCTGTCTTTTCAGCTTGCCTATAGTTTCCTTTGTTGTACAGAAGCTTTTAAGTTTGATTAGGTCCCATTTGTTCATTTTTTATTTTATTTCCGATATTCTGGGAGGTGGGTCATAGAGGATCCTGCCATACAAATCTTAAAAGTTGATGGTCTGAAAGTGCTGCACTCAATATGTCAGCAAATTTGGAAAACTCAGCAGTGGCCACAGAATTGGAAAAGGTCAGTTTTCATTCCAATCCCGAAAAAAAAGGCAATGCCAAACAATGCTCAAACTACCACACAATTGCACTCATCCCACATGCTAGTAAAGTAATGCTCAAAATTCTCCAAGCCAGGCTTCAACAGTACATGAACCATGAACATCCAGTCGTTCAAGCTGGATCTAGAAAAGGCAGAGGAACCAGAGACCAAATTGCCAACATCCACTGAATCATTTAAAAAGTAAGAGAATTCCAGAAAAAAAAATCTACTTCTGCTTTATTGACCATGCCAAAGCCTTTGACTGTGGATCATGACAAACTGTGGAAAATTCATAAACAGATAGGAATACCAGACACTTGACCTGAGAAATTTGTATGCAGGTTAAGAAGCAATAGTGAGAACTAGACATGGAACAACACACTGGTTCCAAATAGGAAAAAGAGTATGTTAAAGCTGTATATTGTCAGACTGTTTATTTAACTTATATAAAGAGTACATCATGAAATATGTTGGGCTGGAAGAAGCACAAGCTGAAATCAAGATTGCTGGAAGATATATCAATAACCTCACATATGGAGATGACACCAACCTTATGACAGAAAATGAAGAAGAAGTAGAGAGCCTTTTGATGAAAGTGAAAGAGGTTAGTGAAAAAGTTGACTTAAAACTCAAAATTCAGAAAACTAAGATAATGGTATCTGGTCCCATCACTCCATGACAACTAGATGGGGAAACAATGAGAGACTTTATTTCTTGGGGCTCTAAAATCACTGCAGATAGTGACTGCAGACAGGAAATTGAAAGATGCTTACTCCTTGGAAGAAAAATTATGACCGACCTAGACAGCATATTAAAAAGCAGAGCTATTGCTTTGCCAACAAGGGTCCATCTAGTCAAAAGTATGGTTTTTCCAGTAGTCATGTATGGATGTGAGAGTTGGACTATGAAGAAAGCTGAGCACTGAAGAATTGAATCTTTTGACCTGTGGTGTTGGAGAAGACTCTTGAGAGTCCCTTGGACTGCAAGAAGATCCAACCAGTCCATCCTAAAGGAAATCAGTTGTGAATATTCATTGGAAGAACTGATGTTGAAGCTGAAACTCCAATACTTTAGCCACCTGGTATGAAGAGCTGACTCATTTGAAAAGACCCTGATGCTGGGAGGGATTGAAGGCATGAGGAGAAGGAAATGACAGAGGATGAGATGGCATCACCCACTCAGTGGCCATGAGTCTGAGTAAACTCCAAGAGTTGGTGATGGACAGGGAGGCCTGGCGTGCTGCAGTCTGTGGAGTCACAGAGTCAAACACGACTGAGTGACTGAACACACACACACACATGGGGTTCAGAGGGTGTCCAGGTTGGTGAAGAGCTATTTTGCAATTAAATGGGACAAATAAGATCATATTAAAAAATTTACCAAAGCTAGCCCCAAAGGATATATTCATAGAAAATCTGAATAGCCTTATATTTCCCAAGAGATTTAAATAATAGTTAAAAACTCTTCATATATAAAACTCTACCATTTTCACAGGTGAGTTCTCTGTAATATTGTGGAAGAAGTAATACTAACAGTGTACAATGCCCTTTCAGAAACAAGAAGGGAATACCTTCTCATTCATTTTCTGAAGCCAAGCAACATGTCAATACAGGTACAAGGAGAACCTGTATTTAGATATACAATATTATATGTAGATATAAAAAAGTGACATACAAATATGATCGCAAAAGCAAACACTCTGAACAAAACATTAGTAAATCAAATACAGCCCCATAGAAAAAGGACAGCTTGTGATAGGTTTATTGAAAGAATGATCATTTAAAAATTGGAAATAAATCAAACATTACCAGATCCCCAATCTTTCCTCATGTTTTATGATCTTAATACTTTAAAAGAGTATTTCACTAGCTATTTTTATTTCATGTATCTTGCAACTTTTCAAAAATTCAACAGACTTTTACTTAGCTACTTTGTAATGCTCCTTTCCTGGACTTCCTTGAACTTTGTAATCCAATCACAGAGGGATTTTTCAGATGCCAAAGGGTTGAGGGAGGGGGTGGTGATGAAGAAATAAAAAGGATATTTAATTTAAGTTTAAATGGAATTTAATTTTAAACTAATAAAACATTTCATCACGTTTCAAACAATACTGTTTCTTTATGTTATTTACTATTTCGTGGATCCTGTTGTTTGAATGAGTTCTCTGAACTGTTAATATTTTTAAATATTTTATAACTCCATTACATATATTGAATTATCCTTCATAGCTTTTACTGTGTAAAGATACATTTAAACTGTCAATGATACATGACAAGTGAAAAGAAAAAACTGTAAAATAAATTTGCTTTGTCCCTTCTGCCCTCAAATTATTCTATAAGAGTGTGTTCCTTTCTGAAAAAATTCCTCAAGATGCACTGGGCACTTGGCATCACTGTCTTGTTAACATCTTTTCAGCGTGACAGAATTTTTATCCTATGACTCTAATACTTTCTTTGACTGTAGATATCCATAATATGGGGCCACACAAGTGGAATTAGTGGTAAAGAACCCACTTGTCAATGCAGGAGACTTCAGAAACTTGAGTGGGATCCCTGGGTTTGGAAGTTCCCCTAGAGGAGGGCATGACAGCCCACTCCAGTATTCTGCCCTGGAAAATCCCATGGACAGAGGAGCCTCATGGGCTACAGTCCAAATGATCACAAAGACCCAGACCTGACTAAATAACTTAGCACAGCACAGCACTCCTAGTATGAACAGATTTTCTTATCTATAAAATTTCACTCTTCAAACTATTCTTTTACAATTTTAATTCAAGAATGCTCACCTAACCCTGAGAACTTCTCTGTGTTCAAAAAAGAATCTAATAGGTGGAAATTAATATAGCACCCCCAAACTGACAATCCTCAAAATACAGGATATGCTTAGTAAATATGGGAGCCTAAATGTACTTTCATATTGCCCAAGTACAGAAAAAAGCACTATCTGAAATGAAACCTAAGAAAATGAAGGTGTAACTGGGGAATGTTGGTTAATAATTTGAGAAGATGCTACTTGATTATTGCTCTTCAGTCACTAACTTGTATCCAAGTCTTTTGTGACCCCATGGATTGTAGCCTGCCAGGCCACTCTGTCACTGGGATTTTCCAGATATGAATGTTACCATAATCAGATCAGATCAGATCAGATCAGTCGCTCAGTCGTGTCCGACCCCATGAACTGCAGCACTCCAGGCCTCCCTATCCATCACCAGCTCTCGGAGGTCACTCAGACTCACATTCATCGAGTCAGTAATGCCATCCAGCCATCTCATCCTCTGTCGTCCCCTTCTCCTCTTGCCCTCAATCCCTCCCAGCATCAGAGTCTTCTCCAATGAGTCAACTCTTCGCATGAGGTGGCCAAAATACTGGAGTTTCAGCTTTAGCATCATTCCTCCCAAAGAAATCCCAGGGCTGATCTCCTTCAGAATGGACCGGTTGGATCTCCTTGCAGTCCAAGGGACTCTCAAGAGTCTTCTCCAACACCACAGTTCAAAAGCATCAATTCTTCGGCGCTCAGCCTTCTTCACAGTCCAGCTCTCACATCCATACATGACCACAGGAAAGACCATAGCCTTGACTAGGCGAACCTTTGTTGGTAAAGTAATGTCTCTGCTTTTGAATATGTTATCTAGGTTGGTCATAACTTTCCTTCCAAGGAGTAAGCGTCTTTTAATTTCATGGCTGCAGTCACTATCTGCAGTGATTTTGGAGCCCAGAAAAATAAAGTCTGACACTGTTTCCACTGTTTTTCCATCTATTTCCCATGTAGTGATGGGACCAGATGCCATGATCTTCGTTTTCTGAATGTTGAGCTTTAAGCCAACCTTTTCACTCTCCACTTTCACTTTCATCAAGAGGCTTTTGAGTTCCTCTTCACTTTCTGCCATAAGGGTGGTATCATGTGCATATCTGAGGTTATTGATATTTCTCCCGGCAATCTTGATTCCAACTTGTGTTTCCTCCAGTCCAGCATTTCTCATGATGTACTCTGCATAGAAGTTAAATAAACATGGTGACAATATACAGCCTTGACGTACTCCTTTTCCTATTTGGAACCAGTCTGTTGTTCCATGACCAGTTCTAACTGTTGCTTCCTGACCTGCATACAGATTTCTCAAGAGGTAGATCAGGTGGTCTGGTATTCCCATCTCTCTCAGAATTTTCCACAGTTTATTGTGATCCACACAGTCAAAGGCTTTGGCATAGTCAATAAAGCAGAAATAGATGTTTTTCTGGAACTCTCTTGCTTTTTCGATGATCCAGCAGATGTTGGCAATTTGATCTCTGGTTCCTCTGCCTTTTCTAAATCCAGCTTGAACATCAGGAAGTTCACAGTTCACATATTGCTGAAGCCTGGCTTGGAGAATTTTGAGCATTACTTTACTAGCGTGTGAGATGAGTGCAATTGTTACCATAATACTACCTATTAAAAATTTATGAACATGAAAATATCCAAAATTTAATGGAAAAGCTGATGCTTACTCTCAGAACTCTTCTTGAATATGACTATTAAAATAATCTGTATTTACCTGTGTCACACTGCATTGTGACTGTAGCTGTAAAAACAATCAATGTGATTTCAGAGGGGCAGGGATGCTGAAAGATTCAAAGGTAGAATGAAGTGTAATTTTTCACTTTGTGTCATTCTTTAGGAAAAATAAAACATTCAACTCCTTTAAAATAACCTTCTTTTTTTCTTTCAAAATCAGGCAGAATAAACATTTCAATTCAAATAGCTCCTTAGATATAATTTTTATCTCCTGCATCACATCTATGAAATGTCATATTTCAAATGAGCTGGAAACTTGAGGAAAAAATGTACCTAAAATCATGACAATAACTGGAATTGGTGGCTAAAATTGAAGCTAACATTCAGTATTAATGAAATTATCTTATTTAAGTCTTTATCACAGTATTGTATTGGAGAAGAAAATGGCAACCCACTCCAGTGGTCTTGAGAATCCCATGAACAGAGGAGTCTGGCAGGCTAGAGTCCGTGAGGTTGCAAGAGTCAGACGTGACTTAGCGATCAAACCACCACCACCACAGTATTATGTTTCCCTGTTGGCTTAATGGTAAATAATCCACCTTTCAGTTCAGACATGAGTTCAATCCCTGGGTCAGAAAGATCCTCTGAAGGAAATGGCAAGTCACTCCAGTATTCTTGCCTGGGAAGTTCCATGGACAGAGGAGACCGGCTGGCTATAGTCCATGATGTCTTAAGAGTCAGACACAACTTAGTGACTATACAATAACAACAGTTTTACACAGCAATTTTTTTTTTTAATTTTCAACATCACTATTAAGTATCAATAATTTTATTTAAGCTTTCTTTCCAAGAGTATGAAGAATTAGTGAGGAATTTGATTCCAATTTTGTCTTACTCTAAAATATGTGCTCTGTGACACTAAATTAATGTTATTTCTCTACATGAAGTCTACTTCTCCTCACCATATACCCAGAATTCTCCTTTTTTCCTAAATGCTTTAAAAATGTGTCATGTGGTGCAGTTATTTTTGATTCTTTGTGACTCTTTGGACTGTAGCCTGTCAGGCTCCTCTGCTGATGGGATTTTTCAGGCAAGAATACTAGAGTGGGTTTGCCATTTTCCTCCTCCAGTGGCTCACCTGACCCAGGAATTGAACACACATCTCCTGAGCCTCTTGCGTTGCAAGCAGATTATTTATCCACTGAGCCATTCAGGGAAGCCCCAATATATATGCAACACATGATAAAATGAAGCCTAGGTTGAACCACTACAGTTTTTAGAATTACTTCAGAAAAAAATAAATAAATAAACAATAGACTGGAACTGTGAAATGCCCTAAGACTCAACATTTCTTCCTTGTCAGTAAGACAAGATGGAAAAGTTTCTCTTAGTAATTAGAAGAAGGTTTCTTATATTTCTTGAGGCATTTATTGTAGTCAGAGCATGGCTGGCTGGAAGAATAAGAAAACATTTCTATCTACAGAGATGTTTAAAAGTACTTCAATTTAAGTGACAGAACTGAATGAAAAAAAATTGATTTCTCCTTTAATTCCTCTCTCTCCTTTCCTCGTGGCAAATTTCTTTATTCACTGATGAGCTGAATCTCATCTCTTAGGCTGACATGAAGGAAAGGGAAACCAAATTTAAGTCAAAAGAACTTGTATGTCATATTTACATAATAAAATTTATCATAATAGGCTCTGCATTCTGCATTTTCCTCTTCTCCATGTGTCCTGCTGTTTTCCACCCTATTTCCATGTTGTTGCCCAAAGACTTTCCAAACTCTGAGCTTCCCCTTGCCCCTATTAAATCTTAAAAAAAAAAAAAAGAAAAAAAAAAAGATTTTAGGAATAGAAGAGAATCTCTTTTATGACAAAAGGCTATGGGACTTAAGAATATCAAACAAGAGCTAATGTATTATAAAAGGAAATAGATTGGGGAAGCAACCACTTGCAATTTCATTTAATGTTTTTGAATTAGTAGAAATTAATCCATAAATGACCTAAATAATCCAAAAAAGTAAAAAAACAGTTATTAGAGCACAATTTCAATTTGAAAATGTCCTGGAATTATTACATGGGAAATATCAAGATGAAAGCCTGCTATCTTCCCCTGGACAAAAGTCTGCTTGTCGCATTTACCTGGGTAACAAACAATTGAAATTTTAAAAAGGGAGAAAGCAGACTGGTTTCAAGGAGGTTTCAGGCTATTGAATCAGACTGGCCTTAATAGGAGATCCACGGAGCAGTTCACCTACTGGTAATGAAAATGAAATCTATACTTAGCAGGGTTGGCAGCTGTCACCTCTCTCTGAGCTTCAACAAGTCTGCTGATACACATGTGACCCACGCTTTGAAGAGGGGTCTGACTTCGCTGAGATAGTGCAGCTAGAAAATTGCTGGGAGATACCGCAGTGAAGCAGCTAACATACTCCCAGGCCTGCTGGAGCCTTGGATGTATTTATTGGAGCTCATCATTCACATTTCAGACTACCTGAGACAGACAGTGTCTTCATCACCCTGACGAAAACCTGCATCTAAACGTGAAGTATGAAATACTTTAAAAAGGAAAACAATTAATAGTCTAGATGTAAGGAAAATCATTTATATGAAGTCACTTCTATATAACCATGCTTTTATATATTCTGGAAACAATTAAGAAAGGACTGCAGTTTTGAACATGAACCTAATTTGATCGCAGAACAGAAAAAGTGCTTTCTTAATTCCCATTCCAACCTGAAACACCCTTTTTTCTGACAGAAATCAAGCCGGAATTTTCTTCCTCTAGTTATTACTATCACCCTAGTAACCACGAAAAATGCTTCTGTCTTTGAGGAAATGGAAAGGTCATTTTAAGCAAACTGCCATAATTCAAATGGCTTTGAAAGAAAGAAAATTTCACACACAAGCAAACACAGCTTATTTCTAACGTTTTCCACTTAGAAAATAAGTTTATAGAAGTAGTTTAGATTCCTCAGCCCAAAGCTATAGTGTGTGTGTATATGTGTGCACTCTCAGTTGTATCTGACTCTTTACAACCCTATGGACTGTAGCCCATCAGGTTCCTCTGTCCATGGGATTCTCCAGGCAAGAATACTGGATTGGGTTGCCATTTTCTCCTTCAAAGGATCTTACTCACCCAGGAGTCCAACCTGCATCTCTGAGGTGGATTCTTTAATACTACACCACCTGGGACCACCAAAGTGGTGGTACCATAGACCTAAATCCCAGAAGGTAACAAACAACAAACAAAATCAGTTGTCTGAAAATATCACTGTTACACTTAAGAAGAAATTCAAGTCTAAAAGAAAGCAATTTCCCCTCTGTCTACTGGAGGATAATTTCTATTTTAAATTAGTGATGTTTAGTCAAAGGTTGAAGATGGGACACAATTAAAATTTGAATTATGTGTGCATATATGTGTATTATCAGTTCAGTTCCTTTCAGTTTAATCGCTCAGTGGTGTCTGATTCTTTGCAACCCCATGAATTGCAGTATACCAGGCCTCCCTGTCCATCACCAACTCCCGGAGTTCACTCAAACTCACGTCCATCGAGTCAGTGATGCCAGCCAGTCATCTCATCCTCTGTCATCTCCTTCTCCTCCTGCCCGCAATCCCTCTCACCATCAGAGTCTTTTCCAATGAGTCAACATTTCACAACAGGTGGCCAAAGTATTGGAGTTTGAGCTTTAGCATCAGTCCTTCCAAAGAACACTCAGGACTGATCTCGGATAGAATGGACTGGTTGGATCTCCTTGCAGTCCAAGGGACTCTCGAGAGTCTTCTCCAACACCACAGTTCAAAGGCATCAACTCTTCAACACTCAGATTTCTTCACAGTCCAACACTCACATCCATACATGACCACAGGAAAAACCATAGCCTTGACAAGATGGACCTTTGTTGGCAAAGTAATGTCTCTGCTTTTGAATATGTTATCTAGGTTGGTCATAACTTTCCTTCCAAGGAGTAAGCGTCTTTTAATTTCATGATTGCAATCACTGTCTGCAGTGGTTTTGAAGCCCCCCAAAATAAAGTCTGACACTGTTTCCACTGTTTCCCCATCTATTTCCCATGAAGTGATGGGACCAGATGCCATTATCTTTGTTTTCTGAATGTTGAGCTTTAAGCCAACATTTTCACTCTCCTCTTTCACTTTCATCAAGAGGCTTTTTAGTTCCTCTACACTTTCTGCCATAAGGGTGGTGTCATCTACATATCTGACGTTATTAATATTTCTTCCAGCAATCTTGATTTCAGCTTGTGCTTCCTCCAGCCCAGCGTTTCTCATGATGTACTCTACATATAAGTTAAATAAGCAGGGTGACTATATGCAGCCTTGACGTACTCCTTTTCCTATTTGGAACCAGTCTGTTGTTCCATGTCCAGTTCTAACTGTTGCCTCCTGACCTACATATAAGTTTCTTAAGAAGCAGGTCAGGTGGTCTGATATTCCCATCTCTTTCAGAATTTTCCACAGTTTATTGTGATCCACACAGTCAAAGGCTTTGGCATAGTCAATAAAGCAGAAATAGATGTGTTTCTGGAACTCTCTTGCTTTTTCCATGATCCAGCAGATGTTACCAACTTGATCTCTGGTTCCTTTGTCTTTTCTAAAACCAGCTTGAACATCTGGAAGTTCATGGTTCATGTATTGTTGAAGCCTGGCTTAGAGAATTTTGAACATTACTTTACTAGCGTGTGAGGTGAGTGCAATTGAGCATTCTTTGGCATTGCCTTTCTTAGGATTGGAATGAAAAGTGACCTTTTCCAGTCCTGTGGCCACTGCTGAGTTTTCCAAATTTGCTGGCATATTAAGTGCAGCACTTGCACAGCATCATCTTTCAGGATTTGGAACAGCTCAACTGGAATTCCATCACCTCCACTAGCTTTGTTCATAGTGATGCTTTCTAAGGCCCACTTGACTTCACATTCCAGATGTCTGGCTCTAGGTGAGTAATCACACCATCATGATTATCTGGGTCATGAAGACCTTTTTTGTACAGTTCTTCTGTGTATTCTTGCCACCTCTTCTTAATATCTTCTGCTTCTGTTAGGTCCATAGCATTTCCGTCTTTTATTGAGCCCATCTTTGCATGAAATATCCCCTTGGTATCTCTAATTTTCTTGAGGAGATGTCTAGTCTTTCCTATTCTGTTGTTTTCCTCTATTTCTTTGCACCAATCACTGAAGAAGGCTTTCTTATCTCTTCATGCTATTCTTTGGAACTCTGCATTCAGATGCTTATATCTTTCCTTTTCTCTTTTACTTTTCACTTCTCTTCTTTTCACAGCTATTTGTAAGGCATCCCCAGACAGCCATTTTGCTTTTTTGCATTTCTTTTCCATGGGGATGGTCTTGATCCCTGTCTCCTGTACAATGTCACAAACCTCCATCCATAGTTCATCAGGCACTCTATCTATCAGATCTAGGCCATTAAATCTATTTCTCACTTCCACTGTATTAGTCATAAGTGATTTGATTTAGGTCATAACTGAATGACCTAGTGGTTTTCCCTACTTTATTCAATTTAAGTTGGAATTTGGCAACAAGGAGTTCATGATCTGAGCCACATCAGCTCCCAGTCTTGTTTTGCTGACTGTATAGAGCTTCTCCATCTTTGGCTGCAAAGAATATAAACAATCTGATTTTGGTGTTGACCCTCTGGTGATGTCCATGTGTAGAGTATTCTTTTGTGTTGTTGGAAGTCTGTGTTTGCTATGACCAGTGCATTCTCTTGGCAAAACTTTATTAGCCTTTGCCCTGTTTCATTTTGCCTGTTACTCCAAGTGTTTCTTGACTTCCTTCTTTTGCATTCCATTCCCTTATAATGAAAAGAACATCTTTTTGAGGTGTTCTAAAAGGTCTTGAAGGTCTTCATAGAATCATTCAACTTCAGCTTCTTCAGCATTACTGGTTGGGGTATAGGATTGGATTACCGTGATATTGTATGGTTTGGCTTGGGAACGAACAGAGATCATTCTGTCATTTTTGAGATTGCATCCAAGTACTGCATTTTGGACTCTTTTGTTGACCATGATGACTACTCCATTTCTTCTGAGGGATTCCTGCCCACAGTAGTAGATATAATAGTCATCTGAGTTAATTTCACCCATTCCAGTCCATTTTAGTTCACTGATTCATAGAATGTCGACATTCACTCTTGCCATCTCTTGTTTGACCATTTCCGATTTGCCTTGATTCATGGACCTGACATTACAGGTTCCTATGTAGTATTGCTCTTTACAGCATTGGACCTTTCTTCTATCACCAGTCACATCCACAGCTGGATATTATTTTTGCTTTGGCTCCATCCCTTCATTCTTTCTGGAGTTATTTCTCCACTGATCTCCAGTAGCATATTGGGCACCCACCGACCTGGGGAGTTTCTCTTTCAGTATCCTATCATTTTGCCTTTTCGTACTCTTCATGGATTTCTCAAGGCAAGAATACTGAAGTGGTTTTCCATTCCCTTCTCCAGTGGACCACATTCTGTCAGACCTCTCCACTATGCCCCACCCATCTTGGGTGGCCCCACAGAGCATGACTTAGTTTCATTGAGTTAGACAAGTCTGTGGACCTAGTGTGATTAGATTGACTAGTTTTCTGTGAGTATGGTTTCAGTGTGACTGCCCTTTGATGCTCTCTCACAACACCTACCATTTTACTTATGTTTCTCTTACCTTGGACGTGGGGTATCTCTTCACAGCCGCTCCAGCAAAGTGCAGCTGCTGCTCCTTACCTTGGATGAGAGGTATCTCCTCATGGACACCCTTCCTAACCTTGATTGTGGAGTAGCTCCTCTTGGCCCTCATGCACACGTGCAGCCACCACTCCTTGAATGTGAACTTGCTCCTCTTGGCCACCGCCCCTGACCTTGGGAGTGGGGTATGTCCTACCGGCTGCTGCCCTTGACCTTGGGCGTGGGGTAGCTTTTATGTATGTATCTACACACACACACACACACACACACAGAGTCATATAGTTACATATCTAATTCATAGGCTGAAGCCCTAACCCCCAAGGCAAGGCATTTCTAGATGGACCTTTCAGAGGTAATTAGGCTTAGATTAGGTCATGAGAGTGGGGCCGTCATGATGCAATTAGTGTTCCTAATTAGACACCAGGAAACTTGCTCTCTCTCTGTCTATGTGAGGACACAGAGAGTTGGCAGAGGTCCATATGCCAGAGAGAGAGAGCTCTCCCCACAACTAGACCATATGGGAACCCAGACCGTGAACTTCACATGCTCCAGAACTGTAAGAAATTAATTTCATTTATTTAAGGCACTCAGTCATAACACTTTGCTATGACAGCCCTGACTAAACTAATAGATACAGATGTGCTAGATTATCCAGTAAACACACAGGTGTGTGTAATACCATCCATTTTTAATGGACTGAATGTGTCCCCCAAAAATCATGTGTTAAAACTTAGTCTCCAAAGTGATGCTATTTGGACCTGGGGTTCTTGGGAGGTTACTAGGTCATGAAGGTGAATGGAATTAGTACCTAATTAAAGATGGTGCAGTTGTAAAAAACCCACTTGCCAACACAGGAGATGCAAGAGACATGAGTTTGATCCCTAGGTCAGGAAGATCCCGTGGAGAAAGAACTCTCAACCCACTCCAGTATTCTTGCTTGAGGAATCCCATGGACAGAGAAGCCTTGAGGACTGCAGTCCATGCGGTCGTAAAGAGTCAGACACATGTCATATGTCACTTAACTAAAGAGGCTCCATGCAGCTCCCTCCCTTCTTGAACTATGTAAAGACACAGCACAAAGACCGCTGCTCTGAAACAGGAAACGGACCCTGAACAGATACTGAATCTGCTGACACCTTGATCTTGGACTTCTCTGAATTAGAGGGAAATCCTCAAAGGTCTCCATGCTACATCTTCCTAAACATCAGCAATGTTTCTAATCTGGTTCCAGTCTAGTTGACAATTCATTTTCCTGTCTGACTCAGTTTTTAATCCAGGCAGTTTTCTGTCAAAATCAATCTACTTTACCAGTCATCTGGTCACTAACATCAATCTACTTCATATGATAAATAATTCTTGGAGTGGAGAGGAAGATTTCACGTTAATGTAAGATTTTTCACTACTGACAGGAAACCAATGTTAAAGATTTTCAGTATGTCATCTCCCTTGTAATACAGCTAATAAAACAGCTCTTGACCAAATATATTTAATCATAATTTAGTGCCTGACAGCTTTTGATATCAACTTTAGATTCTTATTTCCTAGGTTTACTCTCTCAATATTTCTTAATATTAGCTTTCATTTTTAAAAGGAATGATGAAAGGTCAGATCTTGCAACATAAGATCTTGATTATCACTTCAAATCTTTTATTTAATTTTACACACTCTTTGATGGATATACCATAACATATGGAAAATCATAAATTGCCACGCAATACTCTTCACTGGCCATCACTAAATACTAATATACTCTTATTTTCTGCTTCAGTAATTTTTCATATTTAGTGGCCTTATTTTGATTTTGGCAGTTAGGTGTGGAAAATGGGAGAAAACAATAAATTATCTTTAAATATAATCAATCTGCTAAAAAATACCTAGAAACTACTTTCACAGAATGTACATTTTCAGTGCTGGGGAACTGGACAATATTGGAAAATGCCATAAAGGAGAATATTAAATAATTAAGTATATTTTTTAGTAAATCCAAAGTTAAAAGGACTTCCCAGGTGGTTAAGTGGTAAAGAATCCACCTGCAATGCAGAAGATGCAAGAGAAATGGGTTCAATTCCTTTGTTGGGAAGATTCTCAGGAGGAGGAAATGGGAGCCTGTTCTATTATTCTTGCCTGGAAAATTCCATGGGCAGAGGAGACTGGTGGGCTTCAGTCCATGCAGTCACAAAGACTGGACACAAATGAGCACACACATGTACAAAGTTAAGGGTTTGAGAATATATTGAGTGGCTCATAGAGTTTGGGGATGGTTTTAGGCATCTAAGATATTACAACCAGGAGATATTAGAAGTAGCAAGACATGTAGTCAATTTAAGGCAAGAGATTTAGAAAGAGATGGGAGATTTGGCTAATTATGTGGTAATCAAAGAATGCACTGGACACTGGACAGGGTAGAGAGGAGCAGAGTGCACTCTGAGACCTCAGGACAGGGCATGCTCTCAGACAGAAATCCTGTACAACTTAAATACAGCCCACCTATTCATGAAGCCAAAGAGATGCCCTCTATCTTACTAGGGAATGGATGAAAATTGGCTTTTCATGTCCCCCTAACTCATAGATTCTATCTCTGGAATACAGGCAAGTCGAGTTCAAAAGTTAGGCAGATCAGGAAGACATGACAGGTCTACATAAGCAGCAGGGATGTTAGTAAATTAAGAAAAGATTATCAGATTTTGAAACACTGCCTTTTTTTTTGTTTTGTTTTTAGCAATTTGGGTATTTTTTGCTCTTACAGTGAGGAATTACATGAGATTTACTGTTTATAACTAAGCACCCTGGAGCAGCATTGTTCCAGGATGAAACAGGGGCTAAAAGGTTAGGGTTTAGCACAAAAACTGAAGATATTGGCAAATAAAGGTGTTTATTGAATTTTCATTACAAATAAATCTCGTCCAGCTTGCCCAGCTGTGTAGGTACTGTAGATAAGTGAACAGTTCCTTATATATTTTGTTCTCTCTGGCTGTCTACATAGTCTGCTTCACACAAACATGTTTACTAAATGTTTCAACTTGTATTGTTACATCATACTGCTTGTTTTCAGTATCTACAGGCTTGAATAATTAAGATATACTATGGTCACTTAGAAAATAGCTCTTTATGTACTTTGAACAGATGAAAAGCAATGTAACAGACTTCAAATAAGAAACACATAGACTATATTGGAAAACCTAAAGAAATGGGGTGGGAAGTAGAGGAGAAGTTCAAGAGGGAGAGTATACATGTATATTTATGGCTGATTCATGTTAATGTATGGCAAAAATCAATATACTATTGTAAAGCAATTATCCTTCAATTAAAAAAAAATTATATGCCTATATTGAGATCAATATACAAAAATTGATTTTATTTCTACACACTAACAATTAAAATTAAAATAATTAAGAAAACAACTCCATTTATAATATAATCAAGTTCATAAAATATATAAGAATACATTTATAACAAATTTTTAATAAATTTAACAGTGTAAGATTTATACACTAAAATCTGTAAAAATCGCTAAAAGAAATTAAAGATATAAGATATAAATAAATGAAAACACATCCCATGTCTATTGACTAGAAGACTTGATACTGTTATGATGGCAATACTTTTTAAACTAACCTACCAACTGAATAAAATGCTTATAAAAAATCCTAGCCTTTTTTTTTAATAAAATTACAAATTTATCTGAAAATTCATACAGAATTACAAGAAACACAAAGCACAAAATCATCTTAAGAAATAAGAATGAAATCACAGAATTCATTCTCCCCAATTTCAAAATTTGCTACAAACAAGAGTTATCAAGTCAGTGTGGAGTTGGCATACAGATTAACATATAGATTGATAGAGTTAAACTGTGAGTCCAGATACAAACCCACACATCTTTGGTCAATTGATTTTGATAAAGAGGTCAGGAAATTTTAATAGAGAAAGGATAATCTTTTAAACAAATCTTGGTGGAACAATTGAATACCAAACAGGTCAAAGAATACAAGTGTCCCTCTTCTTTACATAATACACAAAAGCTAACTCAAAAGTCAACAACAGAGTATATGTACTAGTTAGCACTATAAAACTTTTACAAAAAAATACAGAAGTAACATTTGTAATCTTGGGTTAAGCAAAGCCTTCCTAAATATCTCAAGAAAACCACAGAACGACATATGTAAAACAAGTAAAATGGATTATGTCAAAATCAAAAAACTCTATTCTGAAAATAATACTGCCACAAAAGTGAAAAATGCAAGCCACAGAATAGGAGAAAACATTTGCAAAAGACATGTATTTTAAAAGACTTTTACTCAGAATATAAAAAAACAGTACTCCTAAACTAAAAAGAAAAGTAACATAATTAAAAATGGGAAAAATACTTTAATAGACAGCTATTCAAAGAAGAGATAGAAAGAGACAATAACCGTTAAAATGTGTTCAACATTTGTCATGTGAAAATCCACATGAAAACCAGAAGAATATACCTATTTTCCACACAGTGAATGGCTACGATCAAAAAGACAATGACAAGCATTGGTGAGGACATGGACGTTGGAACCCTCAGACATTGTCAGTGGAGAGATATAACTGTGCAGACACTTTGGAAAACAGTTTGGCAGTTTCTCAAGATGTTAAACAAAAAACCATATGAACCCACAGATTCACTTCTTTTTTAAGTTAATTACTTTTAATCGCAGACTAATTACAATATTGTGGTGGTTTTTGCCATACACTGACATGAATCATCCATGGGTGTACATGTGTCCCCTCAATCCTGAACCCCACGCACACCTCCCTCCATATCCCATACCTCTGGGCTGTCCCAGTGCACCATCTTTGAATGCCCTGTTCCATGCATTGAATTTGGACTGGTCATCTATTTTATATATGGTAATATACATGTTTCAATGCTATTCTCTCAAATCATCCCACCCACGCCTTCTTCCACAGAGTCCAAAAGTCTGTTCATTATATCTGTGCCTCTTTTGCTATCTTGCATATAGAGTCATGATTACAATCTATCCAAAGTTCATATATATGTGTTAATATATTGTACTGGTGTTTTTCTTTCTGTCTCACTTCATTCTCTACAATAGGCTCCAGTTTCATCCACCTAAATAGAACAAAATCAAGTGTGTTTTTTTTAATAGCTGAGTGATGTTCCATTGTGTATATATACCAGAACTTTTTTATCCATTCATCTGCTGAAGGCCATCTAGGTTGCTTCCATATCCTAGCTATTGTAAACAGTGCTGCAATGAACATTGAGGTACATACATCTCTTTCAATTCTGATTTCCTTGATGTGTATGCCCAGAAGTGGGATTGCTGGGTCATATAGCAGTTCTATTTCCACTTTTTAAAGGAATCTCCACACTGTTCTCCATAATGGCTCAACTAGTTTGCATTCCCATCAGCAGTGCAAGAGGATCCCCTTTTCTACACATCCTCTCCAGCCTTTTTTGTTTGTACACTTTTTGATGGCAGCCATTTTGACCAGTGTGAAATGGTACCTCACTGTGGTTTTGATTTGCATTTCTCTGATAATGAGTAATGTTGAGTATCTTTTCATGTGTTTGTTAGCCACTTGTATGTTTTCTTTGGAGAAATTTCTGTTTAGATCTTTGGCTCAATTTTTGATTGGGTCATTATAGCTCATTTTTTGATTGGGTCATTATAGCAAATGAAATACCCAATGAATAATTAATCTCAAAAATATACAAGCAGCTCATGCAGCTCAATAGTAGAAAAATAATGAGTGATGTTGAGTATCTTTTCATGTATTTGTTAGCCATTTGACCCAATCAAAAAATGATCCAAAGATCTAAACAGAAATTTCTCCAAAGAAGACATACAAATGGCTAACAAACACATGAAAAAATACTCAACATCACTCATTATTTTTCTACTATTGAGCTGCATGAGCTGCTTGTATATTTTTGAGATTAATTATTCACTAGGTGTTTCATTTGCTATAATTATCTCTCATTCTGAAGTTTGCCTTATCACCTTGCTTATAGTTTCCTTTGTTGTGTAAAAGTTTTTAAGCTTAATTAGGTCCCATTTGCTTATTTTTGCTTTTATTTCCATTTCTCTGGAGGTGGGTCATAGAGGATCTTGCTCTGGTTTATGTCAGACAGTGTTCTGCCTGTGTTTTCCTGTAGGAGGTTTATAATTTCTTGTCTTAAATTTAGATCTTTAATCCATTTTGAGTTTATTTTTGTGTATGCTGTTAGACAATGTTCTAGTTTCATTCTTTTACAGGTGGTTGAGCAGTTTTCCCTGAACCACTTGTTAAAGAGATTTTCTTTTCTCCACTATATATTTTTGCCTCGTTTATTAAAGATAAGGTGTCCATAGGTGCATGCATTCATCTCTGGGCTTTCTATTTTGTTCCATTTATCTATACTTTGTCTTTTTGCCAGTACCATACTTGATAACTGTAGCTTGTGGTATAGTCTGAAGTCAGGATGGTTGATTCCTCCAGGTCCATTCTCCTTTTTCAAGATAGCTTTGGCTTTTCAAGGTACTTTGTTTTTCCATAGAAATTGTGAAATTATTTATTTTAGTTCTCTGAAAAATACCATGGATAACTTGATAGGGATTGTTTTGAATCTATAGACTGCTTTGGATAGTATACTCATTTTCACTATATTGATTCTTCTGATCTATGAACATGGTATGTTTCTCCATCTATTTGTGTCATCTTTGATTTTTTTCATCAGTGTTTTATAGTTTTCTATATATAGGTCTTTGGTTTCTTTAGATAAATTTATTGCTGAGTATTTTATTCTTTTCATTGCAATGGTGAATGGAATTGTTTCCTTAATTTTTGTTTGTGTTTCTCATTGCTAGTGTATAGGAATGCAAGGGACTCATGTGTATTATTTTTATATCCTGCAACTTTATTATATTCATTGAATAACTCTAGTAATTTTCTGGTGGTGTCTTTAGGGTTTTCTATGTAGATTCTATGTAGATTCTATGCAGGATCATGCCATCTGCAAACAATGAGAGTTTTACTTCTTTTCCAATCTGGATTTCTTTGTATTCTCTGACTGCGGTGGGTAGGACTTCCAAAACTATGTTGAATAGTAGTGGTTAGAGTGGGCACTCTTGTCTTTTTTCTGATTTTAGAGGAAATGCTTTCAGTTTCTCACCATTGATAATAATGTTTGTTGTGGGTTTATTGTAGATGGGTTTATTATGTTAAGGTATGTTCCCTCCATGCCTGCTTTCTGGAGAGTTTTTATCATAAATGAGTGTTGAATTTTGTCAAATGCTTTCTCTGTATCTATTGAGATAATAATATGGTTTTCATCTGCCAATTTGTTAATATGGTGTATCACATTGACTAATTTGTGAAGGTTTTTTCCAGAGACTGTCCTCAAGCAGGATACATCGTTGTTATATAATCCTAAGGAATGTAGAGGGAAAAAAAAAGTTTGTCCTTTCTTCCTCCTTGATAATTCCAGACCCCTCTCTCCTTGGGAACCCCTAGACTTCTTATAAATCTACATAGGATTTGACTCTCTCACAGCACTGCTCACAGTAGCTAAGAAGTAAAAACAACCAAAAGGCTCACCAACTGATGAGTGGATAAATAAAATTCAGCATATTTTATGTGAAATACTTACCACTAAGTACTTCTTTAGTGATATAGAACCCATCTGCAAATGTATGAGACATAAGTGATTAGGGTTTGATCCCTGGGTCATGAAGATCCCCTGGAGGAGGGCACAACAACCCATTCCAGTATTCTTGCCTGGAAAATCCCACAGACAGAGGCGCCTAGCCTTCTAGAGGCCACAGGGTCACAAAGAGTCAGGCATGACTGAAGTGATTTAGTATGCATGCATGCATCCTTATTACATCTGTAAGCTGTAGTCACATGAACTAATGATGTACATATCCCCATAGGATAGTCTCACACCTAACCAGTATTCTTCCTGTTTTAGGATGAAAATCCCCCAAGAAACTGAAATATTCTGCTATCCTGAATTGGGCATTTCTATGTTTTCAAATGGTAAACTTAATGAGTTCAAGTACTGTGGCATCTAGAACACTGCTCATATATATGTATGTGTTCAGGAAATCATTGCAAATTGCCTCCCATACATTCAGACCATTGTAGGAAACCTGAGCAAAGCAAAGGCTTAGATTGCCTTCAGTGAAAATAAAACTGCTATGAGTTACATGGCAGACTAATGCAAGAGGACATAAAATACAAAGGCAAATGGAAATGCCAAAAAAAAAAAATCTAAATTGTTATTCTTTTATCAAAAATCCGAAGAAATGTAAAATTTACTGAGCATTTCTTGTATCTACTTTTTGTGCCTGTTAAATACTGAGGAAGGCTGCAAAGCTATATGCTCACTGAATTTAAGTAATTCACCTAGTAATAGATTTCATTTTCTAAACCATTTTCTCTCATTTGCCAAAAGAATATTTCTATGTTTTGCAAAAATGAGTATTTCCATGTCCCTCCCTCAAAGAGCAAATAATAAGACAACATGATTTTTTTTAATTAAATTTTATTTTGCTTAACTTTACAATATTGTATTGCTTTTGCCATACATCAAGATGGATCAGCCACAAGCATACATGTGTTCCCCATCCTGAACCCTCCTCCCTCCTCCCTCCCCATACCATCCCCCTGGGTCATCCCAGTGCACCAGCCCCAGGCATCCATTATCAGGCATCGTACCTGGACTGGCGACTCGTTTCAGATATGATATTATACATATTTCAATGCTATTCTCCCAAATCACCCCACCCTCTCCCGGTCCCAGAGTCCAAAAGTCTGTTCTATACATCAGTGTCTCTTTTGCTGTCTCGTAAATAGGGTTATTGTTACCATCTTTCTAAATTCCATATATATGCGTTAGTATACTGTATTTGTGTTTTTCTTTCTGGCTTACTTCACTCTGTATAATAGGCTCCAGTTCCATCCACCTCCTTAGAACTGATTCAAATGCATTCTTTTTAATGGCTGAGTAATACTCCATTGTGTATATGTACCACAGCTTTCTTATCCATTCATCTGTGGATGGACATCTAGGTTGCTTCCAAGTCCTGGCTATTGTAAACAGTGCTGCTATGAACATTGGGGTACACATATCTCTTTCAATTCTGGTTTTCTCAGTGTGTATGCCCAGCAGTGGGATTGCTGGATCATAAGGCAGTTCTATTCCCAGTTTTTTGAGGAATCTCCATACTGTTTTCCAGAGTGGCTGTACTAGTTTGCATTCCCACGAAGACATACAGATGGCTAACAAACACATGAAAAGATGCTCAACATCACTCATTATCAGAGAAATGCAAATCAAAACAACTGTGAGGTACCATTTCACACCAGTCAGAACGGCTGCGATCCAAAAGTCCACAAGCAATAAATGCTGGAGAGGGTGTGGAGAAAAGACAACACGATATTAAGATGCTGTGATCTTATACTTAGGGCTTCTCAGGCAGTGCTAGAGTTAAATAACCCACCTGCCAATTCAGAAGACATAAGACCCAGTTTGATCCCTGGGTCTGGAAGATCCCCTGGAGGAGGGCATGGCAACCCACTCCAGTATTCTTGCCTGGTATATCCCATGGACAGAGGAGCATGGTGGGCTACAGTCCATGGGGTTGCAAAGAGTCAGACACTACTGAGATGATTAACAGCCATACATGCATCTCATACTTAAACAGGAAAAAGAAAGCATAATTGTCTTTAACAGTTTTCGATTTAAAAAATAGTTGATGACATTTTGACATGTAAATGAAAGGAAATATAAATTTTACTTTAGAAATTTCTGTTCATTTGACTTTAGTTACAAAAGATGTAAATGATAACATTTTATGCTAAACACATTTGTCTCCTGCTTCTATGTCTCATACTGATTAAAATCAGAATGATGGCTGTTTAGAAAACAGTTGTAATCAGGGTGATTTCTTTTTTTTATTCCTCAGGATCTAGGCAAGTGAATTAATGAAAATATTAATATATTTCAATTCAGTTCAGCTCAGTCACTCAGTTGTGTCTGACACTTTGAGACCCCATGGACTGCAGCATGCCAGGCTTCCCTGCCCATCACCAGCTCCTGGAGCTTGCGCAAACTCATGTTCATTGAGTCAGTGATGACATTCAAACCATCTCCAGTTCTGTCATCCTCTTCTCCTCCTGCCTTCAATCTTTCCCAGCATCAAGGTCTTTCCCAATGAGTCAGTTCTCATCAGTTGGCCCAAGTGTTAGAGTTTCAGCTTCAGCATCAGTCCTTCCAATGAATAGTGAGGACTGATTTCCTTTAGGATGGACTGGTTGGATCTCCTTGAAGTCCAAGGGACTCTCAAGAGTCTTCTCCAAAACCACAGCTCAAAAGTATCTATTCTTCAGCACTTAGGTTTCTTTATAGTCCAACTCTCACATCCATACATGACTACTGAAAAACCATAGCTTTGACTAGACAGACCTTTGTTGGCAAAGTAATGGCTCTGCTTTTTAATATCCTGTCTAGGTTGGTCATAGTTTTTCTTCCAAAGTGCAAGTGTCTTTTAATATATTTACATCATTTAAAACTCTTACTTAATCATTATGATTAAACACATATATTTACTGAGCAATAGCTAAACATGGGATACAGTACACAGTAGGTAGGGGAAATGCTTAAAATTTAGATTTTTAAAAGCCATATCTAATCATGTTATTAGAGAAGTACACAAACATCTAAAAGAAAATGGCATAAAATTAGAAGATCTGTTTAAGAAAGAATTTTTTTAAACCATATTAGGTAGTATTTCAATGGACCTGTTAGGTTAATTGCTTATTTAAAATAAACAGAAACTGAAACAAAGCTAGTTTTTATAGTTATGATGGCATTCTCATTATCATGTAATATATAATGCTGTATGATGCCCTATAAAAATGAAAATAAAGCCATATAGTCTCTCTGATGTTTTAGGATTGAAGTCTTCCACTGGAAGTTAAGAGATCCTGAAATATTTAAGGGAAAGAAAAAATGCTAAGTAAAAAAAGACATTAGCAGTTCCCATTTCACAGCCTCTCATGCTCAGGTCTCACCTATTTCCCCAGAGACTCATTCCTGAGTGGAGTTTCATGTCTTCATTGCTTTGTCCTCTTTCAGCCTGTCTTCATATTCAAATTGCCCTCTTTTGGTGTTTTAAGCACTTTACTTCAATAGCATTTGTCACTGTGCAGTTAATAAAAGGCATGTGGCATTCACAACAAACAGCTGATTTGGAGATGAAATAATTTTAACATTTTATGAAATTCAACTGAATTTCAAGTCATAGTGGGATTTATGTTGAACCAACATTCCATCCCCCATCAACAGGAAAGATGCCATGGTTAGACTGGCAATTTATGTAAAGGAATAAAACACATTGGGCTTCACTGGTGGCTCGGTGCTAAAGAATTCACCAGCCAATGCAGAAGAGGCAGGAGTCAGGAAGACTCCCTGGAGGAGGAAATGGCAACCCACTCCAGTATTCTTGCCTAGGAAATCCCATGGACAGAAGAGTCTGGCTGGCTACAGTCCCTGGGGCTGCAAAAGTCAGACATGACTTAGCAATTAAATGACTAAACCACCACAATGACACATGCTAATATCAGTACCTTATATGAGTATCTTACAGAATCTTCCTACAGTACCCATGGCAGATTGTTTCTAAGCCACCACCTCTCCTCCCATCAGGAAAACAAAATCTGCTGAAGCTCACATCCCTTATATAAATCCAGACCTCATGGATATGGAGGGCAGACTATATATGTGGCTTTCACATTAAAGTATCATATATATAATACCCTATATACAATTGCAGGGGCTTCCCCATTAGCTAAGCAGGTAAAGAGTCTGCCTGCAATGCAGGAGATGCAGGAGAAGGAGGTTCAATTATTAAGTCAATTATAAAACAAATATTAATTCCCTTTATCTTCAAGCTATTCTTTCTAACAATGAGTCTTATTATGGATCTTTGGATTCATAGTCAGATATAACCTAAACCACCGATTGTCTGATTTTGTCATGCACCTAGGAATAATTGCCATCTTCCTAATGAAGACAAGCACTCAAGACAATTGATATCTTTCTTACTATGGAGAAGATATTCAGTCTTCTATTGTCTACAATCATATCTTATTTTCCAACCAGATTTCTGTCTGAATTGTGAAAAACCATCAGGTAAATGCTATCCTAAAGGTATATCATTATACAAATTTGAATTAACAAATTTCTTAAAATTTTAACTAAAGTGAATTATGGGTTTGAATTTTACAGATATACATAGATGTATTTTAATTAGCACCAGTTTAATTGACTTATGAGTATTTTAAGAGAATTGCACCATGTGCATCTCAAAAAACCTAGTTTCATTACTAAATGGTCTAAACAAATTAAAGTGATAATGCCCTAGTAGTGTTTTGATCATCTATATTAAACTAGAGCAATGGGTTTTAAATTTAATTAACTTAGAAGACAAACATTTAAATTGTCCATCAATATGCTGAGCATTATTTGGGGTACTAGAAATGCTAAGAAATGTGATACTTCTTAATGAATAGCTTTCCACATTGTCAGAAATAATAGAGGTGCTTTGTTTTCCATGAAGAAAGGATTTGAATGAAGATAAGAGCCAGACAGAAATGCATTCAATGTACCAATATTTGTATGTGCCTATTATATACTGGGAGTGCACTGGTGTACAATACAGACAAATTTCCTTTCTCAGCATGATCAATGGATGAAATAAATATGTCAGTGGAAAAATGGGGTCCAGGTGCTTGATAAAGATGAATGAGTCATAAACTATCTTACTACCTTTATTTATATACAGTTGACATATAACATTATACATGTTTAAGATGTACAATATATCAACTTGATGTATCTGTATATGGCAAAGTGATTATCATGATAGCGTTACCTAACACTTTCATCACACTGTATAATTATCACGTCCTTTTGTGGTGAGAACATTTAAGATCTCCTCTCTTAGCAGCTTTCAAGTATATATTATTATTATTGTTGTTCAATCACTAAGTCATGACCAACTCTTTGCAACCCCATAAACTGCAACACACCAGGCTCAAATTTATGCCCATTGAGTTGGTGATGCCATACAACTATTTCATCCTCTGTTGCTTCCTTCTCCTCCTGCCTTCAATCTTTCCCAGTATCAGGGTCTTTTCCAATGAGTCAGTTCTTCACATCAGGTGGCCAAATTATTGGAGCTTCAGCATCAGTCCTTCCAATGAACATTCAGGACTGATTTCCTTTAGAATGGACTGGTTGGATCTCCTTGCAGTCCAAGGGAGTCTCAGGAGTCTTCTCTAACATCACAGTTTGAAAGAATCAATTCTTCAGTGCTAACACTTCTTTATGGTCCAACTCTCACACCCATACAAGATTACTGGAAAAAACATAGCTTTGACTATACCAAAGTTTGACTTCAAAGTGATGTCTCTGCTTTTTAATACACTGTTTAGGTTTTTCATAGCTTTTTTTCCAAGAGGCAAACATTTTATTTATATATATAATTGACATGCAAAACTTGCATATGTTTACGATGTACAATGTGTTGACTTGACATATTTGTATATTGCAAAATGATTGCCACCATAGTATTAACTAACAGCTCGATCACATTATATAAATGTCATGTCTTTTTGTGCCAGAATATTTAAGATCTCCCTCTTAGTGTTTTCAATTATATCAGATCAGATTAGACACTCAGTCATATCCGACTCTTTGCGACCCCATGAATTGCAGCACACCAGGCCTCCCTGGCCAACACCAACACCTGGATTTCACTGAGACTCACGTCCATTGAGTCAGTGATGCCATCCAGCCATCTCATCCTCTGTCATCCCCTTCTCCTCTTGCCCCCAATCCCTCCCAGAATCAGAGTCTTCTCCAATGAGTCGACTCTTCGCATGAGATGGCCAAAGTACTGGAGTTTCAGCTTGAGCATCATTCCTTCCAAAGAAATCCCAGGGCTGATCTCCTTCAGAATGGACTGGTTGGATCTCCTTGCAGTCCAAGGGACTTTCAAGAGTCTTCTCCAACACCACAGTTCAAAAGCATCAATTCTTCGGCGCTCAGCCTTCTTCACAGTCCAACTCTCACATCCATACATGACCACAGGAAAAAACATAGCCTTGACTAGATGAACCTTTGTTGGCAAAGTAATGTCTCTGCTTTTGAATATGCTATCTAGGTTGGTCATAACTTTCCTTCCAAGGAGCAAGCATCTTTTAATTTCATGGCTGCAGTCACCATCTGCAGTGATTTTGGAGCCCAGAAAAATAAAGTCTGACACTGTTTCCACTGTTTCCCCATCTATTTCCCATGAAGTGAAGGGGCCAGATGCCATGATCTTCGTTATCTGAATGCTGAGCTTTAAGCCGACTTTTTCACTCTCCACTTTCACTTTCACTAAGAGGCTTTTCAGTTCCTCTTCACTCTGTGCCATAAGGGTGGTGTCATCTGCATATCTGAGGTTATTGATATTTTTCCCAGCAATCTTGATTCTAGCTTGTGTTTCTTCCAGTCCAGCATTTCTCATAATGTACTCTACATAGAAGTTAAATAAACAGGGTGACAATATACAGCCTTGATGTACTCCTTTTCCTATTTGGAAGCAGTCTGTTGTTCCATGTCCAGTTCTAACTGTTGCTTCCTGACCTGCATACAAATTTCTCAAGAGGCAGGTCACGTGGTCTGCTGTTCCCATCTCTTTCAGAATTTCCTAAAGTTTATTGTGATCCACACAGTCAAAGGCTTTGGCATAGTCAACAAAGCAGAAATAGGTGTTTTTCTGGAACTCTCTTGCCTTTTCCATGATCCAGTACATCATGGAATTTGAGATCTGGTTCCTCTGCCTTTTCTAAAACCAGCTTGAACATCAGGAAATTCATGGTTCACATATTGCTGAAGCCTGGCTTGGAGAATTTTGAGCATTACTTTACTAGCATGTGAAAAGAAGAGAAGCAAAAAGCAAAGGAGAAAAGAAAAGATATAAACATCTGAATGCAGAGTTCAAAGGATAGCAAGAAGAGATAAGAAAGCTTTCTTCAGCGATGAATGCAAATAAATAGAGGAAAACAACAGAATGGGAAAGACTAGGGATCTCATCAAGAAAATCGGAGATATCAAAGGAACATTTCATGCAAAGATGGGCTCGATAAAGGACAGAAATGGTATGGACCTAACAGAAGCAGAAGATATTAAGAAAAGGTGGCAAGAATACACAGAAGAACTGTACAAAAAAGATTTTCACGACCCAGATAATCATGATGGTGTGATCACTGACCTAGAGCCAGACATCTTGGAATGTGAAGTTAAGTGGGCTTTAAAAGCATCACTACGAACAAAGCTAGTGGAGGTGATGGAATTCCAGTTGAGCTATTCCAGATCCTGAAATTTGATGCTGTGAAAGTGCTACACTCAATATACCAGCAAATTTGGAAAACTCAGCAGTGGCCACAGGACTGGAAAAGGTCAGTTTTCATTCCAATCCCAAAGAAAGGCAATGCCAAAGAATCCTCAAACTACCGCACGATTACGCTCATCTCACACACTAGCAAAGTAATGCTGAAAATTCTCCAAGCCAGGCTTCAGCAATATGTGAACTGTGAACTTTCTGATGTTCAAGCTGGTTTCAGAAAAGGCAGAGGAACCAGAGATCAAATTGCCAACATCCGCTGGATCATGGAAAAAGCAAGAGAGTTCCAGAAAAACATCTATTTCTGCTTTATTGACTATGCCAAAGCCTTTGACTGTGTGGATCACAATAAACTGTGGAAAATTCTGAAAGAGATGGGAATACCAGACCACCTGATCTGCCTCTTGAGAAATCTGTATGCAGGTCAGGAAGCAACAGTTAGAACTGGACATGGAACAACAGACTGCTTCCAAATAGGCAAAGGAATGTGTCAAGCCTGTATATTGTCACCCTGTTTATTTAACTTATATGCAGAGTACATCATGAGAAATGCTGAACTGGAAGAAACACAAGCTGGAATCAAGATTGCTGGGAGAAATATCAATAACCTCAGATATGCAGATGACTCCAACCTTATGGCAGAGAGTGAAGAGGAACTAAAAAGCCTCTTGATGAAAGTGAAAGTGAGAGTGAAAATGTTGGCTTAAAGCTCAATGTTCAGAAAATGAAGATCATGGCATCCAGTCCCATCACTTCATGGGATGGGGAAACAGTGGAAACAGTGTCAGATTTTATTTTTCTTGGCTCTAAAATCATTGCAGATGGTGACTGCAGCCATGAAATTAAAAGACGCTTACTCCTTGGAAGGAGAGTTTTGACCAACCTAGATAGCATATTCAAAAGCAGAGACATTACTTTGCCAACAAATGTCCATCTAGTCAAGGCTATGTTTTTTCCTGTGGTCATGTATGGATGTGAGAGCTGGACTGTGAAGAAGGCTGAGGGCTGAAGAATTGATGCTTTTGAACTGTGGTGTTGGAGAAGACTCTTGAAAGTCCCTTGGACTGCAAGGAGATCCAACCAGTCCATTCTGAAGGAGATCAGCCCTGGGATTTCTTTGGAAGGAATGGTGCTCAAGCTGAAACTCCAGTACTTTGGCCACCTCATGCGAAGAGTTGACTCATTGGAGAAGACTCTGAAGCTGGGAGGGATTGGGGGCAAGAGGAGAAGGGGATGACAGAGGATGAGATGGCTGGATGGCATCACTGACTCGATGGATATGAGTTTCAGTGAACTCTGGGAGTTGGTGATGGACAGAGAGGCCTCACGATCTGCGATTCATGGGGTCACAAAGAGTCAGACACGACTGAGTGACTGATCTGATCTGATCTTACTAGCTTGTGAGATGTGTGCAATTGTGTGGCAGTTTGAGCATTCTTTCGCATTGCTTTTCTTTGGGATAGGAATGAAAACTGACCTTTTCCAGTCCTGTGGCCCCTGCTGAATTTTCCAAATCTGCTGGCATATTGAGTGCAGCACTTTCACAACATCATCTTTCAGGATCTGGAATAGCTCAATTGGAATTCCATCACCTCCACTGGCTTTGTTCATAGTGATGCTTTCTAAGGCCCACTTGACTTCACATTCTAGGATGTCTGGCTATAGGTAATATATTATTATTAAGTATAATCACATGCTAACAGTTAGATCTGCATAACCTGTCCATCTTCTCACTGAAAGACTGTACTCTTTGACCGAAATTTCTCCACTTTCCCCATTCCCTAGACCTTTAACTACCATTCTACTTTTTCTATAAGCTCAGCTTTTCTAAGATTCCACATATAAGGGATATCATACAGCATTTTTCTTTTTCTCTCTGACATATTTCCCTTAGCATAATGTCCTCTAGGTCCAACTATGTTGATGAAAAAAGAAAGATTTCCTTTTTTTCTCATGGCTGAATAACATTCCATTGTATGTATATGTACTACATCTTCCTTACCCATTCATCTACTGATGCACTCTTAGGGTGTTTTCATATCATGGCTAGTGTAATAATGCTTCAGTGAAAGGGGACAGCAAATATCTCTTCAAGATCTTGTTTTTATTTCCCTTACATTTATACCCAGAAGTGGGATTACTGAATCCTATGTTATTCTATTTTTAATTTTTTGGAGGACCTTCATACTGTTTTCCACAGTGGTTGCACAAACATACAAGGGTTTTCTTTTCTCTTTACTCCCTTTTGATAACAGCCTTTCTAACAGATATGAGATAGTATCTCAAGGTTTTGATTTGCATTGCCTTGATGATTAGTGACACTTAGTATTTTTGTGTATCTGTTTGCCATATGTAGGTCTTCTTTTGAAAAAAAAAAAAAAAAAACTCAGCTCCTCGATCCATTATTTAATCAGATTATTTGCTATTTGGTGCTCTTGGTTTCGTCGTTTTATTGTTCAGTCGTGTCCAATTATTTGTGACCCCATGGACTGTAGCACACCAGGATTCCCTGTCCTATACCATCTCCTGGGCTTTGCTCAAACTCATGTCCATTGAGTTAGTGATGCTATCCAACCATTTCATCCTCTGTCACTCCTTTTTCCTCCTGCCCTCAATCTTTCCCAACATCGGGCTTTTCCCCCAAGGTCTTTGCAGCAGATGGCCAAAGTATTGGAGCTTTAGCTTCAGCATCAGTCTTTCCAAAGAATATTCAGGATTGCTTTCCTATAGGATTGACTGGTTTGATATCCTTGCTGTTCAAGTGACTCACAAAAGTCTTCTCAACCACCACAGTTCAAAAGCATCAATTCTTTGGTGCTCATTCCTTATACATTTTGAATATTACTTTATCAGATATATGGATTACAAATATCATCTCCCATTCTGTAGGTTTCCTTTTCATTGTGTTCATGGCTTGCAGAAGCATTTTAGTTTCACTTGTACATTTTTGCATGTTACCTTTGCTTTTGGTTTCAAATCAAATAAAATGATTCAATTCCATGAATGACATCAAAGAGTTTGCCCACTACGTTTTCCTCCAGGAAATTTATGTTTTCAGGTTTTTAACGAAGTTTTTAATCCATTTTAAGTTGACTTTTGTGTGTCATGTAAGATAAGGATACAGGTTCTTTCTTTTGCTCCTGGCTGCCCAATTTTCCCAACACCATTTATTTCTCCCTGAAACATACTAGTTAATGTATAGAAATGCAAGAGATTTTTCTAAACTAATGTTGTACCATGCAAACTTTTTAAATTTGCTCATTTGTTCCCTAAGTTTTTGGCTGAAGTCTTTAATGTTTCCTATATATTTTATCAGGTCATCTGCAAAAAAGACAAATGTAATTTTTCTTTTCCAATTTGAATGTCTTTTATTTATTTTTCTTGCATAATTACTCTGGAAAGACTTCAAGTGATGAGAGGAAGCAATCTTGCCTTGTTCCTCCTAGAGAAGAAGCTCTCAGCATTTTACTGTTGAGTACCATCTTGCTATGATTTTTCCAGTAGTCTTGTATGGATGTGAGAGTTAGACTTTAAAGAAAGCTGAATGCCAAAGAATTGATGCTTTTGAACCATGGTGTTGGAGAAGACTCTTGAGAGTCCCTTGGACAGCAAGGAGATCAAACTAGTCAATCCTAAAGGAAATAAACCCTGAATATGCATTAGAAGGACTGATGCTGAAGCTCCAATACTTCGGCCATCTGATGCAAAGAACTGACTCATTGGAAAAGTCCCTGATGATGGGAAAGATTGAAGGCAGGAGAAGAAGGGAGCAACAGAGGATGAGATGCTTGGATGGCATCACTGACTCAATAGACATGAGTTTGAGCAAGGCCCAGGAGTTGGTGATGGACAGGGAAGCCTGGTGTGCTGCAGTCCTTGAGGTCATAAAGAGTTGGACATGACTGAGGGACTGAACAGAACTGAAATGAACCCCCTTGTAGCTCAGTCAGTAAAGAATCTGCCTGCCATTCAAGAGAAACAGGTTCCTTTCTAGGATCTGAAAGGTCCCAAATGGCAACCTACTCCAATATTCTTGCCTGGGAAATCCCATGGACAGAGGAACCTGACAAGTTACAGTCCATAAGGTATCAAGAGTCAGACATGACTTACGAAGTAAACCACCACCACACCACAATATTAGCTGTGAGCATGTCATATTGGGCCTTATTGTGTTGAGGAATAATTATTTTATACTCATTTTGTTGAAGATTTTTGTCATTAAGTTTTGCAGACAGACTGAACACTGTATAATAAAAAAATTAATCAGACCTAAGTCACATGTTTTATTTAAGAGACTGGCTAGTAGTGGTCAGATCAGATCAGATTAGTCACTCAGTCGTGTCCGACTCTTTGCGACCCCATGAATTGCAGCACGCCAGGTCTCCCTGTCCATCACCAACACCTGGAGTTCACTGAGACTCACATCCATAGAGTCAGTGATGCCATCCAGCCATCTCATCCTCTGTCGTCCCCTTCTCCTCTTGCCCCCAATCCCTCCCAGAATCAGAGTCTTCTCCAATGAGTCAACTCTTCACAAGAGGTGGCCAAAGTACTGGAGTTTCAGCTTTAACATCATTCCCTCCAAAGAAATCCCAGGGCTGATCTCCTTTAGAATGGACTGGTTGGATCTCCTTGCAGTCCAAGGGACTCTCAAGAATCTTCTCCAACACCACAGTTCAAAAGTATCAATTCTTTGGTGCTCAGCCTTCTTCACAGTCCAGCTCTCACATCCATGCATGACCACAGGAAAAACCATAGCCTTGACTAGACGAAACTTTGTTGACAAAGTAATGTCTCTGCTTTTGAATATGCTATCTAGGTTGGTCATAACTTTCCTTCCAAGGAGTAAGTGTCTTTTAATTTCATGGCTGCAGTCACCATCTGCAGTGATTTTGGAGCCCAGAAAAATAAAGTCTGACACTGTTTCCATTGTTTCCCCATCTATTTCCCATGCAGTGATGGGACCAGATGCCATGATCTTTGTTTTCTGAATGTTGAGCTTTAAGCCGACTTTTTCACTCTCCACTTTCACTTTCATCAAAAGGCGTTTTAGTTCCTCTTCACTTTCTGCCATAAGGATGGTGTCATCTGCATATGTGAGGTTATTGATATTTCTCCCAGCAATCTTGATTCTATTCACCAAAATGTAGGTGACTTTGAGACTGGTAGGTTAGGGTATATTAAATTTAGTTTTAGCCATGTTAATCTCAAGACATCTGTTATATATCAAAGAAGAAATGGCAAACATACAATTAGATAAATTCAGCTGGAGTTCTTGATAAAGATGAGGACAGGAAATATATATCCAAAATAATCTCTTCTCTAATTTTGTATGAAATCCTCTACAGTAGTACTTGAGGTTCTGTATATATTTCAAGTGCAATCTAAAATATCAGACCATATTTTGAGGGAAAGATTTAGTTGATAAGTTCATAATTTCCTATTTTAATTTTAAACTATTTTGTCATTTTAAAGGCTTTCTGTATGATACAACTCAACACTGAAAAATATTCTAAATTTTCCCCCATATACTTCATATATAATAAAGCAGATGATTCCTAAATCTGTGTTATACAGGAATATGTGGAAACAATAACCAGGTAAACCTTAATATTTTCATACAAATCAAATTCATATATATTTTTAATGTTCTGTTAGATTTTGATTCTAATTTCATTGATATTTCAGTTCAAAATGGGTGCATATATTTACTATAAATTCTACCAGAAGTAATTCATATTATAGAATATAGTCATGATCCTTTAAATAGTAAAAGAAATCTAATGACTAAATCATATGAAGATTTTTGTACCACTTCCAAATATTATACCTCATTTCTGCGCTGCATTTCAAATGAGGATTCCAAATCATGATGGAATATGCACCGTATGAAAATAATGTGGATATGTTGATTGCCTTGCTAGCTGAATACGGTCCATTTACAGTCTGCCTTACAATTCAATGCATTTTCCATGGAATTTACTGTGTTATAACTCAGCATTAAGCTCTTGGATTTTATCAAGTATCATCAGAAAAATCATCCATATGAAAATCATTCTTCATAGTATATAGTACCACCATTTCTTCTACAACAGAAATGTGAAAATGTCAGTTTTCAGTTTTTTTCATTTAATCTCTAAAAGCTCTTTAAGAGAAACCACCAACAAACAAATCTAACCCAATAATTTGAAATCTGCTGGGTAGATTTAATGTCTCGCTAAACTGTTTTGGGTTTCCCTGGTGGCTCAGTGGTAACCCTGCCACTTAAAGAATCTGCTTGTCAAAGGCTTCATGGAATAACCCGGCTGTGACTGGTACTAGAACTGTTCTTGAAATTTAATTTCTCCATCTTCTGTCTCTCAGGCTAGACTCTTCTCACTCCTGTCCATGAGTTTCTCATAAGCAGCATTCCTCAAGCGTCTGTACCATATGAGAAATGCCAAAAGAGGTGAAGCTCCACATGGCATACCCTGAAGTGAGAGGCTTCAAAAACCATTCCCCACAGCCAGAGTTGAAATCAAAGGTGAGCATTCAGGGCATTCAGTTCACTGGGAATGACCTTTCCTGGCTACAAACACAAGTCATCCAGGCTAGTAGGCTGGCTTGGTTACTAGAGTGGCATTGTGTCTTTTCAGCATTTTAGGTGTCTGTTAGTTCTGGCCACCCAGTAGACAGTTAAGAGTTTACAGAAGAACAGACAAATGAAGTAACTGATTTTCCCAGATACACAAACTAGTCCATCACACCTTGCCTCCTTCTCTTCCTAGCCATTCTATTGAAGAAGTACCTGCCCAGTCAATCCTCTTCTTTATTTTGTAGTACATTCCCTGCCATGCTGTTTGGATTTGCCACATATCTAAATACCAGGTTTCAGAAAAAAATAGGAGTCAAAATTATATACACAGAATTAGGACCATGTTGTTATTGTTCAGTTGCTAAGTCATGTCTGATTCTTTGCAACCCCGTGGACTGCGGTGTGCCAGTCCTTCCCTGTTCTTCACTGTCTCCCAGAGTTTGCTCAAACTCCTGTCTATTGAGTCAATGATGCCATGCAACCATCTCATCCTCTCTCACCCCCTTCTCCTCCTGCCTTCAACCTTTCCCAGCATCAGGGTCTTTTCCAATGAGTCAGTGTTTCACATTGGGTGACCAAAGTATTGGAGCTTCAGCATCAGTCTTTTCAATGAATATTCAGGGTTGATTTCCTTTAGGATTGATTGGTTTGGTCTCCTTGAAGTCCAAGGGACTCTCAAGAGTCTTCTCTACCACCGCAGTTCAAAAGCATCAATTCTTTGGCAATCATCCAAATACATCAATAAAATAGGCTTCAAGCTCTCATCATTTTCTGTGTGGAACATTAATTTCAGCTACTTTGCCTGGTAAAGAGGTCATCCACAGTCTAGGAATAACCTATAATATCTTCTTAAATAACATTACTACACCCAGCAATTCCCTGGTGGTCCAGTGTTTAGGACTCTGAGCTTCTATTGAAGGTGGGCAGGTTCAGTCCTGGGTGGGGGAACTAGGGTCCTGCAGGCAGTGTGGCCAAAACCAAAAACTTATTACTACCTCCTATATTTCAACACCACAAAACTAGCAAATCCTTTTCAGAAGCATCATGTTTTCATGCTTCTCTCCCTTGCTATTCATCACTCAGAGTGTTTCTCTCTCCTTTCTAGGTGTGAAAAACACTACTAAAGCTCTAGGTTAAAAGTTGTTACTTTCTTTATGAAGTATTCTCTCACTTCATTAGAAAGAGTCACTCAGGCCACTTGTGATATTCATATCCTATTTATAAGTCTCCTCTTTTATTTTTTTCCATCCTCATATGCAATTTTTGCACGTCTGAGAACTTCCTACGGCTACAATACATTTATTTTGATATTAATACTGTGCTAACTCACTGGAAAAATCCATCTCGATAAAAAGGAAGGAGAGGAGGAAGAGTGAATGAGTCAGGGTGGGAGGATGGAAGGACAGAGAAGATGAAAAATTCCTTAAACTTCCCCAGAAACACCCAGTGGTCACAGGCAGGATCTGTGTATGTACTATCTCATTCGCATACATGTTTAAGTCTGTCATCTTTTCACTCAAGAAGGTCTTACAGAACATACTTCTGGCCTTACAGGTAAGGAGAGTCACCCTCTGCATTTCCCAAATTCCCCATACAGTGGAAAATATGGCCATCACAGGAAATTCCAGCCTCCATTCCAGGACAGGGATGAACAAGACTGCAGAATGCTGGGAACTAAAGGTCATTACACATATAGCAGGATGTCCTGGATGCAATGTTTTTTAATTAATTAATTAATTTTAATTGGAGGATAATTACTTTACATTATTGTGATAGTTTTGCTGTACATTAATGTGAATCGGCCATAGGCATACATGTCTCCCTTCCATCCTGTACATTATTTTTTAATCTCCTGAGCAATGCAGCCATGTGAATGTCTGCAGCAAGAGTACACTAGATGGCCTAGTCCTTTGTCTGTGTGTAATTATCATGCATGCATGCTCGCAGAAACATATAGACACACATACACACAAAGCCTCTGCACACACCAGCTCTTGCTATCTCAAGAAATGACACTTACAGATATGGCTGTGATCTGCCACATGGCTATTCTGAGGCATCTATTCCTGACCTGCTTTTCCTAGTCTCCTCTCTACTCTGAGCTCTACAGGGTCACTTATCTCAGACTGAGTGTTCAAGTGTTTCCCTTTTGTGTAGCAGAAATTCTGTTATACCCAGTATACTCAGCTCGGCAGGCCTTTTCTGGCTGAATTTCCCTGCTATATCCTGACTTATCCATTTTGTCTATTCCACTCAAATGGTACCAGTTTCCTCTCTGAATTAACCCAAGATTTCAGGTAGAGACTTGGACACCCCATCACGACCACTCCTACCATACTGACTGGCCAGTCTCAAACTTCTGAAAATCTGATTTTCCTCCTACACCCCTCAGATAAAGATGACACTGTCTTGCTATCTCTACCTTCAGTAATCCTGTGTTTCAATCTAACTTTTATTAAAGTTTGCTTTAGAAATTACCTCACCTGCTCCTTAGCTCATTGTAAGCAATAAATAACTGACCAAAGAATTAATAATGTTAGTTAGTTAGTGCTAGTCACTCAGTCATGTCTGACCCTTTGCAACCCTATAGACTGTAGCCCTCCAGGCTCCTCTGTCTATAGGATTCTTCTGGCAGGAATCCTGGAGTGGGTTGCCATTTCCTCCTCCAGGGGATCTTCCTGAGCCAGGGGTTGAACCCGTCCCTCACACTGCAGGCAGACTCTTTGCCATTTGAGCCACCAAACATTAGAGTCTAGTAATTTACCCTCATGGCTGCATTTTAACTTCTCTTGACACCACCTTTTTTACCAGATTTCCCAATATCGATAGATTAAACTCCAAATTCCTTTGCAGGGCACACAGGGTCACTTCCCACTGAGCATGGTTTACAATTCTTGCTTCATCTTTTGAAGCCCCCGTACAATAGCAAGCACTCTTTTTTCTTCCAGTAACTGTCACTCAGTGAGAGCTCATTTTATTCTCCAGGACTATGACTTTCCTCAGACAGAACTTTTATAAAACCTTTCTGTAGAAATACTTTTTAAAAAAATGTACTTCTTTGTAATTGGATGATAATTGCTTTGGTTGTGTTGGTTTCTGCTATATATCAACATGAATCAGCCATATATATACACATGTCTCCTCCCTCCTGAACCTCCTTTCTACCTCCCATCCTTTCCTACCTCTCTAGGCTGTCACAGAGCTTTGGATTTGCATTCCCCCTGCCACGGAGCAAGCTCCCACTGGCGATCTATTTCACATGTGGTAATGTATGTGTTTCAGTGCTACTCTTTCAATTCATCCCACCCTCACCTTCTCCCACTGTGTCCACAAATCTGTCCTTTATGTCTGCATCTCCATTGCTGCCTTGCAAATAGGTTCATCAGTACCAACGTTCTAGATTCCATAATATATATATTTTCTCTTTCTGACTTATTTTACTCTGTATAATGAGTTCTAGGTTCATGAACTTCTTTAGCACTGACTCAAATACATTTCTTTTTTATGACCAAGTAATATTCCACTGTATACATATACCACATTTTGTTTATCCATTGATCTTTGATGGACATTTAGGTTGCTTCCATGTCCTAGCTTTTGGAAGCACTTTTTGTAATGCATTGTCCCAATCCTTCTTACCCCAAACTAGATGTAAGCTCATTGAAATGGGAATTCTGTATTTGGGCTAATCACCAAGAGAGTACCTATCGCATAGTGAGTACTCAAGATTTTAAAAATAAACTGTATATTCATTTCTCATCTTCATGTTATGCCTTTCCTTGACTTCTCAGACAGCCATATCCTGACCTCACAAACATGTCAAATTCTCCTCATGATCCCTGGCCTCTGCATGTGTCTAGCCTAACCCATCACCCTACACAATAATAACAATCCAGCCTCCAAAGGTTATAGGGTTATACAGTCTCCAGTTTACAAATAGAACCACACCATTTAAAAACAATATGGAGAGAGTATAATAGAATTTTACAATACGTGCAAAACAGATAGCCAATGGGAATTCATTGTAGGACTCAGGGAACTCAAACAGGGCTCTGTGACAGGCTGAAGGGTAGGCGGGTGGGTGGGGAGGGAGATGGGAGGGAGGGCTGAAAGGGAGGGAACATGGGTGTACCTATGGCTGATTCTTGTTGATTTATGACAGAAAACCACAAAATCCTGTAAAGTGATTATCCTTCAATTTAAAAAATTTTTAGAAAAGCAATATAAATCAGGAGTTTAAAAATCCGTGTTTTTTTTTTTTTACTCCGTAAGAGAAGGAATAGGGGATTTCCCTCGTGGTCCAATGGTTAAGACTAAACACTTCCATTGCAGGGGATCCAGGATCAATTCCTAATTCAGGAACTAAGATCTCACAAACCACATGGGGCCACCAAAAAGTTTTAAAAAGAGAGAGAGAATAGAATCTCAAAAATACCTTGGGGCAGGCCACAAAGGGATAACCTACTTTTTCAAAGAAATAGAATTAAGTAGCTAATAGGTGGTTCAGGGGTAAAGAATCTGCCTGCCAATGAAGGAGACACAGGAGATGTGGGTTTGAGCCCTGTGTTGGAAAGATACCCTGAAGGAGAAATGGCAACTCACCCCAGTATTCTCACCTGGAGAATCCATGGACAGAGGAGACTGGCGGGCTCTCTTTGCAGTTCATGAAGCTGCAAAGAGTTGGACACAACAGAACAACTAAACAGCAAAAAGCTTTTTCATAGAAGATGATTCCAGGGGAAAGGAAGGCACATTTATTAAGGAGCCCCCAACTCAGGCCACTTAGACATCACAGAGCATAATCAGCCATTTGCGGGTAGGGGGATCACTGGCTGACTTGCTCAGGAGGTGTGAGGGTGACTGTCAGGTTCAGGAAAGAAAAATAAATGAGACGGCACACTCGGCTTCAGGGAGAGCAGACTTCACAAGTCTCCTTTGGGGCATGTACTATCACCTCCTCATGGAAAACAAATGACATCCTGAGGCCACATTTAATCAATGGAAAGGCCACAGCAAGAACCAGGTCTGCCTGTGCCAACAAACCTGTGTTTAACAACTCATTTTCTTGCACCTGCAGAAACACACAAGCAGATGAATCTGCTCTGCTTGAACCACTAGGAATCTTCTCAAGGAAAACAAGACAGACTCTAACTTAATGCACAAGTAATAGGGAGTAAAATTTTTTTCCGAATATGCAAAGTATGGGATTTTGAAAAATAGCTAATAGATTAATTAGCAATGAATTTTATGCAGAAAGTGAGAATGACTTGGATTTGAAACATACAACCATTTTCTTGACTTTGTGTATGCATGTGTGTGTGTGTTATTCGGAAGGAAGTCAGTTTCATATGGGGTCTTCCCTGGTGGCTCAGACGTTAAAGAGTCTGCTGCAATACAGGAGATCTGAGTTTGATCCGTGGGTCTGGAAGATCCCCTGGGGAAGGAAATGGCAACCCCTTCCAGTATTCTTGCCTAGAAAATCCCATGGATGGAGGCACCTGGCAGGCTACAGCCCATAGGGTCACGAAGGGTCACAAAGAGTCAGACATGACTGAGCGACCTCACTCATTCACTCTGGTGGCTCAGCTGATATAGAATCTGCCTGCAATGCAAGAGACCTGGGTTCGATCAATCCCTAGGTTGGGAAGATCCCATGGACAAGGGAGTGGCTACCCACTCCAATATCCTTTCCTGGAGAATTCCATGGACAGAGGAGCCTGGCGGGCTGTAGTCCATGGGGTCACATAGAGTTTAACACGACCGAGAGACTAACACTTTCACTAACACTTTCAGTTTCACTTTGAAAGAAGGCAATTACCAAACAACCGAAGATAGATTCTTTTAGTACTTCTGGAGAAAAAGAAAAAAAAGAAGAAGGTAAAAGATGGTTTCTTCAAGGGAGGTTGGTGAAGAAAAGGATATGCAAAATATTTCATCTTTCGGAGTTCACAAAATGAAGAACTTCTACAGCAAAAATGACAAGAGGGTTCTCTTGGGAATTCCCTTTCTTGTAACCAGAATCTGAAGCTCTCCAGGAAACCTAAGGTTCCCAAAAGAAAAATACTGCATGAACTTTCCTCAGAAATGTTCCCTTTCCTCCTGCTATCTTCCATCTTCATTTTTCTACACTGTGAGGGGTTATTCTTCAGGTGTCCCCATCTCAGTGATTTCAGGGAGAGCCTTCTCAGGACTCAGAACCATCTCTTGGAGCTCCTTTTCTCTTCCATATTCACCCTGCACACTGCATTTAGAATCGTCTGCTGGAAGCTCTCCACACGCTTCACATGACCCTCCTGGCTCCACTTCAACCGCTAACTTTTCTGTGACTGGATACAGACTGAGTTCTGCATTCAAACCCAAGAGCATGGTTAATGGTTATAAAGTCACAAACAGAAGTGGAACGGTCGGGGGGAGGGGCAAGGAAGGAAGAGGGTGGCAAGGATTTTCTTTGCTATTACTAACCAATAGATGAAGGTAGCAGAGAACTAGGATAAAATGAATGCATATGCATACTCTAGTTTTTTTGCTCTCTATTAACTTGTTCCTGAAATTTCTTTTCCATCTTAATATTTCCAACACCATTGTTTCCTTATCTTCTACCTCCAAATATACTCAGATATTCAAATCCAAAAAAATTTTAAATAACTTGTTATCATATCAAGCTATTTTCTTCCATTTCTAATCCTTTTCTTCTAAACTTTCCAAAATGTTAGTTATCTTTATGCCTATAAATCTTTTATGTTTAAATGTATTTTTTTTCATGTTTATCATTATAATACAAAATTCAAAGAGCCAAATATTTCTATGTGGCATTAAAAAAAAAAAAAAAGACCAGTTCTTTTTTCCCCTACTCCCAGCTTCACCTGCAAAGCTTGCCATCATCTAAAGTCAACTTATGCAGTCTCAAGATATTTCTCATTGTTTTTTTTCCCCCAACTCTAACTGCCACATAATAACTGTTACTTAGTTCCCCAATATTAGATAGTGTAGAATACCTTCAAAAATACAAACGAGGGACATGTAGCCCTTCTATATCATTGTACCCTTTGGAGAAGACTCTTGAGAGTCCCTTGGATAAGCAAGGAGATCAAACCAGTCAATCTTAAAGGAAATGAGTCCTGAATATTCTTTGGAAAGACTGATGCTGAAGCTGAAACTCCATTATTTTGGCCACTTGATGTGAAGAACTGAACCATTGGAAAAGACTGTGATGCTGGGAAAGATTGAAGGTAGGAGAAGGGGACGACAGAGGATGAGATGGTTGGATGGCATCACCGACTCGATGCACATGAGCAAGCTCTGGGAGTTGGTGATGGATAGGGAAAGTTGGCATGCTGTAGTCCATGGGGTCACAAAGAGTCAGACATGACTGAGAAACTGAACTGAACTGAACACTTCTCCCAGAAACATATGATCCCTGTGCACCCCTCCCCTAACATTAGTTTAACATTTATGGTTAGGACTTCCCTGGTGGTCCAGTGGTGGGGAGTCTGCTTGCCAATGCAGGTGACATGGGTTCGATCCCTGGTTCAGGCAGATTCCACATGCTTCAGGGCAACTAAAACTATGCCCCTTCACTTCAACTACTGAGCCCACCTGCCTGGAACCTGTGCACTATGGCAGGGTAGGCCACAGCAGTGAGAAGGCAGCACAACAGAGGGTGGCAGCAACTAAAGAAAGTCGGCAAACAGCAACAAAGACCCAGCCCAAAAGTAAGTAATAAATAATTTGTAAACATAATTTTAAATTTTATGGTTTAATACATGTTCAGCACTTGAAACATTTTATTAGTAAAAGTTGTTCAATGCTGATCAATAATGTATGGTTGCATTCCCCTTCTTTTCCATCATCATGTTTTGAAGCTATTAACTCCCTCATCTTTTAACTTAGTTATTTAACTTAATTGTCTATCAATCGAAGGCTGAAGCTGAAGCTCCAATACTTTGGCCACCCGATGAGAAGAACCAACTCATTAGATAAATCTCTGACACTGGGAGAGATCTAAGGCAGGAGAAGAAGGGGCAAGAGAGGACAAGATGGTTGCATGGTATCACCGACTCAATGGACATGAGTTGGACACTCCAGCAAGCTCCTGGAGATGGTGAAGGACAGGGAAGCCTGGCATGCTGCAGTCCATGGGGTCACAATGAGTTGGACACGACTGAGCGACTGAACAGCAATGCCACCCATCAATCATTACTATGAGAATATGAAAATCTTGGTACAGGACTCTCCTAACATGTCACGTCCAAGAGGTAACTGATACATTCCTTTTTTCCTCCTTGGAACAGCCTCTTGAAGAGTCCTTAGCCTTCTTTACTGCATGAGCGGTTTTGTACTTTTTCTGTTTATGCCTGTTATTTTTTTCCCCCAGTAAGTTGACAGTTTATTTAGATAAGGATTGTGCCTCAATTAGCATTTTCTTCCAAGTCCTAGAGAAATGTTTGAATGTGGTAAATATTTTCTTTTAACTAAAGGGATTGGTACAAATTGCATCTTTTCCCAGGCCCTCAGCTGAAACTTGTACCATTACCTTGAATTATGATTTTTTTTATCATTGAAATTCTCACAATTCTTTGAGATACATTCATCACATTTTTGCTTTGTACAAAATCTTATTTCTGGAAGCACCTAATTTACTAGTTAGCAAACACATTTTTTGGTTTGTTTAGGGTAAAATCTTGTAACTAATGAGTACATAATGAGTTGATTTAAAAGAAGAAACAAGAAAGGATAAGTAAGGTATTTCTTTTTGCCGCTAAATTTCAACATTTATTTGGGGAATTTGGTGGGGATCAGTGTAAGAAGTTTTAGAGTAACTGGCAGTGACCCTGTGTAGTTACCTACACTAATATCAGATATTAATAAGTACAGTGGGTAAACTCAAGGAAAACCAGTATTAGCAAACATATCTGTCAAACATATTTCATTTAAAATATTCTTTCTTCAGATAAATTTTTTTCATACTACAGAGATAATCACAAGAAACTTGTTACCCATCCTAGGAAAACACGTGTCATGAAAAGCAAGACCAGGAAAATTCATGTATTTTTGTGAAATAAGACATCTAGCAAAGAACATTCTATCTGTGATCTGTCTGTCAGGAGATTATGAGATATAAACTTTCTAGAGCACTTTGTAAAGTGTTAATCACTAAGGACAAAAACAAAGAACTAGCAAATTCTCCCACATTTACAAAAACACTACTTATTTCTAAACTGTTAATTAAGGAAAGAATGAAAAGCAGATGAACTGAAACTTGACGAATTTTATGTTCCATGTCTGAAATCCTCCAGTTAAAATTGATTATGACTTCTTGCTGAGCCTTATCTTCCTCCAGATGGCAGATAGTATCTCTCTGTGAAATCTGTAAGGCCTGTCACGGCAAAAACCATCAGTGAAAACTCACAAAACTTCAATGCAAGTTCTCTATCCTCTAAAACAGACCAGAATGTGAGTTGAAAATAACAGACCTCATGGGAAGAGGTATTTTCTTTCATTGACGGAGAGTTCACACTTGCTAAAGCCCTTATGAGGCTCCAGGTAACAGGGACAGGGGCAGAGCAGTGGAGATGCTACAGCAGAGGCGCCAGATTTCCGCCAGGGGGCACTCATCTCAGACTCAGCCCTCAGGTGAGTCATGAAGCTCTCTGCACGCATGACCCACATCCCATAAAACAAGAAGGGTGCTCAGTGTGGTGAGATGGGTCCACGGGCAGTGAGGACACTTTCAGTATTTGGCTGTGCCACAGGTGGAGGGATCAGGCAGACGTTGGACCTCAGCTGTCAGGACCAAGGTTTAAGCTGTTAATCCAGAGATAAATTTTTCAGTAGTGATCATGATCAAGTTGCATCCCACTGCACTCTTTTGTCTGCTTTTTGCTTTAAAAAAATAATGCAATTTTATATTAATACAACCCATGGAAAGGTCTCTGAGAGATGCATAAAGAATACACAGTGTACCTCATCAGATTAAGAACCATGAGACCACATTCTTTCCTCATCCTAGGGCCAGCAAGACAATAGCAAAGGCATTTCTATAGTGAGTGAAAAATGCCACCTTGACATATCAGTGAACAAAGGATGTTGCAACCATCAAGCCATCACACTGCAGCCTCCTCAACAGGGAGTGCTGAAGGACACAGGACAGAAACAGGATGCTCTCCATCAGGTCCTCAGCCACAGCAGCCCACCCCCCACCAATGTTGCACCCTGAGGGGACTAAGGATGAGAAAGCACAGGACACTGGCCCTAGACAGCCAGGATGCGTGTCAAAGGAATGACTTGCAATTTCCTATACATAGAAGCGGATAAGGCAATGGCAGCCCACTCCAGTACTCTTGCCTGGAAAATCTCATGGACGGAGGAGCCTGGTCGGCTGCAGTCCATGGGGTCGCTAAGAGTCGGACATGACTGAGCGACTTCACTTTCACTTTTCACTTTCATGCATTGGAGAAGAAAATGACAACCCACTCCATTGTTCTTGCCTGGAGAATCCCAGGGATGGGGGAGCCTGGTAGGCTACCGTCTATGGGGTCACACAGAGTCAGACACGACTGAAGTGACTTAGCATAGCATAGCATAGCATACATAGAAGAGCCCTAAATTCATTAATTCCAGATGTCTAGTTTTCTTTAACGTACAATATTCTCTTGATGCTGAAGCTCCATTATTTTGGCCACCTGATGTGAACTTTCAACTCACTGGAAAAGACCCTGATGTTGGGAAAGATTGAAGTCAGAAGAAGAGGGTGACAGAAGATGAGATGATTCAATGGCATCACAGATTTCAATAGATGTGAATTTGAGCAAACTATGGGAGATATTGAAGGACAGAGAAGCTTGGGGTGTTGCATTCCATGGGCTCACAAAGAGTTGGACATGATTTGGTGACTGAACAACCACCACCACCACAACATTCTTTTGCGGTTCCAACTACCTGGTCTTTGTTGAACAAACCCCTATTTACCCTGGCTCCTCCCTTACCTCTTAGACGGTGCCTCTCAGAGCTGTCTGAGATGCTATCTCCCGGGCTTAAGTCCTCAGTTTTGTCTGCCAGTAAAAAAATAATTCTCCATAATTGAAAAAGATACATGTGCCCAAATGTTCATTAAAGCTTTTTTACAATAAACAGGACATGGAAGCAATCTAGATGTCCATTGACAGGTAAATGGATAAAGAAGTTGTGGTACATATACACAATGGATTATTGCTGCTGCTGCTGCTAAGTCGCTTCAGTCGTGTCCAACTCTGTGCGACCCCACAGACAGAAGCCCACCAGGCTCCCCTGTCCCTGGGATTCTCCAGGGAAGAATACTGGAGTGGGTTGCCATTTCCTTCTCCAACGTATGAAAGTGAAAAGCGAAAGTGAAGTCGCTCAGTCGTGTCCGACTCTTAGCGACCCCATGGACTGGAGCCTACCAGGCTCCTCCGTCCATGGGATTTTCCAGGCAAAAGTACTGGGGTGGGGTGCCATTGCCTTACTCAGCTATAAAAAAGAATGCATTTGAGTCCATTCTAATCAACATGAACGTAGAGCCTATTATACAGAGTGAATTAACTTAGAGAAAGACAAATACGTAATTTATAAAAATAGTATTTGCAGGGCGGCAAAGGAGATTAGGCATAAAGAAAAGACTTTTGGACACAGTGGGAGAGGCGAGGGTGGGACAAATTTAGAGAGTAGCATTGAAACATATACACTACCATATGTGAAAGAGATAGCCAGTGAGATGTATGATGCAGGAAACCTAAAGGTGGTGCTTTGTGACAACTTAGAGGGGTGGAATGCAGAGGGAGGTGAGAGGAAGATTCACAAAGGAGTGGACATGCGTACTATGGCCAATTCATGTTGATGTATGGTAGAAATCATCACAATATTGTATAGAAATTATTCTCTAATTAAAAAATAAATATTAAAGAATAAAATGGTAATTATATGAGGATGATTAAAATGTTAACTAAACCTACTGTGGTAATCATTTCACAAAATATGCTTGTATTACATCATCCCAGCAGTGATGTACACCTTAAACAATGTTACATGTCAAATATGTCTCATTAAAGCTTGGAAAAAATAAAGAATAATCAATTGTGTGGCTTTTAACAACAAGAAAACAAAAAAAATCATAATTCTCAACTTTTAGGTTGTACAGTTTTTTCAGTAGACACTGTTTTCTTAAAACTAGTGGCTCTGTCATGAGAAAATGTGCCTCTTGTATACTCTATTGGTAGGTTTAAAAAACAAACCAAACACTTTCTCTCTAAAAACAAATTACAGAGTTCAGGGTCCCAGATGAGTATTATAAAAACATGTTTAACCCATAAAAAACTGAGATATCATACATCAGTAATAAGACTATTTGCTTCTTTTTTATAGTTTATTTTTTCAAGTACCTTATATTTGACATAAAACATTAAATGATAACTGTAAAAATAAACCATTATCTAGCAATTTTATATGAAAAAATAGGTCCATAAATTCAAATAAAATATAATTAATTGTTATTGCTTCCATTTAATGGATAAAATTTATATGCTATAATTCCATTTTATTTCCATATTTATGCTTTCCTCATAAAAGTGACTTTAAGAGACACACACAGTTACATGAAATACAGCAAAAGATACTAATTAGAAGACAAAAATTTTTGCTTAAAAATGTGCTTTGACTTTGTGTAGGTTTTTCCCTCATCCTGGTTTATTCCTTCCACCTCTTAACTTCTATTCACCTTTCAGGTTGTAGTCAAGATTTGGTACCTCACCTTGTACTGGATATCACACACATTTCTTTTTAAATTTCTATTTCGAATTGGACAATAGTTGATTTACAATGTTGTGTTAGTTTCTGGTGCACAGTAAAGTGATTCAGTTATACATATATCTATTCTTTTTAAATTATTTTCCCATTTAGTTTATTATAGAATATTTAGCAGTTCCCTGTGATATATACAGTAGGTCCTTGTTGAATACCTATTTTAAATACAGAGTATGTATAAGTAAATCCCAAACTTCCAGTTCATCCCTGCCCCCATCTTTCTCCTTAACCACACATATTTCTAAGCCAGAAATCAACACTGTTTCTACCACCTTCTCAGTAAAAACATGCAAAAATTACTAAATGACAAAACATAAAACGTTACGGAAAGCTAGAATTCTAATAAGATAGCCCTTCAGAATTTGGAAGGAGTTTCCAGTAATTATGATTATAAACAGAATGGGTGCACTGGGATGACCCAGAAGGATGGTATGGGGAGGGAGGTGGGAGGGGGGTTCAGGATGGGGAACACATGTACACCCATGGTGGATGCATGTTGATGTATGGCAAAACCAATACAATATTGTAAAGTTAAAAAAATAATAATAATTAAAAATTAAATAAATAAACAGAATGAGAGTGAGCTAGAAACTGAGAAATATATTAGGATCTTCCTCATAGCTGTATGGTTTACTTTTTGGGGGTTTTGGCTTGCTTTAATAATAATTAGTTAGTTTATTTGTTTGTTTGTTGCCTCATCATGCAGCATATGCAGGACCTAATCTTAGTTCCCCAATCAGGGGTTCAAACTGAGCCCCTTGCATTGAAAGAACAGAATCTTAACCAGTGGATCACCAGGGAAGTCCTTGGCTACACAGTTATTAAGGTGTACAACAAAGGGTTGGTAGTTCAAACAGGAAAATGTCAGCCTCTTCTTGCTGAGGATGGGGGTCACTCCCAGGGAGACAGAGACCTTGTTGCTTCAGCCCTCTCTATAGTCATCGCTGCAAAAAGAGATACTCATAGTAATAGCACATCTTTCTAATAAGCACCATCTTTTTTGGCAGAAACAGGAAGGCCTCCACTAGCAGGGCAGGGCAGGAGTTTTAGTTCTGAAGATACTCCATGACATCAAAGTAACAAAAAGCCAGGTGGTGGGAGACTGTTGACCACCCTGGCCTGGGATGAAGGAGCACTGTTCTGCATGAGGCGGAGTCTTGTGGGGGTGCAGAGGCTGCTATAGTTGTGTGAGGATCACCACCTTCTCTGTAAATCTTAGGAAAAAATTCAGCTATCATTCAAATGTCATTCAGAAACACTACTAGAACTAGTAAGTGGTCATCTAATGGGTCCTCAAGTTAAAGCCAATATACTATAATCAGTTTGAGTCTTTAATATCAGCAGCAAACAATCTGGAAAAGAAATTTTAAAATACCACTTACAGTGACCTCCAAACCAGGAAAAAATTAGTAATAAATTAACACAATATTTTTAAGACCTGCACACTGAGAACAGTAAAACACAAAGGGAAATTAAAGGCCTAACCAAAAAAAAAAAAAAAGTATATATATATACTTATATATATATATATATATATACTATGTGTGTATATATATATAGAGAGAGATGTCCTTCATGTACTGAAAGACAATATTTTAAAGATATTTACTGTTCAGATGCCTCTGTAGCTTCAGTGCAATTGAAATCATATTTCCACCTGAATGTTCTGCAGATTCTACCACTTACATAGAAATTGGAAGGACTGAGACTGGCTGATACAATTTAGAAAATAAAGAACAAATAGAGTAACCAATTGATAAAATTCAACATGCATTTACGACAAAAAGTCTCCAGAAAGTGGGCACAGAAAGAACATACCTAAACATAATAAAGGTCATATATGACAAACCCACAGCTAATAATATCATATTTGGTGGTGAAAAGCCAGCAGTGATTTGAGCAGTAGGTTAAGCTAAGAGATTTTATGCCAATGAGATAGCTACCCTTTGCCTTCCAAGAAGATTGTAGTTTGAGCAGTCACATTCAATGGTTCAGATCAGATCAGTCGCTCAGTCGTGTCCGACTCTTTGAGACCCCATGAACTGCAGCATGCCAGGCCTCCCTGTCCATTATCAACTCCCGGAGGTCACTCAGACTCATATTCATCAAGTCAGTGATGCCATCCAGCCATCCCATCCTCTGCCGTCCCCTTCTCCTCCTGCCCTCAATCCCTCCCAGCATCAGAGTCTTCTCCAATAAGTCAACTCTTCGCATGAGGTGGCCAAAATACTGGAGTTTCAGCTTTAGCATCATTCCTTCCAAAGAAATCCCAGGGCTGATCTCCTTCAGAATGGACCGGTTGGATCTCCTTGCAGTCCAAGGGACTCTCAGGAGTCTTCTCCAACACCACAGTTCAAAAGCATCAATTCTTCGGCACTCAGCCTTCTTCACAGTCCAGCTCTCACATCCATACATGACCACAGGAAAGACCATAGCCTTCACTAGACGAACCTTTGTTGGCAAAGTGATGTCTCTGCTTTTGAACATGCTATCTAAGTTGGTCATAACTTTCCTTCCAAGGAGTAAGCGTCTTTTAATTTCATGGCTGCAGTCACCATCTGCAGTGATTTTGGAGCCCAGAAAAATAAAGTCTGACACAGTTTCCACTGTTTTCCCATCTATTTCCCATGTAGTGATGGGACCAGATGCCATGATCTTCGTTTTCTGTATGTTGAGCTTTAAGCCAACCTTTTCACTCTCCACTTTCACTTTCATCAAGAGGCTTTTTAGTTCCTCTTCACTTTCTGCCATAAGGGTAGTGTCATCTGCATATCTGAGGTTATTGATATTTCTCCCAGCAATCTTGATTCCAACTTGTGCTTCTTCCAGTCCAGCATTTCTCATGATGTACTCTGCATATAAGTTAAACAAACATGGTGACAATATACAGCCTTGACGTACTCCTTTTCCTATTTGGAACAAGTTTACAAATGTATTCAGGCTTCACGTTTTCTCTAGGTTACCTGGGACACCCAACATACACTAGTTAGCAGTCAGCAGGTATGTAAAGAGAGTTTATAAGCTCATCTATGGTCCTCTCACCCCCAAAAAACTTTAGCTACTCGCTCAGCCACACTGAAGTGAGTCTGTCCTTTCCAGCCAGAAGGAAGGCATGTGTCTTTGGCCTGAGCTGAGAGTGACAGTTGAGGCAGCAAGATGAGGGCAGCATCCAGGCAAGAAGGTCACAAATTTTCCACTAGCAGTTTTCCTATATATTCACGTCTCAACTTCTTCTGAACTTTAGTTGATTTCTAGAGCACTGAACTTTTTTAAATAGTTTTTTTTTTTCAGTTTTATACTTGTTGTAAGGAATTTGCTCGCTTTCCCCATACTTCCATCCATTACCAGGATTTCAAAACATTTGTTAAATAAAGTGTGGAAAAATATTCATGAACACAAGATAGGTATAAAAAATTATTCAGCAGGAGAAAAATAAAGCCGGAATTATAAATAAAAAATGATAAACTGAACTATTTCAAATTGAAGAATTTTGTTCATTAATAGATATCACTAAGTGAATGAAAAGGAGAAAATATGTGCAACATATTCAACCAAGAACTTACTCAAATACAGTTCTGTCTAATATGATGGCAGCAGAAGGGCAGCCCCATCAGCATGTCCCTGCTGAAGGAGGGAAGGCTCTGTTTGCAGCACTCTGATAATCACACCTGGATGTTAAGTTTTGCCTTTAAAAATGGAATGCTAGAAATCCTGATCTACACTGATTTCCTGTCTTGACAGTAATTGTATTGGTCAGGGTTCCCCAGAGAAACAGAACACACACACACACACACACACACAGAGTGGGGGGTGGGAATAGGAGAGATATTAATTGATTTTAATGAATTGGCTCATGTTATTATTCCTGGGTTGGGGAAGATCCCTTGGAGGAGGAAATGGCAACCTGTTCCATTATTCTTGCCAGGATAATCCCAGGGACAGAGGAGTTTGATGAGCTACAGTCCAGGGAATCACAAAAAAGTACGATACGACTTAGTGACTTGGTACACATATGTTATTATGGAGGCAGACATGTCCAAACTTTGAAGGGCAGATGTATGGCAAGAACCACCTTTGCAGTTGAATTTGAAAGGCTGTCTGCTGTCAGAATTCCTTCCTGTTTGGAAAGAGTCAGTCTTTGTTCTATTAAAGCCTTCACTTGAGTGAGTGAGGCTCACCTAACCATGGAGGATAAAATACTTTACTTATCTCTGTTGAATGAGGAGAATGGTGGACAGGGGTGACAAATGTGCTCCTCACTGGAAGCCCAACAATTTACCTACAGTCCTCTAAAGACTTCTGGTCAAAACTTCAGATCAGATCAGATCAGTCGCTCAGTCGTGTCCAACTCTTTGCGACCCCATGAACCGCAGTGCGCCAGGCCTCCCTGTCCATCACCAGCTCCCGGAGGTCACCCAGACTCACACCCATCAAGTCAGTGATGCCATCCAGCCATCTCATCCTCTGTCGTCCCCTTCTCCTCCTGCCCTCAATCTCTCCCAGCATCAGAGTCTTCTCCAATGAGTTAACTCTTCGCATGAGGTGGCCAAAATACTGGAGTTTCAGCTTTAGCATCATTCCTTCTAAAGAAATTCCAGGATTGATCTCCTTCAGAATGGACTGGTTGGATCTCCTTGCAGTCCAAGGGACTCTCAAGAGTCTTCTCCAACACCACAGTTCAAAAGCATCAATTCTTCGGCGTTCAGCCTTCTTCACAGTCCAGCTCTCACATCCATACATGACCACAGGAAAGACCATAGCCTTCACTAGGCGAACCTTTGTTGGTAAAGTAATGTCTCTGCTTTTGAATATGCTATCTAGGTTGGTCATAACTTCCCTTCCAAGGAGCAAGCGTCTTTTAATTTCATGGCTGCAGTCACCATCTGCAGTGATTTTGGAGCCCAGAAAAACAAAGTCTGACACTGTTTCCACTGTTTCCCCATCTATTTCCCATGCAGTGATGGGACCAGATGCCATGATCTTCGTTTTCTGAATGTTGAGCTTTAAGCCAACCTTTTCACTCTCCACTTTCACTTTCATCAAGAGGCTTTTTAGCCCCTCTTCACTTTCTGCCATAAGAGTCGTGTCATCTGCATATCTGAGGTTATTGATATTTCTCCCAGCAATCTTGATTCCAACTTGTGTTTCTTCCAGTCCAGCATTTCTCATGATGTACTCTGCATATAAGTTAAATAAACATGGTGACAATATGCAGCCTTGACGTACTCCTTTTGCTATTTGGAACCAGTCTGTTGTTCCATGACCAGTTCTAACTGTTGCTTCCTGACCTGCATACAGATTTCTTAAGAGGCAGATCGACCTCGCCTTCCCGCGACCGGCGCACAATTAAGAGCGCCCTCGACCTCGCCTTCCCTCGAGCGGCGCACAATTAGAGCGCCCGGCCGGCTGCGTCGCGCACTAAGAGCGCGGCCGCACTAAGAGCGCGGCCGAGAGGAGCTACCCTACGACCGAGGAAGGACGGCGGTGAGGGCCAGCGCACTAAGCACGGCCGAGAAGAGCTACCCCATGTCCGAGGTCAGGAAGGGCGGCGGTGAGGAGAGACCCCTCGTCCAAGGTAAGGTGCGATGGCTGTGCTTCGCTGGTCAAAACTTCAAATACTTTCTAAATAGCATACTAATAATTTTCTTGAAAATGTTACACATTTATCTCCATTACACTTCCCAAGTGGCGCACTTGGTATAGAATCCACCTGCCAAAGCAGGGGATGCAGGTTTGATCCCTGGGGTGGGAAGATCCTGTGGAGCAGGAAATGGCAACCCACTCCAGTATTCTTGCCTGTAAAGTCCCATGGGCAGAGAAGCATGGCGGGCTACAGTGCTTGGGGTCCCAAAGAGTCAGACACAACTTAGCAACTCAACAACAGCACAGTTATAACTACTAAGTAAAAGAATCAGACTCTTGCTTCTTTTCAATACATGGATTATTTTTAAACCTGCTTTCAAGCAAGGTTGTTTTTATAAGTTGCTAAGTGAGAAAATTTTAGAAATGCCAGAGTTTATATTGTATTTAAGTGCATAGGATATGAAACAGCTTGCAACATATGACAACTGCAAGCATTCCTGTCCATAAAACATGTTTTCTTTCCAGCTTATACAGATTAATTTTCTTTCTCAGACCTATTTTTCTGAATAAAATTATCTGGTAATTCAATGTAGAAATACTCTGCATAAATAAGTATATTTTACAGCACAAGTTTATCTTCTGAAAAATTTTTTAGAGTATCCCCATAGGTCCTACAAATAAATAATAGTCCCTTTGTGATAATCACTCTAAAATAGTAGCATATATATGTTATATATTTATATATGTGCATAATACTATATATATAGTATTAGTATATATATATAGTATATACTATATATATATAATACTAATACTAATATAGTATATAGTGTGTGTGTATATATATGGTCCCTGGTAAAGCATCTGTCTACGATGCAGGAGACCCAGGTTCGATTCCTGGGTTGGGAAGATCCCTTGGAGAAGGAAATGGCAATCCACTCCAGTACTACTGCCTGGAAAATCCCATGGACAGAGGAGCCTGGTAGGCTACAGTCCATGGGATCGCAAAGCGTCAGACATGACTGAGCGACTTCACATTCACATTCACATACACACATACACTAGATATATATATATACATACACTATATATATATATATATATATATATATATATATATATATACAATAGATGCCTTCTATACCTCCCTGTTATGGGTTGAACTGTCTCCAAATTTCATATGTTGAAATCCTAATCCTTAGGACCTCAGAATGTGATTTTATTGAAGATATGGACTTTAAAGAGGTAATTAAGTTATGATGAAGTAAGTAGGGTGAGCTCTTAATCCCCCAGTTATGACTGGAGTCACTGTAAGAAAAGGAGATCTGGATACAGACACACAGAAGGATGAATGCAGAAGTAAAGAGAACATGCATGCTGTACTCGGTCATGTCAACTCTTTTGTGAACCCAGGCTCCTCTATCCATGGGATTCTTCAGGCAAGAATACTGGAGTGGGTTGCCATTTCCTCTAGGGGATCTTTCTGACCCAGGGATTGAACCCGCATCTCCTGCATCTCCTACATTGGCAGGTGGATTCTTTACCACTGTTTCACCTGGGAAGCCCCAAAGAGAAGATAGCCACCTACAAAAGGAGAGCAACCTCAAGAGAAACCAACCCTGCTCATACCTCCATCGAGGGCTTCTAGCCCCTAGTGAGAAGGAGATTTCTCCTGCCACTGAGTCTGTAATGTTTGTTACAGCAACTCCAGCAAATGAATCCCCATCCCCACACCCAACACAGTACAGATTCACATACACCTCAGAAGCTGTATATAACTAGCATCACACTTCTAAAACTCCTACATTATCTTCCTTAGGTTTACTATCATGGAACCTCTGCCTTCCCTTCACAATCTCCCAGCACGCTGTCTTCTGAAATCTGGTGTCCTCAGAAAGTGAGTGAACAATGGTAAAGTCACCACCATTACTCATTTGATAGAGTAGATTTTCAGATATGTTTTAGTGGTACTGGATCCTTGTAGGCTCAGGACAAACAGACATATAAGTGATGGATGAGAGAATAATTTTTCCTGATAATTAGTGACAAGCAGTATAAAAACTCAAAGAATATGAACTCTGTGACTCAGGATAGGATCTCAAATTAATACTCTACTTTCTGGTAAAAAATGATTCCTCAAATTTGTTGGGGTACATAGATAATAGATAGATATATAAATATAGTCAGTATCTTTGCCTTTTAAGACTTTATTTAAAGAGTGGAATACACTTTTGGTTTATTACAGACAAAGGGTATCTTCTGAGCTGTTAGAAGGTACATCTTCATTTATGGAAAAGTTTTCTGATAATGTTAATTGGAATACAATTTTCTACAACTTAATGTATAAGACAGCATTCTGTGCCTAATATTTATCATATCTAATGTTTTTTATTTTTTTTAATCAAGAATCTCTTTTATTGATTATCAGAAACATTACAAACATCTAATATGAACAAATTGTAACATGACAGTATTTAGTTTGAACAATTAATACATTTCAGATATAATATTATACATATTTCAATGTTATTCTCCCCAATCATCCCACCCTCTCCCAGTCCCAGAGTCCAAAAGTCTGGTCTATACCTCAGTGTCTCTTTTGCTGTCTCGTAAATATGGTTATTTTTACCATCTTTCTAAATTCCATATATATGCGTTAGTATACTGTATTTGTGTTTTTGTTTCTGGCTTACTTCACTCTGTATAATAGGCTCCAGTTCCATCCACCTCCTTAGAACTGATTCAAATGTATTCTTTTTAATGGCTGAGTAATACTCCATTGTGTATATGTACCACAGCTTGCTTATCCATTCATCTGTGGATGGACATCTAGGTTGCTTCCACGTTCTGGCTATTGCAAACAGTGCTGCTATGAACATTGGGTTCAGAGAGAAGGGAACCCTCTTGCACTGTTGGTGGGAATGCAAACTGGTACAGCCACTATGGAGAGCAGTCTGGAGATTCCTCAAAAAACTGGGAATAGAACTGTCTAATGTTTTTTAAATCAGTTCAGTCGCTCAGTCGTGTCTGACTCTTTGCAACCCCATGAGCCTAGACAAAGTAACATCTAGTCACATCAAGTATTTACTATGTTATTTTTAACTCTGGCTGTACCAACTCACAATTTTAAAATGACTATTAAATATTGGACACACACATTTTCCCAATACAGTTTAGATTAAAATTCCCATGCTTTCTATACAAATAAAACAGCTTCCTGCCTTTGTGTAACATACCAGCTCATGATTATAAAATGAGGTAAGTGCTTGCTGAACCAAAGTTAAAAAAACAGCTTAAGTGATGGTTTGCATAGTATTCTAATGTATCAATACAGAATACTATGCAAACCATCACTTAAGCTGGGATCCAGTGAAGTATGGAGTAAGAGGAAATTAATATTAGATACAGTTCATAACATAGCTTAAGATCGCTTAATTTTACTCAGGAGCTTGTGTCCAAAGAGTCTATGAACCACCCTCCCCAGCCCCCCTAATTAGGTTTCTCATTTAATGTGTATATTCAGCATCTGTCAAAAATTTCTCTTCCCTGTCAGAAGGTAATCCCATGGACTGTACATGACATCTAACATTTACCACTCTGTTGAATTATTTCAAATGTTTATTTCCTTCTCCTAAGATGTAATGTTCAGATTTTCCCAGTGCAAACACTTTAGGCTGTCCAAGCTGAATTTACAATTGCCCCCTTCCATATCCACCTCCATTTTCACAGTTTCAGTCATCATTTGCCTGTTATGTCATCAACGGCTGTAACCTTATCTCCTGTCAAATTTCTGCTCATTATGTTTAACTGATGCCATAAGACTTTTAAGACCAAGTTTTCTCTTAAAGGTCAAATGCAATTTAACACTAAACTAATACACTGGTAATATCAGAAATGATTTGGGGCTCAAATTTTGATGGTATTAAGAGACTAAAAATGGCATATAGTCTCCAATTGTGACTGACAAGTATACAAATACACTCATGATCCCTGATGGGGAAGATCCCCTGAAGAAAGAAATGGCCACCCACTCCAGTGTTCTTGTCTGGGAAATCCCATGGACAGGCTACAGTCAGTGGGGTTGCAAAGGGTCAGACATGACTGAGCCACTAACACGACACTATTACTGCTAACCTGACAAATGCCAACTGCCGTAACCGTTTGTATAAATATTTGAGAATCTCACTATCCTGATGAGACAATTCCTGTCACCTGCCCTGGGGAGTCACATGCCTGCCCTGAGGAGCCATGCAGCCCTGGGAAGCCACGTGCCTGCCCTGGGGAGTCACATACCCACCCTAGGGAGTCACATGCTCACCATGGGGAGCCATGTGCCCACCCTGAGGAGCCATGTGCCTGCCCTGGGGAGTCACATGCCCACCGTGGGAAGCCATGTGCCCACCCTGAGGAGCCATGTGCCTGCCCTGGGGAGTCACATGCCCACCATGGGGAGCCATGTGCCCACCCTGAGGAGCCATGTGCCTGCCCTGGGGAGTCACATGCCCACCGTGGGAAGCCGTGTGCCTGCCCCGGGCAGTCACATGCCCACCGTGGGGAGCCATGTGCCCACCCCAGGTAGTCACATGCCCTCTCTCAGGAGCCACAAGTGGCCCTAGGGAGCCCTATGCCCTATCTGAGGAGATATGCATTCTCCTGAGAAGCCACTTGATGGCTGGCGAGGCCCTTACTGCAGTGAGGCCCACGAGGGCTGCCAGCAGAGGGAGAGGGGCTTCCAGGAGCCTGTGGCTACAAGTGAGTCCCATGACCCCAAACTGCCCCTTGACCTCCTCTGCCTCCATCCTTTCCACCTCAGAGGCCTCTACTTGGGGAGGACTCTGGAGACATTAGGCTTCAGCCTCCCATTACAGAGTCTAGTGGTGCCAGGCAACCTGCCTCAAGTGTAAGCAGGGCATCTATGCCCACTATCACAGCCCTGCCTGAGCCTGCCATGCCCACGGGACTGGGGCAAAGTGAGGGAAGAGTGTGATCCTTCCAGCGGTCTGGGAGGGCAGTGAGTGGTCTCAGTGGGGCAACGGCCCACCCGCTCCCCTGTGTGCGGTGGCAGGCTCCTTAAGAGTCCAGCAAGGGCACGATTGTGTCCATCTAGAGAAGGGCCACCCCCGCCTCAGAGCCACTCGAGGTCCTGGCCACCAACGTCAAAGCTGCCTAGCCACCCCTGAGGTCTCGGCCCTGGGATGACCCTCGTCCCAGTCAGCTCCTTCCCTGCACCCCAGCTCTGCACTCTGCAGACACCCCCTGGGTGGGAGTCCCCTTTAGAAACAAATGGAGACAATCATACCAACAACAACATCAAGCCAGATTCTGGAAGAACTGAGTGAAACTCAGTCCCTAGCAAACTACTTTAACTATATTACAATTACTGTAATATACCTTGGAGAGGAGCAGAGTTAAGTAAGTTTGGAAAGCAATGTTTTGATTTACTACTGTGACACTCAAAAAAAAAAAAAAAAGTAGTTGGTAAATTTGTTTCTAATTTATATGGTTACCAATTCTGAAAAGCCTTCAAACACATTCTAAAGTAAATACATTGTCAATGGAAGTCAGTTTTCTCACAGCCAGAGAAAGAAGTTGCAAGTAAGAGAGGAAATATTGATCAAAACTCTGAATAAGAGTGCTGAATTAGAGAGAAACCACTATGAAATACCGTTTATTTTAAAAGATGTAGAAAATAAATATGTGTGTGTTGGAGGGGGAAGATTAGTTAGCACAAATGTCTACATTGTAATGAATGTAGATACATGTGTTTCCTCTCTCTGTCCTCTGAGAAGTGTATACCCCAGTTGAAATGAGCTTAGGTACCATTCAAATTTAGTTTTTCAATACCATTGTCCAGTAAAAGGAACCATGATTCTTTGAAGAAACGGTTGGTTCTAGGCAGCAGAAATACAAAGTTAAGCCTGAGGTGCAAAAATAAGGAATTGCTAAAAAGTAAGGGGTTCAATTCAGTCACTCAGTTGTGTCCAACTCTTTGTGAATCCATGAACTGCAGCATGCCAGGCTTCCATGTCCATCACCAACACTCAGAGCATACTCAAACTCATGTCCCTCGCGACAGTGAGGATATCCAACCATCTCATCCTCTGTCGTCCCCTTCTCCTTCCACCTTCAATCTCTCCCAGCATCAGGATATTTTCCAGTGAGTCGGTTCTTCACATCAGGTGGCCAAAGTGTTGAAGTTTCAGCTTCAGCATCAGTCCTTCCTATTAATATTCAGGACTGATTTCCTTTAGGATGAACTGGTTGAATCTCCTTGCAGTCCAAGGGACTTTCAACAGTCTTCTCCAATACCACAGTTCAAAAGCATCAGTTCTTCAGCACTCAACTTTCTTTATAGTCCAACTCTAACATCCATATATGACCCCTGGAAAAACCATAACTTTGACTAGACAGACCTTTGTTGGCAAAGTAATGTCTCTGCTTTTTAATATACTGTCTAGTTTGGACATAGCTTTTCTTCCAAGGAGCAAGCGTCTTTTAATTTCATGGCTGCAGTCACCATCTTCAGTGATTTTGGAGCCCCTAAAAATTAAGTGTCTCAAAAAAATAAGGGGAGTTCTCCCTAAAAGATCTAAATAACCAAATCAAGAATAATATGAGCAACAAAATAAATATGATTGTATTGAATTATAACCAAAAGAATGATTTTCAAAAACAGGTAAGTCTCTCCTGATACTAAAATTACAAAATGAATAAACAGATACAAAGAGATAATTCTATCTTGCCATAGAATTCCAATTAATAAATGTAAAAATAATGAGAGAAATAGCCACCAGTTGAGCACTAGAGTAATAATTGCAGTAATCGAGATCTACAGATGGTTCCTAAAATTAATCAGTAGACTTTAAGTAGAAATAGAATATTTGTTTTGCATAGCCTCAAATGATCTTCTCCCAAATATGTATTAATTACTGTGGCATATTTAACATATGTCTGCAAATTCTTTGATATTTCTTCCACCAGGATGTGAAACTTAGCTCTCTTTTTCTTGAATGTAGCCTGAACTTAATGACTCACATCTAGAAAGCAAAGCATGGCAAGGGAAAAATAATGATCTTAGGATATTCTCTCTTCATAATAACTCCACTCTATTTATGAGAAGATACCAGATAAGCCTAAATAGTGAGATATTCTGCAAAATACCTTCGAATATGTCAAGGCCACAAAAGCCAAGGAACCAGCAGGAAATGTAGTAGATCAGAGGAGAGTAAGGAGAGGATGGCTAAATGCAGTGTGATATCAAGAGTGGGATTCTGACTCAAAGACAGACATGAGTGAGAAAACAAGTGACATTAGAGGCAGTCTGTGATTTAGTTAAGTGAATTGCGCCAATGTCATCTGCTTACTTTTCATAACTGTACCAAGGTCACATCAAAGCTAAGAAAAGGAAATAATAATATTAGGGGACTAAGTGAAGTTTCAATGGGAATTTTTTTGCAGTATTTTTTCCATTTCTCCGATAAATAATATAAATAGTTTCAAAATGTGAAGTTTTTAAAAGTTCAATTATGACATACACAGAGAATGGAATATTATTCAGAAATAAAAAGAAGTAAGCTACTAAGCTACAAAAAGGAATGGAAGAAACTTAAATGCACATGACTAAGTAAAAGATGCCAATCTGAAGGCTACATACCATAAGATTGCAATTCTATGACATTCTGAAAAAAACCCAAACTATAGCCCTGGGATTTCTTTGGAAGGAATGATGCTAAGGCTGAAACTCCAGGATTTTGGGCACCTCATGCGAAGAGTTGACTCATTGGAGAAGACTGATGCTGGGAGGGATTGGGGCAGGAGGAGAAGGGGATGACAGAGGATGAGATGGCTGGATGGCATCACTGACTCGATGGATGTGAGTCTGAGTGACCTTCGGGAATTGGTGATGGACAGGGAGGCTTGGCGTGCTGCACTTCATGGGGTCACAAAGTGTCGGACACGACTGAGTGACTCATCTCATCTGATCTGATAGCTATGCTGAAAGGATCAGAACTTACCAAGGCTTTGAGGGGTGATGGATGAATAGGGGGAAGCACAGGAATTTTTGAGCAATGAAAGTATGCTGTGTGACAATATAATTATGGGTCCAATCATACATTTGTACAAACAATATAATGTACATCACCAAGAGTGAACCCTAAGGAAAATGGTGGTTATGATATGTCCATATAGATTCACCAGCTATGATAATATATCACTCTGGTGGCAGATGTTGATAATACATCAAATGTTACACGTTTGTGAGGCAGAGTGTATATAGGAAATTTCTGTACCTTCCTATGAATTTTGCTGTGAACTTAAAACTGCTCTAAAAACAAATTCTTTAAAAACATTCTAAAAAATAACAAAAATAAAACTTTATTGAACGTAATGAACATTTTAAGTACTATAAATATGGATTGTCCTCATTTAAGCAAATGTTGTAGAAGTTTTTCTTAAATGTAAATATAGGAAGAGACCATAAAGTTCTACTTGCATCCCGTTGTGGCAAGATCTTATTTATGAAGGAATAGAAAAGATGAAAGTCATGCATTGGACAAGGAAATGGCAACCCACTCCAGTGTTCTTGCCTGGAGAATCCCAGGGATGGGGGAGCCTGGTGGGCTGCTGTCTATGGGCTCTCACAGAGTCGGACATGACTGAAGCGACTTAGCAGCAGCAGCAGCAGCAGCAGAAAAAGATGATTATCAAAAAATTAATGGCTAACATTTAAAAATCTTGTTCCTAGGTAAACGGTATAAATAAAGTGCCTACATGATATCCAGTTATACAAAAAGAGTTCCATTTTCATTAATACATCATTGCCCTTTTGAAACAAACCAGCAGTGAACAACATATATTCCTTCAGAAGGGAAAATACAAATTCAAAGACATTATAGATGAGAGGCAGAAGTAAAGATGGTATTCAAATAGAAAACCCAGTGACATATATAAAGGGAAATGTCAAATATGTATGCTAATTTCTATTTATGGATAGCCTCAGATCAGATCAGTCACTCAGTCGTGTCTGACTCTTTGCGACCCTATGAATCACAGCATGCCAGGCCTCCCTGTCCATCACCAACTCCCGGAGGTCACTCAGACTCACATCCATCGAGTCAGTGATGCCATCCAGCCATCTCATCCTCTGTCGTCCCCTTCTCCTCCTGCCCTCAATCCCTCCCAGCATCAGAGTCTTCTCCAATGAGTCAACTCTTTGCATGAGATGGCCAAAATTCTGGAGTTTCAGCTTTAGCATCATTCCTTCCAAAGAAATTCCAGGGCTGATCTCCTTCAGAATGGACTGGTAGGATCTCCTTGCAGTCCAAGGGACTCTCAAGAGTCTTCTCCAACACCACAGTTCAAAAGCATCAATTCTTCGGCGCTCAGCCTTCTTCACAGTCCAGCTCTCACATCCATACATGACCACAGGAAAGACCATAGCCTTGGCTAGGCGAACCTTTGTTGGCAAAGTAATGTCTCTGCTTTTGAATATGTGATCTAGGTTGGTCATAACTTTCCTTCCAAGGACTCAGCATCTTTTAATTTCATGAAGTTGCTAAGTAGCTTCAGTCATGTCTGACTCTGCAACCCCATAAACGGAAGTGGACCCCAGGCTCCTCCTTCCCTGGGATTCTCCAGGCAAAAACACTGGAGTGGGTTGCTATTTCCTTCTCCAAGAATAGAAGTTACTGTGTATTAAATTACTATCAATAATATTTTCATGGGAGAAGGGTCCAGGATGGGGAACACATGTATACCTGTGGCAGATTCATTATGATGTATGGCAAAACCAATACAATATTGTAAAGTTAAATAAAATAAAATTTTAAAAAAATAAATAAAATAAAAAAATAATATTTTCATGTCTTCTAAAAATGTTTGCAAAATTACATGGAAACATGTTTCTCACAGTTACTACAGTGCTTATTAAAACAATTTTTATCTAGGTTGTTAAAAAATACCTTTCAGATACATGTGGGGAAAAAAAGGAATTTCCTTTTTTTAATCATGAAGACATTAGAGTCACTAGAGAAAATAATTGAAGTGGTCTGGCCATCCACATGGGTAGTTCATCAATTCAGTCCGTTGTTTTGGAATAATCTTCACTGAATGAAACCTGGTACACGCTTAGTCTACGTACAGCCTATGTGTGTGTGCATGCTATGTCACTTGGGTCATGTCGACTGTACCACCCTATGGACTGCAGCCCACCAGGCTCCTCTGATCATGGGATTTCCCAGGCAAGAAGACGAGTGGATTGCCATGCCCTCCTCTAGGGGATCTTCCCAACCCAGGATTGAACCTGTGTCTCATATCTGAAGGAAAGCTACATGGCTCAAAATAGCCTAGAATTAAAATTCCCCTCCGTGTCTTTCCCACCATTCTATACAGAATAAAGAACTTTCTCCCCCTAAGAAAGGAATGAACATTAAGATTGATTATGTTCAGCTCCCAGCTGGTCCCGTCTCCAGCCTGTCTCAGGCATTCCTTGCCCCAGTAGTTGTATACCCACTGGGGCAAAATGTATACCTTGCCCCCATAGGTATACATAGAAAATATACATATGTTTTCTATGTATAGGGCTTCCCAGGTGGCTCAGAGGTTAAAGCATCTGCCTGCAATGCAGGAGACCTGGGTTCGATCCCTGGGTCAGGAAGATCCTCTGGAGAAGGAAATGGCAACCCACTCCAGTATTCTTGCCTGGAGAATCCCATGGACAGAGGAGCCTGGTGGGCTACAGTCCACGGGGTCGCAAAGAGTCGGACACGACTGAGCGACTTCACTTTCACTTTCTATGTATCAGATCAGATCAGTCGCTCAGTCGGTCCGACTCTTTGCGACCCCATGAACCGCAGCACGCCAGGCCTCCCTGTCCATCACCAGCTCCCGGAGGTCACTCAGACTCACACCCATCAAGTCAGTGATGCCATGCAGCCATCTCATCCTCTGTCGTCCCCTTCTCCTCCTGCCCTCAATCCCTCCCAGCATCAGAGTCTTCTCCAATAAGTCAACTCTTCGCATGAGGTGGCCAAAATACTGGAGTTTCAGCTTTAGCATCATTCCTTCCAAAGAAATTCCAGGATTGATCTCCTTCAGAATGGACTGGTTGGATCTCCTTGCAGTCCAAGGGACTCTCAAGAGTCTTCTCCAACACCACCGTTCAAAAGCATCAATTCTTCGGCGCTCAGCCTTCTTCACAGTCCAGCTCTCACATCCATACATGACCACAGGAAAGACCATAGCCTCGAATAGATGAACCTTTGTTGGCAAAGTAATGTCTCTGCTTTTGAATATGCTATCTAGGTTGGTCATAACTTTCCTTCCAAGGAGTAAGCGTCTTTTAATTTCATGGCTACAGTCACCATCCGCAGTGATTTTGGAGCCCAGAAAAATAAATTCTGTCACTGTTTCCACTGTTTCTCCATCTATTTCCCATACCTACTGTGATATTGAATGGTTTGCCATTTTTGAGATTGCATCCAAGTACTGTATTTCAGACTCTATTGTTGACCATGATGGCTACTCCATTTCTTCTAAGGTATTCCTTCCTGCAGTGATAGATATAATGGTCATCTGAGTTAAATTTACCCATTTCAATCCATTTTAGTTCACTGATTCTTAGAATGTCGACATTCACTCTTGCCATCTCCTGTTTGACCACTTCCAATTTGCCTTGATTCATGGACCTGACATTCCAAGTTCCTATGCAATATTCTTCTTTACAGCATCGGACCTTGCTTCTATCACCAGTCACATCCACAACTGGGTATTGTTTTTGCTTTGGCTCCATCCCTTCATTCCATCTAGTCAAGGCTATGGTTTTTCCTGTGGTCATGTATGGATGTGAGAGTTCGACTGTGAAGAAGGCTGAGCACTGAAGAATTGATGCTTTTGAACTGTGGTGTTGGAGAAGACTCTTGAGAGTCCCTTGGACTGCAAGAAGATCCAACCAGTCCATTCTGAAGCAGATCAGCCCAGGAATGATGCTCAAGCTGATACTCCAGTACTTTGGCCACCTCATGCAAAGAGTTGACTCATTGGAAAAGACTCTGATGCTGAGACAGATTGGGGGCAAGAGGAGAAGGGGACGACAGAGGATGAGATGGCTGGATGGCATAATTGACTCAATGGACGTGAGTCTCAGTGAAATCCAGGAGTTGGTGTTGGACAGGGAGGCCTGGTGTGCTGCAATTCATGGGGTCGCAAGGAGTCGGACACGACTGAGCAACTGATCTGATCTGATATAATTGAAAACACTAAGAGGGAGATCTTAAATATTCTAGCACAGAAGACATGATATTTATATGATATGATCGAGCTGTTAGCTAATACTATGGTGACAATCATTTTGCAATATACAAATATGTCAAGTCAACACATTGTACATCGTAAACATATACAAGTTTTGCATGTCAATTATATATATAAATAAAATGTTTGCCTCTTGGAAGAAAAGCTATGAAAAATCTAAACAGTGTATTAAAAAGCAGAGACATCACTTTGAAATCAAACTTTGGTATAGTCAAAGCTATGTTTTTTCCAGTAGTCTTGTATGGATGTGAGAGTTGGACCATAAAGAAGGCTGAGCACTTAAGAATTGATTCTTTCAAACTGTGATGTTGGAGAAGACTCCTGAGACTCCCTTGGACTGCAAGGAGATCCAACCAGTCCATTCTAAAGGAAATCAGTCCTGAATGTTCATTGGAAGGACTAATGCTGAAGCTGAAGCTCCAATAATTTGGCCACCTGATGTGAAGAATTGACTCATTGGAAAAGACCCTGATACTGGGAAAGATTGAAGGCAGGAGAAGGAAGCAACAGAGGATGAAATAGTTGTATGGCATCACCAACTCAGTGGACATAAGTTTGAGCCTGGTGTGTTGCAGTTTATGGGGTTGCAAAGAGTTGGTCATGACTTAGTGACTGAACAACAATAATAATAATATATACTTGAAAGCTGTTAAGAGAGGAGATCTTAAATGTTCTCACCACAAAAAGACGTGATAATTATACAGTGTGATGAAAGTGTTAGGTAACGCTATCATGATAATCACTTTGTAATATACAAATATATCAGGTTGATATATTGTACACCTTAAACATGTATAATGTTATATGTCAACTGTATATAAATAAAGGTAGTAAGATAGTTTATGACTCATTCATCTTTATCAAGCACCTGGACCCCAGTTTTCCACTGACATATTTATTTCATCCATTGATCATGCTGAGAAAGGAAATTTGTCTGTATTGTACACCAGTGCACTCCCAGTATATAATAGGCACATACAAATATTGGTACATTGAATGCATTTCTATCTGGCTCTTATCTTCATTCAAATCCTTTCTTCATGGAAAACAAAGCACCTCTTTTATGTCTCACAATGTGGAAAGCTATTCATTAAGAGGTATCACATTTCTTAGCATTTCTAGTACCCCAAATAATGCTCAGCATATTGATGGACAATTTAAATGTTTGTCTTCTAAGTTAATTAAATTTAAAACCCATTGCTCTAGCTTAATATGGATGATCAAAACACTACTAGGGTATTTTCATTTTAATTTGTTTAGACCCTTGAGTAATGAAACTAGGTTTTTTGAGATGCACATGGTGCAATTCTCTTAAAATACTCATAAGTCAATTAAACTGGTGGTAATTAAAATACGTCTTTGTATATCTGTAAAATTCAAACCCATAGTTCACTTTAGTTAAAAATTTCAAGAAATCTGTTAATTCAAATTTGTATAATGATATACTTTTAGGATAGCATTTACCTGATGGTTTTTCACAATTCAAACAGAAATCTGGTTGGCAAATAAGATATGACTGTAGACAATAGAAGACTGAATATCTTCTCCATAGTAAGAAAGATATCAATTGTCTTGAGTGCTGAAGAATTGATGCTTTTGAACTGTGGTGTTGGAGAAGACTCTTGAGAGTCCCTTGGATTGCAAGGAGATCCAACCAGTCCATTCTGAAGGAGATCAGCTCTGGGATTTCTTTGGAAGGAATGATGCTAAAGCTGAAACTCCTGTATTTTGGCCACCTCATGCGAAGAGTTGACTCATTGGAAAAGACTCTGATGCTGGGAGGGATTGGGGGCAGGAGGAGAAGGGGACGACAGAGGATGAGATGGCTGGATGGCATCACTGACTCGATGGATGTGAGTCTGAGTGAACTCCGGGAATTGGTGATGGACAGGGAGGCCTGGCATGCTGCGATTCATGGGGTCGCAAAGAGTCAGACACGACTGAGAAACTGAACTATATGTATACCTACTCTTTTCCTGACTTATTGCAGCAGCTCACTGTCTGACTTCTGCCCTTTCTTCCCTTATTAATGGTGAACTGTTCCTGTAGAATGTCAGTCTCCTTCTTTCTCTGAACCTCACCTTCTCTAGTTCCCTTACCTTACAATATCTACCTGCCTTGGCAGGTGGGTTCTTTTCCATTAACACCACCTGGTAAGCCCATATATAGCCTACAACTTAGGCAATATTCACAAGCAAAGAACATGTTAATTGCTCTGGAGTGAACATAGATTTAATATATTATGATATCAGCTTTGTGTGCGTTAATTGCTCAGCTGTATATTAGAATCAGTCATAAACAACAGACTATTTTGTATTCAACAGTGCACATAGGAAAAATGACTGATTCACAGGCTGACTTTTTCTACGTTACTCACACCAGGGCTTCCCTGGTGGCTCAGTTGGTAAGGAATCCACCTGCAGTGCAGGATCTGCATGAGATGCAGGTTCCATTCCTGTGTTGGGAACATCCCCTGGAGAAGGGCATGGCAACCCACTCCAGTCTTCTTGCCTGGAGAATCCCATGGACAGAGAAGCCTGGCAGGCCACAGTATATAGGGTTGCAAAGAGTCAGACATGACTGAAGCGACTTAGCACGAACAAAGGAGAAGAACTCAGTGTGGAATACTTAGAATATCTGTGCCAATATACTCAGAAGAAAATGTCCCTTTCACTCATAGATAAACATAATCTGACTTATATCATTTGGAACAAATTTTTTTGTCTAATTGCTCACAGGAATTCTTACAGGATGGCCATTCAATTGTGTAGGCTTAGAGATTATCTCCTTCCAAAGTTAAACCCACTCGTTTTTGTTTTGTGTGTGTGTGTGTGTTTTTTTATTTTGCAATGAATAACCATATGATCATTCTAAAGTGTTTTCATGGGAATGCCTGCTGCTGCTGCTGCTAAGTCGCTTCAGTCGTGTCTGACTCTGTGTGAACCCATGGACTACAGCCCACCAGGCTTCTCCATCCATGGGATTCTCCAGGCAAGAACACTGGAGTGGGTTGCCATTTCCTTCTCCAAGGCATGAAAGTGGAAAATGAAAGTGAAGCTCAGTCGTGCCCAACTCTTAGCGACCCCAGGGACTGCAGCCTATGAGGCTCCTCCATCCATGGGATTTTCCAGGCAACAGTACTGGAGTGGGGTGCCATTGCCAGAAGTTAAAGTGAATGTGCATTTAAAATCGAAATGAAAAGGATCAGAGTGTAGAATTACAAAGAATAACAACAGACAATTCACAAAAAGACTTAGTAAGTTATAAATGTATTAAAGCTATTCAGCTTTATTTGAACATTTTGTACTTGAATACATAGGAAGTATAACTTACAAATCTGCAGGAGAATAATAGTCAATGTTGATTCTCAAAATAAAATGATGATTTCTGTTGTAAGTCTTCAATCACTGATAGAAATTATTGGGGTACAGTGTTGAATGTAAGCATTCAAAACAGTGGGGACATTATAAAAGGAATTGTACAATGTACCTATTTGATACATTTGAGATATATTATGTATTAATACTTAAGAAAACTGCTGAAATAGAATTTCTGATAAGAACTGGATGGGGTGTTAGAACATAGAAAGTTAAGATTAAGAATTTCAAGTTAAGCAAATATAATAACTCAAATTTAATTCCATCCTCCATCACTTACAAGATCAGGGAGCTTAGAAAAATCCCTTAACCTCAACACTGCAGTTTTTCTGTTTGTTGAAAATTATAATAAAAATACCTACTTAATAGGGTTAATATGCAAATTAGGTTACCTTTGCTTGCATTCAGTACTACAGGCATATACCATTATAGTCATGATATTGAAAGTCAATTTATTTAAGCTCAAAGAGTTTGTGATTTAATAAAGGATAAAGTAGGAAATCACTTTATTTCAAGTAACTTCTGGCTTAAAATTAGTCTCCAAATGATTAATGCCTGATTTTCTATAATATAAACACACAAACAGAAATACAGTGGATGAGTGTTCATTTGATTAATGTTTTTCATAGTGATCAGTTATCAATGAACTAGCACATCCTAATCTCAGTGCAGCAGTTATGGAATTTTCTTAGTTTGGCATGAAATTCTAAATCTTATATATGAGGGAAATAGTTCTGTTTGTTTAAATGAGCAATCTAAAAATTATATGAATAATAAGGGCTCAGTGTGTATTTTTGAACAGGTAAATGGACTCCCGAGGAGCTCCGAAGACTTGATCAGTTTCTAGGAAGAGGAGAATGAATTTAAGTTTCAAAAACCACAAATCTTCCTTTTCATTCAGTTCTTTCTCTCCTTTGTACTCTTCTCTTCCTTTCATGAGAAATGCAAGCATAAAACTGTTAGGTGGGGCAAAGCAAGAAGGTTGGGGGCACCGTGGGTCAGAGTCTGAGGCAGAGCCCAGGGGAACTTGGCCAGTTTCCTCAAGGACAGATATGGAGTTGAAAGAAAAGCACACAGCACAGAGTCTGCACACAGGGAGAAAGAATCTGAGCGGGGAAGGGAGTGCACGCATGTTACGGTGGGGGCATGGCACTTGGAGTCACATTTAGGATCAGAGCTGGAAAAAGGTCAGCAGGGCACCCATGCAGAAGGGTGACACAGTAAGGGAGAGAGTTGTGAGGAGGAGGTTCTCCCAGGAGGCAGACAGCCCAGTTACCATGGAGACAGCAGCTTTGAAAGTGGGGCCCCAGAATCAGGTCACTGTGGAAGGGAGAGGCATGTACAGGGGCGTCCTTGCCCAGGGTGGCAGGTCCCAGGCAGAGGGATAAGGACATCCTGATGCTGCGAGCCAAACCCAAGGGCAGTGATGAGACTGTATTTGGGAGGAGAAACTCAGAAAGAGGAAAAACTGGAATGAACCTTGTGATTTGGCTCTTAATAGGATATTTCATTGTGAACTCATGGCCTTTGATGTATAGAGATAGATGTAGAAATAAATATGAGTATTTACATGGATGTACAGGTATTTATATGTGTGTGTGGATACATACTTGTACACCCTCTGATACCCACTGAGATGGCTTGGGCTTGGAATAAAACAGCCTATCTAAGTGAGTGTAAGTTGTATTCTACTTAACATCATCCCCCAAAGCAAAAGCAAGACAGAGCTTTTCAGAGAAATTGGTGATTCATAGACTAGGGCAAAGAAAATGCAGAATAACATGGAATATCTTCTGCTAGAAAGAAATGCATTGCTTAATTAAAAATTGAAATATGACAAAGGATATAAAATAATAGGATGCCAAATGCCAAAATCTGAAACAATTTGAGGATCAAATACCTGTATACGAGACAGCAAAAGAGACACTGATGTATAGAACAGTCTTTTGGACTCTGTGGGAGAGAGAGAGGGTGGGATGATTTGGGAGAATGGCATTGAAACATGTATAATATCATATATGAAACGAGTCGTCAGTCCAGGTTCGATGCATGATACTGGATGCCTGGGGCTGGTGCACTGGGACAACCCAGAGGGATGGTATGGGGAGGGAGGAGGGTTCAGGATGGGGAACACATGTATACCTGTGGCAGATTCATATTGATATATGGCAAAACCAATACAATATTGTAAAGCTAAATAATAAAATACAATATAAAAAAATACATAATGATAGTAAGTAAAAGTAGTCCACTAAATAAAAGAGGAAATCACAATCCTAGATATAGTTGAGATTTTAATGCAGTATTGGGAATTATGCAAATACAATGCAACTCTCAGAAAAATGCTTTTTAATTGTGATGGAAGGCATAACTTTGTAGTGGAGACAGACAAGTAGTACCTTATTTAATAAAGTGAGCATGAGGATTTCATCAGTAAGTTGAAATGTAGTGCCAACCTATACATGTAATGAGGTCACAACGACACTTGGATTGAAATTCCTCTGATATTCTTGCCTAAATTACATAGCTTGAATCCAGTCATGGTAAAACATCAGACACATGTGACTTGAGGGACATTGCAAGATAAATTCCCTGTAATATTTAAAAAGAAGCCCAAGAATACTGGAGTGGGTGGCCTATCCCTTCTCTAGGGGATCGTGCAGACCCAGGAATCAAACCAAGGCCTCCTTCATTGCAGGTGGATTCTTTACCAACAGAGCTATCAGGGAAGCCCACAAGATAAATTCCCTGCTATATATATATATATATATATATTTAAATCAAGATCATAAAAAACAAGAAAAACCTGAAGAATTCACCCAAACTGAATAAAACTGAAGAGACAAGACAACAGTGTGCTCCATGACCCACAGCTGTACCCTTTTGAACTAAAATTTGTTCCTGAGACATAAATTCATCCGAGGATCAGGAAGTATTTATGTTAATTAACTGAATTTTAGTTATTTAGGACAACACTCTGTATGTCAAAAATACATACAGAAATAAAGAAGAACGATGAGACATCAGGTCATCAAATTACTCTCATGTGGTTCAGAAGAGACTTATTTCACTGTACTTGCAATTTTTTTGTAAGCTTGAAATTGTTAAGAAGAAAAATTAAAGGTGGAGATAAAAGCAGTTTACTTTTTAAGTATAACTCTTACAACTGAGTTTGAAGTAATTCATGTGGAAACATGAACACAAAAGTACAATTTCATTTATAGAAATGGTTTCAGTCTCCTTCTCTTCTGATAAGATCAGGCGAACAACCATAATATAGTCCAGTAGCTAATAAACTAGGAGAAGGCAATGGCACCCCACTCCAGTACCCTTGCCTGAAAAATCCCATGGATGGAGGAGCCTGGTGGGCTGCAGTCCATGGGGTCGCAAAGAGTCGGACATGACTGAACGACTTTACTTTCACTTTTCACCTTCATGCATTGGAGAAGGAAATGGCAACCCACTCCAGTGTTCTTGCCTGGAGAATCCCAAGGACAGTGGAGCCTGGTGGGCTGCAGTCTATGGGGTCACACAGAGTCGGACACGACTGAAGTGACTTAGCAGTAGCAGCAGCAGCTGATAAACTGATGTTGACTGTTCTTTGCTCTGATTTTCTTAAACTGACTTCATATTCAAGTCATTTTTTAAAACTTTAAACTACATCATTTATAACTGAGATATTTTTGTAAAAATAAATTGTGTGCATATCTTTCCACATTCAGTTTCGCAAAGATACCACTATGTAAGGAGCACTACTTAAGTACAAGCATACAAACACATATATATGATTGCACTTATGCACAAGTGTATCTCACGCATACACTGATACACACAAATTTATGCATAATATACCAATGTACACATGTGGTTTACATATGTGTATATGTGGGCAGGTATGTGTATGCATGAACACATAACATGTTTCCCAAAAAAGTTTGGATTGCATATATTTTTATGAAATTTAATTTTACTTACCAAGTAACAATGTACATAATCCCATACTATTTGTTGTAACATATGTGTCAACTACTATTTAAATCATATTGAGGTTTTATTGCAGATCTTAGTGAAACAGATATACTGAAATCAACATCTTAGCATATTTACAAATGTGTATGTATGTGTGTGGTTGTGTGTGTGGTATATGCATAGAGAAAGAGTAATGGTTTAGACATTAAGTCACATCACATTGCTATGACCCCATGGACTGTAGCCCCTCAGACTCCTCTGTCCCTGGGATTTCCCAGGGAAGAGTACTGGAGTGGGTTGCCATCTCCTTCTCCAGGGGATCTTCCCGACTCAGGGATCAAATCTGGTTCTCCGATATTGCAGACAGATTCTTTACCAACTGAGCCACAAGAAAGCCTATATATATATATATATATATATATATATATATAAACATGCATGGATACATCTTGTAGAATAAATTCTAAGATATTAAATTTCTGGGACAGGAATTTATATGGGTGATGTGTGTGTGTGTGTGTGTGTATACATATACTTATTGCCAAACTGGTATTCAAGAAGTTGTATTCATGAATATTCAAACCAGAAGCACAAGGAACACAGTTTTTTCACATCTTCACCAGTACTGGCTGTTCAGTTCAGTTCAGTTCAGTTCAATTCAGTCACTCAGTCATGTCCAACTCTTTGCAATGCCATGAATCACAGCACGCCAGGCCTCCCTGTCCATCAGCAACTCCCAGAGTCCACCCAAACCCACGTCCATTGAGTCAGGGATGCCATTCAGCCATCTCATCCTCTGTCGTCCCCTTCTCCTCCTGCCCCCCAATCCCTCTCAGCATCAGGGTCTTTTCCAAAAAGTCAACTCTTGGCATGAGGTGGCCAAAGTACTAGAGTTTCAGCTTCAGCATCAGTCCTTCCAGTGAACACCCAGGAATGATCTTCTCTAGGATGGACTGGTTGGATCTCCTTGCAGTCCAAGGGACTCCCAAGAGTCTTCTCCAACACCACAATTCAAAAGCATCAATTATTTGGTGTTCAGCTTTCTTCACAGTCTAACTCTCATATCCATACATGACCACTGGAAAAACCATATCCTTTACTAGATGGACCTTTGTTAGAAAAGTAATGTCTCTACTTTTTAATATGCTGTCTAGGTTGGTCATAAATTTCCTTCCAAAGAGTAAGTGCCATTTAACTTCATGGCTGCATTACCATATGCAGTGATTTTGGAGCCCAGAAAAATAAAGTCTAACACTGTTTCCCCCTGTATTTTTCATGAAGTGATGGGACCAGATGCCATGATCTTAGTTTGCTGAATGTTGAGCTTTAAGCCAACTTTTTCACTCTCCTCTTTCACTTTCATCAAGAGGCTTTTTAGTTCCTCTTCACTTTCTGCCATAAGGGTGGTGTCATCTGCATATCTGAGGTTATTGATATTTCTCCCAGCAATCTTGATTCTAGCTTGTGCTTCTTCCAGTCCAGCATTTCTCATGATGTACTCTCTATATAAGTTAAATAAGCAAGGTGACAATATACGGCCTTGACGTACTCCTTTTCCTATTTGGAACCAGTCTGTTGTTCCATGTCCAGTTCTAACTGTTGCTTCCTGACCTGCATACAAGTTTCTCAAGAGGCAGGTCAAGTGGTCTGGTATTCCCATCTCTTTCAGAATTTTCCACAGTTTATTGTGATCCACACAGTCAAAGGCTTTGGCATAGACAATAAAGCAGAAATAGATGTTTTTCTGGAACATTCTTGCTTTTTCAATGATCCAGCAGATATTGGCAATTTGATCTCTGGTTCCCCTGCTTTTTCTAAAACCAGCTTGAACATCTGGAAGCTCACAGTTCACGTATTGCTGAAGCCTGGCTTGGAGAATTTTGAGCATTACTTTACTAGCGTTTTAAATACTTGCCAAATTAATAGTTGAGGAACACTGCTCAGTATAGTAGTTTTCATTTTTCAATTGTAATAAGTCTGGAACTCTGAATCTTCTGTGTTGCTGTTTAGTTGCTAAAATGAGTCCACCTCTTTAAGACCCCATGAACTGTAGCATGCCTGGCTTCCCTGTCCTTCACTATGTCCCAGAGTTTGCTCAGGTCCCTTGAGTCCGTGATGCCATCCAACCATCTCATCCTCTGTTTTATCCCCTTTTCATCTTGCCCTCAATCTTTTCCAGCATCAGGGTCTTTTCCAATGAGTCCGCTCTTCACAACAGATGGCCAAACTATTGAAGCTTCAGCATCAGTCTTTCAAAAAATATTCAGGGTTCATTTCCTTTATGTTTGACTACTTTAATCTCCTTGCAGTCCAAGGGATTCTTAAAAGTCTTCTCTAGTACCACAGTTCAAAAGCATCAACTCTTCTGTCCTCAGCCTACTTTATGGTCCAACTCTTACATCTGTACATGACTAAAGGAAAAGCCATAGCTTTGACTATACTGACCTTTGTTGGCAAAGTAATATCTTTGCTTTTTAATACGCTGTCTAGGTTGGTCATAGCCTTTCTTCCGAGGTGAAAGCATCTTTTAATTTCATGGCTGCCATCACTATCCATGGTGATTTTGCAGGCTAAGAAAATGAAATCTGTCACTGTTTCCTCTTTTCACCATCTATTTGCCATGAAGTGATGGGACCGGATACCTTGATCTTCCATTTTTGAATGTTGAATTTTAAGCCAGCATTTTCACCTTCAATAAGAGGCTCTTTAGTTTCTCCTCATTTCTGACATTAAATTGGTGTCATCCCCATATCTGAAGTTGTTGATATTTCCCCCGGCAGTCTTGATTCCAGCTTGTAAATCATCCAGCATGGCATTTCACATGATGCACTCTGCATTTAAGTTAAATAAGCAGGGTGACAATACACAGCCTTTACATACTCCTTTCCCAAATTGGAACCAGTCTGTTGTTCCATGTCTGGTTCTAACTGTTGCTTCTTGATCAGCATATGGATTTCACAAAAGGTAGGTCAGGTGGTGTGGTATTTCCATCTCTTTAAGAATTTTCCACAGTTTGGTGATATCTACATAGTCAAAGGTTTTGGCCTAATCTATAAAGCAGAAATAAATGTTTTTCTGGAATTCTGCTTTTTCTATGATCTAATGGATGTTGGCAATTTGCCATCTGGTTCTTCTGCCTTTTCTAAAACCAGCTTGAACATCTGGAAGTTCACGGTTCATGTACTGTTGAAGCCTGGCTTGGAGAATTTTGAGTAATACTTTGCTAGCGAGTGAGTGAGTACAGTTGTGAAGTAGTTTGAACATTCTTTGGCATTGCCTTTTTTGGAGATTGGAATGAAAACTGACCTTTTTTTCAGTCCTGTGGCCACTGCTGAGTTTTCCAAATTTTCTGACATATTGAGTGTAGCATTTTCACAGCATCATCTTTTAGGATTTGAAATAGCTTAACTGGAATTCCATCACCTCCACTAGCTTTGTTTGTAGTGATGCTTCCTTAGGCCCACTTGACTTTGCACTGACTTTGCACAGGATATCTAGCTCTTGGTGAATGATCACACCATTGTGGTTATCTGGGTCATGAAGATCTTTTTTGTATAGTTCTTCTGGGTATTCTTGTCACCTCTTCTTAATATCTTTTGCTTCTCTTGCTGCTGCTGCTAAGTCACTTCAGTCGTGTCCAACTCTGTGCGACCCCATAGACGGCAAATCACCAGGCTCAGCCATCCCTGGGGTTCTCCAGGCAAGAACACTGGAGTTGATTGCCATTTCCTTCTCCTGTTATGCCCATACTATTTCTGTCCTTTATTGTGCCCATCTTTTCATGAAATGTAAAGTCACTTGTCTGAACACTTCATGACAAATAGATTGCGAAACAATGGAAATGGTGACAGATGTTATTTTCTTGGGCTTTATTTTCTTTCAAAATCACTGCAAATGGTGACTGCAGCCATGAAATTAAAAGACATTTGCTCCTTGGAAAAGAGAAGCTATGACCAACCTTGACATAAGTATATTAAAAAGCAGAGACATTACTTCACCAACAAAGGTCTGTTTAGTCAAAGCTATGGTTTTTCCAGTAGTTATGTATGAATGTGAGAGCTGGACTATAAAGAAAGCTGAGCACCCAAGAATTGATGCTTTTAAACTGTGAAGTTGGAGAAGACCCTTGAGTGTCCCTTGGATTGTGAGTTCATCAAACCAATCAATCCAAAAATAAATCAGTATTAATATTCTTTGGAAGGACTGAAGTTGAAGCTCCAATACTTTGGTGACCTGATGTGAAGAATTGACTCATTGGAAAAGACCCTGAAGCTGGGAAAGATTGAAGGCAGGAGAAGGGTATGGCAGAGGTTTAGATGGTTGGATAGCATCATGGACTCGATGGACGTGAGTTTGAGCAAGCTCTGGGAGTTGGTGATGGACAGGGAAGTCTGATGTGCTGCAGTCCATGGGGTCTCAAAGGGTAAGACACAACTGAGTGACTCAACTGACTGATGGGATTGGATGCCATGATCTTAGTTTTCTGAATATGAGTTTTAAGCCAGTTTTTTCCACTTTGCTCTTTCACTTTCATCAAGAGGTTCTTTAGTTCTTCTTTTCTTTCTGCCATAAGTGGGGGTGTCATCTGTACATCTGAGGTTATTGATATTTCTCTTGGCAATGTTGATTCTAGTTTGTGCTTCATCCAGCCTAGCGTTTCTCATGATGTACTTGGCATGCGAGTTAAATAAGCAGGATGACAATATACAGCCTTGACCTACTCCTCTACCAATTTGGAACCAGTTTGTTTTACCATGTCCATTTCAAACTGTTGCTTTTTGATTTCACACACATTTCTCAGGAGGCAGATAAGGTGGTCTGGTATTCCCATTTCTTGAAGAATTTTCCAGTTTGTTGTGATCCACACTGTCAAAGGCTTTAGCATAATCAATGAATGAGAAGTAGTAGTTTTTCTGGAATTCCTTTGCTTTTACTGTGATCCAATAGATGTTAAAACTTTTGATTACTGTATGAACAGGCAAAAGGACAATACATAGTCATAATTTAATCATGTAACTACTTAAAATATTAAATTGCACTGCATCCAATGAATAATTTATTGTTTAAATCCAGTCTTATTAATATTTCTGTCTAAATGGGAAACTGTACAGTGAGAATTTTTATCAATATTGTCTCTGCCCTGAATCCTCCAAGCACTCACTATGCAGTATTGACCCGTTGCTTATTTACTAGTTTTATTAATGGAAAAATTTAATACTAAAATGATGATAGCAATAAAATATAAAAAATACATTTAACTTGAATATATGAAACAGTTAAGAAGTACAAAAAATAGTTCTGTCGAGGGACATTTAGATTGCTTCCATGTCTTTGTTATTGTGAACAATGCTGTTATGAACACAGGGGTGCATGTATCATTTTGGATTATTGTATGGATATATGTTCAGAAATGGGATTGCTGGATCATATGGAAGTTCTATTTTTAGGTTTCTGAGGAACATCCATAGTGGCTGTATCAACTTACATTCCCACCAACAATCTAGGAGGGTTCCTTTTTCACCACATCCTCTCCAGCATTTGTTATTTGTAGAGTTTCTAATGATGGCTATCCTGACTGGTGTAAGGTGTTACTTCATTGTAATTCTTCATTTCTCTAATAATTAGTTTTCTGCTTTCTATGCAAATGCCTCTTCTAACTATACAATGGTGGAGAGTCACTTAGACAAGCTCCCTTACAGCTCTTACAAATCTGGCCTCCAACCTGGGCTCGGCTGAGCCATTGAACATGGGTGAAAGGTTAATATATTACCAGGTCTTTGCTATCTCCAGTACCTTGCACCTAACTGAAGTCTTGTCACTGATGGCATTCCCTGTTTTCATCTTCATTCTTAGAGTTCACAAGCTGGTGTCTCGATAGTTGTCAAATCCCACTACATAGTCTTGAGCTTAAAATCACAAAATACAAGTTATATTCCTTGTTCAAAATTATTCTACCTTTGTCCAAAATGATACCAATTCAGCAGAAAGACATAAAGTTCACACAATTTTGGGGAATGAGAATGAGTCTAAACTGCTCTTGTGAGCAATGGCATGTATTGTCTAGGTTACACAGCCTTTGTGTTTGCTTCGGTAGCATTGGAAAATTAACTAATTCATGATCCCTTATGAATGTGCCATCAGATTATGTTCTAGTTGAAAGAGACTTGCAACAAAAGCTTTACTGAGTTTTTTTTAAAAAGTAACATGTAAACAGAAGAAGATTCAAGGTGAATTATTTTATAGAGTTATATTGCATGTTAAATAATAACAAAGTGCATATCCAGTTTGTATTTTACTGGAGGTAAACATATACCCATCTTAGCCAAATCTTCATTGGCATTTTAAAAAAATCACTAATTTCCATGTGTCTTTTTGTTAACAGGGTATCCTGGGCTACTTAAGATTCTTTTTCAGTGTTAGAGAGTCATTGATATGTTGGTAGCTAGATTTGCTATCATTATGTAATTGCTCTAAAAGAAGTAATTAGATCTTTATTATTTTTTTCAAGCTTTGTTAATATGTAATTGATAATGAGGTGTGCTTTTTAATAGATTTTATATTTTGAGTGCTGCATTGTGTTGGATTTTATAAAATACATTTGAATTTAGGTTGGAATGCTATTATGGAATGTGAGGATCAGATTTTTCCCTTTTAGATGCCTCTATTTATAGTCTTTTTCTATGGCAGATCCTGAGTAGTTAGAAGGGGGCCACTTTGGTGTCTCTAGGAAGGTATATACAGGATGAGAACTCTCCTCAGGCCCTGTGTGAAACAGGCATCCTATTTTGCTATTGAGGAGGTAACTTTCAGCCCCATGTGCATTGTACAGCCCACTGCTTCTAATTGGTTCTATCCTGTCATGTCACACGTTATCCCTGGCATCTGGAGAATCCAGTGCCCCATCAGCCGTCGCCTGGGAATTCTGACAAGGCCAGCCTCTCCACACTGTTTCTGTCTCTGCAACTCAGCAAGGCACCAGGCTGTTGTGAATTCCCAGGTCTAAGTGACAACTTTGTTGCTCTCTGGTCACCAAGTGGTGTCCAACTCTTTGTGACCCCATGGACTGTAGCTGCCAGGCTCCTCGGTCCATGGGATTTTCCAGGCAAGTATACTGGGTGAGTAGTCATTCTCTTCTCCAGGGGGTCTTCCTGACCCAGGGATAAAACTCCTGTCTCCTGCATTGGCAGACAGATGTTTTTCCACGGAGTCACCAAGGAAGCCCTAAGTGATAACTTGGAACCCAGTTAATACTAGGAAGTAATCTGTTGGAATAATAGGAGCACTTCATTGTCTTTTTGTTAGGGTTTACTTCCTGTTGTCTAATGTTTGAAATCTCTTGCTTAAGTTTTTGTTTGTTTTCTCCATTGTGTGTGTGTGTGTGTGTGTGTGTGTGTGTGTGACCAAATGGCAGGTTTTACAGCAGTTAATCCTTAATGGCTAGAAGTAGAAGTCATTTCTGCCCCCCTCCCTTGCTCTCTCTCTTTCTTCACATTGTAATTAAAGGAACAAGTGGGCATTTATAAGGAGAAGGAAAGGACTGACTTTATTATAGCATTAGGATAGAAAGACATAATAAGATAGTTGGTATCATGATATCATAGAAGAAATAAGAGGGGAAGAGTTAGTAACAATAATAACTAACTTATTTAGGCCTCAGTGTTGTGAGGTCAGGCTACGTAGGGGGTGCTAGTGGTAAAGAATCTGCCTGTCAGTGCAGGAGACATAAGAGACATTGGCTTGGTCCCCGAGTCAGGAAAATCACGTGAAGGAGGATGTGGAAACCCACTCCAGTGTTCTTGCCTGGAGAATCCCATGGAGGGAGGAACCTGGAGAGCTAAAGTCCATAGAGCCTTAAAGAGTTGCTGCTGCTGCTAAGTCACTTCAGTCGTGTCCGACTCTATGCGACCCCATAGATGGCAGCCCACCAAGCTCCCCCGTCCCTGGGATTCTCCAGGCAAGAACACTGGAGTGGGTTGTCATTTCCTTCTCCAATGCAAGAAAGTGAAAGTGAAAGTGAAGTCACACAGTAGTCCCCGACTGGTAGTGACCTCATCTACCACAGCCCACCAGGCTTCTCCATCCATGGGACCTTCCAGGCAAGAGTACTGGAGTGGGTTGCCATTGGCTTCTCTTCAAAGTGTTGAACACAACTGAAATGACTTAACTCACATGCATACATGTGGGAGATCAGCTAATATAATGCATATGAATTTTCAAAAAGGGTATTGAGAAAAAAAGGAAGACATTTATTTACAAGACATTAGAAATTTCATATGGCACATAAAAACATAATTTTAACTATGTTGTAAATACATGTGTTTGAATTGAGGAGAAAAGACAGTTTGGTTAAATCAGGGGTACCAGCAAGTGATTACAATGAATCTGTTCCACTTCCTTCCAGTAATTAGTATTTAATCCTTCTAAGTTCAGTGAGTTTCTCAGGCCAATTGCCCTGGCGGCAGCAGCCTCTGTCTCAATCTAAAATGTGAAAGGCTGTGTTGCAATAAATAGATTGTCACATTACTGCATAATGCCAATTTTATTAGCAATTTAGCTTTTATGAAGTGTGCTAATTAGTCACAGTCCATGAGTGTATAAGCCTGCCAGTTGTTTCCAGTGCTGAGTGGAAAGCCCTCGGTGCCAAGGACATTGGCAGAGTAAGCTGTGGAATGAACCCTTGGTGGTTATTATTATTAAAGTTCAGCACAGAGAGGCAGAAGTGAGTGGTATATATTTAGAAATGTGGGGCTTCCCAGGTGACTCAATGGTAAAGAATCTGCCTGCCAAAGCATGAGATGCTAGAGATGTAGGTTTGATCACTGGATCAGGAAGATTCCCTGGAGATGGAAATGGCAACCCACTCCAAGACTCTTTCCTGGAGAATCCTATCGAGAGAGGAGCTTGGCAGGTTACAGTCCATGGGGTCACAAAGAGAGGGACATGACTGAACACGCACATATATAATATAATGTTATGTAAAACATGAAAATGCATTTAGTCAGATATGGATACATGTTATTGTAGATTCATGAAGAGAGTGATGGACTTTCCCTGAGAAAAATGGGGTTTCATAGCTCACAAAAACTTTTAAATTTAACTTTTAAGCCATATCTATGAGCTCGGTATTATTATTCATATTTCATGTCAGAAAACTGAATCCAAAAAGTTATGAATAAGTTGTAAAGCTAGATGAGTAATAAATGGGCTTCCCAGGTGGCACAGTGGTATAGAATTTGCCTGTCAATGCAGGCAATGCACTACACACAGGTTCCATCCCTGGATCAGGAAGATCTCCTGGAGGAGGAAATGGCAACCCACTCCAGTAATCTTGCCTGGAAAATCCCATGGACAGAGGAGCCTGTAGGCTACATTCATGGGGTTGCAAAGAGTAAGACACCACTGAGTGACTGAGCATTCACACACACAACTAATAAATAAGCCACTACATAAATTAAACCTTTCTTATTCTAAGTTTTCCAATCTTACCACTTAACATATAATGCCCTTGGGGAGAAAGGAATTAAAGCAGCTGGCTTGTAATCTGTTTTGTTTTTGTTTTTTGTTTTTTTTTTCCAGTTATGGGGAAGGGATGCTATCGGGAAAAGAAAGAAAGGTTCCATTCTGATGTCCTTGTTTTTTGTTGTTGTTCAGCCACTCATTCGTGTCCGACTCTTTGTGACCTCATGAACTACATCATGCCAGGCTCCCACATCCTTTATTATCTCCTGGAGTTTGCTCAAATTCATGCCCACTGAGTCAGTGATGCCATCCCACTATCTCATCCTCTGTTGCCCACTTCTTCTTTTGCCTTCAATCTTTCCCAACATCAGGATCTTTTTCAGCGAATCAGCTCTTCGCATCAGGTGACCAAACTATCGAGGCTTCAGCTTAGGCATCAGTGCTTCCTATGAATATTCAGGGTTGATTTCCTTTAAGATGTCCTTGTAAGCATATTGATAACTGCCTTTCTGATAAAAAGAGGAATGGTATTTGCCAGAAGAAGAACCTTTATCTGTGGAAACCTCCTAGTAGAATATTCCTAGTTTGTAATCAGTTATGACAGGCAATCCTAAAACCTGTGGATTTATGAGTCATGATTCTGTAGAAAATTTCAAGTAGGATATTAGGATATCTAGAACCCTGGGTATAAAAATGAGGTGTTTCATAGCCTGAATTCTCTAGGTGGTTTCTGACAAACCTCACTTAGAGATGGTGTCTACCACTGTGGGCTGCAGGGTGTCTGATGAAGGAAGAAAAGTCACCAGAAGTCACATGGCGTAATTCACCCCCTGCCATCCCCCCACTTTTTCACAACCTCTTGTTCCTTGTGTCATTGAAATTTTGGTTAAGTTTTACCCTAAGTAAGTTCTACCCTAAGTTCTACCTAAGTAAGAGTTCTGATTTACAGGTTGTATTTTGTGATTTAATTATTTGCTAATATTTTGCCTTATGTGGCAGGATGGGAGTTTGCACATGTGGTTAAGATGAGGATGTTAGGATGTGGAACTTATCCTGGATTTTGGAGTGATAAGGAACAATATGATCATGAGGGTCTTCATAAAAGGGAATCAAAGAAGATGTCATGATGGAAGCAGAGTCCTTGTGATATGATTATGGACTTTGAATATGAATGGTGCCAGAAAACAAGGAATGAGGCAGCCTCTAGAACTTGGGAAAAGGCAAAGAAACAAACTCTTCCTCATAGCGTCAGAGTTTTACTATCAAGACTTTTGACTTAGGAGCATAAGAGAGTAAGTTTGTATTGGTTTAAGCCACTGCTTTTGTGACCTTTTTTGACCTTTTTTATACATCAGAAATAGGAGTCTAACTTGGAAAGAAGAAATGACAACTTACTCCAATATTCTTGCCTGAGAAAATCCCATGGACAGTGGAGCCTGGCGGGCAACAATCCATGTGGTCACAGAGAGTCGGACATGATTGAAGCCACTGAGCAATAGGAATATAATGCAGGTGTGTGTTGATTTTGATAATTCCATGGGTCTGAACTAAGCCCACTTTTCTTCTGGCTTAAATTGGCCAGGCTAAGTGAAACTTTGGAATTTTCTGAGCTTCCTTCTGTAGTAAACATTAATCACTACAGAATTTCAGGATGACAAAAGAAAGAACACAGGCAGGAGTTGGATGTTCACTAACTTTCTTCAATGATGCTCCTTATGGACAACTGGTAAAGATGTTGTCTAGGGGTTAACAGATTATTGAAAAATAAGCAATATGGTTCTTCTTGTTGCCTCGGGTGTAGTTGTTCCTGAACAGGAACAACAAAAAGTCAGGGAGAACTGATATGCCATCAAGAACCTGGACAAATCTTATTCAGCTTATAATTTAGGTGTACAACCAAGCACAGTGTGCATTCTCATGGAATGGAAATAAACTCAGGAGGAGTTAGGGACCAGAGGTACCCATATGACATGTATCAGCTGGTTGATGAATCTAAGTAAAATAGAAGACCCAACCCAATCTGTCAACTTTCTGGGAATTATATAGACTGAATTAAATGAACATATTCTTCAAATTGTGAGAAATACTTTGTTGTCTCTCCTAGACCTGGTCAACACACAAGGAGCCCAGAAAGTACTCAGGTTTTTTTTTTTTTTTCACATTTTGAAGAAAGTGTATTTTTCAATAGGAAAAAAAAATTCTGACAAAGCAACAACAACAAAAATAACCCAAAAGAACTCTTCAGGAATCTTGAAGAAAAATAGCATTAAGAGATTTATGGAGCACAGTGCCCAAATCAATCCAGCAAAGCCTTTGTGATCCACCTGGGTGGTTGATACACATGTAAGTTCAGCTGCAGTATCATGGGTCAGAGTTTTTGACATGAATTGAATTGGGCTATTCAGGGAATGCCACTCGGGATTTTCACTCCAAAGTTGTTTGAGGAAGCCAATGTTAATAGTCCCAGTGAAATAAGATTGCTAGAGATTTATTGAGTGTCAAGTCAAAACTAGACTATGGGGACTTGTCAGGTGGTCCAGTGGTTAAAACTTTACCTTCCAATGCAGAGGGTGCAGGTTCTACCCTTGATTGGAGAGCTAAGATTCCACACGTCACAGGGCCAAGAAACCAGAACATAAAACAAAAACAATACTGTAACCCATTCTATAAAGACTTTTAAAGAATGCGGCACATCAAAAAGTCTTTTTTAAAAGCTGCTGCTACTGCTAAGTCGCTTCAGTCATGTCCGACTCTGTGTGACCACATAGACAGCAGCCCACCAGGCTCCCCTATCCCTGGGATTCTCCAGGCAAGAACACTGGAGTGGGTTGCCATTTAAAAGCTTCATTATATTAATGAATCACTGTAAATGTTACTGGTAGCTCCAGAGCATGATAAGTGATTGCTACCTGGGATCAAAAACCTGTTATCCTAACAAGTTCACACACCTTGTCCAGAGCACCTCCATGCATGCTAGTAAGGAGTTGAAATAGTGAATTATCTCTTAGATCAGCCCACCTTAATTTTTTCTCTTGCCAGGATATGTATTTTGCTTCATAACACAGAGACATGATCAGGGAAACACATCTATCACAATCCTTGTCAGCTTCAGAGCAGTAGCCTGACTGAAGATTAGGATGGATGTGTCAGGGGAGTTTGTAATTTCCTCGATTCTGTCTTGTCACAACAAAAATTTGAAGCAATGGGTGGACCAGTGTTACAGCCCTGTGTAATTTCCTCAGATGGACCAGTGTTACAGCTTCGTGTTACAGCCCAGTTTGATTTAGAAAGCAAAGGAAAATACATCCTTGAGTTGTGAGGGTGGGCTGACCCAAAAGACACGAAGAGAAGAGAAGCCCCCTGGCCCAATTTTGGCTCCTCTTTTCATGTTTTTTTCTCCTCCCCCTGAGCCTGCCCTATATAAATTGGGCTAGCCAGGAGGGCTGTTTGTTTGACCTGAGGTCCTCATTCCTATCCTCAGACCTTCCTTTGTTCTATTTTCATTGCCATTTTGGACTCCTTTTTCCTATTCTAACTACCTAACAGATCACTGACACACTTGTACTTGTGCACAATGAAAGCTTCTAGAATCTGAGGTGTCAAAACTTGTAATTGCACAACCATACATCTTTTCAACAGAACAAAGTTTTTATTTTGTCTAGTCTGATCTGGTGGTTAAAGCATCAAGTTTAAATTTTTATTTATCAAGAAAGCTGAAATCGGTGCTCAGGACACAATATTCATTGCATTGAAGTCACTAGTTTGTGTTCCTAAAGACACTTGGAGGTGACCGATACCTTTATTCCTTTGAAACTCCGAGAAGGCAAGTCCATCACCAAGTGCCTATTTGTTGTTTGCTGTTGTATTTATCTTTTGAACATATCTATTATCTCTCTGTCTACTTGTCTTTGTTCTTTACCAGATCTTTAGATAACAGCACCTATGCTGAAATAGACATACCAATTAGGGGGTAAATTGTCTCAGTCAAAAGGTTTGTGTTGTTCAGTCACTAAGTCATGCACAACTCTCTGCGACCCTATAGACTGCAGCATGTCAGACTTCCCTATTCTTCACTGAATCCCGGAGTTTGATCAAACTCATGTCCATTGAGTTAGTGATGCCATCCAACCATCTCATCCTCTGTTACCCGCCTCTCCTCCTTACCCAGGTGGTTCAGTGGTAAAGAACCTGACAATGCAAGAGACTCTGGTCCCATCCATTGATCGGGAGGGTCCCCTGGAGGAAGATGCAGCAACACATTGCAGTATTCTTGCCTGGAGAATCCCATGCACAGAGGAGTGTGGCAGGCTACAGTCCATGGAATTGCAAGAGTTGAACATGACTGAATGACTAAATCGTCACCGCCACCCTCTCCCCAAATGTTCATCTCCAAAAACCATCACATTAGGAGCTAAGGCTCTAGCACATGCATTTTTCAAAGACACAGTTCAGTCTGTGTCATAGCTCCTCAGTTTTCCAGTCAAAACCCTAGGTCCTTACTAAGCTTTCAAATTCTTACAGTTTCTAAAAGTTAATTTATGTCCCCTAAGTTCCTCCTTTCATTCTCCAAACTGCGTCTTTTGCTTTATAAAATATTGACTCGAGGAGGAAACCAAATAGATGTTAGGTTCATAAATCATAGCTCCTTATATTTCTCTTTTTCCTAAAAATTGTCTTAGCATTGAATTCCTTTGCAGTCAGAAGTGTGGTGGGGAGAGCTGAAGCTTTATAATCATGTTAGACATCTGCTAGGTACTACTCCCCATGAATCGTGTCATTACTTTGTTTGCGGTAACGTTGAACATGGCTCTATGAGGTGGGACAGTTATCATTCCCATACTGAAGGTGATAAAACTGTAACCTAGAAATTTAAAATAATTTACCCAAAGTTGTATGTTATTAAAGGCCTTCCCTGGTGCCTCAGACAATAAAGAATTCACCTGCAATGCAGGAGACCTGGGTTGGGAAAATTGCTTTGAGAACTTCCCAAAGTTGCATGTTATTAAACAACAGATTCAGTTCTGACTGTTAGACTTCCCTACTACAAAAAGGCACACTGAACTCAAACATAAAAATGCGACTTGTGCTCAATTGTGTCCAACCCTTTTGTGACCCCCTGGACGGTAGCCCTCCAGGCTCCTCTCTCCATGGGACCTTCCAGGCACAATTACTGCAGTGGGTTGCCATTTCCTTCTCCAGGTGATCTTCCTGATTCAGGGACTGAATGAATCTTTTGTATCCCCTCATTGACAGGTGGATTTTTCACCACTGAGCCACCTGGGAAGCCCAAAGATGCAATGAATTATACATAAAATTAATACATTATGCTGAGTCTTAATATAATATTTTGTAGAGATTTTCCTAATTTCAACAATAATTTTGAAAGTCTCATCAAGGAACAAATATTTAATTTTATGTGTCTCATTATAGGAGACCCTGGTTCAATTCCTCGGTCGGGAAGATGCTCTGGAGAAGGGATAGGCTACGGACTCCAATATTCTGGCCTGGAAAATTCCATGGACCATATAGTTCATGGGGTCACAAAGAGTCAGACTCGACTGAGCTACTTGCACTTGCACTTTTCATAAGTATGGCTCTCAAAATTGTATTCTTTATATTAGCATTACCAATCATTAAAATTCTGAGTTTACATGACATAACCTTCTGATTTTCTTTTCATGCACTATTTTCAGTACCACTAATGAAAACTGAGAACTCAGAAAAATCAAGGCTACTGAAATCTTAGACTTATTAATGCCTAATTTAGATTTTTCTCATATCCCATTTCCTTTGAGGTTTTTTAATTTTTTAAAATTCTTGTTCCCACTTACATTACCTCTTTTTAAATTAAATTTTAAAAATTTTCCTATCGTCAATTAAAATCCTCTTTAATCTCATACTGACTATGACAAGAAAGTAATTTTTTTCATAAACTAATTAAATGATTAATGAGACATGCCTGAAAGAATGCTTGCTGCTCAAAAGCATAATAGAGCTAGAAGCAAAACTTTAGGCATGAATTAATCAACAATAATATATGATTAGGATGAAGAGACATTTACTTTCTTTGAAAAAACTTTGTGTGCTGAATACTTCTGAAATAGGGTATTCCACTATGAAAATGATGCAAACCTTACGGTGATAAAATATTAAAACTCCTAGCATTGTAAATAGACTTATAAATTCAAACAAAAGCAGAAACATTTAGTTGTCATTTTGAATGGACATAGGAATTAAATTTTTCTCTAAGAAAATACAAATATCTGTTTTCCACTTGTTACCCAACCAAATGAGATTTTGTACTAGGTGTGAAATGCATTCAGTATGTCCATTTAAGTACAGATGAAAGACATTTTCTCACTTGGTCCAAGAAATTTATTGTTTATTGTGTCTGCTGCTAAATGCTGGAGGGCTGATATTGACCCTATGTATGTACCATGCAGAGGGCTTCCCTGGTTGCTCAGTGGTAAAGAATTCGCCTGCCACAGGAGGCACAGATTCAATCCCTGGGCTGGGAAGATAGCCTGGAGAAGAAAATGGCATCCCACTCCAGTATCCCAGTTCTTGCCTGGGAAATACCATGAACAGAGGAGCCTGGTGGACTATACTATCCCTGGGGTCACAAAAGAATCAGACATGACTGAGTGACTAAACAACGCAATGTACCATGCAGAGCACAGGCAAAGCTTATTTCAGGAACATCAGATGGCTATCATGAAGAAATTACAAAAAAAAAAAAAAACCAACAAAATGTAAATTGACAATTTTTAATGCTTCAGATCAGATCAGTCGCTCAGTCGTGTCTGACTCTTCGTGACCCCATGAATCATAGCACGCCAGGCCTCCCTGTCCATCACCAACTCCCGGAGGTCACTCAGACTCACATGCATCGAGTCAGTGATGCCATCCAGCCATCTCATCCTCTGTCGTCCCCTTCTCCTCCTGCCCTCAATCCCTCCCAGCATCAGAGTCTTCTCCAATGAGTTAACTCTTTGCATGAGGTGGCCAAAATACTGGAGTTTCAGCTTTAGCATCATTCCTTCCAAAGAAATCCCAGGGCTGATCTCCTTCAGAATGGACTGGTTGGATCTCCTTGCAGTCCAAGGGACTCTCAAGAGTCTTCTCCAACACCACAGTTCAAAAGCATCAATTCTTCGGCGCTCAGCCTTCTTCACAGTCCAGCTCTCACATCCATACATGACCACAGGAAAGACCATAGCCTCGAATAGATGAACCTTTGTTGCCAAAGTAATGTCTCTGCTTTTGAATATGCTATCTAGGTTGGTCATAACTTTCCTTCCAAGGAGTAAGCGTCTTTTAATTTCATGGCTGCAGTCACCATCTGCAAATGTGTATTATTAATCTTTAATTTTCCCACAATGCTATGTTTCCCTTTTTTAAATAAAACAAACACATTATATGTTTATGCTGTAATTCCTTTTCATGTCTAAACATTGAGAAAACAGAACAGAATAAATAAAAGATGGATTCTTTTTTCCTTCTAATGAATACTTTTTCATAGCAGTAAATAGTAATAAGATTTCTGAACACTTGACTTTCTAAGCATGATTAAAGTTGAAATGTTACTATATAACAGAGTTATTAAGTAAAATAAATACATTTAATTAATAATAAGATGCCCACGTTCATTCATCAATTGATGCTCTCTTGAACACATCTATTTATGGCTCCTTTGTATATTCTGTTTCTAATACTTAATACATTTATATTATATGTGTGCATGCTAAGTCACTTCAGTCATGTCCAACTCTTTGTGACCCTATGGACTGTAGCCTACCAAGCTTCTTTGTCCATGGGATTCTCCAGGCAAAAATACTGGAGTGGGTTGCCATTTCCTGCTCCAGGGGATCTTCCTGACCCAGGGATTGAGCCCACATCTTTTAATTCTCTTGCATTGGCAGGTGGGTTCCTTACCACTATTAGGTAGCAAAAAGGAAAGAATTGGTATCTCTATATGCATTTATTAATTATCCAATTATTAATTATCCATTAATAATCGTTAATTTTTATTCATGATGCACAGATTTTATCAATAAAACTAAAATCAAAATATTTAAACTTATAATTTTGACTTATTTTGCTTTATTCAAATACAAAATAAAAGGGACATTATCTCAGAATTAACTAATTAAGACACAAGAACACTAGGAAAAATGAGTCATTGCAAACATATTTCAAACATTGATAATCATTCCGTTTTGGGCATTTTAGATAAATAGAAACAAATTAAGAGTGACACTAATGGAGAATTAAATTCTCCAGCTGCACAATACAATAGACATGTGATTTAATAGGAGTGAGATGATTTTTGTTTGTTTTGTATTATGTCTCAGTCTGTCCTGAAAGACCTACTTTAAGAATCAGGAGTCATATATGGCACTGGAAGAGTTTTGTTTGTGGTAAGTTCATCTAACTCATAGATTCAACTGGATCTAATACAGATCATGAAAGGTTTCATAAATTAATATAATCTGTGAAGTCTGTAAGAGCACTTTAAAGATTTATAATAAATATGAATCATTAGGATATCTGAGCAGGAAACTTCAAAGTATGATCAAAGTGATAGTCAATTTATAATTAATGTATAGGGAGATATGTGAAAAACATGCAGTATAGCTATTTTTTTAAAGACAAGAGATTGTTAGTGAATGTAGATTAACACACTTTGTGTTTTAAAGTTTAGAAAGTCAAAATAAGCTGCATGTAGTAACAGTGGAATGAAATGTACCAGCCCATGTGTCCCCCAGATATTCATTAATAACACCCATATATTTATGTCTGCCTGGAACTTGTGGGTATGACCTTATTAGGAAAGAGATTCTTTGCACATGTAATTAGTTATGATGAGTCATACTTGAGTAGTTGTTTAGTCCTTAGATCATGTCTGTACTCTTTGTGACCCCATGGATTGTAGCCCACCAGGGTCCTCTGTCCATGGGGTTTCCCAGGCAAGAATACTGAAGTGAGTCACCATTTCTCCCTCCAGGGATCTTCCCTACTCAGAGATTGAAGCTATGTCTCCTGCATTGGCAGGGGGATTCTTTACCATTAAGTGACCTGGGAAGCCCATATTTGAGTAGAGCTGGCCCCACATCAATATGACTAGTGTCCTTCTAGGGAGCTGAGTAGAGAAGACAGAGAGAGACACACACAGAGAGAACACAGTGTACAGATGGAAGCAGAGATGGGTGCTGTGCATCTACAAACCAGAGAGCACTGAAAATTGCCAGAAGGCACCGGAAGCTAGGAGAGAGATGAGGGGTGGATTTCCTTTAGCGTCCCTGCTGATCCCATTCTGTGTGTTCATTCACCCAGTTGTGTCCAACTCTTTGCAACCCCATGGACTGCAGCACACAAGGCCTCCCTGTCCCTCACCATCTCCCAAAGTTTGTCCAAGTTCATGTCCATTGCATTGGTGATGCCATCCAGCCATCTCATCTTCTGACACCTTCTTCTCCTGCCCTCAATCTTCTCCAGCGTCAGGGATTTTTCCAATGAGTCAGCTGTTCACACCAGGTGACCAAAATACTGGAGTTTCAGCTTCAGCTTCAGTCCTTCCAATGAGTATTCAGGGTTGATTTCCCTTTAGATTAACTGGTTTGATCTCTTTGCTGTCCAAGTGACTCTTTGAAGTCTTCACCAGCACCACAGTTCAAAGGCACCAATTCTTAGGTGCTCTGCCTTCTTTACAGTCCAGCTCTCACAACCATATATGACCACTAAGAAGACCATAACCTTGACTATACAGACCTTCGTCAGCAGAATAATGTGTCTACTTTTCAACAAACTCTCTAGGTTTGTCATAACATTCCTGCCAAGAAGCAAATGTCTTCTGGTTTCATGGCTGCAGTCACCATCCACAGTGATTATTGAACCCAAGAAGAGGAAATCTGTCACTCCTTCCATTTTTTCCCCCTCTTTTTGCCATGAAGTAATGGGACTGGATACCATGATTTTAGTGTGTGGTTTGTTTTTGTTTTTTTTTTAACTACTTAGTTTTAAGGCACTTTCACTAGCCTCCTTCACCCTCATCAAGAGGCTCTTTAGTTCATTTTTGCTTTCTGCCATTAGAGTGCTATCATCTAATCTGAAACATATCATATCTGAGACTGTTGATGTTTCTCCCTCCTATCTTGATTCCAGCTTGTAACTCACCCAACCCAGCGTTTCTCATGATGTGCTCAGAATATAGATTAAACAGACAGGGTGACAGAAGATAGATCTGTTGTACTCCTTTCTCAATCTTGAACAAATCATCTGTTCCATCCATATAGGGTTCTAATTGTTGCTTCTTGACCTGCATACAGATTTCTTAGGAGGTGGGTAAGATGATCTGGTATTCCCATCTCTTTAAGAGCTTTCCACAGAGTGTTATGATCCACATAGTCCAAGTCTTTGATGTAGTTGATGAAAGAGAGGTAGATGTTTTTTTCTAGAATTCCCTAGCTTTCTCTATGATCCAGGAAATGTTGTCAATTTGATGTCTGGTTAATCTTCCTTTTCTAAACCCAGCTTGGACATCTGGAAGTTCTTGGTTCACATAATGCTGAAGCCTAGTATGAAAGATTTTAAGCATGACCTTATTAGCATGGGGTGCTTCCCTGGTGGGTCAGAGGTTAAAGGTTCTGCCTGCAATGTGGGAGACCTGGTTTGATCCCTGGGTCGTGAAGATCCCCTGGAGAAGGAAATGGCAACCCACTGCAGTATTCTTGCCCAGAGAATCCCATGGACAGAGGAGCCTGGTAGGCTCCAGTCCATGGGGTCGCAAAGAGTCAGACACAACTGAGTGACTTCAGTTTCTTTCTTTCGTTACTAGCATGGGAGATGAGTGCAATTGTTTAATGGTTAGCACATTCTTTAATACTACCCTTTTTGGGAATTGGGATGAGGATTGATCTTTTCCAGTCCTATGGCCACAGGTGGGTCTTCCAGATTTGCTGACAAACTGAATGCAACATCTTGATGTCATCATGCTTTAGGGTTTTGAATAGTTCTACTAGAATTCCATCACATCCACGAGCTTTATTAACAGCAGTGCTTCCTAAGGCCCACTTAATTTGCTCTTCAGAATGTCTGGCTTGGGGTGGCTGACCACACGATTGTAGTAATCCAATTCATTTGGATCTTTTTTGTACAGTTCTTCCATGCATTCTTTCTATCTCTTCTTGATCTCTTCAGTGTCTACTATGTCTCCACAGTTTATTGTCTTTATTGTGCCCATCTTTGGGCAAAATGTTCACTTGATATCTCCAGTTTTCCCAAAGAGAGATCTCTAGTCTTTCCCCTTCTTTTGTTTTCTTCTAATTTTATACACTGTTCATTGCAGAAGGCTTTCTTGTCTCTCTTTGTGCTGTTCTTTGCAAATTTGTGTTTAGTTGGATATACCTTTCCCTCTCTCCCTTGCTTTTGCTCCTCTACTTTCTTCAGCTGTTTATAAGGCCTCTTCAGATAACCACTTTGGCTTTTTGTTTTTCTTTTTGTTTGGTATGATTTTGTTTAATGAACCACTGTTTATAAGTTCGAATCCCTTGAATCTACTCATTACCTCCACTTCATATTCATAGAGAATTTGATTTAAGTCATACCTGGCTGGCCTGGTGGTTTTATCCACTTTCTTTAGTTTAAGTCTGAATTTTGCTATGAGAAGCTGATTATCTGAGCCACAATCAGCTTTCGGTCTTGTTTCTGCTGACAGTATACAGCTTCTCCATCTTCAGCTACAAAGAATGTAATCAACTTGATTTTGGTATTGGCCATTTGGTGATGTCCATGTGCAAAGTCATCACTTGTGCTGTTGAAAAAGGGTATTTGCTATGACCAATATATTCTCTTGGCAGAATTCAGTTAGTCTTTGCCCTGCTTCATTTTGTTTGCCAAGGTCAAACTTGCCTGTTATTCCAGATATCTCTTTACTTCCTACTTTTGCAGTCCAGTCCCCCATGTTGAATAGAACATTTTTTTTTTTTTTTTGGTGTTAGTTCTAGGAGGTCTTCTAAGTCTTCATAGAACTGATTAACTTCAGCTTTCAGCATCAGTGGTTGGGGCATAGACTTGGATTACTGTGATGTTGAATGGCTTGCCTTGGAAATGAACAGAGATCATTCTGCCATTTTTGAGATTGCATTTTGAACTATTTGTTGATTATGAGGATTACTCCATTTCTTCTATGGGATTCTTTTCCACAGTAGTAGATATAAGACTCATCTGAATTAAACTCTCCAGTTGCTATCCATTTTATTTCACTGACTCCTAAAATGTTGATGTTTATTCTTACCATCTCCTGCTTGATCACCTCCAGTTTACCTTGATTTATGGACCTAATGTTCCAGGTTCCTATATAATACTGTTCTTTGCAGCATCAGATTTTACTTTCATCACCAGACACATCCACAATGATGCATTGTTTCTACTTTGGCCCAGCCACTTCTTTCTTTCTGGGGCTATTAGTAGTTCTCCTCTGCTCTTCCCCAGGAGCATATTGGACACCTTCAGGCCTGGGGGACTCATCTTTCAGTGTCATAGCTTTTTGTCCTTTTATACAGTGCATGAGGTTCTCAGGGCAAGGATACTGGGATGGTTTGACATTCCCTTTTCCAGTGGATCACATTTTGTCAGAACTCTCTGCTATGACCTGTCAGTCTTGGGTGGCCCTACACTGCATGGCTCATAACATCATTGAGTTATGCAAGTCCCTTCCCTGAGTAGGGAAGATCCTCTGAAAGAAGAAATGGAAACCCACTCCAGTATTCTTGCCTGGGAAATCTTATGGATAAAGGAACCTGGTGGGCTGCAGTCCATGGGGTCACAAAGAGTTGGACATGATTGAGTGACTGAGTATGCACATTCTACAGAATACTTTTACCGACTACTGCTTACAAAAATATTTCCACCATGGTTTCGATTATGGATCACAAAGATAAATGATCAGCAAAAATAGGACTAACATGTATGTAAAATATCTAAATTGGTCTTTGGATATTAGAGACAACAACACATATATATATATGTGTGTACATACATGAAAATATGGTTATGACTTTTGACTTTTAGAGGAATCAGATGCATAACAATTTTACTATAAATTTTCCATTTAAAATATTTACAGATAATTCAATAAAATATTCTCAGATACCAATGTCATCCTTTTCTCCATCATTTTACAAACTCCATTTTATACGCTGTTTTCATTTATATATCTTATTTATAATATATACCTATTTGTACATTTAAACTATAATACTGTGAAACATAAGCAAATGTATATTTTCACATAGAAAGAAAATTATAAGCATATATTGTTAGCAAAATAATTAAACTTTGTATAAATTTATATGATTACTAGATCAATAATAACTTCATTTTTTACCAGATAAAATAATCTAATCATCATTGTTTGAATGAGTGAGTGAAAGTTTCTCAGTTGTGTCCCACTCTTTGCAACCCCATGGACTGTAAAGAATTCTCTAGGTCAGAATATTGGAGTGGGTAGCCTTTCCTTTCTCCAGGGATTTTTCCCACCCAAGGAATTGAACCCAAGTCTTGCACATTGTGGGAGGATTCTTCACCAACTGAGCCACAAGGGGAGTCCAAGAACACTGGAATAGGTAGCCAATCCCTTCTCCAGCAGATCTTCTTTACCCAGGAATAGAACTGGGGTCTCCTGCATTGCAGGCAGATTCTTTATCAACTGAGTTATCAGAGAAGCCTCACTGTTGCTTAGTTGGAAAAAAAAGATTGTGAGCTAAATCTCAAAAGATAGATGGATGATAAGTGTATGACGACATTCGTGAGAATACTTTGGGATCAAGGTGGGCGTGTGTGTGTGTGTGTGCTCAGCTTTTTCAGACTCTGTGGCCCCATGGACTGTAGCCCATCAGGCTCCGCTGACCATGAGATTTCCCATGCAAATACTGGAATGGTTTGACATTTTCTCTTCGGGAGGTTTTCCCAACCCAGGGATCAAACCTGCATCTCTTGCATCTCCTTCATTGGCAGGGGAATTCTCCACCACTGTGCTACCTGGTGCAGAGTAAAACATGGGAAATGCTAGGCTGGATGAAGCACAAGCTAGAATCAGGATTACCTGAAGAAATGTCAGTAACCTCAGATATACAGATGACACCACCTTTATGGCAGAAAGCAAAGAAGAACTAAAGTGCCTCTTGATGAAAATGAAGAGGAGAGTGAAAAAGCTGGCTTAAAACTCAACATTCAGAAAACTAAGATCACGGTGTACAGTCTCATCATTTCATGGCAAATAGATGGGGAAACAATGGAAACAGTGACAGTCTTTATTTTCTTAGGCTTTAAAATCACTGCAGATGGTGACTGCAGCCATGAAATTAATAGAAGCTTGTTCCTTGGAAGAAAAGCTATGACCAACCTATACAGCATATTAAAAAGCACAAACGTCATCTTGCCACCAAAGGTCTGTCTAGTCAAAGCTATGGTTTTTCCAGTAGTCATATATGGATGTTAGAGTACTATTAAGAAAGCTAAGCACTGAAGAATTGATGCATTTGAACTGTGGTGTTAGAGAAGACTCTTGAGAGTCCCTTGAACTTCAAGGAGATCAAATCAGAAATCAGTCTTCAATATTCATTGTAAGTACTGATGCAAAAACTGAAGCTCCAATACTTAGGCCACCTGATGAGAATTGACTCACTGGAAAAGACCCTGATGGTGGGAAAGATTGAAGGCAAGAGAAGGGAATGACAGAGGATGAGATGGTTGGATGGCATCACTGACTCAATGGACATGAGTTTGAGCAAGCTCTGGGAGTTGGTGATGTACAGGGAGACTTGGTGTGCTGAAGTCCATGGGATTGCAAAGAGTTGGACATGGCTGAGTGACTGAACTGAACTGAATTGTGCCACCTGGGAAGCCAACATGGGTATAGGGACAGAATAATAGTGTAAAGAATAAATTTGTCTGGGAAAAGGGGCTAGTGGGCTTGAAAAACAAAACAAAATAAAACTGACTACACTATCCAAGTTTGTGCTTAGTCCCTAAGTCATGTCCAACTCTTTATGAGCCCATGGACTGTAGCTGTTCAGGCTTCTCTTCTGTCCATGGGAATTCTCCAGGGAATCTTCCCAACCCAGGAATCCAACTGGGGTCTCCTGCTTTGAAGGCAGATTCTTAGAAAAGTTTTACTCATTTTATTCCAAAGAACACTTGGATTCTGATTGCTAGAATTTTGTTAAGGATTTTTGCATCTATGTTCATCAATGATATTGGCCTGTAGTTTTCTTTTTTTGTGGCATCTTTGTTAGGTTTTGGTATTAGGGTGATGGTGGCCTCATAGAATGAGTTTGGAAGTTTATCTTCCTCTGCAATTTTCTAACAAAATTCTAGCAATCAGAATCCAACAACACATTAAAAATATCACATACCATGAGCAAGTGGTCTTTATCCCAGGGATGCAAGGATTCTTCAATATCCGCAAATCAATCAATGTAATGCACCACATTAACAAACTGAAAAATAAAAGCCATATGATTATCTCAATAGATGCCGAGAAACCCTTTGACAAAATTCAACATCCATTTATGATAAAAACTCTCCAGAAAGCAGAAATAGAGGAACCTACCTCAACATAATAAAAGCTATATATGACAAACCCACAGCAAACTACCCTCAATGGTGAAAAATTGAAAGCATTTCCCCTGAAGTCAGGAATGAGACAAGGGAGCACACTTTCACCACTACTATTCAACATAGTTTTGGTTTTGGAAGTTTAGGCCACAGCAATCAGAGCAGAAAAAAAAATAAATAAAAGGAACCCAAATGGGAAAAGAAGAAATAAAACTCTCACTGTTTGCAGATGGCATGATCCTCTACACAGAAAACCCTAAAAACTCCACCAGAAAATTACTATAACTAATCAATGAATATAGTAAAGTTGCAGGATATAAAATCAACACACAGAAATCCCTTGCATTCCTATACACTAATGAGAAAATAGAAGGAGAAATTAAGGAAACAATTCCATTCACCATTGCAATGAAAAGAATAAAATACTTATGAATATATCTACCTAAAAAAACTAAAGACCTATATATAGAAAACTATAAAACACTGGTGAAAGAGCTCAAAGAGGACACTAATAGATGGAGAAATATACCATGTTCATGGATTGGAAGAATCAATATAGTGAAAATGAGTATACTACTCAAAGAAATCTATAGATTCAATGCAATCCCTATCAAGCTACCAACAGTATTTTTCATAGAGCTAGAACAAATAATTACACAATTTGTATGGAAATACCAAAAACCTCGAATAGCCAAAGCAATCTTAAGAAAGAAGAATGGAACTGAAAGAATCAACCTACCTGACTTCAGGCTCTACTACAAAGACACAGTCATCAAGACAGTATGGTACTGGCACAAAGACAGAAATATAGATCAATGGAACAAAATAGAAAGCCCGGATATAAATCCATGCACCTGTGGACACCTTATCTTTGACAAAGGAGGCAAGAATATACAATGGATTAGACAATCTCTTTAACAAGTGGTGCTGGGAAAACTGGTCAACCACTAGTAAAAGAATGAAACTAGAACACTTTCTAACACCATACACAAAAATAAACTCAAAATGGATTAAAGATCTAAACGTAAGACCAGAAACTATAAAACTCCTAGAGGAGAACATAGGCAAAACACTCTCTGACATACATCACAGCAGGATCCTCTATGACCCAACTCCCAGAATATTAGAAATAAAAGCAAAAATAAACAAATGGGACCTGATTAAAATTAAAAGCTTCTGCACAGTAAAGGAAATTATAAGCAACGTGAAAAGACAGGCTTCAGAATGGGAGAAAATAATAGCAAATGAAGCAACTGACAAACAACTAATCTCAAAAATATACAAGCAATTCCTGTAGCTCAATTCCAGAAAAATAAATGACCCAACCAAAAAATGGGCCAAAGAACTAAATACACATTTCTCCAAAGAAGACATACAGATGGCTAACAAACACATGAAAAGATGCTCATCATCACTCATTATCAGAGAAATACAAATCAAAACCACAATGAGATACCATTTCAGGCCAGTCAGAATGGCTACGATCCAAAAGACTACAAGCAATAAATACTGGAGAGGGTGTGGAGAAAAGGGAGCCCTCTTACACTGTTGGTGAGAATGCAAACTAGTACAGCCACTATGGAAAACAGTGTAGAGATTCCTTAAAAAACTGGAAATAAAACTGCCTTATGACCTAGCAATTTCACTGCTGGGCATACACACTGAGGAAACCAGAATTGAAAAAGACACATGTACCCCAATGTTCATTGCAGCACTGTCTTTTAATACCCAGGACATGGAAGTAACCTAGATGTCCATCAGCAGATGAATGGATAAGAAAGCTGTGGTACATATACACAATGGAGTATTACTCAGCCATTAAAAAGAATACATTTGAATCAGTTCTAATGAGGGGGATGCAATTGGAGCCTATTATACAGAGTGAAGTAAGCCAGAAAGAAAAACACCAATACAGTATACTAATACATATATATGAAATTTACAAAGGTGGTAATGATAACCCTGTATGTGAGATAGCAAAAGAGATACAGATGTATAGAACAGTTTTTTGGACTCTGTGGGAGAGGGAGAGGGTGGGATGATTTGAAAGAATGGCATTGAAACATGTATAATATCATATAAGAAATGAATCGCCTATCTAGGTTTGATGCAGGATACAGGATGCTTGGGGCTGGTGCACTGGGATGACTCAGAGGGATGGTACGGGGAGGGAGGTGGGAGGGGGTGTCAGGATGGGGAACATGTGTACACCTGTGTCGGATTCATGTTGATGTATCGCAAAACCAATACAATATTGTAAAGTAATTAGCCTCCAATTAAAATAAATAAATTTAAATTAAAAAAAAGAACACTTGGAACTCTGTGATACATGTGTGTTTAGAAAGAGAAGCATGTATGTTATTCCAAAAGTATGTATGAAGAACTGAACATAAGGAAGCAGTGGGATTCATAGAAACAATACTGTGTCAGAAAGATGGAGAATGTTTCCATGGTCAACATTCTTCAGTTCTGCAGATGGAGAAGATTCAGAGGCTTTGCCCATACATTTCACTGAAAGCTTTGTGTATGCACTAGTTTTCTATCTTGGGTTTATAATTCACTTGACAGTTTAATTCATGTTCAGTTGACTCAGACCACTCCACTAGTTGTGGTATGTTGAAAGCGAAAGTGTTATTCACTCAGTTGTGTCTGACTCTTTGGGACGCCTTCCAAGCTCCTCTGTCCATGGGATTCTCCAGGCAAGAATACTGGACTGGATTGTCATTTCCTTCTCCTGAGGAATCTTCCTGATCCAGGGATTGAACCTGGGTCTCCAACATTGCAGGCAGACCCTTTATCATCTGAGCCACCAGGGAAGCCCTAAGTGATATGTTAATGTCACTGTAATCTTGCTCGGCTTTTTTTTTTTTTTTTTTTATTGGGGTATAGTTATTTTACTATGTTGTGTTAGTTTCTGCCGTACAACAAAATGAATCAGCTATGTGTATACACATATCCCCCCTCTTAGAACTCCCTCCCACCTCACACCATCAAACTCATCTATGTCATCACAGAGCAGTCAACTGAGCTCCCTGTGCTAGATACAGCAGATTCCCATGAGCTATTTCTTTTACACATAGTGTGTGTGTATATATATATGTCAATAGTACTCTCCCAATTCACCGCACCTCCCCTTCCTCCCAAACCATGGCCGCATGTCTGTTCTTGCATCTGCATCTCTACTCCTGCCTTGTAAATAGATTCATCTGTACCATTTTTCTAGATTCCACATGCAGGTGTTAATATAGGACATTTCTTTTTCTCTTTCTGACTTAACTTCACTATGTGTGACAAACTCTTGCTGGGCTTTTAAACAGAACCAATTCATCAAAAGCATAAAATCCTTGCAACTAACAATAGGGTTCATTTAGTAAAAAAAAACAAAAAACAAAGAAAACAACAACACTTTGGAAATAACTATTGAAATTGTCAGTATTATACATTTTAAACATTCTTTTCTAGTTATAGTATTTTATCAAAAATTATATTGATATAATTGAAACCTCTACTTGAAAGATCTTTAAACCTAAAGTGGAAAATAAATTCAACTCTTTCCCATCTCATTTATCTTCCCTAATCTTCCCAGCTTCTTCCTTACTATCTCTTTCAAATTTTGCCATTAAAACACATGCAAATAACTTACAGTATGAAGTTTTCTTCATTTGGGTATTCTGATAAAATAAAGAAGCACATTCATGTGCATCAATTACTAAAGAAAATGTTTCTGTATGAAGAGAGAAAGGCTTTGCCTGTGATCGTTTATTAGTAATTTTTCACATAGTAAAACAGAGAAAACACTCAGGATTCGTTGATGTGCCAGACAATATGATACTGGTTTGGGGAGGGATTTATAGAAATAGCCAAGGAAACTTTTAGGGTCTAGGGCTCCATAATTTACTATTAGAATAACTTAAAGTTACTACTTTTAGCACCTTTCCTGTACATTCCAAACCAGAAAATTGGTAGTGAAACATTCATGTTCTGTTTTATCATAATACTTCTATGGAGATATTTCTTTATTTTTTTCCCACTTTTTCATCAATTTCAATTTCTTCTTGATTTAAATATTTACAGATTGTTGAGGGAAAACATAGAATATATGAAAAGCATATCTAGTGCTTTTATTTCTCTAAAGCTTTAAAGCCTCTTAGGGAGGACAGTGGACTAAAAACGTGGATATCAATAATATTTATATTTGCTTTATAAATGCATTTTTCAACAAATTTCCCTTTTCTGGAATGATATAAGCTGCTCTTACTATGAAAATTACTTACCATTTCTTGAACAGAATAAAGACTACAAATGACCATGATTTCATGGCTTAGAACAGTCTTGTCATTAAATAGGATAACAACAAATTAAGCTTCATAATGAAGAATGTTAAAAGGGTATACAGAATGGAAAATAACCAAGATTTAAAGGGAAAACTGAAAGTTTCCCCTAACAAGACTGTTACAATTCTCATATCAGGTTATAAGTTTTTATTGTTTACTTGCCTTAGTTTGATGACTATAATTCTAGCAGGCAGTGTAAACAAGGTAACAGTAATACACAGACTACAGGAAAATTCTAGATGATTATCATTTTGATTTTTTGAACAATAAATTATAATGTTTTACATTTAATTGTTCCAAACCTACAATTATATGCTTAATGAATTCTGAACTAAAATTGTGTATGTAGTTGATCTTATCTCTTGATAATATAAATAAGTTAGACCAAGTATATTTAAATGTATATAAATATATTCCAAGATTTTAAATAAATCTGATGACAAAATAAAATTATATGAGATACTGTATAAAAATGTGTGACATTTAAACATTGAAAAAATGCAAGGCACTAAGATATATCTTCTGGGGATACAAGAGATCAAAAAGATGTTTCCTATTTTTTAGGGTCAATCCTTATTTTTCTTTTTGCAAGCTGAAACATTGTTATAAAAAGTGAAGTTTCTCCTGCTTACTTTAAAATGTTCATAACTCATTTCAGTGCTAAATCTATAGCCAAAAAAATACTTTTGTTGACTGGGATGCTTGTGGATTTATTTAAAATATTTAACATTTGGTATGAGATAGCTAGTTCCATTAATTATTTAACATACATAAATAAGAACACATTTAAACAGGTATTTAAGATTTGGTAATAAAATGAGTCCCAATTATGAGGCAGTAATTATGTCTGCTTCCGCTTAAATAAGAAGAGTTGCCCAAATTGAAAAACTGACTTTATTAAGGGAAATTAATTTGATTTAACATTGTAGACTCATGAAGTTAATTCCTAGTCTTTATGGATAAAAATCTTGTCATTAATGTAATTTAAAGTTTTCCAATGTTACTCTATATTCATGTTTTGATATTCAAATTGAAGTGGGGAGAATAAAAATATACTGAAAAAAAGCCACTTTGATGTGAGTTCAGATAACAGCAGCAAAATATTTTTGTTGTTACTCAGTCATTTAGTTGAGTCAGATTCTTTGCAACCCCATGGACTGTAGCATGTCAACCTTCCTTGGCCTTCACTGTTTCCCAGAGTTTGTCAAATGCATTCCCACAGAGTTGGTGATGCTGTGTAACTGTCTCATCCTCTGCTGCTGTCATCTCTTTGTGCCCTCAATCTTTCTCAGAATAAGGGTCCTCTCCAGTGAGTCGATTCTTCACATCAGGTGGCCAAAGTATTGGAGCTTCAGCTTGAGCAACAGTTCTTCCAATGAATATTCAGAGTTGATTTCCTTTAGGGTTGACTGGTTTGATCTCCTTGCTGTGCAAGAGACTCCAAAGAGTCTTCTCCAGCATTACAATTCGAAAGCATCAACTCTTCTGTATTCAGCCTTCTTTATGGTCCAGCTCTCACATCCATACATGACTACTGGAAAGACCGTACCTTTAACTATGCAGACCTTTGTTGGCAAAGTGATGTCTCTGTTTTTTAATATTCTATGTAGGTTTGGTATAGCTATGTAGCTCAGTTGGTAAAGAATCTGCTTGCAGTTCAGGAGACCAGGATTTGATCCTTGGGTCAGAAATATCTCCTGGAGAAGGAAATGGCAACCCACTCCAGTATTCTTGCCTGGAAAATCCCGTGGACAGAGGAGCCTGGTGTGCTGCAGTCCATGAGGTCACAAGAATCAGACACAACTTAGCAACTAAACCACCACCAACACCCTTCCAAGGAGCAAGTGTCTTTTAGTTTTGTGGCTGCATACACCGTCCATAGTGATTTCGCAGCCCAATAAAAGAAAATTTATCTCTGCATTCACTATTTACCCTTCTATTTGCCATGAAGTGATGGGGCTAGATGCCATGAACTTACATTTCTGAATGTCAAGTTTCAAGGCAGCTTTTTCACTCTTCTCTTTCACCTTTATCAAGAAGCTTTCTAGCTCCTCTTTAGTTTCTGTCATTAGAGTGGTATCATCTGCATATCTGAGGTTGTTGATATTTTCCCCAGCCATCTTAATTCCAGCTTGTGATTCATCCAGCCCAGCATTTCTCATGATATACTCTGCATATAAGTTAATAAATAAGCAGAATGACAACATACAGCCTTGTCATTCTCCTTTTCCAATTTTGAACTTGTGATTTGTTCCATGTACAATTCTAACAGTTGGTTCTTGACCCACATACAGGTTTCTCAGAATCTGGGTAAGGTGATCTGGTATTCTCATCTCTTTAAGAGTTTTCCATGGTTTGTTGTGATACAGAGTTGAAGGCTTTAGCATAGCCAATGAAGCTGAAGTAGATTTTTTTTCTTTCTGGAACTCCCTTGCTATCTCCACAATTCAGTGAATTTTGGCAATTTGATCTCTGGTTCCTGTGACTTGTCTAAACCCAGCTTTTACTTCTGGAATTTCTCAGTTCATGTACTGCTAAAGTCTGGTGATAGAAGCAAAGTCCGATGCTGTAAAGGACAATACTGCATAGGAACCTGGAATGTCAGGTCCATGAATCAAGGCAAATTGAAAGTGGTCAAACAAGAGATGGCAAGAGTGAATGTTGACATTCTAGGAATTAGCGAACTAAAATGGACTGGAATGGGTGAATTTAACTCAGAGGACCATTATATCTACTACTGTGGGCAGGAATCCCTCAGAAGAAATGGAGTGGCCATCATGGTCAACAAAAGAGTCCAAAATGCAGTACTTGGATGCAATCTCAAAAATGACAGAATGATCTCTATTCGTTTCCAAGGCAAACCATTCAATGTCACTGTAATCCAAGTCTATGCCCCAACCAGTAACGTCGAAGAAGCTGAAGTTGAATGGTTCTATGAAGACCTACAAGACCTTTTAGAACTAACACCCAAAAAAGATGTCCTTTTCATTATAGGGGACTGGAATGCAAAAGTAGGAAGTCAAGAAACACCTGGAGTAACAGGCAAATTTGGCCTTGGAACACGGAATGAAGCAGGGCAAAGACTAACAGAGTTTTGCCAAGAAAATGCACTGGTCATAGCAAATACCCTCTTCCAACAACACAAGACAAGACTCTATACATGGACATCACCAGATGGTCAACACCGAAATCAGATCGATTATATTCCTTGCAGCCAAAGATGGAGAAGCTCTATACAATCAGCAAAAACAAGACCAGGAGCTGACTGTGGCTCAGACCATGAACTCCTTATTGCCAAATTCAGACTGAAATTGAAGAAAGTAGGGAAAACTACTAGACCATTCAGGTATGACCTAAATCAAATCCCTTATCATTATACAGTGGAAGTGAGAAATAGATTTAAGGGCCTAGATCTGATAGATAGAGTGCCTGATGAACTATGGAATGAGGTTCATGACATTGTACAGGAGACAGGGATCAAGACCATCCGCATGGAAAAGAAATGCAAAAAAGCAAAATGGCTTTCTGGGGAGGCCTTGCAAATAGCTGTGAAAAGAAGAGAAGTGAAAAGCAAAGGAGAAAAGGAAAGATATAAACGTCTAAATGCAGAGTTCCAAAGAATAGCAAGAAGAGATAAGAAAGCCTTCTTCAGTGATCAATGCAAAGAAATAGAGGAAAACAACAGAATGGGAAAGACTAGGGATCTCGTCAAGAAAATCAGAGATACCAAAGGAACATTTCATGCAAAGATGGGCACGATAAAGGACAGAAATGGTATGGACCTAACAGAAGCAGAAGATATTAAGAAGAGGTGGCAGGAATACACAGAAGAACTGTACAAAAAAGAGCTTCAAGACCCAGATAATCATGATGATGTGATCACTGACCTAGAGCCAGACATCTTGGAATGTGAAGTCAAATGGGCCTGAGAAAGCATCACAACGAACAAAGCTAGTGGAGGTGATGGAATTCCAGTGGAGCTATTCCAAGTCCTGAAAGCTGATGCTGTGAAAGTGCTGCACTCAATATGCCAGCAAATTTGGAAAACTCAGCAGTGGCCACAAGATTGGAAAAGGTCAGTTTTCATCCCAATCCCAAAGAAAGGCAATGCCAAGGAGTACGCAAACTACCGAACAATTGCACTCATCTCACACGCTAGTAAAGTAATGCTCAAAATTCTCCAAGCCAGGCTTCAGCAATATGTGAACCGTGAACTTCCTGATGTTCAAGCTGGTTTTAGAAAAGGCAGAGGAACCAGAGATCAAATTGCCAACATCCGCTGGATCATGGAAAAAGCAAGAGAGTTCCAGAAAAACATCTATTTCTGCTTTATTGACTATGCCAAAGCCTTTGACTGTGTAGATCACAACAAACTATGGAAAATTCTGAAAGAGATGGGAATACCAGACCACCTGATCTGCCTCTTAAGAAATCTGTATGCAGGTCAGGAAGCAACAGTTAGAACTGGTCATGGAACAACAGACTGGTTCCAAATAGGAAAAGGAGTACGTCAAGGCTGTATATTGTCACCATGTTTATTTAACGTATATGCAGAGTACATCATGAGAAATGCTGGACTGGAAGAAACACAAGTTGGGATCAAGATTGCTGGGAGAAATATCAATAACCTCAGATATGCAGATGACACGACTCTTATGGCAGAAAGTGAAGAGGGGCTAAAAAGCCTCTTGATGAGAGTGAAAGTGGAGAGTGAAAAGGTTGGCTTAAAGCTCAACATTCAGAAAACGAAGATCATGGCATCTGGTCCCATCACTGCATGGGAAATAGATGGGGAAACAGTGGAAACAGTGTCAGACTTTGTTTTTCTGGGCTCCAAAATCACTACAGATGGTGACTGCAGCCATGAAATTAAAAGACGCTTACTCCTTGGAAGGAAAGTTATGACCAACCTAGATAGCATATTCAAAAGCAGAGACATTACTTTACCAACAAAGGTTCGCCTAGTCAAGGCTATGGTCTTTCCTGTGGTCATGTATGGATGTGAGAGCTGGACTGTGAAGAAGGCTGAGCACTGAAGAATTGATGCTTTTGAAGTGTGGTGTTGGAGAAGACTCTTGAGAGTCCCTTGGACTGCAAGAAGATCCAACCAGTCCATTCTGAAGGAGATCAATCCTGGAATTTCTTTGGAAGGAATGATGCTAAAGCTGAAACTCCAGTATTTTGGCCACCTCATGCGAAGAGTTGACTCATTGGAGAAGACTCTGATGCTGGGAGGGATTGAGGGCAAGAGGAAAAGGGGACGACAGAGGATGAGATGGCTGGATGGCATCACTGACTTGATGGGTGTGAGTTTGGGTGACCTCCGGGAGCTGGTGATGGACAGGGAGGCCTGGTGTGCTGCAGTTCATGGGGTCGCAAAGAGTCGGACACGACTGAGCGACTGATCTGATCTGAAAGCCTAATTTGATGGATTTGAGAATTACCTTTCTAATATGTGAAATGAGCACAATTGTACACTAGTTTGAACATTCTTTGGCATTGCCCTTCTTTAAGATAGGAATGAAAACTTATATTTTTTAGTCCTGTGGTCACTGCTGAGTTTTCCAAATTTGCTGACATATTGAATGCAGCATTTTAACAGCATTATCTTTTAGGATTTTAAACAGCTCAGCTGGAGTTTCATCACCTCCACTGTCTTTATTTGTAGTAATGCTTCCTAAGGCCTATCAGAATTCACCCTCCAGGACTTTGAGCTCTAAGGGACTGACTACACTATCATGAATATTCAGGTCTGCTGCTGCCAAGTCACTTCAGTCGTGTCCGACTCTGTGCGACCCCATGGATTGCAGCCTACCAGGCTTCTCCGTCCATGGGATTCTCCAGCAAGAACACTGGAGTGGGTTGCCATTTCTTTCTCCAATGTATGAAAGTGGAAAGTGAAAGTGAAGTCACTCAGTCATGTCTGACTCTTAGTGACCCCATGGACTGCAGCCTACCAGGCTCCTCCATCCATGGGATTTTCGGGGCAACAGTACTGGAGTGGGGGTGCCATTGCCTTTTCCCTATATCCAAGTCACTAAGACCTTTTTTTGTATAGTTCTTCTGTACATTCTTGCCACCTCTTCTTAATTTCTTATGCTTCTGTTAAGTCTTTACTGGTTCTGCCCCTTTTCTTGTCAATTTTTGCATGAAGTGTTCCCTTGATATCTCCAATTTTCTTGAAGAAATCTCTAGTCTTTCCTATTGTATTATTTTCCTCTATTTCTTTACAATATTCATTTAAGAACTTCTTATCTCTCCTTGCTATTCTCTATAACTCTGCATTCGTGTTGGGCATATCTTTACCTTTCTCCCTTGCCTTTCACTTTTCTTCTTTCCTCAGCTGTCTATAAAGGTTTCTCAGATCAAGTACTACTAGTGAAAAAAAAGTAAGAGTGATAGTTAGAGACCCACTGGAGGAATTAGGATAGGATAGGATGGAGTGCCCTGAAATACAATGCATGCATATTTATCATGCTTGTTATATAATTATATGCATGTATATTTACAATACAGGCTCATGAGTGCATATGTGTGCATACGGTGTTTGCCTGCTTGCTTAGTCCTTCGTGAACCAGTGTACACCCCTGGCCTTGGCTGCTCTCTGGGCCTATGTGCTAAGAACAGAAATGCTGACCACAGCCACCACAGCAAGCCACACATACCACCATCATTCCTCAGAGGTTGGTGCTGGGTTCTGCATGGCCCCATCATACTGGGTAAGCTTGGAACTTGTGCATCCCCAGTGTACATGTGAGATGCATCCAGGATCATGGAAGCTCTGTCTTTTCCAGCTCTGCCTAGAGGAGGCTCTGTGACACCCTCTGTGGGTGCAGCTGGAAGATAAAGCAATGGCACTTAGTGCAGACTTTCCACAGTGAGAGAGAGGATACCTGATATGTTTCTAGGTAAATTACTGTGTCTTCCTCCTTCATTCACTTAAATCAGATAAAATGCTTCTTCTGTGATATCCTTACTGAGGGGAACATGAGCAAGTACTAAAGGGTCTTCATTTTTTGACAAACTGCATTCAGCTTAGTAATTCATCTCCTTTTGTTTGTTTTCTTTATCACAATTTCACCTTCAATTCCCTTAAGTCTTGCTTTCTCAAAATGCATCTGCTAAAACATTAGCATGTAATCTTTTCTTTTTTAAAAAATTTTATTTTGCTTAACTTTACAATATTGTATTGCTTTTGCCATTCATCAAAATGAATCCACCACAAGTATACATGTGTTCCCCATCCTGAACCCTCCTCCCTCCTCCCTCCCCATACCATCCCTCTGGGTCATCCCAGTGCACCAGCCCCAGGCATCCATTATCAGGCATCGTACCTGGACTGGCGACTCATTTCAGATATGATATTATACATATTTCAATGCTATTCTCCCAAATCATCCCACCCTCTCCCTCTCCCAGAGTCCAAAAGACTGTTCTAACATCAGTGTCTCTTTTGCTGTCTCGTAAACAGGGTTATTGTTACCATCTTTCTAAATTCCATATATATGCATTAGTATACTGTATTTGTGTTTTTCTTTCTGGCTTACTTCACTCTGTATAATAGGCTCCAGTTCCATCCACCTGATTAGAACTAATTCAAATGCATTATTTTTAATGGCTGAGTAATACTCCATTGTGTATATGTACCACAGCTTTCTTACCCATTCATCTGTGGATGGACATCTAGGTTGCTTCCAAGTCCTGGCTATTGTAAACAGTGCTGCTATGAACATTGGGGTACACGTGTCTCTTTCAATTCTGGTTTTCTCAGTGTATATGCCCAGCAGTGGGATTGCTGGATCATAAGGCAGTTCTATTCCCAGTTTTTTGAGGAATCTCCATACTGTTCTCCATAGTGGCTGTACTAGTTTGCATTTTCTTAAAATATTTTTACTTTTTGAATTATGTAAGTATGACAACACATTTATAGGAAACATGGAAAATACTTTAAAAAGTTACACATAGTTCCACTATTTATTATAATTATTTCTTAAGTAGATAAGTGAAGATTTATGGTTGGAGTTTCAATATCAAAATCTAGAAGAGTAGAAGGATGTAGTAGACCTGAAAAGCACTATGAGCCAATTCAACATAGTTAAGATTCATACAATTTTCATATAACAGCAGGATACAAATTATATTCAAGGTTCCATAGACTATAAACTAGGAGACACAAGGCAACATATTCATGGATAAAAGAAGGTGCAGGTGCAAAACTGTGTGGTTTAAAGTTATTGAAAGCATACAGAGTCTGTTCTCTTATCACTGTGGAATTATGTTTAAAATTAGTATTGGGGTAGTCCCATTATGGTGGAGGAATAGGACAGGAGACCTCTTCCTCCCCCACAAATTCATCAAAAGATCATTTGAATGTTGAACAACTTCCACAAAACAACTTCTGAATACTGGCAGACGGCATTAGGCACCCAGAAAGGCAGCCCAATCTCTTTGAAAGGAAGTAGGACAAAATATAAAAGTTGAAATCAGAGACAAAAGCCTTAGGGATGGAGATTCATCGTGGGGAGGGAGTTGTGAAGGAAGAGAAGTTTTCATACAGTAGGAAACCCTCTGACAAGCGTGTCTGCAGAGAGTTATGGAATCTCAGATGGCAACATAACTGGGGGTAAAACACGCACACACCGAATATGCACCTAACTGAAACTACCAGCAGAAAAGTAGCCCAGACTTTCTCATCTGCCACCACTGAGTGGGGGCTGGGCAGAGAGCCCCAGGTGGCATCATCGGTCCTTAGGGTAAGGACCAGGCTTGAATGCCCTGAGGACAACCTGAGGGAGCTAATGTGACATAGCAACCCAAACCATGGGATTGTCAGAGAGACCCCCCAAAAAAGACCTTTCCCTTAAAAGGCTCTAATGCCACAAGGTGACCCCCAGTGCACTCACAGAACAAAGGATTACACCCTAGCGAATATCAAAGGAGAACAAGCCGGCTGTCATTTAGGGCTCTCCCTCCCCAGAGGCAGAGAGTCAGGTGTGCGACAGCCAGAGCCAGCAGGCAATGGGCTTGTGCAATCTTTGCCCCAGAGACCACATCTTCCACCAAGCTTGACCAGGCTCTCAATTGCTAACCGTGTCTTCCTGTGATCATGGATGGTTCACATTTTCTAGGAGTGTCACAGCCTGAGAGCAGCTCCCAGAGGAGTCATATGGCACTCCTGGGACTGTGCCCTTGTGGCACATCTGGGAAACCAGGCGGCTGGGACTGGAGAGGTACATAAGATGCATGACCCACCTGAGACAGTGTGCTCACCAAGCACCTGGTCACCTGAAGGCTTGGACCTGGGGAGGGCACAAAACTCACAGCCTACTGCGTCTGTGCCCTTGTGGAACACCAAAGAACCTGAGTGACTTAGACCTGGGAAGTTCACAAAATGCAGGGGCCACCTGGGACAATGCCCTTGCAGGATGTTCTGGAGCCTGAGCAGGAAGTAAACGCAGCCTTGGGCTGTGGCAAACCCAGTGTGGTCCATCCACCACAAGCACTGTCCACACATGCCAGCAGTATTTGTTTGTAGTGTTCCTCCCTCCCCATAGCACAACTGAACAAGTGAGCCTAAATAAGCGGCCACTTCACCCCGTTGTGTCAGGGTGGAAATTAGAAACTGAAGAGACTTGCAAACAGAGGGAGCCAAAATAAACAAAGAAAGGGGAACCGCTCTGGGAGTGATAGGTGCAACAGATTAAAACCCGCAGTTAATGCTGGGGCATTTGAGAGGCAACTATAGACCTTGAGAACAAGTACAAGCTGGAACAAGGGACCATTTGACCCTGAACTGACCCCACACTGCCCACAAACAGCCTGAGAGAAATTCCTAGATGTATTTTTACTATTATCAATGTTTAATTTTAAAAATTACTGCTTTTTAACTCCTTTAACTTTCACTTTTATAGCCTATCACCTTTAAAGAAACTATTTTTGAAAAACAAATTCCATATATATCTTTTAATTTTTGTGATCAATTTTGTTTTGTATTTTTTATATTGTGTTTTTGAGAGTCTAACGTCTATTCTATGTTGTTAATCTTTGCTTTTTTATATTCATTATCAATTTTTTACCTTTAGGAATCTAATCTTCAGTATCCATTTTCACTTAGAGATTTAACTACTGGCTTGATTGCTCTCTTTTGACTCTCTCTTTTCTCCTCCTGGTCACCTCTATCTCCCACCTCCCTCTTCTCTTCTCTATATAACTCTGAATCTCTCTGGGTGTTCCTGGCTTTGGACAATTGTTTCAAAATTAACCTAGGGATTTGATCTTCTGTGCTGTATGGATGGAGAAGTTTTGAGGCTACTGTAAGAGAAGGACCAAAACCCAGAGGCTGGAAGTTTAGCTTCAGAACTTTAGAACATCAGAGATCTCCTGACTCAAGGGAACATTAATAGAGAAGAGCTCACCCAAAAGTCTCCATGCCTACACTGAAACCAAGCTTCACCAAAGAGCCAAGAAGTTCCAGTGAAAGACACACCATGTTAATTCTCCAGCAACCAGGAACAAAAACCTGACCATTAAAAAATGGGTTGCCTAAAGCCATGCCAAACCCCTAGAAACCCCAAAACTCATGACTGGACACTTCATTGCACTCCAGAGAGAGGAGATCCAGCTCCACTCACCAGAACACAGACACAAGTTCCCCCACCAGGAAACCTTGACCACCCACTGGTCCAACTCCACCCACAGGGAGCAGACTCCACAATTAAGCAGGGACCGCAAACTTCCAACCTGCAGAGAGGGTACCCCGAATACAAAAATCTAAATAAAATGAAAAGGCAGAGAAATATTCAGAAGGTGAAGGAACGTGATAAAATCCCACAAAATCAAACAAAAAAGGAGAAGGGAGTCTACCTGAAAACTATTTCAGAATAATGATAGTAAAAATGATCCAAAATGGCAGTGGAAGGTAAACTCCCAAACTCATTCTATGTGGCCACCATCACCCTAATACCAAAATCAAACAAAGATGCCACAAAAAAGGAAAACTACAAGCAGATATCACTGATGAACATAGATACAATAATCTTCAACAAAATTCCAGCAAACAGAATCCAACGATATATTTAAAAGATCAAATATCATGACCAAGTGGGTTTTATTCCATGGATGCAAAGATTCTTCAATATTTGCAAACCGATCAATGTAATACACAGTATTAACAAATCAAAAGACAAAAACCTTATGATTAACTCAATAAATACATAAAAATCCTTTGACAAAATCCAACACCCATTTATAATAAAAACTCTCTAGAAAGTAGGCATAGAAGGAACATAACTCAACACAATAAAAGCCATATAAATTGAAAGCATTTCTTCTAAAATCAGGAGCAAGGCAAGGGTGTCCACTCTCACCACTGCTACTCAACATGGTTTTGGAAGTCCTAGCTACACCAATCAGAGAAGAAAAACAAATAAAAAGGATTCCAGATTGGCAAAGAAGTAAATCTCTCACTGTTTGTAGATGATGTGATCTTTGATATAGAAAGCCCTGAAAATACCACCAGAAAATTGCTGGAGCTAATAAATGAATATAGTAAAGTTGCAGGATATGCAATTAATACACAGAAATTCCTTGCATTCCTATACACTAACAATGAATAAACAGAAAGAGAAATTAAGGAAACAATCCGATTTACTGTTGCAATGAAAAGAATAAAATACTTAAGAATAAATTTACCTAAAGAAACAAAAGACTATATATATACATATATATATATATATAACTATAAAACATTTAAGTAAGAAATTAAAGATGACATGAAAGGAATCAACCTCCCTGCCTTCAGACTATACTACAAAGCTACAGTTATCAATACAGTATGGTACTGCTGAAAGACAGAAATATAGATGAGTGTAACAAAATAGAAAGCCCAGAGATAAATCCACACACCTATGGAAAGCTTATCTTTGATACAATGGAGAAAAAAATAACCTCTTTAACAAATGGTGCTGGGAAAACTAGTCAACCACGTGTAAAAGAATGAAGCTAGAGCACTTCTAACAATGTATACAAAAATAAATTCAAAATGGATTACAGATCTACGTTTAAGACAAGAAACTATAAAACTCTTAGAGGAAAACATAGGCATAACATTCTCTGACATATATCACAGTGAGATTCTCTATGACCCACCACTCAGAGTAATGGAAATAAAAACAAAAATAAACATATGGGAATGAATTAAACTCAAAAGCTTTTGCACAATGATGGAAACTATAAGCAAGATGAAAAGGCAGTCTTAAGAAAGGGAGAAAATAACAGCAACTGAAGCAAATGGTGAAGAATTAATCTCCAAAATACACAAGCAGTTCATGCAGCTCAATACCCAAAAAATGAAAAACCCAATCAAAAAGGCCAAAGAACTAAACAGAAATTTCTCCAAAGAAGACTTGCAGAGGGCTAATAAACACATGAAAACATGCTCAACATCACTCATTATTAGAGAAATGCACATCAAAACCACAGTGTGGTGTCATCTCTTGCTGGTCAGAATGGCCACCATCAAAAAGTCTACAAACAATAAATGCTAGAGAGGATATGGAGAAAAGGGAACCCTCTTACACTGTAGGTTGGAATGCAAACTGCTGCAACCACTAGGGAGAACAGTGTGGAAAGTTCTTTAAAAACTGGAAATAGAACTTATATGACCCAGCAATCCCACTACTAGGCATAGACATCAAGGAAAAGCAACCTAGACATCCATCAGCAGACGAATGGATAAGAAAACTGTGGTACATATACACAATGAAATATTACGCAGCTATAAAAAGAACACATTTGAGTCAGTTCTAATGAGGTGGATGAAACTGGAGCCTACTATACAAAGTGAAGTAAGTCTGAAAAAGAAATACCAAATACAGTATATCAATGAATATATATGGAATTTGGAAAATGATAATGATGACCCTATATGCAACGCAGTAAAAGAGACACAGATATAAAGAACAGACTTTTGGACTATGAAGGAGAAGGCAAGGATGGGATGATATGACACAATAGCATTGAAACATGTATATTACCATATGTGAAATAAATGACCAGTACCAAGTTTGATGCACGAAGCAGGGCACTCAAAGCTGGTTCTCTGGGACAACCCAAAGGGTTGGGGTGGGAGTCAGATGGGAGGGGTATTCAGGATAGGGACACAAGTGCACTCATGACTGATTCATTTCAATGTATGGCAAAAACCACCACAATATTGTAAAGTAATTATCTTCCAATTAAAATAAATTAATTAATTTTTTAAAATACCAAAAAAAAAAAAAAAGATCAGTGTCAAAAGATATTTGAGGAGCTTGTTGTGGCTCAAAATGGGAGAGTAAAAGGACACACCATCATCTCCTCCTGTGAGAGCACCAAAATTGAAATTACCTGTTAAACAAACATTGACAGGTAGAGGCTGGAACCTGCCAAAAAGAAATACCCCATGTCCAAAGACAAAGAAGAAGCCAGAGTGAAATGACAGAAGGTGTGCAACCAAGATAAAATCAAATCCTATATCCCCTGGGTGAGTGACCCATAGACTGGAGAAAAAGATGCCAAAGGATTTCTCGTACTATTATGAAGGTTCTGAAGCACATGTCAGGCTTCCCAGCCTGGGGATCCTACAAAGGGGCTGGGAATCCCCAGGATATATGGCCTTGAAGTCCAGTGAGATTTGATGATAGGCCTTCCAGAGGACTGAGGGGAACAGAGATTCCAGTCTTGGAGGGCACAAAAAAATTTTTTTCACTCACGAAGGCCCAGAGGAGAAGAGCAGTGACCCCACAGGAGACCAAAACAAAACTATCTCCTAGTGTTGAAGGGCCTTGTATGGGTGTGTAGGTCAGCATGGGCTCACCATAGTGACAATGGCACTGGAAGGTATCCATTGGGGTAAAGACTCTTGGAGTTCACCATTAACACTACCATAACCCAATCCCATGGACTACATACAGCATGCCAGGCTTCCCTGTCTACCACCAGCTCTTGGAGCTTGCTGAAACTCATGACCATTGGTTGGTGATGCCATCCAACCATTTCAGCCTCTGTCATCCCCTTCTCTTCCTGCTTTCAATTTTTCCAAGAATCACGGTCTTTTCTAATGAGTCAGTTCTATTCAGCAGGTGGCTAAAGTATTGGAGCTTCAAATTTGGCATCAGTCCTTTCCATGAATATCCAGGACTGATTTCCTTAAGGATTGATTGGTTCGATCATCTTGAATAACAAGAGACTCTCAAAAGTCTTCTCCAATAGTACAATTTAAAAGCATCAATTCTTTGGTGCTCAGCTTTCTTTATACTACAACTCTCAAATCCATACATGACCCCTGGAAAAACCATTAGATCAGATCAGATCAGATCAGTCACTCAGTCGTGTCCGACTCTTTGTGACCCCATGAATCGCAGCACGCCAGGCCTCCCTGTCCATCACTAACTCCCAGAGGTCACTCAGACTCACATCCATCGAATCAGTGATGCCATCCAGCCATCTCATCCTCTGTCATCCCCTTCTCCTCTTGCCCCCAATCCCTCCCAGCATCAGAGTCTTCTCCAATGAGTTGACTCTTCACATGAGGTGAAAATACTGGAGCTTCAGCTTTAGCATCATTCCCTCCAAAGAAATCCCAGGGCTGATCTCCTTCAGAATGGACTGGTTGGGTCTCCTTGCAGTCCAAGGGACTCTCAAGAGTCTTCTCCAACACCACAGTTCAAAAGCATCAATTCTTCAGCACTCAGTCTTCTTCACAGTCCAGCTCTCACATCCATACATGACCACAGGAAAGACCATAGCCTTGACTAGGCGAACCTTTGTTGGCAAAGTGATGTCTCTGCTTTTGAATATGCTATCTAGGTTGGTCATAACTTTCCTTCCAAGGAGCAAGCGTCTTTTAATTTCATGGCTGCAGTCACCAACTGCAGTGATTTTGGAGCCCAGAAAAATAAAATCTGACACTGTTTCCACTGTTTCCCCATCTATTTCCCATGTAGTGATGGGACTGGCTGCCATGATCTTCATTTTCTGAATGTTGAGCTTTAAGCCAAATTTTTCACTCTCCTCTTTCACTTTCATCAAGAGACTTTTTAGTTCCTCTTCACTTTCTGCCGTAAGGGTGGCATCATCTGTATATCTGACGTTATTGATATTTCTCCCAGCAATCTTGATTCCAACTTGTGTTTCTTCCAGCCCAGCGTTTCTCATGATGTACTCTGCATATAAGTTAAATGAACAAGGTGAGAATATACAGCCTTGATGTACTCCTTTTCCTATTTGGAACCAGTCTGTTGTTCCATGTTCAGTTCTAACTGTTGCTTCCTGACCTGCATACAAATTTCTCAAGAGGCAGATCAGGTGGTCTGGTATTCCTATCTCTTTCAGAATTTTCCACAGTTTATTGTGATCTACACAGTCAAAGGCTTTGGCATAGTCAATAAAGCAGAAATAGATGTTTTTCTGGAACTCTCTTGCTTTTCCATGATCCAGTGAATGTTGGCAATTTGATCTCTGGTTCCTCTGCCTTTTCTAAAACCAGCTTGAACATCAGGAAGTTCACGGTTCACATATTGCTGAAGCCTGGGTTGGAGAATTTTGAGCATTACTTTACTAGCGTGTGAGATGCTTTCACTATAATATGGACATTTGTCAGCAAATTAATGTCTCTGCTTTTAATACACTGTCTAGGTTTGTCATAGCTTTTCTTCCAAGGAGCAAGTGTCTTTTAATTTCATGGCTGCATTCACCATCTGCAGAGATTTCAGAGCCCAAGAAAATAAAGTCTGTCACTGTTTCCATTGTTTCCCCATCTATTTGCCATGAAGTTATGGGACTGGATGCCACGATCTTTGTTTTCTGAATGTTGAGCTTTAAGCCAACTTTTTCATTCTCCACTTTCACTTTCATCAAGAGGCTGTTTAGTTCTTCTTCTCTTTCTGCCATAACGGTGGTGTCATCTGCATATCTGAGGTTATTGATATTTCTCCTGGCAATCTTGATTCCAGCTTGTGCTTCCTCCAGTCCACCATTTCGCATGATGTTCTCTGCATATAAGTTGAATAAATAGGGTAACAATATATAGCCTTGACATACTCCTCTCCCAATTTGGAAACAGTCCTTTGCTCCATGTCCAGTTCTAACTGTTGCTTCTTGACCTGCAAACAGGTTTCAAAGAAGGCAGGCAAGGTGGTGGTATGACCGTCTCTTAAAGAATTTTCCACAGTTTGTTGCAGTCTACATAGTCAGAGACTTTAGTGTAGTCAATGAAGTGGAAGTAGATGCTTTTCTGGAACTCTCTTGCTTTTTCTATGATCCAACAGATGTTGTCAGTTTCATCTCTGGTTCAAACTGGACTTTTCTAAATTCAGCTTGAATGTCTGGAAGTTCTTGGTTCATGTACACTTGAAGACTGGCTTGGAGAACTTTGATCATTACTTTGCTAACGTGTTTGATGACTACAGTTGTTCAGTACCTTGAACATTCTTTGGCATTGCCTTTCTTTGGGATTAGAATGAAAACTGATCTTTGCCAGTCGTATGTTCTCCAAATTTGCTGACATATTGAGTGCAGGACTTTAAACAGCATCATCTTTTAGGATTTGAAATAGTTCACTGGAATTCTATCATCTCCACTAGCTTTGTTCATAGTGATGCTTCCCTCACTCCAGGATGTCTGGCTCTATGTAAGTGATCACAGCATCATGATTATCAGGTCATTAAGATTGTTTCTGTGATTTTTATGATTATAATATCTTAATTTTTTATGATAAAATGTCATAATTGTTTTTTAACTCTGCAAAAATTCATGTTTTCTAAAATTTATATGATGTAGTTATGTTTTAGAAAACATGAAATTTTATGTAACTAAGAAAATTATGGTATTTTTATTCCATTTGTTTGACTTAATATGATAGAATGGTAGATTTCTAATTAAAAGATAGATATGTAATAAGTTACAAGGGTTTACTGTTTATATAGGGAACTATAGTCAGTATCTTTTAATAATCTATGATGGAAAATAGTTTCAAAAATAATATATGTGTATTTGTATAACTGAATCACCTTGCTGTGCACATGAAACATTGTAAGTCAACTATACTTCAATAAAATATATATTTTAAAAATGATATTTGAAAATAGCCCACATATTTTCAAGCACAAGCACATAATCTTTGCCCTTTGTTCTGTTTCCATGTCTTGGGCTGAGGCTTGGAATTTGATAAAGTCATAGGGAAATGACAGGTGTGGGAGTTAGAGGCCATGGAGGAGAGTGATTTGCAAAAGTGGTTGCCAAAATCAAATATGGCTACTGAGAAGCTGAGTAATGAGAGAGCACCACTAGATTTGCCAGAGTGAAAGTCATTCATGAGTTTATAAGAGCCATTTCAATTCGGGATCAGTATTTATGGCTGTAAAATAAAACCAACCATGACCGCAAACTGCTGTGCAGAGAAAATGTTCTTGATTTTCATTCAGCTCCATTCACACATACAACACTGGAGAGCTAAAGAGCCCTCTTGTTAAATAATCCCTCTGGTGTTAAATGTCTTTTCCTTATAAGTGAATAATGATGCCTCATTGAATTTTATTGTTTTGGCAAAAGCCCAGCAGTGGTATTAGGGCACCTAATTTGTTAGTGTATACACAAGAGATGTTACCTTAACTTGTTCTGAAGTTATTTTCTACAACATCAGGAACTTTGCCTGACATGGACCAAATATTTTTAGTTTGAATAGAACTTTCCTCTTAAAAAAGCAGTTGTTGAGTAGAACAGCTCCTGATCAAAATTTTAAGATTAGCTATATTCCAAACTACTGCACAACTGCACTCATCTTACACGCTAGTAAAGTAATGCTTAAAATTCTACAAGCCAGGCTTCAGCAATATGTGAACTGTGAACTTCCTGATGTTCAAGCTGGTTTTAGAAAAGGCAAAGGAACCAGAGATCAAATTGCCAACATCCGCTGGATCATGGAAAAAGCAAGAGAGTTCCAGAAAAGCATCTATTTCTGCTTTATTGACTATGCCAAAGCCTTTGACTGTGTGGATCACAATCAACTGTGGAAAATTCTGAAAGAGATAGGAATACCAGACCACCTGATCTGCCTCTTGAGAAGTTTGTATGCAGGTCAGGAAACAACAGTTAGAACTGGACATGGAACAACAGACTGGTTCCAAATAAGAAAAGAAGTTCATCAAGGCTGTATATTGTCACCCTGTTTATTTAACTTATATGCAGAGTACATCATGAGAAACACCGGGCTGGAAGAAACACAAGTTGGAATCAAGATTGCTGGGAGAAATATCAATAACCTCAGATATGCAGATGATGCCACCCTTATGGCAGAAAGTGAAGAGGAACTAAAAAGCCTCTTGATGAAAATGAAAGAGGAGAGTAAAAAGTAGGCTTAAAGCTCAACATTCAGAAAACGAAGATCATGGCATCCTGTCCCTTCACTTCATGGGAAATAGATGGGGAAACAGTGGAAACAGTGTCAGACTTTATTTCTCTGGGCTCCCAAATCACTGCAGATGGTGACTGCAGCCATGAAATTAAAAGACGCTTACTCCTTGGAAGGAAAGTTATGACCAACCTAGATAGCATATTCAAAAGCAGAGACATTACTTTACCAACAAAGGTTCATCTAGTCAAGGCTATGGTTTTTCCTATGGTCATGCATGGATGTGAGAGTTGGACTGTGAAGAAGGCTGAGCACCGAAGAATTGATGCTTTTGAACTGTGGTGTTGGAGAAGACTCTTGAGAGCCCCTTGGACTACAAGGAGATCCAAGCAGCCCATTCTGAAGGAGATCAGCCCTGGGATTTCTTTGGAAGGAATGATGCAAAGCTGAAACTCCAGTACTATGGCCACCTCATGCGAAGAGTTGACTCATTGGAAAAGACTCTGATGCTGGGAGGGATTGAGGGCAGGAGGAGAAGGGGATGACAGAGGATGAGATGGCTGGATGGCATCACTGACTCGATGGATGTGAGTCTGAGTGGACTCTGGGAGTTGGTGGTGGACAGGGAGGCCTCGCATGCTGCAATTGATGGGGCCCGAGAGTCGGACACGACTGAGTGACTGATCTGATCTGATATTCCTTTGTCAAAGTAAAATTGAGAAGACAGCTGTTAACTAGATTTTTTTCATGCTTTTTTTTTTTTTTTGTGAGGGGGTGATTCTTTTTTTATTTTTAATTGCAGGGTAATTGCTTTACAGCATTGTGTTAGCTTCTTCCATACAACATCATAAATCAGCCACAAGTATACGATGGCACCCCACTCCAGTACTCTTGCCTGGAAAATCCCATGGATGGAGGAGCCTGGTGGGCTGCAGTCCATGGGGCTGCTAGGAGATGAACAGGACTGAGCGACTTCCCTTCACTTTTCACTTTCATGCATTGGAGAAGGAAATGGGAAACCACTCCAGTGTTCTTGCCTGGAAAATCCCAGGGATGGGCAAGCCTGGTGGCCTGCTGTCTCTGGGGTTGCACAGAGTCGGACACTAATGAAGCAACTTAGCAGCAGCATACGTATGTTCCTTCTCTCCTGAACTTTCCCCCCATCCCCACCCCTCACAGAGCACTGAGCTGCGCTTCCTGTGCTATATAGCCACTTCCCCCTAACTAGCAATTTTACACATGATTGTGTATATATGTCAGTGCTACTCTCTTGACTCATACCACTCTCTTCTTCCCCAACTGTGTTCAGAGTCTGTTCTCTATGTCCACCTCTCTATTCTTGCCCTGCAAACAGATTCATCAGTACCATTTTTCTAGATTCAGTATATATGTCTTAATATAATACACAATATTTGTTTTCCTCTTTCTGACTTAATTCACTCTGTATAACATGCTCTGGGTTCATCTACCTCACTATAACTGGATTTTTTAAACAAAACTTTCTCAATTGGCTATAAAATACATTCACATTCCAGCTATCACCAACTTCTGGCTATTTCTGTATATCAGAAGGTAAGCAAGCAGGAGTGGCTGTTTTCCCTGCAGCAAACAATTCAGCTGTGCATTGTAATTTAGAAAACAATCACAGTGTAATTAAAGGTCTACATTATAAGACTCATTCAAAAGCATGTGTATTTACCTATAGGACCCAGAAATACCAGCCACATACCAGAGCTCTGTATAATAGGGTGAGGTATTGACCACAGTGGTGTGTGAACATCCCCTTTCAAACCACCACTACTTCTTTCAGAGTCCACTCCCTCCCCTTCTGTGTGGAGGTTAGGAAGATTATGAATCTCTAAGCCACTGAAAGATCCTTATAGTTCACTTTTCCTTTCCTTTATACTTAGACATGTATCTATTCCTCTCTAAATTATTTTCCCATTTAGGTTATCACAGAGTATTGAGCAGTGTTCCCTGTGCTGTACAGTGGGTCCTTGATGATAATCTATTTTAAATATAGTAGTGTGTATATCTTGGGGCTCCCCGGTGGCTCAGATGGTAAGGAATCTCCCTGCAGTGTGGGAGACTCGAATTCGATCTCTGCATCAGAAAGTTCCCCTGGAGAAGGAAATGGCTAACCACTCCAGTATTCCTGCCTGGAAAATTCCATTAACAGAAGAACCTGGCAGGCTACAGTCCATGGGGTAGCAAAGATGGGCACGACTGAGAGATTAACACACACACACACACACACACACACACACACACACACACACACACACACAAGCGTATATCTTAATCCCAAACTCCCAATCTATCTCCTATCCCTCCCCTTGGTAAACCAGAAATTCCTTTTGTAAGTCTGTGAGTCTGTTTCTACGTTGTAAATAAATACATTTGTATGGGCTTCCCTGGTGGCTGAGAGGTTAAAGCATCTGCCTGCATAGCGGGAGACCTAGGTTCAATCCCTGAGTCAGGAAGATCCCCTGGAGAAGGAAATGGAAACCCACTCCAGTATTCTTGCCTGGAGAATCTCATGGACGGAAGAGCCTGGTTGGCTACAGTCCACCAGGTCACAAAGAGTCGGACACGACTGAGCGGCTTTACTTTCACTTTCATAATTCTTTTTAGATTCCACATATAAGCAATATTGTGTTATATTTGTCTTCTCTTTTCTCTGACTTACTTCACTTCCTATGAAAATCTTCTGGTCCACACATGTTGCTTCAGATGACTTTATCTCATTTTTTTTAGTGACTGAATAACATTCCATTGTGTATATCTTATTTACTCATTCATCTGTTAGTGGACATATAAGTTGCTTCCATGTTTTGGCTCTTATAAATAGTGCTGCCATGAACTTTGTAGTACATATATCATGAATTAGAGTTTTCTCTAGATATATTTCCAGGAGTTGAATTGCTGGATCATATGGCAGCTTCATTTTTAATTTTGCTAAGAACCTCCATATTGTTCTTCATAGTGGTTATACCAATTTACATTCCTACCAACAGTGAAAGACAATTCCCTTTTCCTCCACACTCTCCAGCATTTACTGTTTGTTGATTTTTTGATGAAGGGCATCCTGATTGGTGTGAGGTGATATCTCATTGCAATTTTTAATTTGCCTTTCTCCAAACATGTGACATATATATATATATATATATATATATATATATATATATATTTAAAGATAAAACAACCAAACAACCCTATCAAAATATGGACAGAAGAGCTAAATAGTTCACTTTTGGTCAGGATCAGAAACTTTCAGAGCACAAATGATAAGCATAGTAAGTCCTGCCAAGTGACCTGGGAGCAGTGTGTCAAGTTGGGGTTACTAAAGTGTATCCCTTCACCAGAGAGAAGAAATAAAAACCTGTGAGCATCTTAGGTGGTGCCGGGAATTCACTTGGCTGACCAAAACCACAGTCTGTAGGCATTGATTGGATTTTGTAGCTGTCTTTTTCCCTTCACATATTTTTAGTCATCCGGTCTACCTTGGAAAGGAATAAACCCTTCTTTCTCTGTCTTCACAAATTGCACAGAAACACTGTCTGATAGAGCTCTCTCCCTTTTTTTCAGACTAGATGACTCTCCTCAGTTGTCCTCCAAAGAGGGCTAAATAGAATAATCCTTTATACTATCTTACTATAAGAGGAATTAAAAGGCCTCCTTTAGAGAAGATTTCTTTTTAATACTCATTACTCATCTTTATCTCAACAAAACTCTTTATGAAAATAAAATGCAAGAGTTGAGTGGAGTTTTGAACCTATTATTAAACTCTAGAAATGGGAAGGTTTGTTATAAAGTATAAACACATCTACACTATGATCCAATCTACCACTCCGAAGTGTTTTTTCATAACAAATACAAATATATGCACAAAAGGTCTTGTACAAGAATTATCATCTCAACTAATTCATGTATCAGATCAGATCAGTTGCTCAGTCGTGTCCAACTCTTTGTGACCCCATGAATTGCAGCACACCAGGCCTCCCTGTCCACCACCAACTCCCAGAGTATACTCAGATTCACGTCCATCAAGTCACTGATGCCATCCAGCCATCTCATCCTCTGTCATCCCCTTCTCCTCCTGCCCCCAATTCCTCCCAGCATCAGAGTCTTTGCCAATGAGTCAACTCTTCACATGAGGTGGCCAAAGTACTGGAGTTTCAGCTTTGCATCATTCCTTCCAAAGAAATCCCAGGGCTGATCTCCTTCAGAATGGACTGATTGGATCTCCTTGAGTCCAAGGGACTCTCAAGAGTCTTCTCCAACACCACAGTTCAAAAACATCAATTCTTTGGTGCTCAGGCCTTCTTCACAGTCCAACTCTCACATCCATACATCACCACAAGAAAAACCATAGCCTTGACTAGATGAACCTTTGTTGGTAAAGTAATGTCTCTGCTTTTGAATATGCTATCTAGGTTGGTCATAACTTTCCTTCCAAGGAGCAAGCGTCTTTTAATTTCATGGCTGCAGTCACCATGTGCAGTGATTTGGGAGCCCCCGAAAATAAAGTCTGCCACTGTTTCCACTGTTTCCCCATCTATTTCCCATGAAGTGATGGGACCAGATGCCATGATCTTCGTTTTCTGAATGTTGAGCTTTAAGCCAACTTTTTCACTCTCCACTTTCACTTTCATCAAGAGGCTTTTTAGTTCCTCTTCAGTTTCTGCCATAAGGGTGGTGTCATCTGCATATCTGAGGTTATTGATATTTCTCCTGGCAATCTTGATTCCAGCTTGTGTTTCTTCCAGTCCAGCGTTTCTCATGATGTACTCTGCATATAAGTTAAATAAACAAGGTGACAATATACAGCCTTGACGAACTTCTTTTCTTATTTGGAATCAGTCTGTTGTTCCATGTCCAGTTCTAACTGTTGTTTCCTGACCTGCGTACAAATTTCTCAAGAGGCAGATCAGGTGGTCTGGTATTCCCATCTCTTTCAGAATTTTCCACAGTTGATTGTGATCCACACAGTCAAAGGCTTTGGCATAGTCAATAAAGCAGAAATAGATGCTTTTCTGGAACTCTCTTGCTTTTTCCATGATCCAGTGGATGTTGGCAATTTGATCTCTGGTTTCTCTGCCTTTTCTAAAACCAGCTTGAACCACCCTGTGACACAATGATACAATGAAGTACTGTTGAGTAGTAAAAGAAACAAACTACTGATACTCTCTGTAACTTAAATAAATGTCATTGACTAATGGAAATAAAGATAGGAATAAAGAATGGAGATACAGACAGAAAGAGAGAGACAGAGACAAGAGATAGGGCAAGAACATGCACTATCTTGGAGACAGGTGGAAATGATTGTGTTTACTGGAAAGAAGGGTGAGGGAGCTCTCCATGGTAATGGGAATATCCTATATCTTTGGATAATTGCCTCATCAGTTCAGTTCAGTCTCTCAGTCGTGTCCGACTGTTTGTGACCCCATGATTCGCAGCACACCAGGCCTCCCTGTCTATTACCAACTCCTGGAGTTCACCCAAACTCATGTCCATCGAATCGGTGATGCCATCCGGCCATCTCATCTTCTGTCATCCCTTTCTCCTCCTGCCCCCAATCCCTCCCAGCATCAGGGTCTTTTCCAATGAGTCAACTCTTCACATGAGGTGGCCAAAGTACTGGAATTTCAGCTTCAACATCAGTCTTTCCAAAGAACACCCAGGACTGATCTCCTTTAGGATGGACTGGTTGGATTTCCTTGCAGTCCAAGGGACTCTCAAGAGTCCTCTCCAACACCACAGTTCAAAAGCATCAATTCTTCGGCACTCAGCTTTCTTCCCAGTCCAACTCTCACATCCATACATGACCACTGGAAAAACCATAACCTTAACTAGACGGACCTTTGTTGACAAAGTAATGTCTCTGATTTTGAATATGCTATCTAGGTCGGTCATAACTTTTCTTCCAAGGAGTAAATGTCTTTTAATTTCATGGCAGAAATCACAATCTGCAGTGATTTTGGAGCCCCAAAAAACAAAGTCTGACACTGTTTCCATTGTTTCCCCATCTATTTCCCATGAAGTGATGGGACCAGATGTCATGATCTTAGATTTCTGAACGTTGAGCTTTAAGCCAATGCTTTCACTCTCCTCTTTCACTTTCATCACTTTTTGTTTAGTTCCTCTTCACTTTCTGCCATAAGGGTGGTGCCATCTGTATCAATTGCCTCATGGATGTATACAATTGCCAAAACTCCATGAACTGATCACTTGAAATCTGTACTTTTTTTTAAGTTAACTAGATTTCAGAGAAGGCAATGGCAACCCACTCCAGTACTCTTGCCTGGAGAATCCCATGGACGGAGGAGCCTGGTAGGCTGCAATCCCTGGGGTCACTAAGAGTCAGACATGACTGAGCAACTTCACTTTCACTTTTCACTTTCATGCATAGGAGAAGGAAATGGCAACCCACTCCAGTGTCCTTGCCTGGAGAATCCCAGGGACGGGGGAGCCTGTTGGGCTGTCATCTATGGGGTCTCACAGAGTTGGATACGACTGAATTGACTTAGCAGCAGCAGCAGACTTCAGTTAAAAAAAAACATTTATTTTGTGTATGTCATTGAAAGACTGCAAGGAGATCCAACCAGTCCATTCTAAAGGAGATCAGTCCTGGGTGTTCTTTGGAAGGAATGATGCTAAAGCTGAAACTCGAGTACTTTGGCCACCTCATGCAAAAAGTTGACTCATTTAAAAGACTCTGATGCTGGGAGGTATTGGGGGCAGTAGGAGAAGGGGACGACAGAGGATGAGATGGCTGGATCGCATCACCAACTCGATGAATGTGAGTTTGAGTGAACTCCGGAAGTTGGTGATGGACAGGGAGGCCTGGCGTGCTGCGATTCATGGGGTTGCAAAGAGTCAGACACCATTGAGTGACGGAACTGAACTAAACTGAACTTGAAAGGCTGATATATCAGCATTGTTTCTGTTTTGGAAATATCAACTTCCCTCATTGACTATTCCTCTTCCTTTAACATTTAAGTGGTTATGTTGTTACACTCTATTACTGACTTCTAGAGCACTTTGTTTCTCAGTAGGCTCTTTGCCGTCCTGCCTGCTTCTTCCTGCTCTGCTGAAGTAAGGGGCTTTCTTACTTGGACGTATTTCTTCAAAGCAGTAGTTTTTCCATGCCTTGCAGCAGCGGCTGTGTCATTGATGTTTCACAAGCTGCAAGAGTGTGGTAGAAGTGACACTGCATACTGACGATTTCTTGGCCCTTCAACTATGGTTAGGCTTATTGGTGACTTCCAAGTGTTTTAAATCCACTAGGAACCCCATAAATTCTGACAATACATTAGATGTGTATCTTGCCTCAGAATAGTAAGAAACATCTAGCCCTGAGCCTGAAGTGAGCATTCTCTCCAATTTAATAGAACACCATCTCCATTTTCACCACAGTTTCACCACCGTTTCACCATTATTTCATCTATCCCTCTGCCCTGACAAATCAGGAGACAAAATATACCATTTCTTTTTGAGAAACTAGTCCTTCTCTCAAGCACACACATCTCTGCACAGGATAGAAGAGAGAACGTTACCTTTGTGTGTGTGTGTGTGTTTAAACAGACTTATTTTTATTTTATTTTTGTTACATATATATTGAAAGTAACCAAAGAGACCTTTGAAATTTTGGCCAGATCATATCAATCATCCACCCATAATTCAGATAAAACCTGGATTATCTCCAAACTTTACCCAAAGATACACCAACATCTTTTTATATTCTAAAATTAACTTCAGAAGCTGCCTCTCCATTATCACTATGACTTTATAATTATTTTCTTCCCATTTTTCTGATTCTGCTATAACCACACATATTTTCCCTTTCATTTTGATATTTTCTTAATGTTCCTTTTCCTCTCCCACTTTACAGATTTGGCACTGGCTATCTGTATCATCAAGAATGCTTTTCACCTATACAAATGAAAAATTATTTTTTTCATATTTTACCTTCCTAATAATGTCTAATTCTCATATCTTAAGTTACAATCAACCACTTTCTCTTGAAATTCTCTGTTCCTTTCAGTCCTGTTTCACTTTTTCTTTTATTTCATATCATTTATAATATGAAATATAATTTAGTTACTATAAAACAATGGGCTTCCCTGGTGGCTCAGATGGTACAGAAATGGCCTGCAATGCAGGAGACCCAAGTTCGATTCCTGGATTGGGAAGATTCCCCTGTAGAAGGGATTGGCCACTCACTCTAGTATTCTTGCCTGAGAGATCCTATAAACAGGGGAGCCTGGCACACTACAGTCTGTGAGGTTGTAAAGAGTTGGACACAACTGAGCAACTAACACACATACACACTATGCGTATATGTGATGAAAATGATAATTGATAATGATAATATAATAATACATGATAATAATGTATCATTTGTTGTCTGTCACTAAAATGTAAGACTCAAATATGCAAGAAACTCTACTTCTCTTGTTTGCTGATATATCCTAGTGACAAGAACAATGTTTGGCATAGGAGAACATCACTTTTGAATTGATCCGGGAGCAATAGATTATTCTATAGATAACAAACTAGGCTGTCTCCAACTTGATCTTGTCATAAGCAATTAATACAAGAAGGAGGGAATTCTCTGCCAGTCCAGTGTTTAGGACTTGGTGCTTTCATTGTCAGAGCTCAAGTTCAATCCCTGGTTAGAGAACTAAGATCTGGCAGGCCACACAGCAAGGCCAAAAACGACATCAAGAGCAAAACAAGCAAACAAGCAAACAAAAAACAAATAAACAAGAAAGAGAGCAGTTATTTCAGATACTTATATTTCTTTTTTTCCCTTAAATTTGACAGTATTGTAGTTGAAAGTAGTTCCTGTAGATGGTAGTCCTGGAGGCTATTTCAAATATTCCATTTGTCCTCACTGGGCATAAATGAGAAATGCATTGACTTGAAACACAGAAGCTGATCCCGTGTGACTGAGCAGCCCATGGAATGTGAGCTGAAGGGATGTGAAACGTGTCAGGTGTGGTCCTCTCTTTTCCTCCGTCATGGTGATGAATGCTGTTCCCCACAGTGGGCGTCTTATCAGGCTCTGTAACAGGAGGAGGATGGATAAAATAAAACCAGTACTTAGAATGATGGATATGTGTCCTGAGTCATATATAAAATATTGTTACGTTAAACTCCTGAGGTATTGTTGCTTTACATTAGTGTGACCTAGAGACCATCCCAGCTAATCAAAGTTCTTTTAATGCTTTTCATATCTGTCTACATCATTTTGTTGCTTCTCTTTTTTTCATCCTAATATTGCTGTGGGCTTCGCCAGTAGCTCAGTGGTAAAGAATCTACCTGCCATGCAGGAGACACAGAAAACTTAAGTTCCATCCCTGGGTCGGGAAGATCTCCTGGAGAAGGAAATGGCAGCCCACTCCAGCATTCCTGCATGGGAAATCCCATAGACAGAGAGCCTGGTGGGTTACAGTCCTTGGGGTCGAAAGAGTTGGACACAGTCACTGAGACTGTTGGACACAGTTGAAGTGACTGAGCACAATATTGCTGTGGATATTGCCAGTAGTTAACCAGAATTATTCCTGCGCATCGCCCCTCTGCTTAGCTCCAATGGGAATGAAATTTCTCAGTGCCTTACTTCTCTCAACCAACGTGAAGCCCTGATCAATACACAGTAGCATGGATTGCTGCCTAAACATTAAGAAACAAGAAAGAAAATCAATGGCTACATTCAGAATGCAGCACAGGCTTGCCGTGGGAGGTCTGCCTGTGAGTTCCATGGTCCCTCCTCCTCTGGGGAAAAGTTTTCCAAGAACATTAAGTAACACTCCGTTAAATTCCTGGGGCCTTTTGAGTGTCTTTCTTTGCAGGCTGCTGACATAACATTGAATGCCTTCTCCTCAGAGGTAGAAACCCATACCGTGGTGGATGTTTCTGTGAATTTCGAATGCAGAGCAAAAGGGTCACTTCCAAAGCACCTCAGAAGTGGCATGTGCTTAGGATTCTACAGCTTATAAATTTCCTCTGTACCAGTGAAGCTGTCAGATACCACTGCTATTCCCTCTGGATTTTGGTTGTCAGTTTCTAAGGGCAGGAAAATAATGCAGATTATTCCATGAAGATTGTGGCTCTGAATCTTTTAGCAGGACTCTGCCCTGCTCAACTCAATGAGGGGGCACAGATTTGGAATGAATAGTTACATCTGTATGGGTAAAATAAAGCCTTAGGCTCAGATTACTTTTGAAGTTCCTTTGCTTCCCACAGGACCAATGCCACTACATGTTTCTCTCAAACCTGTTCCTCAAAAGAGCAGTGCAGGGCTCAGCCCACATTTTTTTTTATAGTAGGTCAGGAAGCTTTTTTGTTTTGTAATTGAAGTATAGTTGATGGCTCAGATGGTAAAGAATCCACTCGCAATGCAGAAAAACCTGGGTTTGATCCCTGGGTTGGGAAGATCCCCTGGAGGAGGGAAGGGCAATCCACTCCAATATTCTTGCCTAGAAATTTCCATGGATAGAGGAGCCTGGTGGGCTACAGTCCATGGAGTCACAAAGAGTCAGACAGAACTGAGCAACTAACACTTTACACTAGAGTTATTTTATAATGTGCTCATTTTAGGTGCATAGCAAACTGATTCAGATATACACATATTTCTTTTCAGATTCTTTCCCTTTGTAGGTTATTACAAATGCTGAGTATACTTTCCTGTGCTATGCAACAGATCCTTGTGGTTATGTATTTTATTTATAAATATATATATGACATACAAATATATATTTATGCTTAGTTCCTCAATCATGTCTGACTCTTGCTACCCCATAGACTATAACTTGTCAGTCTATTCTGTCCATGGGATTCTCCAGGCAAGAATACTGGGGTGGGTTGCCATTCCTTCTCCAATAAATATTTATAAAATATATATATTTACAACATATATATATGTCTGATGTGTGTTCCTGATAATCTCAAACTCCCAATTTGTCCCTTCTCCCCTTTCCTCTTTGGTACCATAAGTTTGTTCTCTATGTCTGTGAGTTTATTGGTTTTGTGAAAATGTTCATTGATATAATTTTTAAAGATTCTGCATATAAGTGATATGATATACCATTTGTCTTTTTCTGTCTGACTTTTCACTTAGTGTGATCATCTCTAGATCCATCCATATGATGCAAATTGCATTATTTCATTCTTTTTAATGGCTCAGTAATTATAAGAAAGCTGACCGCAGAAGAATTGATGCTTTTGAACTGTGGTGTTGGAGAAGACTCTTTAGAGTCCCTTGGACTGCAAGGAGATCCAACCAGTCCATCCTAAAGGAGATCAGTCCTGGATGTTCATTGGAAGGACTGATGTTGAAGATGAAACTCCAAGACTTCGGCCACCTACTGCAAAGAGCTGACTCATTTGATAAGACCCAGATGCTGGGAAAAATTGAGGGCAGGAGGAGAAGGGGAGGACAGAGGCTGAAATGGTTGGATTGCATCACTGACTCAATGGACGTGAGTTTGAGCAAACTCCGGGAGTTGGTGATGGACAGGAAGGCCTGGCTTGCTGCAGTTCATGGGCTCACAAAGAGTTGAACATGACTGAGTGACTGATTGGAAGTGGTCAAACAAGGCAAAATGAGAGTGGTCGAACAAGAGATGGCAAGAGTGAATGTCGACATTCTAGGAATCAGCGAACTAAAATGGACTGGAATGGGTGAATTTAACTCAGAGGACCATTATATCTACTACTGCGGGCAGGAATCCCTCAGAAGAAATGGAGTGGCCATCATGGTCAACAAAAGAGTCCAAAATGCAGTACTTGTATGCAATCTCAAAAACGACAGAATGATCTCTGTTCATTTCCAAGGCAAACCATTCAATGTCACAGTAATCCAAGTCTATGCCCCAACCAGTAACGCTGAAGAAGCTGAAGTTGAACGGTTCTATGAAGACCTACAAGACCTTTTAGAACTAACACCCAAAAAAGATGTCCTTTTCATTATAGGGGACTGGTATGCAAAAGTAGGACGTCAAGAAACACCTGAAGTAACAGGCAAATTTGGCCTTGGAATACGGAATGAAGCAGGGCAAAGACTAATAGAGTTTTGCCAAGAAAATGCACTGGTCATAGTAAATACCCTCTTTCAAAACACAAGACAAGACTCTATACGTGGACATCACCAGATGGTCAACACCGAAATCAGATCGATTATATTCTTTGCAGCCAAAGATGGAGAAGCTCTATACAATCAGCAAAAACAAGACCAGGAGCTGACTGTGGCTCCATTCATAAGCTCCTTATTGCCAAATTCAGAATTAAATTGAAGAAAGTAGGGAAAACCACTAGACCATTCAGGTATGACCCAAATCAAATCCGTTATAATTATACAGTGGAAGTGAGAAATAGATTTAAGGGCCTAGATCTGATAGAGTGCCTGATGAACTATGGAATGAGGTTCGTGACATTGTACAGGAGACAGGGATCAAGACCATCCCCATGGAAAAGAAAGGAAAAAAAGCAAAATGGCTATCTGGGGAGGCCTTACAAATAACTGTGAAAAGAAAAGAAGTGAAAAGCAAAGGAGAAAAGGAAAGATATAAACATCTGAATGCAGAGTTCCAAAGAATAGCAAGAAGAGATAAGAAAGCCTTCTTCAGCAATCAATGCAAAGAAATAGAGGAAAACAACAGAATGAGAAAGACTAGGGATCTCTTCAGGAAAATCAGAGATACCAAAGGAACATTTCATGCAAAGATGGGCTCGATAAAGGACAGAAATGGTATGGACCTAACAGAAGCAGAAGATATTAAGAAGAGGTGGCAAGAATACACAGAAGAACTGTACAAAAAAGAGCTTCACAACCCAGATAATCATGATGATGTGATCACTGACCTAGAGCCAGACATCCTGGAATGTGAAGTCAAGTGGGCCTTAGAAAGCATCACTACAAACAAAGCTAGTGGAGGTGATGGAATTCCAGTGGAGCTTTTCCAAATCCTGAAAGATGATGCTGTGAAAGTGCTGCACTCAATATGCCAGCAAATTTGGAAAACTCAGCAGTGGCCACAGGATTGGAAAAGGTCAGTTTTCATCCCAATCCCAAAGAAAGGCAATGCCAAGGAGTGCTCAAACTACCGCACAATTGCACTCATCTCACACGCTAGTAAAGTAATGCTCAAAATTCTCCAAGCCAGGCTTCAGCAATATGTGAACCGTGAACTTCCTGATGTTCAAGCTGGTTTTAGAAAAGGCAGAGGAACCAGAGATCACATTGCCAACATCCGCTGGATCATGGAAAAAGCAAGAGAGTTCCAGAAAAACATCTATTTCTGCTTTATTGACTATGCCAAAGCCTTTGAGTGTGTAGATCACAATAAACTGTGGAAAATTCTGAGAGAGATGGGAATACCAGACCACCTGATATGCCTCTTGAGAAATTTGTATGCAAGTCAGGAAGCAACAGTTAGAACTGGTCATGGAACAACAGACTGGTTCCAAATAGGACAAGGAGTATGTCAAGGCTGTAATTGTCACTCTGTTAATTAACTTATATGCAGAGTACATCATGAGAAATGCTGGACTGAAAGAAACACAATCTGGAATCAAGATTGCTGGGAAAAATATCAATAACCTCAGATATGCAGATGACACCACCCTTATGACACCACCCTCTTGATGAAAGTGAAAATGGAGAGTGAAAAGGTTGGCTTAAAGCTCAACATTGAGAAAACGAAGATCATGGCATCTGGTCCCATCACTTCATGGGAAATAGATGGGGAAACAGTGGAAACAGTGTCAGACTTTATTTTTCTGGGCTCTAAAATCACTGCAGATGGTGACTGCAGCCATGAAATTAAAAGACGCTTACTCCTTGGAAGGAAAATTATGACCAACCTAGATAGCATATTCAAAAGCAGAGACATCACTTTGCCAACAAAGGTTCGTCTAGTCAAGGCTGTGGTCTTTCCTGTGGTCATGTATGGATGTGAGAGATGCACTCTGAAGAAGGCTGAGCGCCGAAGAATTGATGCTTTTGAACTGTGGTGTTGGAGAAGACTTTTGAGAGTCCCTTGGACTGCAAGGAGATCCAACCAGTCCATTCTGAAGGAGATCAGCCCTGGGATTTCTTTGGAAGGAATGATGCTAAAGCTGAAACTCCAGTATTTTGGCCACCTCATGCAAAGAATTGACTCATTGGAGAAGACTCTTATGCTGGGAGGGATTTGGGGCAGGAGGAGAAGCAGACGACAGAGGATGAGATGGCTGGATGGCATCACTGACTCGATAGATGTGAGTCTCAGTGACCTCTGGGAGTTTGTGATGGGCAAGGAGGCCTGGAGTGCTGCGATTCATGGGGTCGCAGAGTCGGACACAACTGAGCGACTGACCTGATCTGATCTGATCTGAATGATGGCCATTCTTATTGACCTGAAATGATATCTCATTGTAGTTTTGATTTGAATTTCTCTAATAAATAGCATTGTTGAGCACTTTTTTCATGTGACTTCTGGCCATCTCTCTGTCTTTTTAAGAACAATGTATCTATAGATCTTCTGCCCTTTTTTTCCTCAAATATTAACATTTTATCATCGTTTATTCTTTGAGACTTTCAGCCATGATGTTTCATTATTCTTAAATATTTCAGCATGTATTTCCTAAAACCAAGAACATTCTTTATCCAAGCATAGGACAGTGATTAAAATAAGAAAATTAGCATTGATGTGCTAATGAGCTGACTCATTGGAAAAGACCCTGATGTTGGGAAAGATTGAAGGCAGGAGTAGAAAGGGATGACAGTGGGTGAGATGGTTGGATGGTCTTTTCTAAAGAGTCAGCTCTTTGAATCAGGTGGCCAAAGTATCAGAGCTTCAGTTTCTGCATCAGTCCTTCCAATGAATATTTTTAGGAATATAGGCCATAAATTCTGTTTTGGGTTTGTCACATGATTTTCAGGATTAAATTTAGGTTATGACTTTTGGTAGAAATGTCACAGAAGTAACATTGTCTTTTACTCAGTGCATCATTTCAGGGGACACATAATGCTAATGCATCCCATGTCCCTCTTTTTACAGTCCTTAACAGCTAAGGTTGGTCATAGGCACGCAGAGAGGAAATTTGATATAGTTTGATCATCACAATAAGTCAGATGTACATGTGTGTAGACATCTTGTATTCATTCTACATATTCTCTTTGCTCCAGACATTGCTACTGGAGCCAACTACACTCTGCCATGGTCTTGCATCTGCAGTAGGAATTCTCTGCCACCACTACCCATTTTTTGATTGGGTTGAGCTGCATGTGGTGTTCATCTATTTGGGAGATTAATGATTTGTCCGTCATATCATTTGCAAATATTTTCTCCTGTTCTGTAGATTGTCTTTTCATTTTGTTTATGGCTGCCTTTGCTGTGCAAAAGCTTATAATTAGGTACCATTTGCTTATTTTTGTTTTTATTTCCATTACTCTTGGACACAGATCCAAAAATATATTGTTGGCATTTTATGTCAAAGAGTTTTCTATGTTTCCTCTAGAAGTTTTATAGTATCTGATCTTACATTTAGGTCTTTATTCCATTTTGAGTTTATTTTTGTGTATCGTATTAGGGAGTGTTCTTATTGCTTCTTTTTATCTGTAGCTCTCCAATTTTCCCTGCTGCACTTATTGAAGAGACTACATTTTCTTCATAATCTGATGTCAGAGAGTCTGATTCCTCCGGCTCTGTTTTTCTTTTTCAGAATTGGGCTTCCCAGGTGGTACCAGTGGTAGAGTCCACCTGCCAATGCAGAAGACTTAAGAGATTCGGTTTCAATCCCTGGGTTGGGAAGATCCCTTAGAGTAGGAAATGACAACCAACTCCATTATTCGTGCCTGGAAAATTCCATGGGCAGAGGAGCCTGGTGGGCTACAGTTTATAGGGCCGCAGAGAATTGAACACAACTGATGCGACTTAGCAGCAGCAGCAGAGCACATTTGGGGTCTAGCAAACTACAGGTTCATTGCAGTCTCTATCAAATTACCATTTTTCAGAGAACTAGATCAGCCCACCATTTTAAAGGCAGAACTCACTAGAAAGTGAGTTCCTTAGAGAATAACTAGACTCTGGCTAATGTAATATGAGCAACAAGTATTAGCCATTGTATGAGGGGCTTTGGGAAGGTGACAAAGGGAGGCTAATTGGGAAGATTACAGTGGTCCCAGAATCTGCTAAAAAAACTAATTAGAATATCCTACAAGTTTTACCTACCTTTAGAATCCCCAATATTCTTGACCTATTACATGAGAACAGTTTTATTTTTCTACCCATGAAAACAATTGGAAAAATTCATTTTCATCTTTGTTCTTCAACCATAAATCATTCTAAGTTATATCTAATGTGGAATTACACTCTGCTGTATATTGTCACCCTGTTTATTTAACTTATATGCAGAGTACATCATGAGAAATGCTTGGCTGGAAGAAACACAAGTTGGAATCAAGATTGCTAGGAGAAATATCAATAACCTCAGATATGCAGATGACACCACCCTTATGGCAGAAAGTGAAGAAGAACTAAAAAGCCTCTTGATTAAAGTGAAAGTGGAGAGGGAAAAAGTCGGCTTAAAGCTCAACATTCAGAAAACGAAGATCATGGCATCTGGTCCCATCACTTAATGGCAAATAGATGGGGAAACAGTGGAAACAGTGGCAGACTTTATGTTTCTGGGCTCCAAAACCACTACAGACGGTGACTGCAACCATGAAATTAAAAGACGCTTGCTCCTTGGAAGGAAGGTTATGACCAACCTAGATAGCATATTCAAAAGCAGAGACATTACTTTGCCAACAAAGGTTTGTCTAGGCAAGGATATGGTCTTTCCTGTGGTCATGTATGGATGTGAGAGCTGGACTGTGAAGAAGGCTGAGCACCGAAGAATTGATGCTTTTGAACTGTGGTGTTGGAGAAGACTCTTGAGAGTCCCTTGGACTGCAAGGAGATCCAACCGGTCCATTCTGAAGGAGATCAGCCCTGGGATTTCTTTGGAAGGAACGATGCTAAAGCTGAAACTCCAGTACTTTGGCCACCTCATGCGAAGAGTTGACTCATTGGGAGAAGATTCTGATGCTGGGTGGGATTGAGGGCAAGAGGAGAAGGGGACGACAGAGGATGAGATGGCTGGATGGCATCACTGACTCGATGGATGTGAGTCTCAGTGAGCTCCAGGAGTTGGTGATGGACAGGGAGGCTTGGCGTGCTGTGATTCATGGGGTCACAAAGAGTCGGACATGACTGAGTGACTGATCTGATCTGACCCATAATTTTCAGCCACTTATGAAATAAGTTATTGTCATTACTAACTTTCACATGTGATCAGTATGTTAGCTGCTGCTGTTGCTGTGTCGCTTTAGTCGTGTCCGACTCTCTGCGACCCCATAGATTGCAGCCCACCAGGCTTCCCATCTCTGGGATTCTCCAGGCAAGAACACTGGAGTGGGTTGCCATTTCCTTCTCCAATGCATGAATGTGAAAAGTGAAAGTGAGTCGCTCAGTCGTGTCCAACTCTTAGCGACCCCATGGACTGCAGCCTACCAGGCTCCTCTGTCCATGGGATTTTCTAGGCAAAAGTACTGTTTAGTTCTTGTCAAAAGTGGCCAATTTTAGGGCCATAAATTAATTTTCTCTACAGTGAAATGAATGTCCTTGATGTTTTAATGTAGGTACTACCTATTTGTTATAAATAGTCTAGAACTATGGAGAAATATACTGAAGAAAGAAGAAATTCTACATTTAAGGATAAAATCCATTAATATTTTGATTCATCTTATATCATATATTTAAAAATATATATATTCTTACACACATATGCATATATGTATACTTATGCATGCACACAAGTAGATGGATAGATGTAGATAAATATTCTTACTCATTTTATAAAAGGATAGTTATTTTGATACATATACACAAGTAGATAGGAATATATAGAGAAATATTTTAGTTCATTTTTGCACATTTGATCCCCAGTTGGGAATGTCCCCTGGAGAAGGGAATGACAACCCCTCCAGTATTCTTGCCTGGCAAATCCCATGGATAGAGGAGCCTAGAGAGCTACAGTCTGTAAGGTCACAGATCAGACACAACTCAGTGACTAAACAACAACAATATTAATTATTATAGGAAAGCAATATATCCCATCTGTATATATCCATAAGAATGAATGATTGGAAATATTATTTTGTTTCAGATCAATGTAGCTCAGTCAAACATGACTAAGCGCACATATAAAAAGGCAATTATTTTTGCTAGTGACTGTGTCTTGGTTTTGAATGCTTCCTAACAGAAGAATTCAAAATTAGCATTCATAATATGTGCCAGAAATGTCATCTTCAGCAAATTCTTCTTATCTCATGACCTTGACTGTACATTGAAAAGTTTCTTTTGCTTCCTGACTGTTTTCTGGGACTAACTTGTTAATCTTGTATAAGATACTATAAACTTTAAACGTCTTTCCAATAGTGATGTGCTTTTCTGCTTATATTAGCCAAAGTGAGTTTTTCTTATAACCTGTAAAACATATATAACCATTTATTTCAGTATTCTGCTTTCTCAGTTTATTATTGTTCTTTTCTGGCTTCTCAGTTCAGTGTTTGATTAGAGTAAGAGAAAAGGGAAAGGATGGGAAAATTCTCTAGAGCACTTCTTCCTCATACACATATTCCTTTTTAATTACTGTTGTTTTCTGCCACTAATGGGGCTTCCCTGGTGGCTCAGATGGCATAGAATCTGCCTGCAATGTAGGAGACACAGGTTTGATCCCTGATGAGGAGGATCCCTGGAGAAGGAAGTGGCAGCCCACTCCAGTATTCTTGCCTGGAGAATCCCATGAATAGAGGAGCCTGGCCAGCTACAGTCCACGGGGTCACAAGGAGGAGGAAACAATTGAGAGAAAAATTCTTTCACTACTACTTTTCTGTCACTAACACAGCATATAGGAACATCCTCAAAATCTATTTCATGTTCAGCGTCTGTTAAAAAGTCCTATCTCTTTTAATAATTGAAACATCTGAACCACAAAACATTTCCTATGATGAAAAGACCAAAATAGTAAAAGAGAGAGAGAGAGATGAAAAAGTTCATACATTTACTGCAAGGATACACTGTTCAAGACAGTTTATATACCATGTCTTCTAAAAACCTTATGTGATATAAATTATGCTTCTCAATTTATGAATATGAATGTGGGTATAGAACAAGAGGGGATGATTTGCGAGAGTCAGATAACTGATGATGTCAGAATGTAAACTAGATAATTCAACATAATTGAATTATAATTCAAAATAATTTAAACTATATATCATCTTTTCCCTTCTAATTTTTAAGTATATTTAATTTTGTCCCTCATTTTAGGGCACAAGTTAAAATTAAAGTCAGTGTATGTGAAGATATGACAAATTGAAATCCTATAATATTTTCCAAATTCCTTGTTACCATTAGCAATAAACTCATCATCACTCTCTCTTAAAGGACTAAATCTTACTCTGAGGTAATTTATAGGCCCTTAAATGGGCAAGAAATCTCAGACCAGAGTTAATGGGGATAAGGCCTGGCTACTTTATTATAGGGTTCATACTTCAAAAACTGTTAACAAATTTTTAATACTGTGGTATCAAAGCATTAAAAGAAGTGTGGATGCTTCAAGCATAAGAACTTGTCTGACTACACAGGTTACAGATTTATGAAGCTGTTCCTGATTTATGAAGCCACTTCCAAATAATCCAACTTGGATTGGTAATTGTGTAAAGGTCTTTCCTAGTAGCTCAGATGGTAAATTGTATAAATAGAGAATATAGGTCACAAGTTACTAATTATTACAGCTAAGTGGTAGATGAAGTCATTATAATATACTTTCTACATTGCGTATTGAATTTTCTGTGTTGAAAATTTAAAAAAAAAATGAAAATATTGGACTGAGAAAGTTTCATGTGTATGGATGACCAGACCAATGTAATAGACACATAACCAAGACATAAAATAGCAAAAATAAATAAATAAATAATAGGACCAAATATGATAAATCTGAAAGATAATTGAAAAGGATCTGATAAACACACCAATTATGTCTAGAAGATTAGAACAAAAAGTGTATTTAGAAATATTAAAATAATTATTCTTTTACAAGAACTTAGAAGAAAGTATGTTTTAACTTCTCCAAAACAGGAATATTTGTGACTGTGGATCAAAATATAACCTCTATATGAGGACAAAACAATACATAGAGTGATTGGAATATACAGGTAAATTTGCTGAAATATAATAATAAAGAATTCTAAAGAAATCCAAGGGAAGCTAACTACTAAAGTAATCTAGAAATGACAAGAATTCAGGCTGGCCTCAGATTTCCCTCTAATAAGATTTTGTGAAATAAGATCATATAAAAACATCTACAAAGTTCTGGATGAAAGAGACTATGCTCCAAGAATCTCTTTCAAGTAAGAGATAGCAGAAAGGTATTCAGGCTTTCACTAATCCAAGGAATATATTGCATATAAACCCTTCTCGAAAAGAAACAAACCCATTCTTGATAATGAAATCTAGCCAACCTGGAGATGAATCAAAGTAAAGAACTCAGGAATAGGAAAATATACTAAAAAGCACTGATTATGTTCATTGACTGTTAAAAGATGAAAAACTCTAATCTTTATAGTTATAAAAATGGAGACGAGTTCTTGGCAACTGTGAAAATGTTTTCTAATAAGCAATCCATATTTATAGTTAAGGGCTTCCCAAGTGGCTCAGTGTTAAAGAATCCACCTTCCAATATAGGAGACACAGAAGACTTGGGTTCAATCCCTGGGTCTGGGAAGATCCCTTAGAGAAGGAAATGGAAACCCACTCCAATATTCTTGCCTGAGAAATCAATGGCAAGCCAGGAGAGAGGAGCATGGCAGGCTATAGGATACAACTAGGCAACTGACCATGCACGCATACTTATTGTTTAGGTGAACTGAGCAAAGATATATATGTCCTCATTTTTAATTGCAGTAAATTAACAGCCAATGTCTAAAACTGAAATTTGTCACAGAAAAAAAAATGATAATTAATCATGTTTTCTTCATGCTTTTATGTTGAAGATATTCTTTTGTAAAGAAGTATATTGAGGGTAGCTGTTCAGCATGCAAATAATCTTTTGATGAATTTCTGGGGGAGAAAGTAGTCTTCCCATTCTATTCCTCTGTCATGTTCCTCAATAACACCCAGTTGTGAATGCAACAGGTGATGGAAGTAAAGTCCAGTGCTGTAAAGAGCAATATTGCATAGGAACCTGGAATGTTAGGTCCATGAATCAGTATTCTTGCCTGGAGAATCCCATGGACAGAGAAGTCTGGTGAGCTATAGTCCATGGGGTCACAAAGAGTTGGAACGTGACTGAGAGACTAAACATCAAAAACAATAACAAAAACACACAATTACAGAAAATAATATTGTAGACTCTCATATACTATGACACAGAAAAACAGGAGAATCTTCATTAACTACTTTAATCATAGGATAATTTTAATTAATCATTTGATATTTTTGTGAAGTTGCTAGTTTTAAAGCTATCATTTGTGTCATTGAAATGTTGCATGTTACACATATGTTGCATTTAGGCATATAAATCATGCCTTCAGTGAAATGGCATAATTGTTCTCCAATAAATGAAATTAACATTAAAACTATGAGGGTCATGATGGCAGATAAGCCCTAAATAAAGTGGCTTATGTAACAACTAGTGGGGTCAGTCAGAGGGGGCTTAATATTGAGATTATATTTGTTTTCAAAAATAATAGTTGGAGGTTATACAGAGCGCTTGGTTTGCAGTTTGGTACTTGTTGAGAAGTCAGTGATATTTTTTTATCATCACATTTCTGTACTGTGTTCCACTAGTTTTTCCTTCCTTCAGAAGGATCTGTCCACCCAGCTCCCCTCACTGTTTCACTCCTTGCTCCATTTCACCTAAATACAGCTTTATTCTAAAGGAGCTAGGAAGGAGTGATTAACCCTCTCCATGGAGCCATTTATTATAGGAACACACACCTACTGGACTGAACAGTTATTTACCAAATAAATAATTAAATTGAAATGTCAAAACTATTGATTGTGTGAGAAGAGATATTTAGAGAGAGAACAGAAAAACAACAAGACAGGAGATAAGTAGCATGGATTAATAATAAAGTTCAAGTCAAAGCCTGGGTAAAAACAGTGAATTGACATCTTAAAAAAAATCAATGATTCTACCACTTATTCTTGGTCATGTGTAAGAAGCTGTTGTTGTTATTCAGTTGCCAAGTTGTGTCCGACTCTTTGTGACCCCATGGACTACAGCATACCAGGCTTCCCTGTCTCTCACCATCTCCTGGAGTTTGCTCAAATTCATGTCCATTGCATCAGAGACCACTATCCAAGATGCTATGGACAAGAAGCTGATTAAGAAAGCCTTATTTGTAGGCTGTAGAATTGTGGGTACCATAAGTTCTTCATAGTTTTATTCTATGTCTGCTTTTATCCTTCTGCTTCTCTAAATTACTATTTATGCAATCCATGAAAACAGCCAATGTGCTACGTGGGAGCTAGTCATTTTAGTCACTAAGTCGTGTGTCTGACTCTGTGCTGCCTTATGGCAGTATTTCAGGCAAGAAACTGGAGTGGACTTCCATGCCCTCCTCCAGGAGAACTTCCCAACCCTGGGATCAAACCCGTGTCTCTTATGTCTCCCTCATTGGCAGGCAGATTCTTTACCACTAGCACCACATGTGAAGACCCATTATAATCCATATTTATATACATATAATATATATTATAACAATACATAATAATTATAATAATATAAATAATTATTTATAAAATGTGAATAAATATAATTTATCAAATATATTTATAAATTATATAAAATATAAATTATAAAATAATTTATAATAATATAAATTATAATTATAATACATATTTTTGTTCTTTTTAAAAAATTTTATAGTGAAGTATAGTTGATTCACAATGTTATGACAGTTCCAGGTGTACAGCAAAGTAATTCACTTGTATCCATACATGTATCCATTCTTTTTCAAATACTTTTCACATGTAAGTTATTAAAGTGTATTGAGCAGAGTTCTCCGGACTATACAGTGGATGCTTGTTGGTTATCTATTTTAAATATAGCAGTGTGTGCATGTCCATCCCAAACTCCCAATCTTTCCCTCCACCCACCCACTTTTTCTTCTGGTTCAGTTAGGTTCAGTTGCTCAGTCATGTCCGACTCTTTGTGACCCTATGAATCGCAGCACGCCAGGCCTCCCTGTCCATCACCAACCCCTGGAGTTCACTCAGACTTGCATCCATCAAGTCAGTGATGTTATCCAGCCATCTCATCCTCTGTTGTCCCCTTCTCCTTCTGCCCCCAATCCCTCCCATCATCAGAGTCTTTTCCAATGAGTCAACTCTTCACATGAGGTGGCCAAAGTACTGGAGTTTCAGCTTTAGCATCATTCCTTCCAAAGAAATCCCAGGGCTGATCTCATTCAGAATTGATTGGTTGGATCTCCTTGCAGTCCAAGAAACTCTTAAGAGTCTTCTCCAACACCAAAGTTCAAAAGCATCAATTCTTCAGGGCTCAGCTTTCTTCATAGTCCAACTCTCACATTCATACATGACCACTGGAAAAACCATAGCCTTGACTAGATGGACCTTTGTTGGTAAAGTAATGTCTCTGCTTTTGAATATGTAATCTAGATTGGTCATAACTTTTCTTCCAAGGAGTAAGCATCTTTTAATTTCATGGCTGCAGTCACCATCTGCAGTGATTTTGGAGCCCAAAAAAATAAAGTCTGATGCTGTTTCTGCTATTTCCCCATCTATTTCCCATGGAGTGATGGGACCAGATGCCATGATCTCCATTTTCTGAATAAGTTCAGTTTTATCATCTTTTAAGACTGTGAATATAAGCAGTATCATGATATTTGTCTTTGTCTGACTTATGTCACTAAGTATGATAATCTCCAGTCCATCGATATGGTTGCAAATGCATCATTTCAGGGAGAGTATGTAATGGCTAAGTAATTTCTATGGTTGCTTGCAAAATAATATTCTTGCTATAGAAATTAATTTCATTGCATTAAATAATTCTCCTAAGAGGACTAGGTTTTACTGCTATTTGAAAAATAATGTATTTATGAGACATTACATTTTTAATATAACTATAATAGGAATTAAATCTCACCAGATTTATCTCAGAATTCAGAAGTTTTCAGAGTAGAAAAAGAGAAGATGATGCAAAGTTGTTATTCTATGTAATATCACCAGAAAGGTTAAGGTCAACAGACCATAATCAAATATCTTACTATTATCATAGGAAAATTCGTGAATATTCAAACCAAAAGGCATAAAATCAGATGATGAGTAACCTCATATCTCTTCAGGTCAGAATTTGCAACTAAATGAGATCAGCTAAGGTCACATTTTTCTGAAAAATGTTACCCAAAAAAGGTATTTAGAGCTGTTTGGATTTCATATATTTTAATAATGTTTTAAATCTCTGAAGGAGATCAGCCCTGGGATTTCTTTGGAAGGAATGATGCTAAAGCTGAAACTCCAGTACTTTGGCCACCTCATGTGAAGAGTTGAATCATTGGAAAAGACTCTGATGCTGGGAGGGATTGGGGGCAGGAGGAGAAGGGGACGACAGAGGATGAGATGGCTGGATGGCATCACTGACTCGATGGACATGATTCTGAGTGAACTCCAGGAGTTGGTGATGGACAGGGAGGCCTGGCGTGCCTCCCTGGGATGCAATTCATGGGGTCACAAAGAGTCAGAAACAACTGAGTGACTGAACTGAACTGAATTGACTGAAGAAAAATTATCTTTGTGTAAATCTGAGTTCAGTTATTTTCCCTTATTTGAATTATCCCATTTATTGTGTAATCAAGTTCATTCAGATCCTTCAAACTTGTTTCCTTGTCCATTCTTCCTGTTGTTATTCAGTTGCTAATTTGTATCCAATTCTTTGCAATCTCTCTATCCTTCACCATCTCCCAGAGTTTGCTCAAACTCATGTCCATTGAATCATTGATGCCATCCAACCATCTCATTCTCTGTCTCCCTCTTCTCCTTTTGCTTTCAATCTTTCCCAGCATTAGGGTCTTTTCCAATGAGATGGCTCATTGCATCAGGTGGCCAAAGTATTGGAGCTTCAGCATCAGTCCTTCTAATTAATATTCAGGATTGATTTCCTTTAGGATTGATTGGTTTGATATCCTTGCAGTCCAAGGAGCTCTCAAGCATCTTCTCTAGCACCACAATTCAAAAGCATCAGTTCTTCAGTGTTCAGCCTTCTTTATAATCCAGCTCTCACATCCATACTGACTACTGGAAAAGCCATAGCTTTGACTATTACCCATCTGTCTTGGATGGCTCTGCATGGCATGGCTTATAGCTTCATTGAGTTACACAAGTCCTTTCCCCAAGACAAGGTTGTGATCCATGAAGGGGCCATTTTAGTTATCTTGAATAGTTTAATCCTTCTCCCTACAATGATATTTATGCAATAAAATTTATCCTAGAAAGTAACAATAGACATACTACATTACCTTGAAATTTCATTAATAAAAGTGAGAAAATAATGTTAAATTTTATTAATAAGATACTATTCAATAGTATTCAAGTGCTCTCAAATCCATGCATTTTGAGTCCTTTGTAGAGAAAAAAAATCTGCAAATGAGAATTACCTGTTTGCATTTCATGACAGTTAAGGGTCAGATCAGATCAGTCGTCCAGTCATGTCTGACTCTTTGCGACCCCATGAACTGCAGCACGCCAGGCCTCCCTGTCCATCACCAACTCCCAGAGGTCACTCAGACTCACATCCATCGAGTCAGTGATGCCATCCAGCCATTTCATCCTCTGTCGTCCCCTTCTCCTCCTGCCCTCAATCCCTTCCAGCATCAGAGTCTTCTCCAATGAGTCAACTCTTCGCACGAGGTGGCCAAAATACTGGAGTTTCAGCTTTAGCATCATTCCTTCCAAAGAAATTCCAGGGCTGATCTCCTTCAGAATGGACTGGTTGGATCTCCTTGGAGTCCAAGGGACTCTCAAGAGTCTTCTCCAACTTTTGAAATATGTTGTGTATACATTTACATGCCACATGCTTGTGTGTTTGGAATGTGTAATTGGGGGGATTCAGTGAAAGTGTCTTGGTGCATTTAAACAAGTGTCTATATAGAAATGTACAGGCTTCTCAGGCGGCACAGTGGTAAAGAATCCTCTTGCAATGCAGGAGACACAGGTTATGAGGGTACAGTCCCTGTGTCAGAAAGATCCTCTGGAGGAGGAAATGGCAACTCACTCCAGTATTCTTGCCTGGGAAATCCCATGGACAGAAGAACCTGATGAGCTACAATCCATGGGGTCGCAAAAGAGTTCATAAATGGTAGTTCTGACTACAATTTTTCTTACTATCTCAGGGTCCAATAATAGGACACAATCTGTTTTGCAAAAGTCTTCCCTGGTGCCTCAGATGGTAACGAATCTGCCTGAAATGTGGGAGATCTGGGTTCATTCTCTGGATTGGGAAGATGCCCTGGAGAAGGGAACAGCTACTCACTTCAGTATTCTTAACTGGAGAATTCCATGGACAGAGGAGCCTGGCAGGCTACAGTCCATGGGGTCACAGTGTTGAACACAACTAAGCAACTTTCATTTTCACTTTCATAGATGTCTACTGCAGATGATCTTCATCATCTTAGAAGTCTACTTGTGATTCTTCTTTGTAGGCTTGAGGTAAGTTCGACGTGGCATCCTTCCCCTCTGCACATAAGTATAATGCCATTTATTCAGCTAGGTCACATGGTCCATATGGCAGAGCCACTTAATTGTCAGCCTGGAGCTAACTGGATTTGGATAGAGTATCCTGGTGGATTTAATACTGTTCTTATGTCTTTAAGGTTGCTACTGATCTCTGCTACTGCCTCCGAAATATGGCATTCTTTTGATTTCTTTCCCTTGTGAATGAGAGGGAGAGGGTTTCATAGACTTCTAATTGACCTTCCCTCATATACCAGAAACCAAAAACACTGATATGAAGCTTTGACCTTTATTTATATCTATTTTAGTTGTACATTTGGTCATCAGAGAATTACCACCAGAGGCTCTGTAGACTTACTGAATGTACTATGAACCAGACTTGATCACAGACTGAACTTATTACAAAGTCCCCGTACATACCCCCTCAACAGAAATCCATGACACACTTTGGGTCTTCTGTTATTTCTGTTAATTTAGACCCTGAGTCTGATAGTCTTCAAATGTTTTGGCATTCCTCCTTCCCAGGATATTAATACCAAAGTAAATGATCATATATCCCTTTGGGAAGGATTAAGAACTCATTATCAAAAAGACTTTGCCATGGTAGTAAATGATCCTTGTGTTTCTGAATCAGGCCTGTCTTACATGCAATAGTTTCTAGGTCTGAAAACTGGCTAGGATTCAGGAAACTGGCAAAATTTTATTTGGTGTGGGTAGTCATGGTTTCCTCATTATTTATCCTTCAGCTCTTTTGAAATACATTCTAGCCTGATACTCATTGATTATGCCAAAATAAGTGAGAAAGTGAAAATGAGAGTCACTCAGTCGTGTCCAACTCTTTGTGACCCCATGGACTATACAGTCCATGGAATTCTCCAGGCCAGAATACTGGAGTGGATAGCTTTTCTCTTCTCCAGGGAATCTTCTCAACCTAGGGATCGAACCCAGGTCTCCCACATTGCAGGCAGATTCTTTACCAGCTGAGCCACCAAGGAAGCCCCAGAATAGCATACCCTAATAACTAACCCTAACTCTTCACTCTCTATAGGGGCTTCCCAAGTGGCGCAATGATGAAGAATCTGCCTGCCAATGCAGGAGATGTAAGAGATGCAAGTTTGATCCCTGGATTTGGAAAATCCCCTGGAGGAGGAAATGGCAACCCACTCCAGGATTCTTGCCTGGAGAATCCCATGGACAGAAGAGCTGAGTGGGCTACAGTCCATGGGGTCACAGAGAATCAGAAAGGACTGAAATGACAGCACACACAGAGCTTACTCTCTATAGATAATGACATAGTTTGAAACTCTAAAACTCCCTCTGCATTTCAATAATCCTACCAACATTTCATTTCCATTGGTAAAGCACCTCCACTTGGCCTCTGTTTTTCTCCAGATTCATCAGTCCCATTGTTACCAGAAAGCTCAGTTCTGCATATCTTACTGTCACATATGTCCTACAGAGAGCAGTTACCACTGATCCTTTCAGAGTCCATATCACCAGAACCTCCCTCTTGCTTTGATAAATGAAGTGTCTTCTGGGACCACTCATGCATTGTGTCCATCTGGTGGGTTTTCTGACTTTATCTAGTGTATGTTCTCACAGCCACTTGTTTGAGTGTTTCTGTTCCTTCCTTCAACATCTCTCATAGTAGATTTGGCATTTCTACTTCATATGCCATGGGTGGTAACTTCTACTTCATATGCCATGGGTGGTAATTTTCTTCAGGCTTTTGAGGTTTCCTGGGATGACTTGCTAGGATGTGCATTCTGTATCATGGGGAAAGAGTTGCATATTGATAGAATTTCCATTTTGGAAACTGATATCCAGATCCATGTTCATTCTCCTGCTCCTCCTGGGAAATTTTGTCAAGATCTCAGAGATATATCAAAAAAACTGAAAAGTGAAAGCATTAGTCTCCAGTCATGTCTGACTATTTGCAATCCTATGGACTGTAGCCCACCAGGCTCCTCTTTCCATGGGATTCTCCAGGCAAGAATACTGGAGTGGTTTGCCATGCCCTTCTCCAGGGGATCTTCCTGATCCAGGGATTGAATCTGGGTCTCCTGCATTGCAGGCAGATTCTTTACCATCTGAGCCACTAGCAAAACCTCTAATACACCAAAAGATAGCCCCCCTTTTCCTCTTAGCAAAACCAGCACTTTCCTACTTATATTGTGACTTGTTCTCTGTCATTGGCCTTTAGACAAGAGAAGGGTGTGAGATGACCGGAAAAAACATTCTGGCTTGATAGGCAGAGGCATCTGTGTCATCTTCAAAGAAGCTGGAATCTGTTGCCTTTCACAAAGAGGAAGTCTAGATTTTTGCTATTTTTACTGTTACTCAGAATTCCCCATCCCAAGTCTAATAATTCCACCCCTCCCAATCAGGATCCTGACTTTGACACAGCATAATTTTCAATGATGAAAGTTCAGCTTTCTCTGGAGCAACACTTTCCCTGCAAGCAAGTATTGGTTTGAAGCTTGTTCTGGCCTCTATTACAGGAGATGAAATTCTCTTCCTACGATATCAAGAAGACCCTCTTGTTTTCCCATTCATCATTCTCATCCTTTCATTACCTTCCTTTTTCTAATTCCTCATTAGTGCCCAACAAGGCCACTTCATTCTCTAGTTTTTGTAATGATTGTTTGTCCAGTGTTTCTCAAGTGCATGATTAATGGCCAGCATCAGGGCTATTTGGAAGCTGAATCTGGCCTCTGTACCCCAACACTGAATTAAATCTCAGAGATGAGGACTTCCCTGGAGGTCCAGTGAATAAGACTCCATGCTACCAGTGCAGGGGGCCCAGGTTTGCTCCCTGTTTGGGGCACTAAGTCCCCCTATACCACAGCTAGCCCTCATTACAACTAGAGAAGCTTGTGTACCCCAAGGAAAACCCAGAGCGCCAAAATAAATAACAAATTTAAAAAATAAGCAAGTAAAATCTCAGAGACAGAGTTTTGGGTGAAGTAGAAAAGAATAGCTTTATTTCTTTGTCAGGCAAAGAGGGCCACAATGGGTCCTCCAGAATATGTGCCCCAGTGTGGGAGGGTGGGAAGCTTATGAGGAGTCAAGGGGTGAGGTTACTGGTAAGGATCGGGTGCAAGCAGGGCCTGTACTCCTTCAATCCAAAGATCACCTCGCAGCAGGTGATGACGGCAAGCTGTGATCTTTTCTGGAGTGAAGAGTGCTTCAGCAAGCAGTTGGAATCTCCCATTTGTTGGGGCTTCAATTTTACAGAAGAGCTCAAAGCTATTGTTTTGTGTATCCCATAAGGGGGATCAAGGACCTGTCCTAAGGCTGCACTATTGTTTCCTGACTGCCCCTCCCTTGTCTTTTCATCCTCTCCTTTCCCTGATTAGCAACTGTTTGAATCTACCCTTTAGCACTCAGGGAGGGTCAAGGAGGCTAAATGAAGCTTATTTCCTGCCAAGAAGAAAATGGGAATCTTGGAAAGGTTTTTGAGCCCAGGAGCCCCACAGGATCCTGCTCAGTTTCACTTTCTCCAACCAAGAGTTAATTTCCAGTAAATTTGAACACTCACACCAATTGCGCCATGCTGGAGGCTCTGTGTTCTCAACCCATCACAAATGATGAGGTTGTATTACCAATAGCTGGTGGATGATCTGGCTCTGAAATCCAGGGTCTGCTGGCTTAAACCACACTGGTGCCAACTGATGCTGTTGAGGTCCCCTGAGAAGCACTCCGTGAGGGAGATTTTTGTGCCCCATTTACTGAACAGAATCAGCAAAATCGGTTTATTCAGGAAGAGCAGAGAATTGCAGTTTGGGACAGGCAAGCTATGGAGAATCGTTGGCAAGTTCAAGGAGACAAAGGAAAGATCAGCTTTCATTAGGTTTCAGAAGTAAATTGGGGAGGCTTGTTTTGAGTTAAAGTTCCTTGGAGAAGAACAAGGGTTGGAGGCTTGGTGGCTTCTCATTGCCTGTAGGTGGTGGTGAGAGGATTATTTTGGGGGCAGGGAAGGATCTTCCTTCCTTTTCTTAAAAACAAGAGATGAAACTCCCACATGAAAAGTGTCCTCCCTTGCAGCAGAAGTAAAGCAATGTCCATTTCACCATGGATAAGAAGTTGATCCTGAGAGCATTTTATGCATAGAATTCTATACAAACAAACCTTGTTAAAGTAATTCTTCCTTTGTCCTGCAAGCCATGCAGGATGCAAAGAAGGGTCCGTGCCTGAGAACTCTCCCTCAGGGCTTTCTGACCCCATTTTAAATGAGATTTTCTTTATGTATTTTCACAGGAGAAAGAATTTTGCAGAAGGACGAAGTGAATCATGATCTTTTGTTGAAATAGCTCCTTAGTGTCGTTACACATTGCCCAGGCATACAGTGGGAGATGTTCCTAATGAGAATGCTCTCTTCACGTGACAGCAGACCAGAAATGAACTTTGGGTGAAACCTGCTGACTGCCAGCTCCCCTGGGAGGTCAGGGGATGTGAGCCTCAGTCCTCAGAAATGATTATCTGATGGAGCATGGTTTATCAATGTGAAAGATGGAAACAATATAAATTCACATTAATAGAGGGTATATATAAAACATTTGAGGGGCAGGAATAGAGATGCAGATGTAGAAAGCAGACATGTGGATGACTCAGTGGTAGGGAAGAGGAGGGTGAGATCAGTTTGGAGAGTAGTATTTACACACTTCTGTGTGTAGAACAGACAGCGAGTGGGAAGCTGCTATACAGCACAGCGAGCTCAGATCCGTGCTCTGTGATGACAGAGGGGTGGGATGGGGAGATGTCCGAGAGTGAGGGGATATATGTACATATATGGCTGACTCACTTAGGTAACGCAACATCGTAAACCAAATATACTCCAATAAAAAAATGGTAAAGATCAATAGACATTAAACAGTTAAAGTCAATAAAAGTAGACCTTCAGATGGCAATGTAGGCAGTTCTCAAAAAATGTGAAATTGAATACTAAAAGCAACGTACAGAGTAACACATGTGCGTATCATTTACACACATATATAATACACAGAATAATTCCCTGTATTCTTCATTAATATAATCAAGTATTTATGAAGATAATAACTAAAAAGATAAATATACAATTATTGACAGTTGTTTGTCATTGAAGAGAGGAACCCACAGAGAATACAAGTTTCTCTGAATATTATCACTCTATCATTTGTATGAGGGGATTCCCTGGTAGCACAGATAGGAAAGAATCCACCTACAATACAGGAGACCTGAGTTCGATCCCAGGGTCAGGAAGATCCCCTGGAGAAGGGAATGGCTACCCAATCCTTGCCTGGAGAATCCCATGAGCAGAGGAGCCTGGCGGGCTCCCGAGGGATGACTGAGGGACTAACACTTCCATGTTGCTGCTGCTGCGTAGTCATTTCAGTCGTGTCTGACTCTGTGTGACCCTATAGACTGTAGCCCGCCAGGATCCTCTGTCCACGGGATTCTTTGGGCAAGAGTACTGAAGTGGGTTGCCATGCCCTCCTCCAGGGGGATATTCTCAGCCCAGGGATCAAACTTAGGTCTCCTGCTCTGCAGGCAGATTCTTTACCACTGAGCCACCAGAGAAGCCCCAAATTTTTATATATACATATAATCACTTGCATGAAAATATGGAGCAAGCTTTTGTGAGTACAAATATTTAAACTCTGGTCTCTCCAGTTGCAAGGTGAATGCTTAGCAGTGAAAGTTCTAGGTGGCATTTGGCAGAGTGGGGGTGGGCATTCAAGGATCTCTGATTCTTTATGTCTCAGTGTCAAAAGAACTCCCTGAGAGACAAAGTGATGAATAAGAAGTGATTTATTAGAATAAGACGTAGAATGCTTGTGCACCTTACAGATGCGTGAGAGGGAGCCAAGCCCTGAGAAGTTAGTAGGCTAAAGTTTTATAGTCAAAGGAAAAGTGAGGAGGGGTAAAAGACCACCTTATTCCTTATTCTTGGGTGCATACTGCATGCTAAGTTGCTTCAGTCATGTCTGACTCTTTGCAACCCCATGGACTGTAGCCATGGAAGCGCAGGAACAGGCTCCTTTGTCCCTGGGATTCTCCAGGCAAGAAAACTGGAGTGAGTTGCCATGCCCTCCTCCAGGGGATCTTCCCAACCCAGGGATCAAACCTGCATCACAATGTCTCTTGCATTGGCAGTTGGGTTCTTTACCACTAGCGCCACCTGGGAAGCCAGATATTGCATTTCTATCACTTTCTTCTCTGTGTCAGGTGAGGGAGGTTCTTTGTTCCCCACGAGGACTGTCATGCACTATGGAGAAATTATTTCAGGTCTCTGTACAATAAGGGTCTTTCACTTTGAAATGTCACCTCTCCATAAATTCTTATTTTTTGTGTGTTCAGAGAGCATGTCCTAGGGATTATTAACTTATTGAGCTCACTGGGAAAGTTATGGGTCTCATGCCACCATTGTTTTCTGGTTTGTGGACTTCTGTGTGTGGCTTTGTTGCTAAGCAAGCTGCTTGCTTTTGTGGTTAAGCAAACTTGCTGTCTTGTGCAATCATTAATTTACAGGAGTCTTTCATACTTTTTTTCTTTACTTATAATCCCCTAGTGGGATTAACTATTTAATTACCTACTTTGTCCTTTTTCTCTGCCCTTATCAATAATATCTTGAAACCTTTTCCTAAGCATTATCTGTTCTGTGCTAAGTTTGTACAGTCGTGTCTGACTCTGCAACCCCATGGACTGTAACCTGCCAGGCTCTTCAGTCCATGGATTCTCCAGGCCGGAATACTGGAGTAGATTGCCATTTTCTCCTCCAGGGTATCTTCCCGAACCAGGGATGGAACCCACATCTCTTACATCTCCTGCATTGGCAGGCGAGTTCTTTACCACTAGTGTAAACATTATCTACTTTATTCCAAAACAACACTCTCCCGTTTTCTCTTCATTTCCACTGCTGCCCAGTGCATTCATATCTTACTATGTGTGCTTGAATGATTTCATGTTATCATGTGTTGACGGGCTACCACCTCCAACACATCTTTTATGTTATTATTATGAAATAGTAACTTTCTCTAAACACATCACTAATAATATCACTACCCTATTCAAATCCATCAGTTGCTCCTCACTGTTCAGTGAAACATGTAGGAAAAAAAGAGAGAACATATAAGGAAATAGATAATAATAATAATTTTAAAAATTCTAGGATATCAGTACCTAACAAAATGACTCCAGAAGTATAATAAAGAGAAAAAAGAGATTTTTACCTCAAACAATAAAGCACCTTTAATATTAAATTATGCCTTAAATTATTCCTTCCTTTTTTTAATAAGAAATCTTCAAATTTAGGAGATAACATTCATGTTTCTTATAATTAGCACAAACTGCTTCACTTAGCACTGACCTATTTGACCTGATTATCCTAGCATAATTATTAATAATAAGGGTACTTCTTTTTATCCTCACAAATCCTCTAGTTTGTCCTAAAATTTGTATATTCACCCTACATCAAACCTCATATTTTTGAAACCAAAATCCTTGTAGCCTTTAATTATGTGAAGCTTTTATTATATATTTAAGCCTTTAAAAAGTCTAACTCTAGTAAAAATTGTGGTGAAAGTTTATACAACATCAAAGATCACCCTCAAGGTATTCAGAGGGAAAAATAATAGATACATGGAAAAATAATGAGAATAAGACAGGTATCAGAATCTCATTAGTTAAATTTGAACACTGGGAAACAGAGCAAGGTGTTCACAATTCTTGTAAATTTGTATTGAGCTTAGAATTGTATTTCATTAATCAGGTGTGAGAGCGGATAAAAGCATTTTCAGAAGTGTAAGAAGATAAAGTTTTCTTCTTTGTACTACTTTGTAAAGAGTTTCTTAAGGATGCTTTTCCAAAAAATGAATATGTCAAGAATTACATATGAAATCCCAGAACTATGGATCCTCAGGAGAGAGAGAAGAGTCTTCAGGTGTCACCTGGGTGACTAGAGATAAAGGAAGCATCACAGTCTAGAAAACAGGGGATAAAAATCTGAGACTCAAGAGTAGACGGAGGATTCAGCAGAATAAACAGAAAGATTGATGGCTCAAGAAACCAGGGGAATATGCTGATTCTTAGCCAAGAGAAGATGGTGTGAGAAGCAGAAATACAAATGCATGGCTTGAAGTTTTAGTGATGAGCTATTGCAGAAGGGCAAGGCAACCCACTCCAGTATTCTTGTTTGGAGAATTCCATGGACAGAGGAATCTGGCGGGCTACAGTCCATGGGGTCGCAAAGAGTCGGACATGACTGAAGTGACTTGGCATGACTGCACGGATAGAAGAACTGAGAATAAAATCATAACTGGGAAAAAGGAGGGTGAAGAGAGATGCAGCCTTGTATAAGTGAGGTAAATCTCATCTACCAAAACAGAAAATAATAGATTAGGTCAAAAGTGTAAAAATTGACATTAAAAAGTCGATAAGAAGTGCAAGCAAATTATTCACAGATAAGGGAATAAAGTCTAGAATACCTAAATCAGGTTAATGATATACATATTTTTTATATATATATATATATATATATATATATATACTCATATACACAATAGATTCTTTCTTAATCTTCCATTTCAGAAAGTCTCTGTTGTTCATTCTAGAATTTTATGTTATATACACACACACACATATATTTCCTTCATTGATAAATAAGCAAGCAAAACTACAGATTATGAGGAAGACTATTAGGCACTGCCTATGCTAACCTCTGGAGAAGGAAATGGCAACCCACTCCAGTTTTCTTCTTACCTGGAAAATTCTATGGACCGAGGGGCCTGGAAGGCTACAGTATATGGGGTTGCAAAGGGTTAGACATGACTTAGCAACAAAACAACAACAATGCTAAGTTGTAGTGTAGCTTTGCTTTCTGGTTACAATCACATTGGTCCAGAAACAATACCTACTTTTATCAGAGCAAAAATTCACTAGATGTTTGTTTCAGTTGAGTTCAGTCACTCAGTTGTGTCTGACTCTGCAACCCCATGAATCACAGCACGCCAGGCCTCCCTGTCCATCACCAACTCCCAGAGTCCGCCCAAACTCATGCCCACTGAGTCAGGGATGCCATTCAACCATCTCTTCCTCTGTTGTCCCCTTCTCCTCCTGTCCTCAATCTTTCCCAGCATCAGGGTCTTCTTCAATGAGTCAGCTCTTCACATCAGGTGGCCAAAGTACTGGAGTTCCAGCTTCAACATCAGTCCTTCCAATGAACATCCAGGACTGATTTCTCTTAGGATGGACTGGTTGGATCTCATTGCAGTCCAAGGGAATCTCAAGAGTTTTCTCCAACACCACAGTTCAAAAGCATCAATTCTTTGGCGCTTAGCTTTCTTAATAGCCCAACTCTCACATCCATACATGACTACTGGAAAAACCATAGCCTTAACAAGATGGACCTTTCTTGGCAAAGTAATGTCTCAGCTTTTTAATATGCTGTCTAGGTTGGTCATAACTTTCCTTCCAAGGAGTAAGCGTCTTTTAATTTCATGGCTGCAGTCACCATCTGCAGTGATTTTGGAGCCCAGAAAAATAAAGTCTGACACTGTTTCACTGTTTCCCCATCTATTTTCCATGAAATGATGGGACCAGATTCCATTATTTTAGTTTTCTGAATGTTGAGCTTTAAGCCAACTTTTTCACTCTCCTCTTTCACTTTCATCAAGAGGCTCTTTAGTTCCTCTTCACTTTCTGCCATAAGGGTAATGTCATCTGCATATCTGAGGTTATTGATATTTCTCCTGGCAATCTTGATTCCAGCTTGTGCTTCATCCAGCCCAGCATTTCTCATGATGTACTCTACATATAAGTTAAATAAGCAGGGTGACAATATACAGCCTTGACATACTCCTTTTCCTATTTGGAACCAGCCTGTTGTTCCATATCCAGTTCTAACTGTTGCTTCCTGACCTGCATACAGGTTTCTCAAGAGGCAGGTCAGGTGGTTTGGTATTTCCATCTCTTTCAGAATTTCTCACAGTTTATTGTGATCCACACAGTCAAAGACTTTAGCATAGTCAATAAAGCAGAAATAGATGTTTCTCTGGAACTCTCTTGCTTTTTCGATGATCCATTGGATGTTGGCAATTTGATCTCTGATTCCTCTTCCTTTTCTAAAACAGGCTTGAACATCTGGAAGTTCATGGTTCATGTATTGCTGAAGCCTGGCTTGGAGAATTTTAAGCATCACTTTATTAGCGTGCAAGATGAGTACAATTGTATGGTAGTTTGAGCATTCTTTGACATTGTCTTTCTTTGGGATTGTTTATATATACATTAATTCTTATGACAAATGTATGTGGGGGTGTCTTTCACTCTACTACATGAGAGTCAGAATGTAAAACAAACAAAAAAAGCAAGTCCATTTTTTTCTAATTTATAATATTTTACACTAATGATATAAGATGATAAATAGAGTTTAGACTAAGAATGTTCTAAGTGTTCAGAAACTAAAACTGATTGAATATATTTTAATTTTATAACATACTACTTTGAAGAAGTGAATTGTACTAAAAAGAGAATGAAGAAGACTTGAATCTATGGAAGAGTCACTGGTAGCAGAGGAGGGAAAAAAAGCAAAAATGAGGGGAAAAAAGGGATAATAACAGAATCTCTGAGGAAGAATAAGAAAACAAAACAAAAAACTTGCACAGTTTTGGTGACAAAGACACAGTTCAGCTGCTGCAGGTGCATAGGTTTGAGTAACATTCTGGACCAGGTCGTTGGGGTTTTGTGAACACTGGTTCCTGTCTACAAAGGTAGCTGAATGGAGGAAGGGGTGAGCACAGAGCACAAGCAGGAAGAGTGGTAGGTGAGGATGGAATATCAGCAGAATTATTAGAGACTTCAACAATGCAGAGTTGAGTGACAGTCAGAGCCAGATCCTCTCTAAGGAGGAGGTGAACAGGGCTGCTAGCCATGGAGATTGAAAGCACATGAATGTTCAAAAAACCTTTTGAAGGACAAAGGAACAAATATTGTGGCTGCAGAAGGCTGATGGAGTGAAGGAAGCTTGAGGGATAAAGGAGATGTAGAGCTTTTCATCCTAGTAGCACTAAAATGATTTATAAATAAGTTTTATTTTATAAATAAGTTTACTTTTATATCCCATTTTATAAATAAGTTTACTTGCATCGTTTTTCTTTTTTTTTTTCCAGTTCAGTTCACTCAGTCCTGTGTGACTCTTTGTGAACCCATTGACTGCAGCACACCAGGCCTCCCTGCCCATCACCAACTCCCGGAGCTTACTCAAACTTATGTCCATCAAATCGGTGATGCCATCCAACCATCTCATCCCCTGTTGTCCCCTTCTCCTTCCACCTTCAATCTTTCCAAGCATCAGGGTCTTTTCCAATGAGTAAGTTCTTTGCATTACTAGCCCAAGTATCAGAGCTTCAGCTTCAGCACCAGTCCTTCCAATGAATATTCAGGACTTATTTCCTTTAGGATTGACTGGTTTGATCTTGCAGTCCAAGGGACTCTCAAGAGTCTTGTCTAAAACCAAGTTCAAAAGCATCAATTCTTTGGCACTCAGTTTTCTTTTTTTTAGGTACCAGTTCAGTTCAGTCGCTCAGTTGTGTCTGACTCTTTGCGACCCCATGAATTGCAGCACACCAGGCCTCCCTATCCATCACCAACTCCCGGAGTTCACTCAAACTCATGTCCATCAAGTTGGTGTTGTCACCCAGCCATCTCATCCTCTGTCCTCCCCTTCTCCTCCTGCCCCCAGTCCCTCTCAGCATCAGAGTCTTTTCCAATGAGTCAACTCTTTGCATGAGGTGGCCAAAGTACTGAAGTTTCAGCTTTACCATCATTCCTTCCAAAGAATATCCAGGGCTAATCTCCTTTGGAATGGACTTGTTGGATCTCCTTGCAGTCCAAGGGACTCTCAAGAGTTTTCTCCAACACCACAGTTCAAAAGCATCAATTCTTCAGCGTTCAGCTTTCTTCACAGTCCACCTCTCGCATCCATACCTGACCACTGGAAAAACCATATGACATTTGTATTTCTCTGTGTGACTTACTTAATTTAGTATAATAATCTCTTGGTCTGTCCATTCTGCTGCAAATGACATTATTTTGTTCTTTTTATGGCTATCATTCCACTGTATATATGTACCACATCTTTATCCATTCATCTATAATGGAAAATAATCTGCAAAAGAATAAATAGACACATAGATGGATAGATGGGTATTCAGCTACTTCAGTCATGTCAGACTCTTTGTGACCCACTGGACTGTAGCTTACCAGGCTTCTCTGTCCATGGGATTCTCTAGGCAAGAATACTGGAGTGAGTTGCCATGCCCTTCTCCAGGGAGATAGATTAATAGAGGTAAGCTGAATCACTGTGCAGTACACATGAAACTAACACAAATCAAGTATACTCCCATTTAAAAAATGATGTTATTATAACAGAAATAGGAAAACAAGAACAAGAAATTCATTTAAAAGGACATAATAGAAACAAACAAAAGAGAGAAAGTAGAGTAAATGTTAAATCACATCATTATGAAATAATTTTATTTTTATTTTTTTAAATTTTATTTTGCTTAACTTTACAATATTGTATTGCTTTTGCCATTCATCAAAATGAATCCACCACAAGTATACATGTGTTCCCCATCCTGAACCCTCCTCCCTCCTCTCTCCCCATACCATCCCTCTGGGTCGTCCCAGTGCACCAGCCCCAGGCATCCGTTATCAGGCATCGTACCTGGACTGGCGACTCATTTCAGATATGATATTATACATATTTCAATGCTATTCTCCCAAATCATCCCACCCTCTCCCTCTCCCAGAGTCCAAAAGACTGTTCTATACATCAGTGTCTCTTTTGCTGTCTCGTAAACAGGGTTATTGTTACCATCTTTCTAAATTCCATATATATGCATTAGTATACTGTATTTGTGTTTTTCTTTCTGGCTTACTTCACTCTGTTTAATAGGCTCCAGTTCCATCCACCTCATTAGAACTGATTCAAATGTATTCTTTTTAATGGCTGAGAAATACTCCATTGTGTATATGTACCACACCTTTCTTATCCATTCATCTGCAGATGGACATCTAGGTTGCTTCCAAGTCCTGGCTATTGTAAACAGTGCTGCTATGAACATTGGGGTACACGTGTCTCTTTCAATTCTGGTTTTCTCAGTGTGTAAGAAATTGCTCAACTAATGCATGAGCTCCAAATAACTTGAGGAAGTGAATTATACTAGATAACTTTCTTTGAACTCTATTAATTGTGTTTTTCTTTAAGACAAAATCATCTTTAATATATTCTATTAACATGAGACACTAAATGAGAATACATTCATATTTGAGAATATTTATCCCATAATTCTCTATTACCTGTTCTAATGTTTTTAAAAATGTAAGTACTTTCTATTATTATTACATTTCCAACTGATGAAACTTGCTTCACTTTGATGTTTTTCTGGGAAAAGTTTTCCCTTTTCTCTGATGACATCTGAATCATTGAAAGATTGCATCTTGACTGTAAAATTAACAGAATGTTGGTAGGCATATAAATCTTTTCAGATGTTATATATAATTCATGTTTATTTCCCTTCTCTGTTGTGGAAATGAGCCTGGTTATTTAGTTTATTCAAGGAAGAAGTATGAAAAATGTGTTCTTGCTAAATTTTTGTTGCTAAGAAAAGCAAGTTATTGCTAATCTTGTCACTCTCCCCACCCCACTGTGGTAACTCACTTGAACATATGACAAAAATAACTACCACTGCAGTATTTTTTAAATTTCCAAAGGCCTGATATAACCTTTTTGTTTCTCTTTAATAAGTTGTGAAATTTCTTTAAAATGCAGAACATGCACACACAATATGTCAAAGACAGTGTTAGAAAAATCCAAGAAAAGTACCAAATATCTTATTATTTCTAGATAAAAATATACATATCTAATAAATATTATATCAAAATTTTGAGGGCAGGGCAAAAACTTCAGTAGGCCAAAATCCTGCATATAAAATGAAGTAAGCAAAATTTTGATTTTCACTTATAAAATCTTACCTGTCAAGCAAGGTAAATGTGAAAAATGATAGATATGAGTAAAATGATATTCATTATTTAAAAATATTTTTTTGTCTGTGTACCACTCAGAATCTTTAGTTGCAGCATGTGGGATCTAGTTCCATGACCAGGGATTGAACCCAGGCACTCTTCATTGAAAAAGTGCAGAGTCTTATCCAATGAACCACCATGGAAGTCCTCACAATACTCATTTTTGTCATATATATATATAAACATTAACTTTATTGAACAAAAAGGATGTTGAGCAGGCAGAAATGTCATTTTTAGTAACAAATTATTGAAATGTAAGACTTAATGTGAAATTAATGTTTTTATTAATATGCTAGTACACAAAAATCCAATTTAAAGGGAAATAACTGAACTGACCTTTTATTTACCTTGATGAGAGAATAGAAAAGCATTGCAACTCAACACAAATGTCAAATGTTCCAACATAAAAAGAGGAGACTTTTTATTAAATAATTCATTTCTCAACTTCTGGCTCATTTGTTTTCTTCTCCTTGACACATATAAGAAAGTATATGGGACTCGGTGGTTGTATACTCTTTATATAATAAATATTATTTTACTTAATTGTCAATAAAATAGGCTTTTGTAAAATTACCTGTCCACTCAGTGTTTTTTTTGTAATGATTGTTTTATGTTCTCATACTAAACTATTACAAAATTGTGCATGAGTGAACTTTTTGAAACACTATATTACAGAAGTGTTCATGCACACACACTCTATCACACACACACACACACACACAAGATGAGAAAGAGAAAAGCCATTGTTCTCCTTTGTTACTATCTCTGATCCACAATAATTGGTACAATCAAACCAATAATGTGTTGATCCATTATTATTTGAGAATTTTAAAGCAAATTCAAGAAAACAACTTACTCTACACTTAAATAGGCCAATGTGTATCAATACTTCTCATAAGATGTTATTCTTTTTTAATATAGCCATAATAGTATTCTTACCCATTGAAAAATATAATACAAACTTCATGAAATTAAAAGACGCTTACTCCTTGGAAGGAAAGTTATGACCAACCTAGATAGCATATTCAAAAGCAGAGACATTACTTTGCCAAAAAAGTTTCATCTAGTCAAGGCTATGGTTTTTCCTGTGGTCATGTATGGATGTGAGAGCTGGACTGTGAAGAAGGCTGAGTGCCGAAGAATTGATGCTTTTGAACTGTGGTGTTGGAGAAGACTCTTGAGAGTCCCTTGGACTGCAAGGAGATCCAGCCAGTCCATTCTGAAGGAGATCAGCCCTGGGATTTCTTTGGAAGGAATGATGCTAAAGCTGAAACTCCAGTATTTTGGCCATCTCATGCAAAGAGTTGACTCATTGGAGAAGACTCTGATGCTGGGAGGGATTGGGGGCAAGAGGAGAAGGGGACGACAGAGGATGAGATGGCTGGATGGCATCACTGACTTGATGGATGTGAGCCTGAGTGACCTCCGGGAGTGGATGATGGACAGGGAGGCTTGGCGTGCTGCGATTCATGGGGTCGCAAAGAGTCAGACACGACTGAGCAACTGATCTGATCTGATCTGATATCCAGTCCATGTTCAAATTTTCCCATATATCAGAAAAATAATTTTTGCACTTGTTTTCTTTGAATCATTGCACATTTTCTGATATCTATCTTTGTAATAGAGCTAATGTAAATTTTACATATGAATATGACTCAACATAAATCTCTATATTTATATTGCATGTATTTGTACAGTTAATTAAGCTAAATTATTTAAGTATTACATACACAGGAGTTTAAAATTTTATTATATGAAACATATGTGTGAATTTATGAGTTTGTGTGTATATGTATAAGTTTTACTCTGATCATAACTATTAGGCTAGATTTTATGTTGTAACCTAAGAGTGATAGCTCAAATTTCAGTTTTAAAAATTAACTCATTAAAACATTCATAAATATTTACTGAACACACACATATCAAGGACCTCTTACTATGCCACCATTTGTCTACAAGACAAAAATCAAAAAGAGAAAACTTATAATTTCCTTGGTGTTTTTCATGGTAAGACAATGAAATATTGTATGAGAAGGAAAGATGAATTTGATAACACGTAGAAAAAACTCATGAGCTGAAAATCAGTGGCTGAAATAGCTTTTCCAAAGTAGGTGATAGTTTTATTTGGTTTTCGTGGCAGCAACTTTCACAGACTAACATGAAAGTAAGTCAACAGAAGATCTGTTTGTTGTTGCTGTGTCTGCTTCTTGGCAACCACATGGACTGTAGCCTGCCAGGCTCCTCTGTCCTTGGGATTCTCCAGGCAAGAATACTGCAGTGGATTGCCATTTTCCTCTTTAGGGGATCTTCCCAATCCAAGGATTGAACCTGTGTCTCCTGCATTGGCAAGGGTGTTCTTTACTGCTGAACCACCAGGGAAGCCTAAAATCTGTTTGCTAAGTCGCTTGAGTCGTGTCTGACTTTGTGTGACCCCAAAGACGGCAGCCCACCAGGCTCCACCATCTCTGGGATTCTCCAGGCAAGAACACTGGAGTGGGGTGCCATCAGCTTCTCCGAAAATCTGTTTTGGGGAGAGTAAATGAAAAAAGCTAGTAAATATTAAGCATGTATATGGAGAACTGAGTTAAAGTGAGAAAAGGGTATTTATAGAAGCTATTTAATTCAAAATTAAGGTATACAATTTACACTATAGAAAAAGGAAGAATCCACTTTAGTTATTTTAGGCAGAACGTGATTGGATGTGGGACATTTGATGATTCTTGATTATGTTCATAATCTCTTTAGCTGACACTCATGGTTTTGATTAAATGGCTGATATAAATCCACAGCGTGTTATCTATAATATTTTACTGTGAAAATATCCATTAAAGGACGAGTCCTTTTGAGTACCCACATGGCTTAGAAATTTTGCCCAAGTCTGTGCACTCTGGGAGGGCTTCTTTCTTATCTCCACTTAAGGGCTCCTTGTGGCCAGACTTCCAGTCTTGTTTATCTCAAGCTTCTCACCATCTTGCAACCTGACTTCTCACTGATCATTAAAAATCTGTGAATATACTTCTGTACGTATAACTTTCCAAGCAAAGCAAAAAACCTTGATGGGTTATTGGAAGTTCTATCTGCCAAGATTTTTCTCACTACTGTTGTTCAGGGCTTCTCCTGGGTGGTAATGTTACCTTGCAGTTGTCCAATTTTGACAAATAGCAAGTTCTATTGCATAACTATATATAAATCAGGCTTGAATTTTTTCTTTTTGGACAACCATCATATGAAACACTGCTGGAGGCTATAAGCAAAATAGGTCTATTGCAACTATGAGCAGGCAACGAATCTTTCTTGTGCTGTTACACTGCTATCAGAAGCTGCTGTCTACCTCTTTTGAAATATACCACATTTACTTCATGATGGAATTCTGCTGCATGCACAAAGCTGTAGGACTTGAAAGATAAGATAATACCCACATTCTTTGGGGCTGGTCAATTCAGTCATCACTTAGAGTCCTACTGCTAGGTCTTTCTTGTTGGACTCAGCAAGGAGCTGTTTCTTAAAACTTGAATAATTATCACTAAAGAGAGCATTGCTTTTTAATGAAACAAGGCATGGTGTTTCTTCTGCTGAGCATATCGCAGGTGTTATTAAGCTTACAAACATATTGCAGATAGTCTGAATTCTATTATGTCTGCTGAGAACTGGAAACTGAAGTTCAACAGGCAGTTCAGCCTCCCCTGAAATGGGAAAAAGGCAGCATTCTTTTGTCCCAGGACCACTTGAAGCAGGAAGCCTCACCAACTCTTCAGTAGATAAAGAAGAGCAACACAAACAATATGGTAAATGTGTCACCAAAAATCTCTAGAAAAAAAAACAGAAAATGACATGCAATTCCTATTGGTAGTCAGCATAAGAGATGGAACCTCATCGTTCACTTCTGAGAGAAAAGCAGAGTCTGATGTAGGACCTCCAGAAAATTCACTGAGATGCCAAGTCCCTCAATGTTTCTGAGTTTAATTTCCTACTTTTCAGCATTGCTATTTCTTATCCACCAAAGTAGGTGGATAGCCTACTACTTCCTGCATCACTGAAGCTTCTGAACAAACTGTCATCAGCCCTGTGAGACGTCAGGAGGATTGTGGGGTAGACAAGGTTTTTTAGAAATAAGGTACGGCAGTAAGAAAGTATTACTGTAGTGAAGGTTTATATCCATAACCTTTTAAAATAACCATGATGACCTTGCCACATTCACAGTGCCCCATTGGCTTCTGCCATTTCTGAATGTTATCTGTGGCACATTGACATGGTAATAGCCCCTCAATTGATCACACCTCCTATACACTCATCTTTCCAGTCTGACTCTGGGTTTGCTCATGAGACACCCCACCCCCACCCCTTTTCCGGCCATTAATATAGTAGCATATATGAAAAGCATTGCCTTGAAAACTCCTTGAGCTTTAAGTCTTCCCCCGTTATTATAGAAACTTTTCTGAGACCATGTTAAAAATCAGATTAGGCTCTTATGAGATGAGAGCATCTGGAAAAACATGCCAGTATTTCCAAACAACCCATGATTCCAGTGGAAGCCCAAATTCCTGAAGAGCCCAGCCTACACCACGGGAAATAGAGGAGGCAACTCAATTCAACACAGTCCAAAGTGTAAACCTTCAGAGCTAGAATAAAGTCAATGATTGTTTAAGATTCCTAAATTTGAGGGGGTAGTTTATTAAGGATAAATAGGTAATCAGTAGAGAAATTAGTGGCTGGAACTGGGGCTAATACAAAAATATAATGCTTATGATAGTGTCTATGGAACTGGTTGGGCCGTGGAAGCTGGCCGGGCACGAGGAAATAGTAGGCAAAGGTGACAAATAAAGAAACACAATGAGGTAACAGCTAATGGAGGCTGAAAGATGATGAGTCTTGTCATTCAAAAACAATTGTCAGCCCACACAAGTACAGGCAACTGACTTTCAACAAAGGAGCAAAGGCAACACAATGGAGAACGAAGCAAATAAAGTGTTTCCAATAAATGATGTTGAAGCAACTGGACATCCACATACCAAAAAAAAAAAAATGAAATTAGATGAAACTCCTATACTCTTCACCAAATTTAACTTAAAATAGATCAAGACCTAAGTAAAAATGCAAAACTGTAAAAGTTCTAGAAGATAATATAGGAGAAAACTTTGATGATTTGGGTATTATGGTGCCCTTTAGTTTTAAAACTAAAGGCACTATTCATGAAATAAATAATGGACAACTTAGATTTCATTAAAATTAAAAACTCCTTCTCTGTGAAAGATAATGTCAAGAGAAGGAGAAGACAAGTCACAGACTGGTAGAAAATAGCTGCAAAAGTCACATCTGGTGAAGGACTGATATGCTAAATATACAAAAAACTTTCATAATTCAATAATAAGAAAACAACCAATTTAAATATGGTCCTGGGACTTCCTTGGTGGTCCAGTGGTTAAGAACAGCCTGTCAGTGCAGGGGGTGCACAAGTTTGATCCATGGTCTGGGAAGATTCCACATGCCTTAGAGCAACTGAGTCCATGAGGCACAACTACTGAAGCCTGCATGCTCTAAATTCTGTGTTCCACAACACAAGAAGCCACTGCCAACAGAAGCCCACACAACACAACACGGAGTAGCCCCGACTTGACACCAACTAGAGAAAGCCCAAATACAACAACTAAGGCTCAGCACAACCAAATAAACAAAACTTTGTTCAAAGGCCTCTCACTAAAGAAGATACACAGAGAGCAAACAAGCATATTAAAAAATCCACATCATAAGTCAGATTAGGAAAATGCAAAATAAGCCAAAACTCAGATACCACCGCACACCTAATAGAATAAACACAATCTGGAACAATGGAAAATATCAAATGTGGGCAAGGATGCTGAGCAACAGGAACTTTCCTTCACAATGGTGGGAAAGTAAAATGGTACAGCCAATTTGGTGGTTTCTTATAAAATTAAATGTTTTTATTATACAATCTAGAAATTGTGATTGGAACTCACCCAAAGGAATTTGAAATTTATATCCACACAAAGACAAATGAACAAGGATGTTTACAGCAGCTTTATTCATAATTGCCAAAACTTAGAAGATGTCCTTCAGTAGGTGAATGGATAAATAAATTGTGCAACCTTCAGCTTTGAAAAGAATTGAGCTATCAATTTATGAAAAGACATGTCAGTTCAGTTCAGCTCAGTTGCTCAGTTGTATCTCAGTTTTTGCGGCATCATGAGCTGCAGCAAGCCAGGCTTCCCTGTCCAACACCAACACCTGGAGCCTACCCAAACTCATGTCCATTGAGTCGGTAATGCCATCCAGCCATCTCATCCTCTGTGATCCCATCTCCTCCTGCCTTCAATCTTTTCCAGCATCAGGGTCTTTTCAAATGAGTTAGCTCTTTGCATCAGGTGGCGAAAGTATTGGAGTTTCAGCTTCAACATCAGACCTTCCAATGAACACCCAGTACTGATCTCCTTCAGGATGGACTGGTTGGATCTCCTTGCAGTCGAAGGGATACTCAAGGGTCTTCTCCAACACCACAGTTCAAAAGCATCAGTTCTTCGGTGCTCAGCCCTCTTTATAGTCCAACTCTCACATCCACATATGAGTAGTGGAAAAACCATAGCCTTGAATAGGTGGACTTTTCGTGGCAAAGTAATGTCTCTGCTTTTGAATATGCTGTCTAGTTTGTTCATAACTTTCTTTCCAAGGAGTAAGCATCTTTTAATTTCATGGCTGCAATCTCCATCTGCAGTGATTTTGGAGCCCAAAAATAAAGTCTCTCACTGTTTCCACTGTTTTACCATCTATTTCCCATGAAGTGATGGAGCCAGATGCCATGATCTTAGTTTTCTGAGTGTTGAGCTTTAAGCCAATTTTTCACTCTCCTCTTTCACTTACAGCAAGAGGCTCTTTAGTTCTTCTTCACTTTCTTCCATAAGGGTGGTGTCATCTGCATATCTGAGCTTATTGATATTTCTCCCAGCAAACTTGATTCCAGCTTATGCTTCCTCTAGCCCAGCGTTTCTCATGATGTACTCTGCATATAAGTTAAATAAGCAGGGTGGCAATATACAGCCTTGACGTACTGCTTTTCCTATTTGGAATCAGTCTGTTAATCCCTGTCCAGTTCTAACTGTTGCTTTCTTACCTGCATACAGGTTTCTCAAGAGGCAGGTCAGGTGGTCTGGTATTCCCATCTCTTTCAGAATTTCCCACAGTTTATTGTGATCCACATAGTCAAAGGCTTTGGCATAGTCAATAAAGCAGAAATAGATGTTTTTCAGAAACTCTTTTGCTTTTTCAATGATCCAGCAGATGTTGACAATTTGATCTCTGGTTCCTCTGCCTTTCCTAAAACCAGCTTGAACATCTGGAAGTTCACAGTCCATGTATTGCTGAAGCCTGGCTTGGAGAATTTTGAGCATTACTTTGCTAGTGTGTGGGGTGAGTGCAATTTTGTGCGGTAGTTTGAGCATTCTTTGGCATTACCTTTCTTTGGGATTAGAATGAAAACTGATCTTTTCCAGTCCTGTGGCCACTGCTGAGTTTTCCAAATTTGCTCGTATATTGAGTGCAGCACTTTCACAGCTTCATCTTTTAGGATTTGAAATAGCTCAACTGGAATTCCATCACCTCCACTAGCTTTGTTCATAGTGATGCTTTCTAAGGCCCACTTGAATTCATGTTCCAGATGTCTGGCTCTAGTTGAGGGATCATACCATTGTAATTAACTGGGTCATAAAGTTCTTTTTTTTTTTTCCATGAAGCTCTTTTTTGTAGATTTCTTCTGTGTATTCTTACCACCTCTTCTTAATATCTTTTGCTTCTGTTAGGTCCATAACATTTCTGCCCTTTATTGAGCCCATCTTTGCATGAAATGTTCCCCTCGTATCTCTAATTTTCTTGAAGAGATCTCTAGTCTTTCCCATTCTATTGTTTTCCTCTATTTCTTTGCATTGGTAAATGAGAAAAGCTTTCTTATCTCTCCTTGCTATTCTTTGGAATTCTGCATTCAAATGGGTATATCTTTCCATTTCTCCTTTGCCTTTCACTTCTACTCTTTTCACAGCTATTTGTAAGGCCTCCTCAGACAGCCATTTTGCTTTTTTGCATTTCGTTTTCCTGGGGATTGTCTTGATCCCTGTCTCCTGTACAGTGTTCCAAACTTCTGTCCATAGTTCATCAGGCACTCCGTCTGTCAGATCTAGTCCCTTAAATCTATTTCTCACCTCCACTGTATAATCATAAGGGATTTGATTTAGGTCATACCTGAATGGTTTAGTAGTTTTCCCCACTTTCTTCAATTTAAGTCTGAATTTGGCAATGAGTAGTTCATGATCTGAACCACAGTCGGCCCCTAGTCTTGTTTTTGCTGATTGTATAGAGCTTCTCCATCTTTGAATGTAAAGAATATAATCAATCTGATTTTGGTGTTGGCCATCTGGTGAAAAGACATGAAGGAGTCTTAAATAGTTATTACTAAGTGAAAAACACCAACCAGCAAACCCTACAGACTATATGAATCCAACTGTATGACATCCTGGAAAAGGCAAAACTATGGATACAGTAAAAAGATCAATAGCTGACTAAGGCTGAATGTTGACTGAGTTTGAACTACACTGAATGTTGCTATAATGACAATACATGTTTTTATAACTTCTTCCAAATCCATAGAATGTACAATACAAAGAGTGAACCATATGGGAAACTATGTACTCTGGATGATTATGCCATGTCAGTGTGAGTTGATCAATTGTTAACCAGTCCACCACTGATGTGGTGTGTTAATATTGGGAAGAGGGTTTAATCCACTTGGGAGGGACTGAGGTGTATATGGCAAATTTCTGTACCTTTGCCTCAACTTTGCTTTGAACCTAAAATAGCTCTGAAAAGAATTTTTAAAAACATTGTCGAAAGTTGCCTGTGATAACAAGGATGATATGAAACACACCTAATGAATATGTGGACCTCAGTTTCTAGCAAGAACTTCTCTGAATTGCTTGGAGTCACAAAATAAAGTTTAGGGAACCCAAAGTCTCCATCCTCCTCCTGAGACACATACTATCCTTAGTTACCAATTTTGGCATGGTTGAAGTATTTTGAATTATATTTCTTAGGTTGAGAAGTGATTCTTCTGTTATCTGGAGAATTTTTCCCAAAGAGTTGCTTAATTTTGCAAGTTAAATATTTTTGTTCTTGTTATTTTGCAATTCATGGATTCAGTGGCTTCCCTCATGACTGCTGCCATTTTGGTAACTGGTCAACAGGCATATGTGCTTCATCCTCTTATTCTCCCAGATGGTTCCTTTATAGTTCATGTCGAGTTGTTAAAATAATTTCAGAGATGCAGAAAATCCTTCAGAGATATTTTCTGATAAAATTCCAACCTTGAAATACTACTTCTTAAATCCCATTATTAGTTTTAATGTTTTTCCTAACCATTGAAAATTGGGAATTCATTCTCCCTGTTTGTTCGTGATAAGTTCTAAGGCATACATGTGTGTGTATAATTGTCAAAGCTCAGTGAACACAGTAAATATTTATTTAATGTAAATTTTATATCAAAAATATCAGTAAACATTAAAACTATGCAGTGGTATGCGTATGGAAGTATTCAGAGGAAATCTACTGACATCTGAGATTTGAAATGTTAACAGAAAATAAGATGGAGTAGTGGGTAGATAAAAGGATGGATACGGGATAGATATGTGAGAAGCAAACCTGGTAAAATGTGATTCTAGGTCTTGTTTGTGGGTAAATCAAGGCTTCACTGTAACTATTTCCCCAACTTTTCTCCATGTTTGAACATTTTTACAGTAAAATGTTAGGAGAGAAGTTCCAAGACTGGTGTATTATTCTCCAGAATATATGGAAATTAGTATTCTCTTCCAGAAATTCTCTTGTCTCTTTTCGTACTGAAAACTCTGAGTAGCATCTTGAGACTTCATCAGCATTCAAAAAACTAAGATCATGGAATCCAGTCCCATTACTTCATGACAAATGGATGGGGAAATAATGGAAACAATGACAGATTTTATTTTCTTGGACTCCCAACATCACTGTGGATGGTGACTGTAGCCATGAAATTAAAAGATGCTTGTTCCTTAGAAGGAAAGCTGTGACAAACATCGGCAGTATATTAAAAAGCAGAGGCATCACTTTTCTGACAAAGATCCATATAGTCAAAGCTATGGTTTTTCCAGTAGTCATGTATGGATGTGAGAGTTGGACCATAAAGAAGGCTGAGCCCTGAAGAACTTATACTTTCAAATTATCATGCTGGAGAAGGCGCTTAAGAGTCTGTTTGACAGCAAGGAGATCAAACCAGTCAATTTTCTGAAGGAAATCAACCCTGACTATTCATTGGAAGGATTGATAATGAAGCTGAAGCTCCAAAACTTTGGCCACCTGATGCAAAGAGCCAACTCACTGGAAAAGACTCTGATGCTGAGAAAGCTTGAGAACAGGAGAAGAAGGTGGCAACAGAAGACGAGATGGTTGGATGGCATTACTGGCTTAATAGATGTGAGTATGAGCAAATTCCAGGAGATAGTGAAGGACAGGGGAGCCTGGCACGCTTCAGTCATTGGGGTTGCAAAGAAGTCAGACATGACTTAGAAATTGAACAACAAAACTACTTAAATTGTTTCCTGAAAATATTTCCTTGCTTTGGTTGTCACCAAAATCTTGGCTTTCTCTGTCCATCAAAACTGAATAAAAAATGTGGAGGCAGTTTGGAGGAAATAGAGAGATGACTTTAATCCTCAGCCGGCAGAAGGAAGACATAGCTGGTACATGCCTCTGAAACTGTGTCCCTACCTTCCATGGGAAATCTGGGGTATTATATAAGATGAGGGCTTATATAATGGTGACTTATAACTGTATAAGGATCTTATATTGTTTCTCTTGCATTGCTTCAAAAACAGTCGTAGGCTGGGGTCAGGGAGCCTTGTAATTGGGTCTGGCACCCAGCCATATAGTAGTTGGGTCTGTTGTCATTTGTGTATTGCACTGTGGCTTTCTTTCTATAATGCAGAAAGAGAAAAATTACAAGGGGTGGTCTGTGAGGAGAGTGCTGTAAAGTTTAGCACCAGATACAGGATGTAATTAGCATAGAGGCAAAGGATAATAGGTACAAAATGTAGCCCATGCCTAGTTAGGGCAGTAAGGGAGTTGGTGATGGACAGGGAGGCCTGGGATGCTGCAATTCATGGGGTCACAAAGAGTCAGACACGACTAAGTGACTGAACTGAACTGAAAGCAAACTTATTTACAGAGTTAGAAAAGCAAACTTAGTTACAGACTACAGATTAGTAAGAGTTAAAGTAAAACATAGAAGTGATCAGACCTGTTCACCGTTCTCTTTATCTTCTTTGTTCTCAGGGAAGAAAAAAAAAAAATCTCATTCCTTTTTTTCCCCTTTTCACTGCAGCACTTTCACTGGTTGTATTTATTTTTATTTCTTTGGATTACTGTTTGAGCTGTGATTGTCTCAATAAAAGATTCTGATTCATTGTGATGTTTTCTGAAAATTCAGTTGGAATGTTATCATCAGAAGATTTACAATTACATGAGTCATCTTTATTCTTCTGTTGCAGGTGGGACTCTGGTGATTCTTTTATCTCAGGGACTGGCAGCCTCAGAAAACAGAAAGCAATGAGACCAGTCATCTGTTCAGAGTCAGATGACCCCAGATAGAGGCAGATAGTGATGGCTGCTAGCACAAAGCCCTGGAACCCACTGTCTGCATAGACGGGGATGTTGACTGTTAACTTCAAAAATATTCACAGCCTAAAAGTTAAGAGTTACGTTTTATTTGGTGGGTAATTTTAGGACATCAAGCCCAGGAGACAGCATCTCAAGTGACCCTGAGAGAGCTCCTCCAGGGAGGCACGGGAAAGAACCAGGTTAGATAGAAGTTTGAAATAGAGGGCAGGTAATCTGAATGCCAAAGGTACTTTTGTGAACTAAAGAAAACCAGCTATCTCAAATTAAGGAATTTAGTGCTTTTCTGTGTATGGAGAGATGCAAGAGTCTGGGCTTACTGAAATCATTCCTTTCATATGCGTCTCAGCTCTCTGGGCCCAGTGCCTGGTGGTTTTCACAACCTGAGCTCCCCTGGGCTTGCTGGAGGGAGTGGCTGCAGTCTAATGACTGTCAGATTCTAGGTATTCTTCTCCTTCCTGAGTCCCTTCAGGGTTCACCAGCTCACAATGGAGGGCCAGTATTGCTGATGATTGTCACATTCTTGCTTACTGATATGGAATAAAATATTTATTTTTCAGGAAATAGACCTCAAAATCTTCCTTCCTGGTCAAACAGCAGAAGAAAGCCTTTATTTCAACCTACTTGTTTCCCCAGTAAGAATGTGTGTGTGCTAAGTTGCTTCAGTAGTGTCTGACTCTTTGAGACCCCATGGACTGTAGCTCAGCAGGCTCCTCTGTCCATGGGATTCTCCAGGCAAGAATACTGGAGTGGGTTGTCATTCCCTTCTCCAGGGGATCCTCCCAACCCAGGGGTCAAACTCATGTCTCCTGCATTGGCAGGCAGGTTCTTTACCTCTAGTGCCACCTACCTAGGTTTTATTAAAATGCGCACAATTCACATGGTTAAGTATGACAGGACAGAACTATATGCAGTTCTTCAGTTTCCTGTGCAATGATTGCTCTATGGATCACCTCAGGTATTTTGAGGTCCCTATTTAGTTAGTTCCTCTGTTCATTTGCTTAATTTCACACTCATTAAAAATAATAAAATTTTAATACAAAGGGGAAAATGTTTATTTACTATAAAAATTATAACTGAAAGTTTTGTACTGTATAACCGAAAGTTTTAAAAGAAAAAAGCTAACAAACAAAAAGGTCAGCCAACAAAGACAGTGCTAAAGCATCTACAGTAATAATACACATTTTAAAACTGGATGACAGATGCATATAAGACAAAATAAGGCAGATTTTTGGCCATTTAGAAAATGGAAAATTTCCATGTTTTAATCTGTATCAATGTGTAATAATTGCTGCAATTGCTGCCACCTGGATTCTGGTTAATCTTAGTATCATTGTATAGTCTGGGATCAATCTTGGTTATAGTCAAGGACTGTGTAACAAAACCTAACTTGGTAGTTTATGGTTAAGGAAGGAACCTGAGATCTTCTGAATTTAATCTGCACAGGCTGCTATTGTTGAAAAAAAAAACATGTGCACAGTGTGAGAGTTTCAAGTTAAGCTTAATTTGGGGCAAAATGAGGACTGCAGCCCAGAAGACAGCATTTCAGATGGCTCTGAGAAACTGCTCCTAGGAGGTGAGGGGAGGAGCCAGGTTATATAGAAGTTTTGCAACGAATGGCAGGTCATCTGAATGTCAAAAGAGTACTGTTAATTAAAGAAACCAGATATATTAGGTTAAAGAATTTAGCACTTTTCTATGTATGGGAAGATGCAAGAGTCTGGGCTCGCTGAAATCGTTCCTTGGATCTGCACTTCAGCTATCTCGGGCCAGTATCCTGAGTTTTCACATCCTGAGTTTTCTCAGAACTCACTGTGGGGAGAGGCTGCAGGCTGATGGCTGCTAGATGCCAGGTATATTTTCCTGCCTGAGTTTCCTCAGGGCTCACAAGCTCAGCATCCGTGGTAGCTGCAGTCACTGATGACTGTGGGATCCTTATTTACTACTCTGTCAGGCAATATTCCATTTCTCACTGTCCATACCCTAATCTCTATGAAAGATGCCAACCAAGCTCGCTCTCTGTTGCTTTATCATAAATCCTGTGAATTTTCAGTATCCCTGAAGATACCGGCTCTAAAGATGGAAATGGTAGCATATAATTTTCAAAGGTGATGAACTATTGCTAAATCTAAAGATGATCACAAACATTTGTTGAATTAAATGAGTGCATGGAACTCACTTAAGTGCTTTATGTGCCTTAACTCAAGTGTACTATCATCATTACTCTTTTGCAGATAAGAGATTTGGGGCTAATGACGTTAAAAACATTTCCAAAAGTTTAAAATGCCACTAAAATTTGTAATTGGGATTTAAACTCAACCAAGATGGTTCCAAACTTATGTTTGTAATCATACTGAAGCGTAAATTCAGGAGTCTGGTTTGTGGGATTAATGAGTTAACCAACTTTTTATTCTTTGTGTTTAAATCTCCAGATATAAGTTCTAGCAAAAAGCCCAGTATCTCAGTGCCATTCAAATTGTCCTACCTCCTTTCAAATTGCACAACCCAGTATTATGAGGAATATAATATTTATCCAAACAAATTATTGATAGTAATAATAATATTTGTTGCTTATTGTGGGCCTTATATTGGAGAAGGCAATGGCACTCCACTCAAGCACTCTTGCCTGATAAATCCCATGGACGGAGGAGCCTGGTGGGCCGCACTCCATGGGGTTGCTAAGAGTTGGACACAACTGAGCGACTTCACTTTCACTTTTCACTTTCATGCATTGGAGAAGGAAATGGCAACGCACTCCAGTGTACTTGCCTGGAGAATCCCAGGGACGGGGGAGCCTGGTGTGCTGCCGTCTATGGGGTCGCACAGAGTCAGACACGACTGAAGTGACTTAGCAGCAGCAGCAGTGGGCCTTATATACATATTTTACATTTACATTCATGATCTCATGATTCTAATAGCAATGTTAATATCTGCTGCTGCTACTGCTGCTAAGTCGCTTCAGTCGTGTTGAACTGTGCGACCCCATAGATGGCAGCCCACCAGGCTCCCCCATCCCTGGGATTCTCCAGGCAAGAACACTGGAGTGGGTTGCCATTTCCTTCTCCAATGTGTGAAAGTGAAGTCACTCAGTTTGTCCTACTTCTAGCCACCCCATGGACTGCAGCCTACCAGGCTCCTCCATCCATGGGATTTTCCAGGCAAGAGTACTGGAGTGGGTTTCCATTGCCTTCTCCAATGTTAAGTTATTTACTATTATTACATATTTACAGATGAGGAAACTGAAGCTTATGAGAGTTTACTTACATGATGTAGAGAAATTATAAATGTGCCTGTAACATCCACAGAGCTGTCTGCCGATTGCAGGTGCCCAGTGAGCAGGAAAAGGAAGTGAGGTCATGTAGACTATAACTCGTTTAGTCAGTATAATGTAAATCAAGTCCTCTATGAACATGATGTCATAATTGCATATGGGGACCTTTTTCATTACCTTCTATTTGAACCTGGATCATTTGGCCTGTTCTGTAGGCTCTGCTTCTTCTCTGGATCTCAGATGACTCTCTTCTGACCCATTATAGTCCCAGGAAACATTCATGAACATTTTCTCCTGATGAAATAGAAAATGAGGATCTGTTCTTTCCGAATAAGAGATTAAATATACAAGTCAAGATATGAAAATAGGGAAAAGTATGGCAGGTTTGCTATGGGTTTGCCAACCTTACTTCCCACTCAAATTATGATTTTTTTCACCCTGTTTTAATATTGTAGAGGATGTAAAAACAACAACAATGAAGTCTTTCCTGTATCCTCTCAGGTTCCATAACTGAAATCTGCAAATCAAATTCATATGGAGAACAGTATGGAGATTCCTCAAAAAACTGGGAATAGAACTGCCTTATGATCCAGCAATCCCACTGCTGGGCATACACACTGAGAAAACCAGAATTGAAAGAGACAAGTGTATCCCAATGTTCATAGCAGCACTATTCACAATAGCCAGGACTTGGAAGCAACCTAAATGTCCATCCACAGATGAATGGATAAGCAAGCTGTGGTACATATACACAATGGAGTATTACTCAGCCATTAAAAAGAATACATTTGAATCAGTTCTAATGAGGTGGATGAAACTGGAGCCTATTATACAGAGTAAAGTAAGCCAGAAAGAAAAACACAAATACAGTATACTAACGCATATATATGGAATTTAGAAAGATGGTAACAATAACCCTGTTTACGAGACAGCAAAAGAGACACTGATGTATAGAACAATCTTTTGCACTCTGGGAACGGGAGAGGGTGGGATGATTTGGGAGAATAGCATTGAAATATGTATAATATCATATCTGAAACGAGTTGCCAGTCCAGGTACGATGCCTGATAATGGATGCCTGGGGCTGGTGCGCTGGGATGACCCAGAGGGATGGTATGGGGAGGGAGGAGGGTTCAGTATGGGGAACACATGTATACTTGTGGCGGATTCATCTTGATGTATGGCAAAAGCAATACAATATTGTAAAGTTAAGCAAAATAAAATTAAAAAAAAATAAAAACTAAATAGAAAGAAAAAAGACAGGTGAGCAGGAGAAAGGTTCGTTTTGCATGCATACAGGAAGCCTCACAGAAAAGAAGAGGAAACCACAAAGAAGTGGTTAGATCTAGAGGCTTATAAGTCATTTTAATCATGGGCAATAAATTGTGAAGTAATTAGACAAAGGAAGGGAAAGTTGCGTTTCTAGGGCAATAAATTGCAATAGGTAAAATATATGGGGGAAAACTAATGGAAGATTAGGGTTATTTAGTAAGGTTTATTATGAGACTCAATTTGATGCTTTCATCATTTAAAAGAGTTGAAAGTGTTTTCAGTGACTGAGTCATGCTCATCTTCCTGGTTCTGAAACAAGTCACACCTTTGCAATGGGAAATTTGTGTCCTACTTTTCGACTGAAAGGGGAAGGGCAGAAAGTTAATTGCTTTCAGTTCAAAGCAAACCAGGGATGAGTGGGGAAGGATAAATTGGAAGACTGGAACTGACATACATCAGATCAGATCAGATCAGTCGCTCAGTCGTGTCCGACTCTTTGCGACCCCATGAACCGCAGCACGCCAGGCCTCCCTGTCCATCACCAGCTCCCGGAGGTCACTCAGACTCGCATCCATCGAGTCAGTGATGCCATCCAGCCATCTCATCCTCTGTCGTCCCCTTCTCCTCCTGCCCTCAATCCCTCCCAGCATCAGAGTCTTCTCCAATGAGTCAACTCTTCGCATGAGGTGGCCAAAATATTGGAGTTTCAGCTTTAGCATCATTCCTTCTAAAGAAATTCCAGGATTGATCTCCTTCAGAATGGACTGGTTGGATCTTCTTGCAGTCCAAGGGACTCTCAAGAGTCTTCTCCAACACCACAGTTCAAAAGCATCAATTCTTCGGCACTCAGCCTTCTTCACAGTCCAGCTCTCACATCCATACATGACCACAGGAAAGACCATAGCCTTGACTAGGCGAACCTTTGTTGGTAAAGTAATGTCTCTGCTTTTGAATATGCTATCTAGATTGGTCATAAATTTCCTTCCAAGGAATAAGCGTCTTTTAATTTCATGGCTGCAGTCATACTACTATATAAAAAACAGATTAACAGGGAACTACTGTATAGCACAGGAAAGTCAACTTAACACTCTGTAATGACCTATATGGGAAAATAATCTAAAAAAGAGTGGACATATGCATATGTATAACTGATTCACTTTTTTGTACATCTGAAACTAACATAACATTGTAAATCAACTATACCTTAGTAAATATTTTAAAAAATTGTTTTGTCAAAGTAGAATATTTTGGTACAGCAAATTCTGATTTCCTTCAACATCTAATTAATATTATGAAGTTTTAAAAATAAAACATGACTTCCTAGTTTCAGGCATATAAAATTAAAATTATCATAAAATTAACATTAACAACTCAAGTATTTTTAAGAAAAAGATATTTAAATTGATTTCCAATTTAAATGTTAAAATCATGCATTTGAAAGACTTTAGCATACCTTTGAATTATAGATGGTCTTCTTAGAGTACATTTTCTTTTTATAATTGATACTTTCCTCATTTAGTAATTTATGGAGTCACATAATGAGTTTGAAAACTCATTAACAAATCAGAGATAAAACCAGTGCATCTCTTTGACTTACAGTTTTTATACCAGACCTAACTATATATCTGCTGCTAAGTCACTTCAGTCGTGTCTGACTCTGTGCGACCCCATAGACGGCAGCCCACCAAGCTCCCCCATCCCTGGGATTCTCCAGGCAAGAACAGTGGAGTGGGTTGCCATTTCCTTCTCCAATGTGTGAAAGTGAAAAGTGAAAGTAAAGTCGCTCAGTCGTGTCTGTCTCCTAGCGACCCCATGGACTGCAGCCTACCAGGCTCCTCCATCCATGGGATTTTCCAGGCAAGAGTACTGAAGTGTGGTGACATTGCCTTCTCCTAAAGAATGTCTAGTGCCCCCAAAATAATATTTTACTTTATAGTATTGGAAAACAGTAAGTCTAGATGTGTTTAAGGATTACTGCAAAAAGATTGCAAACTTTCAAAGTTAGAAATGCAGATTTTGATTACTTTTTGCCCCACTGTTTCTCCTTTACAGGCTTATTATATTTGTTACAGTGAAATTTCTCAACAAACATCAGCTAAAAAGATTTTCTCTTGGATTATAGTTCTTTGTCTATTGTATTCTAATTAGAGTTCTTTGTACTTTAAAATGAATATTTGAAACTAAAAAAGTAGAGTAAACCTATTTAATGCCCCTGAGAATTCTCATAACATCTGTTCCATAGCACTCATTGCACTTCTTTGGTTGTCCCACATCCTCACAAAAAAATATGCTGAAACATCAACATTCACAGTCATCTTTTGTAATAAGCATATGAGGATATTTTCAGTACTGTTCTCAGATTTATGTGTTTTCTTTACATTATAATTATTCTTTAATTTCCAGTTAAAATGATAAAATTCTTACCTTTTGGGGTAGTTGTTTTTATTATACACTTCATATAGAACATATGCATCTATCTTACAAATATACATGTTAATACATACATGCATTATATATCTATTATATATCTATCCATTTGAATGTTGGAATCACCAGTTAGGCAACTTTACATTTATTCTTTTCACACAGTCAAATACAGTATGTCTTTTGTAGGCTTAAAACTTGTAGTTACATGTATGTGTTAGGCAAAAGTTTTTAAAAAGTGACAAAAATGGCTTTTATGGATGCCATCTATATACACAAAAACTAACAGACATATAGTATATAGTACATAGTAATAAGAATTATCAGGCATAAGTGTGTTTATATTACCTAGTTATCCTCCTTTTTGGAACCTAGAATGACTCACAGTCATCTCAGAACCGTGTATTCATGACTTCACTATTCCTTCTGCATCACCTTCCTTTTACCTTAGTTGCCCTAAGTGCTCAGCGTACTTCAGCCTTGAGTTTCAAGCAGACAAACTCTGCATCAGTTACTACAATCTATACATGATCAGTATTATTTTCCCTAAGTGGACAGACAAATGCATTTCAAATAATCTCCCTGTCCCTCTTTGAAAAGTCTGTGTTGAGAAATGCACTATTTGCTTTCATATTCGTAAACAAGGATGTTACAGTCATCATGGTTTTCAGCTCTCCATATGCGAATTTCTGAGTCCTAAGGGCATTTAGCAAGGAGAAGAAGATGTGAAATCAGCCACCATGAGGCTGCAGCCACTCCCTATGGTGAGCCCAAAAGGAGCCTATGCTATGCTATGCTATGCTAAGTCACTTCAGTCGTGTCCGACTCTGTGTGACCCCATGGACGGCAGCCCACCAGGCTCCCCCGTCCCTGGGATTCTCCAGGCAAGAACACTGGAGTGGGTTGCCATTTCCTTCTCCAATGCATGAAAGTGAAAAGAGAAAGTGAAGTCGCTCAGTCATGTCCAACTCTTAGCGACCCCATGGACTGCAGCCTACCAGGCTCCTCCGTCCATGGGATTTTCCAGGCAAGAGTACTGGAGTGGGGTGCCATTGCCTTCTCCGAAAAGGAGCCTAGGATGTGAGAAATAGGATACTGGCCCCAGATAGCTGAGATGTATATGAAAGGAATGATTTCAGTAAGCCTAGACTATTGCATTTTCCCATATATAGAAAAGTACTAAATTTCTTAACTTGGGATACCTGATTTTCTTTAATTCACAAAATACACATATATTTTTTACATATTCAGATTACCTGTCTTTTGTTGCAAACTTGTATATTACCTGTCTCCTTATGTGAGAAGGTGCAACTAGAGATGCAAGTTGCTATCTCCCAGGCTTAAGTCCTAGAAATTTCTGCTGAATAAAACAACTCTCAAGTTTTAGGTTGTCACTATTTTTTACCTCTAAAGTGTCAGCTCCCATGTGTCAAATATTTCATATAAGTTCCAACAAAAAATATTTTCTTTGATGGATATAGAACTATTTCTGGCCAGCTGTTCTTTTTGTTTCCTAAATTGCATCACACTTAAATCTACATGTTAATCCTGTAGTTTGTATTTTTGTTCACAAGTCTGCCTTTTGTGTTTGCATGTAGTCTTCCTTCTAGATGACAAAGTCCTGAGTAGAGAGATGAGTCAGCTCAGTCTGTAGAAATTTCTGGAAGAATGCTTGCCTATCCAACTGCTTGATGAATTTCCTTACTCACCTAAAGGTTCCTGTGAGAACACATGAAGATACCTTCACATCTCAGGTAACTATTATACAGTATATTCTAGAAATAAATTAATGAGCTTAAATTTAAAATAAACTCTTTGTAACATGCTGGAATTTACAAAGATATCTTGCTACAAATTCTAATAAAAGGAACTTATGATTTAGTTGTAAAGCCACAACTAACTTATATATATATATGTGTGTGTGTGTGTGTGTGTGTGTGTGTGTGTGTGTGTGTGTATGACAGTTCCCCGTAATAGAGTGTGTTCTATCAGTCCAAAGTGAGATACGTACAATATTATGGAAATAAATGAAGAAAAGACAGAAGATCAGGGTCTTTTACTAGGTCATGGCATTTTCCATTTAAATACCTGTATAAATATTGTCTCAAAATATATGTAAATTAACACTTCTATCTTCTCCAGGAAATATGAACTAGTCATATTGCTTTCAAATCTTTTTTCCTGACAAAGTAAATATCTTTTACTATTAAGATTGGATTGACAATTTCTGAGAGATAAAACTATTACCATAAATTATATGGCAGCCTTGAAACATGCTAAATTAGCCTTTGCTAACTTATATTTAGAAATGGAAGAAACTGTGCACTTCAGATTTTTCTCAAGGATATAGCCTATTAGATTTAAATGAAATGAAAACTGGAATGAATTAGGAATATACCAAAATGAAGATCAGTGTAGTGATGAAATACAGTAATTCAGCATTTCCTTAATGCCTCAGTGACAACAGCAAATACCAGTTGGCTGTGAAATTATTAACCCTCTGTACAATAAATATTGATGTTTAAATTGTATCTGAGATTAATATGTAGTTGGGTCCAAAGCACATGATTATTTATAAGCCAACATATAAATATGCCTGATATAATGAGAACATCTATAAAGGAATAATTAAAAACATGTTGGCAATCTAAAAACTAAATTATAACAGATTTTTTACTTTTCTAAAGTAAATATTTAAATAATAAACTCTTAACACCTTTCATTTCAATCAAACTTGCCTAGAATTTATGTTTAGAGATACCAAATTAATGAAAACTTGAAGTTACCCTCAAATCCAATTCCCATCCTTCATTTTGTAAATACAAATGACCCCAGAAAGACTGAGGTGTGAAAGTATGTACCGTTGAACTTGCACACCCACCCTTCTTCTTTCCCTTCTCTATACCAAACCCTCTGAGTTGAGGGATTTGAATATTTGAAAAACCAAGTCTGCTGTATCAGAGTTCCGTCTCCTGTGACCGGTATATGGTTGTATTTGTACCCAGCAGGGCATTTCCAGATTGTCATTTTTTCTTGTTATTTTCTGGCCACTCTCTCATCTTCACCTTCTTATCTCTTCTTATCTCATCTTCACCTTCTCATCTCTCACCTTCTTATTCAAGGTCAGTAAAAGCCAGAGAGATCAGCAGTGAAAGAGGAAAGCTTTTTGATGTGCTTTTAAATGTCTAACCTGAATGGTTAGGCTAAATGGGGTTGTTCTAGACCTGTCCTGGGAAGCTCTTCTCTATCCACTCTTGTGTCTGTAAACTTGCTCTCATTTGCCCTTCGGTAACTACTGAGACATCACCCCTTGTCTTAGTATCTTCATAGACATCTGAAAATTTCACATGCAGACCACCTCCAATTAGGAAGATCAATTTCTTCCTGTTAGAGGCTTAGTTGCTCAGTAGTGTCCAACTCTTTAAGACCTCGTGGACTGTAGCCCGCCAGGTTTATCCATAGGGACTCTCCAAGCAAGAATACTAGAGTGGGTTTCCATGCCTTCCTCAAAGGCTCTCCTCAGTTCAGTTCAGTCGCTCAGTCATGTCTGACTCTTTGCGACCCCATGAATCACTGCACACCAGGCCCCCCTGTCCATCATAAACTCTCAAAGTTCACTCAAACTCATGTCCATCGAGTCAGTGATGCTCTCCAAGGGTGGTCCTAATTTTGAAATCTTACTCTCTGGGGCTTTCTTCTTCTTCTTCCCTGTAACATTTTCACAAGGGGAAGGCAATGGCAACCCACTCCAGTACTCTTGCCTGGAAAATTCCACGGATGGAGGAGCCTCGTAAGCTAGAGTCCATGGGGTTTCAAAGACTCGGACACGACTAAGCAGCTAACACATACACATGACTGCAGTGATCTGTAAAATGTCTTTCAGATTTAGCTGCTTTGTTTTGCTAAGTTGGCACTTTCTCTTATAATAGACTTCTGAGGTCCTGTTTTTCAATTAGGATTTTTTGATTAATTCTTCTTGATTTAGAGCATCTTTATCTCTTCAAAGAATCAGATTCAGTTAACCTAGAGTAACCTCAATTTAGTACATAACATAAGAAATGTTTTCTTTACTTCTACCTTTTATTACAGGCTTGTTTAGACAATCTTTTTCTGGTGACCTTAGCAGAACTTTAAAGGAAGATTTAGGTAAAATATTGCAAGAGCAGAAAGCTAATTGGAATCTCAATTTAAAAATTAATTGCCATATCCTCCAACAACAAAGAGGTCAAACAAATCTCCACTGTATTTTGCCAGCAAGACATTTGCATTAGAAAAGATCAATAGAAGATAATATAACAGATTAATTTAGAAAGGCTAAATTAATTTGTTAACCCTTGTATTACCATTAGGGTGGGTGCTACTGAAGGAAATAAAACTGGTTTTGTCATAATTCGTCTTATTCCTGCCTTGAACTGAATTGTCTCTGAGAGTTTGCTATTATAATTATGGATATGCATGCAGTAAGATAGGAAAACAGTTTTTCTGAACCTTTATGGAACTAGAGGCATGGGGCTTAGAGACTGTCCATTGAAGGGGTGTGTGTGTGTGTGTGTGTGTGTGTGTGTGTGTTATTTTCAACATTTTGTAGACGTATGTATTTTCAATCAGGGATCAATGAAACATCTGTCACATTGAAAGGTTGTTGCTGAATCACGAAAGACACCAGGATTCTTGGCCTCTGGAGAATTCAATCCAGGGCCAGAGATGAGGCTCGATTGCTCAGAGCTTTTGTGTAATAAAGTTTTATTAAAGTATAATGGAGATAGAGAAAGCTTCTGACATAGACATCAGAAGTGGGCAGAAAGAATACCCACCTGCTTGTCTTTAGCTGATGTTATATACTAGCAGTCTGTTAATGAAAGAAAGGAATGCCTTAAAGAGAATGGCACTAGGCCCTTTACCCACAAGATGTATTTTGGGATAATCTTGGCCCCAGGCGAGTCATCCCAGGCCATAAAATGGTTGACTTGAATCTTGTAGAAAGGCAGATTACCCTACAAATAGTTTCATTTACATAAATTAGGAGAACAATGTCTGAGTATAACATACTGGTTTGTCAAGTCTCTTCTGAGCCACTAGGCTGAAGCGACTTGAAGACAGAGTTTGGGGTAAATGCATAGTAAGTACATTAACATAGCTTAAGACAAACATTTCTATAAGAAAAATGCATTGGTTAACTCAAGATTTGAAAAAAGTTAAATTCAGATGGAACCAGGTGTCATCATGGCAACAAAATATTTTAAGAGAAACCTCTTTAAATTTGTGTAGAAAAGGGGAAAAATACATCACTAGTTGGCTTCCTCCTGCCACTTAAGAGAGAAGAAAAAACAACAACAACAAAATGTCTGACTGCTGCTGCTGCTGCTAAGTCACTTCAGTCGTGTCCGACTCTGTGCGACCCCATAGACGGCAGCCCACCAGGCTCCGCTGTCCCTGGGATTCTCCAGGCAAGAACACTGGAGTTGTTAGGACTTAACCTGGGCATGACGGGCTCAGCAAGCTACACGGGGCCTAGAGTTTCAGATTCTTATAGACGTGAGTCATGATCCAGGGAATTATAACTCTGAGCCAATCAGGACAGTCCCAATTCGCGCCAAACTTGAGCCAATCCGGATGGGGATGCAGGATTCCAAATTCTTGCGCGCACAGTTTAGCCAGCCAATCATCACCTGCCAGCTACACCGTGGCAGAGACAAAGAACCGCTGGTATAAAAACAGCCATGATTCAGAGCTCGGGGCTCTTGTTGAGACTCCACTGCGTTGGATGAGACTTGAGCCCTAGCTCGAGCTAGCAACAAAAACCCCTTTATGCTTTTGCATTGCTGTGGACGTCTTATTCTCTGTTTTGAGGACTCGGACCTTGGGCATAACAGAGTGGGTTGCCATTTCCTTCTCCAATGCAGGAAAGTGAAAAGTGAAAGTGAAGTCACTCAGTTGTGCCTGACTCTTTGCAACCCATGGACTGCAGTCTACCAGGCTCCTCCGTCCATGGGATTTTCCAGAAAAGAGTACTGGAGTGGGTTGCCATTGCCTTCTCCAAAAAAAAAAAAAAGTATGACACTTGCAGCGTATTTCCCCCGTTTGGAGACCCCTGGCCTTCCTTCCTGTTAGCCTCTCAACATGTTTTCCTTTCCTCTATTCATCCATTTTTGGGCTCCAGTATTTTAAAAAATGAGGACTTCCCAGATGGTGGAATGGTAAAAAATCCACCTGCAATGCAGGAGACACAGAGATGCAGGTTCAGTTTCTGGATCAGAAAGATCCCCTGGAGTAGGAAATGGCAACACAATCCAGTATTCTTGCCTGGGAAATCCCACTGACAGAGGAGCCTGGTGGGCTACAGACCATCAGGTCGCAAAGAATTGGACACGACTGAATGACTGAGCAAGAAAGCAGCCTTTAGATGATAACAGGATCCACTTGAAATAATTCAAGTTGGTTGGTTTGTGAGGACAATTCCACCATAAAAGGGGAAAACAGTTTGCAGGCACAGTGCTTAGGAACTTCTTTGACAGTTCTTTTCTCACGTTGTTCGATATCTCCTTGCGAGGTATTTCTCTTGATTAGTTTTCAGCATTTTCTCTAGTACTTTCTTTTAAAATAAAGTACTATTTTTAGTACTATTTTATAAAGCCTGCTAACATCCCAGTGATCACCATAATTTAAACAATCCAGGCATGAGTAGAATTCCTTTCTAAGAAGTTTCTTCACCTTGACCATTTCCCCTCACAGGTCTTTTGTTCTTTTACCAGCAAAAATGATTTTCCTCCCTATTATCCATATGTGATTTGAAAATTTATATATATATATATGATGATGGAGGCATTTAACTGTGCATTTTTACTGAGGTCAAATTTAAATGTCTAACTGGGGGATTTGTTTCCACAGGCATTCTATTTTTTGAGGGTTTAAATCATTACATCTATGCTTGCTAAGTTGCTTCATCCATGTTCTACTTTTGGTGATCCTATGAACCATAGCTCTTCAGGCTCCTCTGTCCATGGGATTCTCCAGGCAAGAATATTGGAGTGTGTGGCCATGCTCTCCTACAGGGAATCTTCCCGACCCAGGGATTAAACCCACGTCTCTTAGGCCTCGTGCACTGGCAGGCAGGTTCTTTACCACTAGCGCCAGACTGCCCCAAATATTTTCTCCTCCTTGGCATCATCTGCCACAGGAGCCAGCAAGCTGTTTCTGAAAAGGGCTTGTATGTCAGCTTTATTTCTCCTGCTGTAACAAATTACTGTTCATATAACAGTTTAAAAAACACCCTTTTTTTTTTTTTTTTTCCAACCAGAGTCTTGGGGGAACAGAAGTATAAATTGAGTCTAACAGAGCTAAGGTCAGGGTGTCCTCAGGTCTGGTCCTCAGAGACCCTGAGGAAAAGGTCCATCCCCTCACCTTTTTAAGCCTCTAGAAGGCTCATGGTCACTGTGGCCTCTTGCCTTCATCTTCACATCTCTCCTGCTTCCTCTTCACAAGGGCCCTTGTGGTGACCTGGGATCCACCTGGATAACCCCAGATACTCTCTCTGTCTTAACAACCTTAATCACATCTGCAGTGTCCCCTCACCCCCGCCCCACCACCATGAAGTTGATGTTCTCAGGTTGTGGGGATAAAGATATGGACATTCCGGGGGATGGGAGGTATGGATTAGCCTAGACAGACAGTGACTGCTCAAGGATTTGCAGGACACAGTGTTTATCATATATTTGTCTTTGTTCTATTTGTTTGGCTGTGTGTTATTTGCCAAGTTGTGTCCAGCATTTTTCAACCCTCTGAACTGTAGCCCTCCAGCTCCTCTGTCCATGGGATTTCCCTGGCAAGAATACTGGAGTGACTTGCCATTTCTTTCTCTAGGGGATCTTCCCAACACAGGGATAGAACCCATGTCTCCTGCTTTGGCAGGCAAATTCTTTTCCACTGAGTCACCAAGGAAGCCCCATTTGTTAATAACCCTTAAAGAATCTTAAAAGCATAATTAGCTCATGGGCCCTATAAAAATACATTAACAACACATTACCAGTCAAATCTGGCCTAAAGGCAGTTAATCAGTCGCTGGTCTACTTTAAATCTGGTGTTTATTTAATTCTGTTTATGAATGTACAAATACTTTTCTATACCCCATAACCATACTGGAGATATTAACCTAATGTTTGCCACACAATACAGCATGTATTCAAACTACTGCAAACTGTACCCTTCTCAGAGGCTAGCAAAGTAATGCTCAAGATTCTCTGAGTCAGGCTTCAAAAGTACATGAATGGAGATGTTCACATCAACTTCAAGATGTTCAAGCTAGATTAAGAAAAGGCAGAGGAACCAGAGATCAAATTGCCAACATCCGATGGATCATCAAAAAAACAAGAGAGTTCCAGAAAAATATCTGCATCATTGACATGCTAAAGCCTTTGACTATGTGGATCATAACAAATTGTGGAAAATTCTGAAAGAGATAAGAATACTAGACCACCTGACCTGCCTCTTGAGAAACCTGTATGCAGGTCAGGAAGCAACAGTTAGAAATGGACAGGGAACAGACTGGTTCCAAATAGGAAAAGCAGTATGTCAAGCCTGTAAACTGTCACCCTGCTTATTTAACTTATATGCAGAGTACCTCATGAGAAATGCTGGGCTGGAAGAAGCACAAGCTGGAATCAAGATTGCCAGGAGAAATATCAATAACCTTAGATATGCAGATGACACCACCGTTATGGCAGAAAGTGAAGAAAAACTTTAAAAAACGTGATGAAAGTAGAAGAGGAGAGTGAAAAGTTTGCCTTAAAGCTCAACATTCAGAAAAATAAGATCATGGCATACAGTCCCATCATTTCATGGCAAATAAATGGGGAAACATTAGAAACAGTGGCAGACTTTTTTTTTTTTTTGCTCCAAAATCACTGCAGATGGTGATTGCAGCCATGAAATTAAAAGATGCTTACTTCTTGGAAGGAAAGTTATGACCAAGCTAGACAGCATATTAAAAAGCAGAGACATTATTTTGATGACAAAGCTCCATCTAGCCAAGGCTATGGTTTTTCCAGTAGTCATGTATGGATGTGAGAGTTAGATTATAAAGAAAGCTGAGTGCCAAAGAATTGATGCTTTTGAACTGTGGTGTTGGAGAAGACTCTTGAGAGTCCCTTGGTCTGCAAGGAGATGCAACCAGTCCATCCTAAAGGAGATCAGTCCTGGGTGTTCATTGGAAGGACTGATGTTGAAGCTGAAACTCCAATATTTGTCCACCTCATAAGAAGAGTTGACTCATTGGAAAAGACCCTGATGCTCGGAGGGACTGGGGACAGGAGGAGAAGGGGATGACAGAGGATGAGATGGCTGGATGGCATCACTGACTCAATGGACATGAGTTTCGATAAACTCCAGAAGTTAGTGATGAACAGGTAGGCCTGGTGTGCTGTAGTTCAGGGGATTGCAAGTAGTTGGACACGACTGAGCCACTGAATTGAATAGAACTGAACTAATCTGTGGTGTTGGTAAAGACTCCTGAGAGTCCCTTGTACAGCAAGGCGATTAAGCCTGTCAATCCTAAAAGACATTCAGTCCTGAATATTCATTGCAAGGACTCATTCTGAAGCTGAAGCTCCAATACTTTCACCACCTGATGGGAAGAACTGACTCATTAGAAAAAAACCCTGATGCTGGAGAAAATTGACAGCAGGAGGGAAAGGGGACAGCAAAGGATGAAATGGTTGGATAGCATCATCATCTCGACAGACAGGAGTGAGCAGCCTCTGGGTGTTGGTGGTGGACAAGGAAACCTGTTGTGCTATAGTTTATGGGGTCACAGAGTCAGACATGACTGAGTGACTGAACTGAACTAAACAGCTTATATTTAAAGAGTCTTTTTCCATTTCTTTCCAATATACCACACCACTCTTAGTGATAACAGTGGTGACTAGAATAATATTATTTTGCCAATTCTGAATTCCATATGGTTTGTGAATATAACTACACTGTAAAACAAGTGTTTACAATTGACAACTTTCAGTTGTTATAGTGTATTAACACTATCTACCTCCCTTAATGTCTCTTTTGTTGTCATTCAGTCGCTAAGTTGTTTCCGACTCTTTGCCACCCCATGTACTGCAGCACACCAGGCTCCCCTGTCCTTCACTATCTCCCAGAGTTTGCTCAAACTCGTGTCCATTGATTCAGTGATGCTATCCAACCTTTTCATCTTCTGTTGCCCCTTCTTCATTTCTAAGATGAATTTTTTTTTCCTTTATTTGTCCATTCAAAGTCAGTTGTACCATCGATAAGATAAATTTTATTTTCATCCAGAAGACAATGAAAACCTCACTGTCCAGTGATAAACTGCCATGTTTGGTTTAGCATAGATTTCCCATCATTGGTCTTCCTTAACCTGGCTGTCTAGAAGTCTAGCCACTTTGCATGCATTCCATCCTGCTCTCAGCATTATCCACAGAAGTGAAGTTCCAACACAGTTATTATACTGTTAACTCATTCAATTAGGTATATGTTGTCCCTCTAGACCAGTTTTATAACTGTTTTCTGTCTCCTGGAAGAGACCTCCCTCCAGGGTCATTATGATAGTTTGCAAGTCCTTTATATAATGATGAATAACCTAAAATACTGAAACTGATCATCACCCTAAGAGCAGCTCCTAACAAACTGGGTCACAGTGGACCAATGCTGACCAACCCATCACATACAGCACTGCTTTACACACCAATGAATCCCAGATTGTTTGAAAAATTGCCCTGTGCCAAAAAATATTGTGTGTCTCATGAGACTGTCACTGCTGCTGCTGCTGCTAAGTCGCTTCAGTCGTTTCCGACTCTGTGCGACCCCATAGATGGCAGCCCACCAGGCTCCCCCGTCCCTGGGATTCTCTAGGCAAGAACACTGAAGTGGGTTGCCATTTCCTTCTCCAGTGCATGAAAGTGAAAAGTGAAAGTGAAGTCGCTCAGTCATGTCTGACTCTTAGCGACCCCATGGACTGCAGCCTACCAGGCTCCTCCATCCATGGGATTTTCCAGGCAAAAGTACTGGGGTGGGGTGCCATTGCCTTCCCCGGAGACTGTCACTGGGGTCATCTAATTCCTATAACATCTCTACCTGGGGTCATCTAATTCCTATAACATCTCTACCTGGGAAAGCCCTCAGTCGTCTAATTCCAGTGAAATGGAGGTAACATAATGGTAATTTGGGGTTTCCTTGCTGGTTCAGATGGTAAAGAATCCTCCTACAATGCAAGAGACCTGAGTTCCATCCCTGGGTCTGGAGGATCCCCTTGAGGAGGAAATGTAACCTACTCCAGTATTCTTTCCTGGGAAATCCCATGGACAGAGGAGGCTGGTGGGCTATAGTCCATAGGGTCGAAAAGAGTCAGACATGACTGAGCAACTGACATTTTCACTTTTCAAAACCTGTAATTTTGGCCACCAAATCATACCCAAATCCATCTCTTTTGTGACTCTCAAGAGTCTCCTTCCACTATCTTTAAGTCTGTGTTTCATTCACAGATGAGTGGTGATAACACTGGCCAGGCAGCTTCACCCTGCTTTTCATCACGTTAAGGCTGCTTTCTTGGCAGTTCCATATTCCAGCTTTATTTATGGTCACCCAGAATGCCGAATCTCTGTTATTCAGCCTTCTGCTCTATCTACTTTGTTGGTATAATTTTCTCTGGCTAATCTTGTTATTAACCAGATGAATTCATGTAATTGATATACTGTGGACCAGCTGTTTTTGACTCTGATAAGCATCACATGAGTATGCCTTCTCACTCCTTTGCTCAGAATTATTGGCATGACCCTGTAGATGAACTTGTAATTCAGCAATTGTCTATTTTTCCTTATCCAGAGAGGACAGCTCCAGAAGTTATCCCCAACATTGGTCATTAGTATCAGATCTGAGACAGGTAGGAGTATTATTCTAGCATTTCATGCACTTGGAGGAAATAGAATGGTAACCCGCCCCGATTGTGATAGAATTCCAAGAGCCTCTTCCCTATGCCATGGTCTCCTACTTTTCCCCTGGGCTTCCCAGGTAGCACTAGTGGTAAAGAACCCACCTGCCAATGAAGACAGACACAGGAGACACGGGTTCCATCCATGGATCAGGAAGATCCCCTGGAGTAAGAAATGACAGCCCACTCAATTATTCTTGCCCACAGAATTGCATAGACAGAGGAGCCTAGTGGGGTACAGTCCATGGGGTCACAAAGAGTTGGACATGACTGAGCACACACACATCTTTTAACCCATCTGTCTTCTCCATGGTTGGGTTTTACAGATCAGCAGAAATACTACTTACCTTTGAGAGAGTCAATTCCTAGGCAGATTGATAAGAAGTCCAGAGGTACCCAAGGAGAGAGGGGTCTGGAGTTCTCAAGGAGGAAGAAAGGACAAACATTTTTTTCCCTCTACATTCCTTCAGATCAGATCAGATCAGTCGCTCAGTCGTGTCCGACTCTTTGCGACCCCATGAACCGCAGCACGCCAGGCCTCCCTGTCCATCACCAGCTCCCGGAGGTCACCCAGACTTGCATCCATCGAGTCAGTGATGCCATCCAGCCATCTCATCCTCTGTCGTCCCCTTCTCCACCTGCCCTCAATCCCTCCCAGCATCAGAGTCTTCTCCAATGAGTCAACTCTTCGCATGAGGTGGCCAAAGTACTGGAGTTTCAGCTTTAGCATCATTCCTTCTAAAGAAATTCCAGGATTGATCTCCTTCAGAATGGACTGGTTGGATCTTCTTGCAGTCCAAGGGACTCTCAAGAGTCTTCTCCAACACCACAGTTCAAAAGCATCAATTCTTCGGCGCTCAGGCTTCTTCACAGTCCAGCTCTCACATCCGTACATGACCACAGGAAAGACCATAGCCTTGACTAGGCGAACCTTTGTTGGTAAAGTAATGTCTCTGCTTTTGAATATGCTATCTAGGTTGGTCATAACTTTCCTTCCAAGGAGCAAGCGTCTTTTAATTTCATGGCTGCAGTCACCATCTGCAGTGATTTTGGAGCCCAGAAAAACAAAGTCTGACACTGTTTCCACTGTTTCCCCATCTATTTCCCATGCAGTGATGGGACCAGATGCCATGATCTTCGTTTTCTGAATGTTGAGCTTTAAGCCAACCTTTTCACTCTCCACTTTCACTTTCATCAAGAGGCTTTTTAGCCCCTCTTCACTTTCTGCCATAAGAGTGGTATCATCTGCATATCAGAGGTTATTGATATTTCTCCCGGCAATCTTGATTCCAACTTGTGTTTCCTCCAGTCCAGCATTTCTCATGATGTACTCTGCATAGAAGTTAAATAAACATGGTGACAATATGCAGCCTTGACGTACTCCTTTTCCTATTTGGAACCAGTCTGTTGTTCCATGACCAGTTCTAACTGTTGCTTCCTGACCTGCATACAGATTTCTTAAGAGGCAGATCAGGTGGTCTGGTAGTCCCATCTCTTTCAGAATTTTCCATAGTTTATTGTGATCCACACAGTCAAAGGCTTTGGCATAGTCAATAAAGCAGAAATAGATGTTTTTCTGGAACTCTCTTGCTTTTTCCATGATCCAGTGGATGTTGGCAATGTGATCTCTGGTTCCTCTGCCTTTTCTAAAACCAGCTTGAACATCAGGAAATTCATGGTTCACATATTGCTGAAGCCTGGCTTGGAGAATTTTGAGCATTACTTTACTAGCGTGTGAGATGAGTGCCATTGTGCGGTAGTTTGAGCACTCCTTGGCATTGCCTTTCTTTGGGATTGGGATGAAAACTGACCTTTTCCAATCTTGTGGCCACTGCTGAGTTTTCCAAATTTGCTGGCATATTGAGTGTAGCACTTTCACAGCATCATCATTCAGGACTTGGAATAGCTCCACTGGAATTCCATCACCTCCACTAGCTTTGTTCATAGTGATGCTTTCTAAGGCCCATTTGACTTCACATTCCAAGATGTCTGGCTCTAGGTCAGTGATCACATCATCATGATTATCTAGGTCTTGAGGCTCTTTTTTGTACAGTTCTTCTGTGTATTCTTGCCACCTCTTCTTAATATCTTCTGCTTCTGTTAGGTCCACACCATCTCTGTCCTTTATCGTGCTCATCTTGGCATGAAATGTTCCTTTGGCATCTCTGATTTTCTTGAAGAGATCCCTAGTCTTTCCCATTCTGTTGTTTTCCTCTATTTCTTTGCATTGATCACTGAAGAAGGCTTTCTTATCTCTTCTTGCTATTCTTTGGAACTCTGCATTTAGATGTTTATATCTTTCCTTTTCTCCTTTGCTTTTCGCTTCTCTTCTTTTCACAGCTATTTGTAAGGCCTCCCCAGACAGCCATTTTGCTTTTTGCATTTCTTTTCCATGGGGATGGTCTTGATCCCTGTCTCCTGTACAATGTCACGAACCTCATTCCATAGTTCATCAGGCACTCTATCTATCAGATCTAGGCCCTTAAATCTATTTCTCACTTCCACTGTATAATCATAAGGGATTTGATGTAGGTCATACCTGAATGGTCTAGTGGTTTTCCCTACTTTCTTCAATTTCAGTCTGAATTTGGCAATAAGGAGTTCATGGTCCGAGCCACAGTCAGCTCCTGGTCTTGTTTTTGCTGATTGTATAGAGCTTCTCCATCTTTGGCTGCAAAGAATATAATCGATCTGATTTCGGTGTTGACCATCTGGTGATGTCCATGTGTAGAGTCTTCTCTTGTGTTGTTGGAAGAGGGTATTTGCTATGACCAGTGCATTTTCTTGGCAAAACTCTATTAGTCTTTGCCCTGCTTCATTCCGTATTCCAAGGCCAAATTTGCCTGTGACTCCAGGTGTTTCTTGACTTCCTACTTTTGCATTCCAGTCCCCTATAATGAAAAGGACATCTTTTTTGGGTGTTAGTTCTAAAAGGTCTTGTAGGTCTTCATAGAACCTTTCAACTTCAGCTTCTTTGGCGTTACTGGTTGGGGCATAGATTTGGATTACTGTGACATTGAATGGTTTGCCTTGGAAACGAACAGAAATCATTCTGTCATTTTTGAGATTGCATCCAAGTACTGCATTTCGGACTCTTTTGTTGACCATGATGGCATTATATAATAATATTGTATCCTGCTTGACGACAGTCTCTGGAAAAAAACCTGGATAATCCTATTATCTTAAAATGCAAATTATGGGAGTAGGTCTAGTGAGGTCTTTACAACCTCCAGACATTCTTTTGAGTCATGGTAATAACTAATTAGAGAGTATAAAACTCCTTGGCTAACGTTAGCAAGGGGGTACTCTTTCTGTCCCCTTCTGATGCCTATGTCAGAAGCTTTCTCCATCTCCTTTATACTTTAATAAAACTATTACACAAAGCTCTGAGTGATCAAGCCTTGTCTCTGGCCCCGGATTGAATTTTTCTCCTCTAGGAGCGACCCCGCCTGCCCGCGACTGGCGCACAATTTAAGAGCGCCCCGCCGGCTGCGTCGCGCACTAAGAGCGCCCCGCCGGCTGCGTCGCGCACTAAGAGCGTGGCCGAGAGGAGCTACCCCACGACCGAGCAAGGACGGCGGTGAGTGCCAGTGCACTAAGCACGGCCGAGAAGAGCTACCCCACGACCGAGGTCAGGAAGGGCAGCGGTGAGGAGGGACCCCTCGTCCAAGGTAAGGTGCGATGGCTGTGCTTCGCTGGCCAGGAGCAGCCAGGAGCAGCCGGGATGAGATACCCCACGCCCAAGGTAAGAGAAACCCAAGTAAGACAGTAGGTCTTGAAAGAGGGCATCAGAGGGCAAATACACTAAAACCATTCTCACAGATAACTAGTCAATCTAATCATACAAGGACCACACCCTTGTCTAACTCAATGAAATTAAGCCATGCCCGAGGGGCAACCTGGGATGGGTGGGTCATGGTGGAGAGATATGACAGGGTGTGGTCCGCTGGAGAAGGGAATGGCAAACCACTTCAGTATTCTTGCCTTGAGAACCCCATGAACAATATGAAAAGAAAAAATGATAGGATACTGAAAGAGAAACTCCCCAGGTCAGTAGGGGCTCAAAATGCTACTGGAGATCAGTGGAGAAATAACTCCAGAAAGAATGAAAGGATGGAGCCAAAACAAAAAGAATACCCAGCTGTGGATGTGTCTGGTGACAGAAGCAAAGTCCGATGCTGTAAAGAGCAATATTGCATAGGAACCTGGAATGTCAGGTCCATGAATCAAGGCAAATTGGAAGTGGTCAAACAAGAGATGGCAAGAGTGAATGTCGACATTCTAGGAATTAGCGAACTAAAATGGACTGGAATGGGTGAATTTAACTCGGATGACCATTATATCTACTACTGTGGGCAGGAATCCCTCAGAAGAAATGGAGTGGCCATCATGGTCAACAAAAGAGTCCGAAATGCAGTACTTGGATGCAATCTCAAAAATGACAGAATGATTTCTGTTCGTTTCCAAGGCAAACCATTCAATGTCACAGTAATCCAAATCTATGCCCCAACCAGTAACGCCAAAGAAGCTGAAGTTGAAAGGTTCTATGAAGAACTACAAGACCTTTTAGAACTAACACCCAAAAAAGATGTCCTTTTCATTATAGGGGACTGGAATGCAAAAGTAGGAAGTCAAGAAACACCTGGAGTCACAGGCAAATTTGGCCTTGGAATACGGAATGAAGCAGGGCAAAGACTAATAGAGTTTTGCCAAGAAAATGCACTGGTCATAGCAAATACCCTCTTCCAACAACACAAGAGAAGACTCTACACATGGACATCACCAGATGGTCAACACCGAAATCAGATCGATTATATTCTTTGCAGCCAAAGATGGAGAAGCTCTATACAATCAGCAAAAACAAGACCAGGAGCTGACTGTGGCTCGGACCATGAACTCCTTATTGCCAAATTCAGACTGAAATTGAAGAAAGTAGGGAAAACCACTAGACCATTCAGGTATGACCTACATCAAATCCCTTATGATTATACAGTGGAAGTGAGAAATAGATTTAAGGGCCTAGATCTGATAGATGGAGTGCCTGATGAACTATGGAATGAGGTTCGTGACATTGTACAGGAGACAGGGATCAAGACCATCCCCATGGAAAAGAAATGCAAAAAAGCAAAATGGCTGTCTGGGGAGGCCTTACAAATAGCTGTGAAAAGAAGAGAAGCGAAAAGCAAAGGAGAAAAGGAAAGATATAAACATCTAAATGCAGAGTTCCAAAGAATAGCAAGAAGAGATAAGAAAGCCTTCTTCAGTGATCAATGCAAAGAAATAGAGGAAAACAACAGAATGGGAAAGACTAGGGATCTCTTCAAGAAAATCAGAGATGCCAAAGGAACATTTCATGCAAAGATGGGCACGATAAAGGACAGAGATGGTGTGGACCTAACAGAAGCAGAAGATATTAAGAAGAGGTGGCAAGAATACACAGAAGAACTGTACAAAAAAGAGCCTCAAGACCTAGATAATCATGATGATGTGATCACTGACCTAGAGCCAGACATCTTGGAATGTGAAGTCAAATGGGCCTTAGAAAGCATCACTATGAACAAAGCTAGTGGAGGTGATGGAATTCCAGTGGAGCTATTCCAAGTCCTGAATGATGATGCTGTGATAGTGCTACACTCAATATGCCAGCAAATTTGGAAAACTCAGCAGTGGCCACAAGATTGGAAAAGGTCAGTTTTCATCCCAATCCCAAAGAAAGGCAATGCCAAGGAGTGCTCAAACTACCGCACAATGGCACTCATCTCACACGCTAGTAAAGTAATGCTCAAAATTCTCCAAGCCAGGCTTCAGCAATATGTGAACCATGAATTTCCTGATGTTCAAGCTGGTTTTAGAAAAGGCAGAGGAACCAGAGATCAAATTGCCAACATCCGCTGGATCATGGAAAAAGCAAGAGAGTTCCAGAAAAACATCTATTTCTGCTTTATTGACTATGCCAAAGCCTTTGACTGTGTGGGTCACAATAAACTATGGAAAATTCTGAAAGAGATGGGAATACCAGACCACCTGATCTGCCTCTTGAGAAATCTGTATGCAGGTCAGGAAGCAACAGTTAGAACTGGTCATGGAACAACAGACTGGTTCCAAATAGGTAAAGGAGTACGTCAAGGCTGCATATTGTCACCATGTTTATTTAACTTATATGCAGAGTACATCATGAGAAATGCTGGACTGGAAGAAACACAAGTTGGAATCAAGATTGCCGGGAGAAATATCAATAACCTCAGATATGCAGATGACACCACTCTTATGGCAGAAAGTGAAGAGGGGCTAAAAAGCCTCTTGATGAAAGTGAAAGTGGAGAGTGAAAAGGTTGGCTTAAAGCTCAACATTCAGAAAACGAAGATCATGGCATCTGGTCCCATCACTGCATGGGAAATAGATGGGGAAACAGTGGAAGCAGTGTCAGACTTTGTTTTTCTGGGCTCCAAAATCACTGCAGATGGTGACTGTAGCCATGAAATTAAAAGACGCTTGCTCCTTGGAAGGAAAGTTATGACCAACCTAGATAGCATATTCAAAAGCAGAGATGTTACTTTACCAACAAAGGTTCGCCTAGTCAAGGCTATGGTCTCTCCTGTGGTCATGTATGGATGTGAGAGCTGGACTGTGAAGAAGGCTGAGCTCCGAAGAATTGATGCTTTTGAACTGTGGTGTTGGAGAAGACTCTTGAGAGTCCCTTGGACTGCAAGCAGATCCAACCAGTCCATTCTGAAGGAGATCAATCCTGGAATTTCTTTAGAAGGAATGATGCTAAAGCTGAAACTCCAGTATTTTGGCCACCTCATGCGAAGGGTTGACTCATTGGAGAAGACTCTGATGCTGGGAGGGATTGAGGGCAGGAGGAGAAGGGGACGACGGAGGATGAGATGGCTGGATGGCATCACTGACTCGATGGATGCGAGTCTGAGTGACCTCCGGGAGCTGGTGATGGACAGGGAGGCCTGGCGTGCTGCAGTTCATGGGGTCGCAAAGAGTCGGACACGACTGAGTGACTGATCTGATCTGATCTGAGAGGCCAAGAATCCCAGTGTTTTTGCGTGGTTCAGCAACAACCTTTCACCCTCTAACATGATCATAACAGTAGACTAGTCACATTTCTCCCCAGTCTCTTTTCAAGGCATATATTATACAATTAGACAGGAAAGGAATCAATATCTTCCTCTCCACTGAGTAATAGAGCTGCATTCAGTTCAGTTCAGTTCAGTCCCTCAGTCGTGTCCGACTCTTTGCGACCCCTTGAATCGCAACACCCCAGGCCTCCCTGTCCATCACCAACACCTAGAGTTCACCCAGACTCATGTTCATCGAGTCAGTGCATTCAGAGTTTGTTAAATTTAGCAACAGAGAAATAAGTTAGAATTACCCTTAGAGAATACTTGGCTCAGGTAGTAAAGACTCTTCATTCAATGCAGTGGAGTCGGGTTTGACCCCTAGGTTGGGAAGATCCCCTGAAAAAGTAAATGATTACTCACTCCAGTATTCTTTCCTAGAAAATCCCCTGAACAGAGGAGCCTGGCGGGCTATAGTCCATGGGGTCACAAAGAACTTGACAATACTGAGTGACTGTCACAGTTTAGAGAAGACTTACTAATATACTTTTCCAAAGACAATGGTTTGAATGTCATTTGCATCACTTGTTTACATGTAAATTTGCATCCAGGTCTAGAACAATGTACCAAGCAAAATGAAAGACAGTTTTTATGAGGTGATGAAAGGAAGGAAGGAGCAAAACAGCTGGCTTCTGATCCCTTCACTCAGTTTACCAAAGCATGTACCCTTGGCAAAAAGAAAAGAAAGGTGACATACCCTGTTGCTTGGGCTACAGGTAAATTGACTCAGGGGGTGTTATTTCTCAGGTGAAGAGATACTAGCTTCAAAATAACTTTAGCAGGGTGCCTCTTGCTAAACATTCATCCATGAGTGCTCAGATGTGTCCGACTCATTGTGATCCCATGGACTGTAGCCTACCAGGCTCCTCTCTCTGTGGAAATCTCCAGGAAAGCTTGCTAAAAATCACTTACAGGAAATTAGCAGAGCATCCAAGAATCATGTTTCTATAGAAGACAACACAAGTAAACAATCCTAGGAGAAAACAATGAGGTTGTTCATAACTGAAATATTTCTAAGGAATTCCTAAAACCCTACATTCAGACCTCAAGTGTTGTCTTAGGTGAAGCAGCACAGGTCAGCTGTGAGAGGCAGGACTTAGGGCAGAACTGGAGCTGGTCTGGATCACGCTATTTTCTCAGCTGTTGATAGTATATATCCTTGAAATAATTAGGAGCTGTTGTCACATTTGACATTGGATACATTGATGACTTCTGTGACTCTGATTTGAAAATCTGATCTGGTTTTCTCTAGATACATATATATATATATACATATATATATATTTTTTTGTTGTTGTAAAATTTTAAACAAAATTTCATATAAGGAAATGGCAAGTCACTCCAGTGTTCTTGCCTGCAGAATCCCAGGGACAGGGGAGCCTGGTGGGCTGCCATCTCTGGGGTCACAGAGTCAGATACAACTGAAGCGACTTAGCAGCAAACATACAAGATGATGTTTTGATCCCCATATGCATAGTGAAATGATTATTATAGCCAACTTAATAAGCATATGCATCTCCTGTGGTTACCTTTGATTTTTTACCTGAAATCTACTCTCAAGAGGTACCTCCAGTGGGAAAGATATGAATCATGTAATTGTATCCTTTCCAGCCTTCTTCTTCTTTTTTTTTTTTTTTTTTTACTTTTTATTTTGTATAGCAAATTAACAAACAATGTTGTGATAGTTTCAGGTGAACAGCAAAGGGACTCAGTAATACATATACATGTATCTATTCTCCCCCAAACTTCTCTCCCAGCCAGGCTGCCACATAACTTTGAGAAAAGTTCCTTGTGCTATAGAGAAGGTCCTTGCTGGTTATCCATTTTAAATATAGCAGTGTGTGCATCACCATCCCAAACTTTCTATTTGTCCTTTCCCCCCATCCTTCCCTTGGAAACCATTAAGTATATTCTCTGTCTCTTTCTGTTTTATAAGTAAGTTAATTTCTTTTTAGATTCCACATTTAAGGGATATCATACAATACTTTTGACTTAATCAGTATGATCGTCTCTAGGTCCCTCCCTCTTGCTGCAAACGGCATCATTTCATTCTTTTTAATGACTGAGTCATATTCATGTGTGTGTATCTAGTGTTATCTTCTTTATCCTTTTCTCTGTTGGTAGACATTTAGGTTGCCTCCATGTCTTCAGCCTTGTTTATTATCCAGTTTATCAGAGGACCAGAGGCCTGACCATACAGTGAAGCCATTGAATGTCTAAATGCTAATCCGGCACTAACTCATCATTAGCTTAAGTATAGAGTCTAGACTCCACCCACCCTTGAGACTTGCCCTTGCTCCCATGATAAGTTGTTAGCATTTGCAACACTGGTGTTTGAGCCAAGCAGCCTACTCGGGCACAGCTTGGAGACGATGGTGGGGTTCTGACCCCACAGGAACGCAAGAGATGCAGCGAAGACCACCTTCTCTATATGACAAAACATCTGCTCCCCCACATACAATGTGCCGCTTACAGTGTATTCCCTAACACCTCCATTCAGAATGAAATCTTCAACCCTGCACCTTCCATATTCTAATACCTCCCTGACATCCTCTAGGGCATGATGGAATTTTCTGACCTCAGAATTTACACGTGTATACCTGTGGAGGATTCATGTTGATGTATGGCAAAACATATTGTAAAGTAATTAACCTCTAATTAAAATAAATAAATTTATATTTAAAAAAAGAATTCTCTAAGGCCCTTTTGTAATGAGAGCAGTCATGATTACTGCCAAGTGATATGCCAATAATTACCTTTCATTTTAGGTGTAGTGAGTGACTTTCTCATGGAACTTAGAGTCTTGAATTCAAAAAGTCACTACTTGATAGCATTTTTCAATTTAGGACAAAGGTTCCTGTCTGCCAACATGGTCTATTATCTGAATACACAGGTCATAAGTACCTACCTGGAGGGTCTTTACCTTTTATTCTGTAAGATGTTCGAATGTTTCTGCCCAGACCACATGCAAACTCAGACCACTTCATCTTGATTTTCAGAACAGGGCAGAACAAATTTCCTAGATGAGAATAACGGTTTTATCAAAAGCAAAAAAGTCTTGTTAGCCTCTGAAGTTCTTTATTAGCAGCACCTTGTGTGAATTTAACTTATATGCAGAGTACATCATGAGAAATGCTGGACTGGAAGAAGCACAAGCTGGAATCAAGATTGCCGGGAGAAATATCAATAACCTCAGATATGCGGATGATACCACCCTTATGGCAGAAAGTGAAGAGGAACTAAAAAGCCTCTTGATGAAAGTGAAAGTGGAGAGTGAAAAAGTTGGCTTAAAGCTCAACATTCAGAAAACAAAGATCATGGCATCTGGTCCCATCACTTCATGGGAAATAGATGGGGAAACAGTGGAAACAGTGTCAGACTTTATTTTTCTGGGCTCCAGAATCACTACAGATGGTGACTTCAGCCATGAAATTAAAAGACGCTTACTCCTTGGAAGGAAAGTTATGACCAACCTAGATAGCATATTCAAAAGCAGAGACATTACTTTGCCAATAAAGGTCCATCTAGTCAAGGCTATGGTTTTTCCTGTGGTCATGTATGGATGTGAGAGTTGGACTGTGAAGAAGACTGAGCGCCGAAGAATTGATGCTTTTGAACTGTGGTGTTGGAGAAGACTCTTGAGAGTCCCTTGGACTGCAAGGAGATCCAACCAGTCCATTCTGAAGGAGATCATCCCTGGGATTTCTTTGGAAGAAATGATGCTAAAGCTGAAATTCCAGTACTTTGGCCACCTCATGTGAAGAGTTGACTCATTGGAAAAGACTCTGATGCTGGGAGGGATTGGGGGCAAGAGGAGAAGGGGACGACAGAGGATGAGATGGCTGGATGGCATCACTGACTCAATGGACGTGAGTCTGAGTGAACTCCGGGAGTCTGAGTGAACTCTGGGAGTTGGTGATGGACAGGGAGGCCTGGTGTGCTGTGATTCGTGGGGTCGCAAAAGGTTGGACATGACTGAGCGACTGATCTGATCTGATTTGATCTGTGAAATAATAATGAATTTCTCATAACTAGATTGCTTGTTTGGTTTCTCCAGCCCTCCAGTTTCCAGGAATGTCACAGAATCATTTGTTCTTTCAATTTTGTCAGGGTTTATGCCCTGGACACCATTTGTCACTAAGGTGCCATAGCAATGGTCCTTACTTCCCAAAAAATACTTCCTCTGAGAAGCAGTTACTATGACATACTTAAGGTCATATACTGACTTGCCCTCACAGGTTTTCAGTTCCAAGTCAAAAGCTATACCAACATACCATGAAATTTAGCTATACTTTTTCACAAAGTAAAGGTTTATTGAGACTTCCATTCTATAAGAATACAGATTTTGCCTGATGGACATTCAAGCCAGGAATAAGAAAGAAGTGGGACCCAGGACTGTAATGTGATACAAGCTGTCTTTCAACTTGTGCTCTTTTTAAGTTGCCTTTATCTACACAGCTATGGTGGAGAATTCAGGGGAAACACCTAGGTGTTTCAACCATTATGTCTACAAAGTCTGAAAGGGCAATCTTGCTTCTAGAATCTTGATATAACACACAAGGTATCAGAACATCAAATGCATTGCACAAATTATAAGATCTTTCCCAATATCAAGTTACCTTAAGAATTTTGAGGGCACTAGTAACCTTGATTGGAGAAGGCAATGGCACCCCACTCCAGTACTCTTGCCTGGAAAATCCCATGGATGGAGGAGCCTGGTAGCCTGCAGTCCATGGGGTCACTGAGGGTCAGACACGACTGAGCGACTTCACTTTCACTTTGCACTTTCATGCATTGGAGAAGGAAATGGCAACCCACTCCAGTGTTCTTGCCTGGAGAATCCCAGGGATGAGGGAGCCTGGTGGGCTGCCGTCTATGGGGTCACACAGAGTTGGACACGACTGAAGTGACTTAGCAGCAGCAGCAGTAACCTTGATGCAGGTACGAAGCAACTTAACTCCCAAGAGTTTTCTTTTTCTTTTTCACATCATATGCTTAGAAGATAAGCAAATACACAGAAGATGCTGTATCAGTCATAAAGCAACCCAATATTTTTAGAGACAATAACGTGTGTCACATGGTAGTTACATAAACACACACACACACACACACACACACACACTGTTGTTGTTGTTTAGTTGCTTGGTCATGTCCAACTCTTTGAGACCCCATAGACTGTAGCCTACCAGACTCCTCTGTGGGATTTTTCATGCAAGAATACTGGAACGAGTTGCCATTTCCTTCTCCACCGTGTCTTCCTGACCCAGGGATCAAACCTGCATCTCTTGCATTGGCAGGAGGGATTTTTACTGCTGACTCACCAGAGAATCCCCCGACGTCCATATATTTATATATATGAATGTATATACCCTTCCAGGTGGCACTAGTGGTAAAGAATCCACCTGCCAATGCAGGAGACATAAGTGATGCAAATTCGATCCTTGGGTCAGGAAGATCTGGAGAAAGGAATGACAGCCTACTCCATTATTCCTGCCTGGGAAATTCCATGGACAGAGAAGCCTGGGCTACAGTCCGTGAGATCACAAAGAGTTGGACATAACTGAGCAACTAATACATGCATATGTCTATATATATACCCTTAGTGTTGAGAAAGTGTTACTTGCTCAGTTGTGTCCAACTCTTTGCAACCCCATGGACTGGAGCCAGCCAGCCTCCTCTGTCTATGGGCTTCTCTGGGCAAGAATACTGGAGTGGGTTGTCGTATACTTCTCCAGGGGATCTTCCCAACCTGGGGGTTGAACCAGGTCTCCTGCATTGCAGGCAAATTCTTTATAGTCTGAGCTATGAGGAAAGTCCTTATGTACCCATAAGGCAGACTCAGTCTGCTATAAGCTTCAGAGGTAATGATTCTGCTACTAACAAAAAGCATTTACTGTTGACCCTTGAACAACAGGAGTTTGAAATGGGTGGGTCAAGTTACCTATACATGTTTTTCAAAAGTAAATATTACAGTCCCACAAGATCCAAGGTTGGCTGAATCTGTGGAGCAACCATGGATACACAGGACCAACTGTAATTTAAATCAGAATCTTTAAATATTGTGACCCCCATTAAATCAGTCTTCCTTGATAAACCTATTGACGTTCATCGAACCAACCAAAGGCCTTAGATTTCCTGACCCTGATTCAATCAATAAATACTTATCAACTCTCTTAAGTTTCCTGACCCCCATTAAATGAATATACCTTATGAAGTCTCCTGATACCCATAACAAAGATTGAATTAGGGTCACAGTAGTTAAGGCAGATTGAATCAGGAGTACAGCCATCTCTGAGGGGGGAGGTTTGGAGCCCCATGGGAGGCCTTGGATCTCCCCCCATGTACAGAGACACAGGCAGGGTCCATGCTCCCCACTCCCATTGTGTTGTTCAAGAGTCAACTGTGGTCTGCCCCCAGAGAAGTCAGCCACTAGTATGCTTTTATATGAAGGGTAAATCAGGTCACCTATCTTTCTCCCTGTAGAGCTCCCCCCCATTTCCTTATCCTCCAGCCAGAAAAAGCAAAGCAAGTATTTGAGGATTGTAGGTATGCAAATTTTCTAATGCTTATTTTTCCTGTGGTAGCAGTAATTTATTTTATTACAGTGTTTCTTAGGGCTAGAAAAATGAAAGTCTTTGCTAATTCCTAGAATGCTGATTAGTTTTTAAGATGGTTTTTCCTTTTTTGTAGTTGATTATCATTCTAATATTTTATGCAAAATCTGATAGCCAAGTCCATCTATCCTTTTAAAAGTAGGTTTTAATAAAAATCAGTATTTCATAGAATGATAGCATCAATTCATAACATATTTATATACTTTTAACTCTTCTTTTTGGAAAACCTTATTTTAAAAAAATATCACTGTTGTCAAACTTGAATTTGAGGTTTCACTTTAGTTTTCAAATCAACAAAAAAATTAAATCATGCCTGATGAATATACTTTTGGTTAATTAAATTGAGTTTGGGACTATTAAGTAAAAATCTGGAGATTAAGATAATATGGGAAATTTTGTCACAGAGATTATTGATTTGCTTTGAAGTTTAGTTCATAAAATGGAAGCAATATGCTTTTATATTAAAATTTTTAACACACACAACTGATTATATTTTTGGGATACCCATTGAAGAAATCAATTTAAGGAGATAAAGTGATTTATCAGTCTTTTAATATATGATGTAATATGTTATGATATAAATAATACATACCATTGTTGTTTTCATGTGTTGTATGCTCAGTCTCTAAATTATGTCTGACTCTGTGACCTCGTGGAATCTAGCCCACCAGACTCCACTCTCTATGGGATTTTCCAGGCAAAAATACTATAGGAAATGCCAATTCCTATTCCAGGGGATCTCCCCAACCCAGGAATTGAACCCACATCTTCTTCATTTGTACGTAGACTCTTTACCACTGAGCCACCTGGGAAGCCCAATACATACCCATACATACACAGATGCACACTGTATTGCTTAGGTGAGGTAAGGTTATAGCATATTATTTTGAGTGACTGTTTTTCTCTCATAAAAATTTGCTGAAAAACTTAAAATAATGAAATATAATTTCATATATTTAAGTTATAAATAAAAAATATTCTATCTCTGTGGAAAAGAAGAGCCAAATGAATGTTAAGATGAATTCAGGAAAGATCATCTTCAGAAACTTGTATACAATAGTCAGTGCAAGTGTGTGCACACTCAGTCATTTCAGTTGTGTCTGACAGGCTTCTCTGTCTATGGGATGCTCCAGGCAAGAATACTGGAGTGGGTTCCCACGCCCTCCTCCTGAGGATCTTTCTGACCCAGGGATCGAACCTGCATCTCTAGTGTCTCCTGCATTAGCAGGCAGGTTCTTTACCACTAGCACCACCTGGGAAGCCTGTGATAGTCAGTAACTATTGCTTAATCTTTTGGTATGTTACCAAAGACAGTACTATCTATCTTATGTATCATATTTTGAGTTACATGCTATTCTGCAATTCTAACTGAAAGATAAAAAATCATAAAAATTAATATTCATTTAAGAATACAGTAAGTCCCCTACATGTGTATGATTTTCATTCTGAGAGCACTTTTGTAAGTCCAATTTTTTCAAAGGTCCAACCAGGTTAGCCTAGGTACACAGCTAATGCACTCGGCTATATGTTGATACCTGTTTTAAGGTGAAATCAGAAATGTCAGTAAAAATATTTGTATAAGATTGAATAGCTCATATAGAAAATCTTCATGTTTTATCTTAAAAAAATTACCCATATAGTTTCATGTAAATATAGCAAGGAAATTTCAGAAACAAGTGAAGTGACAATGTTATTGTAAATTGCCCTCAATTCACATTTTTACCCCAGATGAAAAGATGAAAATGACAAAGAAGCCTTGCCTTCCTTTTTTATTTGCTCTCTAAATTGCCTGCAGTCCAAACATATGCAAGCATTTAGGTAGAATAATGAAGTTTTCCACCTTAATTTAGGAAACAGAGTCGGGATTTAGTGTGTGTACACTGAGAGCTGATGTTTCAGGAGGATCACTTGCTGGCTTAATTTAATGCAATTGTAATTTAGTAAATGGCATTTCATTGCTCAAAACATGTTCACTTAATTTTAAATAAAACAATACTAAAGTCACTGAACACAAATAGGATTTCTAAAAGGAATAAACAAGTTTCTACATAGCCATGTGCATATTCCTCAGCTGAATGTTGAAAAAAAAAAGTAATCAAACATAGTCCTTAGAAAATTACATGAAAAAGTAATGTTAGAAAAACACCACATTGAATTCTGTCTAGAGTTATCTCTTAGAAACTTGCTAAATGTATGTAATCATGGTGCATGGGAAATGAACAACCACCAACTACACCCAAGGCTGGTATTCACCCAAAGGAGATGACACTGTGTATGTGGTGGCACTGGAAAGGAGTCCTCTATTATGAGCTCCTTCTAGAAAACCAAAGGATTAATTCCAACAAGTACTGATCCGTTAGACTAACTGGAAGCAGCATACCACAAAAAGCATCCAAAATTAGTCAACAGAAAATGCATCATCTTCCACCAGGATTACACAAGACCACATGTTCCTTTGGTGACCAGGCAAAAACTGTTAGAGCTTGGCTGGGAAGTTCCAGTGCATCTGCCGAATTTATCATATATCGCGCCATCACATGTCCATTTATCTGTCATTTAAAGATTATCTTAATGGAAAAAAATTTCAATTCCCTGGAAGACCCTAAAAGTCACTTGGACCAGTACTTTGCTCAAAAAGATAAAAAGTTTTGGGAAGACAGAATTGTGCAGATGTTTAAAAAATAGAAAAAGATAATGGAACAAAATGGTGAATTTGTTGTTCAATAAAGGTCTTGGTGAAAATGAAAAATGCCTTTTATTTTGATTTAAAAACCAAAGGAACCTTTTGGCCAACCCAATAGCCATGAGAATCGAGCTATTTTGTTGAATCAGACATTAATGAGATTAACAAAATGTGAAAAAGTCTCCTTTCTAGTTAAATTTGTGTGTGGTTTTAAGAAATATTCTTCTATTCCATGAAAATATTATATTTATGTTAAATTTTAATGAGTGTGTTATTTTAATTACTATTTTAAATTACTAAAATGATAAATATCAATAGATATAATCCACATAAACAGAAGCTCTAGGGAGACTTTAATGAAATTGACTAGTTTAAAGCATTTCTCAGACTTCAAAGTTTGAGAAACTCTGTTTTTATATCAACAATTCCTTCTCAAGCAATGGGATTTGAAAGGTTAAAGAATAATTTTCTCACTTTTTTTATATGCCTTGTTTTCTCATTTGTTTTCCAAATTCTATTGTGTATTTTTTAAGATTCCACACAGTTTATCTTCAATTTCTAATTTTATGTGCTATTTAGCATCAATGAAATTGATTTATTTTTCCAATTGCTAAAAATACTACAAAATAAATGAATTTGCTATACTAATTCAACAGTGATTGAAAAACCTCATTCATTCTAAAAATTATGCTTCCTAATACTTGAAGAAATGTTTGCTCTCTTTTTGAAATATTTTTAAAGCACAAAAAAGATTTTAAAATAAACAAAGTGAATAGAGATGAGGGAAATAATTTTCTAATCTCACCAGGGATATTTGCAAAATGATTATTCAATAAGAACAGTTTCTCAGACCTTCTGGGAAAAAACTCCTTTCAACTGGAATTATATCTTACAGGTATATTGATTAGCAAGGTTTTTTTCATATTATTAAATTTAATAAATATTTTTTATGAGTAAAATTACAAGCAGCATTCTCTACCAGTAGTGTAGGTTTTTGCTGCTGTTGTTTTCTTATGCATATACTAAGGTTCATTGGGAAAACTTGTTTTATTTAAAGATGTGATTGGAGAATTGAGGTTTTGTCTCACTTAGCTAATTTAATATTACATCATCAACCAGTAAGTATATACTGGGAGTCTTCTGGCTACATGAATCTTGAACATGAATGGTAGGAATAAAACTTTCCTAAATGGCAACTCTGAGTATTCTCAGTAAAGTTATACAACTCACTGTTCAAGTCTAAAATTCCAATGGAATATCAAGTCATATGTAGCTGTTCTAAAGCAAAGAGGGACCTGCCTGTGTTATATTCTAAATATTTGTTGTTATTCTATTAATTAAATATGTAACAGGAACTAGAAGAGCAAAGCACATACATCTTATCATGGAGAAATTAACAAATGCTTCTTTCAGTAAGCTTAGAATAATGAGTTGGAGAATAATGAGTTTCTTCAGGATCAACTGGGCTAAATAGAAAATACTAATGGGAGATGAACATAGTGTACCCAAGGTGGGGTAAATTATCAAATATTAGATTTATTGAATACACATCTTCATTTTCTTTAATTTGTGAAGGTTTTCATCTTCTGTCTCTATATAAACATGAAATAACATATTTCTCATAGGCAAATAATTATTGAGTCTCTGCTTTGGGTCTAAGACATTAATATAAGTATATAATAACATGAAAAGATGTTTAAATATAATTACTTTTGAAAATACATTGCACTTACTCTTTGGAAGCTCCCAAATATATCTGCTATTGAAGGATTGTTATGTGACAGTGTTTCGCTTCAGCATGATTACAGTATAAAATATACTGCCCAAACCATCTCCTTCTCTCAGTTTTATCTAAAACACACTAAATATGACTATATAATCCCATAGTAGTTTTTGAATCATGTTGTGAATCCTGCTGTAATACTCATATGTATTGTTCTCAATTTAATGATTATTAAGCTTGACAACTAGAACTGCATATAAATAAGTTGTTTCTGTGAATGAGCATTTTAATTATTGGTTTTACTCTGTACATATTGTGAAGTTAATAAAGTACTCTACTTGCCATCAAGTTTATTACAAGAGTCTGGATGAGAAAGATATTTCATTTTTACAATTAACTAACAGCTCACTTCTTTGTGTCCCACAGATATATTTTAATTTTGTTATGTATCAATTAAAGTATATCAAGGATGAGAATACAATAAGTAAGCCAGTATTCTAATTAAGATTGTGATTTTGTAGATTTAAAAACCATGGCTTCATTTATATTTAATTAACAGGAACTAAAATAATGCAATGTATTTCTCATAATCCCTTTTTGTGTATAACTCTGCAAAAGCAATTTTAAATTCTGAACACTTGAGAGAGAGAAAAAAATGCCATCTTCAACTGAGCTCTGAATACTTTAACAAATAAATGCCTACTCCTTAGCCTAGATTACAGAGCAGTAATGAAGAGGACTGTTGACATGACTCAGATCTGTCTGGATTGCACACAGTGCTGTGCCCTACCTGACTTAATAATTTATTCCTGTACAAGGAATGTATCTCTGTTGTTGTCCAACCACTTTGCTAACACTTAATGCTAGCAGTTTTCAGAAGATTCTTCTATATGCCTGAAAAATTGTTTAAAAATTACTTTTAAGCTGGAAGCTTTAAAAAATTTTTAAAATTTAAATCAAAATATTTTATCATGTGTTTTACATGGTTAAAATAGATTGAGTTTAGGATGTTGTGCAAATATGGACATTTTAAATTATGCTACATTAGTCTTTTAATTTGACAAAATACAGATGAATCCAATCAGCAAGCTTGTGTTTATAATCATAAAGTTGACATTTCCCTTTTATCACCATGAACTTGCATTTCCATTACTTTCTTCCAAAATAAGTTTACCTTATAGTAATGTATTTATTCTTAAATTATTTTATTAATTGGTAGTAAATGCATACTCATGCACAAGACACAATTAGTTACTATTTTTTCTAAGTTTTCTATTACCATATGTCTCTAGGTGTCAACGTTTTTTCTAGTTTGAATTATCATCATAGTTATTCTTACCACAAATGAATAAAGCTGACAAATTTAAAATTAAATATACATAGAAAATATTTGTTGAGCATTTTAATTAGAAAAATGGGGCTTTAAAATAAGCGCAATGATTTGCATGCTAGAACGAGTCATTACATCTTCAGTTCCATTACTGTATTTATGTCCTGCTACAAATAAAAATTCTGAGAACCTCTTTCCACATGATACACTAATAAGCCCTGTGGGATCAATTATTCCATTTATTTTTTAATGTTATATCAGCTGACAGTTCTATTAGTACAAAAATTTTTTGAACATGAGGAATTGAAAACCTTCTGATTGCAGACTAGTTTAGTACCCAGACATTGGAATCATTCATTATTTTCAGCACTGCCACAAGTGTGAAGAACCGTTGCTTCATTTGGATATGCATGTTGCTTGGAGAAGCATGCTTGGATGTAAATAGGAGGAGAATGGTAATGAAGAAGTCAGGGGAAAATTGACCCATCAGATTGGTCATGGGATCAAGTACATATAGAAGGTGAGTCTCTTAAGACCATCTCTGTGTCAGTCTCCAGCAGAATGTACCCTACTAGGAGGGTCCAGACTCCATTGTCAAGACTGTAGCAAATATCCCCTCACTGCTTTGCAAGACTCACAGTCTTCTCTGTCTTTAGTCTTTGTCTGCTCTACTGATTTTTCAGTAAAGTCACCCTTCTGTACCCGAGGGTCTGGCATATTTGGATTCAAGCAACTTGGATGAAAACTATTTGAAAAAATATTCCAGGAAGCTCCAAAGATCAAAATGTGAATATGCTACATGCTGGTAATTATTTGCATAGTGTATACATTGTATTTACAATCATTTGCATAACATTTACATTGTATTAACTATCATAAATTGTCTAAAGATGATTTAAAGTCTATGGGAGGATGTGAGTAGGTTATATGCACCATTTTACACAAAGGACTTGAGCATCTGTGGATTTTTGTATCCATGGGGGTCTTAGAATGAATTCCTGGAGGGACTACTGTATCTAAAATCCTTTAATTTCTCCTTTATAATGCATGAAACATCCTCCTGACCCCTATTTCTCACTCTAGTCATTTTAATTCTTAACAAATTTAAAAATAATCCAATTTCGTTTTATTGACATACATCCACTTCACTGTTTTGTAATTCCTGGTTTCTCTAGGACACTGACATTATGCTTGTTAGCATCACTAATGACCTCCTGATGAATGCAGTTATACAAATGCTCAAGTCCCTTGTATAATATGGTGCATATTTGCAAATAACATACTCTCATCCTTCCACAGATTTTAAGTCATCTCTAGATAACTTATGATAGTTAATACAATGTAAATGCTTGTAAATACAATGTATATACTATGTATATAGTCGCTGGCATGCAGCAAACCAACTTTTTGTTTTTTGGAGCTTCTTGGAAATTTACTCTTTTTTCAAACATGTTTGAAAAAAGTGCTTGAATCCATATTAAGACAGACAATGGCACCCCACCCCAGTACTTTTGCCTGGAAAATCCCATGGACAGAGGAGCCTGGAAGGCTCCAGTCCGTGGGGTCGCTAAGAGTCGGACACGACTGAGCGACTTCACTTTGACTTCTCACTTTCATGCATTGGAGAAGGAAATGGCAACCCACTCCAGTGTTCTTGCCTGGAGAATCCCAGGGACAGGGGAGCCTGGTGAGCTTCCGTCTATGGGGTCGCACAGAGTCGGACACGACTGAAGCAACTTAGCAGCAGCAGCAGCAGCAGGTACAGAAGGCTGAATTTATTGAAAAATCAGTAGAGCAGACAAAGACTAAAGACAGAGAGACGTGTGAGTCTTGCCAAGCAGGAGGATATTTTGCTGCAGTCTTGACACTAGAATCTGGACCCTCCTAAGAGGGTACATTCTGCTGGAGACTGAGACAGAGATGGTCTTAAGGAACTCACCTTCCAATTGTACTTATTCTTAAAGCTGATCTGCTTAATCAATTTCTCTTTGAGTTCTTAATAACCATTCTCCTCCAATTTGCAAATAACTTTTGCACATGCTCCCATACACTTTAAACCATCTCTATATTACTTACAATACCTAATTCAATGCAAATACTATGTAAAGTGTTGTAAAGATAATGTATATGCTATGTAAATGGTGGCCAACCCAAAGCAAAGCCAGGTTTTAATCTGGGGAACTTTCTGTAATTTTATTTGTACTATTTTCAATCTGCGGTTGATTTAATCTGTAGATGCAGGACCTGCAGATCTGAGGGCTGATGGTATATCTAATGACACTTTCTTTTCCTTTACTGTGCACTCTTTATTTCATCATGTAATACATATCTACTGAGTCTGTGCTCTGTGTCTAGGACTTTATTTGGTGGTAGGGAAACAGCAATAGGAGGAAAAAATGTCCAGGGAAGGGACACTGTGGACCACCCTCTCCCTTTGGGACAATTAATCTCACACCCAGTGTATATAAGGAGAGCCTGAGCACAGAGAGCCCAGGTCAAAAGCCTAAAGCTGTGTCCAAATGGTCTCAGAGTACCTGGGGTATACCGTCTCCTATATGCCTCCTTAATTGAGCACACTCCATCCACAGGAAGATGAAAGAAGCCTGGAATCATCATCATTTCTCCCAAAGAATACGTCCTCCACCTGCATTTACAACTAGTCTTCCCATACAGAGCAGCTCTATGTTTGCCTTTGGTTGTTGCCTGAAGTGCTAGGTTCAGGGGTTCAAATTGTTGTTGTGAAGCGTCCTGAGTAGAATGGATAAAACACTACTACACAGAGCTTGAGGTCAGTGAAGGAAGCTAAGCTGTCCTCCTAGTTCTGGGGGACAAGAGAGTTGGCAAGTTAGCCTCCTTCCCTACAATGCTCTGGAAGAACTTCTGGACCTTTTGGCTTAAAATAAATTCATCCTCATGTCAATTTAAAAAAATACACAACCTAAAAGTTGAGAGTTATGTTTTATTCAGCCAACAAAACTGAGCACTTGAGCCTGGGACACAGCATCTCAGATAGCTCTGAGAGACTGTTCCTAAGAGGTAAGGGAAGAATCAGGTAATATAGGGGGTTTTGCCACAAAGACTAGGTAGTTACAACATCAAAAAATTATTGTTAATTAAAGACATCACCAGACGGTCAACACCAAAATCAGATTGATTATATTTTTGCTGCCAAAGATGGAGAAGCTATATACAGTCAACAAAGACAAGACCAGGAGCTGACGGTGGCTCAGATCATGAACTCCTTATTGCCAAATTCAGAATGAAATTGAAGAAAGTAGGAAAAACCACTAGACCATTCAGGTATGACCTAAATCAAATCCCTTATGATTATACAGTGGAAGTGAGAAATAGATTTAAGGGCCTAGATCTGATAGATAGAATGCCTGATGAACTATGGACTGAAGTTCCTGACATTGTACAGGACACAGGGATCAAGACCATCCCCATGGAAAAGAAATGCAAAAAAGCAAAATGGCTATCTGGGGAGGCCTTACAAATAGCTGTGAAAAGAAGAGAAGCAAAAAGCAGAGGAGAAAAGGAAAGATATAAGCATCTGAATGTAGAGTTCCAAAGAATAGCAAGAAGAGATAAGAAAGTCTTCCTCAGCAATCAATGCAAAGAAATAGAGGAAAACAACAGAATGGGAAAGACTAGAGATCTCTTCAAGAAAATTAGAGATACCAAGGGAATATTTCATGCAAAGATGGGCTTGATAAAGGACAGGAATGATATGGAACTAAGAGAAGCAGAAGATATTAAGAAGAGGTGGCAAGAATACACAGAAGAACTGTACATAAAAGATCTTCATGACCCAGATAATCACGATGGTGTGATAACTGACCTAGAATAGAGCCAGACATCCTGGAATGTGAAGTCAAGTGGGCCTTAGAAAGCATCACTAGGAACAAAGCTAGTGGAGGTGATGGAATTCCAGTGGAGCTATTCCAAATCCTGAAAGATGATGCTGTGAAAGTGCTGCACTCAATATGCCAGCGAATTTGGAAAACTCAGCAGTGGCCAGAGGACTGGAAAAGGTCAGTTTTCATTCCAGTCCCTAAGAAAGGCAATGCCAAAGAATGCTCAAACTACCGCACAATTGCACTCATCTCACACGCTAGTAAATTAATGTTCAAAATTCTCAAAGCCAGGCTTCAGCAATACGTGAACTGTGAACTTCCAGATGCTCAAGCCAGTTTTAGAAAAGGAAGAGGAACCAGAAACCAAATTGCCAACATCCACTAGATCATCAAAAAAGCCATAGATCCAGAAAAACATCTATTTCTAATTTATTAACTATGCCAAAGCCTTTGACTGTGTGGATAACAATAAACTGTGGAAAATTCTTCAAGAGATGGGAATATCAGACCACCTGACCTGCCTCTTGAGAAATTTGTATGCAGGTCAGGAAGCAACAGTTAGAACTGGACTTGGAACAACAGACTGGTTCCAAATAGGAAAAGGAGTACGTCAAGGCTTTATATTGTCACTCTGCTTATTTAAGTTACATGCAGAGTACCTCATGAGAAACGCTGGGCTTGAAGAAGCACAAGCTGGAATCAAGATTGCCGGGAGAAATATCAGTAACCTCAGATAGGCAGATGACACCACCCTTATGGAAGAAAGTGAAGAGGAACTAAAAAGCCTCTTGATGAAAGTCAAAGAGGAGAGTGAAAAAGTTGGCTTAAAACTCAACATTCAGAAAACGAAGATCGTGGCATCTGGTCCCCTCACTTCATGGGAAATAGATAGGGAAACAGTGGAAACAGTGTCCGACTGTATTTTTTTGAGCTCCAAAATCACTGCAGATGCTGACTTCAGCCATGAAATTAAAAGACGCTTATTCCTTGGAAGGAAAGTTATGACCAACCTAGATACCATATTCAAAAGCAGTCATTACTTTGCCAACAAAGTTTCATCTAGTCAAGGCTATGGTTTTTCCTGTGGTCATGTATGGATGTGAGAGCTGGACTGTGAAGAAGGCTGAGAGCCGAATAATTGATGCTTTTGAACTGTGGTGTTGGAGAAGACTCTTGAGAGTCCCTTGGACTGCAAGGAGATCCAACCAGTTCATTCTGAAGGAGATCAGCCCTGGTATTTCTTTGGAAGGAATGATGCTAAAGCTGAATCTCCAGTACTTTGGCCACCGCATGCGAAGAGTTAACTCATTGGAGAAGACTCTGATGCTGGGAGTGATTGGGGGCAGGAGCAGAAGGGGACGACAGAGGATGAGACGGCTGGATGGCATCACCGACTTAATGGATGTGAGTCTGAGTGAACTCCGGGTGTTGGTGATGGACAGGGAGGCCCGGAGTGCTGGGATTCATGGGGCCTTGAAGAGTCGGACACGACTGAGAGACTGAACTGAACTGAAAGCCATATTGTGCTAATCATTTAGCAACATATACAAATATTGGATCATTGTCTTGTACATTTGAAAATAATAATATTATATGTCCATGTATGTTGTTTAGGTTCTAAATCACATCTGACTCTTTGTGGCCTCAAGGATGGTAGTCGGCCAGGCTCCTTTGTCCTAGGGATTTTCCAGGCAAGAATACTGGTTGAGTTCAATTCAGTCACTCAGTCTTGTCTGACTCTTTGCAACCCCATGGACTGCAGCACACCAGGCCTCTCTGTCCATCACCAACTTCTGGAGTTTACCCAAACTCACATCCATTGAGCTGGTGATGCCATCCAACCATCTCATCCTGTCTTCCCCTTTTCCTCCTGCTCTCAATCTTTCCCAGCATCACGGTCTTATCCAATGAGTCAGCTCTTTGCATCAAGTGGCCAAAGTATTGGAGTTTCAGCTTCAATATCAGTCCTTCCAAAGCACACCCAGGACTAACCTCCTGTAGGATAGACTGGTTGGATCTCCTTGCAGGCCAAGGGACTCTGAAGAGTCTTCTCCAACACCACAGTTCAGAGGCATCAATTCTTCTGTGTTCAGCTTTCTTAATAGTCCAACTCTTACATCTATACATGACTATTGGAAAAACCATAGCCTGACTAGATGGACCTTTATTGGCAAAGTAATGTCTCTACTTTTTAATTTGCTGTCTAGGTTGGTCATAACTTTCCTTACAATGAGCAAGTATCTTTTAATTTCATGGCTGCAGTAAACATGTGCAGTGATTTTGGAGCCCCCAAAATAAAGTTGCCACTGTTTCCCCATCTCTTTGCCACGAAGGGATGGGACCAGATGCTATGATCTTCATTTTCTGAATGTTGAGCTTTAAGCCAACTTTTTCACTCTCCTCGTTCACCTTCTTCAAGAGGCTCTTTAGTTCTTTTTCACTTTCTGCCATAAGGGTTGTATCATCTGCATATCTGAAGTTATTGATATTTCTCCCAGCAATCCTGATTCCAGCTTGTGCTTCATCCAGCCCAATGTTTCTCATGATGTACTCTGCATATACGTTAAATAAGCAGGGTGACAATATACAGCCTTGACGTACTCCTTTTCCTATTTGGAAACAATCTAGAGTGGATTGCAATTTCTTTTTCTAGGTGATTTTCAAGACCCAGGGATCCAACCTGTCTCTCGTACATTGGTAGGTGGATTATTTACCGCTGAGCAACCTGGAAAGCCCATAAATGGGACCAGATCAGATCAGATCAGTCGCTCAGTCGTGTCTGACTCTTCGAGACCACATGAATCACAGAATGCCAGGCCTCTGTCCATCACCAACTCCCGAAGGTCACTCAGACTCACATCCATCGAGTCAGTGATGTGATCCAGCCATCTCATCCTCTGTCGTCCCTTTCTCCTCTTGCCCCCAATCCCTCCCAGCATCAGAGTCTTCTCCAATGAATCAAGTCTTCGCATGAAGTGGCCAAAGTACTGGAGATTCAGCTTTAGCATCATTCCTTCCAAAGAAATCCCAGGGCTGATCTCCTTCAGAATGGACTGGTTGGATCTCCTTGCAGTCCAAGGGACTCTCAAGAGTCTTCTCCAACACCACAGTTCAAAAGCATCAATTATTTGGCTCTCAGCCTTCTTCACAATCCAACTCTCACATCCATACATGACCACAGGAAAAACTATAGCCTTGACTAAACGGACCTTTGTTGGCAAAGTAATGGCCCTACTTTTGAATATGCTATCTAAGTTGGTCATAACTTTCCTTCCAAGGAGTAAGCGTGTTTTGATTTCATGGCTGCAGTCACCATCTGCAGTGATTTTGGAGCCCAGAAAAATAAAGTCTGACACTCTTTCCACTGTTTCCCCTTCTATTTCCCATGAAGTGATGGGACCAGATGCCATGATCTTCGTTTTCTGAATGTTGAGCTTTAAGCCAACTCTTTCACTCTCCACTTTCACTTTCATCAAGAGGCTTTTTAGTTCCTATTCACTTTCTGCCATAAGAGTGGTGTCATCTGCAAATCTGAGGTTATTGATATTTCTCCTGGGAATCTTGATTCCAGCATGTGTTTCTTCCAGGCCAGCGTTTCTCATGATGTACTCTGCATATAAGTTAAATAAACATGGTGACAATATACATCCTTGACGTACTCCTTTTCCTATTTGGAACCAGTCTGTTGTTCCATGACCAGTTCTAACTGTTGCTTCCTGACCTGCATACAGATTTCTCAAGAGGCAGATCAGGTGGTCTGGTATTCTCATCTTTTTCAGAATTTTCCACAGTTCATTGTGATCCACACAGTCAACTATGTTTTTTGGCATAGTCAATAAACAGAAATAGATGCTTTTCTGGAACTCTCTTGCTTTTTCCATGATCCAGCGGATGTTGGCAATTTGATCTCTGGTTCCTCTGCCTTTTCTAAAACCTGCTTGAACATCAGGAAGTTCATGGTTCACATATTGCTGAAGCCTGGCTTGGAGAATTTTGAGTGTTACTTTACTAGTTTGTGAAATTAGTTCGATTATGCAGTAGTTTGAGCATTCTTTGGCATTGCCTTTCTTTGGGATTGGAATGAAAACTGACCTTTTCCAGTCCTGTGGCCACTGCTGAGTTTTCCAAATTTCTGGCATATTGAGTGCAGCACTTTCACAGCATCATCTTTCAGGATTTGGAATAGCTCAACTGGAATTCTATTGCCTCCACTAGCTTTGTTCGTAGTGATGCTTTCTAAGGCCCGATTGACTTCACATTCCATGATGTCTCGCTCTAGGTCAGTGATCACATCATCGTGATTATTTGCGTCCTGAACATCTTTGTTGTACAGTTCTTCTGTGTATTCTTGCCACCTCTTCTTAATATCTTCTGCTTCTGTTAGGTCCATATCATTTCTGTCCTTTATCAAATCCATCTTTGCATGAAATGTTCCTTTGGTATCTCTGATTTTCATGAAGAGATCTCTAGTCTTTCCCATTCTGTTGTTTTCCTCTATTTCTTTGCATTGATTGCTGAGGAAGGCTTTCTTATCTCTTCTTACTATTCTTTGGAACTGTGCATTCAGATGCTTATATCTTTCCTTTTCTCCTTCGCTTTTTGCTTCTCTTCTTTTCACAGCTATTTGTAAGGCCTCCTCAGACAGCCATTTTGCTTTTTTGCATTTCTTTTCCATGGGGATGGTCTTGATCCCTGTCTCCTGTACAATGTCAGGAACCTTAGTCTATAGTTCATCAGGCATTCTATCTATCAGATCTAGGCCCTTAAATCTATTTCTCACTTCCACTGTATAATCATAAGGGATTTGATTTAGGTCATACCCGAATGGTCTAGTGGTTTTCCCTACTTTCTTCAATTTCATTCTGAATTTGACAATCAGATCAGATCAGATCAGATCAGTCGCTCAGTCGTGTCCGACTCCTCGCGACCCCATGAAGCGCAGCATGCCAGGCCTCCCTGTCCATCACCAGCTCCCGGAGGTCACTCAGACTCATATCCATCCAGTCAGTGATGCCATCCAGCCATCTCATTCTCTGTCGTCCCCTTCTCCTCCTGCCCTCAATCCCTCCCAGCATCAGAGTCTTCTCCAATGAGTCAACACTTTGCATGAGGTGGCCAAAATACTGGAGTTTCAGCTTTAGCATCATTCCTTCTAAAGAAATTCCAGGATTGATCTCCTTCAGAATGGACTGGTTGGATCTTCTTGCAGTCCAAGGGACTCTCAAAAGTCTTCTCCAACACCATATTTCAAAAGCATCAATTCTTCGGCGCTCAGCCTTCTTCACAGTCCAGCTCTCACATCCATACATGACCACAGGAAAGACCATAGCCTTGACTAGGCGAACCTTTGTTGGTAAAGTAATGTCTCTGCTTTTGAATATGCTATCTAGGTTGGTCATAACTTTCCTTCCAAGGAGCAAGCGTCTTTTAATTTCATGGCTGCAGTCACCATCTGCAGTGATTTTGGAGCCCAGAAAAACAAAGTCTGACACTGTTTCCACTGTTTCCCCATCTATTTCCCATTCAGTGATGGGACCAGATGCCATGATCTTCATTTTCTGAATGTTGAGCTTTAAGCCAACCTTTTCACTCTCCACTTTCACTTTCATCAAGAGGCTTTTTAGCCCCTCTTCACTTTCTGCCATAAGAGTGGTGTCATCTGCATATCTGAGGTTATTGATATTTTTCCCGGCAATCTTGATTCCAACTTCTGTTTCTTCCAGTCCAGCATTTCTCATGATGTACTCTGCATATAAGTTAAATAAACATGGTGACAATATGCAGCCTTGACGTACTCCTTTTCCTATTTGGAACCAGTCTGTTGTTCCATGACCAGTTCCAACTGTTGCTTCCTGACCTGCATACAGATTTCTTAAGAGGCAGATCAGGTGGTCTGGTATTCCCATCTCTCTCAGAATTTTCCATAGTTTATTGTGATCTACACAGTCAAAGGCTTTGGCATAGTCAATAAAGCAGAAATAGATGTTTTTCTGGAACTCTCTTGCTTTTTCCATGATCCAGCAGATGTTGGCAATGTGATCTCTGGTTCCTCTGCCTTTTCTAAAACCAGCTTGAACATCAGGAAGTTCACGGTTCACATATTGCTGAAACCTGGCTTGGAGAATTTTGAGCATTACTTTACTAGCATGTGAGATGAGTGCCATTGTGCGGTAGTTTGAGCACTCCTTGGCATTGCCTTTCTTTGGGATTGGGATGAAAACTGACCTTTTCCAATCTTGTGGCCACTGCTGAGTTTTCCAAATTTGCTGGCATATTGAGTGTAGCACTTTCACAGCATCATCATTCAGGGCTTGGAATAGCTCCACTGGAATTCCATCACCTCCACTAGCTTTGTTCATAGTGATGCTTTCTAAGGCCCATTTGACTTCACATTCCAAGATGTCTGGCTCTAGGTCAGTGATCACATCATCATGATTATCTAGGTCTTGAAGCTCTTTTTTGTACAGTTCTTCTGTGTATTCTTGCCACCTCTTCTTAATTTGGCAATAAGGAGTTCATGCTCTGAACCACAGTCAGCCCCTGGTCTTTTTTTGCTGACTGTATATAGCTTCTCCATCTTTGGCTGCAAAAAATATAATCAATCTGATTTCAGTGAGGGCAGCGTTGAGGAGATACCCCTCATCCAAGTTAAGGAGCAATGGCTGTGCTTTGCTGTAGTGGCTGTGAAGAGATACCCCACGCCCAAGGTAAGAGAAACCCAAGTAAGACAGTAGGTGTTGCAAGAAGGCATCAGAGGGCAAACACACTGAAGCCATACTCACAGGAAACTAGTCAATCTAATCACACTAGGACCACAGCCTTGTCTCACTCAGTGAAACTAAGCCATGCCTGTGGAACAACCCAAAATGGGTGGGTCATGGTGGAGAGACTGACAGGATGTGGTCCACTGGAGAGGGGAATGGCAAACCACTTCAGTATTCTTGCCTTGAGAACCTCATGAACAGTATGAAAAGGCAAAATGATAGGATACTGAAAGAGAAACTCCCCGGGTCAGTAGGTACCCAATATGCTACTGGAGATCAGTGGAGAAATAACTCCAGAAAGAATGAAGGGATGGAGCCAAAGGAAAAAAAAATACCCAGCTGTGGATGTGACTGGTGATAGAAACATTGTCCGATGCTGTAAAAAGCAATATTGCATAGGAACCTGGAATGTCAGGTTCATGAATCAAGGCAAATTGGAAGTGGTCAAACAAGAGATGGCAAGAGTGAATATCGACATTCTACGAATCAGCGAACTGAAATGGACTAGAATGGGTGAATTTAACTCAGATGACCATTATATCTACTAGTGCAGGCAGGAATCCCTCAGAAGAAATGGAGTGGCCATCATGGTCAACAGAAGAGTCCGAAATGCATTACTTGGATGCAATCTCAAAAAACGACAGAATGATTTCTGCTCGTTTCCAAGGCGAACCATTCAATATCACAGTAATCCAAGTCTATGCCCCAACCAGTAATGCTGAAGAAGCTGAAGTTGAACGGTTCTATGAAGACCTACAAGACTTTTTAGAACTAACACCCCAAAAGATGTCCTTTTCATTATAGGGGACTGGAATGCAAAAGTAGGAAGTCAAGAAATACCTGGAGTAACAGGCAAATTTGGCCTTGGAATACGGAATGAAGCAGGGCAAAGACTAATAGAGTTTTGCGAAGAAAATGCACTAGTCATAACAAACACCCTCTTCCAACAATACAAGAGAAGACTCTATACATGGACATCACCAGATAAATGGGATAATCTTGGCTAAATAGAAATAAAAGATGACTACTCTAGTTAATATGGAACCAGCCTGGATGAAGTCTTTGCTCTGCAAACCTCCATTCCAGAATGTTCACTTTCTCACTCAGAGGGTGTCAAAACAAAAGCATCAAGTATTCTGTTGTGTATCCAAGTTTATATGTTACATGTGGAGGTATGGTGAACATGGGGCTTCCCAGGTGGCTCAGTGGTAAAGAATCCACCTGCCATTGCAGGAGACATGGGTTCCATCCCTGGGTTGGGAAGGTCCCCCCAGAGGAGGGAATGGCAACCCAGTCCAGTATCCCTGCCTGGGAAATCCAATGGACAGAGGGGCCTGGTGTGGTACAGTACATGTGGTTGCAAAGAGTCAGACAACATTATTATTGTTATTATATTATAATAACAATATATAATATATATAATAACAATATATAATAATATATTATATTTTTATAATATAATAACATTATTATATTGTTATTAAACAACAATAACAACAAATGATGAACATATATTACCATGCATGGATAATAAATCTAATCAGTTTTGACAAATGCAGACACTCTTATCAAGATATTAACATTACAGCTACCCCGGATAACTGCCTGTCCCACTTCTTATCAGCCTCCTTCCTCAAGGAATCTCTGTTTTGGTTTCTATCACCATCAGTCACTTTGCCTATTATGTGACTTCAGATAAGCTGTTTGATACAGTTTTACCTGTTTTGTGTTTGATTTCCTTCAGAGAGTACTGCATCTGTGACACCCAACTTTCTTGAGTTGTTTGTCAATAGTATATTCCCTCCTAATGCTGAGTTGGGTCTACCAGATGTTACTAATTTTCTCAAAACAGAGTTTATTCTTATTAGTTGATTCCTGATGTCTGGGTATGGTATCTCTGAAAAAGAGAGAGATTTAGAGACAGGAAAAACAATCAGTTACCAAACTATTTTTCAGCATCATTTCTGTATCTGATGATAATTCCCAGGTGGCACTAGTGGTAAAGAATCCACCTGCCAATGTTGAGACACAACAGTTGGGGGTTTGACTCCTGGGTTGGGAAGATCCCCTGGAGGAGGAAAAGGCAACCCACTCCAGTATTCTTGCCTGAAAAGCCCCATGGACAAAGGAGCCTGACAAGCTACAGTCCAAGGGCCACAGAGACTCAGACATGACTCAACAGCTAAACACATGAGTAATTCCCAGATTCTGTATCACTGAATAAAAGAGATTCATTGAGGATAAATGGAAGCAGAACCCAAGGGTTAGTTACTCCTTTTATTTAGTGTCTGTTTTATGCCTTCTGAAACCTATTTATAGCCCATTCTTCAGGTAAAACTTTGAAGAGAGTTAGCAGAGGTATCTATGTCAGATATTTACATTATTTTTGTGAGGGAAACGGGATCATCTTAGCAGCCTATTTCAAAGACATCAAATATACTAGTATCTGGTTTCTATCATCTCATTATTGATTTAACTCTCATGCTGACATATTTCTTCTACAAGAGAGGAACAGGGCAATGACAAATGGATGATTATTATCTTTTTAATGTACAAGATGCACTGAATTAACCAGTACTTATTGGGCTTACTTTCAGATTGATTTTACTTTTAGTAGTTCTATTTAATTTAACAATAAAGCTAGAAACTTTAATTGACATAAAACTTCCATGAATTCTGATTTTTTTCCTCCATTCATTAAGTTCATACTCTATTAGTTTTGAACTTACAGTCAGCCTTCTGGCAATTAAGTAAATGAAACTTATTGATGGCGATATCATACTGTGATATTCATTTTCTTTGGGAAGAATTCAAAAGAAACAAATTATTTTCCACTGAGATAGGTTTTCTAGTCTTCATTCTCTGGGTAGATAATTGTCAAGAAGAGACTTAAAGAATTAGAAGTAGTTGGAGTTGCAATGACTCGGGAAAAGAAGTTCAGGAATAATGGGCACATGTAAATAAATCAGAAAAGAGTTTTGCAAGTATAAAAAACTGATCCTTAGTAACTGGGAGGAGAGTTTATTGTTGTAAAGATGGGCTCTTAATTGAATCATATACATTAAGACTACAGAAGATCTCCTCTGCACTAAGGAAGGTGTGCCTCTTTATACACTTACATCCTTTACAGGAGTTAATTTAGAAAACATTAAACTACTTTCTCTAACCTTAAAATGCATTAATAATATATTTATCTATTTACTTGGGACAAAGGGTTAAATGACAAATGTGTCATAAGTATGTGAGCAACTTAGCTTGTAATTGGAATAAGCCCAATAACCTTTTAGAAGGTTTATTGTATAGAGCATATGGTTAGATACATTTGTTCAATTAAAAAAGATGCCAAGGAGTGGGGGGAAAGATGTAAAATTTGCTACATCTTTTTGTTTACCTGTTGTACTTTTATTTTCATTCATTCATAGAATTTTATCCTAAAAAAATGTCTTTTTGTGATTTAAAAATGAAAGATGTCAAATGCTCTCTCAGACTAGGATAGAAAGTACCAACGCTGGGAGGATCAGTACTGGGCTGGAAATAGATTAGATTAGATCTAGGGGTGTGTGTGTGTGTGTGTGTGTGTGTGTGTGTATGAGTTTTACATTTAAATAAAACTTTTGAGCAAAATAAGTAAACTTCTGTCCCTCTTGTCTCACATTTTTTAAAATAGCTGAATGTTTACCTGTGTTGGGCTTCCCTGGTGCCTCAGCAATAAAGAATCTACATGTAATGCAAGAGACGCAGGAGATGAGGGTTCGATCCCTGGGTTGGAAACATCCCTGGAGCAGGAAATGGCAGCCCCCTCCAGTATCCTTGTCTCAAGAGTCCTATGGACAGAGGAGCTTGGCAGGATACAGCCCATAGCATCTCAAAGAGTCAGACGTGACTGAGTGAATTAGCTCTATGCACACACCTACGTTATGGGGTCACTGTGGGCACTGAGACCGCTGACACACACATATAATTTAGAAAAATGCCCAGAGCATAACAGTTGTATCAAATATTAGTCGTCATTGTTATAAGCCATGTCAATTATTGTGGAAGTCCCTGTTACTCACAGGCACCTTAACTCCTAACCAGCAAAGTTTTGAGAAGGCTTGTCTCCCACTTTAGTAGAAAAGAGAATTATGGACAGATCATGAGTGTGACATATGAAGAATTTTTTATATCCTGTATTGTATGAGAATGAATCTTTCCCAGGGTCAAGGGATAATTAAAGATTACAGGTCTTGAGTTTCAGCTATAAAGTTTATATACTTCCTATAAAAAATGAGAATTGCTTTTCATCTTTTTGAAAAGGCTATGTAAGAAAAATACTTGGCATTACATTTTTGAAGTATAAAATCAGCAGAAATAGTTCCATTGATATGAGTTTCTAGTACCCATGAGATAATTCACTGTTGCCTCATTAAAAAATATCCATATGAAAACTGTCTATGTGATATAAAATACACTTAGAATTTATCATATAAGAAACTATGTAATACTAATCACAGTCTACACTCTCAATGCCCCTGCACACACAAAAATTCTTGTTTACTAGATCTTAAGCCCAATTGTTTTAGCCTAGTGGCTACTTTAGTTTCTTGCTAAATCCAACTCTGCATTGCTTACTGATATAATTTTCTTATTTATGCAGATGATGCACTCTTATATTCTCCCCTTAAACACTGGTGATTTTGTAATTTTATTTAACTGTATAATTATTTGAATTATATATATATTTCAGAATTGTGGGAAGGCACAGTTAACAAATTTTTGGAAACACTTTTGAAATGAATTGTTTCTGAAAATAACACAGATTTGAGGCTAATTTTGTACTGATCTATTTAAGTCCTATCATTGCATGCTACAGGTTACTCAATTCCACTTTCCTCTAAGAAAAAGAGTGCCCCACAGGTCCTTACATATATTAGTAATCCAAATACCCCATGATCAATAATTGAAGTAATAGCCTCTAATTTGATATCTTCCCTGAGTCTTCATCCTCCCCTTCTGACTCTGAGCTTGGCTCTGTGACTTCTTTAGGTTGGTTAATGGAACAGCAGCAAAGGTAAGCAACAAGAGTTTTAAAAAGTATTTGGACATTAGAGATTTTTTTTTTTTCTGTTGCTGCCCTCAGAACTTATTCTATACTATCTTAGTCAGCCCATTATATCAAAACAAAATAGCACAGACTGATCTTATTTGAAAAGCAGAAGTAGAGACACAGACATAGCAAACAAATTTATGAATGCCAAGGGGGAAGGGGATGGTAGAAGGAATTGGGAGATTGGGACTGATATGTATAGACTATTGATACTATGCATAAAATAGATAACTAATGTGAACCTACAGTACAGCACAAGGAACTCTAGTTAATGCTCTGTGATGACCTAAATGGAAAGGAAATCCAAAAAAGAGGGGATATAGATATATACATATCACACACACACACACACACAAACACATGTGTTGTGGTTTAGTTTCAAAGTTGTGTCTGACTCTGCAACCCTATGGACTATAGCCAGCCAGGATCCTCTATCTATGGGATTTTCCAGGCAAGAATACTGGAGTGGGTTGCCATGTCCTTCTCCAGGGGATCTTCCCAACCCAGGGATCCAACCCATGTCCCCTGCCTATATGGATTGACGATGAATTCTTAACCACTGAGCCACCTGGGGGTATATTTATGTATGGCTGATTCATTTTCTTTACAGCAGAAAGTAACACAACATTGTAAGGCAGCTATACTTTAATAAAAATTAGTTTTTAAAAATTGGCACAGACAGGATAGCTTAAACAAAACGTTTTCCCCACAGTTCTAGAGGATGGAGTCTAAGATTAGGTGCTGACAGATCTGGTGGCCGGTGAGGGCCCCTACTGGTTTGCGGTCCTCATCAATGTAAGCTTCCAGTAACACATAGTTTTAAGTATATATATATATATGTGTGTGTGTGTGTGTGTGTGTGTGTGTGTGTGCATGTGTGTATGTGTGTGTATGAAACAAGGAAAAGTCTGGAAACATGATGCTTAACTAGGAGGATAATCAGTTGCCAACATCATATGCAAAATTAAAGGAATCTTTTTCCTAGCATTTTCAGAAACAGAGTGGGGATAACAGGGCTGCTGAGTCGGAGAGGGTGGTAAAAATCATCCAGGAGTAAGAGATCACTATTATTTGCATGCAGTCCCTCTTGGCCGTGACCTATGGTGGGAGGATAAGTACATTTCCCCATACTTCTTATCTGGATATAACCTACAACAGGTAAATATTCTGAGTCTTTAGCCAATATACATTCATTCTTGGTCCCATATAATCCCTGATTATATTTATAAAGTGCTTACTGAAAATGAAGATCATGGCATCTGGTCCCATCACTTCATGGAAAATAGATGGGGAAACAGTGGATACAGTGTCAGACTGTATTTTGGGGGGGGCTCCAAAATCACTGCAGATGGTGACTGCAGCCATGAAATTAAAAGATGCTTACTCCTTGGAAGGAAAGTTATGACCAACCTAGATAGCATGTTCAAAAGCAGAGACATTACTTTGCCAACAAAGGTCCATCTAGTCAAGGCTATGGTTTTTCCTGTGGTCATGTATGGATGTGAGAGTTAGACTGTGAAGAAAGCTGAGCTAAAGAATTGATGCTTTTGAACTGTGGTGTTGGAGAAGACTCTTGAGAGTCCCTTAGACTGCAAGGAGATCCAACCAGTCCATTCTGAAGGAGATCAGCTCTGGGATTTCTTTGGAACGAATGATGCTCAAGCTGAAACTCCAGTATTTTGGCCACCTCATGCAAAGAGTTGACTCATTGGAAAAGACTCTGATGCTGGGAAGGATTGGGGGCAGGAGGAGAAGGGACGATAGAGGATGAGATGGCTGGATGGCATCACCGACTCGATGGACATGAGTTTGGGTAAACTCTCGGAGTTGGTGATGGACAGGGAGGCCTGGCGTGCTGTGATTCATGGGGTTGCAAAGAGTCGGACACGACTGAGTGACTGAATTGAACTGAAAAATAGCATAGAATGTGTGCTTGGTCTTGTCCAACCCTTTTATGACCCCATGGACTGTAACCCACTTAGCTCCTCTGTCCATGGGATTTCTAAGGCAAGAATACTGAAGTGGGTTGCCATTCCCTCTTCCAGGGGATCTTCCCAACCCAGGAATTGAACCCATATCCCCAGCATCTCCTGAATTGCAGGCAGATTCTTCACCACTGAATTACTGGGGAAGCCCAGGCACTAAAGAGATTCTAGCTAAAAGTAGTCCTTCAGAGCCTAGCAACTAGAGGTGAGAAATGTAGTGGAAAAGCACAAGGTGCTTTAGACCGAGTTGACAAATTTAGAAACAAATAATTTACCAGCAGGAGACCGCACCAATTAAGGGTCTGAAGAAACTGGAGAATGACCTTGTGAAAGTCATGGCCAAATTGTAACCAACCTTGCAGGTAAAAATAACCACACGCCATGGGAGTGGCAGATTTCCAGTCAGACTTAGGCTTGCAAGGGCTGCAGAAGGGAGCTGAGAACCACAGGCAGGCAGGTCTTACTTCCAACTGCAGTATGGTGTTCAGAATGATGATGAAGTGGATGCTTTCTACACACTTACAAGCTGAATCTTTCATTTTGAATCCATCTCTCATTCTTGAAGGGGAAGCAGGTGGCATAGTGGAAAAAACAACAGCTGGAAATTGGGAGAACCAGTCTCATATATGTTCTTCTCTTACAGGAATCTCCCTATGTCTAATTAATAAATAAATTTTAAAAATGTAAGAAAATATGAAAGTAGAGGATATAACCACTAAAATAGCTATTTAACTATTTAAAGGAAAACATGAATGTAATATGGAAGGATATTGAAAATACAGAAGTAAGGCAAGTGTAATAAAACATAGAATGGAGTGTATAGTAACTGAAGTGAAAAATCCACTGACAGAATTAATAATAGTACATTAAACATGGATGAAGTAAAAATCATTGAACCTGAAGACATAGAAAATACTAGAAACTATGCAATTTGAAGCAGCATGATGGAGACAAATATAAAAAGAAAGATAATAGATCAAGTAAATTAACAGACTTAATGATACATGAACTGATTCTAAGTGGTCTAACAGGTATCTCAGAAAGAGAGCAGAGAGGGTAAAATCTGCAAAGGAAAAATGACCAAACATTTCCCAAAGTTGATGAAAACTATGAGAATATTGGTCCAAAAAAAAACCCCAAGCAATTCCAAAAAGGATAAACACAAGAAAATGACACCAACTCACAGAGTATATTCAAATTAATAAAATATAGTGTTAAGGAGAAAACTTATAAAAACAACGAGAGGCAAACACATTAAATAAGTTTAGAGGGAAAAGTACAGGAATGACAATGGACCTCATCAGAAACTAGGTGAACCAGAAAACAATAAAAGGAAAAGGTGTTGAAAAACAGACTTGAAAAACTCTTACAACCCAGAATTTTACACATAGAAAAATATATCTTGCAAAATCAATCATAAATTTAAAGCTTTTAAAAACAAACTGAAGTTCAAAGAAGTTCTCAATAATAGACTTATATACAAGAGAGAAATTTGGATTTACACAAAAAGATTAGTTATTGTGTTTAGTTAATCTGTAGGTATATATAAAGGAGTATTACATCATGTTTAAACCTTGAGTTGCCTCACAGTTGCAGAATGTCAAGTCAGACTCACAAAATCAGAGACCTTGCCCAAGATCAGGTTTTACTAAATAAAGGAAAAGGCTTAGATAAAGAAGAGATACATGACATGGGAGCAAGGTGCTTTTCTTCCTATGTCAGACATGACTGTTTGGTCTAGCATATTGGAGGGCTTTAAGTAAGGTTCAGGAGCTTCCCCACAGAGTGGTAAGAATTTTTATTATAAAAGAGTCCAGAGGTTTGGACATCGCTTGGGGACATTGCTGGGGACTGCTTCTCACACACACAAGGTTCTACTTAGGATGGGATCTCCAGCTACAGGTGTTTCAGAGATTGGGTCCCTTACTCTTAATAATCTCATTAATCTATCTGAGGCCCACTTAGCATTTCCAGTCACTTAACCTTTTTCCTACTAGGGACTTCTACCAGGTAAAAGAGTAAATGGACCATAGGCCCATTACTTTTATTCCTTTCTTTCAACTTTTCAAAGCAAAATTAATAACCATTTATTTTAGATTTTATGATATATGTAGTAGTATATCTACAAATACAGCACAAAATTGGATTGTGCAAACAGGATATACTATTATAGATTTTTACATTATATTTGAAGTATAATCTCATTTGAAACTTTATAATAAAAAGTGCATATTTTAAACACCAAAAAACATTAAAACAATAAACATATGTACCTACAAAATTAATAGTAATGTTGATGGTTTAGTCCCGAAGTCATGTCCAGCTCTTTTGCAACCCCATGGATTGTAGCCTGCCAAGCTCCTCTGTGCTTGGAAATTCCCAGGCAAGAATACTGGAGTGGGTAGCCATTCCCGTCTCCAGGGGATCTTCCCAACCCAGGAATGGAACCTGCATCTCCTGCATTGAAGATGGATTCTTTAACACTGAACCACCAGGGATTCCCCGGTAAAGGTAAAATGAAATCTAAAGGTACACATGGGTCAGAAATAAGGCAGGAAAAGAGAAGGAAAAAGGCAACATAGAAAATGTGAGAAAAGAGAAACAAATATCAAGATGATAGATACAAGCACAAAGAAATAAATAGTTATACTAACTATAAATGGTTAAACAATTTGCTTATAAGGCATAGATTTTCAGGTGGGATAGAAAACCAGGGCCAAATTATATGTTGTCTCTAAGAAGTACAATTAAATGTAAAAACACATGGGCTGAAGATGAAGTAAAAAGATACACCACACACATTCTAAGCACAAAAACTGTGAGTGACTGTGTTACATCAGAGAAAGCAGACTTGAGAGCAAGAACTATTGCCAAGGGCATAGAGAGTATTTTGTAATGAGAAAAGAGTTAATTTATCAGGAGGACAAAATTCTGAAAGTGAAAGTGTTAGTCGCTTAGTCCTGTCCGACTCTTTGTGACCCCATGGACTCTAGTCCACCAGGCTCCTCTGTCCATGAGATTTCCCAGGCAACAATGCAGTGGGTTGGGATTCCTTTCCCCAGGGCATCTTCCTGACCAAAGCCCTGTGATGGCAACAAATAGCAGCACTTTGAAGTCAATGAAGCAAGAGCCAAGGGAATCAAACATTTGAGAAGGATGTCCATACACTTGATTGACACAGAGTTGCCCAAACCTGAAATTTGTAAAAACAGCAACATCCACAAAGGACAATAGCATGACGTGCAATAAACCAAGCTAGTCCTATATTGGAAATTTAACGTTTCTCTTTTATTAGAGGATGGAACAATTAACTTGCAGAATGACAATAATCAAATGATAAATGTGAGTTGCCCCACAATTCTAAAACATTGCTAAACTGGTACAATCACTTTTGAAGTCTGGCAGCATCCAGTACAACTCAACCTGTCTCCCCAATCCAGAAATCTCATTCTTTGGCATATACTGAGTAAAACTGTGTGCATAAATATATATGTAACAAGAGGCACCCTCAAGAATGTTCTGCACCAAGTTAACAATCAAACACTGGAATCAACTCAAATGCCTGTCAGGAGTAGAGTGGATAAATACTTAGTGATATTTTCTTCAATAAAAACTGGATAGTGGTTAAAATGAATTATCTATAATTACACACCATAATATGTATGAATCTCACAGACATTATGTTACTTTAAATAAGCCAGATGCAAATAGTATGTGGAAATTCTTCCATTTGCATGAGGTTCCAAAACAGGAAAAAATAATCTGTTGTTAATACCAAGGCCAGTGATTTATTGTAGGGGCTTAGTCACTGGGCAATAAAACATGTCTTCTCAGATGCCAGTGATATTTAATCTCTTAATGAGGATGCTGATTAACAGATGCATTTACTTTGTGTATGTACACTTATGATTTATCTACTCTTATTAAAATTTAGCAAACTTTAATAAAAAAGAAATGATGTTGAGGGCATGTATAACAATGTGTATGCACAAAGAAATATTGATATATGCATCAGATCAGATCAGATCAGTTGCTCAGTCGTGTCCGACTCTTTGCGACCCCATGAACCGCAGCACGCCAGGCCTCCCTGTCCATCACCAGCTCCCGGAGGTCACTCAGACTCGCATCCATCGAGTCAGTGATGCCATCCAGCCATCTCATCCTCTGTCGTCCCCTTCTCCTCCTGCCCTCAATCCCTCCCAGCATCAGAGTCTTCTCCAATGAGTCAACTCTTCGCATGAGGTGGCCAAAATATTGGAGTTTCAGCTTTAGCATCATTCCTTCTAAAGAAATTTCAGGATTGATCTCCTTCAGAATGGACTGGTTGGATCTTCTTGCAGTCCAAGGGACTCTCAAGAGTCTTCTCCAACACCACAGTTCAAAAGCATCAATTCTTCGGCGCTCAGGCTTCTTCACAGTCCAGCTCTCACATCCATACATGACCACAGGAAAGACCATAGCCTTGACTAGGCGAACCTTTGTTGGTAAAGTAATGTCTCTGCTTTTGAATATGCTATCTAGGTTGGTCATAACTTTCCTTCCAAGGAGCAAGCGTCTTTTAATTTCATGGCTGCAGTCACCATCTGCAGTGATTTTGGAGCCCAGAAAAACAAAGTCTGACACTGTTTCCACTGTTTCCCCATCTATTTCCCATGCAGTGATGGGACCAGATGCCATGATCTTCGTTTTCTGAATGTTGAGCTTTAAGCCAACCTTTTCACTCTCCACTTTCACTTTCATCAAGAGGCTTTTTAGCCCCTCCTCACTTTCTGCCATAAGAGTGGTGTCATCTGCATATCTGAGGTTATTGATATTTTTCCCGGCAATCTTGATTCCAACTTGTGTTTCTTCCAGTCCAGCATTTCTCATGATGTACTCTGCATATAAGTTAAATAAACATGGTGACAATATGCAGCCCTGACGTACTCCTTTTCCTATTTGGAACCAGTCTGTTGTTCCATGACCAGTTCTAACTGTTGCTTCCTGACCTGCATACAAATTTCTTAAGAGGCAGATCAGGTGGTCTGGTATTCCCATCTCTTTCAGAATTTTCCATAGTTTATTGTGATCCACACAGTCAAAAGCTTTGGCATAGTCAATAAAGCAGAAATAGATGTTTTTCTGGAACTCTCTTGCTTTTTCCATGATCCAGCGGATGTTGGCAATTTGATCTCTGGTTCCTCTGCCTTTTCTAAAACCAGCTTGAACATCAGGAAGTTCACGGTTCACATATTGCTGAAGCCTGGCTTGGAGAATTTTGAGCATTACTTTACTAGCGTGTGAGATGAGTGCAATTGTGCGGTAGTTTGAGCACTCCTTGGCATTGCCTTTCTGATATATGCATATAAATTTTTATTAAAGCAACACAGTAATGGAAGAAAGAAACCTGATTGAGATTATAGAAATACTTTGAAACAATTATGACACTTTGAGGCAATCACTTAATTTCTCTTGGTTTAATTTTTCCACCTATCAATGACTGAATCTTACTAGTTAACATGGAAAGTACTATTTAATTTAAATGCTACATTTTGCTATGTATGATGTCATTTTGGCACAAATATAGTGGGTGAACTACTGATAAGATATGGCACCAGAAAAATGTATAGAACTGTTGAATTAGATGCCCTTTTATTTAAGTAAAATTTTGGAGTAAAGGGAAAACAAAATGCCAAAAATGACTTTTATTTTTATGTATCCATTTACATGAAACTTAAAATTCTTAACACATTTTTTTCAGGATTAGAAAATGTATTTTCAGACAGATTGGCAGTGTATCTAGCTTGAAGAATTAAAATCACATATGTTATACAATATGTATAAAATTATCCTTCTGTTTTTCAAACAGATATGATAAAAATGCCAGGAACAGAAGTTGTATTTCCTCTATTATTTTAATCTGCATTATTTTCTTCACAGCCATCAGAGTGTATTTTTTTTTTTATTTTGCTTAACTTTACAATATTGTATTACTTTTAGTATACATCGAGATGGATCCGCCAGCAGAATACACGTGTTCCCCATCCTGAACCCTCCTCCCTCCCCCTTCCCACACCATCCCTCCAGGTCATCCCAGTGCTCCAGTCCCAGGCATCTGTTATAGGGCATCGTACCTGGACTGACTCGTTTCAGATATGATATTATACATATTACAATGCTATTATTTTTAATATTTCTTTCTTTAACCAGTTATCTAATGAGGTATTGAATAATTAAATTCCCTTGTGTACAAACAGTAAAGATTCCATCTTTAAAATATTGCAGTCTCCATATTCTGATATTTACATTACATCTCTACTACACTCTGGACCTGATCCTGAAAAAATGTATAATTTATTTGGATCCTCAACCAAGTAAAATATGTAGAATTAAGCTTTGTTGTTATTGTTGTTCAGTCACTAAGTCATGTCCAACTCTTTTTGACCCCACAGACTGGAGCATGTCAGGCTTTCCTGTCCTCTACTATCTTCCAGAGTTTGCTCAAGTTCATGTCCACTGAGTCCGTAATGTTATCTAACCATCTCATCCTTTGCCTCCCGCTTCTCTTTTTGCCTTCCATCTTTCCCAGCATCAAGGTCTTTTCCTATCTTTGATATATCCAGTGGATATTTTGTACCTTTTATTCCGTGAATGAGGGAGAATTATTAAATTCCCTTTCTATTTCATTGAATCTCCATATGCCAAAGAAGAGTATCTTCTATTTCCATGTCCTTCTTTGTTTTTGAAAAGATTATCTGTTAGTGTTGGTTTTTTTTTTTTTTTTTTTTTTTGTCTCTAATTCAGAAACATAACATAGAAAAATGCTTCACAAATTGACCACAAACACTTTATGTTCTTAATCCTTGAACAACCGGTAACATCAACCATGGTGTGGCAGGCACCGTTGTTTGCCTTTCTGTTGTAAAGGCATTTTCCCATTTTCCATAAATTTAGAAAGCCCAGTGTGCCCAAATGAAGGTGACAAACTATGGCTAACCTTAACTAGTAATTGCAACGTCATTGTCTCTTGCCAGTTACTGGATGTGTGCCTAAGTTGTCCAAAAGGAACATATTTCAGGAATCCCCAGAAACAGATTTCATTCTGTTCCACAGGTTTGGAGATGGTCATTAGATCTTCAGCACTCATTTTGCTACTGCTCATTGACAAACCTGAGGATGGAAACCCTTCAGCACCTTGAAGATGGCAAAGCAGAGACTTCATGGTAACTGGATTCTGAATGATATTGCTGAACGGTCACACCAATCATAAAACTATCTACAGTCATTTGTTATTATATGAGTCAAAGAAAACAATTTATTGCTTAGCCCACTTTGGATGGGGAATCTATTACTTGCAATCAGAAACATCTTAATTGATTAATTTAATGTCATCAAACTTTACTTTTAAGAAACTGATTGAACAAAAATACCTTTATCCTTTTTATTAGTTAGACATGGACAATGAAGAACAAATAAAATTTTTAATGTTTAAAAATGAATCAATGTAATTGGTCACTCTTTTGAAATAATGTGCTATTTTGGTTTTATGAAAATACAGCCACAAAATATCTAAGTCACTCCTTTACACTGTAGAGAATTAAAGGTGTTGTTTGTTTTTGGGTTGACACTGAGTCCAGTGTCACTGTCATGCAGCCTACTTAGTTCAAGTTCAAGTTCTTCGGAAAAATAGAACCTCAATTTCTTGGTACTCTTTAAAAATTTATACCACGTAATGACAGGCAGTTTTTGCTTTCACTTCCTTTAGAAACATTGTACTACTCATGTATCATAAAAATTAGTCCAGTTTCAATTTATCTGATATATTGCTCTGATATTTAAGAAAAAGTAAAGTTTTTATTAACTTCCAATAGGTTTAAATGATTCCAGTTAGGGTAGTTCCCTGGTAGCAAAGACTCTCCTTACACACATTTTAATCACATCCCTCTGAGCTAGCCTAGATCTTGGTCTGCTGCTCTGCTTGTGGACTGTACAATATTCTTAGAAAATAATTCACTAATCCAGGTTAGAAAGAAAACCTTCACCTTCGACAGCTGATCAAGTTCTTTATCCCCAGCCCTTTGACCTGCATTTAACAGGATCTTATTATTTTAGCAAGAATTTCCCAGCCCTTGATGTCTAATCAAGTTCTTATTAGTAACCTTCCATGCACTGACCCATCACCCTGCTTGTTGGTAACTAGAGATACGTCCTATCCACCAGAAGAAAAAAGAGTAAACCCAGTGAGGTAGAAAGGAAGTAGAGAGAGATGAAGAGAGAGCCAGACACTCAAAGAGAAGCAGTGCCTCAGCCAAACACACATATATATCTCCTCCTTTTTGGATTTCCTTCCCACTCAGGTCACCACAGAGCATTAAGGAGAGCTCCCTGTGCTATACAGTGATTTTTCATTAGTTATCTATCTTATGTGTCTGCTAATACTCAGTTGCTGCTGCTGCTGCTGCTGCTAAGTCGCTTCATTCGTGTCCGATTCTGTGCAACCCCATACACTGCAGCGCACCAGGCTCCCCCGTCCCTGGGATTCTACAGGCAAGAACATTGGAGTGGGTTGCCATTTCCTTCTGCAATGCATGAAAGTGAAAAGTGAAAGTGAAGTCGCTCAGTCTGACTCCTAGCGACCCCATGGACTGCAGCCTTCCAGGCTCCTCTGTCCATGGGATTTGCCAGGCAAGAGTACTCAGTTGCTAGCTAAGTCATGTCCAACTCTTTGCAACCCCATGGACTGTAGTCTGCCAGGCTCTTCTGTGCATTGGATTTCCCAGGCAAGAACACTGGTATATGTTGCCATTTCCTCCTCCAGGAGATTTTCCTGACCCAGGGATCAAATCATGTCTCCTGCAGCTCCTGCATTGGCAGGCAGATTCTTTACCACTGAGTTACCCAGAAAGCTCACCTACTTTATACATTGTATCAATAATGTATATGTGTCAATCCCAACCTCCAAGTTCCTTCCACCTCCCCCTCTCGGTATATATATAGATATTTGTTCTTTACTTCTGTGTCTCTATTTCTGTTTTGCAGATAAACTCATCTATACCATTTTTCTGGATTACACTTATATACAATATATGTGCATTAATATATAATCTTTGCTTTACTTTTTCCGACTTACTTCACTCTGATTGATTTGCTGTGCAGTAGAAACTAACAGAACAGTGTAAAGCAACTACATCCCAATAGCAATTAATTTACAACAAAAACAAAGAGAAGCAGTGAGAAGAAAATCCAGTAAACACCAGAAAGACCGAGAGATTAACATTAATCATTGGCCTTCAATTAATCATCTCCTTTAAATTTGACCCTTTTTTCTTCTCAGGTTTCATTTCTATAATAGTGGTCTCCTCTTTGCCTTTCACCCTATATTAAATACGTTGCTTTGTTTCTTTCACCAAATGGTTCTTGGGTGAAATATTTTGTTCAACTGTTTTAATCATATGTACATTTTAGAAAAATGACAAGTTGAGATGTCCATACTTCCATATTTGTAGATAATAACTCGCTAGGGTATTTGGTCAAAGCTACTTGCTAATACCATCAGGAAAGTATTTTTGAGAGAAAATTCTTGAAACCTTTCCCAACCTGAATTAGAATCTTCACTTATTTTGAAATTTACAAAAAATGATTGTTTAACTTAAAAGATTGTATGTGGAAGAGATACCTTTGTGAAAGAACACATTTCTTTTAAAAAAGCTTTCATACTCTACACCATAAATTCTACTTTTGCCTTTTCAAGAAAATGTACTCAGAGGAATTTATTGTTGCAGTTTCATACTGGATCCACTGTTATAGAATAATGATTTATAAATCTTTTCTGAATGAAATGATCACTGGGGCAGATTCTGGGTTTCCCAGGTGGCTCATGGCATGCCACTGCAAGAGACTCAGGAGATGCAGGTTCAGTCCCTGGGTTGAGAAGATCCTCTGGAGGAGAAAATGGCAACCTACTCCAGTATTCTTGCCTGGAGAATCCCATGGAAAGAGGAGCCTGGCAGGCTACAGTCCATGGAGTTGCAAAGAGATGAATACGACAGCTCGCACACACAGAGACAGATTTTAAAATATAGATTATTTAGTTTCATTCCAGTCCAGCTAAATTAGTAAATCCTAGGGTGGGTCTAAATATTTTTTGTTTGTTTAATGACAAAATGTGGTACTGGAGAAGGGAATGGCAAACCACTTCAGGATTCTTGCCTTGAGAACCCCATGAACAGTATGAAAAGGCAAAAAATAGAATTCTGAAAGATGAACTCCCCAAGTCGGTAGGTGCCCAAGATGCTACTGGAGATCAGTGGAGAAATAACTCCAGAAAAAATGAAGTGACAGAGCCAAAGAAAAAACAACACCCAGTTGTGGATGTGACTGGTGATGGAAGCAAGGTCAAATATTGTAAAGAGCAATATCCCGTAGGAACCTGGACTGTTAGGTCCATGAATCAAAGCAAATTGAAAGTGGTCAAACAGTAGATGACAAGAGTGAATGTCGACATTTTAGGAAGCTGCGAACTAAAATGGACTAGAATGGGTGAATTTAACTATGATGACCATTATATCTACTACTATGGGCAAGACCTTAGAAGACATGGAGTAGCCATCATGGTCAACAAGAGAGTCCGAAATGCAGTACTTGGATGCAATCTCAAAATTGACAGAATAATCTATTTGTTTCCAAGGCAAACAATTCTATATCAGCATAATCCAAGTTTATGCCCTGACCAGTAATGCTGAAGAAGCTGAAGTTGAATGGTTCTATGAAGACCTACAAGACCTTTTAGGACTAACACCCAAAAAAGATGTCCTTTTCATTATAGAGGACTGGAATACAAAAGTAGGAAGTCAAGAAACACCTGGAGTAAGAAGCAAATTTGGCTTTGGAATAAAAAATGAAGCAGGGTAAAGGCTAATAGAGTTTTGCCAAGAGAACACACTGGTCATAGCAAATACCTTTTTCCAATAACACAAGAGAAGACTCTACACATGGACGTCATCAGATGGCCAACACTGAAATCAGATTGATTATATCCTTTGCAGCCAAAGATGGAGAAGCTCTATACAGTCAGCAAAAACAAGACTGGGAGCTGAGTGTGGCTCAGATCATGAACTCTTTATTGTCAAATTCAGGCTTAAATTGAAGAAAGTAGGGAAAACCACTAGATCATTCAGGTATGACCTAAATCAAATGCCTTATGATTATACAGTGGAAGTGAGAAATAGTTTTAAGGGACTAGATTTGATAAAGTGCCTGATGAACTATAGATGGAGAGGAGACAGGGATCCAGACCATCCTGAAGGAAAAAAAAAAAAAATGCAAAAAAAGTAAAATGGCTGTTTGAGGAGGCTTTGCAAATAGCTGTGAGAAGAGAAGCAAAAAGCAAAGGAGAAAAGGAAAGATATACCCATTTGAATGCCGAGTTGCAAAGAATAGCAAGAAGGGACAAGAAAGCTTTCCTCAGTGATCAATGCAAAGAAATAGAGGAAAACAACAGAATGAGAAAGACTAGAGATCTCTTCAAGAAAATTAGAGATACCAAGGGAACATTTCATGCAAAGATGGGCTTGATAAAGGACAGAAATGGTGTGGACCTAAGAGAAGCAGAAGATATGAAGAAGAGGAGGCAAGAATACACAGATGAACTGTACAAAATAGATCTTCATGACCCAGATAATCACGTTGGTGTGATCACTTACCTTTAGCCAGACATCCTGAAATGTGAAGTCAAGTGGACCTTAGGAAGCATCACTATGAACAAAGCTAGTGGACGAGATGGAATTCCAGTTGATCTATTTCAAATCCTGAGAGATGATGCTGTGAGAATGCTGCACTCAATATGCCAGCAAATTTGATAAACTCAGCAGTGCCCACAGGACTGAAAAAGGTCAGTTTTCATTTGAATCCCAAAGAAAGGCAATTCCAAAGAATGCTCATACTACCACACAGTTATACCCATCTCACACACTAGTGAAATAATGCTCAAAATTCTCCAAGCCAGACTTTAACAGTATGTGAACCATGAACTTCCAGATGTTCAAGACGGTTTTAGAAAAGGCAGAGGAACCAGATCTCAAATTGCCAACATATGCTGAATCATCAAAAAGACGTGAGTTCCAGAAAAAAACATTTATTTCTGCTTTATTGACTACACCAAAGCCTTTGACTGTGTGGATGACAATAAACTGTGGAAAACTCTGAAAGAGATGGGAATACCCAGACCACCTGACCTGCTTCTTGAGAAATCTTTATGCAGGTCAGGAAGCAACATTTAGAACTGGGCATGGAACAACAGACTGGTTCCAAATCGGGAAAGGAGTATGTCAAGGCTGTATATTGTCACCCTGCTTATTTAACGTATATGCAGAGAAACTTATATGAGAAATTCTGGGCTGGAAGAAGCACAAGCTGAAATCAAGATTGCTGGGGGAAATATGAGTAACCTCAGATATACAGATGACACCACCCTTATGGCAGAAAGTGAAGAGGAAGTGTCTCCTGATGAAGGTAAAAGAGAAAAGTGAAAAAGTTGGCTTAAGGCTCAACATTCAGAAAGCTAAGATCATGGCATCTGGTCCCATCACTTCATGGCAAATAGATGGAGAACAGTGGAAACAGTGGCTGACTATTTTTTTGGGCTCCAAAATCACTGCAGATGGTGACTACAGCCATGAAATTAAAAGATGCTTACTCCTCAGAAGAAAAGTTATGATTAACCTAGACAGAAAATTAAAAAGCAGAGATATTATTTTGCCAACAAAGGACCGGCTAATCAAGGTTATGGTTTTTCCAGTTGTCATGTATGGATGTGATAGTTGGACTATAAAGAAAGCTGAGTGGGGAACAGTTGATGCTTTAGAACTCTGGTGCTGGAGAAGACTCTTGAGAGTCCCTTAGACTGCATGGAGATCCAAACAGTCCGTCCTAAAGGAGCTCAGTCCTGAGTGTTCATTGGAAGGACTGATGTTGAAGCTGAAACCACAATACTTTGGCCACCTGATGCAAAGAACTGACTCATTTGAAAAGACCATGATTATTTGAAAAGACCATGATTATGGGAAAGACATTGTGTAAACTCATGTCCATTTGTTGATGGACAGGGAGGCCTGGCACGCTGTGATTCATGGGGTCACAGAGTTGGAAACTACTGAGCAATTGAACTGAACTGAAAATATTCTAGGGTTGTCTCTCATAATAAGATGCAGTGTAGTATTATGTGAAAGCATTAAAAATGACAAAGCTTATACCAAATCCTGTCCCGAGTTATTGTGCTTTAAAGTATATAACCTGGAATCTGGGGACTGGGATTTTTTAGCACTCTCCAGTAGACTCTAACCTGAGGCAGATGTAAGAACCTTTACTTAGATGTGCCACAGGGCTCTCTGTCTTAGAACAAGACTTTCTTTGAATTTACCCTGAGAATTTAGTAATATTGTCATCAGAGCTCTATCTCTGTAGTCATCCTTGCATCATTCAGAAACTTCTGACACAAACTAAGATCTCGGTCAAAATCTCACTGCATTCACTTACAGATTCTGTCAACTTGGCCCCTGTAAAAGGGAAAAAGACCTGGGTGGTATGAGCAGAAATGAAGCTTTTTTAACAGCATGCGAGTTCATTTAGTGACCGACACATTTATTTATGTATACATTAATTAATTTATTCCAAAACTGTTTATCAAGCATCTACATATATCAGAAACCTTAATAAATATCGGGGATACATATTGAAACCCAGGTGGAGAAAGCATCATTAAACAGTTATCATGAGAGTTAGAAAAGAACAAGGACAGGTTGACAGGTGAGTCTGTATTCAGGATTATTAGTCTAAATTAGGGGATTGAGGAATATTTCCCTGAGTAAATGACAGACAAGAATTTGAAGATTGGGTTTTCCAGGTATAGATGGAAAGCACATTTTTGATGTCCTCGAACCAAGAAAAAGAGAAAATTGTCTTTATGACTGAATTGAAACCAGTATGATGCAACATGCTGCTGCTGCTAAGTCGCTTCAGTCATGTCCGACTCTGTGCGATCCCATAGACGGCAGCCCACCAGGCTCCCCCGTCCCGGGACTCTCCAGTCAAGAACACTGGAGTGGGTTGCCACTTCCCTCTCCAATGCATGAAGATGAAAAGTGAAAGTGAAGTCGCTCAGTCGTGTCCGACTCTTAGCGACCCCATGGACTGGAGCCCACCAGGCTCCTCCATCCATGGGATATTCCAGGCAAGAGTACTGGGGTGAGGTGCTATTGCCTTAAAAAAAAAAAAAAGAAAGATTAGGCAAGACAGACAGGCAGAGAGTCAAATTGCAGAGCTGAGTAGCTTCTTTGAGTATTTATTTTTTACTTTATGCTAAGTTCACTTGAAATGAATTAAATTATATATAAAAAAATGGAAGCAAGAACCTGTGACAGTTTAGAGCAGGATGGTGACAGTTGAAATGCACATTGTTGACTAGTTGAGATATATTTTGGAAAATTGGCAGAACCAGATAATTTGGTCAAATATAGAGTATAAAAGGGGCTTCCCAAGTGGTGCTCTTGGTAAAGAACCTGCCTGCCAATGCAGGAGACATAAGACATGTGGGTTCAGTCCTTGGGTAGGGAAGATCCCCTGGAGGAGGAAATGGCAACCCATTCCAGCCTTCTTGCCTGGAGAATAACATGGACAGAGGAACCTTGTGGGCTATAATCTATGGGGTCCCATATAGTCAGGCAGGACTGAAGCAACGCAGCTCCCATGCACAGAGTATAAAAGAGTATGAGATACATGCACCTCAAAGTTTATAGTAGCACTGTTTACAACTGCCAACACATTGGAAGCCACATAATAATCCATCAGCAGATGAACGAGTAAAGAAAATGTGATGTATATATATACAGTGGAATATTATCCAGCCATTAAAAATTATGGAGTACTGCCATTTGCAACAATATAAATGGACCATGAGGAAAAAAAAAAGTGAATTAGAAAAAAGTGCTGATTTTCTTTTCATCTTTATTATAATTGATTTTTTCCTGTGCTACATCTTGGGTCTTATTTCTTGTGTTTATTTGTAATATAGGTTAAAAAATACTAGAAATGACTCAAGTGCTTTTGTAAAGGATGATAAAGTTTCAATAAACGAGAAAACAGCAATCCACTGATGCAATACTACAAAGCTACGATAATAGAGTGGAGAATCTTTCTCTGTCCCACACAGAAACAAGAAAGATCCCTATAACATATCCTTAAGGACAAAAAGCAAGTTACAGAACAGGTTAGATAATGCACTCCTTTTTGTATAAAAGACAGAGGAGAAATAAGAAAATATATTCATATTTGCTTGCATTTGCATAAAGGCATACTTTTGTCACATCTTTAATGTACCTTGACCACCTCCTTCATTTGGTACAGGGGGTTGGGGGACCATGTCTCCTCCACTGTTAGAACCAAGTGCTGAGACCTCAGGCTTCTCACCTGGGCCTGTGATAACGTCAGCATCCTCAGGACAGTATTGAATTAGGTCAGAGGAGTAGCAAGGCTGTTGCTTGAATGTCTCCTTAGGAAAAGAGGAACTGATAAAACATGCAGATCCATAGAATCCAAATGTTGTACCTAAGACTAGATTAACTCAGCTTCTAAAATTGTTTGAACAGCAGAGATGTGACGTGATGGCTAAATTAAAAGGGAGTGGTGGGAGGAGATCAGGGCTGTCCTTGTCTTTTCTCTTTACAATTTGACTTTGTTCTTGGTTTTTCATAATGGACTTTTGTGAAGTGGGGTGATATAAACCTGTCTCTATAATTTCAGTTATCTTAACGGCACTTTCAGGGATTTCCAGTTGGCTCACTGGTAAAGAACCCGCCTACCAATGCAGGAGACATGGGTTCAATCTCTGGGTTGGGAAGATTCCCTGGAGAAGGAAATGGCAACCCACTCTAGTATTCTTGCCTGAGAAATCTCATGGACAAAGGAGCCTGGCAGGCTACAGTCCATGGGATCACAAAGAGTCAGACATGACTGAGCAACTAACACTTTCCACAAACAAGAAAGAAGAGAGAGAAGAGAGGGGCATGTTGAAGATTTATTTGGTTTGTGGGGTTAGAGGGTTGGCACTAAAATTAGTAAAATTAAGCCGGTTGTCTTAAATAGAGAGAAAGGTGTGAGCTGTGAGCTCTGACTGTCATATGTGGCTGATGAGGCACCACTACTGACTTTTGGAAAAGCTTTGAGAAAGACCATGAGTTCTATCTGGTTAGTCTCTTTATACATGCATCTAAGAAACTCAAATGGAAATGTTTAGTGGGGCATTTGATATGCTACCCTGGAGGTCAAAAGAGTCAGTCAGTCAGTTCAGTTGCTCAGTCATCTCCAACTCTTTGTGACCCCATGAATCACAGCACACCAGGCCTCCCTGTCCATCACCAACTCCCAGAGGTCACTCAGACTCATGTCCGTCGAGTCGGTGATGCCATCCAGCCATCTCATCCTCTGTCGTCCCCTTCTCCTCCTGCCCCCAATCCCTCCCAGCATTAGAGTCTTTTCCAATGAGTCAACTCTTCGCATGAGGTGGCCAAAATACTGGAGTTTTAGCTTTAGCATCATTCCTTCCAAAGAAATCAGAGGGCTGATCTCCTTCAGAATGGACTGGTTGGATCTCTTTGCAGTCCAAAGGACTCTCAAGAGTCTTCTCCAACACCACAGTTCAAAAGCATCAATTCTTCAGTGCTCAGCCTTCTTCACAGTCCAACTCTCACATCCATACATGACCACAGGAAAAACCATAGCCTTGACTAGATGAACCTTTGTTGGCAAAATAATGTCTCTGCTTTTGAATATGCTATCTAGGTTGGTCATAACCTTCCTTCCAAGGAGCAAGCGTCTTTTAATTTCATGGCTGCAGTCACCATCTGTAGCAATTTTGGAGCCCAGAAAATTAAAGGCTGACACTGTTTCCATTGTTTCCCCATCTATTTCCCATGAAGTGATGGGACGGGATGCCATGATCTTCATTTTCTGAATGTTGAGCTTTAAGCCAACTCTATAGTCAAGTATGAGAAATTTGTATGCAGGTCAGGAAGCAACAGTTAGAACTGAACATGGAACAGCAGACTGGTTCCAAATAGGAAAAGGAGTACGTCAAGGCTATATATTGTCACCCTGTTTATTTAACTTATATGCAGAGTACATCATGAGAAAAGCTGAACTGGAAGAAACACAAGTTGGAATCAAGATTGCTGGGAGAAATATCAATAACCTCAGATATGCAGATGACACCACCCTTATGGCAGAAAGTGAAGAGGAACTAAAAAGCTTCTTGATGAAAGTGAAAGTGGAGAGTGAAAAAGTTGGCTTAAAGCTCAACATTCAGAAAATGAAGATCATGGTATCCGGTCCCATCACTTCACAGGAAATAGATGGGGAAACAGTGGAAACTGTGTCAGACTTTATTTTTCTGGGCTCCAAAATCACTGCAGATGGTGACTGCAGCCATGAAATTAAAAGACGCTTACTCCTTGGAAGGAAAATTATGACCAACCTAGATAGCATACTCAAAAGCAGAGATATTACTTTGCCAACAAATTTCCGTCTAGTCAAGGCTATGGTTTTTCCTGTGGTCATGTATGGATGTGAGAGTTGGACTGTGAAGAAGGCTGAGCAGCGAAGAATTGGTGCTTTTGAACTGTGGTGTTGGAGAAGACTCTTGAGAATCCCTTGGACTGCAAGGAGATCCAACCAGTCCATTCTGAAGGAGATCAGCCCTGGGATTTCTTTGGAAGGAATGATGCTAAAGCTGAAACTCCAGTATTTTGGCCACCTCATGCGAAGAGTTGACTCATTGGAGAAGACTCTGATGCTGGGAGGGATTGAGGGCAGGAGGAGAAGGGGACGACGAGGATGAGATGGCTGGATGGCATCACTGACTCGATGGATGTGAATCTGAGTGACCTCCGGGAGTTGGTGATGGACAGGGAGGCCTGGCGTGCTGGGATTCATGGGGTCGCAAAGAGTCAGACACGACTGAGAGACTGATCTGAACTGAGGTCAACTTCATCTGAAAAGTAAAACATGATAATAAATTCAGAAACTATATTCGAACTAAATGAGGTTTAAATATTATCTGGGTTTTATTCTTGTTTCAGTAAACATCTCTGAAATACTCAATCCCATTTTCAATAATCAGTTACATTTCTAGGAACTTCTCTCTTTTGTTTCGCATAATCTATAATCCATTCCATTTTACTTTGAAATTTATCACTATTTGAATTTAGAAGCAGTTTTTTTTTTTTTTCTTTCAGAGTGATTTTAATTATTTTTTTCTGAGAATTTCCTGTGTGCTTAATCTCTAAATCATGTCCCACTTTGCAAGCCCATGAACTGTAGCCCACCAGGCTTCTCTGTGCATGGGATTCCCCAGGCAAGAATACTGGGGTGGGTTGCCATTCCCTTCTTCTGAGGATCTTCCTGACCCAGGGATCAAACCCAGGTCTCCTGTCTCTCAAGGAGATTCTTTACCCTATGATCTCAGGGAAATTCCTAATTTTGACTAAATTCCGTTTGCTTCCTAATGCTGTTATCAATGTGAGTTTTAACGCCACCTTGTGACTCAACATGAGAAAGGTTCATCACATGAAAAGGAGCCAAGCAATTCAGAGAAAAGGGAGTTTGAACAATAGAAGGAAATACTTACCCAAATAAAAGGCCCATGTTTTTATCACCAACTTAATTTTGTATTCCTATTTTTTTAAAAAATCAAAATACCATTATTTTTGAAAAATGTCACTCCTTCGTACAGTACACTTTATTCATTAAAGTATGTCTAAGAAGGTTCTTATATCAGTTGTGGGTGCTCAGTCACTTAGTTGTGTCCAACTCTTTGCGACCCCATGGACTCTAGACCACCAAGCTCCTCTGTCCATGGGATTTCCCAGGCAAGCATACCGGACTGGGTTGCCATTTCCTTCTCCGGGGATCTTCCTAACCGAGGCATTGAAACCATGTCTCCTGGCTTGACATGTGAATTCTTTACCACTGAGCTACCTGGAAAGCCCACTGCATCAGTTTCCAGCAGTAAGAAATAATCCCATCGTCGCTCTTCTTTTGCCTAGGGTTAAAAGTTAATGGACTACAAAAATGTTATCACATACATTAAAATTGTTATGGAAAATTACTTTGTATTTAGGCAATTTGTCTGTCCTATGATAAATTTAATCTTACAAAATCAATCCCATGAGAAACTGCATTCAATTTTAATTGTACTTAGATTTGTGGCAGAGACAGACTCACTGTCCATCTATTTCTTTGACACAGAAGCAGACAGCACTTTCCTGTGTGCCCCTCAGTTAGACCTGGCCATGGTCCTAGTTGCACTGCTCCTGGAGACATGGGGTCCCAGACCCAGGGCTGGATAGTGAAATCCACCCATACACAGGCTCCTGGTCCTTACCCCCTCTGCTGGATGGTTACAGATGAGCAGGACACACCTAAGAACCACATGTTGGAAACAACAATTCTGCAAGACCAACCTAGACAACACAGTAATACTCACAGCCATTACTTTACCAACAAAGGTTGCTGCTGCTGCTAAGTCACTTCAGTCGTGTCCGACTCTGAGCGACCCCATAGACGGAAGCTCACCAGGCTCCCCTGCCCCTGGGATTCTCCAGGCAAGAACACTGGAGTGGGTTGCCATTTCCTTCTCCAATGCAGGAAAGTGAAGTCGCTCAGTCGTGTCCGACTCTTAGCGACCTCATGGACTGGAGCCTACCAGGCTCCTCCGTCCATGGGATTTTCCAGGCAAAAGTACTGGGGTGGGGTGCCATTGCCTTCCCCGACCAACAAAGGTACATCTAGCCAAAGCAGTGGTTTTTCCAGTAGTTGTGCATGGATGTGAGAGTTGGACTATAAAGAAAGCTGAACACTGAAGAACTGATGCTCTTGAATTATGGTGTTGGAGAAGACTCTTGAGAGTCTCTCTGACTGCAAGGAGATCTAACCAGTCAATCCTAAAGGAAGTCAATCCTGAATGTTCATTGGAAGAACTGATGCTGAAACTGCAATATTCTGGCCACCTAATGCAAAAAAACTGACTCATTGGAAAAGACCCTGATGCTAGGAAAGATTGAAGGCAGAAGAGAAGGGGACAACAGAGGATGGGATGGTTGGATGGCATCACGGACTCAATGGACATGAGTTTGCACAAGCTCTGGGATTTGGTGATGGACAGGGAGGCCTGGCGTGCTGCAATCCACGGGGTTGCAGAGTCAGACACAACTGAGTGACTGAACTGAACTGAATTGATCAATCATCTATTTATAAACCCATCTCAATATGGGTTCAACTATCTATGAACCATCTGTGCATACATCATAACCATGTTATCCAAATGAGATGGATTTATAAACAGATGATTGTACAGTTCAGTTCAGTCACTTGGTGTGCCCAACTCTTTATGACCCCATGGCTGCAGCACGCCAGGCTTCCCTGTCCATCACCAACTCCCAGAGCTTTCTCAAACTCACATTCATCAGGTCAGTGATGCCATCCAAATATCTCATCTTTTGCCATCCCCTTCCCCTCCTGCCTTCAATCTTTCCCAGCATCAAGGTCTTTTCTAATGAGTCAGTTCTTTACGTCAGGAGGCCAAAGTATTATGCTTCAGCTTCAGCATCAGCCTTTCCAGTGAACATTCAGGACTGATTTCCTTTAGGATTGACTGGTTTGATCTCCTTGCAGTCCAAGGGACTCTCAAGAGCCTTCTCTAACACCACAGTTCTAAAGCATCAATTCTTTGGTACTCAGCTTTCTTTATGGGCCAACTCTCACATCCATACATAACTACTTGAAAAATCATAGCTTTCACTAGACAGATTGTTGGCCAAGTAATGTCTCTGCTTTTTAATATGCTACCTAGGTTGGTTACAGCTTTTCTCCCAAGGAGCAAGTGTCTTTAGATTTCATGGCTGCAGTCACCATCTGCAGAGCTTTTAGAGCCCAAGAAAATAAAATCTGTCACTGTTTCCATTGTTTCTCCATCAATTTGCCATGAAGTGATGGGACCAGATGCCATAATCTTTGTTTTTTGAATGTTGAGTTTTAAGCCATCTTTTTCACTCTCCTGTTTCACTTTCATCAAGAGGTTCTTTAGTTCCTCTTCACTTCCTGCCGAAAGAGTGGTGTCATCTGCATATCTATTTTGATGATCCCATTACATTTTTTTCCTTCTTTGTGGTCTCTGTAAACTTTCTACTTATTCACCTCTACAGAAGTCAGGCCCAGAAGCAAGAGCATATACATGATAATGGAAACACAGAACAAACTTCAGAATGACTACTGCATATCAACAACATATTGTAATTCTCAATTATCCCCATTTTATTGATTTCAGAATCTTTTTGATAGTGCATGCTATCAGGAAAAATAATATACACTGACATGTAAATGCTTTTGATTATAAACTATGTAGATATATTAGCACGTTAATATTGCACTTAATTTTAATTACTTCAAAATGTAAGTTCAAATGAGATAAAATTTTTACTAATATTTTTGTTGTATACTCACTAGTGGACATTTTTGGGCACTTTATTTGTTATGCAAACCCTCATTTTAAATCTAGTTCCCAACTTACTTCTATCAATTTTGCTTTTAGGTAAAAGAGATGGAGAGATAGATTAAGAGGAGTGTCCACACTGAAAATCAATCTCTCAAAGTATTAGGCAACTTTTATTTTGTCAGACAAACTTTTAGCCCTGTAATTCTGCAGAATAAACAATACACTGCCTGATAATAGTTATTAGTAGTAGTAAGGCAATAAGGATGTATAAATATATTATGATGTTTATATTATTCAATTTTGTCATGTTGAGTTTTAGACTTTTATATACTGCTTATTCATTAATTCTATTATGTTTTAATGACATCAGATGCACTCAGTCAGGACCAGTTTCAGCCTCCTGCTATGGCTACCATAAAAAATGCATTAAGAAATCAACTGGTGTGTCTGTATGCACCGTCTTCAAGATTCATTACAGCATCTGGCTGTTAAAATATGGAGAAACCATTTAATTATATGATATGCTAGTAGCCTGGTGTTAGCCCACACTCAGATAGCACTATAAAGATTTACCAGCTCATCTAACGAAAGCCAGGAGGCATCATCTACGAATCCCCAAAGGACTTACATACAAGAAGACCTCAGTTATCTGGATACTGAGATTCTGGCAGTATGCTGCATTGGAGTGCATAGGATTGACATGTAATAGTGATGAAAATGCCAGAAAGAGACAAATGAGAATCAAGGAAAAACAGCAGACCCTAGGAGATCAGAGGAAAGGAGTCTGAAAGAATGGAAAAACGGTTCAGAGCTAGCGCAGTTAGCAGCAAGAACCATGAAGTAGAACAGAGAGAGGTCCAGTGATGACGAGGAAGATAAATGTCTCCATGTTACTGTGACACCAGCAGCTCTCTAACCATCCATCCCTCCCAAAGCCTTTACTGCACAACCCCCGACAGCACCTTAGTGGTAGGAAGATCATGCATTCTGCTTTCCCCGGGGCATTTGAGAGAGCAACCTAAGCTATTCAATAATGATGAATAAAATGTTGAATAGTTTTAACACTTCCTATCTGCAATATGGAACTTCCCAGATGGTTCAGGAGCAAAGAACCCACCTGCAAATGCAGGAGATGCAAGAGACCCGGGTTTGATCCCTGGGTCAGGAGGATCCCCTGGAGGATGAAATGGCAACCCATTCCAGTATTCTCGCCTGGGAAATCTCATGGACAGAGAAGCTTGGAGGGCTACAGCCCATGGGGTGCAAAGAGTCGGACATGACTGAGCAGCTGAGCACACACGCACATCTACAATACAGGATTCTAATGAATGAGTGCATGCAGGTGGAATGGAATAATTCCCCTCCGTAATCCTAAGAAATAGGAACTGCTATGATCACCACTCTAAAGAGGAGGGAAAGGATCCACAAAAAGGTTAAAGGCCTGATCGGTAGACACTCGGATTACAAAAGAGCCGAGGACATTTGAACGTGAGAGCTAAACTACAGAAAACACTGGTTCAAGAAATAGTGGATCAACTCTAGTCGTGTGCTAAGCCCTAATCTGCATATTTTGGATACACGAGTGTGCAACCCAGAAGGTTCCTGCCATCATAGAATTCTCTACATGGTCTCAACAGCTGGAGAAGTCACTGCTGTATTCTAGAATGACAGCGATAATCTCATTAAATATTAGCACCTAGCAGAAATTTGCAATAAATGATTATTGCCCCTAATTCAACAGGATATTAGTACAGTGTTTTGCAGAGAGAATATTACACTAATGTAATGAAGATTTTTAAAAATTACAAAAGCCCTAATATCTCACAAAAATTTCTTTTTATTTAAAGAAGTAATGTTTCAGATCATCTCCTTGAAGTAGGTAACATTCTCCCCTAGATCCCACAGCGTCAACATCACCTGTCTGACAGTAAGCAAAACACCAACTGACTTTCAAAATGATGACCCTGGGGATTGTAGTTTTAGTTGATTCCAGTTGTATTTTATTAAGAAGAGAAACTTAAAGTTCATTTTATTAAATAACATTCAGATGCAGTAAAATGTTATAACATTTATACTTCAGTTAACAGGAAAACCTAATTATCTGGGAAAGGTCATTCTCTAGTGATATTAAGAGAAACCAGAAATAAGGCCCATTTCCTGAGAGAGGTAGGCATTTTTCTTGACTTTGAATATTCACATTGAAGGAATAAGAAAATTAATCTTTGGAATTAAAATCTCCTCTGACACATTGGTCTCAAATAACTGTTTTTAATGGATCTGCACATTAGAACTGCACTGTGAGTCTCCATTTGTTGCTTTCTCTTTAAGTTTTCTGCCCTAACCATTATTCAACGAGGAGAGCTGTCTCTCTGATTTGACATATGCTGCTGCTGCTGCTGCTGCTAAGTCACTTCAGTCATGTCCGACTCTGTATGACCCCATTGACGGCAGCCCACCAGGTTCCCCCGTCCCTGGGATTCTCCAGGCAAGAACACTGGAGTGGGTTGCCATTTCTTTCTCCAATGCATGATTCTCTAAGTGAGCTTAATTTCCTTGTATTTTATGGTATTGTGTTAAATGAAGTTGTAGTCTTCCATATATAGCCTCATTTATTATTGAAAATACTTGGAGAAATAATCATTAAGTAACAGGTATTTCGCTTTTATTCCTTCTTTTTAAAAACATTTCACAAATATAACTTGGCAATAACACAGACATGCAGCAAATTTTGTGGCTCAAAAGTTATTTTAAAATAGTCAAGGAAAGTAAACAACAGATGAAATGAGCTTTGGAACATTTATCCAGTTGACAGTATCATGGTGCCAAAGAGCTTGTAGTCAACTGGTCCAAGAAGTGAAATATCTTTGTTTCAAAGTATATTAATACATTAGTACCAAGAAGAGCAGGCTTCCCGGGTGGCTCAGTGGATAAAAAATCCACCAGCAACCCAGGAGACATGGGTTCGATCCTCAGGTCAGGATGATATCCAAGAGGAAGGCATGGCAACCCACTCTAGTATTCTCTGGAAGAGCATGACAACCCACTCCAGAATTCTTGCCTGGAGGATCCTATGGGCAGAGGAGCCCAGAGGGCTACAGTCCATGGGGTTACTGAGTCAGACATGACTGAAGTGACCACACACGCACACTCTCCAAGAAGAGCACTGATGGTTTTACATTGTTGCCTAGTTGCTAAGTTGTGTTTGACTCTTTTATGACCTCATGGACTGCAGCATGCCAGGCTCCTCTGTCCGTGGGATTCTCCAGGCAAGAGTATTGGAGTGGGCTGCCATTTCCTTCTCCAAGGGATCTTCCAAACTCAGGGATCGGACCCAAGTCTCCTGCATTGGCAGGCAGATTCTTTACCACTGACCCCCCAGGGAAGCCCAGTTTTACAGTAAATAACAACAAAGAGGCAGCGCATGTTGACTTAGGAGCACATTTTACTGTAGCTAAGAAATACGTAAGTAGCTTCATTCCTGTCTTCGTGCTTTCAAGCACAGATACAGAAAACACAGACATGATTAAGAAACAACCTCTCAGAGCAATAAAGAAATGACAATAAGGCAAAACAAAACAAAAAAACACAATCTCTTTGCATTAAGGAGAAATATTTGCATAACTTTTGTTGTTCAGTCTTAAGCTAAATCATGTCCGACTGTTTGCAACTCCATGGACTGCTGCATGCCAGGCTTCCCTGTCCTTTACTATAGCTTTTAATAGCTTCTGAAGAATCAAACACTTATGTAATTCAACTGAGTGATAAAAATTGGAATAAAATCCAGGTGTTCTAGTCCTGACACAATGTTTTAGTTCTTCCCTTTCTGGCACATACTGAATCCAATGAGCCACCTATGTACGTGAACTCTATTGGAAGAGTGTGAACGCCAAACACTTAACATTTATGGACTTAGATGGTACCTGTGAAAGTTTACAGTCAACTTAAAAATGAAATAACATAGCTAACACAGAACATACATTCACAACAAAACCCCGGCTCTCAACCAATCTGTGCTGTCTTGGTTCAGCTATAAATTCTTTCAGTTAATTCCAACAGTTTTGCTAGCCTTCTTCTTTTTGGTTTTCCCTTCCATCACAGTAGGAGTTTTGTACCTGATCCTCTTTCCTAGAATAACTCACTGTGTTCTCTTGATTCTATTCTGTCTGAAGTACCACTGGATATTGAGTATTAATTATCCATATTTTTATAATGCTTATATTTTAATGAGTGATTGTGTGAGTTTGCTAGGATTGCTGTAGCAAAGCACCACAACATGTGATCATACTAGAATGGGGTGCATTTTCCATGTGTGTGCCACAGATGCCTGGTAGTGTCTGAGTCTTTGAAACCCCATGGACTATTTCCCTCCAGGCTCCTCTGTCCATGGGATTTTCCAGGCAAGAATACTGGAGTAGGTTGTCATTCCCTTCTCCAAGGGATCTTCTGGACCCAGGGATCAAACCCACTTCTCTTGAGTCTCCTGCATTGGCAGGCAGATTCTTTACCATGGTGAGGGTGGCCCCTAGTCCAATATTAATGGTGTGCTTATAATAAAAGAGGAAATTGGGACATAGACACACCTACCTTTACAACAATCCTATTCCTAGATAAAGTCACAATCGAGGCACTGGGGGTTAAGTATTCAGTATATGAATTTTGGAAGAATATGATTCAATCTGAATAGTAATGTATACTTAAGAAAAAATTCAAACCATTAACGATAGAATTTAGTGATAAGGAAGTCTTTCTCCCCCTGAATCTTGAACCAGACCAAGTTTTCTTTTTCCAAGATTACTGGTAAAAGTTTATTATCTTTCCAGAGATAAACTAAATAAAAATAAGTATGATTATATGAATATATTTTTCACACATGTGCTGGATTGACATAAAGTTATTGTTCTCTAATCTCCTAATTTTCAAATAATTAAGATTATTTTTTTAAGAAAGAGAGTAACAAATGCATCTTTGTGGAAAGAGAAAACATTAAAAATCACTCCCATTCTCACAACAAACACTATAATGTCTTCTGCCCTATATCGCCACATGTGTTCTGTACACCATGCTGGCCGTGGAGTAATAATTAATCATTGCATATGTAACTAAATGTTTTATCATTCTTTTCTTAACCTGTTCTGACTACCAGCAGCCTGGACAGAGTTACATGTGGAAGGCGCAATAACTGACTCTGGGGGTGAGACGCTCCAGGGCTTTCCAGGTGGCTCAAGGACACAGAACCCACCTGCCAGTGCAGGAGACACAGGAGACACGGGCTTGATCCCTGGGCTGGGAAGATCCCGTGGAGAAGGAAATGGCAACCCACCCCAGCATTCTCCCCTGGAGAGGCCCATGGGCAGAGGAGCCTGGTGGGCAGCAGTTCAAGGGGTTGCAAAGAGTCAGACACAACTGAACGGCTGAGCACACAGGCACATGAGACTCTGCCGTTCTCTCTTTTGCACTAAGTGTAAACGATGTTTGAGATGAACGAGGATGAGGGCAAGGCTGAATGAGGACTGACAATCCACCAGACCTGAAGTGTGAATAAAAGCTAAACAGCTTACTTCACTCTGTATAATAGGCTCCAGTTTCATCCACCTCATTAGAACTGATTCAAATGTATTCTTTTTAATGGCTGAGTAATACTCCATTGTGTATATGTACCACAGCTTTCTTATCCATTCATCTGTGGATGGACATCTAGGTTGCTTCCAAGTCCTGGCTATTGTGAACAGTGCTGCTATGAACAGTGGAAGATCCATCTCGATGTATGGCAAAAGCAATACAATATTGTAAAGTTAAGCAAAATAAAATTTAATTGAAAAAAAAAAAAAAAGCTAAACAGCTATTGTTTAAGCTCTGGCAATGCTGGGGCTATTTTGCACAGAGCAAAACTCACAGTCCATCCCATTTCAGCTAATAAACATACTGTAGCTATTACATTATTTCAAAAAATCCAGTGATGTGAATGGCACTTTTTTCAGTCTGTTCCCTCCATCTTTCTTTTGATTACTGTTCAATGATGTGTGTTTTATTCTCCACTTATGTTTTTTTCTCTTTTATTTTACAAGATTTTCTTGTAGGCAGCATAGGTTGAATCTTGTTTTTCTATCCAAATGAACAGTCCATTGTTTTTAACTGGAATAACTGTATTTACATTCACATTTTGTGTGGTTACTGATACGTTCATCACAGTCTACCAAATTCCTATTTTTTTTTTCTATTTTCCTGATGTGTTCTTTTCTGATTCTTTTCTCAACTTGTTTTGTATTAACTGATCATATTTAAAACAACCAATATTCATTTAGAGACTATATACATTCTGTGATTCCAGTTTATCTCCTTTTCTGGCTTCCTAGTTCCAAATGTATTTTATTTCTCTTCTGCCTGCTTTAGGATTTGTTGTATCCTGTAGTATAGTATGGGATTCCCAGGTGCCTCAGTGATAAAGAGTCTGCCTGCTAATGCAGGAGATATAAGCAGGAGACAATGGTTTGATCCCTGAGCTGGGAACATCCTCGGGAGAAAGAAATGGTAGCTCACTCCAGTGTTCTTGCCTGGGAAATCCCATGAACAGGTATAGTATGTTTCAAGTACTATTATGCCACCTCACATATAAGAACCCTAAAATATTCTATTTCTCTTTCTTCCATTTCAACATTTGGGGCATTATTTTCATTTTGTACATGTAATTACTGTTAATTATGTTATATATGCCATAACACATTATTAGTTTTTATAACTATTTTTAACAATTAAAAATATTTTTGTACCGAATATTTTTTAAGAAAAATATTGTGATGGTGGATAATAAAATTCATTAATCTGAGACAAGCAGATAACCATCAGTGTCAAGGGAATCAGCTAAAAATGATGTGATTGTAGGTAAAAATGTCAAAAGTATTTTCAAAAATACTTTAATCTGTCAGCTCTCTTGTTTTTCTTTGAAGGCACAAATTCTCACATTTTAGGCCACTTGGGGTGGTTTCACAGCTCGCTTACACTTTATTTTTATTTCATTTTCTTCTCACTGTGTTTCATTTAATACAGTTTCTATTCTGCTGCTGCTGCTGCTGCTAAGTTGCTTCAGTCGTCTCCGACTCTGTGCAACCCCATAGATGGCAGCCCACCAGGCTCCCTTGTCCCTGGGATTCTCCAGGCAAGAACACTGGAGTGGGTTGCCATTTCCTTCTCCAACGCAGAAAAGTGTAAAGTGAAAGTGAAGTTGCTCAGTCGTGTCCAACTCTTAGCGACCCCATGGACTGCAGCCCACCAGCCTCCTCCATCCATAAGATTTTCCAGGCAAGAGTACTGGAGTGGGGTGCCATTGCCTTCTCTGAGTTTCTATTCTGAGGCATTCACATTTTTACATTTCTACCTTTGTGTATATATTATTTGCCAATAATCCCATCTGACATGTATTTTTAATCTTAGACAGTATGATTTTCATTCCTAGGAGTTTTATTTGGCTACTGAAGTGAAGTGAAAGCCACTCAGTCGTGTCTGACTCTTTTGCAACTGTATAGTCCATGGAATTCTCTAGGCCAGAATAATAGAGTAGGTTGCCTTTCCTTTCTCCAGGGGATCTTCCCAAAACAGGGATCAAACCCAGGTCTCCAGCATTGCAGGCAGATTCTTTACCAGCTGAGCAGGAGAAAATAATTTTTTTTTTCCATTTCCATAGTCACCACTGACAAGAATCCCTTGCTGACCAGACTCTAACCAGGCCCCAGGCAGCCTTCTCCTAGTGGGCCTCCACTTTGGTAGAAGGCCTGATATACAGCCTCTCCACAAAAGTGATCTGTCCATCCCTTCAAACCACCACATCCATACACACCCTGATAGACAAGACTTGAGCAAACACTGATGCAGCTTCTTACAGCTCAGGGTTGCATTCCTAGGGTACACTTCCCCTTGTAGAATGCCTTCATGGAAAAGCTAATGGGCTGTTCCCACCAACTCCTGAAGAAGGGGCCCACTTCTCAGCCTCTGTGGGCAGAGAGGGGCCTGACTTGGATCAGCTCTGAATTGCAACCCAGATGGACTTCATGCCTAGAGGTGTGTGTGTGTGTTCAGACCTTCAGTTGTGTCTGACTCTTTGCAGTCCTATGGACTGTAGCCTCCAGGCTCCTCTGTCCATGGGATTTCCCAGGCAAGAATACTGGAGTGGGTTGTCATTTCCTGTTCCAGGGCAATCTTCTCGACCCACAGATCAAACCCATGTGTTCTGTATTGGCAGGTGGATCCTTCACCACTGAGCCCTCACCATGACGATTTTCAAACTACAGCAGTCCCCACTCCTGGCTGCCTCACTCTCTGTTTAAAACATCCAGTCTCCTGTACAAATTCATGCTGTGTTCTGTCCATGCTGGACCCTCTTACCTTTTGAAACAGAAACTCTAACTAAAAATATGTCCTCACCTCTTTATAGTCCAGCTTTGTTATTGCTGATGCTGTTTTTAGTCTTTTCTCCAGCTTCAGGAACACTTGGAATACAGTTAAAATAACTGTGTAGTTGTCTTCTGCTAATTCTTGTTTATTACTTACTGCATAAGCAAGGACAGTCTTTAAGAAAAGTCTGCCTTTGTCCCACCTATTAGCAATGACTTTCTCTTTAATCTGTACCTTTTGAATGATCCCTGTTTCTCTTCACCTGATGGAAATGCAAACTACTGCCAGCTATCCTTGGGCAGAGCTTTGTCTCCAGGTTTCTTCCAGGTGAGGCGCATCCCAGTCTCCTGCGATTTTCCTGCATAAGTGTGTGGATTCCTTACTCACTTGGAGACACCTGGAGGGCCATAAACAGAACTCTAGACAGTTCCTGCCCACAGCTTCTCCTGTCGGGCAGCCCGCCTCCTACCCCCTGGAGCCCTGGGAACTGGATCTGTTCCTAACTTTGAGACTACCAGGCTCCCCTGCCGTTCCCTCCCTGGCACACGCACTCCAGAAGGTAAGGGAGGCAGTTACCAGGTTCCTCTCCTATGTTTCTTCTATTTCAGGCCTCAGTGTCTTGTACTATGTATTTTCTAAGTCTGGTAAACTGTTGTTTGATCAATTTTGCCTGGTTCTTTTTTATAGGCTGGAGCAGTGGCCCCTGCCATTTTTGGCACCAGGGACCAGTTTTGTGGAAGACAATTTTTTCTTGGATCAGGACAGGAGTGGGAGTGGGGTTGGTTTGGGGATGTTTCAAGTGCATTACATTTATTGTGCACTTTATTTCTTTCATTATTACATTAGCTCCACCTCAGCTCATCAGCCATTAGATCCTGGAGGTTGGGAGCGCCTGCATTAAAATATATAGCATGTAAAAAGTAACTTTGATTCTATCCATCTCTAATTGCCCACATTTTCCCAACCCAGTAGATTTTGAGAAAAAGAATATAGCTGTTAAATTTTGAATCTTGACTTTATTTCACAGCTCATATTCTATTAATCAACAAGCTTTAAAAATAAATTTCAAATCTTTCCTCTTCTCAAATTCCCAACTCTGCCACTATTTTCAAAGACATCATGACTTTCACCAAAATTTTCACAATTCCTGCCTAAAAATCTGATAGGGCCCACATGGGGGCTCATTCTTAAGATGGCTCATTATGTTGACCTCGCAAACAAAGTATAAACTCACACTGACCCTTGAGATTGACCAAATTGCCCAAACGACATTCTGTTTTCTCATGGGCACCTATCTTCTCAAAGCTACGAGACCACCAGATTCCAGACCTCCGGCTATGAGACCACAGGCCACAACTACAGGCTAAAAATTAGCCATCTGTTTAGAGAAATTTTCTTTGGTGGGGTTTAAGAAAGACCCTGTCAGAAAAGGAGGACACTGATTCTGCTTAAGGGCCGGTCACCCTCTCGTTTCCCTCTAATAAATTTCCCTTTAGCCTGAGTGCCTGGCTTGCTGTTTTACTCCGCATTCGCCTTACATTCTGGTGCTGAAACCCAGGAGGGAAGGTCCTCCAGGTGGTGGTCCTCCTGTGGTCCCCTCCCTTGGACCTTGCCAAAAACTGAGATGAGCTCTGGGAGAGGACTCTCCACTTGCCATTCTGGACTGACATCCTCACACTGGCCCACATTTCATATGGTTAAGGCTGAGTGAAATCTCATTCTCTCTCTCTCACCTCGTTTCCAAGTCCAAGCGCTAGGCGGGAGGATCTCCATGGCTCTGGGACCCTCGGCCTTGTGACCCGTCTGACTTTGAAATGGGGGATGCCCATTACTCTCTGACGGAGAAGGCAATGGCACCCCACTCCAGCACTCTTGTCTGGAAAATCCCATGGACAGAGGAGCCTGGTAGACTGCAGTCCATGGGGTCGTGAAGAGTCAGACACGACTGAGCGACTTCACTTTCACTTTTCACTTTCATGCTTTGGAGAAGGAAATGGCAACCCACTCCAGTGTTCTTGCCTGGAGAATCCTAGGGAGAGCGGAGCCTGGTGGGCTGCCATCTATGGGGTTGCACAGAGTCGGACATGACTGAAGTGACTTAGCATTACTCTCTGAGAAAGTCCTGAGCATAGGGACGCCTTTTGTCTCAGACCTTTCTTCTCACTCTCTCTTGCCCTTGTCTAACCTCCCTATTCAGCCACAATGAGAAATTCTCAATCCCAGCCTTCAAAATCTACTCCTCTAGGATGCCTTCTTAATATCTTCTGCTTCTGTTAGGTCCATACCATCTCTGTCCTTTATCGAGCCCATTTTTGCATGAAATGTTCCCTTGGTATCTCTAATTTTCTTGAAGAGATCTCTAGTCTTTCCCATTCTGTTGTTTTCCTCTATTTCTTTGCATTGATCGCTGAAGAAGGCTTTCTTATCTCTTCTTGTGAACTCTGCATTTAGATGCGTATATTTTTCCTGTTCTCCTTTGCTTTTTGCTTCTCTTCTTTTCACAGCTATTTGTAAGGCCTCCCCAGACAGCCATTTTGCTTTTTTTGCATTTCTTTTCCATGGGGATGGTCTTGATCCCTGTCTCCTGTACAATGTCATGAATCTCATTCCATAGTTCATCAGGCACTCTGTCTATCAGATCTAGGCCCTTACATCTGTTTCTCACCTCCACTGTATAATGATAAGGGATTTGATTTACGTCATACTTGAACGGTCTAGTGGTTTTCCTTACTTTCTTCAATTTAATTCTGAATTTGGCAATAAGGAGTTCATGATCTGAGCCACAGTCAGCTCCCAGTCTTGTTTTTGTTGAGTCTATAGAGCTTCTCCATCTTTGGCTGCAAAGGATATAATCAATCTGATTTTGGAGTTGACCATCTGGTGATGTCCATGTATAGAGTGTTCTCTTGTGTTGTTGGAAGAGGGTGTTTGCTATGACCAGTGCATTTTCTTGGCAAAACTCTATTAGTCTTTGCCCTGCTTCATTCCGTATTCCAAGGCCAAATTTGCCTGTGACTCCAGGTGTTTCTTGACTTCCTACTTTTGCATTCCAGTCCCCTATAATGAAAAGGACATCTTTTTTGGGTGTTAGTTCTAAAAGGTCTTGTAGCTCTTCATAGAACCGTTCAGCTTCTTCAGTGTTACTGGTTGGGGCATAGACTTGGGTTACTGTGATATTGAATGGTTTGCCTTGGAAATGAAAAGAGATGATTCTGTCGTTTTTGAGATTGCATCCAAGTACTGCATTTCGGACTCTTGCTGATCATGATGGCTACTCCATTTCTTCTGAGGGATTCCTGCCCGCAGTAGTAGATATAATGGTCATCTGAGTTAAATTCACCCATTCCAGTCCACTTTAGTTTGCTGATTCCTAGAATGTCGACGTTCACTCTTGCCATCTTTTTGTTTGACCACTTCCAATTTGCCTTGATTCATGGACCTGATATTCTAGGTTCCTATGCAATATTGATCTTTACAGTATTGGACCTTGAAAAGAAAATTAAAGATACCAAGGGAATATTTCATGCAAAGGTGGGCTCGATAAAGGACAGAAATGGTATGGACCTAACAGAAGCAGAAGATATTAAGAAGAGGTGGCAAGAATACACAGAAAAACTGTACAAAAAAGATCTTCATGACCCAGATAATCACGATGGTGTGATCACTGACCTAGAGCCAGACATCATGGAATGTGAAGTCAAGTGGGCCTTAGAAAGCATCACTACAAACAAAGCTAGTGGAGGTGATGGAATTCCAGTTGAGCTATTCCAAGTCCTGAAAGATGATGCTGTGAAACTGCTGCACTCAATATGCCAGCAAATTTGGAAAACTCAGCAGTGGCCACAGGACTGGAAAAGGTCAGTTTTCATTCCAATTCCAAAGAAAGGCAATGCCAAAGAATGATCATACTTCATCTCACACGCTAGTAAAGTAATGCTCAAAATTTGCCAAGGCAGGCTTCAACAGTACATGAACCGTGAACTTCCAGTTGTTCAAGCTGGTTTTAGAAAAGGCAGAGGAACCAGATCTCAAATTGTCAACATCAGCTGGATTATCAAAAAAGAAAGAGAGTTCCAAAAAAACATCTATTTCTGCTTTATTGTCTATGTCAAAGCCTTTGACTGTGTGGATCACAATAAACGGTGGAAAATTCTGAAAGAGATGGGAATAACAGACCACCTGACCTGCCTCTTGAGAAGTTTGTATGCAGGTCATGAAGCAACAGTTAGAACTGGACATGGAACAACAGACTGGTTCCAAATAGGCAAAGGAGTACGTCAAAGCTGTATATTGTCACCCTGCTTGTTTAACTTGTATGCAGAGTATATAGTGAGAAAGCTCGGGGTGGAAGAAGCACAAGCTGGAATCAAGATTGCTGGGAGAAATATCAATAACGTCAGATATGCAGATGACACCACCCTTATGGCAGAAAATGAAGAGGAACTAAAAACCTCTTGATGAAGGTAAAAGAGGAGAGTGAAAAAGTTGGCTAAAACTCAACATTCAGAAAACGAAGATCATGGTATCTAGTCCCATCACTTTATGGAAAATAGATGGGGAAACAGTGTCAGACTTTCTTTTTCTGGGCTCCAAAATCACTGCAGATGGTGACTGCAGCCATGAAATTAAAAGACGCTTGCTCCTTGAAAGAAAGGTTTTGACCAACCTAGATAGCATATTCAAAAGCAGAGACATTACTTTGCCAACAAAGGTTCATCTAGTCAAGGCTATGGTTTTTCCTGTGGTCATGTATGGATGTGAGAGCTGGATTGTGAAGAAGGCTGAGCACCGAAGAATTGATGCTTTTGAACTGTGGTATTGGAGAAGACTCTTGAGAATCCCTTGGACTGCAAGGAGATCCAACCAGTCCATTCTGAAGGAGATCATCCCTGGGATTTCTTTGGAAGGAATGATGCTGAAGCTGAGACTCCAGTATTTTGGCCACCTCATACGAAGAGTTGACTCATTGGAGAAGACTCTGATGCTGGGAGGGATTGGGGTCAGGAGGAGAACGGGACGACAGAGGATGAGATGGCTGGATGGCATCACTGACTCAATGGATGTGAGTCTGAGTGACCTCCGGGAGTTGGTGATGGACAGGGAGGCCTGGCGTGCTGCAGTTCATGGGGTCGCAAAGAGTCAGACACAACTGAGCGACTGATCTGATCTGATCTGAGGGCTACTCCACCGGCCCCATCTTTCCTCAGTCCTTTTGAGTTCATGTATGGATGCCTTTTTCTCTTAGGTCAGTTCCCTACTGCAAGCCCCTTGCTGGGAGGTTATCTTCCCACCCTTAACCTTATTAGACACCTCATGAGAGAACATGCAGATTGCTCTCTCCCAAAGCCCCATCAAATGAATTCAACTGACTTTAACACTCATACCCAGGGATCGTGTCCTCATTAAAACCTTACACCATAAGGATCTCCAGCCTCCATGGACTGGTCCATTTGAGGTCATTCTGACCACACCAACACCTGCTAAACTAGCAAGCCATTCCTCTTTGCTTCATATCTCTAGATTAAAACAGGTTCCAGGACTTCCCATCTCTGCCAAGAGGCATTCCCTGCTCAGACTCTCCTTGCTACACCAGCACTGTTTTGGGACTCACCAAGCTTCGAATGGATCAGATTCCTGAAGAAACAGAGCTGCTGCTGCTGCTGCTGCTGCTAAGTCGCTTCAGTCGTGTCCGACTCTGTGCGATCCCATAGACGGCAGCCCTCTAGGCTCCTCTGTCCCTGGGATTCTCCAGGCAAGAACACTGGAGTGGGTTGCCATATCCTTCTCCAATGCATCAAAGTGAAAAGTGAAAGTGAAGTCGCTCAGTCATATCAGACTCTTAGCGACCCCATGGACTGGAGCTTACCAAGCTCCTCTGCCCATGGGATTTCCCAGGCAAGAGTACTAGGGTGGGGTGCTATTGCCTTCCCCGGAAGAAACAGAGCAGCCAAAAACAAATAAAGATAAGTAAAACAGAAACAGATGTATTGGTTACTAATTGGATTGGGATTTTCCCTACTTACCTATTCGCAATAGGACTTTACTCAGTTTCTACCCCTGGGTGGACTATTATTCAAAAGTTTCCCCTCCGTTTTGCCTACTGCTCCATAGTTCTTGTTTTTTTTGGGGGGGGGCGTGGTCCCCCTTTTACTATGATCAGCCTAGATGAATTCATTCTACTTTCCTTCACATAGTAACACAAGCTCTTACTTTTCCTGGAAACACCCTTACTCCCTGGATCTCCCCTTACTCCTTGACTTTATAACTGATCATTGGCTCCAGGGAGATTTCATAGAGTTCACACCAAACCCAAATTATTTCTACACCTGGATTCTTATTTTTATCATTTTCTGCCCTTAGACGTGCGATGTTACAACATGATTTTACTCTTACTTTCTCTTCTTTTACAGTTCAAACTTCACATTAATACCCTGCCTATAACTCACCCTGCCCCAAACCTTGCCTACCTATTCAAAACTCTAAAACCCAATACTGGCCAATGATTGTTGGATATCCTTATCCATCTCCTCCCCTGGAGGATCGGCATTCCCCATTTCCACAGGTAAATGGACTCATGTAAACACTTCTTTTCATCACACATACAGAAGAGAATCTCTCTTTTTATCATACATAAGTTATTTATATTCAATTGATCAAATTCACAATCCTGACACGATACTGACCTCCCTCTTTACAGATCTCACTTCTACTCATAAAGTACCAGCTATGGGAGGACCCACTACCTCTGATGTTCGTCTACAACAGGCTCCTTTCTGTTTTTCCAGACAAAACTCTATAAACAATTCTTACCCCCAACTAGGAACCATAATGCCACACCTCTGTAACCACACTTCACATCTCTCCTTCCCTTCAGGCCAGTTAGTGTACCACGTCTCTGGAACTGTGGGACATTCTCTTACTTTGTCAGGGAGACTCCCTTCTGCATATGGTGTAAATACTCCTCTTGTAGTGGCTACACTGGCCAGTTCACTGTCAGTTTCAGAGAATGAGCAAGTTCGCAGGAAGAGTTCTATGTGCTATCAATTTCAATTTTTGTCTTCTTATTCCTGGAATATTTTTCTTATGTGGAAGCACCACCTACTGATGTATTCTCACTAACTGGACAGGAACATACACCCTGTTGTATCTGGCCCCAGATATTTATATTGCTCCTAACAATCGGACCCTTCCTATCCCACTAACTCATAATCCACCCAGATGGGCAATTCAATTCACTCCTCTAGTAATCAGTTTAGGAACAGCAGGTGGGATTGGGACAGGGACCTCAGGACTCACAACCTCTTTAAATTACTAACAAAGCCTTTCTAAAGAACTCACTGAGAGCGTAGAAGAAATAGTTACAGCCTTATCACTATTCAAAACCAGCTACATTCCCTGGCAGCCATGTTCCTCCAAAATAGAAGAGGATTAGACTTTCTCACAGCAGAAACTAAGATCATGGCATATGGTCCCATCACTTCATGGCAAATAGATGGGGGAACAGTGGAAACAGTGTCAGATTGTATTTTGGGGGCTCCAAAATCACTGCAGATGGTGATTGCAGCCATGAAATTAAAAGATGCTTACTCCTTGGAAGGAAAGTTATGACCAATCTAGATAGCATATTCAAAAGCAGAGACATTACTTTGCCAACAAAGGTCCATCTAGTCAAGGCTATGGTTTTTCCTGGGGTCATGTATGGATGTGAGAGTTGGACTGTGAAGAAGGCTGAGCGCCGAAGAATTGATGCTTTTGAACTGTGGTGTTGGAGAAGACTCTTGAGAATCCCTTGAACTGCAAGGAGATCCAACCAGTCCATTCTAAAGTAGATCAGCCCTGGGATTTCTTTGGAAGGAATGATGCTAAAGGTGAAACTCCAGTACTTCGGCCACCTCATGTGAAGAGTTGACTCATTGGAAAAGACTCTGATGCTGGGAGGGATTGGGGGCAGGAGGAAAAGGGGATGACAGAGGATGAGGTGGCTGGATGGCATCACCGACTCGATGGGTGTGAGTTTGAGTGAACTCCAGGAGTTGGTGATGGACAGGGAGGCCTGGTGTGCTGCAATTCATGGGGTCGTGGAGTCGGACACAACTGAGTGACTGAACTGAAACTGAACTGATGCCTATTTTTGGAGGAAGCCTTATGCTTCTATGCCAGTGAATCAGGTATTGTAAAGGAAGCAGCAAGAAATCTGACAAACAGGGACTCAAGAATATGTCACCTCAATAATTCATGGGAAAACTGGATAAGCAATTGGAATTGGATGCCCTGGGTCCTACCTTTTCTAGGCTGTCACCTTCTACTTGCCTTTATTCTATCTTTTGGCCCATGTTTAATGTGTCTTTTTTCAAAATATCTTCAAGACCACTTACAAGCCTTCACCAACTGAACCACCCACGGGATACTCCTAACTTGCTCAAATTATCAAAAACCTTGAGTGAGTGAAGTGAAAGTCGTTCAGTTGTGTCTGACTAATTGTGACCCCATAGACTATACAGTCCATGAAATTCTCCAGGTGAGAATACTGGAGTACGTAGCATTACCCTTCTCCAGGGGATCTTCCCAACCCAGGGATCAAACCCAGATCTCCTGCATTGCAGGCAGATTCTTTACCAGCTGAGCTATCAGGGAAGCCCATCAAAAAAAAAAAAAAAAAAAAAAAAAACCTTTGAACCCACACAAATCCCATTGACCCAAATTCCAGTCTCTTCTTATCTCATTCCCCAACATCCCTGTCTCGCAGAAAGCAGTCAACTGACCTTCAGTTCAGTTACTAAGTGGTGTCTGACTATGATCCCATAGACCACAGCACACCAAGCCTCCCTGTCCATCATCAACTCCCGGAGTTTACTCAAAGTCATGTCCATTGAGTCAGTGATGCCATTCAACCATCTCATCCTCTGTCATCTCCTTCTCCTCTTGCCTTCAATCTTTCCCAGCATCAGGGTCTTTTCAAATGAGTCAGTTTTTTACATCAGGTGGCCAAAGTATTGGAGTTTCAGCATCAGCCCTTCCAGTGAATATTCAGGACTGATTTCCTTTAGGATGGACAGGTTGGATCTCCTTGCTGTCCAAGGGACTCTCAAGAGTCTCCTCCAACACCACAGGTCAAAAGCATCAATTCTTTGTCATTCAGCTTTCTTTATAGTACAACTCTGACATCCATAGATGACTACTGGAAAAAACATTTATTTGACTAGATGGACCTCTGCTGGCAAAGTAATGTCTCTGCTTTTTAATATGCTGTCTGCTGCTACTGCTGCTAAATCGCTTCAGTCGTGTCCGACTCTGTGCGACCCCATAGACAGCAGCCCACCAGGCTCCCCCGTCCCTGGGATTTTCCAGGCAAGAACACTGGAGTGGGTTGCCATTTCCTTCTCCAATGCATGAAAGTGAAAAGTGAAAGTGAAGTCGCTCAGTCGTGTCCGACTCTTAGCGACCTCATTGACTGCAGCCCACCAGGGTCCTCTGTCCATGGAATTTTCCAGGCAAGAGTACTGGGGTGGGGTGCCATTGCCTTCCCCGAATATGCTGTCTAGGTTGGTCATAATGTTTCATCTAAGGAGTAAGCATCTTTTAATTTCATGGCTGCAATCACCATCTGCAGTGATTTTGGAGCCCCCCCCCACAAAATAAAGTCTGTCACTCTTTCCATTGTTCCGCCATCTATTTGCTATGAAGTTATGGGACCAGATGGCATGATCTTAGTTTTCTGAATGTTGAGTTTTAAGCCAGCTCTTCACTCTCTTCTTTCGCATTCATCAAGAGCCTCTTTAGTTCTTCTTCGATTTCTGGCATAAGGGCAGTATCATCTGCATATCTGAGGTTAGAGATATTTCTCCTGGAAATCTTGATTCTAGCATGTGCTTCTTCCAGCCCAGCGTTTCTCATGATGTACTGTGCATATAAGTTAAATAAGCACGGTGACAATATACAGCCTTGACACATTCCTTTCCTGATTTGGAACCAGTCCATTGTTCTGTGTCCAGTTCTAACTGTTGCTTCCTGACCTGCATACAGATTTCTCAGAAGGTAGGTCATGTGGTCTGGTATTCCCATCTCTTTCAGAATTTTCCACAGTTTGTTACGATCCACACAGTCAAAGGCTTTGGCATACTCAATAAAGTAGAAGTAGATATTTTCTTCTGGAACTCTCTTGCATTTTCGATGATCCAACAGATGTTGACAATATGATCTCTGGTTCTTCTGCCTTTTCTAAATCAAGCTTGAACATCTGAAAGTTCATGGCTTACATACTGTTGAAGCCAAGCTTGGTGAATTTTGAGCATTACTTTACTAGTGTGTGAGATGGCTACAATTGTGTGGTAGTTTGAGCATTCTTTGACTTTGGGATTGGAATGAAGACTGCCTTTTTCCAGTACTGTGGCCATTGCTGAGTTTTCCTAATTTGCTGACATATTGAGTACAACACTTTCAAGCATCATCTTTTAGGATTTGAAATAGCTCAACTGGAATTCCATCACCTCCACTAGTTTTGTTCATAGTGATGCTTTCTAAAGCTCACTTGACTTCGCATTCCAGGATGTCTGGCTTTAGGTGAGTGATCACACCATCGTGATTATCTGGGTCATGAAGATCTTTTTTGTATAGTTCTTCTGTGTATTCTTGCTTCCTCTTCTTAATATCTTCTGCTTCTGTTAGGTCCATACCATTTCTGTCCTTTATTGTGCCCATCTTTGCATGAGATGTTTCCTTGGTATTTCTAATTTTCTTGAAGAGATCTCTAGTCTTTCCCCTTCTATTGTTTTCCTCTATTTCCTTTTATCACTGAGGAAGGCTTTCTTATCTCTCCTTGCTATTCTTTGGAACTCTGCATTCAGATGGTTATGTCTTTCCTTTTCTCCTTGTTTTTTTCACTTCTCTTCTTTCTTCAGCTCTTTGTAAACCCTCCTCAGACAACCATTTTGCCTTGTTTGCATTTCCTTTCCTTGGGGATAGTCTTGATCCCTATCTCCTCTACAATGTCAGGAACCTCCATCCATAGTTCATCAGGCACTGTGTTTATCAAGTCTAATCCCTTAAATTTATTTCTCACTTCCACTGTATAATTATGAGACTTGTTTTAGGTATACCTAAATGGTCTAGTGGTTTTCCCTAATTTCTTCAATTTAAGTCTGAATTTGGCAATAAGGAGTTCATGATCTGAGCCACAGTCAGCTCCCAGTCTTGTTTTTGCTAGCTGTAGAGGGCTTCTCCATCTTTGGCCGTAAATCAATCTGATTTTGGTGTTGGCCATCTGGTGATGTCCATGTGTAGAGTCTTTGCTTATGTTGTTAAGAGGGTGTTTGCTATGACCAGTGCATTCTCTTGGCAAAACTCTATTAGCCTTTGCCCTGCTTCATTCTGTACCCCAAGGCCTAATTTGCCTGTTCCTCCAGGTATTTCTTGACTTCCTACTTTTTCATTCCAGTCTTCTATAATGAAAAGGACATCTTTTGGGGGTGTTAGATCTAGAGGGTCTTGTCGGTCTTCATAGAACCGTTTAACTTCAGTTTCTTCAGCATTACTGGTTGGGGCATAGACTTAGATCACTGTGATAAGGAATGGTTTGCCTTGGAAATGAACAAAGATCATTCTGTCATTTTTGAGGTTGCATTTTGGACTCTTTTGTTGACTATTATGGCTACTCCATTTCTTCTAAGCAATTCTTGCCCACGATAGTAAATATAATGGTCATCTGAGTTAAATTCAGCCATTCCCATGCATTTTAATTCACTGATTTCTAAAATGTTGATGTTCACTCCTGCCATATCCTGTTTGAACACTTCCAATTTGCCTTGATTCATGGACCAAACATTCCAGGTTCCTATGCAATACTGCTTTTTACAGCGTCGGACTTTCTTCCATCATCCGTCACATTCAATACTGGGTGGTGGTGTTGCTTTGGCTCCCTCCCTTCATTATTTCTGGAGTTATTTCTCCACTGATCTTCAGCAGCATATTGGGCAGCTACCAGCCTTGGGAGTTCCTCTTGTAGTGTCCTATCTTTTCATACTGTCCATGGGGTTCTCAAGTCAAGAATATTGAAGTGGTTTGCCATTCTCTTCTCCAGTGGACCATGTTTATCAGAACTCTCCACCATGACCCATCTGTCTTGGGTGGCCATACATGGCATGGCTCATAGTTTCATTGAGTTAGACAAGGCCATTAGATCAGATTGGTTAGTTTTCTGGGGTTTTGATTTTGCCTATCTGCCTTCTGATAGAGAAGGATGAGAGTCTTACAGAAGCTTTCTGATGGGAGAGACTGACTGAGGGGGAAACTGGGTCTTGTTCTGATGGGCGGGGCCATGTACAGTAAATCTTCAATCCAACCTTCTGTCAACGGATGGGGCTGTGTTCCTTCCCTGTTATTTACCTTGGGCTAATCTATGGTGAAGGCAATGAAGATAATGTTGACCTCCTTCAAAAGGTCCCACGCAGGCACTGCTACACTCAGTGTCCCCAACCCTGTAGCAGGCCACTGCTGATCCATGCCTCTGCCAGAGATTCCTGGCCACCCACGGGCAAGTCTGGGTCAGTCTCTTGTGGGGTCACTGCTCCTTTCTCCTGGGTCCCGGTGCACACAAGTTTCTGTTTGTGCCCTCCCAGTCTGTTTCACCAGTGCTGTGTAAGTTCTGGCCACTCTATGGTGGGGTTAAGGGTGACCTCCTCCAAGAGGGCTTATGCCATACTCATGTCTGCTGCAGTGGCACCCCACTCCAGTATTTTTGCCTGGAAAATCCTATGGATGGAGGAGCCTGGTAGGCTGCAGTCCATGATGTCACTGAGGGTTGGACACAACTGAGCAACTTCACTTTCACTTTTCACTTTCCTGCATTGGAAAAGGAAATGGCACCTTACTCCAGATTTCTTGCCTGGAGAATCCCAGGGACAGGGGAGCATGGTGGGCTGCTGTCTATGGGGTCACACAGAGTCGGATACAACTGAAGTGACTTAGCAGCAGCAGCAACAGGTATGCAGCACCCAGAGCCCCTGCCCATGCAGCAGTCCACTGCTGACCTATACCACCACAGGAGATACTCAAGTGCAGTTCTGTGTCAGTCTCTGTGGGGTCTCTGGGTCCTGGTGTGCACAAGGTTTGTTTGAGCCCTCTGAGCATCTCTGGTGAGTATGGGGTTTGATTCTAAACATTATTCAGCCCTTATCCTAAATCAAAAAGGTTGGAATGATAGGGCCCATGAGTACTCTCATTGTTAAGATTGCTCATTATGTTGACCTAAATCACAGTGACATTTGAGACTTACCAAATTGCCCAAATGACATTCTGATTTCTCACTGGTGCCTATCTTCTCAAGGCTACAAGATTACCAGATTCTAGACCTCTGGCTATGTGACCACAGGACTCAACTACAGGGTGAAAATTAGCCATCCCTTCAGAGAATTTTCATACTGTTCATGGGGTTCTCAAGGCAAGAACACTGAAGTGGTTTGCCATTCCCTTCTCCAGCGGACCACACCCTGTTGGATCTCTCCACCATGACCCGCCCATCCTGGGTTGCCCCACGGGCATGGCTTAATTTCATTGAGTTAGACAAGGCTGTGGTCCTGGTGTGTTTAGATTGACTAGTTTTCTGTGAGTATGGTTTCAGTGTATTTGCCCTCTGATGCCCTCTTGCAAGACCTACCGTCTTACTTGGGTTTCTCTTATCTTGGGCATGGGGTATCTCTTCCCAGCTGCTCCAGCAAAGCACAGCCATCGCACCTTACCTTGGACGAGGGGGTCTTTCCTCACCGCCACCCTTCCTGACCTTGGAGGAGGGGTATCTCCTCACCACCACCCTTCCTGACCTCGGTCATGGGGTAGCTCCTCTCGGCAGTGCTTAGTGTGCTGATCTTCACCGCCATCATTCCTCGATCGTGGGGTAGCTCCTCTCGGCCACGAAGACTCTTGAGAGACCCTTGGACTGCAAGGAGATCCAACCAGTCCATTCTGAAGGAGATCAGCCCTGGGATTTCTTTGGAAGCAATGATGCCAAAGCTGAAACTCCAGTAGTTTGGCCACCTCATGCAAAGAGTTGACTCATTGGAGAAGACTCTGATGCTGGGAGGGATTGGGGGCAGGAGGAGAAGGGGACGACAGAGGATGAGATGGCTGGATGGCATCACTGACTCGATGAATGTGAGTCCGAGTGACCTCTGGGAGTTGGTGATGGACAGGGAGGCCTGGCGTGCTGCAGTTCATGGGGTCGCAAAGAGTCAGACACAACTGAGCAACTGATCTGATCTGATCAGAGAATTTTTCATTGGCAGGGTATAAGAAAGATCCCATCAGAAAGGGAGGACACTGGTTCTCCTTAAGGGCCAGTCACCCTCTTGTTTCCCTCTAATAAATTCCCCTTTTCCCTGACTCACTCTCTTTTGTCTGCACTTGCCTTACACAATTGCTCTCTTTTGGTTCCCAGCTTCTGGTTTTGTTTTATTTCTCCAAATGACAGAGAGAAATGGTCCTTGTTTCTAATATGTAAATTGGGCTGTGTTAGTCTCCTGCTCAGCATTATCCAATGGCTTTTAACTACATGGAGGATGTGTGTGTGCTCTCAGAGTCTTTTGACTGTAGTCTGACCAGGTTCCTCTGTCCATGAGATTTCCAGGCAGGAAATATTGAAGTGCGTTGTCATTTCCCTATCCAGGGCATCTTCCTGCCTCAGGGATTGAACCTGCATCTCCTACGTTGGCAGACAGATTCTTTACAGATCTGACAGATCCCACTGAGCCACCCGGGATGCCAGTCTCAGCACATGGCGGATAAATAAGCATTTCTACATGATGTATTTTGCTAGGACTCTGGTAACAAAGTACCACAAAGTCAGGGGCCTAAATGACAGAAGCTTTTTGTCTCACAGTCTGGAGTATGGAAGTCTGGAATTAACATGTCAGCAGAGTTGGCTCCTTCTGAGCCTGTGAGCAAAAATACCTCCAGGTCCCTTTCTCTGGCTTGTCAATGGCCATCTTCTCCCTGACTCCCTTCCCATCATCTACCTTCTGTGTGTCTGTCTCTTGTACCCAAATTTCTTCTTTTAATAAGGCCAACAGTCATGTTGCATTAGGACCTACCTTAATGACTTCATTTTAACTTGATTACCTCAGTGAAGACCCCACCACCAGATAAGGTATCTTCTGAGGTGGGGTGTTTCAGTAACTGCAGAAGAACTCAAAGACATTGTTCTGTGTGTGCCTTAAGGGGGAGCCAGGCCCTTGCCCCAAGGTGGAACTCTTGTTTCCCTAATCTCTGTATCCCCTCCTTTCCCCAATTAGCAACTGTTTGAATCTGCTCTGTGGAACTCAGGGAAGATCACAGAGGCTGTGTGCTTGTACGTGCTCAGTCATTCATGTCTGAGTCTTTCTGACACCATGGACTGTAGCCCACCAGGCTCCTTTGTCCTTGGGATTTCCCAGCCAAGAACACTGGAGTGGGTTGGCATTTCCTTCTCCAAGGGATCTTCTTGACCCAGGGAATGAACCCAAACTAATGTCTCTTGCAATGGCAGGCAGATTCTTTACCACTGGCACCACCTAGGAAGTCCATGGAGACAGAATAAAGCCTATTTCCTGCCAAGAAACAAGGAATACAAAAAGCCTTTTGTACTCTGGTTCCCCCATGGGGTTCTGGTTCCTTGAACGTGGGCTGAGATGGGCAATTAAGTCGTTAGTCTTGAAGGACTTATCTGGTCCTTCCTACATTGATTCCTACATTGCTGAATAAATTATAGGTGTTCCAATAGGGAAATACAGACTTTAAAAGAATGCTTTTGAAGAATAAATGAGATGGAGAAATGCACATGAAAAGAAATTTCTCTAAGACTGTATGTGGTATGCTTGCAAAGGGGCATCACATGTGTGTGTCTATGTCCTTGAGGATCAGAGCTTGGTGGGACATTACCCATGTTTGTGGTCTCAGATTTCTCCTATCATGCACCCTTTACCCCTGTTTAACCACAGTGATTTGGAATTCACATACATAAGTACTTTAGTTGCCATAAATGGACCTTTTGTTGGCTCCAGAAGAGACCTACATTCAATCTACCTCATTATCTCATTGCTTTTTGGATTCAGACTCTATAATAACATTGATGCACAGTTCCTGCTTAAAAATTCAGTATCTTTTACAGAGAAGAGACAGAAATTCAGTGTTTATTACACTACCATTTATTATGTAATGAATACTATTGTTAGATAACTTATTCCTTTCTTACTATATACTTACATATTATATACTTGACTTATGGTTGAGAACACTATAAAAAAAACTATAAAATATTTATGTGAAAGAGTATTTTGTAAGCCTCAGTTAAGTAAGTACTTATTTTAGCTGTCTGGCCTCCTTTTTACAGGGCTGGTCAATCCCTCATTGTTTATCCTTTTAATCCTTTGTGAGTACTTAACAAACAAACAAACAGAAAGCCCACTGAAGAGCTTTCTGGAATAACCATATTGATTTTCTCTTCACAATGGGAGCAATTATGACTTCATCACCAGAACGTATTTTGAGATCTTTCTAGCTCTACTAAATGGTTTTATTTATTTATTCTTATAATCTCTGATCATATAGCTGTCCTAAATGTTGGTATATGTCCATAACATTTCATTACCACATGTCTTTTCTTGTCTCCAGAGCAAAATGCCTTTATGCTAAGGTTCTAGTCTCAAAAGACAGGCACTCTGAATAATGGATTTTCCTTCTGATACACTGCTATTCTTCCTATCTTCTTTATCTTACCAATAAAAATGTATCCTTTCTTTAGTTACATATATCTGACACTCTTTCTACTAAACATTGGTAATAGATCTATTCTGTTACAGTGTCACATTTGTTGCTTTATAGCTCAAATTTGTGCCGTAGAAGAAGAGAGTAAATGTCTTCCACTTGAAATGTTTAACAAACTAAAACAACTCCCCTTCAATTATTTAACTTTGTCAAGGAATTTGTTCTAGTTGAAATTAGGTTTGCCTTCAGTAATTAGACAATGTAGAATAACAGTGGCTCAAGCAAGAGATCTGTTTAATTCTTTGTTTCCAAAAGGCATCAGAGCACAGGCAGACAAGGGACGAAGCGATCTTCTTGTAGTTCTGGTCTTGGTAACACTCTGTGGTTCTATCTGACTTCTCAAATAATAACCATCTCTACTTCCAAGCAGCCAACAAGAAGGAAAATTGATCTAGAAAATCTCTTTTCTTTTAAAATTACTTTGTAATTAATAAGATACAAACACAGGAAGTTGTGTAAAGCAAATACACCACTAATAAACTTCCATAAGTCCTTATAACCTATCACCCAATTAAGAGATAATAATCTTGCCATACATCACAGAGCTCTACTTGTCACCTCAAAACCCCAACCCTCTCCTTCTCTAAGAGTGATTATGTGTGCATGCTAAGTTGCTTCAGTTGTGTCCAACTCTTTGCAACCCTAGGGACTATTGCCTGCCAGGCTCCTCTGTCTGTAGGATTTTCCTGCAAGAATATTACAGTGGGCTGCCATTTCCTTCTCCAGGGCATCTTCCCAACCCAGGGATGGAACCCTTGTTTCTTATATCTTCTACATTGGCAGACAGGTTTTTTTTTTTACCACTAGCACCACCTGTATAAAAAACTTATTTTTCCTCACAGATTTATTGCTTATGTGAATACAGGTAAACTCTTTATAATTTAGTTTACCTATGGGTGTGTGTGTGTGTGTGTGTGTGTGTGTGTGTGTGTGTGTGCACACTTAGTAGTTCAGTTCTGTCTGACTCTTTGCAACCCCATGGACTGTAACCCACCAGGTTCCTCTGTCCCTGGAATTTTCCAGGCCAGAATACTGGAGTGGGTTGCCATTTCAATCCAGAGTTTACCAGTATGTCATATTAGTTTCTTTAAATCAGTGTGATTGCATTTCTCTTGTACAGTTAACATGTTCCTCCATCCTCTAAGCTCAATGTGAATTGTGAGGTGAATCCAGAGGCTGTGTTTGGTTCACTAATGATGGTTTTCCATGACTGGCCACTGCCGAGGTTTATCTTAGGAAACACACAATGCCCATCAATGCTTTATGCACACAACTAATTAATGTATTAGGAGTTGCAAAATAATGATATTACAATTCCATCATTCTGCTTCCATTTATCTTTTGTAATACTTCTATAAAGGGGAATTGTGTCTCACCTTCTATTCAAGGTAAATTCTAAATAGAAAAGGCAAGATGGATGCTAACTTTATTTACTAGTTTAAAAAAACAAGGTTGCCTAGTGTAATATAGAGGTGACCAGTCCAGTATTATTTTGGAAGGTTAATGAGTAATGAATTAAAACATATTTGAATTATTTTGACCCAGGTATTAGCTTTCAAAGTTTATGTTTACCACTCTTTAGCCAATGGAAACTTGTAATTGATTCCCAAATCCTTCAGGTCTTCAGCCAATGTTCCATGATAGTTTTTTATCTTTCTGATGTTCCATGATATGTTTTCTCTCTCTCTGGTGTCCTAAAATGACACACTGTGTCTTGCATATTCCTTGCTCTATTTCAATAATCAGTCATTTTCCCAAGAAACCCTGATTTTCTTTAGTGGGAAGTAAAAAATAAAGACCAAAACCAGGCATCTGTTTACTGGATGCCTAATCTGTTTACTAATGTTTACTGGATTGGTTATAATTTCTAGGTCTTTATAGTGGAATCTGAATGCAAGATTTTATGTCCTTTAGATTTAATTAATTCCTTCAATCTTCAATCTATATATTTAAAAATTCCAAACAGTGTGTGTGTGTGTGTGTGTGTGTGTGTGTGTGTATTTTTAAGAACATTGTGAAGGAGAGAATTAATTACCATTGATAACTGATAAGTTCCATTTCGTATTACAGGTAAAACTTTTTTCAGATAATTACACTTTCATAAACCATCAGTGGAGAAGGAAATGGCAACCCACTCTAGTGTTCTTGCCTGGAGAATCCCAGGGACGGGGGAGCCTGGTGGGCTGCCATCTATGGGGTCACACAGAGTCGGACATGACTGAAGTGACGCAGCAGCAAACCATCCGAAATCTGACTGACATCAGATCAGATCAGATCAGTCGCTCAGTCGTGTCCGACACTTTGTGACCCCATGAACTGCAGCATGCCAGGCCTCCCTGTCCATCACCAACTCCTGGAGGTCACTCAGACTCACATCCATCGAGTCAGTGATGCCATCCAGCCATCTCATCCTCTGTCATCCCCTTCTCCTTCTGCCCCCAATCCCTTCCAGCATCAGAGTCTTCTCCAGTGAGTCAACTCGTCGCATGAGGTGGCCAAAATACTGGAGTTTCAGCTTTAGCAACATTCCTTCCAAAGAAATCCCAGGGCTGATCTCCTTCAGAATGGACCGGTTGGATCTCCTTGCAGTCCAAGGGACTCTCAAGAGTCTTCTCCAACACCACAGTTCAAAAGCATCAATTCTTCAGTGCTCAGCCTTCTTCACAGTCCAGCTCTCACATCCATACATGACCACAGGAAAGACCACAGCCTTGACTAGGCGAACCTTTGTTGGCAAAGTAATGTCTCTGCTTTTGAATGTGCTATCTAGGTTGGTCATAACTTTTCTTCCAAGGAGTAAGCGTCTTTTAATTTCATGGCTGCAGTCACCATCTGCAGTGATTTTGGAGCCCAGAAAAATAAAGTCTGACACTGTTTCCACTGTTTCTGCATCTATTTTCCATATAGTGATGGGACCAGATGCCATGATCTTCGTTTTCTGAATGTTGAGCTTTAAGCCAACTTTTTCACTCTCCACTTTCACTTTCATCAAGAGGCTTTTTAGCCCCTCTTCACTTTCTGCCATAAGGGTGGTGCCATCTGCATATCTGAGGTTATTGATATTTCTCCCAGCAATCTTGATTCCAACTTGTGTTTCTTCCAGTCCAGCATTTCTCATGATGTACTCTGCATAGAAGTTAAATAAACATGGTGACAATATACAGCCTTGACGTACTCCTTTTCCATAAGTTCTTGCTATTCTCACTTCATTTTTCACAGCTGTGCTTAACTACATGATCAAAGCAAATAACTATTGCAAACTATGCAACCTTCCATACATATATCTCTTGCAACTTCAGTTCTGTGTGTAAAGCTGTATCTCTCAGTTTCATCATCAGTATTATGTTAATGCATGTCCAGTTATTATGAATGTCTGATGTCCAGCATGAAAACATATAGGTAATAAAGGCAGGTTCAGTTTGTGGACACAACATTACCTGAGTTCCTGCATAGTGATGAAGCTTTATCTTTATACTTTAGAATCCAAAGTCAGTTTGACTATTGTAAATCATTCATTTAAAATTTTGTTCTTGATTGTCTTAAACATGTTCTGTATTCTTCTAACAAAAAGCTTTATTGACAAAGGGATTGGAGGCAAACTGATTTTATATCCCTTATAAATGACTCAGTTTTTCTGTGTGATGAAAGGCTATAGGATTTATTCTTACAGTCTTCAATATTAAATCATTTTGTTAGAATTTATTTCTGTATTGATTAGTTTATGAAAATTTAGCCCTTTCAAAGTATGTGTATATACAGCATGGAAGCTGTGTATGTATGTAGGTAGCCAACCGTATATCACTCTATCAGGAGGCTCTCCTTCAATTGTTTGTAGTGTTCCTCCTCTTCATTGGCTTAGTTGTTTTTTTAAAAGATAATCCAATTGCACATATTGAAACTTCTTTGTCTATCATTTTTTGTCACTCTTGAATGTTCTATTTTATATTTACCAGTTTTCATCTTCTGATAATCCTTGGTAATTTTTCATAGCATTTTGCTTTGCTCACATGGTTGCTTTGTGTTTAACCTTCAGTTCTGAAAATGATATTTTTTCTGCATTTCTGATAGATTGCTGAAATTCAATAAAGTATTTTTGGTATTCCTTCATTTTTGTTTTTCTTTTTAATTATGAAAGCAGGATAACATATTTACAGAAGACTTGGAAAATACAGAGCAATGTTGCATATAGTTCCACTTCCACACTTTTGGTGTTTCCTTCATTTTTAAAAATATTTTTATAACATTTTAAATCTCATTTGGAAATATTACATTATTATTTTTAGGTATTTCTTTCTGGAGTGACAATCTTATATAGAAATATACAATATTTGCTTATTCTTATCAGAACTTTGGGGACTAAACTTAATGTTTGGGTTTGTTTTTTTTTTTTTTTTTTTTTGCTTTTTTCTTTGTTTTTAAACTAAGCTTATTGAGTGAGACATGTTATAGGATAGTAGCTTTTTTTTTTTTTTTGAAAGTCTGCAGAATTCCTTTCCCTGTGCTTTTGTAAAGTTCAACAACATGCCAGTGACTTCTACAGTCAGCTTCAGCCTCTAAGGTCCTTAGATATCATCACACCCAACAATCCTGTTTCACTGCAACAAAAGCTAGACAATCTAAAAATCAATGACTTTTCTTAAACTCATAAAAGAACCAAGATCACAGGGTAAACTGCACCTCAGAAACCTGAAGAGACAGTTGCATAGGTATCTTTTCACCTAGCTCTGGAGCCAGCAGAGCCATAAAATGATGGGAACACTTAAATAATATTAATAATTTTGATGACTTGATGAAATCTAACTGGGAACTAGCACAACAGTGAACTCCTGTAAGCTCCAGTCTTAGGGGACTCCTACCTGCCTGTTGGTTTTTTAGAGTTCTCAGGCCTGACAGATTTATTTTTGTGTGTCTTTGGGTCTTCCTGCACAATTTCTATGCCATGGACTCTTGTAACTGATATCATGAAAATATCGTGTCTACTAGTAGCTCATCTGACTTTCCTGGTGGCTCAGATGGTAAAGAATTTGACTGCAATGTGGGAGACCTGGGTTAGATCTCTGGGTTGGCAAGATCTCCTGGAGGAGGGCATGGCAACACATTCCAGTATTCTTACCTGAAGAATCCCATGGACAAAGGAGCCTGGCAAGCTACAGTCCATGGGGTTGCCTAGAGTCAGATACAATTGAGCAACTAAGCACAGTGGCTCATTATCATGACCTCATATTTGGGCACTTAAGGGAAAGTGTTGCTCCGCAAAACTTGTAGATATTGAATATAGATTTTTGTTTTATTTTTCAATCTCCCTTTACTGTTTTTATTGCTGTATATAGGCAGATCCAAAAAGCTACATCCTCAATATTATCTTTCCAGGATCTCCTTTAAGTTTTTCCCTTTAAAGACACTTCTTCATTGCAGCATAGAAAATGCATGCTTTCATTCCTTTGGGTCTGAGTCATATTGCCAAAGCTAGCTTTAATGGAATCTGGAAATTTTAGTATTTATTCTGGGTTGTCCTATATGCAATAAAGCCATGGGTTCATTTCCTAAGGTAGCTTAAAAGCATAAGTTATTTTTCTAGAAAATATTGAAATTTGAGGAAGAAAGCTAGCAGTGCACAGAAGCTTGTTGACTTTCATGCTGGAAAATTCTTAAATATAATGCACAATTGTTCATTCTGTAGTTCAATAAAGACTCATAGGGAAAAGGTGTATTTGTCAGATTCCCAATATTAAACCAATTGTCTCAAATCTTTGGTCATTTAATTACTCACTAAAATATTGCTGATAGATTTATTTTAACTTATACTGTTCTGCTTCCTCCTATTATTTTTTCAACTTCTTATTTAAATCTTTATAAAGTGATAAAGTTTCCTGAAATATGTATTCTCATATTCATAAAATATCATATTTTCTATATAAGAAAATATAATCCATCATTATATAAATATATATATAAATATACATTTAAGAACTTGTATCTCAGTTCTTCAAGGTTATTAAAGTTATATTTGATATTCCTTCTAGCTTATTTATTCCCATCTTATGTTAATTGGAAAATATATAAGTTATTTCACTTTCCAAACTATTTAGGATAGTTCTTATCATATGAATCAGATAAATTCAAGTTTTCAAAGAATTTAATAATTTTTGGTATGCTCTTCACTCTCATGAAACACTCCATGAAATTAGGCATTTTGTAATTTCATTACCTTGTGGTGGAGTTAACTAATGCTGGATTTTTATGAGTCAAAGTGGTGCAGTGGGGAGAATCTTGAACAAGAAGTGTTGATTATTGAGTTACAGTCCAAGATATACAATACCTTGCACTAGAGAAAGTGTGTCAATTCATTGGAAAAGTCCTGATACTGGGAAGATTGAGGACAGGAGGAGAAGGGGATGACAGAGGATGAGATGGTTGGATAGCATCACTGACTCCATGGACATGAGTTTGAGCAAACTCTAAGAGAGAATGAAGGACAGGGAGGCCTGACATGCTGCAGTCCATGGGGTTGCAAAGTGTCAGACTGAACAACAGTTAGTAACTGAACAACAACAATAACAGAAGCTATATGTCAATGCCTTCTACCCCCACTGCTAGATACGATGTTACTTTCTACAATCTTTAGTATTCCAGGAAATGATACAGTTATTTGTGCCTTACCATATTTGATCTAGTGCTTGGCTTCCAAATTTTCAATTGAAGGATGATTGCACTGTTGGATGAAACATATCTTCTCTCTGCATGTTGGCCCTTCCATGCTGTGGAAGTTTGGTGAGTGTAATGTGTCTAGTATTTCATGACCCCTGCACTTCTCCACCAGAAGTAGACTTCTTTAGTATGGAAACTTGGAGGGAAAAAAATGTTGCTTGTCATATCCTCTCCTGTCTTTGTAAAACCGACTTGTCTCAGAGGCAGGCTGTCCCTACAGTGGAGTAGCCAGCACCAGGCCAGAGTCTCTTAATGGCCAAATCCTCTTCCTCTTTTGGAAATAGGTTGATGAGGAGAAAGCATGGAATCCCCATTACTCTCCTGTAGTGGTAATTTTGCATCAGCAGATGCTCTGATCCTTGGATTAAGGCAGGTGAGCTGCAGTTTTCTGAGACTAACATCAATGGCCCCAGTAACTAATGAATCAGCCTTTAATCTATAATAAATAAATAAGTAGCTAGAGTAAAAAAAAAAAAATTCGGAGAAGGCAATGGCACCCCACTCCAGTACTCTTGCCTGGAAAATCCCATGGATGGAGGAGCCTGGTGGGCTGCAGTCCATGGGGTCACTAAGAGTCAGACACAACTGAGCAACTTCCCTTTCACTTTTCACTTTCATGCATTGGAGAAGGAAATGGCAACCCACTCCAGTATTCTTGCCTGGAGAATCCCAGGGACAGGGGAGCCTGGTGGGCTTCCATCTATGGGGTCGCACAGAGTCGGACACAACTGAAGCGACTTGGCAGCAGCAGCAGCAGAGTAACAATTGGGAACTCAAATATAAGTAGGATGAAAAAAACTTCTTGCATGCTCAGGATGGGAAATTAAATTTTTGTGACCCTTTGTGACATACTAGGTCATACAGATTTAGTATCACTTAATTTTTAACTTTCAAGAATACTGAGGTCATCAAGTCCACAGTGGGGAGGCACAATAAAGACAAATTTCAAATACAGGAAAAATAAAGACTTTCTGTATCTATGAATTTAGACTTTATAGTGTTAAACATCATTTGCTACTAATATTAATTTCTCATCTAGGTTTTCCAGATCTTTTTAATAGATAAGTTATATTAAGGACCATACTTATGATAAGTAAGATGGCTCAGAGGGTAAAGTGTCTGCCTGCAGTGTGAGAGACTCAGGTTCCATCCCTGGGTCAGGAAGATCCCCTGGAGAAGGAAATGGCAACCCATTCCAGTACTCTTGCCTGGAAAATCCCATAGACTGAGGAGCCTAGTAGGCTACAATCCACGGGGTTGCAAAGTCGGACATGACTGAGCGACTCTACTTTCATTAAGGACCATATATACACATTATGTAGCACAGGTATGTGAGATGCAAAGTTCTGAATAGACACTTTAGGGGCCAATGAATGTGATGATTTAGTCATCAAGTCACATCTGACTGTGCAACCCCATGAACTGTAGCCTGCTGTGCTCCTCTGGCTGGAAGTTTTGAGGCAAGAATACTGGAGTGGGTAGACTTTCCATTCCCCAGGGAATCTTCCCAGCTCAGGGATTGAACCTAGGTCTCCTGCATTGGAGGCAGATCCTTCACTGACTGTGCCACCCTGTGGTAATAAATACATGTGGTATTATTAGGCTAACTAATTATATTTTAAGGTTGTTTTGAGAAGCTGTCAGAACACAAGTGGAGTAGTGAATTCTTGTAGTTTTTCCACATGGCTCAAGAATTCCCATTGTCCCCTCCATGTAAAACACATGAGGTATCTATTGGATATTTATATGTAAGGGAGAAACATTATAGCAAATTTCATACTGAATTTGGTGTTTAGTGGAAAAACAAAAACAAACAAAAAATTTTTCAGATTTTTAAAGGTAAAAGGAAGAATAAAAGGTTTGTATATACCAAGATAAGGAGAAGCAAATGACAACCCACTCCAGTATTCTTGCCTGGAGAATCCCAGAGAGAGAGCAGCCTGGTGGGCTGCCATCTGTGGGGTCGCACAGAGTCGGACACGACTGAAGCGACGGAGCAGCAGCAGCATATACCAATATATACATATGTATAAATCATATCCCTTATGATTATAGAGTGTAAGTGACAAATAGATTCAAGGGATTAGATCTGATAGACAGAATGCCTGAAAAACTATGGATGGAGGTTTGTTACACTGTACAGGAGGCAGGGATCAAGACCATTCTGAAGGAAAAGAAATGCAAAAAGGCAAAATGGTTGTCTGAGGAGGCCTTAAAAATAACTGAGAAAAGAAGAGAAGCCAAAAGCAAAGGAGAAAAGGAAAGATATAAGCATATGAATGCAGAATTCCTAAGAATAGCAAGGAGAGATAAGAAAGCCTTCCTCAGTGATCAATGCAAAGAAATAGAGGAAAACCATAAATGGGAAGAACTAGAGATCTCTTCAAGAAAATTAGAAATATCAAGGGAACATTTCATGCAAAGATGGGCACAATAAAGGACAGAAAAGATATGGACCTAACAGAAGCAGAAGATATTAAGAAGAGGCAGCAAGAATACAAAGAGCTATACAAAAAAGATCTTAATGACCCAGATAACCACGGTGGTATGATCACTCACCTAGAGCCAGACATCCTGGAATGTGAAGTCAAGTGGGTATTAGGTAGCATCACCATGAACAAAGCTAGTGGAACTGATGGAATTCCAGTTGAGCTATTTCAAATCCTGAATGATGATGCTGTGAAAGTGCTGCACTCAATATGTCAGCAAATTCAGAAAACTCAGCAGTGCTGAATCTGAAACTCCAGTACTTTGGCCACCTGATGCAAAGAACTAACTCATTGTAAAAGAAACTAATTCTGGGGAAGATTGAAGGCAGGAGGAGAAGGGGACGACAGAGGATGAGATGATTAGATGGCATCACCAACTGGATGAACATGAGTTTGAGCAAGCTCCTGGTGTTTGTGATGGACATAGAAACCTGTGTCCACAGGCTTGGAAAAGGAAAAGCCACAGGACTGGAAAAGGTCAGTTTTCATTTCAATCCCAAAGAAAGTCAATGCCAAAGAATGCTCAAACTACTGCACAATTGCACTCATCTCACACACTAGTGAAGTAATGCTCAAAATTCCCCAAGCCAGGCTTCAACACTACTTGAACTGTGAACTTCCAGATGTTCAGTCTGGATTTAGGAAAAGCAGAGGAACCAGAGATTAATTTGCCAATATCTGGTGGATCATCAAAAAAGCAAGAGAGTTCCAGAAGAAAACATCTTCTTTTGCTTTATCGACTATGCCAAAGCCTTTGACTGTGTGGATCACAACAAACTGTGGAACATTCTTGTGCTAAGTCATTTCAGTCATGTCCAACTCTGTGCGACCTTGTAGATGGCAGCCCACCAGGCTTCCCCATCCCTGGGATTCTCCAGGCAAAAACACTAGAGTGGGTTGTCATTGCCTTCTCCAATGCATGAAAGTGAAAAGTGAAAGTGAAGTCACTCAGTCATGTCCGACCTTCAGTGATCCCATGGATTGCAGCCTTCCAAGCTCCTCCATCCATGGGATTTTCCAGGCAAGAGTACTGGAGTGGGGGTGCCATTGCCTTCTCCAGGAACATTCTTAAAAGAGATTAGAGTACCAGAGCACCTGACCTGGCTCCTGAGAAATCTGTATGCAGGTCAAGAACCCACAGCTAGAACTGTACAAGAAGCAACAGACTGGTTCCAGATTGGGAAAAGAGTACATCAAGGCTGTATATTGTCACCCTGCTTATTTAGCTTATATTCAGAGTACATCATGCAAAATGCCAGGCTGAATGAAATACAAGCTAGAATCAATATTTCCTGGAGAAATATCAATTACCTCAGATACGCAGATGATACCACCATTATGGTAGAAAGTGAAGAGGAACTAAAGAGCTTCTTGAGGAAAGTGAAAGATGAGAGTGAAAAATCTGGCTTAAAACTCAACATTCAAAAAGCTAAGATCTAGTTCCATAACTTCATGGCAAATAGATGGAGAAACAATGGAAACAGTGATAGACTTTGTTTTCTTAAATTCTAAAATCATTGCAGATGGTGACTGCAGCCATGAAATTAAAAGATGCTTGCTCCTTAAAAGAAAAGCTATGACCAACCTAGACAGCATGTTAAAAAGCAGAGGCATTACCTTGATAACAAAGGTCTGTCTAGTCAAGCTATGGTTTTTCTAGTAGTCATGTATGGATGAGAAATGGACCATAAAGAAAGCTGAGCACTGAAGAATTGATGCTTTGAACTGTTGTGTTGGAGAAGAGTCTTCAGAGTCCCTTGGACTGCAAGGAGATGAAGCCAGTCAATCCTAAAGGATATCAGTCCTGAATATCCATCAGAAGAACTGATGCTGAATCTGAAACTCCAATACTTTGGCCACCCAATGCAAAGAACTGACTCATTGTAAAAGACACTGATGCTGGGAAAGACTGAGGGCAGGAGGATAAGGGGACAACAGAGGATGAGATGATTGGATGGCATCACCAACTGGATGAACATGAGTTTCAGCAAGCTCGTGATGTTTGTGATGGACACAGAAGCCTGTTGTGCTACAGTCTATTGGGTTTCACAGAGTCAGACATGACTGAGTGAGTGAACTGAACTGAATTGAATATACTAAGATAATCATTTTCTAGATTTCCCCCCATTTGACTTTATATTTACTTACTTTAATGCTATACAACTGGCATTATGTGGTTAGTTGGCTAGTGAATGTAAACAAAATATATTTTATCTACCCCGATTTACCTTTGAGTTTTTATAACAATTTTTGCTGAGACATTCTGATAAGTTCATAAAATGTAACTGTACCTGCAATGATCAAAACTTGCCTATTTCCCCAGGTTCTTGGTTGAGTGTTTTTAGGACTTTGATACTGTATGTTGTCGTTCAGTTACTAAGTTATTTCTGACTCTTTGTGACACCATGAACTGCAGCACACCAGGCTTCCCTGTCCTTTAATATCTCCCGTAGTTGGCTCAAGGTCATGTCCTTTGAGTCAGAGGTGCCATCCAACCATCTCATCCACTGTTGCCCCCTTCTCCTCCTGCCGTAAATCTTTCCCAGCATCAGGGTCTTTTCCAGTGACTCAGTTCTTTGCATCAGGTGGCCAATGTATTGAAGTTTCAACTTCAGCATCAGTCCTTCCAATGGATATTCAGGATTGATTTCCCTTAGGATTGACTGGCTTCATCTCCTTGCAGTCCAAGGGACTCTGAAGAGTTTACTCCAGCACCGCAGTTTGAAAGCACCAGTTCTTCAGTGTTCAGACTTCCTTATAGTCTAGCTCTCACATCCATTCATGACTACTGTATATATCCTAATCATTATTTGGAGTCTTTACAAAGGTCTATTTGAAACTAAACATTGAGTAAAGCAGGCTCTAGCTTCATCCATATCATTGGAACTCAAGGAAATTTTTTATCCCAGAATTTACTTTCTTTGGCATTGTACTTGCAGAACAGTTTGTGTCTCAGGCCTTGATTTAGCTCTAAGATTGAGGGAAGTGCATCTCAAAGCTACTGTAATAGACCTATAACATTATTGTGCACTTTTATTAGGGTGCCTTTATGATATCATTTGATACTATTATAAAACCTCTGGGCTTATTCTATCATGGGAAAAGCATCTTATGAGTTGAGAAATACAGCAGAATATGAAGTTGCAGGTTTGGAAATGGAGCGATCTTCAGGTTAATAGCATTAATATTTCACTCAGAGTTTTTTTTTTTTTTTTTAGGCAAAATCTAATCTATGTGAGAATTTCATTGACATATAAAAAGGGGAGTTACTGGTATTGACAATGTTGATTTAGGAAGGTGAGGGCAGGAGGGACCCCATCTGCTTCCAGAAAGAGTTACAACACTTATGGTTTAATCCCAACAGGTACATAGAGAAAACAACCAGGGAATCCTGGACAAATATTTTTTTCTCCATTCCTGTTGATTCCTTTTGCAATGGTGAAGCTCAATAATGTGAAACTCCTGTACTCTTTTACTCATTTAATGGGTCGGAATAATTGAGTGATAAATTTGGGAAGGACAACCAGAACATGACTTGTATCTCATCTAAGTCAGCTGACCATGAGGCCACAGAGACCTCTGTTCTTCCAAGGGCCTCCCACACAGGCATACCTGCTCTAGCCATAGACTTATGTGAGAGGGTGGATAAAAAAGCCTGTTTCTGTCTTTTGGGGATGGAATCTCTGCAAATTCCAAATCTCATCCCAAAAATAAGAATGCTAACTAAGGCTGTTATGAGTTGTGTGTGTATGTTTCTCAAGAAACTACTGAAAATCTTCAGGATCAGGAAAATAGAAAATCATATTTAAGGCAAGAAAGATCAGCAGGGTAATTATAAGAGTGACATTTGGAAAAGCAAGAAGAATTGGGCCATTACCCTGTTGCCTGTGTAAACAGAGCTGTGGGCTACAGATTTCTTCTCAGTTTGAGTCTTAATGATTATCATTAAAATGAAGTCACTGGACTTCTTCCAATGGTGGGGGGAAGGCACAGAAGTACTTAGATGGAAAATTATAGCATGTATGTTTCATGTGCAGAAAGAAGAATATAATGACCTCAATTCTCAACCTAATTTCTTTAGAGCAAATGAAAAGCAGTGCATAACGATAAGAGAAAAAATGAAATGGAAAACATAGTAACAGAAAATCAATGAAAGTCAAAAGCTGGCTGTTAAAGATCAATAATATGGTAAATTGCAAGCCAGGCTGATCAAGAAAAAGGTCAGAACTTGCGAATATTAGTAATGAGAGTTAATATCACTGTAGATTTTATAGATAGGAGAGGGAAAATAAGAAAATATTATAAATGCATTTAAGAAAATAAATTCAGTAACTTGGAAGAAACAAAAATGTCCCTCTAAAGATGCATGGACACAGTGAGGAAAGGAGAGGGTGGGGCAAATATAGACAGTAGCATGGAAGCATATTTATGGCCATATGTAAAATAGATAGCCAATAGCAATTTGCTGTATGATGCAGGGAGCTCAAAGATGGTGCTCTGTGACAACCTAGAGGGGTGGGATGGGGTGGGAAGTGGGAGGGAGATTCAAGAGAGAGAGAACATATGTAAAACTGTGGCTGATTTGTGGTGGTGTATCAGATAAGATCAGTCGCTCAGTCGTGTCCGACTCTTTGCGACCCCATGAACTGCAGCACGCCAGGCCTCCCTGTCCATCACCAACTCCCGGAGGTCACTCAGACTCACATCCATCGAGTCAGTGATGCCATCCAGCCATCTCATCCTCTGTCGTCCCCTTCTCCTCCTGCCCCCAATCCCTCCCAGCATCAGAGTCTTCTCCAATGAGTCAACTCTTTGCATGAGGTGGCCAAAATACTGGAGTTTCAGCTTTAGCATCATTCTTTGCAAAGAAATCCCAGGGCTGATCTCCTTCAGAATGGACTGGTTGGATCTCCTTGCAGTCCAAGGGACTCTCAAGAGTCTTCTCCAACACCACAGTTCAAAAGCATCAATTTTTCGGCGCTCAGCCTTCTTCACAGTCCAGCTCTCACATCCATACATGACCACAGGAAAAACCATAGCCTTGACTAGGCGAACCTTTGTTGGCAAAGTGATGTCTCTGCTTTTGAATATGCTATCTAGGTTGGTTATAACTTTCCTTCCAAGGAGTAAACGTCTTTTAATTTCATGGCTGCAGTCACCATCTGCAGTGATTTTGGAGCCCAGAAAAATAAAGTCTGACACTGTTTCCACTGGTTCTCCATCTATTTCCCATGTAGTGATGGGACCAGATGCCATGATCTTCGTTTTCTGAATGTTGAGCTTTAAGCCAACCTTTTCACTCTCTACTTTCACTCTCATCAAGAGGCTTTTGAGTTCCTCTTCACTTTCTGCCATAAGGGTGGTGTCATCTGCATATCTGAGGTTATTGATATTTCTCCCAGCAATCTTGATTCCAATTTATGTTTCTTCCAGTCCAGCATTTCTCATGATGTACTCTGCATATAAGTTAAATAAGCAGGGTGACAATATACAGCTTTGACGTACTCCTTTTCCTATTTGGAACCAGTCTGTTGTTCCATGACCAGTTCTAACTGTTGCTTCCTGACCTGCATACAGATTTCTCGAGAGGCAGATCAGGTGGTCTGGGATCCCCATCTCTTTCAGAATTTTCCACAGTTTATTGTGATCTACACAGTCAAAGGCTTTGGCATAGTCCAGAAAGCAGAAATAGATGTTTTTCTGGAACTCTCTTGCTTTTTCCATGATCCAGCGGATGTTGGCAATTTGATCTCTGGTTCCTCTGCCTTTTCTAAAACCAGCTTGAACATCAGGAAGTTCACGGTTCACATATTGCTGAAGCCTGGCTTGGAGAATTTTGAGCATTACTTTACTAGCATGTGAGATGAGTGCAATTGTGCGGTAGTTTGAGCATTCTTTGGTGGTGTATGGCAGAAACTAATTCCATCACCTCCACTAGCTTTGTTAGTTGTGATGTTTTCTAAGGCCCACTGGACTTCACATTCCAGAATGTCTGGCTCTAGGTGAGTGATCACACCATCGTGATTATCTTGGTCATGAAGATCTTTTTTGTACAGTTCTGTGTATTCTTGCCACTTCTTCTTAATATCTTCTGCTTCTGTTAGATCCATGTGGCAGATGGTGATTGCAGCCATGAAATTAAAAGACGCTTACTCCTTGGAAGGAAAGTTATGACCAACCTAGATAGCATATTCAAAAGCAGAGACATTACTTTGCCAACAAAGGTCCATCTAGTCAAGGCTATGGTTTTTCTAGTAGTCATGTATGGATGTGAGAGTTGGACTGTGAAGAAAGCTGAGTGCCAAAGAATTGATGCTTTTGAACTATGGTGTTGGAGAAGACTCTTGAGAGTCCCTTGGACTGCAAGGAGATCCAACTAGTTCATTCTAAAGGAGATCAGTCCTGGGTGTTCTTTGGAAGGAATGATGCTAAAGCTGAAACTCCAGTACTTTGGCCACCTCATGTGAAGAGTTGACTCCCTGGAGAAGACTCTGATGCTGGGAGGGATTGGGGACAGGAGGAGAAGGGGACAACAGAGGATGAGATGGCTGGATGGCAGCACCAACTTGATGGATGTGAGTTTGAGTGAACTCTGGGAGTTGGTGATGGACAGGGAGGCCTGTCGTGCTGCAGTTCATGGGGTTGCAGAGTCAGACACGACTGAGCAACTGAACTGAACTGAATTAATGGCAGAAACCAACACAATATTATAAATCAGTTATTCTCCAATTAAAAATAAATAAATTTTAAAAAGATTCATGTGACCAAATCTCACTCAACAAATGATAGTTAATATTTTAAAAACCTCCACAAAGAATCCTTTAGACCAAAGTGGCTTTCAGTTCAGTTCAGTTCAGTCACTCAGTCGTGTCCGACTCTTTGCGACTCCATGAATTGCAGCATGCCAGGCCTCCCTGTCCATCACCAACTCCTGGAGTTCACCCAGAATCACGTCCATCGAGTCAGTGATGCCATCCAGCCATCTCATCCTCTGCCGTCCCCTTCTCCTCCTGCCCCCAATCCCTCCCAGCATCAGGGTCTTGTCCATGAGTCAACTCTTCTCATGAGGTGGCCAGATGAATTAAACAACAAAAAATACTTGGATAAAATTATCAAACTTTTTAGGAAAACTAAAGTAAAATGAATGCTTCCACATCATCTATGAATCAAGCATTACCTTGACACCAAAAGCGGACAAAAATATTACAAGGAAAGAAAACTATGAACCAGTATCCCTCATGAACACAGGTAAAGACATCCCTTTAAGTTTCTTACATGATTGGGAATACATATGTAAATGTAATTCATCCATATGTAGAAAAGATATTATATCATGACCACATGGAGTTTATTTTGTCAATATTCAAAATGATTTACACTTAAAAACAAATACATTTCAACATTTTAGCAGACTGAAAGAGTAAAGTTGTGAATTATCTGAAAGATGATGAAAAAATCATTTCATGAAATATAACTATTTCTGCTTGAAACTTTTTTCAAACTAGAAACAAAAGGGAAATTTTTTACCCTGACAAAGGCCATTCAAAAATCCAGAGCTGACACTTTAAAAATATTCTGTATATGTTTCTCCCTAAGATCAGGAATAAGACAAGAATATCCATTCTCATGCTCCTGTTCAACCTTATGCTGTGATTGTAGTCAGTACAGTAGGCTCAAAAAAGGAATAGAAGATATCCACTTTAGTCACAGTTATAACTGAATATGACTTTACTTTGCATGTATTCTTTTTTTTTTAAAAGAAACTTTTTATTTTGTATCGTGGTATAGCTGATTAACAAACAATGTTGTGATCATTTCAGGTGGATGACAAAGGGATTGAACCATAGATATATGTGTATCCATTCTCACACAAACTCCTCTCCCATCTGGGCTGCTGTATAATATTGAGCAGAGCTCCATCTGCTATATAGTAGATCTTCGTTGGTTATCCATTTTAAATATAGCAGTGTTTCCATGTCCATCCCAAACTCCCTTACTACCCTTTCCAGTCTGCACCCCCACCACCCAGCAACCATAAGTCAGTCTCTAAGTTTGTGATTCTCTTTCTGTTTTGTAAGTAAGTTCATTTGCATTATTTCTTTCAGATCCACATGTAAGGAATATCATACAACATCTCTCCTTTTCTGTCTGACTTACTTCACTCAGTATTCCAATCCCTAGATCTATCTATGTTTCTGAAAATGGCATTGTTTCATTCTTTTTAATGCCTGAGTAATATTCCATTGTTTATCTGTACCACCTCTTTATCCATTCCTCTGTTAGTGGACATTTAGGTTGCTTCCATGTCTTGGATATTGTAAACAGTGCTGTAATGAACCCTGGGGTACAGGTATCCTTTCAAATCATGTTTTTCTCAGGATGTGTGCCCAGGAGTGGGATTGCAGGATCATACTCTATTTTTAGTTTTTTATGGAACCTCCATACTAATCTCCATAGTGACTGTACCAATTTACATTCCCACCAACAGGGTAGGAGTGTTCCCTTCTCTCCACACCTTCTCCAGCATTTATCTTTTGAGTATTTTTTAATGAAAGCCATTCTGACTGGTGAGAGATGATATCTCATTGTAGTTTGGGTTTGCATTTCTCTAATAATTAGTGATATTGAACATCTTTCTATGTGCCTTCTGGCCATCTGTTTGTCTAGGGGTATAATTCTCACTTAGGATCATAATTTGCACATTAGAATATATGCTTGATAAAATCTTATGCAGGCAGATTTTTCCTTTAGCACCTCAGAGAAGTAGTTTTGCCGATTTCTGGCTCTCAAAGTTTTTGATGAGAAATGAGCAAATATTTGAAATTATCATTTTTTGTGTCATGTTTTATTTCTGTTTTTTAAAAATTTCCCTTTATCTTTGGTTTTCATCACTCTGAGTGTGCTTAAACTAAGCATGGTTTCCTTCATATCTGCTGTTCATGGAGTCTGCTAAACTTTGTAAATAAGGAAACATTTTTCTTTTCACCAAATTAGCAAAAATCAAATGGTCTTCTTTCAAATTTTCTTCTCTGTTATATCTCTGGAATACTAAGCATATGCATGTTTACCATTTTGATATTGTTCAATAATTCCCTGAATCATCATTTGTTTTTCTCTTTTCTTTAAATAAGATGATTTCTATTGGTCTTTCTTCAGATTCATTAAGGCTATTCTCTTGATATCTCTTTTCAGTTATTATGTACTTCCAGTGACATTTTTTTTTTAAACCTCAGAAACTGTGTTTTTTACCTCTAGAATTTCCACTGGATTCTTTTTCATAGATACTGTTTTTCTCCTGAGACTCCCTACTCTTTAATTAATGAAGAAGATATCTTCCTTTACCTCATCAAGAATAAATATAATAGTGGCTTAAAATCTTTGCCTGCTAACTGCTCATTTCAACATCTTGGGATGTTGATTTTATTTTCTGTTAAAAATGGATTACCTTCTTTAGTTCTTGAAATGTTGATTAGTTTGGGATTTTTATCCTCCCTTAGGCGTAAGTAAGTTTGTATATTTTGTTCAGAATAGTTATTATCTCCATGGAGATTGCTTTGGTAAAAGATTACTCAGTGTGCTAGAAGAAAAATGGTCATATATTGGCATTAACTCACTCTACGAAATATTTTATTATTGTTTTATTTCTTTAACTACACAACACATTTTCCATTTCATGCACATTTAACTTTTGTTATTCTTTATTCTTGCATTTCCATACTGCCTTCTAGGATCATTTTTCTTCTGAATATTATAATCTTTTCTTTAGCATAAATTTTGCTGGAAACAACTTCCCTCCGTTTTTGTTTCCTGAACATCATTTTTTCCCTCTCACCTTAATACTTCTTGGTTGTTTTAGCTGGTTATATATTCCTGTTAGAAGTTAATTTTTTTGCACATACTGAAAATAACAGTTCATGATCATCTGATTTATATTACTTTATTGTACTGTCCCCCATTATTGATTCTGTAAAAATACTCTTTTTTTCTCTTAAAGATATTCTTGTGTGTGTATATATATGTTTAATTATGGTGCACCTAGATTTCTTTTTTCTTTTTCCTGTTTGGTGCTTGCAAAATTCCTTAAATCTGTGCTTTATCATCTTTTGCACTTTCAGTTCCTTGAATCCAGTTCTCTCTCATGTGTTCCATTTGATTTTCCTTACATATTCCATTGACTTTAACAACAATATTGTCCCTTAGGTTATGTTCTGTGTTTTGTATTTTTATGTGTTCCTGGACTTCTAAATTTATATTTTTATTGTATGTCTTCAAGCTCACTTTATCTTGTTTGTGGCTAGGCTAAGTCCTATCTATCTTTACCCCCTGAATTAATAATTTCTAAGCTGTTTAGACTTCTCAATATTTTATTTTTTTTATTTTTTTATTTTTTTTTAGTTTGAACAATTAATACATTTCAGATATAATATTATACATATTTCAATGCTATTCTCCCCAATCATCCCACCCTCTCCCGGTCCCAGAGTCCAAAAGTCTAGTCTATACATCAGTGTCTCTTCTGCTGTCTCATAAATAGGGTTATTTTTACCATCTTTCTAAATTCCATATATATGCGTTAGTATACTGTATTTGTGTTTTTCTTTCTGGCTTACTTCACTCTGTATAATAGGCTCCAGTTCCATCCACCTCCTTAGAACTGATTCAAAATGTATTCATAGCAGCACTGTTTGCAATAGCCAGAACGTGGAAGCAACCTAGATGTCCATCCACAGATGAATGGATAAGCAAGCTGTGGTACATATACACAATGGAGTATTACTCAGCCATTAAATAGACTTCTCAATATTTTAGCTCTAGAATTCCTGTGTGTTTTACTTTTTATTCTATTTATTTGCCAATATTATCTGACTTACCTTATATAGCCACAGGTATTTTAAGATCTGTATTTAAAACCTCACTTTTCTTAATACAGTTAAGTTTGTGTATATTTTATTTTTTGTCATTATATTGTGAATGTATATTTATATTTCAAATGCCTATGTTTTTTTTAAAAAAGTGCCAGCTTAATGTTATATGTGAAAATAATATAGACATCATTGGAGATCTAGTATAGTATTATTTATCATTTAAAAGATGTCTCTTTGCTGTAGGTAAGAAACTAGAAATGCTAATAATTCAGGATTATATTAATCAAATCAGGAGTGAATTTATCTCAGTTCCTCCTGTTTTACTCCTATTTTATGACCTTTAGGGGTCATGAACCAAAGATAGTAGACAGGAGTGATGTACATGTGCTTTTTGTACAGGAGCCCTGACCTTCCACTCACTGTCCTAGTCCCATGAATTTTCTGATTGTTCTGCTCAGCTTTTCAGTTCTTAGGGCATCTCAGAAAGAATGTAGTTTGGCTTTAGGATATTGTTGTTATTCAGCCACTCTGTCATGTCCAACTATTTGCGACCTCATGAACTGCAGCACACCAGTCTTCCCTGTCCATCACCATCTCCTGGAGTTTGCTCAAACTCATGTCCATCATGTCAGTGATGCCATCCAACCATCTCATGCTCTGTCATCCCTTCTCCTCCTGCCCTCAATCTTTCCCTGCATCAGGCTCTTTTCTAATAAGTCACTCTTCACATTAGGAGGCCAAAGTATTGGAGCTTTAGCCTCAGCATCAGTCCCTCCATGAATATTCAGGATTGATTTCCTTCAGGAATGACTGATTTGATCTCCTTGCAGTCCAAAGGACTCTCAAGAGTCTTCTCCAACACCACAGTTCAAAAGCATCAGTTTTTCGATGCTCAGCTTTCTTTATGGACCAACTCTCACATTCACACATAACAACTGGAAAAACCATAGCTTTGACTAGATGGACCTTTGTTGGCAAAGTAATGTCTCTGCTTTTTAATATGGTGTCTATATTGGTCATAGCTTTTCTTCCAAAGAGCAAGTGTCTTTTAATTTCATGGTTGCAGTCACCATCTGCAGTGATTTTGGAGCCCAAAAATATTAAGTCTATCACTGTTGCCATTGTTTCCCCATCTACTTGCCAAGAAGTTATGGGACCAGATGCCATGATCTTCATTTTTTGAATGTTGATTTTTAAGCCAGCTTTTTCACTCTCCTCTTTTACTTTTATCAATAGTCTCTTTAGTACCTCTTCACGTTCTTCCATAAGGGTGCATATGTATGATCATCTGTGTGTCTGAGGTTATTGATGTTTCTCCCACCAATCTTAATTCCAGCTTGTGCTTCATCCAGCCCGTTGTTTCGCATGATGTACTGTATATAGGAGTTAAATAAGGAGAGTAACAAAATACAGCCTTGATGAACACCTTTCCCAATTTGGAACCAATCCATTGTTCTATGTCTGGTTCTAACTGTTGCTTCTTGACCTGCATGCAGGTTTCCTAGGAGGCAGGTAGGATGGTCTGGTATTCTCATCTCTTTAAAAACTTTCCACAACTTTGTAATCCACACAGTCAAAGGCTTTAGTGTAGTCAGTGAAGTGGAAGAAGATGTTTTCTCAGAATTCTCTTGCTTTTTCTATGATCCAGTGGATGTTGACAATTTGATCTCAGTTTCTTCTGCCTTCTTCTGATCATCTGAAAGTTCACAGTTCATATACTGCTGAAGTCTGGCTTGGAGAATTTTGAGCATTATTTCACTAACGTATGAAATGAGAGCAATTGTGTGGTAGTTTGAACATTCCTTGGCATTATCTTTCTTCGAGGTTGGAATGAAAACTGATCTCTTCCAGTCCTGTGGTCATTGCTGAGTTTTCCAAATTTACTGGCATACTGAGTGCAGCACTTTCACAGCATCATCTTTTAGGATTTGAAATAGCTCAGCTGGAATTCCATCACCTCCATTAGCTTTGTTCATAGAGATGATTCCTAGCTCCCTCTTGATTTTGTATTCTGTGATATCTGGCCATCTCTTCTTAATATCTTCTGCTTCTGTTAGGTCTATACCATTCTGTCCTTTATTGTGCCAGTCTTTGCATGAAATGTTCCCTAAGTATCTCTAATTTTCTTTTCCATTCTATTGTTTTCTTCTATTTCTTTGCATTGTACACTTATGAAGGCTTTCTTATCTCTCCTTGCCATTCTTTGGAACTCTGCATTCAGATGGATATATCTTACCTTTTCTCTTTTGTCTTTTGCTTCTCTTCTTTATCATATTTAAATGCAGCATATACTAGTTGCTCTGCCTGGAAGACCCCTCACCAGCCCTTCTAACCCACCCCTCAGTCTATATCCTCCACATCTACAGGTATCACTCTACCACATTACCCATTAAGTCTTTCCTCACCCTCTACCTTTTCTTAGGAAGTAAACTCACTTCTGCATCTGTATTTACCTGTTTCTGCTGTAACATAATATGACATAACATGTCTTTCTGAAATGCTTTTATACAACAAGTGTCAAATGTTTGGCACACAGACAATAATTCAAGTAAGATTTATCGTTGAGATGATTTTTCCCATTAGACCCAGAATTCATTCATGAACTCTATAGATGTGACCTACAACAGAAGGCCTGATTGCTTACCCTTTAAGTATTCATTCACTGAATTATCCCAGAACATGTTGGCATTGTAATAATAAAATAATTTCATAAAATTCATGTAGATATCCCAGAATAAGAGGGCAATATGGGCAAAGATTTTAATTTATTTGCTGAGCAGCTTCTCTTTTCTCCCTCTACCCTTTTTTTGGTAACTGATTAACAGTGTCATGAATCAGGACAAGCTGCAAATTTTAGACCTGATTTTGAAGAGAAAAATGATATGCCAGAAATAGCCCTGCTTTAACTTGAACTGTGCAGTATCAACATACCACATTTAGGGCATTCTAAGGACTAGGGTATTGCTTCTGGAGATGAAGGGCTAATATGTACCTCTTCCAAAGGAGCTAACGTACTAGACAGGGAAACCAATATTAAAGCAGTAATATATATAAACTAAGACATATATTCTGAAAATTTGAAATTAACACGAAACCAATATTATAAATAAACTGAAATATTCTGAAAATAGGAAACTGACATTAAAGCAATGATGTATATAAACTGAGATATATTCTGAAAATATGAAATTTATATTATACCAGTAACATATACATACTGAAATATGTATTTTGAGGTTGTGAAGCATGGTCTCACAAAATCTTAGAACAAAGGTCTGTGATCTAAACTACTGTTTGGAAGAAGAGCTTGCGTTGAAATTAGAAGATTAAATGGAGAGTAGATGGAGAGCATTTCTGATGGAGAAACGGAATATGAAAAGACCTTGAATCAGCAAGACTAACTGCACAGCCCTGCAGTTGAAGGAACACCCGGGAGGGGAAGTGCAGAGCCAGGGAGATTTTCAGCTTTGGGAAGGATTTTATTTTATCCTTTCCCTAGAAGCCTATGGAGCTATTGCTACATTTTAAAGATAGAGGTGACATAATCAAATTTTATTTTTATTTGTGGCTGATATCTAGAAAAATCCCTGTTGTTTAGCCCCTCACCTCTCTTTATACTAGTTCAGGAAGATGAATTAAATTCCTGGAAGAGCAAATAAAATGATCATATCTGCTGAGATTCCTCAGCACTTAACTTGGTCGGCGGGAGAGAGGCTTTAAAGGATGGAAATGAATTTTCCCTCTCGGTAATTTCACATACTGTCCCCTTGACAGTTTTGGTTTTGCTTTGGAGGATTTTCTATTTTGGAAGCTATGAATCCTTTGAGCCATAGAATAGAAATTTAACTGCCAGGCATACAGACTAGTGTAATATTTGAAGATGTAAAATCCTAATTTAATATTGTAGAGAAAAAAGAAATTTCAAGCCCTCTTTAATAAAGAAGGGGTTTCAGAGGTCAGTATTCTGTGTCGGAATTCAAAACAACTACAATAACCAGAAACTGTATAGCTATATAAGCAGTATCCCTTGGGGAAAGCATGCATGCTTGATGTGCTAAATTGCTTCGGTTATGTCTAAGTCTGTGTGACTCTGTGGACTGTAGCCCAACAGGCTCCTCTGTCCATGGGATTCTCCAGGAAAGAATACTAGAGTGGTTGCCATTCCTTCCTTCAGAGGATTTTCCAGCCCAGTGATTGAACACTCATCTCTTATATATCTGCCCTTGGCAGGTGGGTTCTTTACCACACGCACCACCTGGAAAGCCCGTACTAGGGAAAGTATATATGCCTGAAGTAGAAGTGCTTGGATATAACCATGATACTAAACAGGCTTACAACAACAATATGATCAGCTATACCCATTTAAAGTGATTTAATTTAAAGCTAAATCATTTAGCATTTGCATTCCATTAGTACTGTCCTGATACTGTCTCTTAAAATTTTAAATCACATTAAATCACCTGAATGTTTAAAAAACGAATAAGAAAAAGCAAGTTTAATGTTTTTTATCTCAAATGATTCTGATCTAAGAAAAAATGTAATCTAATAGATTTTCTGAGTATTGAAAGAAGCTCGACTATAGTCTAGAACTTACATGCTGCTGCTGCTGCTAAGTCACTTCAGTCATGTCCAACTCTGTGCGACCCCATAGACAGCAGCCCACCAGGCTCTGCCATCCCTGGGATTCTCCAGGCAAGAACACTGGAGTGGGTTGCCATTTCCTTCTCCATTATGTGAAAGTGAAAAGTGAAATTGAAGTTGCTCACTCGCTGCCCACTTGTAGCGACCCCATGGACAGCAGCCTACCAGGCTCCTCCGTCCATGGGATTTTCCAGCCAAGAGTACTGGAGTGGCTTGCTTGTATGTTCTTTTTGATTTTTAATATTCCATAATGTATTTCAGAGAAGTTACAACAGTAAAATCTAAATGTAATGGAAATGGGATGCTTCATGTTGCTAGTAAGGCAGAAAACCCACTGTTACCATACTTACCAGATAGAAAGAACACAAAGAATAGATTTAGGACTAACATTGAGATCACACTTCCTTTAAAGTTTTATGGAGATGGGGGAAATTCCTTGGTGATCCAATGGTCAAGATTCTGCTTTCCAATGCAGGGGACTTGGGTTCAATCCCTGGTCTGGGTGCTGAGATCCCACATGTCTTGTGGCCAAAATACCAAAATACAAAACAGAAGCAATAATGTAATAAATTCAATAAAGACTTTAAAATATGGTCTGCATCAAAAAGTATTAAAAAAAAAAAAAAAGGTTTACAGTGGGTAACATTTATTTTTGTTGTTGTCATATTAGTTGGTCAGTCTTGTCTGACTCTTTGCAACCTCATAGACTGTAGCCCTCTAGGCTTCTCTGTTGATGGGATTATCTACGCAAGAATACTGGAGTGGGTTGCCATTTCCTCTTCCAGGAGATCTTCTGGACCCAGGAATTGAACCCAGATCTCTTACATTGCAGGCAGATTCTTTACTGTCTGAGCCACCAAGGAAGCCCATATTACACATATGTAATATATATGTCAGATCAGATCAGTCGCTCAGTCATGTCTGACTCTTTGCGACCCCATGAACTGCAGCACGCCAGGCCTCCCTGTCCATCACCAACTCCCAGAGGTCACCCAGACTTACATCCATCGAGTCAGTGATGCCATCCAGCCATCTCATCCTCTGTTGTCCCCTTCTCCTCCTGCCCCCAATCCCTCCCAGCATCAGAATCTTCTCCAATGAGTCAACTCTTCACATGAGGTGGCCAAAATACTGGAGTTTCAGCTTTAGCATCATTCCTTCCAAAGAAATCCCAGGGCTGATCTCCTTCACAATGGACTGGTTGGATCTCCTTGCAGTCCAAGGGACTCTCAAGAGTCTTCTCCAACACCACAGTTCAAAAGCATCAGTTCTTTCACAATCAGCCTTCTTCACAGTCCAGCTCTCACATTCATACATGACCACAGGAAAAACCATAGCCTTGACTAGGCGAACCTTTGTTGGCAAAGAAATGTCTCTGCTTTTGAATATGCTATCTAGGTTGGTCATAACTTTCCTTCCAAGGAGTAAGCGTCTTTTAATTTCATGGCTGCAGTCACCATCTGCAGTGATTTTGGAGTCTAGAGAAATAAAGTCTGACACTGTTTCCACTGTTTCCCCATCTATTTCCCATGTAGTGATGGGACCAGATGCCATGATCTTCGTTTTCTGAATGTTGAGCTTTAAGCCAACCTTTTCACTCTCCACTTTCACTTTCATCAAGAGGCTTTTTAGTTCCTCTTCACTTTCTGCCATAAGGGTGGTGTAATCTGCATATCTGAGGTTATTGATATTTCTCCCAGCAATCTTGATTCCAACTTGGGTTTCTTCCAGTCCAGCATTTCTCATGATGTACTCTGCATATAAGTTAAATAAACAGGGTGACAATATACAGCCTTGACGTACTCCTTTTCCTATTTGGAACCAGTCTGTTGTTCCATGACCAGTTCTAACTGTTGCTTCCTGACCTGCATATAGATTTCTCAAGAGGCAGATAAGGTGGTCTGGTATTCCCATCTCTTTCAGAATTTTCCACAGTTTCTTGTGATCTACACAGTCAAAGGCTTTGGCATAGTCAATAAAGCAGAAATAGATGTTTTTCTGGAACTCTCTTGCTTTTTCGATGATCCAGCAGATGTTGGCAATTTGATCTCTGGTTCCTCTGCCTTTTCTAAAACCAGCTTGAATATCAGGAAGTTCACGGTTCACATATTGCTGAAGCCTGGCTTGGAGAATTTTGAGCATTACTTTACTAGCATGTGAGATGAGTGCAATTGTGCGGTAGTTTGAGCATTCCTTGGCATTGCCTTTCTTTGGGATTGGGATGAAAACTGACCTTTTCCAATCTTGTGGCCACTGCTGAGTTTTCCAAATTTGCTGGCATATTGAGTGCAGCACTTTCACAGCATCATCTTTCAGGATTTGGAATAGCTCAACTGGAATTCCATCACCTCCAGTAGCTTTGTTTGTAGTGATGCTTTCTAAGGCCCACTTGACTTCACATTCCAGGATGTCTGGCTCTAGGTCATATATACATTACTATTATATGGTCACTGTCTTGGACATTGCCAATGCTCAATTTTTCTGTATCATTGGCAATCAAGACAAATAACACGCATGTGACATGGCCTCCAAGAGATGTCTGTGGTTCTCACCAAGAAATGTCTAAACTCTTCTGCCATTTGCCACCAGTTATGGGTCAAGATATAGGATGTGCAATGTTTTTACCATATAGGTGATGTCTAATTGATTCACAACTCAGAACTTCAGTCTGAGAGTCCAGGTGTAGAGTTATAATCTGCCAGCAGGAGAGGCTGATAAACCACTGAAAATATTTATATAGTTGTATCTTTGATATGTTAGGAATTTCTTAATATTTTATAAGTGGAAAAGGACACTATATGAATATAATGTTTAACTTTTTTAAAAATAAAATTTATGTGTGTAAATATACATATAAGATCCATTGTGATTTATGAAAAAAATTTTTCCTGAAGGAATTTTGGATGACATTTTTTGCCTATAAAATAATTACCTCACATATTTTTTCTTATATTCTTTTGAAATTTGAGCATTAGTTCATTTAATAATTTGAATAATCTATTTGTAATATTTTAGAAACAATTTTGAAATAATTTTCCCAGGAAGCTACAAGTTAAATATATGTCAAATAATCTTTTCAAGAGGTTGTGAATGATTTCTTCCTAAAAATGATAAATAGTGTCTATTTCATAAAAGTTGAAGTAGATTACCACTGTGCATTCTTTCAATTAATGTAGGTGCATATCCAGTGCACATTGTGCTTACATTTCTTGTATGGTGTCTGAAGAAAAATTTCCCTCTACCCTTCCCAGTTCTTCCAGTTGGTCTAATAATTGAATTTATTTGAGACATTAACAGGAGGAAATAAAATTTAAATTCACATGAAAGGGGGCTCCATAAGAAGGTGAACCCAGGTGGTCGAGTTGATAAGACTCCATGCTCCTAGTGCAGGGGAGTCCAAGTTCTATTCCTGGTGACGTAATTAGATCCCACACAATACAATTAACAGTCCACATACTGCAAACAAAAGATACTGTGTGCTGCAAGTAAGATCTAGCACAACCAAATACGTAAATAAATATTTAAAAAAGAATATGAAGTCCTCAGAAGAATCAGACAACTGACTTTACAACCAGTAGATAATAGGGATTTCAAAGTGGAAGGAAGACCTTCCCCAGGGGAAAGGAAAAACCAAACTTAGCTCAACATGTCCTTTGGAGAAACAAAGTTATCTTGAGCGACAGCTGTCTTCCGGGTGAAGGATCCCTATCTAAATTATAACTATTTTTTTTACTATGATCACACTATATAATTATTAGACAATATTACTCACAAACATGCTTAGAGAATAGACAATGGTTGCTTTATTATATTCAAAGGTGGACTGTAGTTCAAAGGGTTGCAAAGAGTCAGACACAACTCAGTGTCTGAACAACAATGAGTATATCATGGTTAAGGTGCCTACTTCTGAGGCCTCTTTATGTGTGGATTAGTAAGCAGCATAAGATTACAGCAGTTCAGTTCAGTCACTCAGTCATGTCCGATTCTTTGTGACCCCATGGACTGCAGCACTTCAGGATTCCCTATCCATCAGCAACTCCCTGAGCTTGCTCAAACTCATGTCCGTTGAGTCAGTGACACCATCCAACCATCTCATCCTCTATTGTCCCCTTCTCCTCATGCCCTCAATCTTTCCCAGCAACAGGGTTTTTTCAAATGAGTCAGCTCTTTGCATCAGGTAGTCAAATTATTGGAGTTTTAGCTTCAGTCCTTCATATGAATATTCCTTTAGGATTGACTGGTGGGTCTCCTGGCAGTCCAAGGGACTCTCAAGAGTATTTTCCAACACCACAGTTCAAAAGCATCCATTCTTCAGTGCTCAGCTTTCTTTATAGTCCAACTCTCACACCCATACCATAGCTTTGAGTAGATGAACAGTTGCTCGCAAAATAATGTCTCTGCTTTTTAATTTGCTGTCTAGGTTGGTCATAGATTTTCTTCCAAGGAGCCAGCATCTTGATCTCATGGCTCCAGTCACCATTTGCAGTGATTTTTTGTTCAGTTCAGTTGCTCAGTAGTCATGTCCGACTCTTTGCGACCCCATGAATTGCAGCATGCCAGTACTCCCTATCCAACACCAACTCCCGGAGTTCATCCAAACTCACGTTCAAGTCAGTGATGCCATCCAGCCATTTCATCCTCTGTCATCCCCTTTTCCTCCTTCCCTCAATCCCTCCTAGCATCAGAGTCTTTTCCAATGAGTCAACTCTTCACATAAGGTAGCCCAAGTACAGGAGTTTCAGCTTTAGCATCATTCCTTCCAAAGAACGCCCAGGACTGATCTTTAGAATGGTCTCATTGAAACTCCTTGCAGTCCAAGGGACTCTCAAGAGTCTTCTCTTACATCACAATTCAAAAGCATTAATTCTTCGGTGCTCAGCAGTGATTTTAGAGCCACCCAAATAAAGTCTCTCACTGTTTCCATTATTTCCCCATGTATTTGCCATGAAGTTAAGGGACCAGATGCCATGACCTTTGTTTTCTGAATGTTTAGTTTTAAGCCAACTTTTTCACTCTCCTCTTCACTTTCATCAAGAAGCTCTTTAGTTCTTTGCTTTCTGCCATAAGAGTGGTGTCATCTGCATATCTGAAGTTACTGATATTTTTCCTGGTAATCTTGATTACAGTTTGTGCTCCATCAAGCCTGGCATTATGCATGATGTATTCTGCATATAATTTAAATAAGCAGGGTGACAATATACAGCCTTGATGTACTCCTTTCCTGATTTGAAACCAGTCTGTTGTTCCATGTCCAGTTCTAACTGTTGCTTCTTGACCTGCATACAGATTTCTCAGGAGGCAGGTCAGGTGGTCTGGTATTCCCATTTCTTTCAGAATTTCCCACAGTTTGTTGTGATCCACACAGTCAAAGGCTTTGGCATAGTCAATAAAGCAGAAGTAGATGTTTTTCTGGAACTCTCTTGCTTTTTCGATGATCCAACAGATGTTGGCAATTTGCTCTCTGGTTCCTCTGCCTTTTCTAAAACCAGCTTGAACAACTGGAAGTTCACGGTTCATGTACTGTTGAAGCCTGCCTTGGCAAATTTTGAGCATTACTTTAGTAGCATGTAAGATGAGTGCTGCAAAGAATATAATCAATCAACCTATAATCAATCTGATTTTGGTGTTGAGTAAAAGAATTATATTCTTTGCAGCAAAAGATGGAGAAGATCTATACAGTCAGCAAAAACAAGACAGGGAGCTAATGGTGGCTCAGATCAAAACTTCTTATTGCCAAATTCAGATTGAAATTGAAGAAAGTAGGGAAAACCACTAAACCATTCAGGTGTGACCTAAATCAAATCCTTTATGACTATACAGAGGAAGTGAGAAACAAATTTAAGGGACTAGATCTGATAGAGTGCCTGATGAACTATGGACAGAGGTTCATGACATTGTACAGGAGACAGGGATCAAGACCATCCCCATGGAAAAGAAAAGCAAAAAGCAAAATGTCTGCCTGAGGAGGCCTTACAGATAGCTGTGAAAAGAAGAGAAGTGAAAACTAAAGGAGAAAAGGAAAGATATTCCCATTTGAATGTAGAGTTCCAAAAAGTAGCAAGGAGAAGTAAGAAAGACTTCCTCAGCAATCAATGCAAAGAAATAGAGGAAAACAACAGAATGGGAAAGATTAGAGATCTCTTCAAGAAAATTAGAGATACCAACGGGACATTTCATGCAAAGATGGGCTTGATAAAGGACAGAAATGGCATGGACCTAACAGAAGCAGAAGATATTAAGAAGAGGTGGCAAGAATACATAGAAGAACTGTACAAAAAAGAGTTTCATGACCCAGATAATCACGATGGTGTGATGACTCACCTAGAGCCAGACATCCTGGAATGTGAAATCAAGTGGGCCTTAGGAAGCGTCACTATGACTAACGCTAGTGGAGGTGATGGAATTCCAGTTGAGCTATTTCAAATACTGAAAGATGATGTTGTGAAAGTGCTACACTCAATATGGCAGCAAATTTGGAACACTCAGCAGTGGCCATAGGACTGGAAAAGGTCAGCTTTCATTCCAATCCCAAAGAAAGACAATGTCAAAGAATGCTCAAACTACCGCACAATTGCACTCATCTCACACACTAGTAAAGTAATGCTCAAAATTCTCCAAGCCAGGCTTCAGCAATATGTGAACTGTAAACTTCTGATGTTAAGCTGGTTTTATGAAAGGCAGAGGAACTAGAGATCAAATTGCCAACATCTGATGGATCAGAGAGTTCCAGAAAAACATCTGTTTCTGCTTTATTGACTATGCCAAAGCCTTTGACTGTGTGGATCCCAATAAATTGTGGAAAATTCTGAAAGAGATGGGAATACCACACCACTTGACCTGTCTCTTAAGAAACCTATATGCAGGTCAGGAAGCAACAGTTAGAACTGGACATGGAACAACAGACTGGTTCCAAATAGGAAAAGGAATACATCAAGGCTGCATAGTGTCACCCTGCTTCAGATCAGATCAGATCAGATCAGTCGCTCAGTCGTGTCCGACTCTTTGCGACCCCATGGACTGCAGCACGCCAGGCCTCCCTATCCATCACCAGCTCTCAGAGGTCACTCAGACTCACATCCATTGAGTCAGTGATACCATCCTGCCATCTCATCCTCTGTCGTCCCCTTATCCTCCTGCCTCCAATCCCTCCCAGCATCAGAGTCTTCTCCAATGAGTCAACTCTTTGCATGAGGTGGCCAAAATACTGGAGTTTCAGCTTTAGCATCATTCCTTCTAAAGAAATCCCAGGGCTGATCTCCTTCACAATGGACTGGTTGGATCTCCTTGCAGTCCAAGGGACTCTCAAGAGTCTTCTCCAACACCACAGTTCAAAAGCATCAATTCTTCGGCGCTCAGCCTTCTTCACAGTCCAGCTCTCACATCCATACATGACCACAAGAAAGACCATAGCCTTGACTAGGCGAACCTTTGTTGGCAAAGTGATGTCTCTGCTTTTGAATATGCTATCTAGGTTGGTCATAACTTTCCTTCCAAGGAGTAAGCGTCTTTTAATTTCATGGCTGCAGTCACCATCTGCAGTGATTTTGGAGCCCAGAAAAAGAAAGTCTGACACTGTTTCCACTGTTTCTCCATCTATTTCCCATGTAGTGATGGGACCAGATGCCATGATCTTCATTTTCTCAATGTTGAGCTTTAAGCCAACCTTTTCACTCTCCACTTTCACTTTCATCAAGAGGCTTTTGAGTTCCTCTTCACTTTCTGCCATAAGGGTGGTATCATCTGCATATCTGAGGTTATTGATATTTCTCCCGGCAATCTTGATTCCAGCTTGTGTTTCTTCCAGTCCAACATTTCTCATGATGTACTCTGCATATAAGTTAAATAAACATGGTGACAATATACAGCCTTGATGTACTCCTTTTCCTATTTGGAACCAGTCTGTTGTTCCATGACCAGTTCTAACTGTTGCTTCCTGACCTGCATACAGATTTCTTAAGAGGCAGATCAGGTGGTCTGGTATTCCCATCTCTCTCAGAATTTTCCACAGTTTATTGTGATCTACACAGTCAAAGGCTTTGGCATAGTCAATAAAGCAGAAATAGTCACCCTGCTTACTTAACTTTTATGCAGAGTACGTCATGGGAAATACTGGGCTGGATGAAGCACAAGCTGGAATCAAGATTGCTGGGAGACATCTCAATAATCTCAGAAATGCCGATGGCACCACCCTTATGGCAGAACTTGAAGAGGAACTAAAATGCCTCTTAATGAAAGTAAAAGAGGAGAGTAAAAAAGTTGGCTTAAAGCTCAACATTCCGAAAACGAAGATCATGGCATCTGGTCCCATCACTTCATGGGAAATAGATCGGGAAACAGTGGAAACACTGTCAGACTTTATTTTTCTGGGCTCCAAAATCACTGCAGATGGTGATTGCAGCCATAAATTAAAAGACACTTACTCCTTGGAAGAAAAGTTATGACCAACCTAGATAGCATATTAAAAAGCAGAGATATTACTTTGCCACCAAAGGTCCGTCTAGTCAAGGCTATAGTTTTTCCACTGGTCATGTATGGATGTGACAGTTGGACTGTGAAGAAGGTTGAGCACCGAAGAATTGATGCCTTTGAAATATGGTGCTGCAGAAGACTCTTGAGAGTCCCTTGGACTGCAAGGAGATCCAACCAGTCCATTCTAAAGGAGACCAGTCCTGGGTGTTCATTGGAAGGACTGATGCTGAGGCTGAAACTCCAATACGTTGGCCACCTCATGGGAAGAGTTGACTCGTTGGAAAAGACCCTGATGCTTGGAGGGATTGGGGGCAGGAGGAGAAGGGGATGACAGAGGATGAGATGGCTGGATGGCATCACCAACTCGAAGCACATGAATTTGTGTGAACTCCAGGAGTTTGTGATGGACAGGTAGGCCTGGCATGCTATGATTCATGGGGTCACAAAGAGTTGGAGACGACTGAGCGACTGAACTGAACTGAAGTTGAGTGCAATTGTGTGTTAGTTTAAGCATTAGTTAGTTCTTTGGCAATGCCTTTCTTTGGGATTAGAATGAAAACTGACCTTTTCCAGTCCTGTGGCTCCTGTTGAGTTTTTCAAATTTGCTGGGATATAGAATGAAGCCCTATTACAGCATCATCTTTTAGGATTTGAAATAGCTCAGCTGGAATTCCATCACCTCCACTAGCTTTGTTTGTAGTGATGCTTTCTAAGACCCACTTTACTTCACATCCAGGATGTCTGGCTCTAGTTGAGTGATCACAGCATCATGGTTATCTGGGGCATGAAGATATTTTTGTATAGTTCTTCCATGTATTCTTGCCTCCTCTTCTTAATATCTTCTGCTTCTGTTAGGTCCCTACCATTTCTGTCCTTTATTGAGCCCATCTTTGTGTGAAATGTTCCCTTGGTATCTCTAATTTTCTTGAAGAGATCTGTAGCCTTTCCCATTCTATTGTTTTCCTTTGTTTCTTTGTTTTGATCACTGAGGAAGGTTTTCTCATCTCTCCTTGCTATTATTTGGAACTCTGCATTCAAATGTGTATATATTTTCTTTTCTCCTTTATCTTTCACTTCTGTTTTTTCAGGTATTTGTAAGATCTCTTCAGACAACCAGAGATCATATCAGCTGACACAAGAAAAAGAAAAAAAAAAAATTCAATCAGCAAGATTGCATCAACTAAACATTAGCTGGAGAATAATTTCCTATTATACATGTTATGTTATAAGTCATATGTTACATACGTTATGTAAGAGTTATGTCTATCAACTAAATGTTAACTGGAATGTGATTAAGGGGGTAACTACTCTCTATAAAAGCTTAAGTTTCCTTTTTTTTTTTTTTTCAAATAGTTCTACAGTTATCTGTGGTAAACAAGATGAGCAATTAGCCAGCAGAAAATTATAGATAAAAAAATGGAAACATTTTAATAATTGAAAAGACCAACCCCTTCTTTTCATTGACTAGTAAGAACATTTTTAAAAACCCAAATTATAAGTATTAAGTCTACTTATCTTCCCTATGTAGTGTTAGCCTAAATGACATTTCAACAAATATAAAACTGTAAAACTAATTTTAGAAAAATGTTAGTTATAATGGAAAAAATAGAGACTAAGGAGACAGACAAATTTTGGTTCAAATTCTAGCTCAACTTACTAACTGAGTGACTTTAAACTGGTTTTATGTAAGTTTTCCTAGCCTCGGTTTCCTCAGCTAAAATTTGGGCATAATAATATTTTCCTCACAAGGCTATTTTAAGAACTTAATTAAAATGATAGCTATTATTAAGGGACAAAAACAGATTCTTAAATCTTTTTTTTAAATTAAATTTTATTTTGCTTAACTTTACAATATTGTATTGCTTTTGCCATACATCAAGATGGATCCGCCACAAGTATACATGTGTTCCCCATCCTGAACCCTCCTCCCCCCACCCCATACCATCCCTCTGGGTCGTCCCGGTGCACCAGCCCCAGGCATCCATTATCAGGCATCGTACCTGGACTGGCGACTCGTTTCAGATATGATATTATACATATTTCAATGCTATTCTCCCAAATCATCCCACCCTCTCCCGTTCCCAGAGTCCAAAAGTCTATTCTATACATCAGTGTCTCTTTTGCTGTCTCGTAAACAGGGTTATTGTTACCATCTTTCTAAATTCCATATATATGTGTTAGTATACTGTATTTGTGTTTTTCTTTCTGGCTTACTTCACTCTGTATAATAGGCTCCAGTTCCATCCACCTCATTAGAACTGATTCAAATGTATTCTTTTTAATGGCTGAGTAATACTCCATTGTGTATATGTACCACAGCTTGCTTATCCATTCATCTGTGGATGGACATCTAGGTTGCTTCCAAGTCCTGGCTATTGTAAACAGTGCTGCTATGAACATTGGGGCACACGTGTCTCTTTCAATTCTGGTTTTCTCAGTGTGTATGCCCAGCAGTGGGATTGCTGGATCATAAGGCAGTTCTATTCCCAGTTTTTTGATGAATCTCCCAAAGAACTAAATAGACATTTCTCCAAAGAAGACATACAGATTCTTAAATCTTGAAAACTCGAAAATCAATTTAAAATTTTCTTTTTTGATAGTGCTTCATATTTAAAGGTTAACCAGTTTAAAAATCTTTTTCAGTTCAGTTCAGTCACTCAGTCATATCCGACTCTTTGCAACCCCATGAACCGCAGCACACCAGGCCTCCCGGTCCATTACCAACACCTGAAGTCCACCCAAACCCATGTCCATTGAGTTGGTGATGCAATCCAAACTTCTCACCCTCTGTCGTGCCCTTCTACTCCTGCCCTCAATCTTTCCCAGCATCAGGGTATTTTCAAATGAGTTAGTTCTTTGCATCAGGCGGCCAATGTATTGGAGTTTCAGCTTCAGCATCAGTCCTTCCAATGAATATTCAGGACTCATTTCCTTTAGGATGGACTGGTTGGATCTCCTTGCAGTCCAAGAGACTCCTAAGAGTCTTCTCCAACACCACAGTTCAAATGCATCAATTCTTTGGAGCTCAGTTTCTTTATAGTCCAGTTGTCACATCCATACATGACCACTGGAAAAACCATAGCCTTGATGAGACAAACCTTTGTTGACAAAGTAATGTCTCTGCTTTTCAATATGCTCAATAGGTTCGTCATAACTTTCCTTTCAAGGTGTAAGTGTCTTTTAATTTCATGGCTGCAATCACCATCTGCAGTGACTTTGGAGCCCCCCAAAATAAAGTCTGACACTGTTTCCACTGTTTCCACATCTATTTGCCATAGAATGATGGGACTGGATGTCATGATCTTAGTTTTCTGAATGTTAATCTTTAAGCCAACCTTTTCATTCTCCTCTTTCAGTTTCATCAAGAGGCTCTTTAATTCTTCATTTTCTGCCATAAGGGTGGTGTCATCTGCATATCTGAGATTATTGATATTTCTCCTGGCAATATTGATTCCAGCTTGTGCTTCTTCCAGCCCAGTGTTTCTCATGATGTACTCTGCATATAAGTTAAGTAAGCAGGGTGACAATATGCAGCCTTGACGTACTCCTTTTCCTATTTGGAACCAGTCTGTTGTTCCATGTCCAGATCTAACTGTTGCTTCCTGACTGGCATACAGGTTTCTCATAAGGCAGGTCAGGTGGTGTGATATTCCCATCTCTTTCACAATTTTCCAGTTTATTGGGATCCACACAGTCAAAGGCTTTGGCATAGTCAGTAAAGCAGAAATAAATGTTTTTCTGGAACTCTTTTGCTTTCTTGATGATCCATCAGATGTTGGCAATTTGATCTCTGGTTCCTCTGCCTTTTCTAATACCAGCTTAAATATCTGGCAGTTCACGGTTTACATATTGCTGAAACTTGGCTTGGAGAATTTTGAGCATTACTTTACTAGCGTGTGAGATGAGTGCAATTGTGCGGTAGTTTGAGCATTCTTTGGCATTGCCTTTCTTTGGGATTGGGATGAAAACTGACCTTTTCCAATCTTGTGGCCACTGCTGAGTTTTCCAAATTTGCTGTCATATTGAGTACAGCACTTTCATAGCATCATCTTTCAGGATTTGGAATAGCTCAACTGGAATTCCATCACCTCCACCAGCTTTGTTCATAGTGATGCTTCCTAAGGCCAATTTGACTTCACATTGGGGATATCTGGCTCCAGGTGAATGATCATACCATCATGATTATCTGGGTCGTGAAGATCTTTTTTTGTACAGTTCTTCTGTGTATTCTTGCCATCTCTTCTTAATATCTTCTGCTTCTGTTAGGTCCCCACCATTTCTGTCCTTTGTTGTGCCCATCTTTTCATGAAATATTCCCTTGGTATCTCTAATTTTCTTGAAGAGATCTCTAGTCTTTCCCAATCTATTGTTTTCCTCTATTTCTTTGCATTGATCACTGAGGAAGGCTTTCTTACCTCTCCTTGCTATTATTTGGAACTTTAAAATCCATTAAACCAAGATCCATTTATTACAGTTTCTAGAAGTGGCAACCCACTCCAGTACTCTTGCCTGGAAAATCCCATGGATGGAGGAGCCTGGTAGGCTGCAGTCCATGGGGTCACTGAGAGTTGGACACGACTGAGCGGCTTCACTTTCACTTTTCATTTTCCTGTGTTGGAGCAGGAAATGGCAACTCACTCCAGTATTCTTGCCTGGAGAATCCCAGGGATGGCGAAGCCTGGTGGGCTGCCATCTGTGGGGTCGCACAGAGTTGGACACAACTGAAGCGACTTAGCAGCAGCAGCAGAATCTTCAGCTAATTTTCCCTAAGAAGTTGGCAGATATAATTTAATTATATGCTTCTGATATGTTGATTGTTATAGGAAAAATCAGTTTTTCATAGTACCTATAGCAGTAAGCAATGAATTACCTTTTCTAAGCTACATAGCTTGCTAAACTACTTTTATGATAAGCAACTATCAACTTGTTATTTCTATTGTGGTCCACTTAACTCCATTTTAAGGCTTCAAATGGATTAATCCTGCCTTTGCATGCCATAGTTATATATTTAGATATTTAATCATCAAATATTATAATTGTACAATATTGAGATGTATAGAACAAAATAGAATTATTCGAGGACAATTGTTCAGCAATATTGTTTTGGCCTCTGCCACACATCAACATGCCCCGTGAACTTTAGTTCACTTTATAACTTGATTCAAGTTATGCTGTGAGTAGACTAAAGTTCATGGGGCATGGATGGGTTATCAAACATTGTTATTTTATTTTGTCACTTGCAAGACCCATATAAACAGCTAGCCATATAACCAAAATTCATGTAACCACTAACTTAAATGTACATTTATCTTTGTCTCCTTATATTCATTATTGTAAGATGCATAACAGAAGACTCATCAAAAGTTTATAAAAAACAACCTGACTGTATAAATCCTTGTTTATACCCTTTAGGACCTAAATAGAAAATGTTGAAAATCATCGGTAGTGGTGTACACATTATATTTGAAATAACTCAAGACATATTATTGAAGAACTAATGAACAGGTGACATGTAGAAAATCAGCCTTCCATTGTTTTCTTCTGTGAAGAATCTGTGGATTTGTATTATATATTAAACATTTACATTTGGTTTGTTTCACAGCTAAAATATGAACAATTGAGTAAAGTATTGAAATATTCAATGTGCTGGCGTTTGTAGTTTTGATAAGTCCCATTGCTGACAATTGAGTCATGCCAGAAAAATTTGATTTCTACTGCAAAAGGATTAGGGACTTCCCTGGTGGCTCAGATGTTTTAATTATTGGATTGGGAAGATCCACTGGAAAAGGGATAGGCTACCCACTCCAGTATTCTTAGGCTTCCCTTGTAGATCAACTGGTAAAGAATCTGCCTACAATGTGAGAGACCTGGGTTCAATCCCTGGGTTGGGAAGATCCTCTGGAGAAGGAAATGGCAACCCAGTCCAGTACTCTTGCCTGGAAAATCCCATGGATGGAAGAGCCTGGTAAGCTACAGTCCGTGGGGTCACAAAGAGTCAAACACGACTGAGTGACTTCACCTCACCTTCACCTTTACACATCAGCATGAAGCAGACACAGGTATACATATATCCCCACCCTCCTGAACCCCTCTCCTACCTCACACCCCATCCTACCCCTCTAGGTTTTCATAGAACACTGGGTTGAGCTTCCTGTTTAACACAGCAAATTCTCACTTGCTATCTGTTTTACATATGGTAATGTATACATTTCCATGCTCTTCTTGCAGTTCCACCCACTCTCTCCTTACCCCACTGTGTCCACAGGGAAGATGCTCCCCAAGGGAAGGGAAGAGCAAAAGCTTGGTAGACATGTTCACTGTGGAGAAACACAGTTACCTTAGATGACAGCTGTTTTCCTGGTAGAGGCTCCCTATCTAAATTACTTTTAAAGTATTATGGGGATGTTAAAAACAAAAGATTATGAGTTTTCTAATTAAGTCTCTCAGTCGTGTCCAACTCTTTGGGACCCCCGTGGACTATACAGTCCACGGAATTCTCCAGGCCAGGATTTTGAAGTTGGTATCCTTTTCCTTCTCCAGGGGATCTTCCCAAGCCAGGGATCTAACCCAGGTCTCCTGCATTCCAGGCAGATTTTTTACCAGTTGAGCTACAAGGGAAGCCCAAGAATACTGAAGTAGGTAGTCTATCCCTTTTCCAGTGGATCTTCCCAATCCAATAATTAAAGCAGGATCTCCTGTATTACAGGCGGATTCTTTACCAACTGAGCTATCAGGGAAGACATTCTTAAAAATAATCAACCTAAAACAATTATCATGCCAAGCAAACGCATTTGGTGTGACAAACTTTGCACCTGTACAACACCTATAGAAAAACAAAATCATATTTATATATTTAGTACAACCAGAACTTGATGCATTTCAGTTCAGTGACTCAATCGTGTTTGACTCTGGGTGACCCCATGAATTGCAGCACACCAGGCTTCCTTGTCCATCACCAATTCCCGGAGTTCATTCAGACTCACATCCATCGAGTCACTGATGCCATCCAGCCATCTCATCCTCTGTCGTCCCTTTCTTCTTCTGCCCCCAATCCCTCCCAGCATCAGAGTCTTCTCCAATGAGTCAATTCGCATGAGGTGGCCGAAGGACTGGAGTTTCAGCTTTAGCATCATTCCTTCCAAAGAAATCCCAGGGCTGATCTCCTTCAGAATGGACTGGTTGGATCTCCTTGCAGTGCAAGGGAATCTCAAGAGTCTTCTCCAACACCACAGTTCAAAAGCATCAAGTCTTCGGTGCTGAGCCTTCTTCACAGTCCAGCTCTCACATCCATACATGACCACAGGAAAAACCATAGCCTTGACTAGGCGAACCTTTGTTGGCAAAGTGATGTCTCTGCTTTTGAATATGCTATCTAGGTTGGTCATAACTTTCCTTCCAAGGAGTAAGCGTCTTTTAATTTCATGGCTGCAGTCACCATCTGCAGTGATTTTGGAGCCCAGAAAAATAAAGTCTGACACTGTTTCCACTGTTTCTCCATGTATTTCCCATGAAGTGATGGGACTGGTATCCATGATCTTCGTTTTCTGAATGTTGAATTTTAAGCCAACTTTTTCACTCTCCACTTTCACTTTCATCAGAGGCTTTTTAGTTTCTCTTCACTTTCTACCATAAGGGTGGTGTCATCTGCATATCTGAGGTTATTGATATTTCTCCCAGCAATCTTGGTTCCAACTTGTGTTTCTTCCAGTCCAGCGTTTTTCTTGATGTACTCTGCATAGTAATTAAATAAGCAGGCTGACAATATACAGCCTTGACGTACTCCTTTTCCTATTTGGAACCAGTCTGTTGTTCCATGTCCAGTTTTAACTGTTGATTCCTGACCTGCATACAAATTTCTCAAGAGGCAAGTCAGGTGGTCTGGCATTGCCATCTTTCAGAATTTTCCACAGTTTATTGTGATCCACACAGTCAAAGGCTTTGACATAGTCAATAAAGCAGAAGTAGATGTTTTTCTGGAACTCTCTTGCTTTTTCCATGATCCAGCGGATGTTGGCAATTTGATCTCTGGTTACTCTGCCTTTTCTAAAACCAGCTTGAACATCAGGAAGTTCACGGTTCACATATTGTTGAAGCCTGGCTTGGAGAATTTTGAGCATTACTTTACTAGCGTGAGAGATGAGTGCAATTGTGCGGTAGTTTGAGTACTCTTTGGCATTGCCTTTCTTTGGGATTGGAATGAAAACTGACCTTTTCCAGTCCTATGGCCACTGCAGAGTTTTCCAAATTTGCTGGCATATTAAGTGCAACACTTTCACAGCATAATCTTTCAGGATTTGAAATGGCTCCTCTGGAATTCCATCATCTCCACTAGCTTTGTTCATAGTGATGCTTTCTAAGGCCCACTTGACTTCACATTCCAAGATGTCTGCCTCTAGGTCAGTGATCACACCATCGTGATTATTTGGGTCGTGAAGCTCTTTTTTGTACAGTTCTTCTGTGTATTCTTGCCATCTCTTCCTAATATCTTCTGCTTCTGTTAGGTCCATACCATTTCTGTCCTTTATCAAGCCCATCTTTGCATGAAATGTTCCTTTGGTATCTCTGATTTTCTTGAAGAGATCCAAAGTCTTTCCCATTCTGTTGTTTTCCTCTATTTCTTTGCATTGATCGCTGAAGAAGGCTTTCTTATCTCTGCTTGCTATTCTTTGGAACTCCCGATTCAGATGCTTATATCTTTCCTTTTCTCCTTTGCCTTTTGCTTCTCTTTTTTTAACAGCTATTTGTAAGGCCTCCCCAGACAGCCATTTTGCTTTTTTGCAATTCTTTTCCATGGGGATGGTCTTGATCCCTGTCCCCTATACAATGTCATGAACCTCATTCCATAGTTCATCAGGCACTCTATCTATCAGATCTAGGCCCTTAAATCTATTTCTCACTTCCACTGTAGAATCATTGATCAGATCAGATTAGTCGCTCAGTCATGTCCGACTCTTTGCGACCCCATGAACTGCAGCAAGCCAGGCCTCCCTGTCCATCACCAGCTCCCGGAGGTCACTCAGACTCGCATCCATCGAGTCAGTGATGCCATCCAGCCATCTCATCCTCTGTCGTCCCCTTCTCCTCCTGCCCTCAATCCCTCCCAGCATCAGAGTCTTCTCCAATGAGTCAACTCTTCGCATGAGGTGGCCAAAATACTGGAGTTTCAGCTTTACCATCATTCCTTCTAAAGACATTCCAGGATTGATCTCCTTCAGAATGGACTGGTTGGATCTCCTTGCAGTCCAAGAGACTCTCAAGAGTCTTCTCCAACACCACAGTTCAAAAGCATCAATTCTTCGGCGCTCAGCCTTCTTCACAGTCCAGCTCTCACATCCATACATGACCACAAGAAAGACCATAGCCTTGACTAGGTGAACCTTTGTTGGTAAAGTAATGTCTCTGCTTTTGAATATGCTATCTAGGTTGGTCATAACTTTCCTTCCAAGGAGTAAGCGTCTTTTAATTTCATGGCTGCAGTCACCATTTGCAGTGATTTTGGAGCCCAGAAAAAGAAAGTCTGACACTGTTTCCACTGTTTCTCCATCTATTTCCCATGTAGTGATGGGACCAGATGCCATGATCTTCGTTTTCTGAATGTTGAGCTTTAAGCCAACCTTTTCACTCTCCACTTTCACTCTCATCAAGAGGCTTTTTAGCCCCTCTTCACTTTCTGCCATGAGGGTGGTGTCATCTGCATATCTGAGGTTATTGATATTTCTCCCAGCAATCATGATTCCAACTTGGGTTTCTTCCAGTCCAGCATTTCTCATGATGTACTCTGCATATAAGTTAAATAAGCAGGGTGACAATATACAGCCTTGACGTACTCCTTTTCCTATTTGGAACCAGTCTGTTGTTCCATGTCCAGTTCTAACTGTTGCTTCCTGACCTGCATACAGATTTCTCAAGAGGCAGATCAGGTGGTCTGGTATTCCCATCTCCTTCAGAATTTTCCACAGTTTATTGTGATCTACACAGTCAAAGGCTTTGGCATAGTCAATAAAGCAGAAATAGATGTTTTTCTGGAACTCTCTTGGTTTTTCCATGATCGCACGGATGTTGGCAATTTGATCTCTGTTTCCTCTGCCTTTTCTAAATCCAGCTTGAACATCAGGAAGTTCACGGTTCACATATTGTTGAAGCCTGGCTTGGAGAATTTTGAGCATTACTTTACTAGCGTGAGAGATGAGTGCAATTGTGCGGTAGTTTGAGTACTCTTTGGCATTGCCTTTCTTTGGGATTGGAATGAAAACTGACCTTTTCCAGTCCTATGGCCACTGCAGAGTTTTCCAAATTTGCTGGCATATTAAGTGCAACACTTTCACAGCATAATCTTTCAGGATTTGAAATGGCTCCTCTGGAATTCCATCATCTCCACTAGCTTTGTTCATAGTGATGCTTTCTAAGGCCCACTTGACTTCACATTCCAAGATGTCTGCCTCTAGGTCAGTGATCACACCATCGTGATTATTTGGGTCGTGAAGCTCTTTTTTGTACAGTTCTTCTGTGTATTCTTGCCATCTCTTCCTAATATCTTCTGCTTCTGTTAGGTCCATACCATTTCTGTCCTTTATCAAGCCCATCTTTGCATGAAATGTTCCTTTGGTATCTCTGATTTTCTTGAAGAGATCCAAAGTCTTTCCCATTCTGTTGTTTTCCTCTATTTCTTTGCATTGATCGCTGAAGAAGGCTTTCTTATCTCTGCTTGCTATTCTTTGGAACTCCCGATTCAGATGCTTATATCTTTCCTTTTCTCCTTTGCCTTTTGCTTCTCTTTTTTTAACAGCTATTTGTAAGGCCTCCCCAGACAGCCATTTTGCTTTTTTGCAATTCTTTTCCATGGGGATGGTCTTGATCCCTGTCCCCTATACAATGTCATGAACCTCATTCCATAGTTCATCAGGCACTCTATCTATCAGATCTAGGCCCTTAAATCTATTTCTCACTTCCACTGTAGAATCATTGATCAGATCAGATTAGTCGCTCAGTCATGTCCGACTCTTTGCGACCCCATGAACTGCAGCAAGCCAGGCCTCCCTGTCCATCACCAGCTCCCGGAGGTCACTCAGACTCGCATCCATCGAGTCAGTGATGCCATCCAGCCATCTCATCCTCTGTCGTCCCCTTCTCCTCCTGCCCTCAATCCCTCCCAGCATCAGAGTCTTCTCCAATGAGTCAACTCTTCGCATGAGGTGGCCAAAATACTGGAGTTTCAGCTTTACCATCATTCCTTCTAAAGACATTCCAGGATTGATCTCCTTCAGAATGGACTGGTTGGATCTCCTTGCAGTCCAAGAGACTCTCAAGAGTCTTCTCCAACACCACAGTTCAAAAGCATCAATTCTTCGGCGCTCAGCCTTCTTCACAGTCCAGCTCTCACATCCATACATGACCACAAGAAAGACCATAGCCTTGACTAGGTGAACCTTTGTTGGTAAAGTAATGTCTCTGCTTTTGAATATGCTATCTAGGTTGGTCATAACTTTCCTTCCAAGGAGTAAGCGTCTTTTAATTTCATGGCTGCAGTCACCATTTGCAGTGATTTTGGAGCCCAGAAAAAGAAAGTCTGACACTGTTTCCACTGTTTCTCCATCTATTTCCCATGTAGTGATGGGACCAGATGCCATGATCTTCGTTTTCTGAATGTTGAGCTTTAAGCCAACCTTTTCACTCTCCACTTTCACTCTCATCAAGAGGCTTTTTAGCCCCTCTTCACTTTCTGCCATGAGGGTGGTGTCATCTGCATATCTGAGGTTATTGATATTTCTCCCAGCAATCATGATTCCAACTTGGGTTTCTTCCAGTCCAGCATTTCTCATGATGTACTCTGCATATAAGTTAAATAAGCAGGGTGACAATATACAGCCTTGACGTACTCCTTTTCCTATTTGGAACCAGTCTGTTGTTCCATGTCCAGTTCTAACTGTTGCTTCCTGACCTGCATACAGATTTCTCAAGAGGCAGATCAGGTGGTCTGGTATTCCCATCTCCTTCAGAATTTTCCACAGTTTATTGTGATCTACACAGTCAAAGGCTTTGGCATAGTCAATAAAGCAGAAATAGATGTTTTTCTGGAACTCTCTTGGTTTTTCCATGATCGCACGGATGTTGGCAATTTGATCTCTGTTTCCTCTGCCTTTTCTAAATCCAGCTTGAACATCAGGAAGTTCACGGTTCACATATTGCTGAAGCCTGGCTTGGAGAATTTTGAGCATTACTTTACTAGCGTGTGAGATGAGTGCAATTGTGCGGTAGTTTGAGCATTCTTTGGCATTGCCTTTCTTTGGGACTGAGATGAAAACTGACCTTTTCCAATCTTGTGGCCACTGCTGAGTTTTCCAGATTTGCTGGCCTATTGAGTGCAGCACTTTCACAGCATCATCTTTCAGGATTTGGAATAGCTCCACTGGAATTCCATCACCTCCACTAGCTTTGTTCCTAGTGATGCTTTCTAAGGCCCACTTGACTTCACATTCCAGGATGTCTGCCTCTAGGTCAGTGATCACACCATCGTGATTATCTGGGTCGTGAAGCTCTTTTATGTACAGTTCTTCTGTGTATTCTTGCCACCTCTTCTTAATATCTTCTGCTTCTGTTAGGTCCATACCATTTCTGTCCTTTATCGAGCCCATCTTTGCATGAAATGTTCCTTTGGTATCTCTGATTTTCTTGAAGAGATCCCTAGTCTTTCCCATTCTGTTGTTTTCCTCTATTTCTTTGCATTGATCACTGAAGAAGGCTTTCTTATCTCTGCTTGTTATTCTTTGGAACTCCCGATTCAGATGCTTATATCTTTCCTTTTCTCCTTTGCTTTTCACTTCTCTTTTTTTCACAGCTATCTGTAAGGCCTCCCCAGACAGCCATTTTGCTTTTTTGCAATTCTTTTCCATGGGGATGGTCTTGATCCCTGTCCCCTGTACAATGTCATGAATCTCATTCCATAATTCATCAGGCACTCTATCTATCAGATCTAGGCACTTAAATCTATTTCTCACTTCCACTGTATAATCATAAGGGATTTGATTTAGGTCATACCTGAATGGTCTAGTGGTTTTCCCTACTTTCTTCAATTTCAATCTGAATTTGGCAATAAGGAGTTCATGATCTGAGCCACAGTCAGCTCCCAGTCTTTTTTTTTGCTAATTGTATAGAGCTTCTCCATCTTTGGCTGCAAAGAATATAATCGATCTGATTTCGGTGTTGACCATCTGGTGATGTCCATGTAGAGAGTCTTCTCTTGTGTTGTTGGAAGAGGGGATTTGCTATGACCAGTGTATTTTCTTGGCAAAACTCTGTTAGTCTTTGCCCTGCTTCATTCCGTGTTCCAAGGCCAAATTTGCCTGTTACTCCAGGTGTTTCTTGACTTCCTACTTTTGCATTCCAGTCCCCTATAATGAAAAGGACATCCTTTTTGGGTGTTAGTTCTAAAAGGTCTTGTAGGTCTTCATAGAACCATTCAACTTCAGCTTCTTCGGCATTACTGGTTGGGGCATAGACTTGGATTACTGTGACATTGAATGGTTTGCCTTGGAAACGAACAGAGATCATTCTGTCGTTTTTGAGATTGCATCCAAGTACTGCATTTTGGACTCTTTTGTTGACCATGATGGCCACTCCATTTCTTCTGAGGGATTCCTGCCCACAGTAGTAGATATAATGGTCATCTGAGTTAAATTCACCCATTCCAGTCCATTTTAGTTCGCTAATCCTTAGAATGTCGACATTCACTCTTGCCATCTCTTGTTTGACCACTTCCAATTTGCCTTGATTCATGGACCTGACATTCCAGGTTCCTATGCAATATTGTTCTTTACAGCATCGGACTTTGCTTCTATCACCAGACACATCCACAGCTGGGTATTCTTTTTGCTTTGGCTCCATCCCTTCATTCTTTCTGGAGTTATTTCTCCACTGATCTCCAGTAGCATATTTGGCCCCTACTGACCTGGGGGAGTTTCTCTTTCAGTATCCTATCATTTTGCCTTTTCATACTGTTCATGGGGTTCTCAAGGCAAGAATACTGAAGTGGTTTGCCATTCCCTTCTCCAGCGGACCACACCCTGTCAGATCTCTCCACCATGACCCGCCCATCCTGGGTTGCCCCACGGGCATGGCTTAATTTCATTGAGTTAGACAAGGGTGTGGTCCTAGTGTGATTAGATGGACTAGTTTTCTGTGAGTATGGTTTCAGTGTATTTGCCCTCTGATGCCCTCTTTCAAGACCTACTGTCTTACTTGGGTTTCTCATAAGGATTTGGTTTAGGTCATACCTGAATGGTTTAGTGGTTTTCCCTACTTTCTTCATTTAAGTCTGAATTTGACAATAACGACTTCATGGTCTGAGCCACAGTCAGCTCCTGGGCTTGTTTTTGCTGTCTCTATAGTGCTTCTCCGTCTTTGGCTGCAAAGAATATAAATGATCTGATTTCAGTGTTGACCATTTGGTGATGTCCATGTATAGAGTCTTCTCTTGTGTTGTTAGAAGAGGGTGTTTGTTACGACTAGTGCCTTTTCTTGGCAAAACTCTATTATTCTTTGCCCTGCTTCATTCCGTATTCCAAGGCCAAATTTACCTGTTACTCCAGGTGTTTCTTGACTTCCTACTTTTGCATTCCAGTCCCCTATAATGAAAAGGACATCTTTTTTGGGTGTTAGTTCTAAAAGGTCTGTAGATCTTCATAGAACCATTCAACTTCAGCTTCTTCAGCGTTACTGGTTGGGGCATAGACTTGGATTACTGTGACATTGAATGGTTTGCCTTGGAAACGAACAGAGATCATTCTGTCGTTTTTCAGATTGCATCCAAGTACTGCATTTCAGACTCTTTTGTTGACCATGATGGTCACTCCATGTCTTCTGAGGGATTCTTGCCTGCAGTAGTAGATATAATGGTCATCTGAGTTAAATTCACCCATTCCAGTTCATTTTAGTTTGCTGATTTCTAGAATTTTGACATTCACTCTGGCCATCTCTTGTTTGACCACTTCCAATTTGCCTTGATTCATGGACCTGACATTCCAGGTTCCTATGCAATATTGCTCTTTACAGCATCAGACCTTGCTTCTGTCACCAGTCACATCCACAGCTTGGTATTCTTTTTGCTTTGGCTCCATCCCTTCATTCTTTCTGGAGTTATTTCTCCACTGATCTCCAGTAGCATATTGGGCCCTTACTGACCTGGGGAGTTCCTCTTTCAGTATCCTATCATTTTGCCTTTTCATACTGTTCATGGGGTTCTCAAGGCAAGAATATTGAAGTGATTTGCCATTCCCTTCTCCAGCGGACCACACCCTGTCAGATCTCTCCACCATGACCCGCCCATCTTGGGTTGCCCCACGGGCATGGCTTAGTTTCATTGAGTTAGACAAGGCTGTGGTCCTAGCGTGATTAGATTGACTAGTTTTCTGTGAGTATGGTTTCCGTGTGTTTGCTCTCTGATGCCCTCTTGCAACACCTACCGTCTTACTTGGGTTTCTCTTACCTTGGGCGTGGGGTATCTCTTCATGGCTGCTCCAGCAAACTTGCTCCTTACCTTGGACGAGGGGTCACTCCTCACCGCCGCCCTTCCTGACCTTCAACGTGGGATAGCTCCTCTCGGCCCTCCTGAGCCCGTGCAGCCACGGCTCCTTGGATGTGGGGTTGCTCCTCCCAGCTGTCGCCCTTGGCCTTGGGCATGGGGGCCTGGGGTAGCTCCTCCCACCCGCTGCCCCTGGCCTCAGGCTTAGGGTGTCGGGTATCTCCTCCGGGCTGCCCCCCCCCCCCCGACCTCGGACGTGGGGTAATTCCTCTCGTCGCCACCCCTGACCTTGGACGTGGGGTAATTCCTCTCCTCACCACCCCTGACCTCAGACGCAGGTAACTCCTCTCGGCTGAATATGCTTAGCTAGTGCTTAAATTAGTGATAAAGTCATTTACCTTCCTCTGACTCCATGCCCTAAAATTCATTTGTATTCGTGTTGATGTTCAATCACTAAGTCATGTCTGACTCTTTGCTACCCCATGGACTGCAACACACTTTGCTGCCTTCACTGTCTCCTGAAGTCTCCAATTCATGGCCATCGAGTTGGTGACACTTTCTAATCATCTCATCTTCTGCTGCCCCCTTTTTCTTTTGCCTTCAGTCTTTACAGCATCAGGGTCTTTTCCAATGAGTTAGCTCTTCGCCATCAGGTAGCCAAAGTATTGGAACTTCAGTTTCAACATCAGTCCTTCCAATTAACATTCAGGTTTATTTCCTTTAGGATTGACTGTTTCGATTTCCTTGCAGTCCAAGGGACTCTCAAGAGTCTTCTCCAACACCACAGTTCAAAAGCATCAATTCTTTGGTGCTCAGCTTTCTTTATGGTCCAACTCTCACATCCATACATGACTATTGGAAAAACCATAGCTTTGACTGTGTGGACCTTTGTTGGCAAAGTGATGTCTCTGTTTTTGAATACACTGTCTAGGTTTGTCAAACATTTTCTTCCAAGGAGCAAGTGTCTTTTAATGTCATGACTGAAGTCACCATGTGTAGTGATTTTGGAGCCCAAGAAAGTAAAATCTATGCCTGCTTCCACTTTTATCCCCTTCTAACTCTAAGAAGTATTGGGGCCAGATGCCATGATCTTATTTTTTTTTTTTGAATGGTGACTTTCAAGTCAACTGTTTCACTGTCTTTTTTCACCCTCATCAAGAGGCTTTTTAGTCCCCCTTAAATTTCTCTCACTGGAATGATTTCATCTGCGTATCTGAGGTTGTTGATAGTTCTGACAATCTTGTTTCTAGCCTGTGCTTCGTCCACTGGCATTTCATGTAATGTACTCTGCATAGAAATTAAATAAGCAGGGTCATGATATACAGCCTTGAGGTACTCCTTTCCAAGTTTTGAACCAGTCTGTTTTGCCATGTCCAGGTGGTGCTAATGGTAAGCAACCCACCTGCCAGTGCAGGGGAGATGTAAGAGATGCAGTCTTGATCCCTGGATTGGGAGAATCCCCTGGAGAAGGGAAGGACAACCCATTCCAGTATTCTTACAAGGAGAATCTCAAGGACAAAGGAGCCCCGAAGGCTATAGTCTATAGGGTCACACAGAGTCAGACATGACTGAAGTGACTTAGCATGCACGCATGTTGTTCTATGTCCATTTCTAAATACTTCTTCTTGACCTGCATGCAGGTTTCTCAGGAGGCAAGTAAGGTGATCTGGTATTTCCATCTCTTTAAGAATTTTCCACAATTTGTTTTGATCCACACAATCAATGTGGTTTGCTGTGGACTATGCAGGCTTTAGCGTAGGTCAGTGGAGCAGAAATAGATGCTTTTCTGGAATTCCCTTGCTTTCTCCATGATCTAATAAATGCTGCCAATTTGATTTCTGGTTCCTCTGCCTTTTCTAAACCCATCTGGTGCATCTGGAAGTTCTCATTTGCATTAGATTGTTTAAAGTAGGAACAAATCCTTTCATTTAATTGTTTCTGCCCATGTTACCAGTTATTATATATTTAGTTATTAATCAAAAAATAGAAGTTAGCTTCAGGAACTCATGGAATGTTTTCTCCTTACTGTTTTGTTCATTCTAGTACCTAGAGGGCTTCCCACGTGGCACAGTGTTAAAAAATCCACCTGCCAAAGCAGGAGATGAAGAAACAAGAAATGCAGATTCGATCAGGTCAGAAATATCCCCTGCAGGAGGAAATGGGGACCCACTCCAGTATTCTTGACTGAGAAACCCCATGGACAGAGGAGCCTGGTGGGCTACAGTCTATGGGGTGGCAGAGTTGGACACGACAGCACGCTCGCAGGTACTGTGCTTATATTTAGAGATAATGTAGGGCCCTGACCTGATATGCTTGCCATCCTGATAGAAAGCAGAAAAGACATCACAGATCTCTTTCTTCACACAAAGAAGAGGCCATGTGAGGACATGCAGAAAAAGCAGCCATCTTCTCACCAAGGAGACAGCTCATCAGAAACCAACCCCGTGGGCACTTCGATCTCAGACTTCCAGCCTCAAGAACTGTAAGAAAATATCTTTCTGTTTTTTGAAGTCACTCAGCCTGTAGTATTCTGGCATAACAGCCCTAACCGTAATATTATGGAAGGTACATTAGGGTCAATAATACTCTCTTTTGCTCTTATCGTTCTAATATAATTGAAGGCTGAATTCCACTAATGTCAAGTACCACTCAAGCATGTGTTATCAGGCTTTTCTTTATCTTCAAACACCTCCAAACATAGGTGTCAACAACCCTCAAACCACAATTTTTGGAGAGCTTTATTCAAAGGGTGAAGTGTGAGGACTCAGAGCGTGTTATTTTCTGGGCTTGTGCATGCTCCCTTCAGCAAGTCTTTGCACTAGATGTGACTCAGGGTGGAGGTCCCTGAGCTAAGAGCATGTTTCCAAATGGTAGGAGGCATCACGTGTCAGATAAGCTGTTGTTTGTGCCAAAGATGCTGTCATTCTACCTGTGTAGAAACAAGCGTTACAAATAAAAGGGAGAAACCTTTTCAGGACAACAGACAAATCAGCGCTGACTCCTGCTCATTCACAGAGTCAAACATTTTCAAACTGAGGGACCAAAAGTTCTACAACTGGAACCGTGAAACTCACATAGTGATGGTGGAAAACTCACAGCTAGGAGGACCTGTTTTTTCCAGTGGAATAAAAATACTGTAATTTAGCTGTTTAGTCACTAAACAGAAAAGGGAATCAGAAAAGGGTGACCAGGGAAAGTCTAAGGGGAGGGCATGGTTTTCGGCACTCTGTCACAGACAAATAATCCTTTAATGTAGAACATATGCAAAGGTTCCATCAAAATGATTTAACTAATCCTGAAATAAATCAAATAACTAAAGGAGCAGTTCTGCTGTACTTAAATGCTTCAGCAATGGAGAACAGTGCTTACTGGAAAGCACACACATTTCTACTTGCTAAGACAGGTTGATTTTATGAGATCTAGCCTGGAGAATCACAGGGACAGAGGAGCCTAGTGGGCTGCCGTCTATGGGGTCGAACAGAGTTGGACACGACTGAAGCGACTTAACAGCAACAGCAATAGCAGCAGGATTCCACTGAGACAGGACATCACACAGCTATAAACCAACCCCCCACTGGAGTTTAATTTTCACTTTTGTATGACATAGCTGTCCTCCCAGCTAGTTTCCTGATGTCTGTATCGCATCTATATTGTCATAGATGACATATACAGAGATGTGTACCCAAAAAAATCTTGTAGGGAAGTATACACTCACCAACTTACTTCAGAGAAAGCATTAGCATAATCATCCAGCAGCTTTAAAACATATTACAGTGTTACACTAGAAGTGTCCCCTTACTTCCCCCTGATCACAGTTTGTTACTTTTTTACCCTAAAAGTAAACTCCATTCTAGTTCCCATGCTAATCACTTTCTTGCTGATTTTTACAATCTGTTTTCTTAAAGGTGTGTCCCTAAAAGCCAAAATGAATTATATGATATGGATGATTTTGTGGTTGTTTTTTCACTTCAGTATTACATTTTAGAGAATCATGCATTTTGTTTTATGTACATGTGCAAGTATCTTCTGATGGGTCTGAGTGAATTTTCTGGATCATAAAATAAGAGTATTGCTGCATACAGAAAATATAAACTGCCAAACCATTGACCACAATGGTCAGACTAAGCTACTTACACAGTAAAACTGTAGGTGATCCCTGTTGTACCACTCCTCCTTTCTTTCAGCAATGGTGATTAGCACATAGAAGTGTTGCTTCCAGGACTAAGTTTTCATTTCCTTAATACTGAAACTGAACGTCACTTTATGACTAATGTAACCAAGCCAAGGCACTGAACAGCCAAACATAGCAGTAGGAGTATGCAACAAAGTAAGGGTTTATTGTAGGTACCAAGCAAGGTGGTAGAAAATCAACCTCAGATCCACAACCCTTGGTAGTTGAGATTTTGTTGTTATTTTATGTTGTTTTGTGTTTTTTTTTTTTTTTAAGGGGAAGAACAAAGAGGCTGAGCTAATAATTATCTTGTGACATTTCTTAATCCTGGCATCTGGAGTGACAATATCTTTGGTTTATGGTTCTCTGGCTAGGTGGTCCATGGTTGGGAGGTCTGTGAGCTTATCTTGTCCTGGAGAAACAACCTAAGTTTGTACGATAGTGGTGATGTCTATAATAGTGATTTTTAGTACTTTAATGATGTTGTTGACAACAATTTTAGCATCTGACAGGTGGTTGAGTGTGCAATGAGCACAGAATTGAGGTGAGAGGGAACCAGAAAGGGAATAAGGTTTTCAATAGAGGTTTATGAGTCATAAACTTAGACTCGGCAGAGGAACTCAGTTTTAGGGACTTAGCTTCACTAACTAGGTCATAAACATTTCCACTTGGAAACTATCTGTTGTGAAGAGCCTGCACAAATCTCTTAAGTGTTTTCCTTTGGGTAGTTGGTTTGGAGGAGCCCTTCATAAATTACTTCCTTAGATGACGTTTGCATGTGTCAGAAATATGTCTTACTTTTGGCTTGACTTTGCTTCATTGGTATCTTTTGATAAATATAAATTCTTATTTTTAATATGGTGTAACTAATCATATTTTCCTTTCAGTTCAGTTCAGTCTCCCAGCCATGTCTGATTCTTTGTGACCCCATGGACTGCAACAACCAGGCCTCCCTGTCCATCACCAACTCCAGGAGTTCACTCAAACTCATGTCCATTGAGTCAGTGATGCCATCCAACCATCTCTTCCTCTGTCGTCCCCTTCTCCTCCTGCCTTCAATCTTTCCCAGCATCAGGGTCTTTACTAGTGAGTCAGTTCTTCACATCAAGTGGCCAAAGTATTGGAGTTTTCAGCTTTAGCATCAGTCCTTCCAAAGAATATTCAGGACTGATTTCCTTTAAGATGGACTGGTTGGATCTCTTTGCAGTCCAAGGGACTCTCATGAGTCTTCTCCAACACCACAGTTCAAAAGTATCAATTCTACAGTGCTCAGCTTTCTTTATAATCCATCTCTCACATCCATACATGGCTACTGAAAAAACTATACCCTTGACTAGACAGACCTTTATTGGCAAAGTAATGTCTCTGCTTTTTAATATGCTGTCTAGGTTGTTCACAGCTTTACTTCCTAGGAGCAAGTATCTTTTAATATTACAGCTGCAGTCACCACCTGCAGTGATTTTGGAGCCCCCCAAAATAAAGTCTGACACTGTTTCCCCATCTATTTGCCATGAAGTGATGGAACTGAATGCCATGATCTTAGTTCTCTGAACACTGAGTTTATGGTTGGCAAATTTTTATCTGGCTTAAAAAAAATATTTTCTACTCAAATAGTGAAAAATTTCTCTGATATTTTATTTTAAAAGCTTTTTTTTTAAAAAAAATATTAGATCCATTTTGTTGTGGCTGTTCACTCACTCAGTCACGTCTGACTCTTTGCGACCCCATGGACTACAACACACCAGGCTTCCCTGTCTTTCACTACCTCCTGTAATTTGCTCAAACTCATGTCCATTGAGTTGGTGATGCCATCCAACCATTTCTAATGAATACTCAGGGTTGATTTCTTTTAAGGTTGACTGGTTTGATCTCCTTGCTCTCCAAAGGACTGTCAAGAGTCTTTGCCAACACCACAGTTCAAAAGCATCAATTCTTCAGTGCTCAGCATTCTTTATGATCCGTTTCTTACATCTGTGCATGACTACTGGAAAACCCATAGTTTTGACTATGCTGACCCTTGTTGTTGAAATAATGTATCTGCTTTTAAATATACTGTCCAGGTTTGTCATAGCTTTCTTTCAAAAGCAAGCATAATAATTAGATCTATATTCATCTGGATTTAAGTTTCTGTGAACGTTGACGTGAGTCAAGGTTACTTATTTGTTCTTCTTTTATTTATTTGAGTATAAAGGGTAAGGAGTGTCAAATTATCAAGACAACCTTTGAACAGGTGTCCTGCCTCACTGCTGGGCAGTACTGCCTGGGTTTCTATAAATATCTGTGTAGTTGGGATTCTGTTTCATTTCTTCTCTCCTATCAGTCCCAGAGCCAGGGCCTACTGCCTATATTATGCAAGTTTTAAAGTAACTCTCATTATCATTTATAGCCAATCCTCCCTCTTATTCTTCCAGAGTGCTTTGTCTGCTCTTCTCCTTTGTATTTCCATAATTATATCAAAATAAGCATGTCTACTGCAACTCGAAACAAAAATTTTTCTAATACCGTGATTGGAATTGTTGTTCTTCCAGAGATCAGTTCAGTGAGATTTGACATCTCTAAATATTAAGTATTTCAATCAGTGATTATGGTGTATAGTGTGCCTTTACATTCATTTCGCTCAATTATAAAAGGTATAGTTTTACTGTATTTCTGTATGTTATCAGGTTTAGAAAGGTAACCGATTTTTCTGAATAACCTTTTTATCTTTCCAATGTTGATCATTACTTTCTTCAGGATTTTGGAATCTATGTATACAGAAAGATTTATTTAATTGTCACTTTCTCCTTAGAACTTTAAGAGATTTTTATACCAAAGTTTTGCTTGATTTATGAAATGGATGATTGTTTCCACTTTATATATTCTCTTGAAATAAGTATCAAGTAGGCAATATGTTTTTCTTAGGTGTATGATAAGATTTGCTAAGGAAAACAAATAGCACATATTAAGGCATGTATATGGAATCTAGAAAGAAGGCACGGATGAACCTATTTGCAGGGCATCAGTGGAGATGCGGACATAGAAAACAGACTTGCGGACATGATGGGGAAAGGAGAGGCTGGGATGAATGGAGGGAGTAGCATCAAAGTATATACACTACCTTGTATAAAACAGATAATCCATGGGAATTTGCTGTTTGACTGAAGGAACTCAAACCAGGCTCTGTGAACACCTAGAGCAGTGGAATGGGGTAGGAGGTGGCAGAGAGGTTCAAGAGGGAGGGGACATATATATAAAACTATGGCTGCCTTATGTTGATGTATGGCAGAAGTGAACACAATATTGTAAAGATATTACCCTCCATTTAAAAATAAGTTAATTAAAAAAGATTTTCTGGTGAAGTCACATGAACCCCAAATTGAGGGAAGGCTTGCAACTGTGAAATTTAATATTTTTAACAACTGTAAGGTATTCAATTTTTCTCTTTTTGCTCTGAATTTTCATAGGATGTGTTTCCTTAGGCATTTGAGCATTCCCTCTAACTTTTTGAATTTACTACCTTAAAAGTGTTTATAAATGTCTTTATTTTATCAGTTGAATATCTGTAGAAACTGTATTAATTTCCCATTCTTATCAATGAGATTTATTGTTTGTGTACTTTTTTGTTTATGCTGTTCAGTTTCATCAAGAATTTATTGAATTTATGTAATACTTTCAAGAATCAACTTTAGGCTTTGTTGGTCTTCTTTACTTCATATTTATTTTTTCTTTTATTTATTCTCTTATCTTTTTCATTTCCTTCAGTCTTTGTCTTTGTGAATGAATTAAGTTTGATCTGATATAAAAGGATTATTTTGCAAGTCTGCCTCATGTCAGATATCTTAACCAGAATCAGGTTTCTCTCACCTATGCTTGTGTTGAGATGTTTACTTTCATTTTATTTTTTCCCTTTTTGTGTTGTATTGGGGTATAGCTGTTAGCAATGTTGCGATAGTTTCTGATGAACAGTGAAGGGACTCAGTCATACATATGCATGAATCCAGTGTTCCCAAAACCCTCCTCCCATCCAGGCTGTGCATAGCATTTAGCAGAGTCCTCTGTGCAATATGTTAGCAGCACATTGTTATATGGTGGAAACCAACATAGCACTGTAAAATTAAATACACACACACACACACACACACACACACACATATATGTATACTTAAAGTAGGGAAAAGCACTAGACCATTCAGGTATGACCTAAATCAAATCCTTATGAGTATACAGTGGAAGTGACAAATAGATTCAAGGGATAAGATATGATAGACAGAGTGCCTGAAGAACTATGAACTGGGGTTCCTGACATTGTACCAGAGGCAGGGGTCAAGACCATCCCCAAGGAAAAGAAATGCAAAAAGGCAAAATGGTTGCCTGAGGAGGCCTTACAAATAGCTGTGAATAGAAGAGAAGTGAAAGACAAAGGAAAAATATATCCATTTGAATGCAGAGTTCAAAAGAATAGCAAGGAGAGATAAGAAAGCTTTCCTCAGCAATCAGTACAAAGAAATAGAGGAAAACCTGGAATGTGAAGTCAAGTGGACCTTAGGATGCATCACTAAGACAAAGATAGTGAGGTGATGGAATTCCAGTTGAGCTATTTCAAATTCTAAAAGAAGATGCCGTGAAAGTGCTGCACTCAATATGCCAGCAAATTTGGAAAACTCAGCAGTGGCCACAGGACTCAAAAAGGTCAGTTTTCATTCCAATCCCAAAGAAAGGCAATGCCAAAGAATGCTCAAACTACCACATAATTGCACTCATCTCACATGCTGGTAAAGTAATGCTCAAAATTCTCCAAGCCAGGCTTCAGTAGTAGGTGAATCATGAACTTCCACATGTTCAAGCTGGTTTTAACAAAGGCAGAGGAACCAGAGATCAAATTGCCAACATCTGTTAGATCAGCAAAAAAGCAAGAGAGTTCCAGAAAAACATCTATTTCTGCTTTATTGACTATACCAAAGCCTTTGACTGTGTGGACCACAACAAACTGTGGAAAATTCTGAAAGAGATGGGAATACCAGATCACCTGACCTGCCTCTTGAGAAATCTGTATGCAGGTCAGGAAGCAACAGTTAGAACTGGACATGGAACAACAGACTGGTTCCAAATAGAAAAAGGAGTACGTCAAGGCTGTATATTGTCACCCCGCTCATTTAACTTATATGCAGAGTACATCATGAGCAATGCTGGGCTGGATGAAGCACAAGTTGGAATCAAGTTTGCCAGGAGAAATATCAATAACCTCAGATATGCAGATGACACCACCCTTAGGGCAGAAAGTGAAGAAGAACTGAAGAACCTCTATCAAGAGATCAAAGAGATGAGTGAGAAAGTTGGCTTAAAACTCAACATTCAGAAAACTAAGATCATGGCATCTGGTCCCATCACTTCATGGCAAATAGATGTAGAAACAGTGGAACAGTGGCAGAACTTTATTTAGGGGGGCTCCAAAATCACTGCAGATGGTGACTGGAGCCATGAAATTAAAAGACACTTGTTCCTTGGAAGAAAAGCTGCTACCAACCTAGTTTGCCAACAACGGTCCATCCAGTCAAGGTTATGGTTTTTCCAGCAGTCATGTATGGATGTGAGAGTTGGACTGTAAAGAAAGCTGAGCAGCATAGAATTGATGCTTTTGAGCTGTGGTGTTGGAGAAGACTCTTGAGAGTCCCTTGGACTGCATGTAGATCCAACCAGTCAATCCTAAAGGAAATCAGTCCTGAATATTCATTGGAAGGATTGATGCTGAAGCTGAAATCCAGTACTTTGGCCACTTGATGCAAAGAACTGACTCATTTGAAAAAACCCTGATTCTGGGAAAGATTGAAGGTGGTAGGATAAGGGGATGACAGGATGAGATGTTTGGATGGCATCACTGACTCAATGGACATGAGTTTGAGTAAAGTCCAGGAGTTGGTGATGGACAGGGAGGCCTGTCAAACTGCAGTCCATGGAATCAAGTTGCAAAGATTCAGACAAGACTGAAGCACTGAACTGACTGATATACTTAAATATCTTCATTTTTGAAGATTTTTACTGCATTGAATAATCTAACTTGGTAGTTGTTTTACTAGTTTCCTTTTTCTTATGCCAAGAAATCAACACTCATTATTGCTATTGCCCCTCTGAATACACTTCTCTCATTCCTCTGCCCCTCCCAGGAATGTCTCTGTGTTTCAGTCTTGCTACACTGTCCCCATCATTGACGTCTTTCTCTCTTCCTTTTTGGAGCTCCAAGAAGCACACGGATGCCTTTCCTAGTCTGGAAAACTCTGAGACACCATGTCTTCAAACACAGCTTCTCTCTTCTCTTCTGTAGCATATGACGTGATGTGTGTGGTCCTCTCTGCCCTGTGCCATGTGTCCTGGTTCCCACTCCCCTCCTGTTTTCTCTGTAATTTCATGTGGATGTTTTCTACTGAAAATAATAAACCCTTCAGTCATTGTGGTGGAGTGAGCCTCGGTCCATGCCTTGATCCTTGGAATCTGTGAGTACTTTGCATGATGTGACAAGTGGGTTTTGCAGATGGAAATAAAGTCACAGATCTTAACATAAGGAGTTTATCCTGGATTATCTGATGGGCCATCTCATCACTCAAGCTCTGGCTCACAGGGGTGGGATTAGACAGAGAAAGAAGCTGCTGTAGAGGAAGTTGAGGAATTTGAAATATGTAAAGGATTTGACCTGCTGTTGCTGGCTGTGAAAAGTGGGATCTGACATGAACCAGACAGAGGCCCTGGGTAGCTCAGTGAAGCAGCCCTCTGATAGCAGCAAGGGCTGGGGTGCTCAGTCCTGCAACCCCAAGGCTTGGAACCTGATCAACAACCTGAAGGAGTTTGGAGGTTAGATCAACATCCCCAGAGCTTTCATAAGAGAACACAGCCCAGCCACAGCTTGACTTTGGTCTTGGAGACTAAGCAGAATACCGCTTTGGGTCATGCCACATCCAGACCTTGGAGTGGAAAATGGCAATCCACCCCAGTATTCTTGCCTGAAAATTTGCATGGACAGAGGAGCCTAGGGGGCTACAGTCCTTGGGGCTGCCAAGAGTTGGACGTGACTGAGACACACATATGTGTGTATATGTATATCCAGATCTTTTATCTACATGGCTGGCTCCAAGATTATAAGTGGGTGCTATATTAAAGCCACAGAATTGTTGGTGATTTGTTATTCAGCCATAAAGAATGGATACATAAGTACTTGTTATTTAGCGCCTAACTCGTGTCTGATTCTTCACCCGCCCACAGACTGTAGCCCACCAGGCTCCTCTCTTCATGGAATTCTCCAGGCAAGAATATTGGAGTGGATTGCCATTTCCTTCTCCAAGGGATCTTCCCAGACCAGGGGTCAAACCCATCCAGGTCACCTTCATTGGCAGGAGGATTCTTTACCATTAAGCCACTAGGAACCCTGATATATATGTATGAAGTGAAGTGAAGTGAAGTTGCTCAGTTGTGTCCGACTCTTTGCAACCCCATAGACTGTAGCCTACCAGGCTCCTCCATCCATGGGATTTTCCAGGCAAGAGTACTGGAGTGGGGTGCCATTGCCTTCTCCAGATGCAGTGTTCCTAGTATCAATGACCATCTGCTTCCCTGTATGTAAATTTCTGTATCTGTCATTTCTGCTCCTTCTGTTTAATGTTGTTTTAGTCCTTATTTGCACTTTTGTTTAGTTTATAAGATGCTGTATTTGCAAAATTATTCTAGGAATAATTGGATTTTACATTTAGATAAAATGATTTTGTAATCTTCTAGAGATTTTCTTTTGTTTGTAACATTTGCTCCTAGGATTCTCTTCATCCAATTTCAGGAACTGAGCATATTTGTACCTAAAATATAGTATCTGTGAACATTTGTGTAATTTCCTGTTTTATATACATCTGGGGGGTGCTTCAAACCACACATTCTCAGGCAGGCCCTGGAGACCTGTCTTTATCCCTTCTGTCTGGATCAATATTTTTTCACTACCTTGTTAAGCCTCTAATGCCTGCCAGCAGAACTTTCCTATAATTTATAGTATTTTTAGCTTTTGGAAGCAAAATATAAGCCTTACTTTAAACTTTGAAAGCAAAAGGGTCTCTGTCTTCCCAACTGTTTAATTTTGAATCCTACATTTAATATAAGACTGATAAATAAATATACTTATGTGTTGTTATTTCTGCTTTATTGACTATGCCAAAGCCTTTGACTGTGTGGATCACAATAAACTATGGAAAATTCTGAAAGAGATGGGAATACCAGACCACCTGATCTGCCTCTTAAGAAATCTGTATGCAGGTCAGGAAGCAACAGTTAGAACTGGTCATGGAACAACAGACTGGTTCCAAATAGGAAAAAGGAGTACGTCAAGGCTGCATATTGTCACCATGTTTATTTAACTTATATGCAGAGTACATCATGAGAAATGCTGGACTGGAAGAAACAGAAGTTGGAATCAAGATTGCCGGGAGAAATATCAATAACCTCAGATATGCAGATGACACCACTCTTATGGCAGAAAGTGAAGAGGGGCTAAAAAGCCTCTTGATGAAAGTGAAAGTGGAGAGTGAAAAGGTTGGCTTAAAGCTCAACATTCAGAAAACGAAGATCATGGCATCTGGTCCCATCACTGCATGGAAAATAGATGGGGAAACAGTGGAAACAGTGTCAGACTTTGTTTTTCTGGGCTCCAAAATCACTGCAGATGGTGACTGCAGCCATGAAATTAAAAGACGCTTGCTCCTTGGAAGGAAAGTTATGACCAACCTAGATAGCATATTCAAAAGCAGAGACATTACTTTACCAACAAAGGTTCGCCTAGTCAAGGCTATAGTCTTTCCTGTGGTCATGTATGGATGTGAGAGCTGGACTGTGAAGAAGGCTGAGCGCCGAAGAATTGATGCTTTTGAAGTGTGGTGTTGGAGAAGACTCTTGAGAGTCCCTTGGACTGCAAGAAGATCCAACCAGTCTATTCTGAAGGAGATCAATCCTGGAATTTCTTTGGAAGGAATGATGCTAAAGCTGAAACTCCAGTATTTTGGCCACCTCATGCGAAGAGTTGACTCATTGGAAAAGACTCTGATGCTGGGAGGGATTGAGGGCAGGAGGAGAAGGGGACGACAGAGGATGAGATGGCTGGATGGCATCACTGACTCGATGGATGCGAGTCTGAGTGACCTCCGGGAGCTGGTGATGGACAGGGAGGCCTGGCGTGCTGCGGTTCATGGGGTCTCAAAGAGTCGGACACGACTGAGCGACTGATCTGATCTGATCTGATCTGATGTGTTGTTTGATATATAATATATCAAAGTGAGTCTTTGAGAGCTTTGACTATGGAGCCAAAGTACTGAGGTTCAAATTTCTGATTCTGGTGTTAATGTGTGACCTTGAGAAATTCACCTAACTTATCTCTGCTTTAAGTATCTCCTTTGTAAAATACAGATCATAGGGATACTTCTTATATAGGATAATGGTGAGACTGGAATGAGTTAATGTGGGTATAATGATGCAAGCATAGCAGGCAACTAGTAAGAATTTAAATAAAAATATCTCTAAGGTTTATTAGACAATGTTTCTAGTGAGGAGAAAGTTAGGTTTTATAGCTACCAGTATGCACAAGTTTCCTGTTTATAAACCATTTGTTAACATTTTTATTATTTATTTATTTTTGGCTATCCTGGGTCTTGTCGCTGCATGTGAGCTCTCTCTAGTTACACTGAGCAGGGCCTCCTCTAGTTGTGGTGCTCAGGCTTCTCACTCGGGGGCTTCTCCTGCTGTGGAGCGTGGGCTCCAGGGCACGCAGACCTCAGGACTGGCAGGTGGATTCTTATCCACTGCCCCACCAGGAAGCTCCCTGTAAACAAATTCTTACCCAGTGCTGATGTTTTCCAGAGTCGGAACTCTCTCTTTCTGCACTCTAAAAGGAAAGTAAAAAGTCTAATGAATCTGTCCTCTAGCGCACAGTTTGCCTGGAGAGTGACTTGGAGCAGTCAGAGGATCTGCATTTTCTTTGCCATTGACTAACTTATATGTGGGCGTGGAGTGCAGTTCTGACCAATAAGAAAGTGAAAGTTTGTGAAGACCTTCTTGGGAATGAAGGACACCAAGAGAAGCTGCCCCAGTTCTGCTGCTGTAGGAAGCACCTGACGGAGATGCTTGGGAATCTTTAAAGAGGCTAGCTGCCTGCAGAGCACAGAAGAGCAGAGACGGAGGGGCCCAGGGGCCTGGTGACATCTCAGTGCCACTGAATTCAACAGCTGTGCAGCCATGGTCTGTCCTGGTTGGTGAGAAAATTCGGCATGCCTATGCCGCACGCCAAGTTAACTAGGGGCAGCCAAAGCCATGTTACCCAATGCAGTCAGCATCCTCAGTCCTTTCCTTTGCCTGAATGCCCTGTTCATCCATCCCCTTGGTACCTTGAAGAGTCTATTGGCCAGGTTTCTGTTTAGGAAGCATGCTAAAACAGGGGCAAGGGCAATGGAGGGTAAATTTCTCTTTATTTGCAGAATGCTAATGGGTGGCCATTTCCTTTTCTAGGTGATCTTCCTCACCCAGGGGTCAAACCTGGGTCTCCTGTGTCTCCTGCATTGGCAGGCAGATGTTTTACCCTCTGAGCCATCAGGGAAGCACAACCTGTATATGAAAACAGGAATCTCTGTCTGTTTATACCAGATAATCAGTGTTCACATAATAATTGTTCCATGAACATTGTTCAGTTGCTAAGTCATATCCAACTCTTTGCAACCACAAAGACTGCAACACGCCAGGCTTCCCTGTTCTCCACTAGTTCCTGGAATTTGTGCAAATTCATATCCATTGAGTCAGTGATGTTATCTAATTATTCATGGGATATTTGAAAACAATTATTCACTTTCTCTCAACCTGTCTTGTGCTGGACTAACTTCAATGATGAAGTTGAAGAATGATTATCTGTCTTTTCATTGAACACCTTCCATTTCTTTAAATATTCATCTTAAAATGTGAGCATCAGAAAAAACAGAGTGGAACAAAATAAGAGTCAAAATAAAATTTCTGACCATTTTCACTGCAGCCCTAGTTTGCCAAGGGAAGACAGACTTGCACTGCCCATTTTCCTTCTGTGTGGAGGAGGAAACAGTTTTCTGGATGTCTCTGAATTAAAGCATCTGTTTATTTACCTATGACTGAGATTGACCAGAAATGAATTTCAGGGGAGCCTTTTAATCATGAGGTTATTCAGTGAATGGGCTTGAAGACAGAGCAGGGGAAGGAATGAAGAACCTCTGTGATGTGAGGCTGATCAGCAGTGAAATGGCTTTAGGTCCCTTTTCAAATGTAGGCAAAATATAAATCTTTGCTATCAGAATAGTGGATGATGTCAAAGAAATCAAAGCAATGATTTTCTTATTTTACCATATCTGGGGAAAATAAGAGATTACAATTTCATTTAATAGTTATCTGAAAAAATTTCCCTTCCCTGAATTGCCATAACATTGTCATTCTCATGTGGAATGTGTTAGTTATTTTATCTCTGATAAGGACATAACTTATTACTATGTGTCTTTTTTCATATGGTTACAACTCCCAGTGGACAGTGATAAACTGTATTTATTGAGATTGGAGAAATAAGTCTGGAGGGCTTTATTTAATATACATTTTATCAGATGCACATTTGATTATCAGTTTTTCTATGTGCATGATAATGATGTAAGGGTAATTTACATGCATGTAATAGAGCAGTCAAAGGCAAAACAAAATTTGTCCAAATAAAACTAAGACTGCACTCAAGATTGATTTAAATGGAAATATTTTCATTTTGTAAAGTAATGAACCAATTACCAAAAAATACTTAGTATAATGTAATGCCTTCATAATAGTCAAGTAATACTCTAGAAAGACAACTTGCAGAGTAGGGCCCCTGATAATTTTATGTTTTTGATGTGGATGCATTTCATAGCCTAGTGACGCCAAGTGACCAGTCTCACAATAATCAAATAGTGATTAATAATAAAAACAATATATGTAGCTACACTTGCATAAACTAAAATACAAAATTATGAATGCAGCTGTGTTTATTGAAACAAGTGTAAAGCATAAATGTGTGGTATTGTAGCATATGTAAATTTTAAGAATGCATTGCCCAGTGAGGGCTTCCCAGGTGGCACTAGTGGTAAAGAGAGACGGGAGTTCCTTCCCTGGGTTGGAAAGATCCCCTGGAGGAGAGCATGGCAACCCATTCTATATTCCTTCCCAGAGAATCCCATGGACAGAGGAGCCTGGCAGGCTGCATTTCATGGGGATGCCAAAAGTCGGACATGACTGAAGTGACTTAGCTGGCTATCCCACAGCACAGTGAGGGATAGCCATGGTTTGGATCATTTTAAGCTAGTGGTAAAGGTAAAAAATACTTGAGATTTTTGCTGTAATTCAAAAGCTTTATGAAAGTATCTGTGATTTCTATTGGTGACAAAGTTACAAATGCTCATAATACTACTCTGATGTGTTACCTGGATTCAGTAAGAGAGAAATAAAAATTTTCAATTAGATATTAGTGAAAATAAAGGCAGAGCTTTTCATGCACATTCCTGGGCCCATTATTTCTGTCTGTGAACATGTGAGGACCCATAATTTCCATGATTAGATTCCCTGGGATGAATCAAGGCTGTTGGAAACTCTGAACTACTCCAGCTGGAAATCCCAGCTTTCTCAGTTAATAATCATGAAACCTTTGAAGAGTCCTTCTACCATCCTGAACCTAATTTTATAATCTAAAAAGCAGATATCATAATATCTATTTTTCAGTTACACTGTAGCTGTGCTGTCTCATAGTAATGTATAATATATGCTCTGTAAATACTGTGAGACTTCTTAGATTATAAAAGTGTATTAATATATTTTTTATTTTTAAATGCATAGCTAGTTTAACCAATATGTTTTGAATCTTGGTGGATATCTGCATGTGAGTATACAAGTGTGTGTGTATATTACTCAGTGTTGTCCGACTCTTATGTGATCCTATGGACTGTAGCCTGCCAGGCTCCTCTATCCACAGAATTCTTCAGGGAAGAATACTGCACAGGGTTGCTGTTCCCTTCTCCAGGAGAACTTCCTGACACAGAGATTGAACCCAGGTCTCCCACATCACAGGCAGATTCTTTACCATCTGAGCCAACAGAGAAGCCCAGTATACAAGTGTATTTAAGTTAGAAAGTGAAAGTTGCTCAGTTGTACTCTTTGCAACCCCAAGGACTACACAGTCCATGGAATTCTCCAGGTGAGAATACTGGAGTGGATAGCCTTTCTCTTCTCCAGGGGATCTTCCCACCCCAGGGATTGAACCCAGGTCTCCCACATTGCAGGCAGATTCTTTACCAGTTAAGCCACAAGGGAAGCCCAAGAATATTGGAGTGGGTAGCCTATCCCTTCTCCAGTGGATCTTCCTGACCTAGGAATGCAACCAGAATACCCTGCATTCAGGCAAATTGTTTACCAACTGAGCTATCAGGAAAGCTGTATGTAAGTTAAATCTTCAACAATACTGCATATTAAGAATAATTTCGTTTTACCTTTTTAACTTGTTTGGTTATACTTGTTTCTGCTTCAGATTAGCTGTCTCCTCTCATTGTTTATCTTCCTAGAACTGCTGCAGGAGTAGCCACTCGGAGCTGTGCTAACATCCTGTCTGGGTTTGGCCTTGGCGGCAGCAGCAGCAATACAAACTTTGTCTTAGATTCCTGCCTCTGTCACCCTTCTCTCAATTGACCATGAACTTTGAACTGCCCCCCAGGCTCCCAGCCCTCCCCCATGGATATTAGTTTCAAACAACTCACTTTTAGTGTCTTGCAGTTTGCGGGCTCAGAAGGGAATGGCTATCCACGCCAGTATTCTTGCCTGGAGCATTTCATGGACAGAGGGTCTGACGGGTTGGCAGAGCTGCGATGCTTTGCAGGATCTTGGGAAGGATCTGTATCCCTACCTTCTCCACCCCCTAGATTCTCCTTGATTCCTGGGCTCATGCTTCATCCGTTTTCAAAGGTGGCAGTCACTGCCTGTGTCTTTCCCACTCTGCACTTCTCTGAGCCTCACTCTTCTATCTCCATCTGCCATGTTTAAGGACCCTTGTGGATATACTTGGACTTCCCAGGTGGTGCTACTGGTTAAAGAACCCACTTGCAAATGTAGGAGACATAAGAGACATGGGTTTGATCCCTGCGTTGGGAAAATCCCCTGGAGGAGGGCATGACAACCCACTCCAATATTTTTGTCTGGGAAATCCCATGGACAGGAGCATTGTGGGATACAGTCCATAATGTTGCAGAGAGTCAGACATGACTGAATCAACCTAGCATGCACTCACAAATGCACATGGATATATACACACCTGGGCTCAGCCAGGTAAGACCAGGATATTCTCCGTCTTGAAATCGTCTGGTTCCTGAACCCCTGCTTTGCATGTAACATAATATTCCCAGATTCCATCAATGATCTGGACCTCTTTGGGGAGGCAAGGTGTGTCTTTGCTATACCAGATGGTGACTAGATGCTTCTTAACATGAAGACAGAGGCTGACAAGTTCATGGCTTTCCTCTTGCAGACATACTGTTAAGGGATTTTCAAACAATGGTGCTTTCACCCAAATAAGTGAGTCCAATAGGTGTAATTTCAATCTTTACAATAAGACAATGTCTCTACCATCATCAAGTCCCTAAATCACACTTGATAGCTAGCCTTCTAGTCTACATGCATGATGTGCTCTACATAAATAAAAATAAAAGTCTGTGTTTTAAGTTTAATGTAGTATGGAAAAATGTTTGTGTGTCCTTGGTAAAGCTCCAGGTGAAAGCATGTTTGGAAATTTAAAATTGTGGTCCAAATGTAGAGAGTAAAACTTCAGTTGTTTAAGACTGTGCCTTATTAATTCTGGTCATAATATCTTTACTTCTACGAGAACCATGAACTTCCAGATGTTCAAGCTGGTTTTAGAAAAGGCAGAGGAACCGGAGATCAAATTGCCAACATCCGCTGGATCATCAAAAAGCAAGAGAGTTCCAGAAAAAAATCTATTTCTGCTTTACTGACTATGCCAAAGCCTTTGACTGTATGGATCACAATAAACTGTGGAAAATCCTGCTGCTAAGTGCTGCTAAGACAGTTCAGTCATGTCCGACTCTGTGCAACCCCAGAGACGGCAGCCCACCAGGCTCCCTGTCCCTGGGATTCTCCAGGCAAGAACACTGGAGTGGGTTGCCATTTATGGAAATAACAGACCACCTGACCTGCCTTTTGTGAAACCTATATGCAGGTCAGAAAGCAACAGTTAGAACTGGACATGGAACAACAGACTGGTTCCAAAGAGGAAAAGGAGTATGTCAAGGCTGCATATTGTCACCCTGCTTATTTAACTTATATGCAGAGTACATCATGAGAAATGTGGGCTGGAAAAAGCACAAGCTGGAAGCAAGATTGCCAGGAGAAATATCAGTAACCTTAGATATGCAGATGACACCACCCTTATCGCAGAAAGTGACGAGAAACTCAAAAGCCTCTTGATGAAAGTGATAGAGGAGAGTGAAAAATTTGGCTTAAAGCTCAACATTCAGAAAACGAAGATCATGGCATCTGGTCCCATCACTGCATGGGAAATAGATGGGGAAACAGTGGAAACAGTGTCAGACTTTATTTTTTTGGGCTCCAAAATCAATGCAGATGGTGATTGCAGCCATGAAATTAAAAGATGCTTACTCCTTGGAAGGAAAGTTATGACCAACGTAGATAGCATATTAAAAAGCAGAGACATAACTTTGCCCACAAAGGTCCATCTAGTCAAGGCTATGGTTTTTCCAGTGGTCATGTATGAATGTGAGGGTTGGACTGTGAAGACAGCTGAGCACTGAAGAATTGATGCTTTTGAACTGTGGTGTTGGAGAAGACTCTTCAGAGTCCCTTGGACTGCAAGGAGATCCAACCAGTCCATTCTGAAGGAGATCAGCCCTGGGATTTCTTTGGAAGGAATGATGCTAAAGCTGAAACTCCAGTACTTTGGCCACCTCATATGAAGAGTTGACTCATTGGAAAAGACTCTAATGCTGGGAGGGAGTGGAGGCAGGAAGAGAAGGGGGCGACAGAGGATGAGATGGCTAGGTGGCAACACCGACTTGATGGACGTGAGTCTGAGTGAACTCCAGGAGTTGGTGATGGACAGGGAAGCCTGGTGTGCTGCAATTCATGGGGTCTCAAAGAGTCCGACATGACTCAGCAACTGAACTGAATTGAATTCATATTTTATGAGTTAAATTTGAATACAAGGACAATTTTGTGTCTGATTTAAAAATACAGAAATAATATCAGCTACATTATGGCTATGGTTTTTCCAGTGATCATGTATGGATGTGAGAGTTGTGCCATAAAGAAAGCTGAGCACTGACGAATTGATACTTTTGAACTGTAGTGTTGTAGAAGACTCTTGAGAGTCCCTTGGACTGCAAGGAAATCCAACCAGTCCAACCTAAAGGACATCATTCCTGAGTGTTCATTGGAAGGACTGATGCTGAGGCTGAAACTCCAATATTTTGGCCACCTGATGTGAAGAATTGACTCATTTGAAAAGACCCTGATGCAGGAGGAGAAGGGGACAACAGAGGATGAGATGGTTGGATGGCATCACTGGCTCAATGGACATGGGTTTGAGTAAATTCTGGGAGTTGATGATAAACAGGGAAGCCTGGTGTGCTGAAGTCCATGGAATTGCAAAGAGTCGGACATGACTAAGTGACTGAACTGAACATTATAACAGGATACAGGTTAAAAAGCATTTTGTGTTGTATCTAAAGTCTGATGCTTGGGCCTTAAATGCTATACTTTGCAGTACTCAGAAGTCAGTCAATGAAGAATCCTCTTGAATAACACAAGTCTTTGCAGAGTGGTGTATTATGTTCTCTGTGTTTCAGTAAGCTTATGTGCCTACTCATACTGCATGGATTAAATTGAAAAATTCATGTTATAAAAAGATGTCAGATTGCCATACCTGCTAAGGGGAAATAGTCAATTGGGTGGGTACTTGGTTATGATGAGTCAGCTGTTGGTACAGAAATGTTACAAAGTTAAGTATCACATAATTTCAGGGACATACTAGACACCTACATGTCTAGGGCTTGCCAGGTCAGTGGGAAGCTACCACTCTGAAGGGTATGAGTGGGCAGATTTTCCACTGACCTGGGCTGCCTACAGAATTCCCTCAGAAATCTGTGAAGTCTGAGCTCTGCCCCACTTCTCCAGTCCTCCCCAGACAAATGAGACTTTGTAGAGACATCAGTCCCAAGGACACAGCCCCAGTGAACAAACCCTTTTAAAGCCTCTGCTTGCATCATTGTTGTTGTTAGCCAGTGGCTAAGATATGTCCTACTCTTTGTGACCCCATGGACTGTAGCACTCCATGAACCCCTGTCCTTCACTATCTCCCAGAGCTTGCTCAAAGTCATGTGCATTGAGTTGGTGATGTCATCCAACCATCTCAACCTCTGCTGCCCTCTTCTCCTCCTGCCTTCAATCTCTCCCCGTATCAGGGTCTTTTCCAATAAGTCAGCTCTTTCTATCAGGAGGCCAAAGTATTGGAGCTTCAACATCAGTCCTTACAGTGAATATTCAGGGTTGATTTCCTTTAGGATTGACAGGTTTGTTTTCCTTGCTGTCCAAGGGAATCTCAAGAGTTTCCTCTAGCACCACAATTCAAAAGCATCAATTCACAGGGTTTATTATATGCTTAAACATAGCCTTGCATGTTTACTCTGTTTTGAACATCTGGTAACAGAAATTAAATAAATACATTAAATCAATGGGTGCAACTTGCACCCATTAGCAACCAAGCATTTCAACAGTAGTAAAATATTTCTGAGACAGAAATGAGGTGATGACACACACCATCATAACACTGATCATGTGCTTGCCTGGTTTCTGGGGCTTTTGTGAGTATCAGGGCTCTCTTGCCCACATTTCAGTGCCTCATGTGTGGTTTCAGGAGGTAATGCGCCAGTTCTGGGGTGATGGTTCCTTATCTTGCTGCACAGAATCAGTCCCACTCAAGCTGTGTTGTTAAATGAGTATTTGCTAAATCAGAACTTATAATGTCCCATTTAAAGCAGAAAATACATCACAGTTTCTTAATCTTTTTAACCTCAACAATCAAGTCATAAAGAAGAATGTTTTTTTTTAATATAATGTATATTTTATTTAATATTAGCTCAGCTTTATAATATTTCTTCTCGTACCTTACAAGAACATTGAAAATTACAAGCATTAAAGAGGTTTTGTTTTTTTTTTTAATAGGTGACAGGATTAGCTCACAAAATTTTGGGCATCCTGCTCTTCATTCTTAAACACAAGTACTACTTATTGCCCTTATAATTAAATAGAAAATAAGACCTTAAAATGCCAAGCTTAAACCTATGGACATTACAAATAAAAAAATGTTGTTGCTAATGTGCAAATAAAAAACTTACTGTCTAGTGGCTCATACAGTAAAGAATCTCCCAGCAGTGCAGGAGACATGGATTGATCCCTGAGTCAGAAAGAGACGCTGGGGGAGGAAATGGCTATCCACTCCAGCATTCTTGCCTGGAGAATTCCATGGATAGAAGAGCCTGGTGTGCTGTAGTCCATGTGGTTACAAAGAGTCAGACAGATTTGAGGGACTTCTGCTTTCACTTTTTTTTTTTTCAAGCCTATGGACATTACAGATAAAAAAAAATGTTCCTAATAAGCAAATAAAAAACTTACTGTCTCAGCTGACCATGAATAGAATTCTAAGACATGCAGTTAATTTAAGTGCAATTAATTCCCTTGTGGCTCAGACAGCAAAGCGTCTGCCTACAATGCGGGGGACCTGGGTTCAATCCCTGGGTCGAGAAGATCTCCTGGAGAAGGAAATGGCAACCCACTCCAGTATTTTTGCCTGGAAAATCCCATGGATGGAGGAGCCTGATAGGCTACAGTTCATGGGGTCGCAAAGAATCGGACACGACTGAGCTACTTTGCTCACTCACTCAATTAATATATATAATTAATATATGATTAAGTATAATATAAATGAGTATAATTCACCATGTAAATGTAGAGTAATATTTAACATTCATATTTTTAAGACAATAGTCCTATGAAAACTTAAATCTGAGAAGAATTTATTCAAAAGACAGGTGAAGTGAATTATTAAAGTTATCAAGTTGTCTGCAGCTATCACCAAACCCTCCAGTATCTCCTTGACAATGTCCATTTTCCTCTCTCTGAATTTAGTCTGGGTCCCCACATCCACATGTATGAGACTTTTCACCTTCTCTCGCTTTCAACATGTCTCCTTGTCCACATAACAATTCAGGAATGTCCAGTGTACAGGAATGGCAGATCACATCATTTAAATAATTTCCTAACAAGGAACTACTGAAAAACAAATCAACCATCAAAATATTGGATAAATTAATTTTTAAAACATTAAATGCATGAAAGTAATGAAAAAATGCATGAAAGTAATGAAAAGTAATGAAAAAGTGGTAGAATTGATCAAGTGGAAAGTGAAAAGTTAAGGGAATACTAAAATAAGCCCAAATACCACTTGTTGCTCCAAAAGTGTATCCAGGTTAAAGTGAAAGTGTCACTCAGCCGTGTCCTTGCACCTTTACTCTGATAGTCTCAGAGGACAAATAGAGTTGAAATAATATCTGAGGGCTTGTGCAATTGAGGAGTCCAGCAGGACTTTCCTCTCCACAATAACCTTGGACAGCTGAGGGCTAAACCTTCAATGTAAGTTGTTGTTCAGTCACTAACTCGAGTCTGACTCTTTGCAACCCCATGGACTGCAGCATGTAAGGCTTCCCTGTTCTTCACTATCTCCTGGAGTTTGCTCAAACTCATGCGTATTGAGTAGATGATGCCACCGAACTGTCTCCTCTGTTTTACACTTCTCCTCCTGCCTTCAATCTTTCTCAGCATTAGAGTCTTTTCCAGTGAGTCAGCTCTTTGCATCAAGTGGCCAAAATATTGGAGCTTCAGCTTCAGCATCAGTATTTCCAGTGAATATCCAGGGTTGATTTCCTTTAGGATTGGCTGATTTGATCTCCTTGCAGTCTAAGGGACTCTGAAACATCTTCTCCAGCACCACAGTTTTAAAGCATCAGATCTTCAGCACTCAGCCTTCTTTATACTCAGACTCTCACATCCATACATGACTACTGGAAAAATCATAGTTTTGCCTATACTGACCATGTCAATGCAAGAGAGAATGATAAAAAGTCCACTCAATAATATAGCTCTGGGATGAATTTCTGATATTAAGTTAAAACTTGATACAGCAAGTCACTGGCTCATAGGATCTCCAGGAAATTCATAGAAGTAAATGTAAATCTCTTTGGAAAAATTTATCATCATTTTATGTATCAGAGTATTTCTGAAAATGATTTTGAGACATGGCATTCAACACATAAAGATATTCAGATTCACCATGGAACTGTACTCCATGATAAAGAACCAGCAGAAACAACACAGCAGAAAATCATGTGTGCATTCAGAGGCCATTGAACATAGCAGATAAGAAATGAAATAGCCAGGCTGTGATTAAAAAACAGAAAGGATAAAATGAAAGGCATATCTAGGGATGCAGAATTGAAAAAGGAAATATAGATATTATAAATTTAAAAAAATGGTGTTGTGTATAATTTTGTACACTCTACACACAAGAGATAAGAATCAATGGGGAAGGCAGGTCAGAGAAAAAAGTGGTCCGATGCAGCATACAAGTACATGACGTGGTCCAGGAAGAGGGAGAGGGTGGGTGAGTAAAAGCACTCAGAGGTGTTGCGCTTTGCCTTCTGGATGTTTGCAGGACCACGTGCTTAGTCTCTCAAGCATGTCAGACTCTTTTGTGATCCCATGAACTGTAGTCTGCCAGGCTCCTATATTCATATAATTCTCCAGGAAAGAATACTGGAGTGGGTTGCCATTTCCTTCTCCAGGGGATTTCCCAACCCAGGGATCGAACCCAGGTCACTTGCACTTCAGGACCATGGCCACCAGCAATGCAGGCACCATTGTGTACACAGGAGGTTTTGTCAATTATGTGAACTGCTTATTTTAGCCAAATTTGAATATAAGCGCACTTAAACCAAAACTCCAGAAATTAATTAGTGTACCTCAGTATTATTCTGTAGTATTCAAAATTATTCTATAATGAATGTAGTTTTACAGGTCAGATTGCCAAAGTTTGCATCCTGGCATTGCCAGCTGCTAATCATGTGATCTTTGCAGAAAAGGAAAAGTACACTTCCCTAAGTCTTGATTTACTCATAGAAAATGAGGGTAAAAATGTTCTTCACCCGTAAGGTGGTATTATGAAGACCCGAAAAAATGGCACAGTAATTGTTATTTTTAGTAGAATTATTTTAAAAAGTCACCTGTTTTTCTGAATTACTCCACACTATATGACACTCTTTAGGTCCATCCACAGATCTACAAATGACCCAATATTGTTCCTTTTAATGGCTAAGTAGTATTCCATTCACCCACTCCAGTGTTCTTGCCTGGAGAATCCCAGGGATGGGGGAGCTGCCGTCTATGGACTCACACGGAGTTGGATGCAACTGAAGCGACTTAGCAGCAGCAGCAGTATTCCATTTGTGTATATGTATCACATCTTTCAATTCATATGCCAATGGACATTTAGGTTGCTTTCATGTCCTCGTTACTGTAAATAGTGCTGTAACAAGCATGTGTCTTTTTTAATTATGGTTTTCTCAGGGTATATGCCCAGGGATTCATATATGTGGAACACGGAAATATGGTACAGAAAGTGCTGCACTCAATATGCCAGCAAATTTGGAAAACTCAGCAGTGGCCACAAGATTGGAAAAGGTAGTTTTCATCCCAATCCCAAAGAAAGGCAAAGCCAAAGAATACTCAAACTACTGCACAATTGCACTCATCTCACACACTAGTAAAGTAATGCTCAAAATTCTCCAAGCCAAGCTTCAGCAATATGTGAACTGTGAACTTCCTGATGTTCAAGCTGGTTTTAGAAAAGGCAGAGGAACCAGAGATCAAATTGCCAACATCTGCTGGATCATAGAAAAAGCAAGAGAGTTCCAGGAAAACATCTATTTCTGCTTTATTGACTATGCCAAAGCCTTTGACTGTGTGGATCATAATAAACTGTGGAAAATTCTGAGAGAGATGGGAATACCAGACCACCTGATCTGCCTCTTGAGAAATCTGTATGCAGGTCAGGAAGCAACAGTTAGAACTGGACATGGAACAACAGACTGTTTCCAAATAGGAAAAGGAGTATGTCAAGGCTGTATATTGTCACCATGTTTATTTAACTTATATGCAGAGTACATCATGAGAAATGCTGGACTGGAAGAAACACAAGTTGGAATCAAGATTGCTGGGAGAAATATCAATAACCTCAGATATGCAGATGACACCACTCTTATGGCAGAAAGTGAAGAGGAACTCAAAAGCCTCTTGATGAAAGTGAAAGTGGAGAGTGAAAAGGTTGGCTTAAAGCTCAACATTCAGAAAACGAAGATCATGGCATCTGGTCCCATCACTACATGGGAAATAGATGGGGAAACAGTGGAAACAGTGTCAGACTTTCTTTTTCTGGGCTCCAAAATCACTGCAGATGGTGACTGCAGCCATGAAATTAAAAGACGCTTACTCCTTGGAAGGAAAGTTATGACCAACCTAGATAGCATATTCAAAAGCAGAGACATTATTTTGCCAACAAAGATTCGCCTAGTCAAGGCTATGGTCTTTCCTGTGGTCATGTATGGATTTGAGAGCTGGACTGTGAAGGCTGAGCACCGAAGAATTGATGCTTTTGAACTGTGGTGTTGGAGAAGACTCTTGAGAGTCTCTTGGACTGCAAGGAGATCCAACCAGTCCATTCTGAAGGAGATCAGCCCTGGGATTACTTTGGAAGGAATGATGCTAAAGCTGAAACTCCAGTATTTTGGCCACCTCATGCGAAGAGTTGACTCATTGGAGAAGACTCTGATGCTGGGAGGGATTGGGGGCAGGAGGAGAAGGGGACGACAGAGGATGAGATGGCTGGATGGCATCACTGACTCGATGGATGTGAGTCTGAGTGACCTCCAGGAGTTGGTGATGGACAGGGAGGCCTGGCATGCTGCGATTTATGGGGTCGCAAAGAGTCGGACATGACGGAGCGACTAATCTGATCTGATCTGAAATCTATTTGCAAAACAGAAATCGAGTCACAGACCTAGAGAATAAATGTATGGACACCAAAGAGGGAAGGTGGTTTGGGATAAATTGTGAAGCAACTATATCACAATAACTTTAATAAAAAGTCACCTGTGATATTTTAATAATACTGAAAACATAAAATAAGTAGTACAAATACAAATTAATTGTCTATAGTTCAATTGCTTTGTGCTACTCAATGAGGAAAAAAATCCCCCCAAAAAGGATAACACTTTCTTCCTTACTTTCAAAAACATTTGCTGTTTAGTATTCATTCCTGGTCATGATTATAACCTGTACACTGGATATATTTTCTCATATGGGTAAAACTTAATACCATCTGTATTGGGTTGCAAAATATTATTATTTTGAAGGTATACATTTCTGTGTGACCAAAACCCTTTTTAAAGTTTATAAATTGCTAGTTTATATATGTATAATATAACCTAGTTCTGTATGAAATTGCTACCTGTTTGTTTCCAAGGCAAACCATTCAATATCACGGTAGTTCAAACCTATGCCCCAACCAGTAATGCGGAAGAAGCTGAAGTTGAACAGTTCTGTAAACACCTACAAGACCTTTTAGAACTAACACCCCCAAAAGATGTCTTTTTCATTATAGCGGACTGGAATGAAAAAGTAGGAAGTCAAGAAACACCTGGAGTAACGGGCAAATTTGGCCTTGGAATACGGAATGAAGCAGGGCAAAGACTAATAGAGTTTTGCCAAGAAAATGCACTGGTCATAGCAAACACCCTCTTCCAACAACACAAGAGAAGACTCTACACATGGACATCACCAGATGGTCAACACCGAAATCTGATTGATTATATTCTTTGCAGCCAAAGATGGAGGACCTCTGACAGTCAGCAAAAACAAGACCAGGAGCTGACTGTGGCTCAAACCATGAGCTACTTATTGCAAAATTCAGACTTAAATTGAAGAAAGTGGGGAAAACCACTAGACCATTTGGGTATGACCTAAATCAATTCCCTTATGATTATACAGTGGAAGTAAGAAATAGATTTAAGGGACTAGATCTGATAGAGTGCCTGATAAACTATGGATGGAAGTTTGTGACATTGTATAGGAGACAGGGATCAAGACCATCCCCATGGAAAAGAAATGTGAAAAAGCAAAATGACCGTCTGAGGTGGCATTACAAGTAGCTGTGAAAGAACAGAAGCAAAAAGCAAAGGATAAAAGGAAAGATATAAGCATATGAATGCAGAGTTCCAAAGAATAGCAAGAAGAGATAAGAAAGCCTTCCTCAGCGATCAGTGCAAAGAAATAGAAAAAACAACAGAATGGGAAAGACTAGAGGTCTCTTCAAGAAAATTAGAGATACCGAGGGAGCATTTCATGCAAAGATGGGCTCAATAAAGGACAGAAATGGTATGGACCTAACAGAAGCAGAAGATATTAAGAACAGGTGGCAAAAATACACAGAAGAACTGTACAAAAAAGAACTTCATGACCCAGATAATCACGATGGTGTGATCACTCACCTAGTGCCAGACATCCTGGAATGTGAAGTCCAGTGGGCCTTAGGAAGCATCACTACGACCAATGCTAGTGGAGGTGATGGAATTCTGATTGAGCTATTTCAAATCCTGAAAGATGATGCTGTGAAACTGCTGCACTCAATATGCCAGCAAATTTGGAAAAACTCAGCAGTGGTCACAGGACTGGAAAAGGTCAGTTTTCATTCCAATCCCAAAGAAAGGCAATGCCAAAGAATGCTCAAACTACCACACAATTGCACTCATCTCACACACTAGTAAAGTAATGCTCAAAATTCTCCAAGCCAGGCTTCAGCAGTACGTATACTGTGAACTTCCAGATGTTCAAACTTGTTTTAGAAAAGGTAGAGGAACCAGAGACCAAATTGCCAACATCTGCTGGATCATGGAAAAGCAAGAGAGTTCCAGAAAAACGTGTTTTTGCTTTATTGACTATGCCAAAGCCTTTGACTGTGTGGATCACAATAAACTGGAGAATTCTGAAAGAGATAGGAATACCACACCACCTGACCTGCCTCTTGAGAAACCTATATGCAGGTCAGGAAGCAACAGTTAGAACTGGACATGGAACAACAGACTGGTTCCAAATAGGAAAAGGAGTATGTCAAAGGCTGTATATTGTCGCCCTGCTTATTTAACTTATATGCAGAGTACATCATGAGAAACACTGGGCTGGAAGAAGCACAAGCTGGAAGCAAGATTGTCGGGAGAAATATCAATAACCTCAGATATGCAGATGACACCACCCTTATGGCAGAATGTGAAGAGGAACTAAAAAGCCTCTTGATGAAAGTAAAAGAGGAGAGTAAAAAAGTTGGCTTAAAGCTCAACATTCAGAAAACGAAGATCATGGCATATGGTCCCATCACTTCATGGCAGATAGAAGAGGAACAGTGGAAACAGTGACTAACTTTATTTTGGGGGGCTCCAAAATCACTGCAGATGATGACTGCAGCCATGAAATTAAAAGATGCTTACTCCTTGGAAGGAAAGTTATGACTAACCTAGATAGCAATTTCAAAAGCAGAGATATTACCTGCCAACAAAGGTCTGTCTAGTCAAGGCTATGGTTTTTCCAGTGGTCATGTATGGATGTGAGAGTTGGACTGTGAAGAAAGCTGAGCACTGAAGAATTGGTGCTTTTGAACTGTGATGTTGGAGAAGACTCTTGAGAGTCCCTTGGACTGCAAGGAGATCCAACCATTCCATTCTGAAGGAGATCAGCCCTGGGATTTCTTTGGAAGGACTGATGCTGAAACTGAAACTCCAATACTTTGGCCACCTCATGCGAAGCGTTGACTCATTGGAAAAGACCCTGATGCTAGAAGGGATTGGAGGCAGGAGGAGGAGGGGGAGGCAGGGGGAGAAGGGGACGACAGAGGGTGAGATGGCTGGATGGCATCACCGACTTGAAGGACATGAGTTTGAGTGAACTCCAGAAGTTGGTGATAGACAGGGAGGCCTGTCGTACTGTGATTCATGAGGTTGCAAAGAGTCGTGAGCTCCTGAACTGAACTGATACTTTTATAAATGTTTATCTTACTTTCTAATAATTGAACTTCTGGTACACTTTGTCTATAAAAGTAGTTTTTGCAGTCACTCTCAAACCCTGTCAAATTTATGTTTTTTCTTAATTTGAGTGTGAATCTGTGATTTGAAAAATAAAGTCACATAATGCCATAATATATTAGGTTTGTAACTCACATCACTCCTATATTTTATAAATCAGATTAGTATTTAAAAATTTCAGCATTGACAATAATCTATAGCCTGTTTACTTCAATGTATTTTGCAAAATGTAGAAAGCAACATAAGTATTTAATAGCATAAAATGGTAGATTGCTTGAAAAAATGGCTGAAAAATTTTGTTTTGCCATAATCACTCATACATGTGATGGGACTTTTCAGGTTTTCCTATCAAGAAATGGAATCTGTGCGCCTCTGCCACTCCTTGAGTCTGGGATGATTTCTTGGCTTCTTTTAACAAATAGCATGTAGTAGAAGAGACAAGTGTCTCAAGAGGACTTGCATGGTCTGGCTCATTCTCCGAAAATACTGCCTAAGCACCGTGGAGAATAGCTCACGCTTTCTTGTTTGATGCCGAGAGACCCCCCCTTGCCCCAGCTAACAGCCGGCCAACCCTTGGACACATGAGGCTCTTCTTCAGAAGTCTGTTCTCTGCCAGACTGCCCTCTGACTGAAAATGCTTTAAAGAAACAAACTAAGACCAACCGAGCCTGGCCTGTATCAGCAGAACTGCCCAGCACCCACTTAACCCGCAGAACTTCCCAGCACCCACTTAACCCACAGAACTGTGAACAGTATAAAATATTTGTTTTGTATTAATTTGCCAACTTTTGGTATCATAATAGAATCAGATCAGATCAGTCACTCAGTCGTGTCTGACTCTTTGCCACCCCATGAACTGCAGCACGCCAGGCCTCCCTATCCATCACCAGCTCTCGGAGGTCACTCAGACTCACATCCATTGAGTCAGTGATGCCATCCAGCCATCTCATCCTCTGGCGTCCCCTTCTCCTCCTGCCCTCAATCCCTCCCAGCATCAGAGTCTTCTCCAATGAGTCAACTCTTCACATGAGGTGGCCAAAATACTGGAGTTTCAGCTTTAGCATCATTCCTTCCAAAGTAATCCCAGGGCTGATCTCCTTCAGAATGGACTGGTTGGATATCCTTGCAGTCCAAGGGACTCTCAAGAGTCTTCTCCAACACCACAGTTCAAAAGCATCAATTCTTCGGCGCTCAGCCTTCTTCACAGTCCAGCTCTCAAATCCATACATGACCACAGGAAAGACCATAGCCTTGACTAGGCGAACCTTTGTTGGCAAAGTGATGTCTCTGCTTTTGAATATGCTATCTAGGTTGGTCATAACTTTCCTTCCAAGGAGTAAGCATCTTTTAATTTCATGGCTGCAGTCACCATCTGCAGTGATTTTGGAGCCCAGAAAAAGAAAGTCTGACACTGTTTCCACTGTTTTCCCATCTATTTCCCATGTCGTGATGGGACCAGATGCCATGATCTTCGTTTTCTGAATGTTGAGCTTTAAGCCAATCTTTTCACTCTCCACTTTCACTTTCATCAACAGGCTTTTTAGTTCCTCTTCACTTTCTGCCATAAGGGTGGTATCATCTGCATATCTGAGGTTATTGATATTTCTCCCGGCAATCTTGATTCCAACTTGTGTTTCCTCCAGTCCAGCATTTCTCATGATGTACTCTGCATATAAGTTAAATAAACATGGTGACAATATACAGCCTTGATGTACTCCTTTTCCTATTTGGAACCAGTCTGTTGTTCCATGTCCAGTTCTAACTGTTGCTTCCTGACCTGCATACAGATTTCTCAAGAAGCAGTCATCTATAAAAAAAAGTTACTGATTCAATATGAGTTTATAGTCATAAGTAGCATGCCTCTTACTAATGGGCATCTTGGTACACATTTTTCTGCTTTTACTTGGAGGGTAGTTGCTTTATAACGTTGTGCAAGCCTCTGCTGTACAGTGCAATGCATCAGCTATATGTATATACATGTGGTCTCCCTCTCGGACCTCCCTCCCGCCCATGAACCCATCCCAGGGCTCTAGGTCATCACAGAACGCCAAGCTGAGCTCTCTGTGCTATACAGCAGTTTCCCTTGGGCCAACTCTTTTACACATCGCAGTGTATATAATCAGTTCTAATCTCCCAGTTATTCTCACCCTCCCCTTTCCCTCCCATGTCCACAGATCCAGTCTCTATATCTGCTTCTCTATCCCTGTCTTGCAAGTAGATTCATCTGTACCGTTTTTCTAGATTTATGTGTTAATTTATGATAATTGTTTTTCTCTTTTTACTGTTTTTTTTTCATTTACACTCTATTTTTCTCCATATTAGTCAGAGTTGTACTTAATCATTGTCTCATAAAATAATTACTTTTGTTCTTCAGTACCTTTATCTTCCAAGTTCAATAGCTTTAGATGGATACTGTTCTAAATCTACCTACTGGCTCCTTTTTTGCCAAGATATATATTAGAAGAACTGATTCCTCTTTGATATATTATCAAACTGCTCTGATTTCTAAGTAATATATACAAATAAAAGCAAAGAATCAATGTGGAATATAGTAGTTTAGATGGTGAGCCTGAATTTTGCACTCTTTCAAAAATAAGTTTTCCCTTTATTCAGTTTATGGTACAACTTGACCTACATTCTTTCAAATCAAAACCCACTCAAGTTAATTAATTTTAGGTATCCTAAAATTGAAGAAGCCTTTCAACTGAATTTTCCCTTGAAATTTAGTATTTTTAAATATTTAATGTTTATTTAATATTAATTCAATGACTAATTCATGGGCATTAAATATGCAATATAAAGAAATGTTAAGTAAAATAACAACACTGTTTTCTATTTTTATAAATATGTTTATTTTTTAATTATTAGAAAATGGTATCTGCAGAACACAGAAATAGATCTCTGGGATTCTTAAGTAATAGACCACTGGGCAGAAATGTTATTTACAATTTAAGAAAAAAGTAGTCTAATGAGTTTTTGTAACTAGTAAACTTTTTCAGGCTTTCAGTTTCAGAGCCAATAAATATGTTCCAAGAAATCCTTGCCAGTTCACACAAGCAGAATTAGTGTTCTTACTTCTGTGCTCATGTCAAAGTTTTTCCCATTATGTATTTCACTTGTCTCGCCAACTTAATCTCATCTTCCTTAAGATGACACCACTTGCATAGTACAGACTTGACACAGTTGTTCATTCTAAGGGCTCCTAAAGTTCCACTGGTTGGATTCAGTCTGTGTTAAACAGAATTTTACTCTTAATTTTAATGTTCCTCTTCCTCATTTACTGGGGCAGTAAAAAAAAAAAAAAAAAAACGATCTTTTCCCCCAAACTCTAAAAATGTGCAAACATTTTATGTTACTACTGAAAGACAGAGTTGGAATCCTGATACTGCACTAGTCCTTGACATGGATATGCTATAAAATCATATCTTAGGTACTCTTCTTTGAATTCCTTTTTTCTTTCCTCTAGGCACAGAGTGGTGAGACCAATAAAGACATGATGATATTTTCAGACTAGATACATTGAAGAAATACCTTGATGGATAATGTTTCACTAAATGCTTGAAACTTGATAAAACAAATAAACAAAGGGAAAGCCTAGACTTGGAGAGAAAACTTTGAATATTGCTGTATCTAAAACTTTCATATTCTCAAACACATAGAGAGGAATATTCCACATTCATTTTTTTTAATTGATAGATGAAAGTGATTACATGTGTTTGTTTCTCTATAGACTGGATTGAAGAAGAAAATCTGAACAGAGACACAGGCATCTCTTTTCTTTAACATTACTGCATAGTCACTTTTTTCTGTCCTAAAGATGGATAGATGTAGCACAGTCATTAAGTGTGTATCAGTAGTTTGTTTTCCTTTTTGGTGTTTTCTTCTGAAAATTCCCTTAAGATACTTTCAGGTTTTACCAGTGCTGTCCTTATTTTGTTTCATACACTCCTTTTATATGTAAACTCACAAAGACCCTCAACTAACCAAAGACTCATTCCTCAAAATGTAATCTTTACTATGGCAGTGTGTGCCTGTGCCTCTGTGAATTTCTCAGCTTTCTGCTCTTGGAGCAAAAGGACAAAGCATTTTTTTGTCCTGAGGCTTAATGGAAACTAAGACACTTGAGAGACTGATGTAGAAAAGATATTGTTCAGTCTGTAAGACATCAATTTTTTGCATTACTTTTATTGAATATCCTGTTATAGCCCATGAGTTATTGGGGTGTATATACTCCTTTAATGGGATTCCTTAACTTTTAGAGCTTGGTGTACCACTAAGAGAGAGATTTACTCTAATCTTCCTCTTTCCCTTAAATTATTTGGCTCTACAATTTATCAACAGTTCCCAAAGAATGTTCTTCTGTCAATGAGAATCCAGTATATCAAAAACCACAAGGCTTTAGCCCAATAACATGGATTAAAAAGAAATGGTTGTTCTTTATTTATTCATTGAGAATGTATTATATGTGTGTACTAAAGATGACCCTAAAATCTGTGATGGGCTTGAAGTATGGGAGGTTTTGCATCTGTGGGTACAAAAAGGGTAGGGAATTCAATGTAGAAGAACCATCTTGATCATTTGAGCAAGACTCATGTTGTAGAATTAGTCAGTCTTTTATGTATAAGCAGCATCCTGGTAGTTTAAGTACAGTTTGTGCTATCATGTTTTGTGAAAGGGTAAATTTTCAGTGGTTTTATCAAACCTCTGAGATGTATCCATTGGTGAAAGCCTGCATGAAGAATGGACTCTCTTTATATAAATTATCAAAAGTGGCATTTGTAATATATGCTAAAGAAATGGCTGCATAAGATGCAGTTTCTTGTCATTGGGTTGAAGGCTGGCACAAAGAAATGACATGGACACAAGCTGTCAAGAGGGTGCTGGACAGGATTCTCATTAAATCAAGGCGTGATGATACTGATGGCTCCCTGCTGTGATGCATCACAGAGACAAATATCCATACACGGAGTCTGACAGGTGGTGAATGACAGGCTTATAATTGGATAGTAAGTTGGAAGCTACCAGATAATGTTCATGGACTAGATTTACATTTCACTCACTCTGTGGGCCTCTTATAATCTTCCTTTCTATAAAAATTGTATCTGCCTTCCTATTTCTCATATTTTCTCAACTGCTGTGGATTCATTGCAGTTTTTCTAGGTTAATGCACTGAAAAATATTGCTGATTATGTTTTTTCCCATAACATTTTGCCAGGACCCTTACAAAATGAGCCTTCTGAATTAATTGAAACAAAGAATTAGATAAATTAAAATATACTAAAGATTACTCTAAAATTCGCTAAAAATCATCATCCATTTATTCTGAAACATGTTTATTAAGTGTTTGATCAAGAAATATTCAATCAGAGCAATTTCAAATCAAGTACATAATATTGAACAATTATAGCCACTTCATCTAGAGTGGTAGGATAAATCAACCTCAGACAGGTTGTAGACCTTCACTTTCCTTTAACCACAAATGTGCTTTAAATATAGACTTTTACAGCCTTGCACTTAAAAAAATCAATAGAAATTTTTCACAGCAATTTCTAGTAAAAAATATAATTGCCTTACATATTTAAGTTAGACTCAGTAAAAATCATATTCAGTAAGAATCATATAAGATTAACTTTTGCTCTAACCACCAAACATAATTTTTAAAACTCAAGAGAAAAGTAGAAAATCTATTTCATGTACCTTCATTTAATTCTTTGCATTGTTATTGCTCATTTCTTGGATTTCCAAATTTATTCTTTTTTAATTTTCCCTCTGTTTCTCATATTTCCTTTAGCGACTTTTTTAGGAGAGGTCTTATTGTGAATACTTCTTTTAGTTTTCCTTCAATTGACAGTGTCTTAATTTTCCTTTCATTCCTGAAGAATATTTTTGCTGATATAAATTTTTTAGTTTTTTGTTTGTTTGTTTTAAATAGCATTTTTTAAAATGGAGTGCCCTACCTTTTGGCTTCCATGATGTCTGAAATAAGTCCACTATCACTCAAACTATTTTTCCCCTATAAGGTAATATGTTGTTCCTCTCTGGCTACTGTTACATTTTTTCCTTAAAAATTAGTAATTCAAGTGAGCAGTGGCAGAATAAGACCCAAGCCTCATTCCCTCACACACTAACTTAACAACAGTACATGACTCAAAACCCTTTAAGGTCCCTTCTTAACATGTGACCAGATAAGAAGTCACAGTATGCAAAGTAAGTGCCAAATCAGAATAAATGCGTTGAAATGGGTAGTAAAAGTTATTGTCTTCATTTAGTATGACCCTTCCACAAAGTCAGCATAATTCAGTGCAGTGTGAGGAAGATACCAAATTTGTGTCTTTTTCCTCAGGAAGTAATAAAGTTTTGTTAAATTAACATTTATTAAGTAGAGGCCAAGGGTTCTGGAAGGTGAGCAGTGGTTCAACAACAGACTACAGGGAAAAACAAAGAGATTTATTACTCACTGGTAGGAATAGAGGTACACACCTCCTGGGGTCATGTAGGAAGGTCAAGGCCAGGACAGGTGAAGACAGAGAGAGACAGGCCCTAGGGAACATACCTTTATTAGTGTCTGTTCATGGAGTGCTTTGGGGTTCCTGGACAATTCAAGCCAAGAAGAGTAGGGTTTGATATGCTCTGTGGGGTCCTTTTCTAAGGGCACAAAGTGGAACTCCCTGGGAGATTGCAGGACTGTTTATCATGAGGGTTATTAGGGGAAGCACCTCAGGAACTTCCCCTGGTGGCTCAGACAGTAAAAAAATCTGCCTATAATGTGGGAGACCTGGGTTTGATCCCTAGGAGGATCCCCTGAAGGACGAAATGGCAACCCACTTCAGTATTCTTGTCTGAAAAATTCCATGGAGAGAGGAGTCTGGGAGGTTACAGTCCATGGGATTGCAAAGACTTAGACCCGACTGAGTGATTAACACTTTTCCCCCTGGAATACAATTTTGAAGCTGGACAATGTCTTCCATAACTTTTATGTTCAGCTCTGAAGATGTCATGCAGATGAATGGATTTACCTTTGGTAGAAACCATCTGGAGCTAGCACTGAACGTGGAAAGTATTTTTCTGTTAGAATACCACAGGAGTTGGATTCTCAGACAGTCACTGTCTCAGACATAGCTTTGACTATACAGACCTTTGTCAGCAAAGGAATGTCTCTGCTTTTTAATATGCTGTATAGGTTTGTCATAGTTTTTCTTCCTAGGAGCAAGCATTATTTTAATTTCATGGCTGCAGTCACCATCCACAGTGATTTTGGAGCCCAAGAAAATAAAATCGGTCACTGTTTCCACTTTTCCCCCATCTATTTGCCATGAAGTGATGGCACTGGATGCCATGATCTTTGTTTTCTGAATGTAAAGTTTTAAGCCAGTCTTTTCACTCTCCCCTTTCACCCTCTGCTCTTTAGTTCTTCTTCACATTGGGCTATTAGGTTCATGTCATCTGCATATCTGAAAGGTTGTTGCTGAACAAAAAGATGCCGGGATTCTTGGCCTCCGGAGGAGAAGAATTCAATCCAGGGCCAGAGACGAGGCTTGATCGCTCAGAGCTTTTGTATAATAAAGTTTTATTAAAGAATAAAGGAGATAGAGAAAGCTTCTGACATAGGCATCAGAAGGGGGCTGAAATAGTACCCCCCTGGTAGTCTTCAGCTGGATGTTATATAGTCACTAGCAGTCTGTTAATGAAAGAAAGGAATGTCTTAAAACTCAGAATGGCACCAGGCCCCTCACCCATAAGATGCATTTTGGGATAATCTTGGCACCAGATGATTCATCCCGGCCCATAAAATGACTGAATTGAATCTTGTAGAAGGGCAGATTACCATACAAATACTTTTGTTTACATAGATTAGGGGAACAATATCTGAGTATAACATACTGGTTTGTCAAGTAGGTTCTGAGCCATTAGGCGGAACCGACTTGAAGACAGAATCTGGAGTAAATGTGTAGTACATTAACAGCTTAAGACAAACACATCCATAAGAAAAAGGCATTGGTTAACTCAAGGTTTGAGAATAGTTAACTTCAGGTGAAACCAGGTGTCATTATGGCAACACAGTATTTTAAGAGAAACCTCCTTTTAAATTTGTATAGAGAAGGAAAAAAAAAAAAAATCCCTAGTTTGTTTCCTCCTCCCGCTTAAGAGAGATAAAAATGTCTGTTACTTGCAGCCTATTTCCTCCGTGTGGAGACCCCTGGCCTTCCTGCCTGTTACCTTCTCATATCTGAGGGTGTTATTTCTCCTGCCAGTCTTGATTCCAGCTTTAGTCATCCAGCCCAGCATTTCTCATGAGGTACTCTGCAAATAACTTAATCTTGAGAGGGACTTCAGAATTCTCAGAATTCTTGAGAATTCAGCCCCTGCTGTTGTTGTCCAGTTGCTAAGTCATGTCTAACTCCTTACGACCCTATGGGCTGCAGCAAGTCAGGCTCCCCTGCCCTTTACTGTCTCTCGGAGTTTGCTCAGATTCATGACCACTGAGTCAGTGATGCTATCTAACCATCTCAAATATCGCTGCTCCCTTCTCCTTTTGCCATCAGTCTTTCCAGCATCAAGATCTTTTCCAATGAGTCAGCCCTTTGCATCAGGTAGCCAAATTATTAGAGCTTCAGCATCAATTCAGCCCATCAGATCAGATCAGATCAGTCGCTCAGTCGTGTCCGATTCTTTGCGACCCCATGAACCGCAGCATGCCAGGCCTCCCTGTCCATCACCAGCTCCCGGAGGTCACTCAGACTCGCATCCATCGAGTCAGTGATGCCATCCAGCCATCTCATCCTCTGTCGTCCCCTTCTCCTCCTGCCCTCAATCCCTCCCAGCATCAGAGTCTTCTCCAATGAGTCAACTCTTCGCATGAGGTGGCCAAAATACTGGAGTTTCAGCTTTAGCATCATTAGAAGGAATGACAGCCCATAGCTATTCCCAAATGATACAAACTTGCCTTAGGTCATCTAAAACTAGCAGTATTCATGTATTCTCTACATTTACAAGTAATTGTAATAATTCTATATAAGTAGGACCCTGGCTATGATTAACTATGTATGATTAAATTATGTAGCACCCTTATGCAGACCAAATACTGACCTGTAATAGCTATCATATGGCTTCTCTATATTTTTAAAGGCTTACAACACAATAAACCATTGCCTGACATCTATAAAATTTTTTTCAATATATGGCATAAATGGGATATAAAAATAAGAAAAGATGAGTATTTTATCTCAATGAGACACTCGCTTAACTTTGAAGTAGCAAGGCAAGCGATCCATTTTTGCTTTCATCAGTTAAAATGGCCTTGCTGATTTCTAGAATTGTTATTCATCTACTTGTGATAGAAAACCGATGGTCAGAGAACTTAAAAGAGGAAAAAAGAATATTGAAAATTTGATGAGTTCAAGATGAGAAGTGTTCAGAATCATTAAACTCATTCACAGAGGATTTTATCTATATCTTTCCAATGTAGATAACAGGACACTCCATCAAGTAAAAGACTCCAAATTTAATTATCATCCTGTTATTATGCTTTCTAGAGAATGAAAGTATTCTTGTGACAATTTAATTTCATAAAGTGATTGCTTACTAAGTCATCAAAATTTCAAGATTAATATATATTAGAGAGATGGATTACACCAACAATTTCATGGAAACCACTTGTATTTATCTTCCATGAAGCTTATTTTAGATAGATGGATTGATATATTATGACTGATGCTAAAATCAAGCTTGGGATTGCCTATCTTTTGAGTTCAAAGTAATCTTGCTGAATACATGAAAGGAAAAAAAAAAAAAACAGTACTTTAAAAAGAAAGAAGCAATATATTTTATTGCAATTACTCTGAAGTGGTAAATAAGAGTAGATAAATACAATGAGCAGTAGTAAAAGGTATTAATTTTCTTCTTTGACTCTAATAATGAATTTTAACTAAGGACTTGTTTTCCATTTATGTTAGCACAACCATTCAGTATACAAATCACATAGACCTTTCATGTGCCTGTCAACTTCTATCATTTGTCAACTGCTTCTCTTTACAAAGTAAGAGTTTTAGAAGTACATTACTCATGTGTCCCAGAAATCACAATTCTACATTCAGTGGAAGCTGAACTCTATAGTGAATAAAGGCAAATCAAAGCAGCCTTCTTTATTCAGTGAACAAAAAGAGAGAAAAATGGTTTACAGGTTCAAAGTAAATTACATATTTTGCCTATGTAGTTAAAGTACTTTAAAATTATTAAAATGTTTGATGGCTGTAAGTTAGTGAATTGATTTTTATGTAGATCACTGTGTGCCATCCACAATCTTGTTTAACTATGTCATTTTATGTTGCACCGTCAGCACACCCATGACATTCATGGACGGAGTTAGGTCTGGACTGCATTCATGTAAGAGTTCCCAGTGTTGGGGCTTGGCCGTCTCTCTCCTGAGGTAGAAATGAGGTCCTAGACCTGGCCTCATGAACTTCCTCTCACTAATCCACTCCAGATATGCAGTGGTATTCACGAACTGTGTGGGTCAGTACCCTCTATTTGTGTTGTGGTACCAAACAGTCCCCACACCCTGATGGTTTAAATCCACAAACACCAGTTTCTTCTTTGAAGATTGTATCCATCACCTATAATAGTGGCTGTTGTCCCTAGGTTTCCAAGAGGGAGAACCAGAGTGAATATACTAACAGTAGAAGAAGAAGGAGAACAAAGGATATATGTATTGACAATTAACTGTCCAGCCTGGAAGTGAGAAATATCACCTTTGCTCCAAGCTCATGGGCCCAAACTAGTCATGGCTTCATCAATCAAAAGGCTTAGACTGTGCATAGTTCCTGTGTTATGGAAGAGGAGAGAAGTGGAAATATCTAGTGTAGAGAACTTAGAACAACCACATTCCCTGACATCTTTACCTATTGAACTCACCACACACACACACACACACACACACACACACACATTCTCTCTCTCAGGCGGAAGAGATTCTGCCAGTTTTCTTCCATATTTGTGAGGCCCCTCTCCAAAAAGGGAAGTTAGTTTTTTGTTTTTTGTTATTTTTTAATTCCTCCTCTATACCTGATGGGGTATAGTTTGCTTACAAGGTTGTGTTAGTTTCAAGTGTACAGCAAAGGGATTCAGTTATACATATATTCTTTCTTTTTCAGATCCTTTTCCTGTATAGTTTATTAAAGAATATTGAGTTCTTTGTGCTATACAGTAGGTCCTTGTTGATTATCTGTTTATATATGGTAATATATGTATGCTAATCTCAAGCTCCTAATTTATCACTTCCTCCCACATTTCTCCATTGGCAGTCTTAAGTATGATTTAAAGATATGTGAGTCTGTTTCTGTTTTGTAAATAAGTTCATTTGTATACATTTTTATTAGATTCCACATAGAAGCAATATCATATAATACTTTCCTTTGTCTGATTTACGTAGTGTGATAACCGCTTAGGTCCTTGTTGCTGCAAATGGCATTATCTCAATCTTTTATTACTAATATTTCATTGGATATATGTATCACATTTTCTTTATCCATTCATCTGTCAGTAGACATTTAGTTTGCTTCCAGGGCCTAGCTGTTATAAATGGTACTGCTGTGCACACTGGGGTACATGTGTCCTTTCAAACTATGGTTTTCATTGGATATATACCCAGTAAGTTAATTGTTTCTGATATATATATTTTTTAACCTTAACACTGGAGGCTTTGCTAATGAGCATTATGAGTTTAGGATATTATGATAGGTATTGTTAGAGTTCTCCACAGAAACAGAAATGGGATATCTGGACAGTTTGTTAGATAAATGGACAGTTGTGTTTTTAGAAAAACATGGGAAAGTTTGCTTTTCTAATAAGTTCTTTACCTAATCAGATGAAATCCAATCATATCATGGAGAGTGATTAGCTTAAGTCAAAGTCTACTAATGTTATAAGTGTTAATTTCATCTAAAAAATACCTTCACAGAAATATCTATAATAATGTTTGACCAAATGTCTGGATACCATGGCTTCTAAGTTAACACATAGAATTAACCATTTCAGATACTGTCAAATTGGAAAGATTATCTGCTAGCCAACCATCAAGAGAAGCTTCCCTGATGGATCAGTCGTAAGAATCCTCCTGCTGGTGCAGGAGATGTGGGTTTGATGCCTGGTTTAGAAAAGCTCCTGGAGAAGGAAATGACAACCCACTCCAGTATTCTTGCCTGGGAAATCCCATGGACAGAGGAGCCTGGTGGGGTTACAGTCCATGGGTGGAAAAAGAGTTGAACTCAACTTAATGACTAAACAACAACAAACCATCTGGATCAAGGTGAATAGAATTCCTTACTGTGGTAGCCACTGCCCCACATGGCAACCAGTAGATCATGATGCACAGGAATCCATGGTGATAATTACCAATGCTATCCTATGAGTCAGACTGATAGGGAGATAATGACGTTACATTTAAAAATATCATAAAAATCTACTGGATAGAAAGTCAGCAGCTCCACAGTGGAAAACCATAATTTGGTTTCTAGTGTCCAGAGTGAGCATTTCTCATGCCCAGATATCACTGATTAAAAGATAACTGAGTTCTCCTGTGGAAGGAAACTAAAGTACCACTGCTGCTGCTGCTGCTAAGTGGCTTCAGTCGTGTCTGACTCTGTGCGACCCCATAGACAGCAGCCCACCAGGCTTCCCCATCCCTGGGGATTCTCCAGGCAAGGACACTGGAGTGGGTTGCCATTTCCTTCACCAATGCATGAAAGTGAAAAGTGCAAGTGAAGTTGCTCATTCGTGTCTGACTCTTAGCGACCCCATGGACTGCAGCCCACCAGGCTCCTCCATCCATGGGATTTTCCAGGCAAGAGTACTGTAGTGGGGTGCCATTGCCTTCTCCAAAAGTACCACTAGAACTGTAGAAAATTATCTCCCCAATCTTTCTCCAATGGACCTAAAGCCAGTGACCTGTAAGACTTTAAATTAGGCAGGGTACCACCCAGATCTTTTCAGGGTTAGTAGAGGCAGAACATGAGCTGACAGTGATTCTAGGAGAACCAAAGTGCTATTGTACATTTTTGGCTGGGGAGGTTGGAATTGCTTTTATTGGGATGAGTGCAGCAAGCCTGCAGTGCTATTATATTTTAACTGTTTGACTGCAGCTAAATGGTTGCCAGGAGATCCATAGACTCTTGGTCCAAGTTCTTCTCAAAGGGGATTCAGCAGGTCTGGAGAACTATCCAACTTTCCCACCACCACCCAGGACTTAAGTACATAATACAGATAAAATATACAAAATATCACATCAATTCCCTAATCTTTGGGGTATAAAAGTGTAACTGAAGAAAGGGAGATGTGAGGAACCCTAAAACTCCATAACTCCTTCAACTGCAAAAAAGGTAATCAGAAGCAAAATGACCTTCTGAGTGGGACACCAAAGGTGAATGCTCTCTCAAAGACACAAAGCATTCAGTCATGTTGGACTCTATCTAATTCAGTTATAGGATTTTTGATAAGTAAACAGATGGATCCTGGTGGATGACTGAGAACTACCATAAAATTAAGTATATGAAACTCCAGTGCTGTTCTGTGCTGGATGCAATATCATTACCAGAAGAGATCAATAAATACTGTACTTTTTGGTAAGCTTTTATTGATTTGGAAAATGTGTTCTTTGCTAGTCTCCAAAAGAAAGAGCACAAAAGTAGTTCAAATCCACCTGGGAAGATTTATAGAAAATCCACTCTCTGAGGTTAACTCCATCCTCTCTAGATGAGCAGACTTTCTTTACCTTGTCACCCGTTAGAATGTCACTGTGGTCCTCTATTTTCATCCTCTCCTGTGAACTAGATTTGATGAGCAGAGAATCACAAATAATTTGGTAGCAAATGTGCCATGAGTAAGAGAGAAACTGTGCAGATTATGGTACTGCCTATGTTTTGTTGCTCAGTTGTGCCTGACCCTTTGTGACCCAAGGACTGCAGCCCACCGGGCTCCTCTGTCCATGGATTTCCCAGGCAAGAACACTGGAGTCGGTTGCCATTTTCTTCTCTAGGGGATCTTCCTGACCCAGGGATCAAACTCATACCTCCTGTATCTCCTGCATTGCAGGTGGATTCTTTACCCACTGAATCATTAGAGAAGCTCAGTCTCATGAATTTTGTTTATGTCCGGCCGACAGAAGGAAAAACTTGAACCTGGCTCGTAGGGTCATAGGTGATTTACCTTGATATGACAGTGAAGCCAAAAATGACTGGGGCTACATTGAAGTTCCGTTCTGGTGTAACTGTAAAGGAAAACGATGAGTAGGGAGTAGGTAGACTACTAAGTAGGTAGACTTTTAAGTAGTGCATGTGGACTTCTGTGTTATATATAGAGGGATATGTGGTCTGAGCTAAGAATATATGTACATTTTTGGTTAGTGGTAAATGGTTGCACACTGGCACAGATTAGGTTAGAGAGAGGCAGTTTTGGGGAAGAGGTATGAGGACATGAGGTGCTCAGGTATTGTACCTTACACTGATTTCCACCAGAGAGCTCCTCAGAGAGGAAGCATTCACCTTTAGGTGGGCAGCCAACCTCTGTCTTCAGTAGCCCCTCTACTGCTTGATAAACCCATTAATAAGAAAACCACAGTGCCAGCCTGTATTGCCTCCCTTCAAATATTTTTAGCCATAGTTAGTACTAAATTTCAGACCTGTCAGTTGTGTAGAAAAAGCTGTGTAACTTGGGCTATGGTTCAGATCATTAAGGGAAAGAAATAGTCACTTGTCAAAATAATTATATCAGATGACTTCCAAGCATAAGATCCAAGTATATTAGACAGGATAAAATGACTTTATACCAGAAGAAAACACTGGTGAATTCTTCCATACATTAGCAGTATAAGAAAGCTTCCAAAGACTCAAAATCCTGAAAAGATAAGGGAAGAAAGATGAGTTCTATAGGACTGACATATAGAGAAATGAAGGGAGATAGATAATGGGAGAGAAAAAGGAAGGAACTAGAAGAAAAAGAAAAGAAACAACAATTATGGTATTAATTTCTGTACACAAAGTGATTCAGATACACACACACACACACACACACACACACACCAGTTTAGTTCAGTTCAGTCACTCAGTCATGTCTGACTCTTTGCAACCTCATGTACCACAGCATGCCAGGCTTCCCTGTCCATCACCAGCTCCTGGAGCTTGCTCAAACTCATGTCCATTGAGATGGTGATGTGATCCAATCATTTTATCCTCTGTCGTCCCCTTCTCCTCCTGCCTTCAATCTTTCCCAGCACCAGGGTCTTTTCCAATGAGTAGGTTCTTCAGATCAGGTGGCCAAAGTATTGGAGTTTCAGCTTCAGCGTCAGTCCTTCCAATGAATATTCAGGACTGAATTCCTTTAGGATGGACTGGTTGGATCTCCTTGCAGTCCAAGGGGCTCTCAAGAATCTTCTCCAACACCACAATTCAAAAGCATCAATTCTTCGGTGCTCAGCTTTCTTTATAGTCCAACTCTCACATCCATACATCACTACTGGAAAAACCATACCTTTGACTAGATCGACCTTTGTTGGTAAAGTAATCTCTCTCTCTCTCTCTCTCTCTCTCTCTATATATATATATATATATATATATATATATATATATATATGTATGTATACACACACACACACACACACACACACACCTGCTCTAGTATTCTTAGGCTTCCCTGGTGACTCAGCTGGTAAAGAATCTGCCTACAATATGGTGGACCTAGGTTCAATCCCTGGGTTGGTAAGATGCCCTGGAGAAGGAAAAGGCTACCCCCTGCAGTGTCCTGGCCTGGAGAATTCCATGGGCTCTATAGTCCATAGGGTTGCAAAAAAAAAAAAAATCAGACATGACTGACTTTCACAAAAACATATTTTTATATATATGTTTTTGTGAAAGTCAGTCTTGTCTGCAAAGAATTGGATGTGACTGAGCAACTGAGCTGAACTGATGTGTATATATATATATATATATAATTTTCCAGTATGGTCTGTCATAGTTTCCCGTGCCATGTGGTACAACCTTGTTGCTTATCTATTCTATATATAATAGGGTGCATTTATAAATTCCATACTTCCCATCCATCCCTCTCCCACACCCCACTTGGCAACTGCAAGTCTGTTCTCTAGGTCTGTGAGTCTGTTTCTGTTTCATAGATAATTTCATTAAAAATAGCCACACATAGCAGAGGCAAAATTGCTCCATAAGCCGTACTTTAACAAGATAAATGGAAAAAGCTGAATATAATTGCAATTCATATCATAGAAAATCATTATTCCTGATATGCGAAAGCATTATCAAAAGACAATACAAAGACTAGCAATTATTTGGAAAAATGAAGTATAGCATTCAAAGAAAAAGAAATGTAGTGGATAAAATGAATGCTTAAAAATGTTATCTATAAAGAAAAAATAGAGATGGTAACCCAGTATCTGTAAATCTACATTTTTTGTTTGATACTGAATAAATATTTGTTCAATTATAAAATAAAATGATACCAACATTTAAAAAAGTGATACTTAAAATCCAAAGCAAAGAGACCCAAGTCCATTTCCCTGGGTGTCAACGGCTTAGTCACACAGAGTAAATGTTCCAAGGTATTTTAAAGATCCCTACTGGGTTATAAGCCAAGAACAAAATGAACTGTAAGAAAGACTTAAACACTTTTTCATAACCATATTTAATTGATAATATTTATGTTACTCTGAACCTATTAGGTATATTAATCTATATATAAGTGTATACCTCTGAATCATATATATATATGTATATAGGCATATGTATATACATATGCATGAATTTGATAAAAAGTAAGTATATTAATATCATATGCAAATAAGAGTCTTACAAAAAGAGAAAAACACAAAAATCAAATTATATCAAAACTCTGAAATAGGAAAAATATTGTAATTCTAAATTTGAATGGGAGATACTAATCATGAGCTCACGTTGTATTTTCATTTAAAATAACAAAATAAACATATATAAATTATATATGATTTTCATTATAAACTTATGCATACATATATGTACATTTTTCCCTCTACTCCCACCTCCAAAGATCCAGAATAAATGATAATTCAATAGCATTGATTACTCCAAATGTCTACATTGTGGTTTCTCATGCCATTTCTCATTCAGGGGAACTAGTGTTCCTTAGATAGGTGGCTGATTTTAGATCTGGAGCAAGACATATACAAGTGAAATTAAGTGGTATTATCATCCAGAAATCAAAGGATCTTTGAAAATTTTTTGAATTGGTGCCATAAAAAGGCACCAGTGTCAACTTTTCAATGTCAGCTTGAAAATGCTCCCATTCACCAAAGATGAGACAATGCAAGAAATTAAAATAAGCCCACATTTTATTGTGCTGACTTTGCTATGTAAACTGTGTCTTGGGCAAGAAAAAGTTGATGAGACGGTTTCTTCTTTCCATGAGAATTCTGTTAATAAGTGATATAATTACAATATAACATTTGTAGAACCCCAAATGTGATAATAGAATATATCATCCATGACTTTTAAAATCATTAAATTTAAAAACTAATGGGGATTTTATAATATACAAATGGAAACATTTTATTCCACTGATCAATTTTACCACCAAAACAAAAAACACAGCTATAACTGAAGTGTCTTCTGATACAATGCAAGCAGAAATATGTAGAGCCAAATATGATATATTCCTGACAAAATCAAACCTAAATCTGACCAAGCCTCTTCCTCTGAACACCAGTTTATCAGAGCATGGATAGAATATATTATACAAACAGTGGGATCCAGTCAGCCAAATCTAGATGATAGATCACTCTACAGGGAAAATGTAATGGTTTTCTTCATAAAATATGGCAAGAAGAAAATATAAGAGGGGACTCTAGATATTAAAAAAAAATCTAGCAAGCAAATTCAATAAATGTATTGTGAATCCTGATTTGAGCCAACCAGCTTAAAAATGTGATAATGAATTTTAATAATGCCTGTGTGCTTGATAATATTATGGCAGTTGTGTTAATATGTTTAAGAGTTTAGCTCATTATTTGTGTGATGTGGTGTAATACATGAGAAACATATTTAACTATATTCAAATTTGTTGCATTATAGATGACCTGTAAAACACTTATATTTGCTTAATTTTTTACTTTGAGATTAAGTCCATGACTAATGGTAGGTAACATTATAAATTTATTCAGTATATAAGCCCTACAACTATAATTTGCATATGAAAATACTTTTCTTAAAAACAGCAGAATAAACAAACAAAATTAATTGTTTATTGTTGCTCTTTTGTCTAGGTGAAGTGACTCCAATGGTCAATGAAAAAAAAAAACACTTTAAAAAATTAAAATTTTTCTCTTTGTCATTTCTTACAATTATTAACTTATAGTCTCTTCCATGACTGCATACCTTAAATAAACATAAAGAGCCGGTCAAAAATATTATATTTCCATAGGTGGTGACTATCCTTGTGATTATATTAGACACACTGTATACTCTAGAATGATTCCCTCATTTCAACATCTTTAACTGGATCACACCTGCAAAGTCCCTGTTACCACTTAGAATAACATATTTAAAGATTCTGAGGATTAAAACAGGGAGATCTTTTATACCTGCAGACCTACCACATTATAATATTCATCTGTGATTTCCTTGCAAATTACAAATACATTTGAGCTACTGAGTGTATATATTTTTTGTTATCATCATTTTCAATCTATCAGGAGTTTCAGTCAAAAAGATCATTTCTATTTTGGTCTCTTTCTAAATTAACTTTTCATTACATGCCGACAAATGATAAAAGTGAGACAAACAACAACACTGACAGGATTACCAGATGGATCTTGGATAGGGTGTCACCAGGAAGCAGGAGTTTATCTAGTTATTTTTGTGCTGTTGTGTGAGACGTGAGAAAAATGAAAATTTTGTGGGGTTGGTTTTAAAAGATAACACTTTCTATCATATCCATGTTGACTTTTATTAAATTAAGATATAGCACATACTATGTGCCAGACGCCATCCTGAGACTGTATAAATATCACTGTAGTTTCCCTTCAAGTACTCTTTCCAGCCTTGTTACAAGTGAGGAAACCAAAGCGCAGAGAGTTCAGATGCACTGGTTAAATGGCCCAACCACTGAGTGGTGGAACTGGAGTTCACACCTGAGCAAGAGCAGAGCCTTTAGATTTAGCCATCACACTAGAGCTGTCTGTGAGTCAGCAAGCACACTCACTTCACTTCACTTCAGTTGCTCAGTCGTGTCTGACTCTTTGCAACTCCATGAATCGCAGCACACCAGGCCTCCCTGTCCATCACCAACTCCCGGAGTTCACTCAGACTCACATCCATCGAGTTAGTGATGACATCCAGCCATCTTATCCTCTGTCGTCCCCTTCTCCTCCTGCCCCCAATCCCTCTCAGCATCAGAGTCTTTTCCAATGAGTCAATTCGCATGAGGTGGCCAAAGTACTGGAATTTCAGCTTTAGCATCATTCCTTCCAAAGACATACCAAGGCTGATCTCCTTCAGAATGGACTGGTTGGATCTCCTTGCAGTCCAAGGGACTCTCAAGAGTCTTCTCCAACACCACAGTTCAAAAGCATCAATTCTTCAGCACTCAGCCTTCTTCACAGTCCAGCTCTCACATCCATACAGGACCACAGGAAAAACCATAGCCTTGACTAGACAAACCTTTGTTGGCAAAGTAATGTGTCTGCTTTTCAATATGCTTTCTAGGTTGGTCATAACTTTCCTTCCAAGGAGTAAGCGTCTTTTAATTTCATGGCTGCAGTCACCATCTGCAGTGATTTTGGAGCCCAGAAAAATAAAGTCTGCCACTGTTTCCACTGTTTCCCCATCTATTTCCCATGCAGTGATGGGACCAGATGCCATGATCTTCGTTTTCTGAATGTTGAGCTTTAAGCCAATTTTTTCACTCTCCTCTTTCACTTTCATCAAGAGGCTTTTGAGTTCCTCTTCACTTTCTGCCATAAGGGTGGTGTCATCTGCATATCTGAGGTTATTGATATTTCTCCCGGCAATCTTGATTCCAGCTTGTGTTTCTTCCAGTCCAGCATTTCTCATGATGTACTCTGCATATAAGTTAAATAAGCAGGGTGACAATATACAGCCTTGACGAACTTCTTTTCTTATTTGGAACCAGTCTGTTGTTCCATGTCCAGTTCTAACTGTTGCTTCCTGCTGCTACTGCTGCTGCTAAGTCGCTTCAGTCGTGTCCGACTCTGTGGGATCCCATAGACGGCAGCCCACTAGGCTCCGTCCCTGGGATTCTCCAGGCAATAAAACTGGAGTGTGTTGCCATTTCCTTCTCCAAGGCATGAAAGTGAAAAGTGAAAGTGAAGTCGCTCAGTCGTGTCCGACTTTTAGCGACCCCATGGACTGGAGCCTACCAGGCTCCTCTGTCCATGGGATTTTCCAGGCAAAAGTACTGGGGTGAGGTGCCATTGCCTTCCCCCATTGCTTCCTGACCTGCATATAAATTTCTCAAGAGGCAGATCAGGTGGTGTGGTATTCCTATCTCTTTCCAAATTTTCCACAGTTTATTGTGATCCACACAGTCAAAGGCTTTGGCATAGTCAATAAAGCAGAAATAGATGTTTTTTTTCTGGAACTCTCTTGTTTTTTCGATGATCCAGCGGATGTTGGCAATTTGATCTCTGGTTCCTCTGCCTTTTCTAAACCCAGCTTGAACATCAGGAAGTTCACGGTTCACATATTGCTGAAGCCTGGCTTGGAGAATTTTGAGCATTACTTTACTAGCATGTGAGATGAGTGCAATTGTGCGGTAGTTTGAGCATTCTTTGGCATTGCCTTTCTTTGGGATTGGAATGAAAACTGACCTTTTCCAGTCCTGTGGCCACTGCTGAGTTTTCCAAATGGATATTAAAGCAATGAACTTTACTGTATTGTTATATCAGTTGCCAAGTCATGTCCGACTCTCTGTGAGCCCATGAACTGCATTGTGCCAGGCTTCCCTGTCCTTCACTATCTCCCTAGTTAGCAGAACCTCATGTCAATTGACTTGGTGATGCCATCCAACCATCTTACCCTCTGTCACCCCCTTCTTGCCCTCAATCTTTCCCAGAATCAGGGTCGTTTACAGTGAATTGAATCTTCACATCAGGTGGCCGATATTAGAGCTTCAGCTTCAGCATTAGTCCTTCCAATGAATATTCAGGATTAATTTCCTTTAGAAATGACTGGTTTAATTTCCTTGCAGTCCAAGGGACTCTAAAGAGTCTTTTCCAGTACCACAGTTCAAAAGCATCAATTCTTCACCACTCAGTCTTCTTTACGGTCCAACTTTCACAGCCATACATGACTACTGGAAAAACCATAGCTCTGAATATACAGACTTTGTCAGTAAAGTGATGTCTCTGCTTTTTAATATGTTTGTAATAGCTTTTCTTCCAAGGAGCAAGCATGTTTTAATTTTATGGTTGCAGACAATGTCTGCAGTGATTTTGGATTCTAAGAAAATAAAATATGTCACTGTTTCCAATTTTCCCCCATCTATTTGCCATGAAGTGATGGGACCAGATGCCAGGCTGTTCATTTTTTGAATGTTGAGTTTTAGGTCAGATTTTTCACTCCTCTTTCATATTCATCAAGAGGTTTTTCAGTTCCTCTCTGCTTACTGTCATTAAAGTGGTATCATCTGCATATCTCAGGTTGTTGATACTTCTCCAGGCAGTCTTGATTCCAGCTTGTGAATGTCCAGCCTGGCATTTCCCATGATGTACACTGTATAGAAGTTTAATAAGCACGGTAACAATAAACAGGTTGACATACTCCTTTGTCAGTTTGGAAACAGTACATTGTTCCATGTTCAGTACTAACTGTTGCTTCTTGTCCTGCATACAGATTTCTCAGGAGGTGGGTATGGTGATCTGGTATTCCCCTCTATTTAAGAATTTTCCACTGTTTATTGTGATGCACACAGTTGAAAGCTTTAGCATAGTAAGTGAAGCAGAAGTAGATTCTTTTTTGAATTCCCTTTCTTTTTCTATGGCCCAGTGGACATTGGCAATTTGATCTCTGATTCCTCTGCCTTTTCTAAATCCAGCTTGTGCATCTGGAATTTCTCAATTCACATACTGCTGAAGCCTAACTTGAAGGATTTGGGCATGGTCTTGTTAGCATGTGAAATGAATGCAATTGTACAGTAGTCTGAACATTTTTTGGTGTTGCCTGTCTTTGGAATTTAAAAGCAAACTTATTTTTTCCAGTCATGTGGCCACTGCTGTGTTTTCCAAATTTGCTAGCATATTGAATTTAGTACTTTAACATCAAATCTTTTAGGATTTGAAATAGCTTAGCTGGAATTCCAAACAAACCTTCATAGCTTTATTTGTAGTGATGTTTCCTAAGGCCCATCTGATTTTACACTCTAGGATGTCTGGCTCTAGGTGAGTGATCACACCATTGTGGCTATCCAAGTCATTAAGAACTTTTTGGACAGTTCTGTGTATTCTCACCACCTTTTTTAAAAATATATTATGCTCCTATTGGATCCGTACCATTTCTGTTCTTTATTGTGCCTATCTTTGCATGAAATTTTCCCTTGGAATCTCTAATTTTCTTGAAGAGATCTCTAATTTTTCTCATCCTACTGTTTCTTTGCATTGTTCACTCAAGTAGGCTTTCTTATATCTCCTTGTTATTCTCTGAACTCTGCATTCAGTTGGATATATCTTTCCCTTTCTCCTTTGCTTTTCACTTCTCTTCTTTTCTCAGATATTTGTAAGGCCTTTTCAGACAACCATTTTGCCTTCTTGCATTTCTTTATCTTGGGGATGGTTTTGTTCACATCTTGTACAATGTTACAAACCTCCATCCATAGTTCTTCAGGCACTCTGTCTATCAGATCTAATCCATTGAATCTATTTATCACCTCCACTGTATAACCATAAAGGATTTGATTTAGGTCATACCTGAATGTTGTTCTTGTGGTTTTCCCTACTTTCTTCCAACTGAGTCTGAATTTTACAATAATGAGCTGATGATCCAAGCTATAGTCAGCTCCTGGTTTTGGTTTTGCTGACTGTACAGAGCAAAAATACACCATCTTTAGCTGCAAAGAATATAATCAATCTGATTTCAATACTGACCATCTGGTGATGTCCATGTGTAGAGTTGTCTCTTGTGCTGTTGGAAGACAGTGATTGCTATGACAAGTACATTCTCTTGGCAAAACTGTTAGACTATGTCCTGCTTTATTTTGTACTCCAAGGCCAAACTTGCCTATTATTCCAGGTATCTCTTGACTTTCTTGACTGCCTACTTTTGAATTCCAATCCCCTATGATGAAAAGGATATCCTTTTTTTTTTTTTTTTACTTTTGGTGATAGTTCTAGAAAGTCATAGAATTGTTCAACTTCAGCTTCTTTGGCCTTAATTGTTGGGGAATAGGCTTGGATCACTGTGTTGTTGAGTGGTTTGCCTTGAAAATGAACAAAGATCATTCTGTCATTTTTGAGACTGCACCCAAGTACTGCATTTCAGAATCTCTTTTTGACTATGAGGGCCACTCCATTTCTTCTAAGGGTAGTAGATTTCTGCTAGAAATAAATAGGCTACTATTTCTTCTAATAGCCAACGGTAGTGGATATAATGATCACCTGAATTAAACTTGCCCATTTCCATCCAATTTAGTTCACTGATTCTTAAAATGTCAATGTTCACTCTTGCCATTTCCTGTTTGACCACATCCAGTTTACTTTGATTCAAGTACCTAACATTCCAAGGTCCTATGCAATATTGCTCTTTACAGCATCAGACTTTATTTTCACCACCAGACACATCTACAGCTGGGTGTCATTTTTCTTTGGCTCTGACTCTTCATTCTTTCTGGAGGTATTTCTCTGCTCTTCTCCAGTAGTCTATTGGACACCTACCAACCTGGGAGGCTCATCTTTCAGTGTCATACATGTTTGCCTTTTCAACTATTCATGAGGTTCTCCAGCCAGGAACACTGAATTGGTTTGCCATTCTCTTCTCCAGTGGACCACATTTTGTCAGGCCCTGACTAGCAGGAACATGCCCTTCAGCTGATCCATGTAGCTGGAGGACATGCCAGGCAAACTAGTTGTGCAACTGTTGGTCCTCTTGAATTTGTAAACCTACTCCGGCTTCTGGGTATTGGTCAATGCACCACCCAGCAGCCTGGACAAAGGCCCTGCTGGAGCTGTTGGCTGGAGCCAGTCAATGCTGGAGGATGCACAGGAATGGAGGGCTCTCTGTTGACACTGGAGCTTCTTCCATTGCTAGCCCCTAGATACAAGGAGCTTGTTTCATCCACAAAGAAAGATGTTCATCCCAACTTACGGTCAAGGTATAAGTATCTTTGGGTTTGGGTGGCAGGGTCGATGCCCTTCACAGCCATCGTTTACAGACTCAACATGTATCTTGAGTGACCTGTGCCTAGCTGTTGAGTTCAGATCACTTATCCAGACTCTTCCTTTAATTTAATTTCATTCAAATATCTCAAGTCTCTAGTACATCAAAACTATGAAAATAATTACAAATTTCAACAGGAAATTATTGAAGTAAAAATGATTTAAAGATTGAATTGATACATGTGGTATATGTACACATATATGTACATATACCTTACATTATGAACTACCATTTCAGAAGTATAAATTAATATCTTAAAAATAATGTAAAGCACTTACATCACTTAACAGCAAAAATGACATTTTTGGTTAAAGTTCTTTTCAGTTCAGTTCAGTTCAGTCACTCAGTCGTGTCTGACTCTTTGCAACCCCATGAATCGCAGCACACCAGGCCTCCCTGTCCATCACCAACTCCCGGAGGTCACTCAGACTCATGTCCATCGAGTCAGTGATGCCATCCAGCCATCTCATCCTCTGTTGTCCCCTTCTCCTCCTGCCCCGAATCCCTCCCAGCCTCAGGGTCTTTTCCAGTGAGTCAGTCCTTCACATCAGGTGGCAAAAGTATTGGAGCTTCAGCTTCAGCATCAGTCCTTCCAATGAGTATTCAGGACTGATAAATTTTTTTACTTTAACTTAAAAATGAATCTAGGATGAAGGAATTGGGATATTTCATATAAACATTTTTCTACCACAAAAATATAACTACATAAAAACAGTACATAAATGCAAGTGTGTGTGTGTGTGTGTGTGTGTGTGTGTGTGCCTACACAGGAGTGGAAACACACATGTGCTCACTTGGTAGAGTTGAAAGTATTAAGTGTGTGTAGGATACATTTCTTTTTACGACATGTTTCCATTTTGAATGTATTCAGACTCTATTGCTTCATTAGATAAAGAAATCAGCAAAAACAAATATATGTTCTCACCTTGTTTTTCCATATCTCTTGTCTTTATTTAGTTAGATTATATATTTTACTGCATAATTTTATTCACATTTAATTTTAAATGATGTTCCTTCTGGATAAGGAAATGGCAACCCACTCTAGTACTGTTGCCTGGAAAATCCCATGGATGGAGGAGCCTGGTAAACTACAGTCCATAGAGTCACAAAGAGTTGGACTTGACTGAGCGACTTCACTTTATTTTTACTTTTATAAATGTTGTAGTGTGAGTAACTCAGTCATGTCTGACTCTTTGCAGCCCCATAGATCATAGCCCGCCTGGGTCCTCGGTCCATGGGTTTCTCCGGGTAGTGCTGGAGTGGGTAGCCATTCCCTTCTCCAGAGGATCTTCCCAACCAGGGGGTCAAACCAGAGTCTCCTGCATTGCAGGCAGATTTTTTACCATCTGAGGCACCAGGGAAGCCTGTTCCTATAAATTCCCTCTCTCCATGAGTTCCAGTTCTATATTTTAGGAATTTAATGCCCGTGAGTAGTTTAATTTTTCTGTTTCTAGAGTGTTTAATTTCCTTAATTTCATAGTCTGCATTGCACTGTCAGATCATTTTATTCTGACTTCTCATGTGTTTGAGAACATTAGTCTGTTAGCTTCATACTGAAGTTCCTCTGGACAGTCATTGTATTGCACTTGCACCTGTAGACATTGTTCCATACATTTTGTTGTATTTGGTTGCTGTGAAGACACTTAGATCCAAACTTCAAAGATCATTTGCCATTTTTATGTTTCGATATTCAGAGAACATGGTTTAGCCATAACGTTCAGTAATGTCATCATTATCCGCTTTGAAGTTGATTCTTTTATTCATTTTTTCCAAGGGAATATTATACAATTTTTATTCAGGAGTTTAATTTTTCCTTTATTTCTGGAAAGCATGACTGTATTTGTCTTAGCATAATTTATTGCCTGGTGTTTCATTCACTTACATCTCTTCTTTAAGAAGACTAGCATCTGTGTATTTTGGACTTCATTTTGCTGCCTTCCTTGTCAATCATCTGCCAGATCATTTTTATATGTGAGCTTTTTTTCTATTTTGTTTCCTGGGGATTTTCAAGTTTGGTTACAATGCCTCTTTTCAGTTGTGTTTATTAACATTTCATTTTTCTAAGACAATTTTGTTTTCTGCACACGTTTTGTTTTTATTTCATCTACCATCAGTAACACCAACTCCATTTTAATCTCTATTTGCTATATCATAATCTCTTCTCTGAACCATTGTACTTCATTTTTACATTTTTAAATATTTTGTGTTAATAGAAAAGTTAAAGTGTTTGGTTACATATATTTTTCTGTTATATTTTTTCTCTGTAATAGTCATGTATTTTATTGGTTATCTACATTTGTTATGTCTTACTCATCTAATTTTAGCTTATGCTTCTGTCTTCTTCTTTTTTTTTTTTCTTTGCAAGTTTGTGAGCTGAGGTCAGGCTAGGATAGGTATGGATTCCTGTGTGGTTATGGAGTAGAGCAATGTCCTTTGGGGTGTGTGTGTGTGTGTGTGTGTGATGTTTTCATGGAGAGAGAGGCTGCTGGGGTGCTCTGCAAGTCTTATGAGGGTTTGTTCTAAGACCGTATACAAACTGTTTTTTGTGGAAGCTTGTGATTATTTTTTGTTCAATATACATACCAGTGAATTTGAGCTTTATAGTATCTGAGTTGTAGTTGTGTTCCTTTCTTTTAAGTTTGAATAAAGCAGCAATATTTCTCAATATTCTTTCTCAGTGAAGTTGGAAATAGAGTAGTGAGCAAAAATGCTTTCCTTTGGCCATCAGATCTAGAGCTTGAAAAAAATGTAATAACTTGAAAATTTTGAAAAGATATATCTCAACATTTTTCTTTTTTATTAAAGTACAATATTATATGTTATGGGCATACAACATAATGATTCACAATTTTTAAAGGTTATACTACACTTATAACATATTGCTATGCTCCCTGTATACACTTGTAGCTTATCTTATACCTAATGGTTTGTAGCTCTTAATCCCCTCTGCATTGCCCTTCCCTGCTTCTCTTTCCTCTTTGGTAAACACTAGCTTGTTCTCTGTGCTAGTGAGTCTGCTTTTTTTTTTTTCATTATATTCATTAGGTTTTGTGTGTGTGTGTGTGTGTGTGTGTGTGTGCTTTTTAGATTCCACTTATAAATGACACCATCAGAGAAGGCAATGGCACCCCACTCCAGTACTCTTGCTTGGAAAATCCCATGGACAGAGGAGCCTGGTACGCTGCAGTCCATGGGGTCGCTAAGAGTCAGACACGACTGAGTGACTTCACTTTCACCTTTCACTTTCATGCATTGGAGAAGGAAATGGCAACCCACTCCGGTGTTCTTACCTGAGAATCCCAGGGATGGCTGAGCCTGGAGGGCTGCCGTCTATGGGGTCGCACAGAGTCGGACACGACTGAAGCGACTTAGCAGCAGAAGCAGCATAAATGACACCATACAATATAGCATAATGCTTTCCAAGCCCATCCATGTTGCTGCAAATGGCAAAATTTCATTCTTTTTTTATGACCTTATTAAAAAATAGAACTGAACAGACATTTTGCCAAAGATAAAATACAGAAGGTCAGCAGGCATGTGAGAGGATGCTCAACATCACTGGTCATCAGGGAAATGCAAATGAAAACCACTATGAGGTATCAGCTCAAAACTGTCAGAATGGTCATCATCAAAAAACAAATAACAAATGGTGGAGAGGGTGTGGAGAAAAGGGAACCTTCCTACACTGTTGGTGGGAATGTACATTGGGGTGGCCACTTTGGAGAACAGTATGGAGGCTCCTCAAAAAACTAAGAATAGAACCGTCACATAACCTAGCAATTCTACTCCTGGGTATGTATGTGAAAAAAAAAAAAAAAAAAACAAAGCCACTGTTCAAAATGATCCACATACAGTGGTGTTCACTACAGCATCATTTATAATAACCAAGATACAGAAGCAACCCAGGTGTCCATTAACCAGTGAATGGCTAAAGAAAGTGTGGTATGTATAGATAATGGAATACTGACAGAAAAACAGATATTGCTCAGTGGTGTCCAATTGTTTGCAACCCCATGGACTGTATAGCTTGTCAGTTTCCTCTGTCCATGGGATTCTCCAGGCAAGAATACTGGAGTGGGTAGCCATTGCCTTCTCCAGGGGATCTTTCTAACCTAGGGATCAAACCCAGGTCCCCAGCATTGCAGGTAAATTCTTTACTGTCTGAGCCACCAGGGAAGCCCAATGGAATACTACTCTACCATAAAACTCAGTCCACCTAATTACACAGTCACTCTTGGCTCATTCTTTCACACAGATTTTTATCATCAAAAAGCAAATATATAATTTTTTTTTGAAAGAAGAATTTTGTTTCATTCCTTTTTATGGTAGAACAGTATTCCATTAAAAAGGAATGAAACAATATTCTTGTTTAGAAAAAAATAAGTTTATATATTTGCTTTTCATTGCTCAAAATCTGTGTGATAGAATGAGCTAAAAAGTGACTGTATAATTAGGTGCAATGAGTTAGTAGGCATTTGGGAATATCAAAGCATTTGAAGTAGTAAGTTAGTAAAACTCCTATTTTATTGTAAATTATTTCAAAGAAACAGTATTGATGCAATATCTGAAATGAACAAAACAAATAGCATTATAAGGTTTCTAAGTAGTCTCATTCAGGTTTAAATTTGGTTTGGGGAACAATCTCTATATTTTAAAACAATAAAAGAAGCATGTATATCTGGACATGATCATCAGAAAGTTTTCCAGCAGTAATTACTTTTTTCTTTGCAAAGCTGAATAGCATCAAAATTACAAAATCAGCACATGTCCTCATATGTAATTATTATAAGCTTTAATATATATTCTTACATGTCTTAGTAGCATCATTTGCAAAAAAAGAAATTTAGTTTGACTAAAATTTAGACAATCTTACACAGGTTTTGATTACATTATCACAATAGCTTTAGTTAAATTGTAAAGAACCTAGAAATACAGCTTGGCTTAGTAATCACATTTTTAGGCACCTAAGAAGCAGGAAAATGTGAGATTTATGATTTTAATTAAAATGGATGGAAACAGACTTTTGCTTATAAAGCTTTTCAGTGATTTTTTTTCCTGCATGAATTTTTCCAAGAGTCTTAAAACCTTATTTTTATAGTCCTTACTCTGTAGTTAATAAACTCCATTGCTAGTACCCAAAGTAGTTTTGTGAAGCATTTTGACTTTGCTTTATAAAGAATGAATAACACCATATGAAAGATTGTAGGCATTTGGTATAATATTGCTGGACTTGTATGAATATATCTCAATTTGAAAATATCTGTATTGTTTTCATTTTTGTGATTTGCAGTTTACTAATCACTGTGAAATATTTCTATATATCTGTTACAGTATACAATCTAGAATACCATTAGACCAGGAGATTTTGTAGAAGGAATAATAGTTTTGGAAAGATCACTTTCCAGCAAGACTCAGCAATGTGTATTTTTTTTTATTATTATTATTTTTATTTATTTGTTTTTGGCCATGCTGGGTGTTTATTGCTGCAAGGGCTTTTCTCTAGTTATGTTGAGTGGGGGCTACTCTCCACTTGTGGTGTCTGGGCTTCGCATTGTTGTGGATCATGGGCTCTAGGCACACAAGCTCAATAGTTGTAACACACAGGATTCATTGCTTCAAGACAGGTGGGATCTTGCCAAATCAATGATTGAACTCCTGTCTTCTGCATTAACAGGTGGATTCTTTACCACTGAGTCACCAGGGAAGCTCCCCAGTAATGTATTAATGGATATTTTATCATGTAGTTTGCAAGTTGAATTGGCCTAATCCAAAATACAATATCCAGGACAAAATTCTGCATTTAGTTAAGAATTTACATTAATTTCAAAATGAGACAATGCCCGCTCAGACATTTTAGGATAACAAAAGCAGTAGAAATACTGGCATTATCGTTTTTCTCACAGCATCTTGTTAGTGCTTTGTAGATGTGCTCAGCATACCAGTTTTTTAGATGAGATACTCTGGGTTAATACCCATGTCCTATTGCCCAATGGAGAAGGCAATGGCACCCCACTCCAATACTTTTGCCTAGAAAATCCCATGGACGGAGGAGCCTGGTAGGCTGCAGTCCATGGGGTCGCTAGAGTCGGACACGACTGAGCAAATTCACTTTCACTTTTCACTTTCATGCATTGGAGAAGGCAATGGCAACCCACTCCAGTGTTCTTGCCTGGAGAATCCCAGGGACAGGGAAGCCTGGTGGGCTGCCATCTATGGGGTCGCACAGAGTCGGACACGACTGAAGTGACTTAGCAGCAGCAGCAGCAGCATTGCCCAAAGCCTGGCTCTCATTTCACCAGTACCAATATCACTATTGACAAGTCAAGCTGCTTTGAACTGACAATCATCAGAGGGACAAGAGATAATCCTCATGTTATAGTCATTAACCTGACTCACACTGGCTTTCCAAATCTGTGTTGAATTATGTAACTTTGATAGCTTGAAATCAACCATTGTGGGAGTTTTTGCACCATGGAAATCAGTAAATACCATAAATGAAGGCCTTTTTTAAAAAATTTAAGATAACTGGTTATTAAACATTTGCCAGCATGCCATGGCCTATTCACGCCAAGGAGAGATGAAAATTTTCTTTAATTCAGGATGTACACAGCAGGAGGGGACAGCAGGATGTTGTCTGTGAGTGTATCAATGCCCCACTGACACTTAGAGTCAACCTTATGGAAGAATCAAGTGGTAATAAAGTGTCATGCAGGATACAAGCCACAGTTCATTTAATGAAGTTGTGTCTTGTTCAGAAATTTCCCAATCACTATGGCTCCAGAAAGCTGCATGGAACTTGAAGAAATGGCTGTGAGTTCTGAAGTGATCAGTTCCTGGCTATGGGACTTTGGGAAGGTTTTGTGCCATGTTCAATACTCTTTCCCAATCAGCAAAATGTAAATGAGAGTGATTCCTCACTTAATACATTCTTTTAAAGATTGAGTAATACTTATACCAGTTGAGTTTCAAAGTACTGTCAACTACAAATCAGCACCTACTGTGGGCACTTGCCATCTACCTGTGTGGTGTGTGTGTGTTAATCATTCAGTCGTGTCTGTGTCTATCCATGGAATTCTCCAGGCAAGAAAACTGCAGTGGGTCACCATTCCCTTCTCCAGAAGATCTTCCCATCCCAGGGATCAAACATTAGTCTCCTGCATTGCATCTGGGTTCTTTACCATCTGAACCAGGAAAGCCTGCCATCTACCTCTACAAGGATTAAATGTGTTGCTGCAGCTTTTGATTTTCAACACTTCCTGAAAAGAGTTCAGGGTGAAGAGCAGAAATGAGGTACTCCGTGCTCAGGGCAAAACTGGCAGAACAGGTCTTCAGATAGTTTGATATTTTCAGGAGCTGATTTTATAAGCCCAACTCTTGTATCTTCATATCTAGAAAAGCACTGAAATACTTCACAGTGAATCTGCTCCTTGTGACTAGCAGTGCCCTTCTGCAAAAAAATGTATGTTTGATCATATTCACTCCTCCTTCACCAAAATAACGTATATACTGACCTTCCTTCCTGCCTCTTTGGAGCAGTTTCTCAGAGCTGTCTGAGATGCTATCTCCTGCTATAGTCCTCATTTGCCGCAAGTAAAACTTAACTCACAACTCTCACATTGTGGGTATAAGTCAACAGTTTCTACACTGTAAATGTTAGTTGCTTTTATCAGGCTGTTTTTAGCTACTTCGAGTTTATCTTTCTTTCTTCCTTTTTTTTTAAACTTTAATAATTGCAATTACCAGGTTTCCTCATTTCTGATAATCTCCCCAAGTCCTCAAGGTTAACCTTCATATCTGTGATAATTATTTCCACTTTTCTGAGTTTTCTTGTCAACTGCTCAAATGGGTCATATTCTTGTGGAGATAAAATCTGGAGAACTCCAATTTCTGTAATTCACAAGGACACATTGCATTTTATTAGAAATGAAAAAGTAATAGTTCTTCCATTGGGATTATCTCATTCCCCTCCCTTTCCCTTTTATATATTTGAGTTTTGCTCTCTTTTGTGTGAATGAATTATGACTACGTTAAACAGGGGCACATATAATTATAATTTTGAAAAAAGCATCACTATTTTATATTTTTAAATTTTTGTACAATATTTATGAAATATTATAACTGTTAAATATGATTAAATATGGTTGTGAGGTTTCATGAACATCAAAATGATGCCTAGGTTAAAGCATAATGAGAAAGTGTGATGCTAAAGAGAGTTGCATCAAATGGGCTTTAAAGAAAATCCCTCTTCCTTAATATCATTAAATTGTTTCTCTTTTACTTTGTCTATTTTGACAGTAAATTTTTAACATCTAGATGTTCAGTTTCATAAAGCTTCTTTACATGTCTGTGTGTTATCAGTGGGCTTCCCTGGAGGCTCAGATGGTAAAGAATCTCCTTAATCTGACTATATCCTGCCTTTGATTACTTTTTAATCTGTTACTGTATTTAGCCTATATTTATTTTCATAAAAATAAGCAATGGGTTTTTGTGGAGGCAGATGAATTTGAGGTGGGCTGCAGGTTGGGAGCAGAAGTACTTGAATGCAAAGGCCCTGTGGTACCACAGTCCTTAACTCTGCCAAAACAAGCAGTATCAGGAAAATCTGGGACTTCTATTTTCCCATCTCTAAGAAAAACCTAGCTAAAGGGAAGTTTTTGCCGTTGCTCAGTCCTGAGCAAACTCTCAACACAAATTATTTCTCATACTAGCTCACATAAAAATAAAGATAATAAAATCAAGCTTCAATACTCAATGCCTTCAAACATCATATCCTTTCCCATCCTCCAAAACACATACATCAAGCCCCAAAGCCCTCTTCACTAAAGCTCTGGCAAGGACAGGTAAGGCACTACGAACAGAGACCATGCTTTCAGCCTCAACATCTGTACCTCAGAGCAGGTGTCTGCTGAGCAGGATGGACTGTAGGATGTGATGCGTTTGCTGTGTTTTCTCATCACTGGAATCGGTGCACGAAGGGCAGAGAATAATGTATGCCGTGAACTGGAAGCAGTGTCTCGGGTTTTGTACCCCAGTGAATGACCTCACTGTGTACCTGAGCTGTGTTCAGTTTGGGGAGTCATGTGAATCCTCCCAGGCCACTAGATTTCATATTACCACACCAAAAGCAACAGTTATAGAAAAAAAAAAAAATGATATCCATGTTTAGTAGGAATGGGGAAGAGTATTCCTATGATTTACAAAAACCAAGCAAACTAAGTTTAATAATAAGATGATTATACAAGGAAAAAAAAAAAAAAACACCTTTCTTATCACAAAGCTTATATACTGCATAACTCGGGAGAAAGCACTCTAATCATTGAAACTTCCTGCATCAATAACTTTCTCAATCAAAATAGATATGTAGGAATCAGTCCAACCTCTCAATGGAAAACAATTTATTTTGAAATAGTTTAAATATTTCTAATTTTTCTTTATATGCCAGGATTCAATATTTTGAGAAGCAGTACCAAGCTGGAATTAAGTCATTGCTATTTTAACTTTAAATATCTATATATTTAATGGGTTTTTTAAATTCTAAAATATTGGTCTTCAGCCACTGTGGGTATAAGAATCTCTTGATAAATTATTGTTGAAAGTTTTGAAAATGGAATTAATGGCAATTATACATTCAGTATGTATTGAAGAAAATATTGTTCATTGTTCAGTTGCTAAGTCGTGTCTGACTCTTTGCAATCCCATGGACTGCAGCACACCAGGCTTCCCTGTCCTTTACTATCTCCCAGAGTTTGCTCAAACTCATGGTCATTGAGTCAGTGATACCATCCAAGCAACTCATTCTCTGTCACACGCTTTGGCTTTTGCCTTTAATCTTTCCCAGCATCAGGGTCTTTCCAGTGAATCAGCTCTACGCATCAGGTGGCCAAAGTATTGGAGTGTCAGCTTCAGTATCAGTCCTTCCAGTGAATATTCAGGGTTCATTTCCTTTAGGATTGATAGGTTGGATCTCCTTGCAGTCCAATGGACCCTCAAGAGTCTTCTCTAGCACCACAATTTGAAAGTATCAGTTCTTCTCCAAAATCAAAAGAAAATATGCATCTACCAAAAGCAATAATGACTTCAATATATCTTTCTACTTCCTCTGCATTTTACATAGCCAGTATTTTTGAAAAATAAAATGGTATCTGTATAGAGAGCTGTGTCTGAGGATGTTCTTTGACCACTTCTAATTACTTGGCAATGCCTCAGGCACTCATGGCCCAGTTAGGTTAACAAGCATGATAAAATGAGCCCTATAAAACTGAAAACTGTTGAAATGATGGGAGAATGTGTAAAGATAAGAGATTTGAAATATTTGACAGTCACATTGTTTTTCATCAATAGCACATTCTCTAATTTAATTTTGTGTATATTCCAGAGCTATGGGCCCCATATGAAAAATTGGTTTATTTAGTTTCGTTGTTGATACATGGGAGCTATTTAGATTAAAGTACTTGTGATTTATAAAGAACCTAATTTATTTATAAATGGCATATAAATCATCTTCTCCCTTATTGGCTCAAATTTAATTTTCTGAGTGCTGAATTCTTCTGTAGGATGTGAGGTATTCCTCAGGCGGTTGTGAAATATTTTTATTGATATAGCACTTTTAAGATAAAAAAACTAGAAAGAATTTTTAAATAAACATTTCCATTATACTTTAGGAACCTGACAACTGACATCAGTTTTACACTCTGGCTTTTTTTTTTTTTTTTTTAAGTATCAGTTTACACTGCTATGCATGTAAGGATAACAAATCCTTAAATTGAGAATTTAACTAATTTACACATTCAAGGTAAGTGTGAATTAACTATCAGGGTATGACTTTCCTGGTATTATCTAAACTTACAGAATATATATTATTTTCCATTGCATCTTCTCTCTGACATGTACATTTATATCCGATTTAAATATATTTGACAGTAAAGTAATCTCAAAATATTCACTTGTTTGGAAAGATTTTATGAATTTGTTCTTGTTTTGTTAACTGTTGTCATATACTGTCAGTCACTGTTTTCAAAGTTCTTTGGAATTCAAGGATAACATTTTAGAGCTTTCAATTCAAGTCAGCCTGTCCTTTCTTACATAAATGGCAATCCCAAAATACTTGCCAGATGAATAACAAAATGAAAACATTCCAAAAATCATAGACTCTTGGATTCCTTTCTATTCACTATAAGAAGCAGAACTTACAGAACAATTTCATATCAAAATAATACTTTAAATCATATGCAGCATTTGTTCTGTAGCATACATAGGTAAATTTTTACATACTCTTTTATTTTCGGAGACTTCCCTGATGGCTCAGAGGGTAAAGCATCTGTGTGCAATGCAGGAGACCTGGGTTCGATTCCTGGGTCGGGAAGATCTCCTGGAGAAGGAAATGGCAACCCACTCCAGTACTCTTGCCTGGACAATCCCATGGGCGAAGGAGCTACAGTTTTATTTTCCTTCCAATGGCTTCATATTTTCTCATGTTTCTCTAATAAAATTATGAATTATTTTTTAATTCATGAATTTTAGATATATAACAATGATTCAATATTCTTATAGATTATACTCCATTTAAAGTTATTACAAAATAAGGGCTGTCTTTTCTTGTGCTGTGCAACATATCCTTGTATCTTATTTATTTTATACAAAGTGGTTTGTATCTCTTAATTCCATACAAATATCTTGCCTCTTCTCCCTATTCATTCTCCACTAGTAACCACTAGTTCATTTTCTTTAACTGTGAGTCTGTTTCTGATCTGTTATACATATTTGGTTATCACTTAGATTCCACACTTAAGTGATAACATAAAGTATTTGTCTTTCTCAATCTGACTTATTTCACTGAGCATAATAAGCTCTAGGCCCATCTACACTCTTGCTAAGGGCAGAATTTCTTTTTTATGGCTGAGTAATATTCCATCATGAGTATATATGTCTATTTGTGTGTATATCTTCTTTATCCATTCATATGTTGATGGACGCTTAGGATTGCTTCCATATCTTAGCTATTGTCAATAGCATTGGTGTAAACATTAGGATGCATATAGCTTTTCAAATTTGTGGGGTTTTTGTGTGTGTGTGTGTATACTTAGGAGTGGAATTGCTAGATCATTTAGTAGTTCTAGTTTTTTCAGGATTCTACATATTGTTTTCCATTGTGAGAGCAACTATTTACATTCCCACCAACTGTGCAGAGGGTTGCCTTTTATCCACATCCTCACCAATGTTTGCGATTTGTGATCTTTTTTATTATAACCATTCTGACAGGTATAAGGTGATACTTCATTATGATTTTGATCTGCATTTCTGTGATGATTAGTGATACTGAGCTTTTCTTCATGTGACTGTTGGCCATCTGTAATGTTGTTTGGAAAAATGTCTATTAGATCTTTTAATTTTTTTTTTGTTTTTAGATATTGAATTATATGAGCTGTTTATATATTTTGAATATCAATCCCTTACTCATCACATCATTTATAAATATTTTCTCTTGTTCAGTAGATGATCTCTTCCTTTTATCCATAGCTTCCTTTGCTGTGCAAAATCTTTTATATTTAATTCTGTACCATTAAAAATTTTTGCTTTTATTTCCTTTGTTAGGAGAGAGATCAAAATAATATTGCTATAATTTATGTCAAAGTATGTTCTGCCTTTGTTCTCTAGGAATTTTATTTTGGATCTTATATTTAGACCTATAATTCATTTTGAGTTTATTTTTCTACATTGATTGAGAAAATGTTCTAATCCCTTTCTATTACACATATCTGTCCAGTTTTCCCAGCACCACTTATTGAAGAGATGGTCATTTCTCCATTGTATAGTCTATCCACTTTTGTCATAAATGAATTGATCTTGAGTGTGTGGGTTTATTTCTGGGCTCTCTTTCCATTTCCATTGATCTATGTGTCTATTTTTGTTCCACTATCACGCTATTTTGATGACTGTAGCTTCATAATATACTGTGAAGTCTAGAGGAATATACATCAGCTTTTATTGTTTTACCCTCGAGTGCTTTGGTCTCTCAGAGTATTTTGCAGGTCCAACCCTTATTGAAGTGAGTCTCGTGTTGAAGTGAACTCATGATTTTTAATTCTTCATCCACTCTCTATCTTTTGATTGGGTCACGGTTTTTTAACCAACTTCTGGTTTCTGTTCCAGAAGTTTCCTCAGATATAGAGTCCAATTCCATCTTTTCTGAATTGAAATTTTTATACATGATATGTGGCAACCCACTCCAGTGTTCTTGCCTGGAGAATCCCAGGGACGGGGGAGCCTGGAGGGCTGCCATCTATGGGGTCACACAGAGTCGGACACGACTGAAGTGACTTAGCAATAGCAATACATACATAGGTAAACTTAGAACTAGATAAGACATTTTAGTGAGATTGGTAATTACATTTTAATGAATGCATTTTACTCAATGAATATATCACTGTTAAGTTATTTTGATAAATGTTTTCATTCCTTTCCTAGTATATTTTATATCTTTATTCTTAGCAGTCTCTTGGAGGGAATCTATATTAAAATATACCTAAATTAAATATATATATATATATTTTGAATACAACTATTGTAAAGTAATTAGAATTAATTCTAAAAATAAAAATATCAACTGAGCTACTGAAGTACATTTCCAAGGTGTTGATTTATTTAGTATAAATTTGTGATGTTCACATTAATTTTCAGTGACAATATTTGCATTCATTTGCTTCTGATGATTTGCTTGATAGTTGTATTTTACTTGTTTTTCAGCAGATATGTCATCAACTTTGGGTAGTGACATTAATATAAGTATAAAAAATTTTTTTTCATTGAAAGAAAACAGAAAAGGGGACAAATTATCTATCACACAAAATGAAGACTAAAGTTTTTATAGTTTCAACATTAGCAGTAGGCACCTTTACCATGGCTTCAATTGGTATGTGTGGTCTTGCTAATTTGGGCATTGAATATTTAAAACCTGTTAATTATTCTTAAATCATTGTCAGTAAACATTATAACCCTAATCATTTTTAATGTGTAATGTATTTTATGATGAAAATTATAGAAATATTTTCATCTGCTGAGTAGAGTAATTAATGCATAAGTTGATTCAGTGATCTTCAATTAAAGATAAGTATTTGCTTTCAAAAGAGCATGGTGTTGTTTTGTATAACATTATTTTCAATCTACTATTTGAATGACTTAATAAACAAAACTATTATTGATTTAAAGAAACAACAAAATACATTATTATCCAAATTAGAAGCAAGAAAATTGTCTATCTTCATTAATAAGACCAACATATTTTTATTGTGAAATGTTAATTCACTTTACTGTAATTGCCTATAATTTTCCAAAGGTATTTTAAAACTTTTTTCAAAAAATATGTGCAAAGAAGAAAAAGAAATAAAAGGGATCCAGATTAGAAAAGAAAAAGTAAAACTCTCACTGTTTGAAGATGGCATGATCCTCTACATAGAAAACCCTAAAGACACCACCAGAAAACTATTAGAGCTAATCAATGAATATAGTAAAGTTGCAGGATATAAAATAAACACACAGAAATCCATTACATTCCTAAACATTAAAAATGAGAAAACAGACAGAGAAATTAAGGAAACAATCTCATTCACCATTGCAACAAAAAGAATAAAACACTTAGGAATAAATCTACCTAAAGAAACAAAAGACCTATGTATAGCAAACTATAAAACACTGATGAAAGAAACCAAAGATGACACAAGTAGATGGAGAAATATACCATGTTCATGGATCAGAAGAATCAATATAGTGAAAATGAGTATACTACCCAAAGCAATCTATAGATTCAATGCAATCCCTATCAAGCTACCAATGGTACTTTTCAAAGAACTAGAACAAATTATTTCACAATCTGTATGGAAATACAAACACACACACACACACACACACACACACACACACACACACAAAAATAGGCAAAGCAATCTTGAGAAAGAAGAATGGAACTGGAGGAATCAACCTACCTGACTTCAGACTATACTACAAAGCTACAGTCATCAAGACAGTATGGTACTGGCACAAAGACAGAAATATAGATCAGTGGAACAAAATAGAAAGCCCAGAGATAAATCCATGCACCCATGGACAACTTATCTTTGACAAAGGAGTCAAGAATATAATATGGAGAAAACACAATCTCTTTAACAAATGATGCTGGGAAAACTGGTCAACCACTTGTAAAAGATTGAAACTAGAACACTTTCTCAGAGAAGGCAATGGCACTCCACTCTAGTACTCTTAACTGGAAAATCCCATGGAGGGAAGAGCCTGGTAGGCTGCAGTCCACAGGATCACAAAAAGTCAGACACAACTGAGCAACTTCACTTTTACTTTCCACTTTCATGCATTGAAGAAGGAAATGGCAACCCACTCCAGTGTTCTTGCCTGGAGAAACCCAGGGATGGGGGAGGTCGGTAGGCTGCCAACTATGAGGTCGCACAGAGTCGGACACGACTGAAGCTACTTAGCACCAGAACACTTTCTAACATCATTAGATCAGATGAGATCAGTCGCTAAGTCGTGTCCGACTCTTTGCGACCCCATGAATCACAGCACAACAAGGCCTCCCTGTTCATCACCAACCCCCGGAGTTCACACAGACTCATGTCCATTGAGTCAGTGATGCCATCCAGCAATATCATCCTCTGTCGTTCCCTTCTCCTCTTGCCCCCAATCCCTCCCAGCATCAGAGTCTTCTCCAATGAGTCAACTCTTTTCATGAGGTGACCAAAGTACTGGAGTTTCGCCTTTAGCATTATTTCTTCCAAAGAAATCCCAGGGCTGATCTCCTTCAGAATGGACTGGTTGGATCTCCTTGCAGTCCAAGGGACTCTCAAGAGTCTTCTCCAACACCACAGTTCAAAAGCATCAATTCTTCAGCGCTCAGCCTTCTTCATAGTCCAACTCTCACATCCATACATGACCACAGGAAAAACCATAGCCTTGACTAGACGAACCTTTGCTGGCAAAGTAACGTCTCTGCTTTTGAATATGCTATCTAGGTTGGTCATAACTTTCCTTCAAAGGAGTAAGCGTCTTTTAATTTCATGGCTGCAGTCACCATCTGCAGTGATTTTGGAGCCCAGAAAAATAAATTCTGACACTGTTTCCACTCTTTTCTTATCTATTTCCTATGAAGTGATGGGACCAGATGCCATGATCTTCATTTTCTGAATGTTGAGCTTTAAGCCAACTTTTTCACTCTCGTCTTTCACTTTCATCAAGAGGCTTTTCAGTTCCTCTTCACTTTCTGCAATAAGGGTGGTGTCATCTACATATCTGAGGTTATTGATATTTCTCCCAGAAATCTTGATTCCATCTTGTGCATCTTACAGCCCAGCATTTCTCATGATGTACTCTGCATATAAGTTAAATAAACAGGGTGACAATATACAGCCCTGACCTACTCCTTTTCTTATTTGGAACCAGTCTGTTGTTCCATGTCAAGTTCTAACTGTTGCTTCCTGACCTGCATACAAATTTCTCAAGGGGCAGGTCTGGTGATGTGGTATTCCCATCTCTTTCAGAATTTTCCACAGTTTATTGTGATCCACACAGTCAAGGGCTTTGGCATAGTCAATAAAGCAGAAATACATGTTTTTCTGGAACTTTATTGGTTTTTCAATGATCCAGTGGATGTTGAAATTTGGTCTCTTGTTCCTCTGCTTTTTATAAAACCAGGTTGCACATCTGGAAGTTCACAGTTCACATATTGCTGAAGCCTGGCTTGGAGAATTTGAGCATTATTTTACTAGTGTGTGAGATGAGTGAAATTGTGTGGTAATTTGAGCATTCTTTGGCATTGCCTTTCTTTGGGATTGGAATGAAAACTGACCTTTTCCGGTCCTGTGGTGACTGCTGATTTTTCCAAATTTGCTGGCATATTGAATGTAGTGCTTTCATAGCATCATCTTTCAGGATTTGAAATAGCTCAATTGGAATTCCATCACCTCCACTAGCTTTGTAGTGATGCTTTCTAAGGCCCACTTGACTTCACATTCCAGGATATCTGGCTCCAGGTGAGTGATCACACCATCGTGATTATCTAGGTCGTGAGGATTTTTTTGTACAGTTCTTCTGTATATTCTTGCCACCTCTTCTTGATATCTTCTGCTTCTGTTAAGTCCATACAATTTCTGTCCTTTATCGAGCAAATCTTTGCGTGAAATGTTCCCTTGGTATCTCTAATTTTCTTGAAGAGATCTCTAGTCTTTCCCATTCTGTTGTTTTCCTCTATTTCTTTGCATTGATCACTGAGGAAGGCTTCTTATTTCTTCTTGCTATTCTTTGGAACTCTGCATTCAGATGCTTATATCTTTCCTTTTCTCCTTTGCTTTACACTTCTTTACTTTTCACAGCTATTTGTAAGGCCTCCCCAGACAGCCATTTTGCTTTTTTGCATTTCTTTTCCATGGGGATGGTCTTGATCCCTGTCTCCTGTACAATGTCATGAACCTCAGTCAATAGTTCATCAGGCACTTTTTCTATCAGATCTAGGCCCTTAAATCTATTTCTCACTTCCACTGTATAATAATAAGGGATTTGATTTAGGTCATACTTGAACGGTCTAGTGGTTTTCCCTACTTTCTTCAATTTCAGTCTGAATTTGGCAATACGGATTTCATGATCTGAGCCACAGTCAGCTTCTGGTTTTGTTTTTGTTGACTGTATAGAGCTTCTCCATCTTTGCCTGCAAAGGATATAATCAATCTGATTTCGGTGTTGACCATCTGGTGATGTCCATGTATAGAGTCTTCTCTTGTATTGTTGGAAGAGTGTGTTTGCTATGACCAGTGCATTGTCTTGGCAAAACTCTATTAGTCTTTGCCCTGCTTCATTCCGTGTTTTGAGGCTGAATTTGCCTGTTACTCCAGGTATTTCTTAACTTCCTGCTTTTGCATTCCAGTCCCCTCTAATGAAAAGGACATCTTTTTGGGGTGTTAGTTCTAAAAGGTCTTGTAGGTTGTCATAGAACTGTTCAACTTCAGCTTCTTCATCATTACTGGTTGGGGCATAGACTTGGATTACTGTGATATTGAATGGTTTGCCTTGGAAATGAAAAGAGATCATTCTGTCATTTTTGAGATTGCATCCAAGTATTGCATTTCGAACTCTTTTGTTGACCATGATAGCTACTCCATTTCTTCTAAGGGATTCCTGCCCACAGTAGTAGGTATAATGGTCCTCTGAGTTAAATTCACCCATTCCAGTCCAATTTAGTTTGCTGATTCCTAGAATGTCGACGTCACTCTTGCCATCTCTCATTTGACCACTTCCAATTTGCCTTGATTCATGGACCTGACATTCCAGGTTCCTATGCAATATTGCTCTTTACAGCACTGGACCTTGCTTCTATCACCAGTCACACCCACAACTGGGTATTGTTTTTGCTTTGGCTCCATCCCTTCAGTCTTTCTGGAGTTATTTCTCCACTGATCTTCAGTAGCTAATTGGGCACCTACTGACCTGGGGAATTCCTCTTTCAGTATCCTATCATTTTGCCTTTTCATACTGTTCATGGGTTTCTCAAGGCAAGAACACTGAAGTGCTTTGCCATTCCCTTCTCCATTATTACTCAGCTGTTAAAAAGAATGCATTTCAATTAGTTCTAATGATGTGGATGAAACTGGAGCCTATTACACAGAGTGAAGTAAATCAGAAAGAAATACACCAATATAGTATAATAATGTATATATATGCAATTTATATACCTGGTTGAGTGAACTCCGGGAGTTGGTGATGGACAGGGAGGCCTGGCGTGCTGCAATTAATGGGGTCACAAAGAATCGGACACGACTGAGCGACTGAACTGAACTGAACTGAATGATGACCCTGTATGAGAGACAGCAAAAGAAGCACAGATGTAAAGAACAGACTTTTGGACTCTGTGGGGTAAGGCGAGAATTGCATGATTTGAGAGAATAGCAGTGAAACATGTATATTACCATATGTGAATTAGATTGCCAGTCCAGGTCTGATGCATGAGACAGGGTGCTCAGGGCTGGTGCACTGGGATGACCTGAGGGATGGAATGGGGAAGGAATTGGGAGGGGGTTCAGGATGGGGAACACATGTGCACCCATGGCTGATTCATGTCAATGTATGCCAAAACCAGTACAATATTATAAAGTAATTAGCCTCCACATAAAATAAATAAAATAACTTTTAAATAAATTAAGGATTTACTTTCCCTAGATAGCATATGAACAACTATACACAATACTGTTTATCTTTTCTTAATAATACATATAAATAAGTGAAAATAGATACTTGCCATACTTCATTTTCATTCTAGTATGAAGCATAATTTGATGGTTTCTTTGAATAGCTTCTTTCCTTGGATACTGTTCATTAGATAAGATGAAATTTTTATTTTATATTGGAGTATAATTGATTTAAAATATATATTTTAATCAGTTGTACTTCAAAGTGATTTAGTTATACATAAACATGTATCTATACTTTTTCGGATTTTTTTCCCATATGGGTTATTATAAAGTACTGAGCAGAGTTCTCTGTGCTATACATTAGGTCCTTGGTGATTATTTTATATATAGTAGTGTATATGTGTTAATCCCAAGCTCTTATTTATCCCTGCACTGCTTGGCAAGCATCACTTTCTTTTCTGTGTCTCCAAGTCTATTTTATATATAAGTTCATTTGTATGATTTTTCTAAGGTATCACATATAAGTGATATATGATATTTGTCTTTGTCCAAATCACCTCACTAATATGATAATCTCTAAGTCCATCCATATTGCCTCAAATGGCATTATTTCATAATTTGTTGCTGCTGTTGCTGCTAAGTCTCTTCAGTCGTGTCCGACTCTGAGTGACCCCATAGATGGAGGCTCCCCCATCCCTGGGATTCTCCAGGCAAGAACACTGGAGTGGGTTGCCATTTCCTTCTCTCATAATTTGTTATGGCTGAATAATGTTCCATTATATATATGTACCTAATTTTCTTTATGAATTAATCTGTTGATGAACATTTAGGTTGTTTCCACATCCTGGCTATTGTAAGTAGTGCTGCAATGAACACTGGGGTGTAAGTATCTTTTAAAAGTATAGTTTTGTCCAAATATATACCCAGGAGTAAAGTTGTTGGATCATACAGTAACTACTTTTAGTTTTCTAAGGAACATTTATACTGTTCACCTTAATGGCTGTACCAATATACATTCCCACTGAAAATGTATGACCATTCCTTTTTCTTCACTTCCTATCTAGCATTTATTATTTGTAGACATTTTTTTATGATAGCCATTACAAGTTGATACCATTGTGAGGTGATACCTCTTTGTAGTTTTTATTTGCATTTCTCTGATAATTAGTAATAATTATTCATGTGCTTTGTGACCATCTGTATGTCCTTGTTGGCGAATTTTCTTTTTAGATTTTCTGACCATTTTTTCTCAGGTTGCTTTCTTTCTTTCTTTCTTTCTTTTTTTTTTTTTTTTTTTGATATTGAGCTGCAGATGCTCTTTCTATATTTTGGAAATTAAGTCCTTGTCACTCACATTGTTAGCCAATATTTTCTCCCATTCTGTGAGTTTTCTTTTGGTTTTGTTTATGGTTTCCTTTGCTGTACAAAAACCTTTACAACTTAATTAGGTCACATTTGTTTATTTTTCATTACTCTAGGAGGTGAATCAAATAAAAGTTATTGCTGTGATTTATGTCAGCGAATGTTCTTCCTATGTTTTCCTCCAGGAATTTTAGAGTATCTGGTCTTACATACAGGTCTTAAACAATTTTGAGTTGTTTTTTTTTTTTTTTTTAATGGTGTTAGAGAATATTCCAATTTCATTCTTTTACGTATGGCTGTCCAATTTTCCCAGCACCACTTATTGAAGTGACTCCCTTTTCTTCACTGTATATTCTTGTCTGCTTTGTCATATATTGACAATAGGAGTGTGAGTTTATTTCTGGGCTTTCTATTCTGTTCCATTGATCTGTAAGTCTTTCTTTTTGCCAGTACTATACTGTTTTGATTACTGTAGCTTTATAGCATAGTGCAAAGTTAGGGAATCTGCTTTCTCTAGCTCTGTTTTCCTTTCTCAGGAAAGGAAATATTTCTTTCCTGACACATATCTTTCCATCTTGATCATCTTTAAATTATTTCATCAACTTCTTATAGATTTTGGAGTACAAGTCTTTTGCCCCGTTGGGTAGATTTATTCCTTGGTATTTTTGTTTGTTTGTTTTGATGGTAAATGGAATTGTTTCCTTAAATTCTCTTTCTAAACTTTCACTGTTAGTGTATAGAAATGTGACACATTTTTGTGTTAATTTTGTATGCTTCAACTTTACCAAATTCACTGATGAGCTCTAGTAGCATCTTTAGGATTTTTTGCATATTACAATAATATCATCTCATCTGCAAACAGTGACAACTTTACTTCTTTTCCAATTTGGTTTTCTTTTACTTCTTTTTTCTTCTCTGATTTTCATGGCTAAGACTTTAAAAACTATGATAAATAAAGGTTGTAAAAGTGAATCAGATCAGATCAGTCGCTCAGTCGTGTCCGACTCTTTGCGACCCCATGAACTGCAGCACGCCAGGCCTCCCTATCCATCACCAGCTCTCGGAGGTCACTCAGACTCACATCCATCGAGTCAGTGATGCCATCCAGCCATCTCATCCTCTGTCGTCCCCTTCTCCTCCTGCCCTCAATCCCTCCCAGCATCAGAGTCTTCTCCAATGAGTCAACTCTTCGCATGAGGTGGCCAAAATACTGGAGTTTCAACTTTAGCATCATTCCTTCCAAAGAAATCCCAGGGCTGATCTTCAGATTGGACAGGTTGGATCTCCTTGCAGTCCAAGGGACTCTCAAGAGTCTTCTCCAACACCACAGTTGCCTTATTCCTGATTATAGAAGAAACACTCCTAATTTTTCACCATTATGACATTAGTTGTGTGTCTGTCATATGTAGCCTTTATTATATTGAGGTATTTTCCTTTTCTGCCCCATTTCTGGAGTGTTTTTATGATAAATCAGTGTTGAGTCTTGTCAGAAAACTTTTCTGCAAAAATCATATGCTTTTTATTCTTCAATTTGTTTTTGTGGTATATCACAAATTCTGAAAGAGATAGGAATACCAGACCACCTGATCTGCCTCTTGAGAAATTTGTATGCAGGTCAGGAAGCAACAGTTAGAACTGGACATGGAGCAACAGACTGGTTCCAAATAGGAAAAGGAGTTCGTCAAGGCTGTATATTGTCACCCTGTTTATTTAACTTATATGAAGAGTACGTCATGAGAAACGCTGGGCTGGAAGAAACACAAGCTGGAATCAAGATTGCCAGGAGAAATATCAATAACCTCAGATATGTAGATGACACCACCCTTATGGCAGAAAGTGAAGAGGGGCTAAAAATCCTCTTGATGAAAGTGAAAGTGGAGAGTGAAAAGGTTGGCTTAAAGCTCAACATTCAGAAAACGAAGATCATGGCATCCGATCCCATTACTTCAAGGGAAATAGATGGGGAAACAGTGGAAACAGTGTCACACTTTATTTTTCTGGGCTCCAAAATCACTGCAGATGGTGACTGCGGCCATGAAATTAAAAGACGCTTACTCCTTGGAAGGAAAGTTATGACCAACCTAGATACCATATTCAAAAGCAGAGACATCACTTTGCCAACAAAAGTTCTTCTAGTCAAGGCTATGGTTTTTCCTGTGGTCATGTATGGATTTGAGAGCTGGACAGTGAAGAAGGCTGAGCACCAAAGAATTGATGCTTTTGAACTGTGGTGTTGGAGAAGACTCTTGAGAGTCCCTTGTACTGCAAGGAGATCCAACCAGTCCATTCTGAAGGAGATCAGCCCTGGGATTTTTTTGGAAGAAACGATGCTAAAGGTGGAACTCCAGTACTTTGGCCACCTCATGCGAAGAGTTGACTCACTGGAGAAGACTCTGATGCTGGGAGGGATTGGGGGCAGGAGGAGAAGGGAACGACAGAGGAAGAGATGGCTGGATAGCATCACTGACTCTATGGACAAGAGTCTGAGTGAACTCTGGGAGTTGGTGATGGACAGGGAGGCCTGGCGTGCTGTGATTCATGTGGTCGCAAAGAGTTGGACACGACTGAGTGACTGGTCTGATCTGACACTGATTTGTGAATATTGAATATTCTCATATCCCTGGGATAAATCCCACTTGGTAATAAGGAATGATTCTTTTAATGTGTTCTTGTATTTTGTTTGCTAGTATTTTGTTGAGAATTTTTACATCTATTTTCATCAGTGAGATTGGTCTGTAATAGTCTTCTTTTGTCTACTGCTGGTAAAGGCAAACATATACTAAAGATAGGAAGTCATCCACACACAAATATGACTCTGTAATCAACATTCATGAGAAGAAGAGAGTGTAAATGCAGGCTATTTGAAATGAATTTTAAATTAAGAAACCAGCTGCTTAGAACAATCACACACACACACACACACACACAAGAAAGCACACACATATGTATATATATGTAGGTGTCTGTATTAAAACTTCATGGCAACCACAAACCAAAAATCTGCAATACATACACACACACACAAAGGAATTAAAGCACAACATCAGTGTAGTGATCAAATGACAAGAAAAGAGAATGAAATAGGAATAAAAAAACATTAAAAACAAATCCAAAACAATTAAAAAATGGCAATAAAAACAGATATATTCATAAGTACTTTGCATGTAAATGGATTAAATGCATTAATCAAAAAATACCCAGAGACAAATGAAAATGTAAACGTCATGATCCAAAACCTATGGTACACAGCAAAAGCAGTTCTAAGAGGGAATATTATAGCAATACAATCTTACCTCAGAAGCCAAGAAAATCCCAAATAAATCAACTAACCTTACATACAAAGAAACTAGTGAAAGTAAAACAGACAAAACCCAAAATTACCAGAAGGAAAGAAATCATAAAAATGAGAACAGAAATAAACGAGATAGATAGAAACAAAGAAAAAAAATAGAAAATATCAATGAAACTAAAAGCTGGTTCTTTGTAAAGATAAACAAAATTGATAAATCTTTAACCAGACTCATCAAGAAAAAAAAAGGAGAGAGGCCTCAAATGTATAGTACCAGCAGATGAATATATAAGAAAGTTGTGGTACATATACACAATGGAATATTACTCAATTATAAAAAAGAATGCATTTGAGTCCATTCTAGCGACATGGATTCCCTAGTGGCTCAGAGGATAAAGCATCTGCCTGCAATGCAGGAGACCCAGGTTCGATCTCTGGGTTGGGAAGATCCCCTGGAGAAGGAAATGGCAACCCACTCCAGTATTCTTGCCTGGAGAATCCCATGGACAGAGGAGCCTGGCGGGCTACAGTCCACAGGGTCGCAAAGAGTCAGACACGACTGAGTGACTTCACTTTCAGCGACATGAATGAACCTGGAGCCTATTGTAAAGAGTGAAGTAAGTCAGAGAGACAAATACTCTATATAGACTTAAACTGAAGAAACTAGGGAAAACCACTTGACTATTCAGATATGACCTAAATCAAATCTCTATGACTACACAGTGGAAGTGAGAAATAGATATAAGGGACTAGATCTGATAGATAGAGTGCCTGATGAACTATGAATGGAGGTTCATAACATTGTAGAGGAGACAGGGATTAAGCACATCCCCATGGAAAAGAAATGCAAAAAGCAAAATGACTGTCTGAGGAGGCCTTACAAATAGCTGTGAAAAAAAGAGAAGCAAAAAGCAAAGGAGAAAAGGAATGATATAAGCATCTGAATGCAGAGTTCCAAAGACTAGCAAGGAGAGATATGAAAGCCTTCCTTAACAATCAATGCAAAGAAATGGGAACAACAGAATGGGAAAGACTAGAGATCTCTTCAAGAAAATTAGAGATACCAAGGGAATATTTCATGCAAAGATGGGCTCGATAAAGGACAGAAATGGTATGGACCTAACAGAAGCAGAAGATATCAAGAAGAGGTGGCAAGAACACACAGAAGAACTGTAGAAAAAAAGATCTTCACAACCAAGATAATCATGATGGTGTGATCACTGACCTAGAGCCAGACATCCTGGAATGTGAAAACAAGTGGGCCTTAGAAAGCATCACTACTAACAAAGCGAGTGGAGGTGATGGAATTCCAGTTGAGCTATTTCAAATCCTGAAAGATGATGCTGTGAAAGTGTTGCACTCAATATGCCAGCAAATTTAGAAAACTCAGCAGTGGCCACAGGACTGGAAAAGGTGAGTTTTCATTCCAATCCCAAAGAAAGGCAATGCCAAAGTATGCTCAAACTACCGCACAATTGCACTCATCTCACACACTAGTAATGTAATGCTCAAAATTCTCCAAGCCAGGCTTCACCAATATGTGAACCATGAAATTCTAGATGTTCAAGCTGATTTTAGGAAAGGCAGAAAAACTAGAGATCAAATTACCAACATCCACTGGATCATGGAAAGAGCAAGAGAGTTCCAGAAAAACATCTATTTCTGCTTTATTGACTGTGCCAAAGCCTTTGACTGTGTGGATCACAATAAACTGTGGAAAATTCTTAAAGAGATGGGAATACCAGACCACCTGACCTGCCTCTTGAGAAACCTGTATGCAGGTCAGGAAGGAACAGTTAGAACTGAACATGGAACAACAGACTGTTTCCAAATAGGAAAAGGGGTATGTTAAAGCTGTATAGTGTCACCCCGCTTATTTAACTTATATGCAGAGTACATCATGAGAAATGTAGGGCTGTAAGATGCACAAGCTGGAATCAAGATTGCTGGGAGAAATGTCAATAACCTCAGATATGGAGATGACACCACCCTTATGGCAGAAAGTGAAGAGGAAGTCAAAAGCCTCTTGATGAAAGTGAAAGAGGAGAGTGAAAATGTTGGCTTAAAACTCAACATTCAGAAAACGAAGATCATGGCATCTGATCCCATCACTTCATGGGAAATAGATGGGGAAACAGTGGAAACAGTGTCAGACTTTATTTTTTGAGGCTCAAAAATCACTGCAGATGGTGATTGCAGCCATGAAATTAAAAGACGCTTACTCCTTGGAAGGAAAGTTATGACCAACCTAGATATCATATTCAAAAGCAGAGACATTACTTTGCCAACAAAGGTCCATCTTGTCAAGGCTGTGGTTTTTCCAGTGGTCATGTATAGATGTGAGAGTTGGGCTGTGAAGTAAGCTGAGCACCGAAGATTTGATGCTTTTGAACTGTGGTGATGGAGAAGACTCTTGAGAGTCCCTTGGACTGCAAGGAGATCCAACCAGTCCATTCTAAAGGAGATTAGTCCTGGGTGTTCATTGGAAGGATTGATGTTGAAGCTGGAACTCCAATATTTTGGCCACCTCATGCGAAGAGTTGACTCATCGGAAAAAACTCTGATGCTGGGAGGATTTGGGCGCAGGAGGAGAAGGGGACAACAAAGGATGAAATGGCTGGATGGCATCACTGACTCAATGGACATGAGTTTGAGGAACTCCGAGAGTTGGTGATGGACAGGGAAGCCTGGCATGCTGCGATTCATGGGGTCGCAGAGTCGGACACAACTGAGCAACTGAACTGAACTGAATGCATATATATGCTATTTATAAAGACAGTACTGATGATCTTACATGCAGGGCAGCAAAGGAAACAGATGTAAAGAACATACCTTTGGACTCACTGGAAGAACGTGAGGGTGGGATGATTTGATAGAATAGCACTGAAACATGGAACAAGTATTAATTGCTTTGCTGCTACTGCTAATTCGCTTCAGCCGTGTCCAACTCTGTGTGACCCCAGAGACGGCAGCCCACCAGGCTCCCCATCCCTGGGATTCTCCAGGCAAGAACACTGGAGTAGATTCCCATTGCCTTCTCTGATTAATTGCTCAGTCATACCCAGCTCTTCGCAACTCTGTGGACTGTAGCCCACGAGGCTCCTCTGTCCCTGGAATTCTCCAGGCAAGAATACTAGAGTGGGTTGCCATTCCCTTCTCCAGGGGATCTTCCTAATCCAGGAATTGAACCCAGGTCTCCCCTATTGCAGGCAGATTCTTTACTGTCTGTGCCACCAGGGAAGCCCTGAAACGTATATTACCATATGGAAAATAGATGGCCAGTGCAATTAGCTGCACGGAGGACACCCAAAGCCGTTCCCTGGGGCTATCCAGAGGGTTAGGGTGGGAAGGGAGGTCAGAGGGTGTTTCAGGATGCGGGGGACACATGTATATCTGTGGTCAATTCATGTCAATGTATAGCAAAAACCATCACAATACTGTAAATAATTATCCTTAAAATAAATAAATTAATTAATTAAAAAGAAATGAAAAAGGAGAAGTTACAACAGACCCCATAGAAATACAAAGGATCATAAGAGACTACTATAAATAATTATTTGTTAATAAATGGTCAATGTTTAATAAATGAAAAAATTCTTAGAAGGCTGCAATCTCCCAAGACTGAACCAGGAAGAAATAGAAAATATGAACAGACACTCACAAATGCTGAGATTGAAACTATCATTAAAAATCTCTCAGCAAACAAAAGTCCACAACCACATGGCTTCACATACAAATTCTCTCAAACATTTAGAGAAGAGTTAACAACTATTCTTCTGAAACTATTTGATAATTGCATAAAAATGAACATTCCCAAACTTATTCTATGAGGCCACTATCACTGATACCAAAATCAAAGATTAAATATTTAGTATGTGGGTTTTTTAATATCTACTATAGGAAAGTTATGACCAACCTAGATAGCATATTCAAAAGCAGAGACATTACTTTGCCAACAAAGGTTCGCCTAGTCAAGGCTATGGTCTTTCCTGTGGTCATGTATGGATGTGAGAGCTGGACTGTGAAGAAGGCTGAGCGCCAAAGAATTGATGCTTTTGAACTGTGGTGTTGGAGAAGACTCTTGAGAGTCCCTTGGACTGCAAGAAGATCCAACCAGTCCATTCTGAAGGAGATCAATCCTGGAATTTCTTTAGAAGGAATGATGCTAAAGCTGAAACTCCAGTATTTTGGCCACCTCATGCGAAGAGTTGACTCATTGGAGAAGACTCTGATGCTGGGAGGGATTGAGGGCAGGAGGAGAAGGGGAAGACAGAGGATGAGATGGCTGGATGGCATCACTGACTTGATGGGTGTGAGTCTGGGTGACCTCCGGGAGCTGGTGATGGACAGGGAGGCCTGGCGTGCTGCGGTTCATGGGGTCGCAAAGAATCGGACACGAATGAGCGACTGATCTGATCTGATCTGATTGATATTATCACTGTTTTACTTATCAAAACTTTAATAATTTATAATTTAAAAAGTAGAAATTAATTTTAAAGAATTTCATAATCTAAATATTCTCTTAGGAATTTGGCTTGTGAGTATTAAAGAATGTTAATGAATTATGTCATCATTATTATTGTAAATCTATAACTACAATTGTTACTTGGGTTAAACCCAGTTTTAATAGTGAGATAATAAGTCACATTTCATTGTTTAATTTTTTCATTACTACTGAGTGTCAAGGTTTTTTGTCAGAAGTAATATAGAGTTGCTCTTACATTTTATGATACTTAGAAGAAATACAGAAGGTTAAAAATCTTTCATGAACTAGGCAGATATCTGTTCCATCATTTCTAAACTCATCTTAAATTCATCTAAATCTGAAATCCTTTTTTCTACTTTCTATATTTTTATGCTATTCTATATATATAGTTTTCTTATAATAATAAAAATTATTATCTTACTACATAAAACAGTTATTTATTTTGTTTACTATTTATTGACTATTTCTCTATAATGTAAGCTTCTTACATTAAGGGGCTTTTCTTAACTTGTTAATGATCCTGGAACAATTTGACATCTATGCAAAAAGAAAGGAATAATGCCCCATCCCTTGAATCATATAGAAAAATTATGGATTATACCCCATGTGAAAACCTAAAACTATAAAACTTCCAGAAGAAAAAACAAAGAGAGAGAGAGAGAAATCTTTGGGACCTCCAGCTGGGCAAAATTTCTTATACTTTATAGAGAAAGTATTATCTATAAAAGAAAAAGTGATAGGTAAAACTTTATTGCAGCTTTTTCACAAAGTATATAGCTGATAAGGAATTTGTAACAAGAATATAGAAATTATAAACCTCAGTTTTAGTAAAATCACAATAAAATTAGGCATAAGCTTTTTGAGGTATCATCAGAGAAGCACATGAAAGGTATTCACCATTACTGGTAACCAGGGAAACAAATAAAAACAACAGTAAGATGCCATTACACAACCTCACAATGGGATGTAAAGAAAATGACACACATCAAGGCCTGGTGAGGCTGCAGACAGCAGGAACCCATTGCTGGTGTAGATTTAAAATGGAACAGTCATTTGAGCAAGGAATTTGCAGTCTCCTAAAAGGAAACACACTCAGAGATGTGCAGCTGAAGGCAGAAGGAGATACCAGGACACTAGGAGCAAAATGAAAATGAAAACACCAATTTAGTTACACTTGAAGCAACTGAAACTCGACTATTCCTGCTGGGAGAACATAAGAGTAAAACCACTTTGAGAAGTTCCTGGCAGTATCTTTTCTCAGAGAACATATATAGATTCTAGAGATCTAAAACTTCACTCCCCAGCCTGTAACCAGTGGAAGAGTGAGAGACTCATAGAAGTGCAAAAGAACATTCTGAAAATCTCTGTGTGTTATAGCTCCAAAGTATAAACTACCCAGATGTCCATCACACAGTGGTATCATAGCTCTTTCATAAAATTTGAATTTTATTTTCAAAATTCATTGTCCATGATGAGTTCTCTTTACTGTATGTGCATTAAAACTCATTTAAAAACTAAAAAACAACAACAAATGTTCATGTTATATATGATCAGGCTTCCCTGATGCCTCAATGGGTAAAGAATCCACCTGCAATGCAGGAGACACAGAAGGTGCAGCTTCAATCCCTGGATCAGGAAGATTTCCTGGAGAAGGAAAAGGCACCCCACTCCAAGAATTTGCCTGGGAAGTCCCATGGACAGAGTTGCTTGGTAGGCTATAATCCATGGCGTCACAAAGAGATGGATACAACTGATCAACTAAACACAGAACAGCACAGAACTTTATACAGGGCAATAAAAGCCATAGCATCTTAAATATGAATAAAGATAAACATTTGATCCAGAAATGTATGATCAGAGTGATCTGATGTATTGATTCCAATAAAATTTAAATGTATAGGCATAGAAATATTTTTTGCATAAAAGTGATCTAGGCATATGCAAAAAATATTTCTATGCCTATACATTTAAATTACTATGCCTATACAGTAAATTACTATAATGGGTACCAACAGCTGAGAGAAGCCTGAGTTCTAAATATATATTTGCCATCATCATGGTCATGTCTCACTGTGTTATGTGTAATGTTTTCATTTTACAAAGGAGTGTGACATTCATCATTACAGCATATGTCACTGAAAACTAAAGACATTTTATTTCTTTCAGGACTTTAACATAATATTAGCTAACAATATCATATTTAAAAAATGTACATTATTGTGGGACTATTTGTGGGCTTCCCAGATGGCTCAGTGGTAAAGAATCTGCCTGCCAACGCAGAAGACCTGGGTTCGATCCCTGGGTCAAGAAGATCCCCTGGAGAGGGAAATGGCTGACCACTCCAGTACTCTTGCCTGGGAAATCCCATGGACAGAGGAGCCTGGTAGGCTACAGTCCATGGGATGGGGCTATTCTATGTTTTTTTCTTTTCTCATAGAATGACAAATCCTCACTCCTGGACAGCAATTTACGTGCATCCAATTGTACCATATTGAATAAAGTTACATTTCACTTTGTTCTTAAAAGCCTATCACATAGAGGCCCCTCTTTTATGAAGCTTCTGGTTTCCTTAAGTCAGCACCAGAGAATGATCAGAGACAGTAGCAAAGGTCCATTTGTGGATGTAGAGAATAAGCACTGTAGACCATTATAATATGACCTCAGTTACACACTGTTCAGCAGTGTTTTGAGAATTATTAGGCCATAATAAAGTTTCAAAAAGTAACTTGGGAAAAGCAGAATTGGTTAAAATTTGCAGCACAGGTGTAAGTTTTTTTTTTTTTAATAAAAATCTGTAAATGATCTTTTCTGATGGTTGTAGCAGAAAATTTAACTGACACTGTAAAGCTTGAGTACAAAAGATTTTGCTTGCCTAGGACTTTGGTTATCATAAATTTCATCATTAAACTTTTACCCTTAGAAAAAACTTCATACAAGACAGAATGCTAATATATCAGATTCAGGGGAAAGTACACTATGTATTTGATTAGTTGTATTTGAGCAGAAACTCCACAAGAGCACAGATTCAACAAAGAACAGTTACTGGAAAATGGAAGATGTGAAGCAGTTATTTGAGTTTTATTTTTAGTGGGCCTGTTTATAATACATAAATTTGGCAGGATATACTGAAGTTTGATAAAAAATATATAGGTTAAATTTTAAAATATCAGTGGAAATATGAGGTTGCTATACTTTTTACAACTCATTTATTTCTAATTGAAGGATAATTCCTGGTCCCATCACTTCATGGGAAATAGATGGGGAAACAGTGGAAACTGTCAGACTTTATTTTTGAGGGCTTGAAAATCACTACAGATGGTGATTGCAGCCATGAAATTGAAAGACGCTTACTCCTTGGAAGAAAAGTTATGACCAACCTAGATAGCATATTCAAAAGCAGAGACATTACTTTGCCAACAAAGGTCCGTCTAGTCAAGGCTATGGTTTTTCCAATGGTCATGTATAGACGTGAGAGTTGGACTGTGAAGAAGACTGAGTGCCAAAGAATTGAGGCTTTTGAACTGTGGTGTTGGAGAAGACTCTTGAGAGTCCCTTGGACTGCAAGGAGATCCAACCAGTCCATTCTACAGAGATTAGTCCTGGGTGTTCCTTGGAAGAACTGATGCTAAAGCTGAAACTCCAATACTTTGACCACTTCATAGGAAGTGTTGACTCATTGGAAAAGACTCTGATGCTGGGGGGTGGGGTGGATTGGGGGCAGGAGGAGAAGGGGACGACAGAAGATGAGATGGATTGATGGCATCACCAACTCGATGGACATGAGTTTGAGGAACTCCGGGAGTTGGTGATGGACAGGGAGGCCTGGCGTGCTGCGATTCATGGGGTCACAAAGAGTCAGACACGGCTGAGCAACTGAACTGAACTGAAAAAGAAACATACTATTAAGTCACCAAAGGACATGAATCAACTTTAAATATATATTGGAAGTAAAAGTAACCAGTCTGAAAATGATATGTGTGTGTGCTTAGTCGCTCAGTCATGTCTGACTCTTTGCAACCCAATGGACTATAGCCCTCTAGGCTCCTCTGCCCATGGGGATTCTCCAAGGAAGAATACTGGAGTGGGTTGCAATGCCCTCCTCCAGGAGATCTTCCCAACACAGGGATTGAACCCAGATCGCCTGCATTGCAGGCAGATTCTTTACTGTCTAAGCCACAGGGAAGCCACTACACTGTATAATTCCAATTGTATGATATTCTAAAAAGGTAAATCTGTTTTAAAAAATCAGCAACTGCCAAAGGGTAAGGAGAGGAATGGTGGTGGTGGTGGTGATGGTGGTTTAGTCGCAAGTCATGTCTGACCCTTGTGACCCCATGGACTATAGCCTGTCAGGCTCCTCTGTCCATGGGATTTTCCAGGCAAGAATACTGGAGTGGGTTGCCATTTCCTTCTTCAGGGGATCTTCCTGACTCATGAATTGAACCCAGGTCTCCTGTGTTACAGGCAGATTCTTTACCAACTCAGCTATGAGAGAAGCCCATGGAGAGGGGAATTCTGTTTTAATGGGTGAGGCACATGGATATTTTTCCAGGGGGAGTTGGAACTATTCTGTATGACGCTATAATAGTAGATGCAGAACATGAATTTGTCTGAACTCATAGAATTTTACAGCATAAAGAGTGAACCTTAATTGGTAGTGGTGGTTTAGTCACTCAGTCACGTCCAACTCTTTGTGTGCATGAACTGTGGCCCACATAGGCACCTCCATCCATGGGATTCTGCCCGCAAGAATACTGGAGAAGATAGAAGAATACTGGTTCTCCAGTGAACTGTAATATATGAAATTACAATTATTTAGGAAATCAAGGATGGCAGTTTGTTTTGCTGTTGTTATTCAGTCACTCAGTCATGTCCGACTGTAACCCCATGGACTGCAGCATGCCAGGCTCCCCGTCCTTCACTGTCTCCTGGAGTTTGCTTAAATTCATGTCCCTTGAGTTACCCAAGGGATAACTATGAGCTATCCAAACATCTCTTCCTCTGCTGCCCGCTTCTCCTTTTGCCTTCAATCTTTCTCAGCATCAGGATCTTTTCTAATGAGTTGGCACTTCTCATCAGGTGGCCAAAGTATTGGAGTTTCAGCTTCAGCATCAGTCCTTACAATGAATATTTAAGATTGATTTCCTTTAGGATTGACTACTTTGCTCTCCTTGAAGTCCAGGGACCCTAAAGAGTTTTATCCAGCATCACAATTTGAAAGCATCACTTCTTCAGCTCTCAACCTTCTTTATGGACCAACTCTCACATCCATACCTGACTACTGGAAAAAATCATTGACTACACACACCTTTGTCAGCAAAGTAATGCCTCTGCTTTTTAATACATTGTCAAGATTTGTCTTAGCTTTCCTTCCAAGGAGCAAGTGTCTTTTAAGTTCATGGCTGCAGTCACCATACCCAGTGATTTTGGATTTCAAGAAAATAAAATATGTCACTGTTTTCAGTTTTACCCCATCCATCTGCCATAAAGTGATGGGACTGGATGTCATGATCTTAGTTTTTTGAATGATGCGTTTTAAACCAGCTCTTTTTACTTCCCTCTTTCACCTTCATCAAAAGGCTCTTTAGTTCATTTTTGCATTCTGCCATTAGGGTGTGTTATCTGCATATCTGAGGTGATTGTTATTTCTTCCAGTCATCTTGATTCCAGTCTGTGATTCATCCAGCATGGCATTTTGCATGATATACTCTGCATGTAAATTAAATAAGCAGTGTGACAATACACAGCCTTGTCATAATCCTTCCCCGATTTTGAATCAGTCCTGAGTATTCTTTGGAAGGATTGAAGCTAAACTTGAAACTCCAATACTTTGGCCACCTGATGCGAAGAACTGATTTCTTAGAAAAGACCTTGATGCTAGGAAAGGTTGAAGGCAGGATGAGAAGGGTATGACAGAGGATGAGATGGTTGGATGGCATCACAAACTCTATGGGCATGAGTTTGAGCAGGCTCAAGGAGTTGGTGATGGACAGGGAGGCCTGGTGTGCTGCTGTCTATGGGGTCACAAAGAGCCATGACTGAGTGACTGAACTGAATTGAATCCATTTCTTTTCAGTGAGTCCTTGAGTTGTACCCAGGCTTGTTCTGCAGACATGTCTTTATACACCCTATCACTTCCTGAGCTATTACTGAAACCATTCTTCCAGAGGGACCCCCATCTATCAGTCAGCACGGACTTTAAGGCAAAGCTTTGCAGACAAGTTATCTCGGTTTTCTTTTACTTACAGAAGTGGAAGTCAAGTAGGCAATATATTTTGCCTTTGTTTTTAGGAGAAAAATTTTTCTGGATATAGAATTCTATGCCTGGTCATATTGACATACTTACTAAAATTTAAAAAAAAAGTAAATATCTAATAGAGGAAACTATATTCTCAAATAAGCCAGCAATTACAACTAAGAAAAAATAGCTATTTTTGATATTTCAAGCTTTAGACTATGAAAGCTAGAATTTATTTTTCAGTCAAGACCTATGCAATCACATTGTTAAAATAAACTTGTCCTATAAAATCACTTTGAGCAAAACTTTAGAAATTAACTTGATTATTGTGTTTGTGTCAAAAATTGAGTTATATTCAGTTATGTATGAATCTTGTTCTTTAATCATGCTTAGAGATATTTCAGTTATGTCGTATATGAAATAATTTAATGTTCCAGGGAACTAGAAACATGTGTATTTGCTTGATAATTTGCTTTTTCAGATCAAATTACTTAAACACTTTTTTTGCTGCTGTTTAAAGTTGAATTGAGAAGTACTAAAATTTCCATTTAATTTTTAAAAAGTTATTTTATGCAAAATAGCTTTATTCCATACAAAGTTCTATAAAAATTTTCCTTAGATCAGAATTTAACTTTTCACATGAGTGCATTACGTCCTACAGAGAGAACAGACCCAAAGTTATATGTTATGAATTTATAACATTCTTTTGAATTGAAACTATTGTACCAAAAAAAAAAAAATAATATAGTAGAACTTTGTGTTAGTCAGAACTCTTGGTTTCCCAAACAAAAATCCAAATTAATCCTAACCTTACATTAAAAAAAAAAAAAAGAATCAGTTTGCTCACCTGAATACATTATGAGAAATCATGGAGGAATTTAATCTTAGGGATGGTTGAAACCCATGTGCCTAGACATTGTAAATATCCCTTCCTTCTTTTTTCATCTGTACCTCTTTCTTCATGTTGCCTTCATTTATGAAGTCTGGCTCTCTGGCTCTTCCAGGCTTGTTTCTTGACAGCTTTTAAACCAGAGAGGAGTCTTGTCTACATATCTAATGAAAAAAATGTCCAGGAAGGATTTTAATGTCTCATGTCATCATCTCTGGACCAATTGCTGTGATATGAGTGGAGTATTAGAATTGTTCTCAATTTGGTCGGAGATCCACTTCTGAAATCAGGGATGGGCTGGCAAACCAAAACAAGATCACTTGGTAAGAGCAAGCTAGAAGGAAGGCTTTTATCTGAATAATCAGAGAAAAAGTGCATCCATATTGTACATAATAACTACCAGTTTTTATATTTTACATTGAGAATTATGCCATAGCAGAATTCCTATTCTTATAGTTGAAGATAGTTTTATGAGAGCTTGAACTCATTTAAAATGACTAATTTCAATATGACCCCATGGACTGTAGCCAGTCCGGCTCCTCTGTCCATGGAATTCTCCAGGGAAGAATACTGGAGTGAGTGGCCATTTCCTTCTCCAGGAAAGCTTCCTGACCCAGGGTTCGAACCCATGTCTCCTGCATTGCAGGCAGATTCTTTACCATTTGAGCCACCAGAGGACCTTTAGGAATAGGCATAATATCACACTAATGCTAGAGATCAAACATTTCATGTTTTTCTATTTTTTATGCTCTTCTCACAGGTATCTTTTCTTCCTAATTATCATGGTAAATCTCAAGGAAAAACTAGAAAATTCATTATATGTCACTCAACATTGACTATAATGATCAATAATTAACTAACATCCCACTACACCTGGTCCTAGCTGGCAAAAGCACTTAAGTAGACATCTGTTGGTCTTCCTTAAGTGGTATCATTTTATTCTGTCTTCCCATTTTTGTCTGCTACTGAGACAAAAGTCGTGAAGCATCATTAATGGGCATTTTTCCCATCATCTCATTTTTCAGGGACAGAAATGTTAAGGGGATAAAGATGAGAGGCTGTGATGGGGAGGTAAGGTAACAAAGTCCTAAAGATAACAGCCAGCAGCAGTAGGTGGAGGACTGACGCAGTGAAGTTGTGATGTGATGTTGCTCAGTCGTGTCTGACTCTTTGCGATCCCATAGACTGTAGCCTAACAGGCTCCTCAGTCCATGGGATTTTCCAGGCAGGAGTACTGGAGTGGGTTGCCATTTCCTGATGCAAGGGAGCTGCAAAGACCTTATGCCACCCTCCTAGGATCTCCCAGGAAAACACTACTCTCAATGTCATATCACCTCAAATAATGACCCACCACATGGAGTGCTGTTTTGAGAAGACCTTCAAGGATGTCCATGGACACAAGCCTATGAAATGGATTAAGTGGGACTGGCATCTCTGGTGGTTCAGTTCAGCACAGTCGTGTCTGATTCTTTGTGACCCCATGGACTACAGCTCGCCAGGCCTCCCTGTCCATCACCAACTCCCAGAGTTTATCCAAACTCATGCCTATTGAGTCGGTGATGCCATCCAACCATCTCATCCTGTCATTCCCTTCTCCTCCTGCCTTCAATCTTTCCCAGCCTCAGGGTCTTTTCAAATGAGTCAGTTTTTCACATCAGGCGGCCAAAGTTTTGGAGTTTTAACTTCACCATCACTCCTTCCAATGAATATTCAGGGTTGATTTCCTTTAGGATGGACTGGTTGGATCTCCTTGCAGTCCAAGGAACTCTCAAGAGTCTTCTCCAACGCCACAGTTCAAAAGCATCAATTCTTTGGCACTCAGCTTTCTTTATTGTCCAACTCTCACATCCATACATGACTACTGGAAAAACCATAGATGGTATTTTTCTGCAAACTTGCTTTACATGGTGCAAAATTTCACTAACTTATTATTTTGGAGCTCACAAATGCTGATACAAGTTTATAGGAGCTAGAATATAGTATACACCAGGGACTTTTGTAATGAAAAGGGGCAATTTCCTATGCCAAAAATATGTGCAGGAAGAAAAATGACTGGAGTAGCTCACTCTGCAGGTTACCAGTACTGAATATTTCTATTTAAATCTGAAAGATGTTTCTGTAACATAAGTTTATTAATTTCAGATGTAAAAGATTTCTACTTAAAATAAAATTTTAAATGAAGAGAATATATTTTTCACAAGAAGCTGTTCACTTATTCATACAGGCTTAAAGCAGTGGGGAAAAAAAAAGAAGAAAAAAGTTGCACATCCTACAAATATATGAGCAGAATGGATTATGAGTTCATTTTTACCATCCTATATTATAGCTGTGGTTTATAGAAAATTATTTCAAAGATCAGAGAAATCAGACTTCCCCTTCTACGTTATCATAATGGACATGTTTTTTATCATCACTCTATAAAGTGAAATTAAAAAGGGCATTTGGATTTCTATATATTTATAGCTGAAGAAGCACATTAATAATCCATGTATATAAAGCAATAAATAGGAATAAAGTTGTAAAAAATACCCAATATGGGTCTAAATATCTAGTATATAAAATTATGTATATCCTTATAAACATGTGCAAATGTGTAATTCAACCATAAAGTACACAGAATGCTATTCTGACCACCCCCCAGAACACTTCAACTAGTATTCACCTAAGTGTTTTAAATAAGGAAATTCACAAAAAGCAATAAGTGAATATAATTGTTTAACATAAGCCTAAATTCAGAATTATTTCATATGGTATTCTTATTTGGAGCTTAGTAAATACTAAGGGCTTTACATACATCAGCTTATTTTATCCTCATTTCAAAGGAAATTTCAATTTTAATCCTCTATTCTGAGAAAAGGAAATGGAAGTTTGGATTGACTAAACAATTTCCCCAACATAAAGTAAAAACAAAATTATGCCTGGCTCTGAATCCACTTTTTCCTAATTCCAAAGTCAATGTTTTTAGACTTTCATTGTAGATGTTTCTACTACCTGTATTCTCTTCATGCTTGATTAACACATAGCATAAGACATACCTGTGGAACACTCCTATTTTAAAATGAGTTTTACTTTGGAAGGCTCAAGATGCAGTTTTGAATATTTCTGGTACTGATTATTTCTAAAATATTCAGTACCAATATCTGATAATGGTTTTAGTTCCACAATTTTGTCATTTAATTATTTAACCAAGTTTTAGAATGATGCTAAAGCTGAAACTCCAGTATTTTGGCCACCTCATGCGAAGAGTTGACTCATTGGAGAAGACTCTGATGCTGGGAGGAATTGAGGGCAGGAGGAGAAGGGGACGACAGAGGATGAGATGGCTGGATGGCATCACTGACTCGATGGATGCGAGTCTGGGTGACCTCCGGGAGCTGGTGATGGACAGGGAGGCCTGGCGTGCTGCGGTTCATGGGGTCGCAAAGAGTCGGACATGACTGAGCGACTGATCTGATCTGATCTGATCTGATGTCCCAAGTGCTGTTTTAAGTACAGTTGATATAGGAAGAAAAATATTAAACAGATAAAAAAGTGTCCAGGCCCTCATGAAAGGAGCATTCTGTAGGACAGAGATAGATAATAATTAAATAAACATCTCTATCTACTTATGTCATTTTATTTTTATTTTTTGATTGTTTTATTGAAATACACTTGCTTTACAATGCTGTGTTAGTTTCCACTTCACCATGAAGTGACTCAGCTGTGTGTTAACAGGCACCCCTCCCTTTAGGACTCCTTCCCATGCAGGTCACCACAGAGCACTGAGTAGAGCTCCCTGTGCTCCACACCAGGTTCTCAGCTGTTGTCTATTTTACACATAGTGTTAATATTGTATGCATGTCAATCCCAATCTCTCAATTCATCCCTCCCCTCCTTTTCCTCTTGGTATTTCCATAAAGTTGTTCTCTATGTCTGTGTGTCTATTTTTGCTTTGCAAATAAGTTCATCTATACCATTTTTCTATGTTCCACATATATGTGTTAATATACAGTATTTGTTTCTCTTTCTGACTTACTTAAGTCCATATGACACTCTCTTGTCCACCCAAGTTTCTGCAAATGGCACAAGTTTATTCCATTTTATAGCTAATATTCCATTATATATATGTACCACTTCTTTCTTATCCAGTCCTCTGTTGGACACTTAGGTTGCTCGCATGTCCTGAATATTGTAAACGGTGCTGCACTGAACACTGGGGTACATATATCTTTTTGAATTATGATTTTCTCTGGGTTATCTGTGTCATTTTAAATGGTGGCAAATTCCATGGAGAAATTTTTTTTAATTAAAAGATAATAAAATGAAAGAGTAACAGGCTATATTATAATTGCCATTTGAAATAGAACATTTGGAGAAGTCCTCACTAAGTAGGTGAGCAAATTACTCCAATGTCACTGGTAGGGAACCAGGTGGCATCTGGGTATTCTTGGGAAGGACTGAGAATATAAAGATGGAAACATGTGTGGAAGGTTCAGTGAAGAGCCGGGTATCGAAACTGGAGAGAAAAGTGAGGTTGAGAGAAATGTCCATGTTGCTTTTTGTTTTAGGAGAAAAATATTACTTTATTTCTTCTAACATTAGAAAAATGGATGATGCAGGAGGGACTAAGGGGCATTGAAGGAGGAAGTTCCTTGGATAAGTAGGAAGACACAGAACCTGGTTCTAGAGTGATAACACCTGCCTTTCCTGGGAATATGGGCAGTCTGTCCATGAAGAGTCTACCAGAAGGTAGGGTGGGAGTAGAGAGGTAAACAGATGGGGCTGTAGAAACTGGAAAATTATCTCCCCGATTGTTTCAGTTTTCTTGATAACTTTGAAAGTGAGGTTTTTGGATTTAAGGACAGAGGAAGAGGTTTTGAGTAGATGAAATCTATGTGAAATCAACAAACAAAACAGAAAATGGAGCAAACAGATGAGATAATGTGATCATTTATTAGCACTGGGTCCACAGAGAGTCAGTGATACGAATGAGCAGACCTCCACAGTGAAGTGATGACATATAGGAAGTCCAGTCCGGTACACGCAAACCTTCAAGTGGTGAACTTTCAAAGATGCAAACGTGCCTGCATTTCCTTGTCCAATCATGTAAGTTAGCTCACGTCTCTGCTGCACTGTCTGCAGGCATCCTCAGCAGGCGGTTGTGCTTTTCTGTGCTTTACAGTCCTGTATAGAGGACAGTAGTTCAGTGTCTCTATTTCAAGCCCAGTGCGTCTGACTGAAATCAAGCGTAATCGCAGCAGTATAGAGCGAGTTGTGCTGGGTACCTAGGCTCACTTTTTGGACTTACAAATAAATCGAACTTATGAGCACGCTCTCTTATGAATACACTCTTGGAATAGAACTTGTTCGTGTGTAGGGGACTTACTGTGTCTTTTTCAAGTTGCATTCCGCTGCTGCGTAGAATCTTGATTCAACATATTCTCTCTAGATAATAGGAAAGAAAATTTTCTCACTGGCTCTGCCAGAACCACTTGATTCCCCCAAAGAAAAACTACTGTTTCCAGACAGGCTATGGCTTAATCACAGCCGTAATTTAGATGGCAAAGTCTCAGGTCATTTTGTGGTCCTGTTGCTCTGTTTGCTGGAGAAAACATGACCATTAACTCTTCTTCCAGCTCTATACTATATTCAGGCTCAGGAGAAATTTTCAGGATTGTACTTAACTGACTTAAATATATAATATGATATTTCTTCACATAAGTGCACTTTAATTTTAAGTTTAATAACTTGGAGAGTGTTTGTTTCATATCTGTCAAGAACAGTTCTTGAGGTTTTCCTCAAGTTCACACTCTAATATAGCGAAAATGGTGATTTCTCAGAACAAAAGCCAAAAACGGGGAGCCAATAGGAATGACAGGAACAGGTATCTAATCTACAGTCATAAACTGGGAGTGAATGCTATGATTTGTAAGCAACATGGATTTCTTTCCCATATATCTATTTAAAACTCAAAAATTTCAATCAACATCTCTGTATCCATCATTGGAGACAACATAAAAAGCTTGCCAAGAAGTCCATCACTTAGGACCTGCATTTTTGACTGCACGAGCAATTCAAGGCTCTTAAGGAATTTACTTAAGGAGATAGAACATCTCACTTTTGGGGGCTGAGATTTTGAATAAGAACCATAAAATAGAAATACTGTTATCTTTTGATGTTCCCAAATTACACTAGAAGCATAAAACTATGTATAACAACTATTTTAACTTCAGTTAGAAGTTGCAGCATTTTCCACCCCAGGGTTGTATTTTTGGTTGTAACCATAGTTGAGGGACTGTGTTTGTCAAGAGCTCCTGGTGGGAAAGCCACCCATTAAGTGAAATTCTTGACAGTTGACCATCTGGGATTTTTTCCTGATGGATTAGCTTTCTGAAATCTGTGTTACAATAAATATTGTCATTTATTCCATGTTTTCTGGAGGGGAAATACTAATGTATGCACCTCTCTCTCTCTCTTCATATATATGTGTGTGTGTGTGTGTGTGTATTTAATATAGCCTTATCACTTTCAGTCATAAACTCATAAAACCTCTTTTTTTTTTTCCATAAAAATTGAAAGGTCAGGGACTCAGCTCATCAACTCTAATAATATTATTATAACAGGGGCTTCCCTCATGGCTCAGCAGATAAACAATCCATCTGCCAATGTAGGAGACACAGGAGATGTGGGCTTTGATCTCCAGGTCAAGGAAATCCCTCAGAGAAGGAAATGGCAAACCATTCCAGTATTCTTGCCTGGAGAATCCCATGGACAGAGGATCCTGGTGGGCTATGGTCCTTGGGGTCACAAGGAGTCAGACATGACTGAGCACACATTATTATAATATAATAGATCAGTCAGACCCTGAAAGTTTTCAGATACTGAATGTCTTGACCATGTGACATACCCTTGGCTCACTTCCACTGTCCTTTTGTTCTAAGGGAAGATTACAGCTATATTACCATTCAGCCACGTAATGGCTCTGTCTTGATATATTTTCCTAACCAGTTGTTCATAGAGCCCAAAAATTGACATGCGCCTCATTGAAAAGGAGAAAAAATATCTATAAAATATTAACACAGCATTATGGTGCAATCCTCAAACTATAAGGCAATAAAGCCTCTAATAACAATAATTTTGAATTTTAAATGTTCTATAATTTATGAATACCTGCTACAGAATTAATCTCACATAATTTCATGTATATTTCAGGAAGACTAGACAAAGCTACGAAACATAAATTATACAGATATTCTAACCTTTAATTTGCAAAGTAAGGTTTTATATGGTTAGGTCTAATTGTTAATGTTTCAAAAGAAATTTGGTGTGATGTATATGAATCCCAAAGTAATTTTAATAAATGCTTTTTAATAAAAATATTATGTAAAGTATATAGTATCAATTATATCATTATGTTTACTACATCTGAGTCAATAAAATAATTGTATTGTTATATTCATATAATATTATTATGGGCTTCCCTGATAGCTCAGACAATAAAAGAATCTGCCTGTAGTGCAGAAGACACAGGTTTCATCCCTGGGTCAGAAAGATCCCCTGGGGAAGGGAATGGCAACTCACTCCAATATTCTTGCCTGGGGAATCCCATAGACAAAGGATATCCTAGTCAATAAAATAATTGTATTTTCATATTTACAATTAATATTATTATAGCAAGCTATATTCAGTGTCAGCTCTTAAATGCCCTCAATTTCATTTCCTAGATTAAAAAATCTGATAAAACTTAAAAACCATTATAATATATGATGATTCATAGAATTCTTAATAGACCAACACAATGTGTATATCAGAGTGATAGCCAGTTCTATATATAGCATAGACATTTCTGTGTGTTTTCCAGAATTACACGGAAGAGTGGCATTTAGCATAAAGCTGAATGGTTATTACTTCTGTGAGATTGTTGGGTTGACATCTCTGGAAGAAAAATTTAAAAAACTAACATTATGAATAACAGTTAAAATTTAACTCCCTGTACAGATAGTGGAGAGTGAAAAACTTGGCTTAAAGCTCAACATTCAGAAAACGAAGATCATGGCAGCCGGTCCCACACTTCATGGGAAATAGATGGGCAAACAGTGGAAACAGTGTCAGACTTTATTTTTCTGGGCTCCAAAATCACTACAGATGGTGACTGCAGCCATGAAATTAAAAGATGCTTACTCCTTGGAAGAAAAGCTATGACCAACCTAGATAGCATATTTAAAAGCAGAGACATTACTTTGCTAATAAAGGTTCGTCTAGTCAAAGCTATGGTTTTTCCTGTGGTCATGTATGGATGTGAGAGCTGGACTGTGAAGAAGGCTGAGCGCCGAAGAATTGATGCTTTTGAACTGTGGTGTTGGAGAAGACTCTTGAGAGTCCCTTGGACTGCAAGGAGATCCAACCAGTCCATTCTGAAGGAGATCAGCCCTGGGGTTTCTTTGGAAGGAATGATGCTAAAGCTGAAACTCCAGTACTTTGGCCACCTCATGCAAAGAGTTGACTCATTGGAGAAGACTCTGATGCTGGGAGGGATTGGGGGCAGGAGGAGAAGGGGACAACAGAGGATGAGATGGCTGGATGGCATCACTGACTCGATGGATGTGAGTCTCAGTGAACTCCGGGATTTGGTGATGGACAGGGAGGCCTGGTGTGCTGCGATTTATGGGGTTGCAAAGAGTCAGACACGACTGAGCAACTGATCTGATCTGATCTGACAGATCTTCTTTCTCCCCTTGTTTCTTGATCTCTCCCTCCTTTCCTTACCTCTTTCTCTCCTCCCCTCTTTCCTGTAATAAAATTGTTCAAATTTTCTCTGGCTTCTGTTCAATCAATACTCAAAGAAACTTCTTGTTATCACTACCTGATAACGGCATCTTTCAGTTTGCACTTTGGTGTCTTTAGGATTACTTAGCCTTGCATTTCCCTCCTTCCTCATCTTTCCTCGGCTCTGAGTGGTACCTAGATATAGAGGAAACCAGGCTATAACATGATGGCCAAAGGGAATCCCCAGACACATCGTCTCCCCTCAAAATCTTATGGACTTTTGCTGAAAGTGGAGCTGATGGCACAGAACTTTCTGACATATGTTGGTTCCATTGCTTCTGTTGTTCCCTCTGCAGCCTTTGGTAATAAAGCCCTTTTAATTCATACCTAGGTCTCTTCAAGTTTCAGACTCTGTGAATCATCTGTTCAACTCAGGGACACATGTGGGAAAGACTTGGTCTTGCCCAGTTTAGACTTGAGTGGGAATGAGCTCTTTTTTAGTTCTCTCACAGCTTGAAGATGCCCTGCCTGTGGGTCCAACCTGGGACTGCTGTCCACCTTCAGGCTGAGAATCTCCCTGGAAGCCTCCCCCTGGCGTTCCAGAGGCAAAGTGGGAAAGCACCTCTCTCTTTTCAGATCCCCTTCATTGTGTCTGGGTCCTTCATTATGTCTGGGTGCTATTACCTGTTCTGATGTCTGAGACACCTCTCAAGTTGAAGGATTCAGGACTCACCTAACTCTGGTTGTATGTACTTAATTCTCTCGAGGACCTCTGTAGTCTAAGAATGGTTTTCATCCTTTTTGTTTGATGGGAAACTAGGATATATTGCTCATACCCCTTGCCACATACTATTGTAAATTCTGATAATCTTAATGCTTCCAATGTTAATTATCACATGGCACAGTGGTAAAGAATCTGCCTATCAATGTAGGAGACAAGAAATCCAGGTTCCACCCCTGGGTTGGGAAGATCTCCTGGAGAAGGAAACGACAACCCATTCCAGTATTCTTACTTGGGCAATCCCATGGACAGGGGAGTCTGGCGGGCTATAGTCCATGGAGTTGCAAAGAGTCAGACATGATTGAGCATGCATGCACATTCTCCATTTAGGAAATCTGGGTTCTTAAAACTTAAAATATCTGTTTCAGAACTATTTTCTTAGAATTGGAAGAACACTGTCTTCTGATTTAAATTTATTTTCAATTACTTTTAAATATAAAATTTTTCTATTATATTTTGTAAAACTACTTTTGTCTCACCAATCAAATACAGATCAATTTTGTTTTGATCAAAAATTCTCTCTTTAAACCAGTTAAAGAGTTGCAAGTTTAATTTCTGGTGAGTTGTTTCAAATAAAACTTTTCTAGATAGTTATGTTTGGAAGTATCCTAAAAAATATAACCTGCTGTGTACTGCTCTTTTGTCTTCTGCAGTGAAAAATAAGCTTTCTTTGACCACACATTGCAGTTTTTATTGTGAATTTAGATTACATATGCTGATATTTCCTTTTGTTTCTAATCCTAAACCCATTACAATCCTAAAAAGAGATAAAGAATCTTTGTAAGATGAATATTTCACACACAGTGGTCCCCAAATTTTGCCGTGAAAGCACAAAAGAGAAAGTTTTAGTTGTTCAATCATGTCCAACTTTTTGTGACCCTGGGGACTGTAGCCCCCCAGGCTCCTCTGTCCATGGAATTCTCCAGACAGGATTACTGGAGTGGGTAGCCATTCCCTTCTCCAGGGAATCATCCCAACCCAGGGCATAAATTTCCCTCAAATAAGAGTTCTGCCTTACATAGTACATCTTCCAATGAAACGATTTAGAATGCTTGGCTTCCAACTCTTCCAGTTTATTCTCAGTGATGTCTGAACTTTTTACAGCCTTCATTTGAAGGAAGAGCAGTCATACAAAACAACAACAAAATCCCAAGACTTTCTCAGTGATTTTAGTTGTTTTTTGCTGACCATTAACATGCAAACATATTAAAGCTGATTCAGGCCTGTAGAGAAGTTAAAAAGCCTTAGAATCATAAAAGCATATAACACTATATCCAGTCTCCTGGGATAAACCATAATGGAAAAAAAATATTTAAAAAGAATGCATATATGTGTAAAACTGAGTCACTTTACAGCAGAGATGGGTACAACACTGCAAATCAACTGGACTTCAATAATACAACAAATCTGAATTTTCCCCATTAATATATCGTTCATAGTCAAAGGGTATACATTTTCTATACAAGTAAATATACCTTGTTTTTTGGAAACTAAAAAAAAAAAAAAAATTATGACTTACTTTATTTCAGTATTTGCTTGATTGTGGTGACCTGGAAATAAACAGTATCTCACTAGTATGGCTCTGTTAGAGATTACATACATACTACATTCATGTACACTTACAGTATAGAATTAAACCTAGATATCTCATGCAACACACTGTACACACACACACACACACACACACACACACACACACCGTTCCTCAGGCAATCCCAGGTGGCTCAGTCATAAAGAACCCACCTAGACGTGAGTTTGATTACTGGGTCGAGAAGGTACCTTGGAGAAGGGCATGGCAACCCACTCTAGTATTCTTGCCTGGAGAATCACATGGATAGAAGAGAATCACATGGTGGGCACAGTCCATGGGGTCACACAGAGTTGAACTCAACTGTGACTAAGCACATAGACACTAGAATCTGGAAAGTATGTAAATTGCTTCTGTCACTCAAAATAAAGTCCAGTAAATTAAATTCTTTGGATCTTTTCAAGAGTAAGAGCTGACAAGATGGAGTAGTTTCCTGGTCTCCTTTTACCAGGAATTATAAGTACTCGGTTTGCTTCCCAAGCATAATTGCATTTGTAAAACTATAGAATTACAAAGCAAAATATTTGAATTGTTACAGAAAAGAATAGGTTTTTGAGCTACTGAAGACTTAAATATGCTTTACTTCCGTGTTTACATGTCCCGTGTGTGTGTTATGATGATTTTATGATTTCTGGTTTCTCTTTAATCCAACAAACACTGAGTGGAGGCATATGCTTTTATCTAACAATGCTTTTCTAATTCATTCTAAGGATGACCCATTCCCTTTCTTACAGAGCTTGATGGTTTAAGCGCCTAACTTTCAATTACATAAAGAAATATATCTTCACTCTGTCTTTTAAAAAGTGATTGCTTCTTTTATGACATGCTGAATGCCTGTGGTTTGATAGGGATAGAAACTATATATTATTTCTCCATAAGCTAGTAAATATAGCAGATATTCTTCATACTCTTTAGGTTGCCTGTAAATCACCAGGCCCTTAATGTCAGTCTACATGTAAGTGAGTAAAAACGGTTGACATCCAATTAACACAGGCTTTTACAGGTTTAATGAGCAGTAATAAATTTAAATCCCTCCTTTGGCACTTTTAAGGAAGGTGTAATAATAAGTGCAATGAGCTAGAGGGAATGTTGCACCATTGATTCATAATAAATTATTTCTAAATTATTTGTTTTCAGACAGGAGGAATTTTCTTTGCAATGAAAGCCATAGGTTATTTAAACATTTCTGTCTGTTGTAAAGCCAAATAATAAAACAGAAATCTTTATACTATAAAAGAAAATCACAGGGTCCAAGTCTGGACTTGCTATTTTATTTGATTTTATTTTCAATCATTCAATTTGCAGCTGTTTCTTGATTCCACTTTATTATTTTACTGCCAGTAAACAGAAGGATTCATGTTGTCAAGGTAACAGAAATTTTTATGAAATGTAACACTGAAGTTTTAATTACCAAGTAAACTTTTTGCATACAAACCATTGTCTCAAATTATATCCTTATTTAAAAATGTGTTTGCAAAATGATAGCATAAAGGGTTTATTTTGCTCGTGTAGATTGATATAAACTATTGTAAGTAACTCCAATATAGCAGTAATTAATTCATCTTTTTTGTGTATAATATAGCATTTTGAAATGATAGTAGTCAATTACACTCATCCCATAGGTAAGTGATTTTGAAAGTCGTTTAGTGTATATTTGATGGTAGCATGACTAAAGTTTCCATAATTATTTTATTATTTGAAATGATTGTGGTAGTTTTCTCAGAGAGATTTTTCTCTAAGAATTGAGTCTTCATCATTTTTATAATCCTTCCCTTTTAAAATATGCATCTTGAGTATAAGTATTCAAATGTATAAGTTTTTCAGTTTTAGATACTTTAAAACAATTATAATATGAGTGATGCCTTGGTCATCATCATCTATGTTATCATTAAATGAGGTACATACCCATTAAATGCTTAATAAATTTGAAAAAATGACTTTTTATTGTCTCAAAAATTACCAAAATTAATTACATGTGTATTATAACTGTGAAAGAGAAAATAAAAATTATAGAAAAACATATGTCATAGGATTTTAATGAAGTTGGAGTAGAAAAAAAAATGTTTTTGTGCATGCTAAGTCACTTCAGTTGTGTCTGACTCTTTGTGACCCTATGGACTCTAACCTGCCAGGCCCCTCTGTCCTTGGGATTCTCCAGGCAAGAATACTGGAGTGGTTTGCCAGGTCCTCCTCCAGGGAATCTGCCTGATCCAGGGATCAAACCTGCATCTCTTGCTTCTCCTGTGTTGGTCATCAGGTTCTTTACCACTAGCACCACCTGAGGAAAAAAATGTTTGAAAGATACCAGAAGAACGATAAGTTAAAGAAAAATAAGTTATAAATTGAATTTTGTTAAAATTAAGAATTTCTGTTCACCAAAAGATATACATATACATAAACACACACACATATATACACATATATACACATATATATATGTGTGTGTATGAAGGCATATATATATGTATATATATATATGCCTTGAGTCTTTCCCAGCATCAGGGTCTTTTCCAATGAGTCATCTCTTATGAGGTGGCCCAAATATTGGTGCTGAAGCTTCAGCATCAGTCCTTCCAATGAATATTCAAGGTTGATTTCTTTTAGGATTGACAGGTTTGATCTCCTTGCTGTCCAAGGGACTCTCAAGAGTCTTCTCCAGCACCACAGTTTGAAAGCATCAGTTCTTAGGAACTCAGCCTTCTTTATGGGCCAACTCTCATATCCTTACATGAATCCTGGAAAAACCGTAGCTTTGACTATATGGACCTTTGCCAGCAAAATGACATGCATAGCACAGAAGAGCAGTACTGTCCTCGCCTTGTCTCCATGAGTTCCTGCTGATAATGTGTTTCTCTGGACCTCCTGGATTTTGTCCAGCAGACCAAATCACTAACTTACCCCTGCTTCATGATAACACCTAGGCCAGAACAAACTCTTTTCTTGAACTCAGGCCTGAATGCTATGAGAAAATTCTTCTAACCATATTTTTTCAAAGCCTTTCTCTGCATCTATTGAGATAATCATATGGTTTGTAACTTTCAATTTGTTAATGTGGTGTATCACATTGAGTGATTTGTGGATATTAAAGAATCCTTGCATCCCTGGGATAAAGCCCACTTGGTCATGATGTATGATCTTTTTAATATGCTGTTGGATTCTATTTGCTAGGATTTTGTTAAGGGTTTTTGCATCTATATTCATCAGTGATATTGGCCTGTAGTTTTCTTTTTTTGTGGCATCTTTGTCTGGTTTTGGTATTAGGGTATGGTGGCCTCATAGAATGATATTGGAAGTTTACCTTCCTCTGCAATTTTCTGGAAAAGTTTGAGTAGGTTAGCTCTTCTCTAAATTTTTGGTAGAATTCAGCTGTGAAGCTGTATGGTCCTGGGCTTTGGTTTGCTGCAAGATTTTTTATTACAGTTTCGATATCCGTGCTTGTGATTGGGTCTGCTAAGATTTTCTATTTCTTCCTGGTTCAGTTTTGAAAAGTTCGTTTCTAAGAATTCATCCATTTCTTCCAAGTTGCCCATTGTATTGGCATATAGGTGCTTTGTATTTCTGTTGTCAACAGAAATGCAAATCCTGTTGTCTGTTGCGATTTCTCCATTTTCATTTCAGATTTTGTTGATTTGATTATTTTCCCTTTTTTTCTTCTTGATGAGTCTGGCTAACGGTTTGTCTATTTTATTTATCTTCTCAAAGAACCAGCTTTTAGCTTTGTTGATTTTTGCTATGGTCTCCTTTGTTTCTTTTTCATTCATTTCTGCCCTAATTTTTATGAGGTTTTTTGTTTTTCCTATACTAACCCTGGGGTTCTTCATTTCTTCTTTTTCTAATTGCTGTAGGTGTAGAGTTAGGTTATTTATTTGATTTCTCTCCTGTTTCTTGAGATAGCCTTGTATTGCTATGAACCTTCCCCTTAGCACTGCTTTTACAGTGTCCCATAGAATTTTGGTTGTTGTATTTTCATTTTCATTCGTTTCTGTACATATTTTTATTTCTTTTTTCATTTCTTCTGTGATTTGTTGGTTATGCAGAAATGTGTTGTTTGGCCTCCATGTGTTTGTATTTTTAATAGCTGTTTGTTTTGTTTTTCCTGTAGTTGACATCTAGTCTTACCACATTGTGATCAGAAAAGATGCTTGGAATGATTCTCATTTTTTGTGTGTGTGTGTATTTACCAAGGCTAGATTTATGGCCCAGGATGTGATCTATCCTGGAGAATGTTTCATGTGCACTTGAAAAAAAGTTGAAATCCATTATTTTGGCGTAAAATGTCCTATAGATATCACTTGGGTCTAACCGGTCCATTGTATCATTTAAAGTTTGTGTTTCCTTGCTAACTTTCTGTTTAGTTGATGCATCCATGAGTGTGAGTGGGGTATTAAAGTCTCCCACTATTATTGTGTTACTGTTAATTTCCCCTTTCATACTTGTTAGCATTTCCCTTAAATATTGCAGTGCTCCTATGTTGGGTGTGGGTGCATATATATTTGTAATTGTTATATCTTCTTGGATTGATCCTTTGATCATTATGTAGTGTCCTTCTTTGTCTCTTTTCACAGCCTTTATTTCAAAGTCTATTTTACATGATATAAGTATGGCTACTCCTGCTATCTTTTGGTCTCCATTTGCATGAAATATCTTTTTCCAGCCCTTCACTTTCAGTTTGTACGAGTCCCTTCTTTTGAGGTGGGTCTCTTGTAGACAGCATATATAGGGGTCTTGCTTTTGTATGCTTCAGCCAGTCTTTGTCTTTAGGTAGGGGCATTCAACCCATTTACTTTTAAGACAATTATTGATAAGTATGATCCCATTGCTATTTACTTCATTGTTTTGGGTTCGAGTTTATACATCTTTTCTGTGTTCCCTGTCTAGAGAATGCCGTTTAGCATTTGTTGAAGAGCTAGTGTGGTGGTGCTAAATTCTCTCAGCTTTTGCTTGTTTGTAAAGCTTTTGATTTCTCCTTCATATTTGAATGAGATCCTTGCTGGGTACAGTGATCTGGGTTCTAGGTTTTTCTCTTTCATCATTTTAAGTATGTCCTGCCATTCCCTTCTGGCCTGAGGAGTTTCTATTGAAAGATCAGCTGTTATCCTTATGGGAATCCCCTTGTGTGTTATTTGTTGGTTTTCCCTTGATGCTTTTAATATTTGTTATTTGTATTTGATCTTCATTAATTTGATTAATATGTGTCTTGGGGTGTTTCACCTTGGGTTTATCCTGTTTGGCACTCTCTGGGTTTCCTAGACTTAGGTGGCTATTTCTCCTCAAGTATTTTCTCATGGTCTCTCTTTTTGTCTTCTTCTTCTGGTACTCCTATGATTTGAATGTTGGGGCGTTTGACATTGTCCCAGAGGTCTCTGAGGTTGTCCTCATTTCTTTTAATTCGGGGCGTTTGACATTGTCCCAGAGGTCTCTGAGGTTGTCCTCATTTCTTTTAATTCTTTCTTCTTTTTTCCTCTCTGTTTCATTTGTTTCCACCATTCTATCTTCCACCTCACTTATTCTATCTTCTGCCTCATTCTATGGTTGGTTCCCTCCAGAGTGTTTTTTATCTCAGTTATTGCATTATTCAGTATTGATTAACTCTTTTTCATTTCTTATAGATCCTTGTTAAACGTTTCTTGCATCTCTTCAATCCTTCCAAGATATTTATCTGTAACTCCATTTTTTTTCAAGACTTTAGATTATTTTTACTATCATTATTCTGAATTCTTTTTCAGGTAGATGCTCTATCTCCACCTCTTTTGTTTAGTTTGGTGGGCATTTATCATGTTCCTTTACCTGCTGAGTAATTCTCTGCCTATTCATCTTGTTTAGATTGCTGTGTTTGGGGTGGCCTTTCTGTATGCTGGAAGTTTGTGGTTCCTCTTTCTTGTGGAAGTTCCTCCCTGTGGATAGGGTTGGATGAGTGGCTTGTCAAGGTGTTCTGGTTAGGGAAGCCTGCATCAGTGTTCTGGAGTGCAATGAAGTGTCCAATAGTGAGTTTTGAGGTGTTTATGGATTTGGTGTGACTTTGGGCAGCCTGTATATTAATACCCAGGGCTATGTTCCTGCATTTCTGAAGAATTAGCATGGTATGTCTTGCTCTGGAACTTGTTGGCTCTTGGGTGAAGCTTGGTTTCAGTGTAGGTATGGAGGCTTTTGGTTGAGCTCTTGCCGATTAATGTTCCCTGGAGTCAAGAGTTTTCTAGTCTTCTAAGGTTTTAAATTTAAGCCTCCTGCCTCTGGTTTTCAGTCTTGTTCTTACAGGAGCCTCAAGACTTCTCTTTCCATAAAGCACCAATGATAAAACATCTAGGTTAATGGAGAAAAGATTCTCCACAGTGAGGGACACCCAGAGAAGTTTGCAGAGTTACATGGAGAAGAGAAGAGGGAGGAGGGAGATAGAGTTGATCAGAAGGAGAAGAGGGGGAGTCAGAAGGGGAGAGAGAAATCTAGACAGTAATAAATTCCCTATGTGCTCTCCACAGTCTGGAACCCCCAGAGAGGTTAACAGATTTACATAGAGAAGAGAAGATGCAGGAAGGAGATAGAGGTGACCAGGGGTAGAAGAGAGGGAGTCAAAAGGAGAGAGACAGATCAGCCAGTAATCAGTTCCCTAAGTGTTCTCCACAGCTTGGAATACCCAAAGAGATTCACAGAATGGGTAGAGAAGAGAAGGGAGAGGGCAATCAAGCCAGTAATCATCAGTTCAGTTCAGTTGCCCAGTTGTGTCCAACTCTTTGCGACCCTATGAATTGCAGCACGCTAGGCTTCCTGTCCATCACCAACTCCCTGAGTTCACTCAGACTCACATCCATCGAGTCAGTGATACCATCCAGCCATCTCATCCTCTGTTATCCCCTTCTCCTCCTGCCCATAATCCCTCCCAGCATGAGAGTCTTTTCCAATGAGTTAACTCTTCACATCAGGTGGCCAGAGTACTGGAGTTTCAGCTTCAGCATCATTCCCTCCAAAGAAATCCCAGGGCCGATCTCCTTCAGGATGGACTGGTTGGATCTCATTGCAGTCCAAGGGACTCTCAAGAGTCTTCTCCAACACCACAATTCAAAAGCATCGATTCTTTGACACTCATTTCTCCACAGTCCAACTCTCACATCCATACATGACCACTGAAAAAACCATAGCCTTGACTAGAAGGACCTTTCAATATGCTATCTAGGTTGGTCATAACTTTTCTTCCAAGGAGTAAGTGTCTTTTAATTTCATGGCTGCAGTCACCATCTGCAGTGATTTTGGAGCCCAAATAAATAAAATCTGACACTGTTTCCCCATCTATTTCCCATGAAGTAATCATGCTGCTGCTGCTGCTAAGTCGCTTGAGTCATGTCCAACTCTCTGCGACCCCATAGACAGCAACCCACCAGGCTTCCCCGTCCCTGGGATTCTCCAGGCAAGAACACTGGAGTGGGTTGCCATTTCCTTCTCCAGTGCATGAGAGTGAAAAGTGAAAGTGAAGTCGCTCAGTCGTGTCTGACTCCTAGAATCATACTCCTAAGTAAAAATGGGTACTGAAAATTGGATTCTTAAAGGTACAAAATTGATAACAAATACCAAAAATCAAAGATTAGAAATCTAGGGTAGTGGTTAAACTCTCAAAAATACAATATTTTTTTAATTACAAAAAATTATTTTAAAAGATATATGAAATTTGCTTCAAAAATATGGTCTTTTTTGCAAGGTAATAGTAGGTTATAAAAATGAAAATGAGTAATAAAGGACTGAAATTTTTATTTTTTTAAAAAAAATTACAATAGTAAAATATATCTAAGAATTTCTCTGGAGCTGTCGCAGGTAGTGGGGGGTCAGTTCAGTGTCAGATAGTTCCTTGTTCCAGCTTATACTTCTTCTCAAGGTCTATAGGCCCCTTCCAATGTACTTGGTGCTAACTACAGGGTTTTAATCTGCTGCACCTGTCACTTCCAAAGCCGTTCGTATCTTGCCTTCTGTTTGCAAGTCTCTTCAGTGTCTAATTTCCACCCTGACACAAGGGGGCAAAGGTGGAAATTATTTAGGCCCACTTATTTAGGCTCACTTGTTCAGTTGTGCTGTGGGAAGGGAGGAACACTTCAAGCAAATATCATTGGCATTTGTGGGGGCTGCTCGCAGTGCCTGGGCCACACTGGGCTTGCCCCTGCTCACGGCATGTGTGCTTTCCCAGTCTACACTGCTCAGGCTCCAGGTTGCTCTGCTGGGGAACTGTCTAAAGCTGGCCCTGGGTTGCGTGCATTTCCTAGGTTTAAGTCGCTCAGGTTCAGGTTCTTGGTTACTCCACAAAGGCACAGACAGCTGGGCCTGTGTTTTGTGCCCTTCCCAGGTCTGAGCAGCTCAGGCAACTAGGTGTTTGGCGAGCACACTCTCCCCGGGTCGGGTGGTGCGTCTTATCACGTCCCAGGTCCCAGCTGATAGGTTTCCTGGGTGTGCAGCGGGAGCATCGTTTTAGGTGTGATGTGTGTCTCATCTGGGGAGCTGACCTCTGGCTGCAACCCTCCTGGCAGTTGTCAACCGTCCAGGATCCCAGGAAGACTTGGTTAGCAACTGGGAGCCTGCTCGCAGTTTGATAGAGGATGCCATCTCTGGGACTGAGTTTGCCCCCTTGCCTTCAGGCTCTGGCTGTCACCGGCCTGCCTCCAGTGGGGGGAGGGCCTGGTCTGCAGCCAGCTGGCTCTCCTCTGGTGATCACTCAGTCCTTTGTTCTGTGAGCAGGCCTGGCACTGTCTTAGGTTAGAGCTTTTCATGGGATAGTTCTCGCTTTCTCTCTCTCCCTCTCTCTCTCTCTCTTTGTTCCCCCTCTCTGGCTATCCTATGGTTTGGGTTTCTATCTCATGTTAGCTCCCTCAGATTGTCCTCAGGGCATTCACTACCCAGACCTAAGCAATGCAGCCCATGCCTCCCTATTCAACCCCTACTTGCTGGTGGCAGATGCGAGCTACTTTTCCACTGGAAGTTGCAGTTAGGCATGTAATCTGTGGGTTTTATTTATTTATTTTTTCCTCCCAGTTATGTTCCCCTCTGAGATTCCAAAACCCCACAGACCCACCAGTGAGAGGGTTTCCTGGTGTTTGGAAACTTCTCCTCTTTTACAACTCCCTCCCCAGGATGGATCTCCATGCCTAACTCTTTTTTTTTTTTTTTTTTAATTTAATTTTATTTAACTTAACTCTTTTGTCTCTCTTTTTATCTTTTATATTTTGTCCTACCTCCTTTTGAAGACAATGGGCTGCCTTTCTGAGTGCCTGGTGTTCTCCACCAGCATTTGGAAGTTGTTTTGTGAAATTTACTCAGCGTTCAAATGATCTTTTGATGAATTTGTGGGGGGAAAAGTGGTCTCCTTGTCCTATTCCTCTGCCATCTTATTGAATTCTAGATAGAGATTTTAATGCTTTAGAATATACTCCCAAATGTAGAATTTCTGGAAACTATGGGATATCTATTTTTGACTTTTTTAAAGAACCTCCATCCTGTCTTTCATGGTCGATGCACAAATTTACATTCCCAGCCACAGTGCACAAGGGTTTCCCTTTTTCAATAACTTCAACAACACTTGTTATTCCCTGTCTTTTTGCTACTAGCCATTCTAACATCATGGTTTTAATTTGCATTCCCCTGATAATTAACGATTTTGAGCACCCCTTTTTGTTGGCTATTTTATATCTATGTCTATTTTTTTTATAAATGTCTATTCAGATCCTATGCCCTTTTTAAAATCAGGGGTTTTTTTAATGTTGAGTCTTATGAATTCTTCATTTATTTTAAATATTTGCCCCTTATCAGATATAAATTTTGCAAATATTTTCTCCCATTCAGTAGCTTGCCTTTTTATTTGATTGGTGGTTTCCTTTGCTGTGCAGAAACTTTTTAAATTTGATATAGTCCCTATTGTTTATTTCTCCTTTTGTCTTTCTTTTGGTGTCAAATGCAAAAATCATCACCAAGACTAGTGTACAAAAGCTTACCCACTATGTTTTATTCTATGTGTTTTATTGTTTCAGATATATGTCCAAGTCTTGAATCAATTTGGAGTTGATTTTTGTGCCTGATGTAAGATAGGGATCCAGCTTTATTCTTTTGCAGATAGACATTCAGTTTCTCCAGTACCATTTATTATAGAGACTGTCATTTCCCTGTTGCATATTCTTGGCTTCTTTGTCACAAGCTAATTGATCATATATCCATGAGTTTATTTCTGGGCTCTCTTGTTCTGTTCTACATAGGCATGTTCACATGTAAGTCAGTAGATACTGTTTGTGTATTTGACATAAGTCACGTGTTATATTACCATCAGTATCTTTTTATATTTGTATTACTAGTTTGATTTTTATCTTTTATCCACGAAGTGTTTAACTTTGTATGGCTGTTTAAACATTTTTTTCTTTGTTCATAGACTTGCTTGTCTGATGGTTATTAACCAAGGATTCTTATCACAGTCTAGATGACTGCATATGGCAGTGCATCACCAGTGTGCAGTCACTGTAGGAGAAGCAGAGGGATACACACGCAGGCTTAGAGAACTGTCAGTTCCTGTTATGTGGGATGTGGGGTTAAGTTCACTCACCACACAGCATCTATTTGGTTCCTGTTTCACATTTAAATCTGCAGCTGATGAATGAGCTACAGATATACATAAGACAAAGATAAATGTATTAGACCATGAGAAAGAACTTAGTCATTTTTGGAATAAAAGCTTTATTGTCCATACCCAGATTTTAAGGGATTCTCATTTGTTGATTTTCCTCCTCATGTTTCAGAAGTTCACAGATGTATTATTTGTTGTTGTGGTCTGAAATCCTTGTACAGGAAGTCAGATGCTTGATTTTTCAGTTTTTAATCTTAGAAAAGGAGAATAATATCTTGTAATTCTCTCCCTCATCTTTGTTACTCTCCCTGCCTTTTTGCTTCAACTATTTTCCTCAGATATTTTTTTAAATAATTTAAAGTGTTGTTTAATTTTGGGATTCCCTGGTGGCTCAGACAGTAAAGCATCTGCCCACAATGCGGGAGACCTGGATTCGATCCTGGGTTGGGAAGATCCCCTGGAGAAGGAAATGGCAACCCACTCCAGTACTCTTGCCTAGAAAATTCCATGGATGGAGGAGCCTAGTGGGCTAGAGTCCATGGGGTCGCAAAGAGTCGTACACAACTGAGTGACTTCACTTTCACTTTAATTTTGCCACAATTTGTGCCAAAATGTACCAGATTGTTTTCCTCCTTAAATATGTTAATATTTCTTATATTTTACATAGTGAGGTTAACTGTATTATTAATATATAAACCTCACTTACTTGTATGCTTTAGTTTTATTTCCTTTATGAAAAGTATGTTAATCACTCAGTCATGTCAGACTCTTTGCAAACCCATGGACTGTAGCCTGCCAGGCCCCTCTGTCCATGGAATTCCCCAGGCAAGAATACTGGAGTGGGTTGCCATTCCCTTCTCCAGGGGATCTTCTTGACCCAGGGATCATACCTGGGTCTCCTCCATTGCAGGTAGATTTGTTACTGTCTGAGCCACCAGGGAAGACTATTTCATTTATACATTATTTTATATTTTAGTTATTAAATGATTCATGGTTTAAATAGAAAGACACACTTTCTTTGAAAAAGAAGTCCTTGTGAATAAATGACAAGGTGCATAATCCTTTTGGTAATCTCAACATATTTTTAAAATGTAACTTACATGCACACAATATTTGGTCAAGTTAAAAAGGTTTGATTTTAAATTTCTTCCACTATATAATGCCTTGCTGGTTGCTTTATTTTTTTTTTTTAATTTTTAAAATAAAACAGTTATGATATATATTTATCTTATTATTTAAGTACTAAAATAGGCTTCTAAAGGTCTTTTTCCTAAAGAAAATATTAATATAGTTTTACAATTGTTTATTTAAAGAATTCTTTCTGCTCCATATGAAAAAATAAAGTTTAATTTGAATCTCATGACATTATCACTACGTTTACCCTTTCTGTAAGCTTCCCATTGGACAAGCTATAATAAAATACATTGACTCATGTACTTTTTTTTTTTAACTTTTATGTTTTATTTGTTTTGAATGAGGCAAGGAACATGTAGCTAAATGATTCAGCAAAAAATAAATAAATACATGAAAAGTAAATTGAGGTGATTTTAAGAAGATTGAGTGGAAATTTATCAGTTTCTTGAACTTGACTTCTGATTTCCATTTAGCAATGTTAAGGCCTCCTCATCTCTGAAACACTCTAGTCATTTATTTGAATCCTGTTGCATTATAGCTGGCTACAAATTCTGTTATGGCTCCAACAATAATTTAATGTTTTACTCACTTAAATCTGGATTGGCTTATGTCTACTTTGACCTATAGAATATGGTGGGATTAAAGCTGTGCTACTTTTCAGTCCTGGCTTGAAGATGACTGGCAGGTTTTGCCTGTTTTTGTAGAATGCTGACTGTTTGATGGGCCTGGGGCAGCTCCTACTACTGTGTTCCAGGTCAGTAGTCAATGTCCTGTGTTGGCCCAGTGAGCAAGCCACCCTGGGCAATCAAGTCTCTGGGTATTTCAGTCCCAGCTGCCATCTAGTCAGACCATAAAAAATGCCAAGAAAGAGCCTCCCAGACAACTCAGTCAATCCACAGATCCATTAGAAACAAAAATAAATGCCGTTTTCAGCCACTATTTTAGGGGTGTGTTGTTTTACACAGCACAAAAGTCTGCACAATAATGTAACAACAGTGTTAACACATTATTTTCCTTTTTATTATGGAAGTATAGTTGATTTACTATGTTTTAGGTGTGTAGCAAAGTGAATATATTATATGTATATATATATTTCCAATTCTTTTCCATTGAAGATTATTATAAGATATTGATTATAGTTCCTTGCCTCAGCCTACTTTTTAAATTTAAATTTTTCTCTTTTTATTTTAAATTATTTATTTATTTTTGGCAGTGCTGGGTCTTCATTGCTGCATGGGCTTTTCTCTGAGGCAAGTGGAGGTTACTCTTCATGGTGGTGAACAAGCTTCTCACTGTGGTGGCCTCTCGTATTGTGGAGCACAGGCTCTAGGGCACACGGGCTTCAGTAGTTGTGTCTCCTGGGCTTTAGAGCACAGGCTCAGTAGTTATGGAACATGGGTTTAGTTGTTTCGCAGCATCTGGGATCTTTTGTGTTCAGAGATCTAACCTGCATTGGCACTGAGCCGCCAAGGAAGCCCTTTATTATTATTTTTTTTTTTAATTGGAGGAAAATTGCTTTACAGTGTTGGGTGATTTCTGCTGTACAACAATGCAAATCTGCCATACCACATTACTGACTAGGGGATTTTTGCAGAAATGAATGCCTATGGCTGGTGATGTTATGTAAGTGAATATTGAAATACCCAAGTTTGAGTAAATAACAACTTTTTTTTTGCACTTAAGAGCAGGATACTATCTAGTTGCTCTTTCATACCTCTGGCTGCCCATCGTTAATAACTTTAACAGGTTTAATAGATGCTGGAAGATCCAGTAATAAGCTCTTGAAGTCTACTTTTTCCAATTAACATCTTATGCTCTGAGACTTTCATCCTTATTTGTGCTTTTGTGATTATCTATATGGCTATGAGGAACCTAACTTCCTCCTGAAAACTTCAGATTCAAAAATTTCACTGCCTACTTGATAACCTCTTTCTCAAGGAACCTGCCTAATCAGTATGGCTCCCAAATCTTTTCTTTTTTTTTTTTTTTCCACTCTTCACATTAGGTTTTGTCCCAGTGTTTCCCAAATCAGTAAGCATTTCTACCATCCATCCACTGGGGAAGTCAGAAAACTGAAAGATGTGCTGGAGTGGTTCTGTTCCATCATGTCCTACTAGCCATCCAACACCCATAGTGTTATTAACACTATGTTATTAAACATTATATGTTATAAAATAATTTATTTTATTATTTTTTCTAATTAAAATGTAGTTGATTTACAATGTTGTGTTAATTTCTGGTGTACAACAAAGTGATTCAATTATATAGATATTATTCTATCATGTATATAAATGAAATTTTATATATATATATATATATATAGTGTTCACTAGGGGTTCAGACGTTAGTCTGCCTGTAATGCGGGAGAGCCGGGTGTGATCCATGAGTCAGGAAGATCCCCTTGAGAAGGGTATTGCAACCCATTCCAGGATCCTTGCCTGGAGAATCTCATGGACAGAGGAGCCTGTCAGGCTATGGTCCATGGAGTCACAAAGAGTTGGACAGGACTGAGTGACTTTACTTTTACTTTCAAATATATATATATATATTATTTTTCATTATGGTTTGTCCCAGGATATTGAACATAGTTCCCTGTGCTATACAATAGGACTTTGTTGTTTATCCATTCTGTATATAATAGTTTGTATTTGTAACCCCAAACTCTCAATCCAATCCTCCCATCCTGTCCCTCACATCCCCTCCCTCCCCCTTAGCAACCATGAGTCTGTTCTCTATGTGCCTGTTTCCTATTCAGAGATACGTTCACTTGTGTTACGTTTTAGATTCTACATATAAGTAATATCATGTGCTATTTGTCTTTCCTTTATTATCCATCCCTTTGTGTTGGACATTCAGGTTCCGTCCATGTCTTGGCTATTGTAAGTAGTGCTGCAACAAGCATAGTGGTATGCATCTTTTTGAATTACAGTTTTTTTCTGAATATCTGCCCAGGAGTGGGATAGCTGGATCATATGGAAACTCCATTTTTAGCTTTTTTGAGGAAATTCCATATTATTCTCCATAGTGACTGTACCAATTTACATTCCCACCAACAATATAGGAGAATTCCCTTGTCTCCATACCCTCTCTATCATTTGATATTTATAAACTTTTTTAATGATGACCATTCTGATTGGTCAATTAATGCTACTTCAGTTCCTGAAGCTGCCCTGACTCTCCTGCCACTATCTGAATACTAGTAGCTGTGATTCTTACTGGAACCATCATGATGGTCTCCCAAATGACCTATCGATATCCACTCTTCTCCACTCAGAACTGCATTTGGGTCCATCTGTTTAAAGCACAGATCATTTTAAGACCTGTTCATGTATAAAGCATTTAGTCCATATCAGTGGTTAAGATAATGTCTGTTTCTGTTTTCTATGAAATTCCCAGTCCAGGGCTTTCTGTGTAGTAAATGGGGAAAAATTAATCAAGTGTAGCTTTACCACTGGGTTTCCCTAGTGGCTCAGATGGTAAAGAATCTGCCTGCAATACAGGAGACTCAGGTTCCATCCCTAGGTAGGGAAGAACCTGTCTTCTCCTGGAGAAGGGAAGGGCAACCCACTCCAGTATTCTTACCCAGAGAATTGCATGGACAGAGGAGCCTGGTGGGCTAAAGTCCACAGGGCCACAAAGAGTAGGACATGGCTAAGTGACTAACAGTTTTACTTTCTCACAGCTTTACCATTATGAAGAAAGAGAATTTTTAAGAGGCGAATATAAAACTCTATCTTCCTTATCTTTTTTAGTCCTTCTGTTTCATATTTTGTTTTGTTAAATGATATAAGTAGTGTATGTTATCCAGTCTCATCACTTCAAGGCAAATAGATGGGGAAACAATGAAAACAGTGACAGAGTTTATTTTCTTGGGCTACAAAATCACTGCAGATGGTGACTGCAGCCAATAAATTAAAAGACTCTTGCTTCTTGGAAGGAAAGCTGTGGCAAATCTAGACAATATATTTAAAAGCAGATACATTACTTTGCAGACAAAGGTCTGTATAGTCAAAGCTATGGTTTTTCCAGTAGTCATGTATGGATGTGAGACCTGAAGCATAAAGAAAGCTGAGTGCCACAGAATTGATGCTTTAGAACTGTGGTGTTGGATGACCCTATTTGAGAGTCCCTTGGACTGCAAGGAGATCTAACCAGTTCATCCTAAAGAAATCAGTCCTGAATATTCATTGAAAGGACTGATGTTGAAGCTGAAACTCCAATACTTTGGCCACCTGGTGCAAAGAACTGACTCCTTAGAAAAGATCCTGACGCTGGGAAAGATTGAAGGCAGGAGGAGAAGGGGACAACAGAGGATGAGATGGTTGAATGGCATCACTGACTCAAAGGACATGGGTTTGAGCAAGCTCCTGGAGCTAGTGATGGACAGGAAAGCCTGGCATGCCTCAGTCCATGGAGTCACAAAGAGTCAGACATGACTGAGCTACTGAATTGAGTGTATGTTATGAAAAATATACATATACAAGTATATGTCTTCATGAGAGTTTGTATAAACCAGATAAAATCATGAAATTCATTCAGATTTACAATTAGCTTCTACATGTCACAGTGTATCATAAACCTCTGTAGACATCATTGTTTACACAAGGACCATATTTTTAATAGATGAACAGTATTTTCTTGTACTGACAAATTGTCCTTATTTTACTGGCTTCTAAATTGAATATTTCTGTTTTTTCCTCTTATATTTCTACGTGCTGTGTAATGTGTGTCCTCATAAATATCTTCCATCCTTTGTTCAGATTCTGTTATAATAAAAATTCTTAGATTACTTTCACATCCCCTTCAAAACTCACTTTAGATTCTGAAGTTCTAAAAGCAAAAGTATGTCCATTGTCTTCAAGGAAATAAGGATGGGAAAAGTTTCACAGCCCATGGAGTTTCCAAGTTTAGTAGACTGAGTTTGAAGGAGCCTTCCCTGTGTGATGTTAGGAGAGACAGAGGGTTAAAAGGTCCAGAATTTACAGAATTATAAGAAGGCAAAACAATGTGTGTTTATAGAAAATGAATCAAACTCTTATGGATGGTGTCATGATGAGCAAATTATAGAGAATTGTATATACAGAATGCTCTTATTTTATAATTAGTACAATTGACACATTAACTCTTTCTCTTTATATAATAATGTGTTTATGGAAAAAAATCTGAAAATTGTTTGGTTGCCAGTGTGTCATAATAGGGAAAATGAATTGAATAATTATGACTAAGTAATCTATCTATTTTCCATACCAGAATAGTTTGACTAACAGTTTGACTGTATTTTATATGAGTATGTAGGTTGCTGGCTGCCCTGTACATGTTTGGAAGGAATTATTGCTACAACTATACTGTTTCTTAAATGCTAAAAATTTAGATCAAAGCTCTACAGAATATTCAGAAGGACATGCTTTCATATCTTCCAATGTGATTATGGTTTTGGTCTATTTCCTAGTGTAGTTTGATCAATTTTTTCTACTTTACATATTTTGGGCCATATTATTACAAATGTTTAATGAAGTTTTCACTGGTGGCTCAAACAGTGAAAAATCTGCCTGCAATGAAGCAGACCCAGGTTTAATTTCTGGATTGGGAAGATCCCCTTGAACAGGAAATGGCAACCCACTCCAGTACCCTTGCCTGGAGAATCCCATGGACAGATAAGCCTGGCAGGCTATAGTCAGACACAAGGAGTCAGACAAAACTGAGTGACTGACATTCACTCATTCCTTGTTCAACCTTGAAAAGCTCTACTCAACAAAGAGTCATTTACCTCCAAAAAGCTCTGCTTCTCAAAATGGGGTATAAGAAGCCTTGTGATAAATTGTCCAGCTCTCTGAATCAAAATTGTACCTGATGAAACAGCAGGATGTATATTGCCATTGTGTTTCCATGGAAATATTACAAGATACAATGCAAATTTCAAACAAGGCTCTAAAGACTGAGGCTCTAAAAATTTGTCACATGCATACTACATACACTACATACTATGTCACATACATACTTCACTCCCCTTTGGCCCAGATCTGCTGAGGAGCAGTTTGCTTCTGGAAGTGAGGTTGCTTTGAAGACGCAGTGAGATGCATTAAGTTGTCTAATGTTTGTCCACTGATACATTAAGTGATTTTAACTCATGTCTAATAAGATAAATCCTATTTAACTATTTCCAAACATTTAAAAAGTGTCTCTGAATTTTTTATATGATATATACAAGTTTTGCCCTCATGTTATGGTGATTAATTAATTTTCCTCAGTTCAATTCAGTTCAGCCGCTCAGCCATGTCTGACTGCGACTGCATGGACTGCAGCATGCCAGGCTTCCCTGTCCATCACCAACTCCCAAAGCTTGCTAACTCTGTCCATTGAGTCAGTGATGCCATCCAACCATTTTACCTTCTGTCGTCCCCTTCTCCTCCTGCCTTCAATGTTTCCCAACATCAGGGTCTTTTCCAATGAGTAAGTTCTTCACATCAGATGGCCCAAATATTGTAGTTTCAGCTTCAGCATCAGTCCTTCCAGTGATTATTCAGGACTGATTTTCTTTAAGATTGACTGATTGGATTTCCTTACAGTCCAAAGGTCTCTCAAGAGTCTTCTTCAAGATTATAGTTCTAAAGCATCAATTCTGTGACACTCAGCTTTCTTTATAATTCAACTCTCACATCCATACATGACTACTGGAAAAACCATAACTTTGATTAGATGGACCTTTTTCTACAAAGTAATGTCTCTGCTTTTAAATATGCTGTTTAGTTTGGTCATAGCTTTTCTTCCATGAATCAATGAAATCAATGAAATCAATGAAAATTGGTTTTCATGTAGTTATGATAATCTGAAAGAATGAAAACTATTAAATGAATTCCTACTATCCTTATCATTTATTTCTTTTTATGATGGAAGATATGCACAGATACTTGCAAAAGAAATTAAGGCACTTTCAGTCAACTATCCACAGTAGTGTATACAATGTGAGATTATGTTCAGCTGGTGTCTGAACACACACACGTGTGTGTGTGTGTATGTGTGTGTGTAGTTATATATAGTTTGTTTTCACTTGCTTTTATTGTCTGTGGTTGTGTTTTGTTATGTTATGTTTGATTTTAGTTTGAATTCCATCCATTTATTCTTGGGGCATTTTCCTTCTGAAGTTGAACTTTTTCTTAAGCTAGTCACATTGTTTACCATTTCTTTCATGTTTTTTTAACCTTCCCATTTTTAATATATTTATTTTAATTATGCTATTAATATTTTCCAGTTTTATTGAGATATAATTGATCTATATATCACTGGATAAATTTAGTGTATATATTATATGCATTTATTGTGACGTGATTACTGCAATAAGTTCAGTTAGTATCCATTATCTCATATAGATATGATAGAAAATCTTTTTTAAAAGCTTTTTCTTTGTGATGAGAATTCTTTGGATCTATTCTCTTAACAACATTCATGTATGACATACATACAGTGTCATGTATGTCATACTACCGTAATATCATGCCGTGTATTACATCCATAGGTGGTGTTGCTGTTCAGGTGCTAAGTCGTGTCTACTATTTGTGACCCCCATCCTAGTTTGTACCATTTGACCAACCTTCCTCCAGTATTCATCCTCCCACTATATCTGATAACCACAAATCTGATCTTTTTCAATTTCTGTTGTTTAAAAAAAATATCTTGCTGCTGCCACGGTGAAGTCTTTGTAAGTGCAATTTAGCAGATATAAACTGAATGGGAGGAGAAATGGAGTGGTAGGGTAATCAATAGTCAACAACCCTCCTGTTTTCTGACTGAAATTTCTATGGATATCATTACAGATTCACATGAGAGATGTCCCATATACACTTCTGGAGAAGGGAATGGCGATCCACTCCAGTGTTCTTGCCTGGAGAGTCCCATGGACAGAGAAGCCTGGCAGGCTGCTGTTTGTGGGGTTGCAAAGAATTGGACAAAACTGAGCGACTAACATACACACATATACACTTTGCCTAGTTTCTCCCCAGTGATATTTTACAAAAGTGTAGTGTAATATCACAAGGAGGACCTTGACATTGACCTAGATGCTATCTACTGAACCAGTATTTTCAGAATTCCCAAATTTTACATGTATTGATGCATGTGTGTGTGTACATACTAACTTCAGTACAATTATTTTACCTGTGCTGGTTCAGGTAACCACCCCTATAGTAAAGATGAAAAAATTCCAAAAGACAGGATCCCCTTGTCTGGTCTAGACACTAGTTTTGTGTCACATCTATGCTTTTCTAACCTTTTTCTCCTAGTCTGTACTTTGTCATCTTGTCCCCTTAGTAGTCTTTTATACAGAAAAAGGTTTCTGTTTTTATGGTGTTCAATTTATCAACTTTCCAATTTTACATCACTATTTGGCTGCCAAGTCTAAGAACTCTTTACCTTGACATAGATCTCAAAGATTTTCTGCTGAAATTTTTCCTGAAAGTTTTATACTCGTACACTTAAATCCATGATTTACCTTTTTCATTGCTTTATAGTTGATTGAAAATATGTTAGTTCCAAGTGTATAGCACAGTGATTCCTTTATAATTTTGTCCTGATTATGTTTCATTATAAGTCATTACAACATATTGAATGTAGTTCTCTCTGCAGTAAACACTTGCTGCTTATCCATTTTATGTATACTAGTTTATATCTGTTAATCCCATACTCCTAATTTGTCCCTACCTCCCTTACCCTGCTCCCCTTTGGTAACACAGTTTGTGTTCTATTTGTGTTTCTGTTTTAAATAAGTTAATTTGTATTATTTTTTAGATTCCCCATATAACTGATAGCATATGATACTTATCTTTTTCCATCTAACTTTATTCAGAATTATATTCCAACAATGTTGCTGCAATTTGCATTATTTGATTATTTTTATGGCTAAATTTTATATATATATATATATAAACAATGAACTATTGTTTATATCTATCACTATCACATGTTCTTAAGCCAGTCTTCTGTTGACAGGAACTTGGGTTGTTTCCATGTCTTGGCTATTGTAAATAGTGCTGCTATGAACATCAATGTGCATGTATTTTTCAATTTTTTGTCTTTTCTGGATATATACAAAGAAGTGGGTTTACTGGATCATATGTTAAGTTTATTTTTAGATTTTTTGAAGAACCTGCATTCTGTTTTCCATAGTGATGGCACCAGTTTACATTCCTACCAACAGTGTAGGAGATTCCCTTTTCTCGGCACCCTCTCTAGCATTTGTTATTCGTAGATGTTTGGATGATGGCCGTTCTGCCTGGTGTGAGGTGATACATTGTTGTAATTTTGATTTGTATTTCTCTAATAATTAGCAGTGGGGAGCATCTTTTCACATGCTTGTTGGGCATCTGTATGATCCTTTTTGAAGTCAGACATAAGCAATATGAAGTGTAGGTTGATGTTCATCTGTCTTCCTTGTTGTTGTTTAGTCGCTGAGTTTGATTCTTTTGCAACTCCATGAACTGTAGCCCAACAGGCTCCTCTGTCCGTGGGATTTCCCAGATAAGAATACTAGAGTGGGTTGCCGTTCCCTTCTGCAGGGAATCTTCCCAACCCAGGGATCAAACCCACATCTCTTCACTGCAGCAGAGTCTTCGTCACTGAGCCACCAGGGAAGTCCATCTATCTATCCACCATCTATGTATTTGTTTCCTTGCCTGTTTGTTTGTTTACTGCCTATGGATGCTCAATGGGGAAGGCAATGGCACCCCACCCCAGTACTCTTGCCTGGAAAATCCCATGGACAGAGGAGCCTGGTAGGCTCCAGTCCATGGTGTCGCTAAGAGTCGGATACGACTGAACGACTTCACTTTCACTTTTCACTTTCATGCATTGGAGAAGGAAACGGCAACCCACTCCAGTGTTCTTGTCTGGAGAGTCCCAGGGATGGAGGAGCCTGGTGGGCTGCCGTCTATGGGATCGCACAGAGTTGGACACGACTAAAGCGACTTAGCAGTATGGATGCTCAAAGGCTTCAGGACCAGCTGTTGTAATGACCACACTTGCTCCACTGTGTAGCCTTTGACCTTTTCATCACAAACAGTCTGGGCATATAGCTTGAGTCTTTTTCTGGAATCTCTACTCTGTCCCATTATTTCTGTGTCTGTTTCTCTTTCCATAACATACTATCATCATTACTGTAGCTCATATACTAAGCCTTATTAAAACAGTGATACTTCCCAATTTATTTTCCTTTTTCAAAATATTTTAGCTATTGTAAAAATTCTGCTTTTCCATGAACACTTTGGAATAAGCTTGTCTATGTCAAAAAACATGCTATGCATTTAAATAATTACATTAAATGTATAGATTAATTTGAAAGAAATAGGTATTTTACTGTGTTAATTCTTCAATCTATGAACACAGAATTTCTCTTTACCTATATAGATCATCTTTCATTTGTTTCATCAATGTTTTAGAAATTTCAAGATACAGATCCTATTAATGTTCTTTTAAGTGTGCATCTAAGTATTTTATTTGCTTTGGGATACTTGGGTATTATGTTTTTAGTTGCTTACTTGAGTTCATTTTTAGAACACAGAAATGAAACTGATTTATTTGTGTTGATCTTGTGTCCTGTAACACTTGGGCAACCTTGTTTCTTAGTTCCAGGAATTTTTTGTTGATTCTTTTGGATATTTCATATACACAATGATGTCATTTGTAATTAGGGACAGTTTTATTTCTCACTTTGCACACTGTACCTTTTTTTTCTTTTTCATGCCTATGATACTGAAGTACTACAGAGTACTAGAACTCTTAGTACTCTGTTGAATAAATGTGTGAGGGTGGACATCCTCGCTTAGTACAAACATTAAGGGTCATTATTCAGTTTTCCACCTTTAAGATGACATTAGCTCTATAATTTTTTATAGGTGCTCTTTATCACACTGAGGTATTTCTAACTAGCTGAGATTTATTATTTTTATCATGACTGATTGCTACATTGTGTCAAATGTTTCTTATGCATAAAGGGATATGATTAAATCTTTTCCTCTTCAGCTTAAGTAGTTGATATAGTAGGTATTTATATAATTGATATCAGTTACTGATTTAGGATACTGGCCACCCTTGATCTAGAGTACATTGCACTTGATCACGGTGTATAATTATTTTCATGAATTTTGAGTTTGATCTGTAAATATTTTGTTGAAGATTTTTGTGTCTAAGTTCATGAAAGACACTCCCTAGTATTTTTTTTTTCTGTAATCATTGGATTTCATATAAATTTACAAATGTCCTATTAACAGAAGTATGAAGTATACATTGATCTTTTTGAATAGATTATGTAAAATTGGCATTAATTATTTAAATGGTTCAATGAAACTACCTTGGCCTGAAAATTTTAATTAAATTTCAATTTGTGTAAAGAGTATAAGACTATGCAGGGTACCACTTTCAACTTGACTGAGTTTTGGTAGTTTGTAGTTTCCAAAGATGTATGAATTTTTAAGCATAAAGATGTTCATTGTATTTTTCCTTAATGGATGCAAGATCTATAAAGAATATATCCTATTTCAGTCTTGATATTGACTATTTGTATCTTCTATGTTTTTTTTTTTTTTTTTTGTCAGTTCTGGTAGATGTTTATCCATTTTATCGATTTTTCCAAAGATCAAGATTTCTAAAAAAGTTGCATTTAGTTTTAACTAGATGATGTTTGCTTTACAATGTTTCTGCCATACATGAACATGAATCAGCCATACGTATACATATGTTCCCTCCCCCTTGAACCTTCATCTCTTCCCCAGGTTCTTGAGATAAGAACTAGATTTAAGGTCTTTCCTTGATCTACTGCGTGCACTTAGTGCTACCATTTCCCTCTCAGTACTGCTTTAGCTGTATCTCATATATTTTGATACAGTTTATTTTTATTTTCATTTAGATCTACTTTCTTGAGACTTTCTCTTAGATCCATGACCTATTTACTTTATCTACTCACATGTTTAATGAATTTCATATTGTCTTTCTTTTATTGATTTCTTTTTTTTTTTTTTGGATTTTATACCTTTTTTAAAATTTTATTTTAACTTTACAATATTGTATTGGTTCATATGTCAAAATGAATCTGCCACAGGTATACATGTGTTCTCCATCCTGATTTCTTGTTTGATTACACTGTGCTCAGGATGTACTCTGCATGATTTTCATTCTTATAAACGTGTTGACAAGTGTATTATAGCCCAGGATATGGTCTTCCTTGGTGAATATTCAGTTGGAACTTGAGAAAATGCTGTATTTTGGGAGTACTGTGCCCTGTATGTGTCAGTTAGGTGTAGTTATTTGATGGTGTGTTTACCTCTTCCTTGTTTTTTGCTATTTTTTGTTAAGCAACCCTATCAGTTACTGAAAGGAAGATATTATAGTTCACAGTTTTGATTATGGATTTGTCTGTTTCTCCTTTCAGCTCTGTCCCTTGTTTATGAATGTATTCTAAAGCTCTATTTTTTCCTAGGTCCACACTTAAGATTGTTATCTCTTTCTGGTGATTGATCTTTTCATCATCTGTAATTTTCCAGCTCATCAGTAAAAATCTTTGCTCTAAAGTCTGCTTCAACAGATATTATTTAGCTACTTCTATTTTCCAGTTAAATCTTTTCATGGAATTATTTTTTCCAAACTTTTAATTTAATGTACATATATCATCAGGTATTAACTGAATTTCTTGCAAACAACATATCTTTAGGTCACACTATTTTTAATCTACTCTGCAAGCCTCCCTCTTTGATTGGTTTATTTAGATGTTTACATTTAAGCCAATTATTTCTAGGATAGCACTTAAGTCTGCCATTTTATTATTTCTTTCTATTTGCTTCCTCTGTTGTTTGTTCCTCTGTTGGTGGAACTCTCTATCTGCCCTCTTGACAATGGTTCAAAATTTACCTTGTGCTTTTGGGAGGTTTCCCACTTGGTCTAGAGGATGAATGAGCAGATTTGGACTGTATTCTGCTGTGAGGTTGAGGGTGGGGACATGCCAGGCCCAGGTCACTTTCTTTTGTGGAACTAGGGAATATTTGACACCTCGCTGCTCTGATGTTCCTCTGGTCCTGGCATCCCAAGCCAGTTCATGTTCTCCTTCCTATAGCTTTTCTTTGGGTTTGAATTTGTATAATATATATTCTTCCATCTTCTTACTTATAATCTCTATGTGTGTATTACATGTCTCTTTGGACTTCCCTGGTGGGTCAGATGGTAAGGAATCCACCTACAATACAGGAGACCCAGGTTTGATCCCTGGTCTGGGAAGATCCCCTGGATAAGAGAATGGCAACCCATTACAGTATTCTTGCCTGGAGAACCCCACGGACAGAGAAGCCTGTAGGTTGAAGTCCATGGGGTCACAAAAGCTGGACACAACTGAGCGACTAACACTATCACTTTCTCCTGAATTGACCCAGTTCCCATGAATGAGGGGAGCCCAGAAATTCCCTCATTCCCTTGAGAGGATATTAAAGAGCTCACTGAGAATCTGCTAGGGAGCTTGTCAGAGGAAGAAAGGTACTTTGAAATTCAAAATATCTTATAAGGATTAAATGTATTAATCAAGTAAAGCTCCTAAAAGCAAAACTTGCCTCATAGTGCATTAAACCTCAGCTGTTATGACCATTGGCTACCTACTTTGTGTCAGACAGCCTTCTGTGTATCTACTTTAAAAATATATTTTAGAAAACCTAAATTGAATCTAATTTAAAGTAGCTAAAGGGAGAACTGTCTCCTTCCTTTCAAATATGAAGAATTCACACTGCTTTCATATACAGCTAACAGGCTAGAAATTTGCCTGTGTTTCCATTAAGGCACTAGAGTGTGTATATGCTCAGTTATGTCCAACTTTTTGTGACCCTGTGTACTTCAACCCACCAGGCTCCTCTGTGCATGGGATTTCCCAGGAAAGAATACTGGAGTGGGTTGCTATTTCCTATTCTAGGGGATCTTCCCGACCCAGGGATTGAACCCAAGTCTCTTGCATCTCCTGCATTGTCAGGCTTTATCAGGATTGTATTTTCAGGATTTTTTATCACTGCACCACCTGGGAAGCCCCAAGGCCCTAGAGACTTGGTTTGAAAGATAGTTAATAAAAATTCAATATATTAGATACTCTACCTCATACATACTAATCACAAATTTAGTTATGTTGATAGCAGAAGCACCTTTGATAATTCTTAAATTTATAGTTTCTGTAAGGATTAGAATAAGATTATGCTATACATTAGATAAATCCTGAAATAAAAAATGATTATATAATATAGAATTAGTATGTGTGGAGATGGGCATCCTGCCTAAAGTGGGTTCATTGGCTTTGTTCCATGAAATCCACAATGACAGACTTCTTATACCTTAATGTTAGGTCCTTTCTAAGACATAGACTTCATCCTCATGGACCTTTGGTCCAGATTCCAGATTATAGATAGCAGAACAAGGAAGAGGGCCAAGGGCTTGAGCCAGTACATCCAATGGAAGATTCCAGGAGGAAACCACATGAGACCCTGTTGCCAGGACATAGTCACATGGATGTAGTAATCTTCAAAAGACCCTGTGCAATGAACGGTTTATGCTGAGTGGCCATGGGGCCAGCTTATAGAGAAAAGAGAAAAAAGACATGGAGTGACAGTGAGAAGTTGCTAGAAAACTTCACATAGTTTTTACTTAAGAAAATACAAAGTGTGGAGAATAGATACTTAACTCACCATATGTTATGTACTTCAGAATTTTAAAGCCTAAATTCAAAATAGCATCCTCAAAGTTACATATAAAGTGTACATTGCCCAGATAGATACTTGCATATCATTTCTAATTTGGGTCAAGGGAACTTGAACCCCAGAAACTACTCTAAGGTGAATTACCCCTTGAATTATTTTTAGTCCGGTGATCCTTTCTTGTTTGCCAACTCTACTGTGTAAATTATTGTTGTTCAGTCACTCAGTCGTGTCCTGTTCTTTGTGACCCCCATGGACTGCAGCATGCCAGGCTTCCCTGCCCTTCACCATCTCCTGGAGTTAGGTCAAACTTATGTCCATTGAGTCACTGATGCTATCTAACCATCCCATCTTTTGTTGCCCATTTTTCCTGCCATCTTTCCCAGCATCAGGGTCTTTTCCAATGAGTTGGCTAGTGTGTGGGTAAGGTGGGACTTACAGGAGTAATTTTGTACGTGGCCTAGAAAACCATTATATATAAACTCATTCAACTAAGAGTGAAAACTTTGTAGGCTTCATCTTATTTGTATGCTGCTACTAAGTTGCTTCAGTCGTGTTCAACTCTGTGTGACCCCATAGACAGCCTCCCACCAGGCTCCCCTGTCCCTGGGATTCTCCAGGCAAGAACACAGGAATGGGTTGCCATTTCCTTTTCCAATGATTGAAAGTGAAAAGTGAAAGTGAAGTCGACTCTTAGCGACCTCATGGACTGCAGCCTACCAGGTTCCTCCGTCCATGGGATTTTCCAGGCAAGAGTGGGGTGTCATTGCCTTCTCCGTCTTATTTGTATAAAGGTATAAAATAAAGTAAATAAGATGGCTGACAGATTTAACACATAGGAATTAGTCAATGTCTGGTCTTGGCAGAAGTATGGACCGCAGATTTTCAACATAAGAAATGTTTTCTAGAGGACCTGTAGAAGCTGAATCAAATCATTTTGTTAACTATTGTAGGTAACGGATATATTTCAGCATAAAATCAATTATAAGTACTGAAAGGAAATGATTTCTTTTGTCTATGGCAAAAATCTTTTGTAGCTAAAGATAACAATGCTCTTGAAACTGTTTATAAGACAAATTATGCCCAGATGGAGATAGTGGTAAAGAACCCACGTATCAATGCAGGAGACATGAGAGAAGCAGGTTTGATCCCTGAGTCAGGAAGATCCTCTGGAGGAGAGCATGGCAACACACTCCAGTATTCTTGCATGGCGAATCCCATGGACAGAGGAGCCTGGTGAGTTACAGATCGTGGGGTCACAGAGAGTGGGACATGACTGATGCGACTTAGCATATGTGCACACATGCATGAATAATACTACCATTAAAGGGTTAATATTCTCCACTTGATATCGGGACCTGGGAACTGGCAAATTCACTTGTTCACGCTCTAAACCAAGGATTTTAAGTAAAATACAAAGATATTGATAATGTGAAGATCAGATCAGACCAGTCGCTCAGTCACGTCCGACTCTTTGCGACCCCATGAACTGCAGCACGCCAGGCCTCCCTATCCATCACCAGCTCTCGGAGGTCACTCAGACTCACATCCATCGAGTCAGTGATGCCATCCAGCCATCTCATCCTCTGTCGTCCCCTTCTCCTCCTGCCCTCAATCCCTCCCAGCATCAGAGTCTTCTCCAATGAGTCAACTCTTCGCATGAGGTGGCCAAAATACTGGAGTTTCAGCTTTAGCATCATTCCTTCCAAAGCAATCCCAGGGCTGATCTCCTTCAGAAAGGACTGGTTGGATCTCCTTGCAGTCCAAGGGACTCTCAAGAGTCTTCTCCAACACCACACTTCAAAAGCATCAATTCTTCGGCACTCAGCCTTCTTCACAGTCCAGCTCTCACATCCATACATGACCACAGGAAAGACCATAGCCTTGACTAGGCGAACCTTTGTTGGCAAAGTGATGTCTCTGCTTTTGAATATGCTATCTAGGTTGGTCATAACTTTCCTTCCAAGGAGTAAGCGTCTTTTAATTTCATGGCTGCAGTCACCATCTGCAGTGATTTTGGAGCCCAGAAAAATAAAGTCTGACACTGTTTCCACTGTTTCTCCATCTATTTCCCATGTAGTGATGGGACCAGATGCCATGATCTTCGTTTTCTGAATGTTGAGCTTTAAGCCAACCTTTTCACTCTCCACTTTCACTTTCATCAAGAGGCTTTTGAGTTCCTCTTCACTTTCTGCCATAAGGGTGGTGTCATCCGCATATCTGAGGTTATTGATATTTCTCCCAGCAATCTTGATTCCAACTTGTGTTTCTTCCAGTCCAGCGTTTCTCATGATGTACTCTGCATATAAGTTAAACAAATATGGTGACCATATACAGCCTTGACGTACTCCTTTTCCTATTTGGAACCAGTCTGTTGTTCCATGACCAGTTCTAACTGTTGCTTCCTGACCTGCATACAGATTTGCAGATGCTATCAGTCAAAGCTGAGGAAATTTTATACCTAGTATCATACTGTGAGACTCCTAGATAATTATTTGCTGCAAAGTTGCAGACAGATTCCCTTTGGGAAACTGAGACCATGAAAACAATTGACTGAGAAACAGCATTTTGGTGGGATTAGAGCTGTTAAATCAAATATATATTATGTACAATGGGGATATTATGGCAGATAATGGAATACACAAATTGGTCACTCAGAACATAAATTTAATTAACTGCCCAATAAAGAAATTTCTCAACTGTTGGAGAAACTAAAATCACCTAGATGCAGACAGATTAGAGCTGCAAAAGGTGCATTTAGGAAAGACGAACACTATGAGTGACTATATAATTTGTTATGAAAAAACTTTACAATGATGCATGAAAAAGCATAAAGAGCCTTAATGCCCTGCACTATATATATATGTGTGTGTGTGTATATACACATAATAATATATATCATATAATATATAATATATATAATAATATATAATATATAATTATATATATTAATTTATATATATTATATATATATACATAATAATATATATATTACTTTGTTACTCAGTAGTATCTAATGGAGAGGTATTTAGAACACTGACTGTATGGTGGTGCAGTAGAGACGTTAGCAGTAACAATACATCTTATTTAATCATTTGCACAAAAAAGAGCAAAAGGAGATGTGCTAAAGTCATGTGATTATTGTTTAAAAAGATCATTTTTTTTTATTTTTGGTTGGGCTGAGTCTTTGTTAATGCACTGCTTTTCTCTATTTGTAGTGAATGGGGCTAATTTCTAGCTGCAGTGCAAAGGGTTCGCATTGCAGTGGCTTCTCTTGTTGCACAGCACAGGCTCTAGGGCACGGGGACTTCAATAGTTGTGGTTCCCAGACTCTAGAGCACAGACTCAGTCAGATCAGATCAGATCAGTCGCTCAGTCATGTCCGACTCTTTGCAACCCCATGAATTGCAGCACGCCAGGCCTCACTATCCATCATGAACTTCCGGAAGTCACTGAGACTCACGTCCATCGAGTCAGTGATGCCATCCAGCCATCTCATCCTCTGTCGTCCCCTTCTCCTCTTGCCCTTAATCCCTCCCAGCATCAGAGTCTGCTCCTATGAGTCAACTCTTTGCATGAGGTGGCCAAAGTACTGGAGTTTCAGCTTCAGCATCACTTCTTCCAAAGAAATCCCAGGGCTGATCTCCTTCAGAATGGACTGGTTGGAACTCCTTGCAGTCCAAGGGCCTCTCAAGAGTCTTCTTCAACACCACAGTTCAAAAGGATCAATTTTTCCACGCTCAGCCTTCTTCACAGTCCCGCTCTCACATCCATACATGACCACAGAAAAAACCATAGCCTTGACTAGATGAACCTTTGTTGACAAAGTAATGTCTCTGCTTTTGAATATGCTATCTAGGTTGGTCATAACTTTCCTTCCAAGGAGTAAGCATCTTTTAATTTCATGGCTGCAGTGACCATCTGTAGTGATTTTGGAGCCCAGAAAAATAAAGTCTGACACTGTTTCCACTGTTTCCCCATCTATTTCCCATGAAGTGATGGGACCGGATGCCATGATCTTCATTTTCTGAATGTTGCCCTTTAAGCCAACTTTGTCACTCTCCTCTTTCACTCTCATCAAGAGGCTTTTGAGTTCCTCTTCACTTTCTGCCATAAGGGTGGTGTCATCTGCATACCTGAGGTTATTGATATTTCTCCCAGCCATCTTGATTCCAACTTCTGTTTCTTACAGTCCAGAGTTTCTCATGATGTACTCTGCATATAAGTTAAATAAGCAGGGTGACAATATACAGCCTTGACGTACTCCTTTTCCTATTTGGAACCAGTCTGTTGTTCCATGACCAGTTCTAACTGTTGCTTCCTGACCTGCATACAAATTTCCAAGAGGCAGATCAGGTGGTCTGGTATTCCCATCTCTCTCAGAATTTTCCACAGTTTATTGTGATCTACACAGTCAAAGGCTTTGGCGTAGTCAATAAAGCAGAAATAGATGTTTTTCTGGAACTCTCTTGCTTTTTCCATGATCCAGCAGATGTTGGCGATTTGATCTCTGGTTCCTCTACCTTTTCTAAATCCAGCTTGAACATCAAGAAGTTCACGGTTCACATATTGCTGAAGCCTGGCTTGGAGAATCTTGAACATTACTAGCATGTGAGATAAGTGCAATTGTGTGGTAGTTTGAGCATTCTTTGACATTGCCTTTCTTTGGGATTGGAATGAAAACTGAACTTTTCCAGTCCTATGGCCACTGCTGAGTTTTCCAAATTTGCTGGCATATAAATGCATCACTTTCACAGCATCATCTTTCAGGATTTGGAATAGCTCCACTGGAATTCCATCATCTCCACTAGCTTTGTTCATAGTGATGCTTTCTAAGGCCCACTTGACTTCACATTCCAGGATGTCTGGCTCTAGGTCAGTGATCACACCATCGTGATTATCTGGGTCGTGAACCTCTTTTTGGTACAGTTCTTCTGTATTCTTGCCACCTCTTCTTAATATCTTCTGCTTCTGTTAGGTCCATACCATTTCTGTCCTTTATCGAGCCCATCTTTGCATGAAATGTTCCTTTGGTATCTCTGATTTTCTTGAAGAGATCCCTAGTCTTTCCCATTCTGTTGTTTTCCTCTATTTCTTTGCATTGATCACTGAAGAAGGCTTTCTTATCTCTTCTTGCTATTCTTTGGAACTCTGCATTCAGATGTTTATATCTTTCCTTTTCTCCTTTGCTTTTCACTTCTCTTCTTTTCACAGCTATTTGTAAGGCCTGCTCAGACAGCCATTTTACTTTTTTTGCATTTCTTTTCCATGGGGATGGTCTTGATCCCTGTCTCCTGTACAATGTCCTGAACCTCATTCCATAGTTCATCAGGCACTCTATCTATCAGATCTAGGCTGTGGCTTATCGACTTAGTTGCCCCAAGGCATGTGGAATCTTCCTAAAGCAGAATTTGAACATGTGTCCCCTGCATTGGCAGATGGTTTCCTTACCACTGGACCACCAAGGAAGTCTGAGTCACGTGATTATTAATGGACAGGAAATTCATTTTCCTTCTTCTCCCCACTGTTAATGTTCACACTGTTGGAGAGAGAGAGCAGCTAGATTGAAGTTTGGATCTTCCAATGTGTCAGCTGAAGGGAAATTGGCAAGTCATTTAGGGTCCAATCAGGAAGTAAACTAGAGAAGACTCTTGAGAGTTCCTTGGAGAGCAAGGAGGTCAAATCAGTCAATCCTAAGGGAAATCAACCTCAGATATTCATTAGAAGGATTGAAGCTGAAGCTGCAATACTTTGGCCACTTGATGTAAAGAGCCGACTCACTGGAAAAGACCCTGATGCTGGGAAAGATTGAAGGCAAAGAGAAGATGGGGAGGACAGAAGATGAGATGGTTGGATGGCATCACTGGCTCAGTGGACATAAGTTTGAGCAAACTCTGGGAGATAGTGAAGGACAGGGAAGCCTGCAACTACAGTCCATGCAATTGCAACGAGTCAGACACAACTGAATGATTGAACAACAACAACAGGAAGTAAAGCCATGAGGAGTGACAGTGAGTAAGAAATTGATCAGTGAGATTAGAGCTTAAAGTCAGGAGAGCTGATAAGGACTTGGCCTAGCTGGACAAGGACTTCCTGCTCCAGGAGCCGAGCTGCTGTGGGTCTGGCCCCATGTCCACTAGTGACCAGCAGAGCCCATAGATGAATGTGAGCCACACCCGCCCTGGATTCCAGAGGGCGGGGTTCTGCCTTCAGTTTCACCTCCCATGTTTCACACTCATTTCCCACTGAGGACCACACGGGGCAGGGCAGGGGATGATGGAAAAGGTCATCTTAATTTAGTGGAGTTCCAGCAGTGCAAAACCACTATGGTATTGCATGTCTGAGCCTCTGTGTTACCTTGTCTACAGTGCAGGGAAAAGAGCTCCCTGAGATCATGTGAGTTTGTCAATATGGAAATTGGAATGTATGGTGGCTCCACTCACTGCCAGAGACAGGTATGTGTCTTTCTTCCTCGACCAAGGCTACCTTAGCTGTGAGAAGCAGATGATAATAGGAGGGACAGCCACAGAGACCCTGAGAAGTGCCCCTCCTGCTTCTCCGAGAGGTGAATCCCCCCACCCCACACCTAGGTGCTGGCGAGACAGCCAGATGGAGCCATGTGGCAATGGGCGTTTGATTTCCCAGGCTGTGCATTCAAGGCAAATTCCCAAAGGAATAGCGCAATAGCAGATGGATAGAGTCAGACTTTTGAATCAGAAAGACTTGTAAAGAAACTCTGCTTCTTTTTAAAAAAATTTTTGTTTTAGTGAAGTATAGTTAGTTTCCTATGTTGTGTCTATTTATGTTGTATAGCAAAGTGATGGGTGTGTGTACACATTCATTTTCATATTCTTTCCTAGTATGGTTTGTCACAGGCTATTGAATACTGTCCCTGTGCTACACCATAGGATTTTTTTGTCTATCCATTCTGTATATAATAATTTGCATCTGCTAATCCCAAACTCCCAACCCATTCTTCCTCCACCTCCTACCTCCTTGACAAACAAAAATCTCTTCTCTATATCCATGAGTCTAAAGAAACTCTTTTTCTTATTTAAAGTGAAACACCTTGGTTGTCTGATATACAGAAAACAATGTTAATAGATAATAATCTTTGTCATTCAAAGGGCTTTTCTGAGGGATGATGAACTTCTCTGAGTAGCAAGCTTAATGCCATGTACACACTCTGTTTTAACAGCCAGCCTATCTTTCCCCTCGACATTCCCATGGACCAGATAAATAAGATGTTGGCCTCTTAAACAGAAAGCACTCCCATTACTTCATTGTGCGTGTAGAATTCACTCCCACTGAGCTGAGCTCAAAATAACCTACTGCCACGTAAACTTTTAGAGGTAAAAGTGAATGTCTGCTGAAATTTAAAGGTTACAGAAACCATAAAAGGAAATAAAATGGACTCCTCCAAAGGATGCAAATGAGCTAGTTAAAAAATCTGAAAACAGAAAAGGCTTTTGTAGGTCAAAGAACTCACTTCTGTGATTGTCAAGAAATGGTCACAGTCTTTGAGATAATTCATTTATCTCCACATCAAGCTTTCATTTGTAATGTTATAATTGGAATTAGCATCCCTCATTCTTCTTTCAAAATGGGGAACCAGGAAATAATTTTACAGCAAGCGCTCAGGCACTAGAGGTAAGCACTAGGAGCAGCAGAACAGATAAGACCTCATAGAATATTACAAAACCATTTTTGAACAGAAAACTAATTATTTTTAGCTAGTACTCATAAAGATTTAGACAAGAAAAGATGGTATATCTTCTAAATTAAGTACAAGAAGTCAAATTTTATGCTAATATGCCATTCACTGAAATGAGCCTGAAACACTAGCAGGTAAGGAAGTGAATTTAGGAGCAGATAAAGGCTGTAGACATTTTCTTTAAGAAACAAACTTTATATCCAAAGGAAGATAAATGAAAAGCTATATAGTAGTAGGTTTAGTATAATCAAATAATTAATAATCTTTCTCAGCCTTAGAGGATTGCAAATTATTTGTAGAACTTATTTCTGTAGGGCTGGTAAAGTTAGGTCAGAGAGAAATTAATTTTATTCTTTTTATTAAATTGTTGTATCTTAGTGCTTTCCCCAAGAATACATAGCATGAATTTTTATGTCAGGGGTCTGGTTTCTTTCTGGTGCCATAACTTGTTTTAAATCATAAACTAGGATCAGTTATTTATGTTATATTATATTATGTATCATTTTAAAAGAAATTACTGGAGTACAGTTGATTTATAAAGTTGTATTACTTTGTGCTTTACAGCAAAGTGAATTATTATATACTTAACAGGGTGAAAGATAGGACAGATAAATGGGAGATGGGTGTGTGTATATATATATATATATATATATATATATATATATATATATAACCACTGCTGCTGCTGCTGCTGCTAAGTCGCTCAGTCATTTACAACTCTGTGCGACCCCATAGATGGCAGCCCACCAGGCTCCTCTGTCCCTGGGAGTCTCCAGGCAAGAACAATGGAGTGGGTTGCCATTTCCTTCTCCAGTGTATACAGTACTATATATAAAATAGGTAACTACCACAGTACAGTACAGGGAACTCTATTCACTGCTCTGTAATGATCTATATGGGAAAAGAATCTTAAAAAGAGTGATATACGTATATGTATAACTGATTCACTTTGTTGTGCATTGTGTTTTTAATTTAAAGTTTTAAGTTTGTGCTTACTGTTATTAATAGTATGGGCTTCCCCAGTGGCTCAGTGGTAGAAAACCACTTGAAACACAGGAGTTATGGGTTTTATTCTTGGGTGGGAAAGATCTCCAGGAGAAGGAGATGGCAACCCCATTCTGGCATTCTTGCCTGGAAAATCCCGTGGACAGAGAAGCCTGGCTGGCTACAGTCCATGGGGTCGCAGAGTCAGACATGATTAAAATGTATAGTATAGGCTTAATTTCATTATTGGATAGTTTTGGCTTCTGTCATGGTCAAATGTTTATTTATTCATTTGGTTTATGGCACATAAGTTTTCTGATTAAGTAGACAGGGTTATACAGTTAAGAGCTCAGTGTTTAGAAGACTGCCACTTTCAGATTGCGATGCCTGCACTTACTTGTTCAAATTTTCTCAGCCTCAGCCTCAGTCTCCTCACCTATAAAATGGAGGCATAATACTTACCTTAGAGAATTATTATGAAGATTAAGTGACATAAAGTACACAAGAACATGTACCATTATGCTTGGTGTATATTGAATTATGGTTATTGTTATTTGCATATTTCATGAAATTTGAACAACATAGATATTGTCTATCATATTGATTTGTGAAATCAACTCTATTTAAAGTTCCTTTTCCCAGGAACCTGTGTTCATCTGCATCTACTTTTTTGAGTGGAATAATAGGGAACTCTTCTTTGTATTCGCTTTTAAACTTTCTCCCTATTGCACTCAGTGCAGTAATAAGTGGTCCTTGAACACCTCTTGCCCCTCATAGACATTCAAAACCATTTTTCATAGTTATACACATCCCCTTCCTCTGGCTGATTCATGCTGATGTTTGCCAGATATCAACACAATACAGTAAAGCATCATCCTTCAATTAAAAATAAATGTAAGAAAAAGCTATTTTCCAAATGTGTGATGGTGAACTTCCAGATGTTCAAGCTGGTTTTAGAAAAGGCAGAGGAACCACAGATCAAATTGCCAACATCCACTGGATCATCGAAAAAGCAAGAGAGTTCCAGAAACACATTTATTTCTGCTTTATTGACTATGCCAAAGCCTTTGACTTGTGGATCACAATAAACTGGGAAATTCTGAAAGAGATAGGAATACCAGACCACCTGATCTGCCTCTTGAGAAAGCTATATGCAGGTCAGGAAGCAACAGTTAGAACTGGACATGGAACAACAGACTGGTTCCAAATACGAAAAGGAATACGTCAAAGTTGTATGTTGTCACCCTGCTTATTTAACTTATACGCAGAGTACATCATGGGAAACGCTGGGCTGGAAGAAGCACAAGCTGGAATCAAGATTGCTGGGAGAAATATCAATAACCTCAGATATGCAGATGACACCACCCTTGTGGCAGAAAGTGAAGAGGAACTTAAAAGCTTCTTGATGAAAGTGAAAAAGGAGAGTGAAAAGGTTGACTTAAAGCTCAACATTCAGAAAACGAAGATCATGGCAACTGGTCCCATCACTACATGGGAAATAGAGGAGGAAGCAGTGGAAACAGTGTCAGACTTTATTTTGGGGGGCTCCAAAATCACTGCAGATGGTGAATGCAGCCATGAAATTAAAAGACACTCCTTGGAAGAAAAGTTATGTCCAACCTAGATAGCATATTGACAAGCAGAGACATTACTTTGCCAACAAAGGTCCATCTAGTCAAGGCTATGGTCTTTCCTGTGGTCATGTATGGATGTGAAAGCTGGACTGTGAAGAAAGCTGAGCGCCGAAGAATTGATGCTTTTGAAGTGTGGTGTTGGAGAAGACTCTTGAAAGTCCCTTGGACTGCAAGGAGATCCAACCAGTCCATTCTGAAGGAGATCAGCCCTGGGATTCCTTTGGAAGGAATGATGCTAAAGCTGAAACTCCAGTACTTTGGCCACCTCATGCGAAGAGTTGACTCACTGGAAAAGACTCTGATGCTGGGAGGGATTTAGGGCAGGAGTAGAAGAGGACGACAGAGGATGAGATGGCTGGATGGCATCACTGCCTCAATGGATGTGAGTCTTAGTGAACTCTGGGAGTTGGTGATGGACAGGGAGGCCTGGAGTGCTGTGATTCATGGGTGTCACAAAGAGTCAGACACGACTGAGCCACTGAACTGAACTGAACTGAACTGAATTAGTATTCTAGTCACCTTTATACTCATCTTGTATATTTGGTGTTGCGTGTTTAATTGATCAGTCATGTCTGAATCTTTGTGGCCCCGTGAACTGCAGCCCGCTAGGCTCCTCTGTCTATGGGATTCTCCAGTCAAGGATACTGGAGTGGGTTGCCATTTCCTCCTCCAGAGGATCTTCCCGACCCAGGGACTGAATCTGTGTCTCCCACAATGCAGGCAGACTCTTCACCCGCTGAGCCCTCAGGGAGGCCCTGTGTATCTGGTGCAGCACAGTAACTAGTGCCCATAATCCAAAAGGCATGAAAATTCACTGGCCATTTTCTTCTCCTGCATCACAGCCCATGTTGACCATACTATTTCTTCTGAGTATACAGGGAGAATCTTGACATAATAAAGAATAAATACTTGACACAGTGAAACCTGGAAGGATGGAAATTTTGACATGTTATTTAAATAAATGTATTCAAATGATATGAGTAAGAAGTCAGTTGCTCCCTAATATTTCAAGTATTTCCAAACATACTCATAAAATATGAGGAAGCAACTAACCTAGAAATACCCAAAAAACAGTTGAAATAAAACCAAGTGACAGTCACCAGGAGACACCAAACAGGACAAATTATGATTAGCAGTGATGCTCTGTGCCTTCAGCAAGTAGACGGGACACAAAAAGGAGGGGAGGAGAACCCTCGCAGTTAGAATTCCCAGGTGGCCAAAATTCACTAAGGAGAAAGGTCAGTGGGACAGACAGAGAAAAGCAGCTGAGATTAAAAGGAACATTTTCACCACAAAATTAGAGAAGAAGGCACAGAGTTTTCTATAATGTTTGATTGAAGTGAAGTAGTTTTGGACCCTATGAATTCTTAAACTTAACCTCTTAAAACCCTAATTAGGACTAAAATGAAATTCATAAGCCACCAGAATATATAACCATCATAAAGTAACTAGCTCTATATGAAGAAATGGATGATTCTAGGTTTGGGGTAGCAAATACAAAATGTGAATTTAGAACACTTTATAGTAACACAAAGCTAAGAAAATATCTATTCAAAACCACTAGAATTATGACAAAAGTGATTGAAAGCAAACTCAACAACTCACTGGCCAAACATAAAATAATTTGAGCAAAAAATAGTCATAGTTTCAATGTATTACACCATATAAAATTTATTGAAATTCATGAGTTCAAAAGAAAACACCACCACACTGCTAATAGATTCATAATTTAAAAAACATTTCTTATCTTTAGAGAATGTTAATAAATTTATAGTCATTAAATAGAATGTGGAAAATAATAGAAAGAAACAAGACTGTCTTTCCTATAAATAGTTTATCATCATGCCTCTACCAAAATCTTGATGAGAGGTATTTTGTTCTAAAAAAAAATTCCAGCTCATAATTGAGGAAATAATGATTGATAGGAAAGTATTAGAAAAGTCATTTATTTACAACCCCCAGTGAAATGATAAACCTGGGCTCATATAATCATTGACTGGCCAAATCATAAAAAAAGAAAGAAAAGAAAAGAGACCATAAGTCTGTTTCCTATGACTGTGAATCTTTTAAAAAAAATAATTAAATTTTGAAAAAAAAATGAGAGATGGAGGGAGAGTGGGAAAAAGGAAGGAAGGTAGGAAAGAAATAACAGGCAAGAAAAAGAGACAATGATTTTTTTTTTCTTCTGATGTACACACCTATTATGTATAAATTCTCCTCAGTAAGAAACTAAACAAGAAATAGACTAAAATTTAAAATCTAACAGCTTGTTGTTGTTCAGTTGCTAAGTCGTGTCTGACTCTTTGTAACCTCATGGACTGCAGCCCTCCAGGCTTCCTTGTCCTTCATTATCTTCTAGAATGTGCTCAAACTCACATCCACTGAGTTGGTAATGCTATCCAACTATCTCATCCTCTGTCACCCCCTTCTCCTCCTGCCCTAAATCTTTCCCAGTGTCAGGGTCTTTTCCAGTGAGTCAGCTCTTCACATCAGGTGACCCAAGTATTGGAGCTTCAGCATCAGTCCTTCCAATGAACATTCAGGGTTGATCTCTTTTAGGATTGACTGGTTTGATCTCCTTGCAGTCCAAGGGACTCACAAGAGTCTTCTGCAGCACCACGATTCAAAAGCATCAATTCTTTGGCGCTCAGCCTTCTTTATGGTCCAATTCTCACAGCTGTGTCTACTAGAAAACCATCAGATCAGATCAGATCAGTCGTTCAGTCGTGTCCGACTCTCTGCGACCCCATGAACTGCAGCACGCCAGGCCTCCATGTCCATCACCAACTCCCGGAGGCCACTCAGACTCACATCCATCGAGAAAACCATAGATTTGACTATATGAAACTTTGTTGCCAAAGTGATGTCTCTGCTTTTTTAATGCATTGTCTAGGTTTGTCATAACCTTCCTTCCAAGGAGCAGTGTCTTTCAATTTCATGGCTACAGTCACTATCTGCAGTGATTTTGGAGACCATGAAAATAAAATCTAATAGCTAGTTTACAGAAAATACAGTGGCCAGAGAAATGTGTTTGATGACAGTACACAGATGCATCAGCAGAATGCTGTGCAACACTGAACCGACAAAAGACAGAACTGGTTTCTTTTGAAAGTAAATTGTAAGAAAAGCCAAAAAAAGAACTTACCTATACATCTGAAGAGGCCCTCAAAAAAATATCAACAAAATTCAGTGTGTGCATCTTCTTTGAGCGCTCATTTAAACAAGTCAACTGTTATGAGAAAATTGAAGATATGAGCAGTGATACTGGATGATAGTAAGTGTTTTTTGTCAAATATTAGATGTGATGATGATGTTGTGAATATGATTTTTGTTGAGGGCCCTTATGTTTGTGCTGAAATATTTATAGAATATATGGAATTTACTTGATATAGGATCTATGGAATGAACTTAATATATTAAATTTGCTTCAGTATAATTCAGTGATTATGGAGGAGTGGGCTGGGATATGGATAAAGCAGATCTACCATGAATTAACCATTGTAGAAGATATGTGATGGATTATAGGAACTCACATTGCTATTATCTCTACATGACATGTTAAGGCTTGAAAATTTCCATAATATCAGGTTAAAGACAGACAGCTATCTGCCCCTTGTATTTTTTCCCAAAATCTGCTGTTATATTTCAGGGTATCAGTGCTGAAAGAAAACCATATTCCAGATCTTTCTATACTCTTCCTTTTTTTTTAATTTAATTTAATTTATTTATTTTTACTATACAATATTGTATTGGTTTTGCCATACATCAACATGTATCCACCACGGGTGTACACATGTTCCCCATCCTGAACTCCCCTCCTACCTCCCTCCCCATACCATCCCCTCTGGGTCATCCCAGTGCACCAGCCTGTATCCTGCATCGAATCTGGACTGGCGATTTGTTTCTTATATGATATTATACATGTTTTAATGCCATTCTACCAAATCATCCCCACCCCCACAGAGTCCAAAAGACTGTTCTATACATCTGTCTCTTTTGTTGTCTCGCATACAGGGTTGTTATTACCATCTTTCTAAATTCCATATATATGCTTTAGTATACTGTATTGGTGGTTTTCTTTCTGGCTTACTTCACTCTGTATAATAGGCTCCAGTTCCATCCACCTCATTAGAACTGATTCAAATGTATTCTTTTTAATGGCTGAGTAATACTTCATTGTGTATATGTACCACAGCTTTCTTATCCATTCATCTGCTGATGGACATCAAGGTTGCTTCCTTTTAAGATCAATGTAGAAAGACAGTGCTCACTTAGAATCTAGTTTTCAGGAAAATAAGAGAATGAAAGTAAAAGATGGTAATCACTTCCCTGGTGGCTCAGCTGTAAAGAGACACGGGTTCCATCCCTGGGTCTGCAAGATCCCCTGAAGGAGGAAATGGCAACCCACTCCAGTATTCTTGCCTGGGAAATCCCATGGACAGAGAAACCTGGTTGGGTTACAGTCCATGGGTTCACAAAGAATCAGACACAACTGAGCAACTCAATTTCAATCACTTTTAGAATCTGCAACTCTCTCACTGATACAATCACAAATCTCTCTCTTCCCCTCTCCCTCTCATCTTCCCTCTCCCCCTCTTTCTCTCTCTTCCTTCCTCTATTTTTTGTGATTTATTCTTTGCCACTATCCATTGGTAAGTAACAGGGTTTCTGCTAGCTGGAAATGAGTGATGAACAATTTATGTTGGGAGCCCTTAGATTTCTACTTGAAATACTGAATTTAAACATTTCCCACAAAATATAAGAATTTAGATGTAACTTTGTAAAGCATTCTAGACTAATATTTTTATGTCACACAGGCAAATAAATACATTATATTTTAAGTTAAATACAGTAAATATATATTTCAATAGGTACATCTTGCCTGATATAATGCATATCTTTCTGAAAATTATGTTTATTATGCATGGTGAAAACAAATTATACTTTAAGTTAGCAAAATGGAAAGTCATTTTTGGAGTTTCCCATGATTTCTTCTAAATATTTTAAAATTAGTTTTTGATTTTTGTTGTTGTAGTTTTTGCAATAAAATTTTATTCTTTGTTGACCCAAAAAAAGGGACCACATATTTCTCCAACCAATTTTTTTTTTTTTCAGAATCAGCTAAGATGGGATGGGGAGGGAGGTGGGAGGGGGGTTCAGGATGGGGAACACATGTACACCCCTGGAGAATTCATGTCAATTTATGGCAAAACCAATACAATATTGTAAAGTAATTAGCCTCCAATTAAAATAAATATATTTATATTTAAAAAAAGAAATTAGGAATCTGCAACCAAGATGAGCCACCTGCAAGTCCTCCCACAGTGGGGGAAGGAGGCCTAAAAGTATGTAGCACTATAGGTCAGAACATGTTATCTGGTCTCATTTTGTTTGTATTTAATAATGGTTTATTAAAGAAAGTGAAAGTAGCTCAGTAATGTCTGACTCTTTGCAACCCCAAGGCCTATAGAGTCCATGGAATTCTCCAAGCCAGAATACTGGAGTGGGTAGCCTTTGCCTTCTCCAGGGGATCTTCCCAACCCAGGGGTCAAATCCAGGTCTCCCACATTGCAGGTGAATTCTTTACCAGCTAAGCCACAAGGGAAGCCCAAGAATACTGGTGTGGGTAGCCTATCTCTTCTCCAATGGATTTTCCTGACCCAGGAATAGATCCAGAATCTCCTGCATTACAGGCGAAGTAATATTTTAAAATGTAAACATCATCCAATATGTTATAGAAAATATCACAAGACAACTTTAAAAATGTGGTATTCAGGGCTGCCTTATTAGATGTATAAATGTATCTTCCAAATCATTATAAGAGTGATTAGCAAGTAGGCCTTTTCATGGAACAATTTTAGTTATTTTTTGTTCAAATTCATGATTTGTTCGTGAATAAGACACAGTTTCAAAGATGTTTGATATCAACCCAGTTTGTTGACCACTCACTTACACTGGCTTAAATCAAATGGTGACTTAATTTGCTGGAGTGGGTGCTTTGGAAATTCTGTCCTTAGTTGTACAAGAGTGAACTTATTTGAAAACAAAAGAAGAATGTATAACATATCTCCCCATAGGAAAAAAACATATCAAAAAGAGTAACTTTACAGTATGAAACCACCCAGTTAATTACTAAAGAGCAAATGTCATTCCTCTAGCTACCTAAGTCTGAGTTTTGTTGAGTTCTAGAGTTTTATTGTCTACATTTGCCTAAGACTGATCTAGTCTGATATGATGAAGTTGTAAATAAAAGCCACGTGCTCATTGTTTATGATCACTAAAAAAATGTATCTTCCTGGTGCCTTTAAATTTTTGTCATTATGAAGTGATCCCTTTTATTTCCTAAGACAAGCTTTCTTTCAGTTACTATTTACTCATGTTTTTATCTCCATTACTTTGAACTTTCCTGTCTATATCTTAGGTGGTGGTTGTTTAGTCACTTAGTTGCGTCTGACTCTTTGCCACCCCATGGACAGCCTGCAAGGCTCCTCTGTCCAGGGGATTTTCCAGGCAAGAACACTGGACTGCCATTTTCAACTCTGGGGATCTTCCCAACCCGGGGGTCAAGCCCACATCTCCTGCCTTAGCAGATGATTCTTTCCCTCTGAGCCACCGGGGAAGTCATATCTTAGGTTGGGGATTGTCCACTATGTCCCATAGGCCAAAATTGGTCCTCCTCCTATTCTGTAGAGTTTTATGCAGTAAAGTCATTGCCATGTGATCCGCTTCTGCTTCCACACTCCCACAGCCAAGCTGAATAGTAGCTGTTATGACCACATGGCTCCTAAGGCAACAGATTTTTATATTTAGCCCTTTACAGAAAAACTCTGCTGTCCCCCGCCTGCTGTGGCATGTCTCTGCATTTTAGATTTGAGTAGCATTTTTCAAGATGCAATATTTATGCAGTCCTGGAACGCTGACTCCGTTTTTGTCACCTTCTGTTTCTTGGGATACATCAGATTCCACTTTTACCAACTCCTGTTTCATTTCCTATTTGTCTCAGATTTTTGATATTTCTTTTCCTTCCTAATATGCCTGTTTTATGAGTTATTTTTGTTTGTTAGTTTTCTCTCCTTTAAGGATTTGTTCCTTCCTTGCTTTGAAACACTGTTTCTATTACATGAATAGAGATTTTAATTTTACACTCTAGAAAATTTTAATTTTACATTCAAGTAAATGAATGCAAAATAATACTTAAGCCTTCTCCTGATACATGCAGGGACATTAGAATACTTAATTCTGATAATGCCCTTCTTCCTTGATAAGCTTTATAATGTCTAGTTATTATTAAGGATAAGTATAATTTAAATTTAATTTCTCAGTAAATAAGTTATCAGCATAATATTTTGTAGAGACCATCTTCAGATTTATCCACATGATAAGCACTCTGTTATCTTTTTTGCTTGTTTTTTTTCCTCAACCGTAGGACTTCTTTCTGGGATTAATTATCTTCTTGTTTGGACTGCTTTTGGAAAGGTTAGATGTTGGTGGTCAATTCAGGATTTCCACTTTGTTCTAACTTTTATGTGTTTTTATTTCACTCTAGTTCTTGTCAGGCCAGGTCAGCAGGACACTTCAATTTGTCAATTCAGTTCAGTTCAGTTGCTCAGTCATGTCCGACTTTTTGTGACCCTATGGATTGCAGCACACCAGGCCTCCCTGTCCAGCACCAACTCCCAGAGTTTGCTCAAACTCATGTCCTTTGAGTTGGTATGCCATCCAACCATCTCATCCTCTGTCATCTGCTTCTTTTCCTGCCTTCAATCCTTCCCAGCATCAGGGTCTTTTCTAATGAGTCAGCTTTTTGCATCAGGTGGCCAAAGGATTGGAGTTTCAGCTTCAGTATCACTCCATCCGATGAATATTCAGGACTGATCTCCTTCAGAATGGACTGGTTGGATCTCCATGCAATCCAAGGGGCTCTCAAGAGTCTTCTCCAACACCACAGTTCAAAAGCATCAATTCTCTGGTGCTCAGCTTTCTTTATAGTCCAAATCTCACATCCATACATGACTACTGGAAAAACCATGGTTTTGACTAGACGGACTTTTGTTGGCAAAGTAATGTCTCTGCTTTTTAATATGGTGTCTAGGTTGGTCATAGCTTTTCTTCCAACTTAATTTTCTTTTAATTTAATGGTTGCTGTAACCACCTGCAGTGATTTTGGAGACCAAAAAATAAAGTCTTTCCCTGTTTCCACTGTTTTCCCATCTATTTCCCATGAAGTGATGGGACCAGATGCCATGATCTTCGTTTTCTGAATGTTGAGCTTTAAGCCCACTTTTCACTCTCCTGTTTCACTTTCATCAAGAGGCTCTTTAGTTCTTCTTCACTTTCTGCTAAAAGCGTGATGTCATCTACATATCTGAGGTTATTGATATTTTTCCTGGCAATCTTGATTCCAGCTTGTGCTTCATCCAGCCCGCATTTCTCATGATATACTCTACATATAAGTTAAATAAGCAGGGTGACAATATACAGCCTTGACTTATTCCTTTTCCTATTTGGAACCAGTCTGTTGTTCCATGTCCAGTTCTAACTGTTGCTTCCTGACCTGCATACAGATTTCTCAAGAAGCAGGTCAAGTGGTCTTGTATTCCATCTCTTTAAAAATTTTCCAGAGTTTTTTGTGTTCCACACAGTCAAAGGCTTTGGGATAGTCAATAAAGCAGAAGGTGTCTTAGAAAGAAAGAAAGAAAGTGAAGTCGTTCCATCATGTCTGACTCTTTGCGACCCCATGGACTGTAGACTACCAGGCTTCTCCATCCATGGGATTTTCCAGGCAAGAGTACTGGTGTGGATTGCCATTTCCTTCTCCAGGGGATCTTCCTGACCAAAGGATCAAACTTACATCTCCTATATTAGCAGACAAATATTTTCACCACTGAGCCTCCAGGGAAGCTCTGACTCTGATGTACGTTCAGTTCAGTTCAGTCTCTCAGTTGTGTCCGACTCTTTGCAACCCCATGAATTGCAGCATGCCAGGCCTCCCTGTCCATCACCAAAGATCCCTTGGATCTTTGTGAGAATTGGAGCTTTGTGTTCAAAGTTGTTGTTTAGATGTATTATTTGGGAAGATAGAGATTTTATAAACTTATTACATACTTATTGTGAGACCAATAACGTACTAAAAATATGTTTACTCCAGGATTTAGGTAACGATCATTTCTGCATGTGTTCCCCCCACTACTGCTAGAATTGGAAATCTACTCAGTGGTAAGGAATCTACCTTCAATTCAGGAGACACAGGAGATGTGGGTTTAATCCCTGGGTTGGGAAGATCCTCTGAAGGAGGAAATGACAACCCACTCCAGTATTCTCACTTGAAAAATCCCATTGACAGAGGAGCCTGGTGGGCTCCATGAGATCATAAAGAGTTGGACAAAACTGAGTGACTAACCATGCATGCCACACATGCATACACTATAAAAACCTGTATTTTCTTAAATATCAAAGACAAATTAATAGTATCTCTTATTTTTAAGAAGAAATATTCTTATAGTATCTTACCAGCAGTTGTGATTTGTGAATTGTAAGGCCTACTACCAACTTGAATGCAGTAGACTAGTATCAGGACAAAGATGTATTGCTATTTACTTTTATCTGAGATGTAGTTTCCAGTAATCCTGAGAAAGATAAACAGAGAATGCGGGCAATGATCTGAGCCTGAGAAATGCAGTACCTGAGTAGTGAAGGTCAACTCCAAAGTTTGTTTCGCTTCAAGCTTTTTTTTTTCAATTTTAAAAATTGATTATTGACCATGCTTTGTGACCCAGTAGGCAGAGATTTCAAGAGAAAAACTAGATACAACTGCTGTGTCAGCTAGTATGAATTGCTCTTTTATCAGAGAATCTTTTTCTGAATCCATATTTCTTATTTTGGTTAGTTGATTTTTAACATGTATTTAAAGAACTCATAACAATCCCCCCATCAGTATTTATGCTGATATAAGTATTATTTTCTGAGGTGTCACATTTATTTTATTTAAAAGCAATTAGAGTGTCCACTAATATCTCATGTAATTTTCACCTATATATTATCTAAGTTAATTTCAGCCCTGTTGCATATGAAATATCCCTTTGACCATTAAACTTGTAATACTAATCAAATTGTAGGGTACAGAATGGTAGGGTGCATGAATTGATAAATCCTAAGTGCTAGCTTTCTTGCTTTTTCCATGATCCAGCGGATGTTGGCAATTTGATCTCTGGTTCCTCTGCCTTTTCTAAAACAAGCTTGAACATCAGGAAGTTTGCGGTTCACATATTGCTGAAGCCTGGCTTGGAGAATTTTGAGCATTACTTCACCTGCCTCTTGAGAAATCTGTATGCAGGTCAGGAAGCAACAGTTAGAACTGGACATGAAACAACTAGTTCCATGGAACAACTAGACTGGTTCCAAATAGGAAAAGGAGTAGGTCAAAGCTGTATATTGTCACCCTGCTTATTTAACTTACATGCAGAGTACATCATGAGAAATGCTGGGCTGGAAGAAACACAAGCTGGGATCAAGATTGCCGGGAGAAATATCAATAACCTCAGATATGCAGATGACACCACCCTTATGGCAGAAAGTGAAGAGGAACTAAAAAGCCTCTTCATGAAAGTGAAAGAGGAGAGTGACAAAGTTGGTTTAAAGCTCAACACTCAGAAAATGAAGATCATGGCATCCGGTCCTATCACTTCATTGGAATTAGATGGGGAAATAGTGGAAACAGTGTCAGACTTTATTTTGGGGGGCTCCAAAATCACTACAGATGATGACTGCAGCCATGAAATTAAAAGACACTTACTCCTTGTAAGGAAAGTTATGACCAACCTAGATAGCATATTCAAAAGCAGAGACATTACTTTGCCAATAAAGGTCCATCTAGTCAAGGCTATGGTTTTTCCAGTGGTCATGTATGGATGTGAGAGTTGGACTGTGAAGAAGGCTGAGCACCAAAGAATTGATGCTTTTGAAGTGTGGTGTTGGAGAAGACTCTTGAGAGTCCCTTGGACTGCAAGGAGTTCCAACCAGTCCATTCTGAAGGAGATCAGCCCTGGGATTTCTTTGGAAGGAATGATGCTAAAGCTGAAACTCCAGTACTTTGGCCACCTCATGCAAAGAGTTGACTCATTGGAAAAGACTCTGATGCTGGGACGGATTGGGGGCAGGAGGAGAAGGGGACGACAGAGGATAAGATGGCTGGATGGCATCACTGACTCAATGGACATGAGTCTGAGTGACCTCTGGGAGTTGGTGATGGACAGGGAGGCCTGGTGTGCTGCGATTCATGGGGTCGCAAAGAGTAGGATGCCACTGAGCTTCTGAACTGAACTGAAGTGCTAACTGGAGAAGATTCATCACCTGGATTATGCATAAGACTTTGATTTCTCTGAGACCTTTTGAAAAATAGAATCTGCAGAAGTGACTCACTTGATAGATTTTATAATGTCGCCTCATATAACCTTTGTTTCATTTCTCTGATGGAAGGGTTAATAAACACTGAAGATGTGGGGGAAAAAATGTCCAGAGCAATTAGAGATATTTCTTGATGGTTGATGGTTCACTTTCTATCACTAGGCAAGGACCCATTTTAGAACTTTATACTTCAAAATTAATGGTTGAAATAAAGACTGATCTTAGTCATTTTATCTGGATGAGTCAAAATAGCTGCTCTTCTAATTTTATTGTTGAATTTGATTATTAAATTGTTTGCTAAAATTAAAGTGAATTACTCGTGTTTGGAAAATTAATCCCCTACAGGTGGTTATTTTCTTTTCAGGTTAGTCAGAATAAATGCAATATCGCCCAGAGATACATGACTACTTATTCCTTTTTATGATGCGAGTCATTTTAAATTTTGAGAGAACACTCAATCTGACTGAAGTAGTGTTTGGAAGAGGTAGGTGTGGGACCAAATTCAAGCTGGCTTTTGAAAGATACCTCCATGGTTCCCATCGATAATAATCAGTTTGGGATTAATTTGGGTTAGTGCTAATTTACTTAAAAGTTTCTACTTTTTGTGAAGGGTCTCTTCTTTCTGCCTTCCCATGGTGCTGTCTGTCTTTAGAAAGAAGCAGTCCCAATGGTGGGAGTCTTGGTGGCTCTGGTCTCGCCTTGTGAACTGTAATCTCTTGTGTGCCTGGCTGTTCTGATCTGCCTGTTGAGCATCCTACCATGGTGCACAGTGGTAAGTCTCTGGTTCAGGGTTCTGTGGATCTGATAACTGTGATTCTTGGCATTCTCTGGAGCTGGGAACACACCTGAACTTAGGTCTCCAGAGTCTCCACTGTGCCCCAGGCCTTTCCTTCCCACCTGTTGCTAAGCATTTCTGGGAAGCTGAGGGCATTCTGTCCTGTTGTCTAGCCACCATTGTGTAGGATGCAGGATTTGAGGGCACTCCCCTAGAGATTTGCCAGTCCTGGCTACTCTGTCATGGGGCGGGGGAGGAGAGGGGTGGCCTGTGTTGACTGTGGTACCACATGAGATATGCTGGGTCACTGACTATAAGAGCTTCCCATAGGCTATGATGGGAAAGTGAAACACCACCTCTGGTGTTCTCAGGAATTCTGCAAATTATTGTGCATTTTCTATGAGAGATTCTGTTGCCTCTCCCTTCCACAGGCTAGGCTGTGACACAAGGGAGCAGCAGCCCTGGGTTCATTGCGGGGAACTAGGTGGCAACTCTATATGTCCTTCCTTAGCTACTACCTCTCTGGTCTGCCAGGAGGGTTTTCCTGGTACAGGGACTTTCTGTTAAGGCTGTCACTCTAACACTTCCCCTCCTGTCTGAGGAGCTAATCTGCACAGGTTACCCTTAATAGAAGAAAAGGACCAGTGAACCAGCAGTCAAAATATAAAAATGACAGATCATGAATTATTTATTTTTCAGTTTATAAAGAAGTTTTTATTCTATTGTATATATTGAACTTTTTTTTTATTAAATTTTATTTTGCAGATCATGAATTATTGTTAAAACCTTCTTTCTTTTTCTAGTTATATTATTGTCTCTACTGAGTCCACCTGTTCCTTTGCTTCATTTTGGCCTTGGTGAAACTCTTCTTCCAGGTACAGACAACTTGATAAAGCACTAAGATCCTAGACTCTGGAATCAGACAGAACTGGATGTCAGCACCAACCCTGTCTAATTTAGCACTGTGACCCTCAAAAAGCCATTTGAATGATGTCAGACTGTTACTTCTATGAAAAAATTAATAATTTACTCAATAATTCTGACCTCACAAGTATATTATGAGAATAAAATAAGGTAATGTAATGGTGCCAGTTTAGCAGTCTGCTGTTTAAATTCTGAGTACTGTGAATCATTGTCATGTTGCTGTCATTAGTACCTAGTGAATGGTAACTGTGCTAGTAATAGTAGCAGAAAAAGAAAAGGAAAATAGGAGAAAGAGTGGAAAGGGAAAGAAAAAGAAGAGGCAAAGAGAAGAAGGACAAATGGAAAAGTAATTTCAATATGACAAAATGCATGTTTAAGCTGCTTCTCTCTAATCATGTATTAATTTATCAGAGGAAGAAGTGATACAACTCCTGTTTTACCTCCAAAGTGTTGCTTATTCTAGATGTATGTATTTCATTGATTGGCCATTATTTTCTTTTATTTTTCACTTCACATCTGATGAGTTGACCTCATAAATTTTTCAAAATGAATAAGATAAAAATGATAGAATTTTGGATTTCATTTATTATTCTTTTTAAAGTCAACACATGTATATATCTTTTATCTATGGCTTATGAAAATCATCATCTTCAAAGAGGACCTGCTGATCACAGGATGCCAGTGTCATGTGTTTACTCAGGCATCAGAAAGTTTACATCCATTGACCTAGAGACTGTCATACAGAGTGAAGTTACCCAGATAAAGAAAAACAAATATTGTATATGAATGCATGTATGTGGGATCTAGAAAAATGGTGTAGATGATCTTATATGCAAAGCAGAAATAGAGACATACACATAGCGAGCAAACATTGGACACCAAGGGAGCATAAGTGTGGGAGTGGGAAGAATTGGGAGATTGGGACCGAGACATATACATTATTGATACTATGGATAAAATTGACAGCTAATGAGAACATACTGTATAGCCCAGCAAACTCTCCTCAGTGTTCTGTGGTGACCTAAATGGGAAGAAAATCATAAAAAGAGGGTATATATGTGTGTGTGTATATGGAAAAGGTCAGTTTTCATCCCAATCCCAAAGAAAGGCAATGCCAAAGAGTGCTCAAACTACCGCACAATTGCACTCATTTCACACGCTAGTAAAGTAATGCTCAAAATTCTCCAAGCCAGGCTTCCGCAATATGTGAACCATGAACTTCCTGATGTTCAAGCTGGATTTAGAAAAGGCAGAGAAACCAGAGATCAAATTGCCAACATCCGCTGGATCATCAAAAAAGCAATAGAGTTCCAGAAAAACATCTATCTCTGCTTTATTGACTATGCCAAAGCCTTTGACTGTGTGGATCACAATAAACTGTGGAAAATTCTGAAAAAGATGGGAATACCAGACCACCTGATCTGCCTCTTGAGAAATCTGTATGCAGGTCAAGAAGCAACAGTTAGAACTGGTCATGGAACAACAGACTGGTTCCAAATAGGAAAAGGAGTAGGTCAAGGCTGTATATTGTCACCATGTTTACTTAACTTATATGCAGAGTACATCATGAGAAATGCTGGACTGGAAGAAACACAAGCTGGAATCAAGATTGCCGGGAGAAATATCAATAACCTCAGATATGCAGATGATACCACTCTTATGGCAGAAAGTGAAGAGGAACTCAAAAGCCTCTTGATGAAAGTGAAAGTGGAGAGTGAAAAGGTTGGCTTAAAGCTCAACATTCAGAAAACGAAGATCATGGCATCTGGTCCCATCACTACATGGGAAATAGATGGAGAAACAGTGGAAACAGTCTCAGACTTTATTTTTCTGGGCTCCAAAATCACTGCAGATGGTGACTGCAGCCATGAAATTAAAAGACACTTACTCCTTGGAAGGAAAGTTATGACCAACCTAGATAGCATATTCAAAAGCAGAGACATCACTTTGCCAACAAAGGTTCGCCTAGTCAAGGCTATGGTCTTTCCTGTGGTCATGTATGGATGTGAGAGCTGGACAGTGAAGAAGGCTGAGTGCCGAAGAATTGATGCTTTTGAAGTGTGGTGTTGGAGAAGACTCTTGAGAGTCCCTTGGACTGCAAGGAGATCCAACCAGTCCTTTCTGAAGGAGATCAGCCCTGGGATTTCTTTGGAAGGAATGATGCTAAAGCTGAAACTCCAGTATTTTGGCCACCTCATGCGAAGAGTTGACTCATTGGAGAAGACTCTGATGCTGGGAGGGATTGGGGGCAGGAGGAGAAGAGGACGACAGAGGATGAGATGGCTGGATGGCATCAGTGACTCGATGGATGTGAGTCTGAGTGACCTCCGGGAGTTGGTGATGGACAGGGAGGCCTGGCGTGCTGTGGTTCATGGGGTCGCAAAGAGTTGGACCGACTGAGCGACTGATCCGATCTGATCTGATATATATATATATATATATATATATATACACACATAGCTGATTCAGTTTGTTGTACAATAGAAACTAATACAACATTGTAAAACAACTATCAGATCAGATCAGTCACTCAGTTGTGTCCGACTCTTTGCGACCCCATGAATCACAGCACGCCAGGCCTCTCTGTCCATCACCAACTCCCAGAGTTCACCCAGACTGACGTCCATGGAGTCGGTGATGCCATCCAACCATCTCATCCTTTGTCGTCCCCTTCTCCTCTTGCCCCCAATCCCTCACAGCATCAGAGTCTTCTCCAATGAGTCAACTCTTTGCATGAGGTGGCCAAAGTACTGGAGTTTCAGCTTTAGCATCATTCCTTCCAAGGAAATCCCAGGGCTGATCTCCTTCAGAATGGATGGGTTGGATCTTCTTGCAGTCCAAGGGACTCTCAAGAGTCTTCTCCAACACCACAGTTCAAAAGCATCAATTCTTTGGCGCTCAGCCTTCTTCACAGTCCAACTGTCACATCCATACATGACCACAACTATACTCTGGTAAAAAATAATAAAGAGAACGTTTGCATACATTGGAATTGACCAGAGTTTATTAACCCAAACCATTGCAATAAAGTTTTAATAATGATACAGAAATAATTATCATGGGCTCTGTACTGCCTAAAAACATGCACAGTATGGCGACCTGGACCCTAAATAGTCATTATGCACATTTAACCGATTATTATTAGTCTGAATCAGACCCCCGTTGATTTTGACCAAAAGTGGTTTTCGTTTGACCGCTGTTCAATGTCTTTTTGAAATAATTTGGTTTGTTTAGCTCATTTTTGGACAAAAAAATTTCCCACATTGTAATGAGATATATATGCTATTATTTTCCCCATCTAAAAGTCTATGTATTTATTATTGTGATGACTGAAGTGTGACAATTACAGATAATTTTATGTAGATCATCATTGTGTGTCCATGCATTGGCAATAGTTTCATAACTGGATATTAGCATGAATGATCTTTTACCTGTAAAATATACAGAAGTGGTTATTGTATCATTCAGTCTCTAAAATGCATTTTTGTAGGTGAGACCACAGTACTTGTATATCATATTTAGTCAAGTGTCTCTTCTCTCTAACTCCCATTTCTTTCTGACTCTTTAGTTTCTTTTTCTTTTTGACCATGTTGTTCAATCACTAAGTCATATCCAACTCTTTTGCAACCCCATCAACTGTAGTCCACCAGGTTCTTCTGTCCATGAAATTTTCCAGGCAAGAATAATGGGTTGCCATTTCCTTCTCCAGAGGATCTTTCCCATCCAGAGACTGAACTTGAGTATCCTGCATTACAGGCAGATTCTTTACCGATTGAGCTACCAGGGAATCCCCTTTTTGACTTAAAAATAAATAATTTTATTAAAATTTAGTTTAGGTTTCCTTATTGTTCCTGCTGGAGAGCGTCTGTTGCTTTCTGTGAATGTGGTCTCCATGGTTGGCAATATCCCTGATGATCTTAGCATAAGACATGATTGGAGAGTAAGCAGGAAGGAAGCTCTGTAATTAGTGTTTCATCTCTAACTCAACCCCTGTGCTGCCATCAGTAAAATACCAGCATAGCTTTGTCACTTATCTGCTTGAAACTCTAAAGGCTCTTGTTGCCTTTGCAATGGTTTCCCAGGTGTATCAGTGATAAAGGATCCGCCTACCAATGCAGGAGATGCAGGAGCAAAGGTTCTATCCTTGTGTCAGGAAGATTCCCTGGAGAAGGAAATGCCAATTCACTCCAATATTCTTGCCTGGAAAATTCTATGGATAGAGGAGCCTGGCGGGCTACAGTTGATGGGGCCACAGAAAAGTCAGATAGGACTGAGCATACATGCACTCCTACCTACTGTCTTGGAATAAAAGCCAAATCACTGAGCTTATCTTAAAATATTATTTTCCTGTTCACCCCTGTTTCTTTAGCCTCTTGTTTTGCCAACTCTCTGCCTGTAATGTGAGAGACCCAGGTTCAATCCCTGGGCCAGAAAAATCCCTTAGAGAAGAGAATATCTACCCACTCCAGTATTCTTGTCTGGGAAATTCTGTAGGCAGAGGACCTGATAGGCTATAGTCCATGGGGTCCCAAAGCATTGTACACGACTGGGCAACTAACAGTTTCACTTTTCTTTTGCCAACTCTGTCCCCACATCCCATTTGTATTAGACTTTCCAGTTCCTCAGATGCATCTGCCACTTCTCACCTTTAAGCCTTGGTGCATATTCTTCTCTTTGATGTAAACACTTTCTCTGTTTGCAAGTGCCTCACTCTGACTCATCCCTTAGGTTTCAGCTGAAACTGTCTTAAGTCTCTCTACTGTTTCTATTCATAGTACATTTCATTAACTCCATCTTATTATGCATTTTTTGGTAATTACTTGGATTATTGTCTTTGAGAAATTTTAGGCTCTATGAGAGCAAAGGCCTTGTCTATCAATTTTACTGTTATCCTTACCTTTTGGTTATTATAATACCTAGAAGACATAAGATGATCAAAAGTTTGTTCAGAGTGAATTCACGGATGGATAGATGGATGAATTTAGTAAGACCACTGGCTGAATATTTCACCATCCCCTGAACTCATCTGCAACTGAATTGATCTTACTAATATTGGTATATTTTTAAAATCTTGAATCTGTTTAATATTAATCCATTCTTTCTTTCACATTAATTGCTGAGCTCTGAATATTTTGTGAGGAACTGTAATAGGTAATGTAAATTAATTAAGAAATTAATAAACATAAAATCTCATGTAGTTCACAGTCTACTTAACAAACAATGAAATATTCAAGTGAGATTTTAAATCAGTTTAAAACATAATAACAACTGTATGCTTGAGTTGGATGCCTTTGAATCATGTGGATACAATGAGGTATTATCCTCTGCTTTTTAAAATATTTCCATATTTAAATTGTCATAATTTTCTCTATAAATTTGCACATGTGGTTTATTTTCTAAGGAAATTCTATCCAAAAAAAAAAAAAAAATGAAGCAAATTAATCTCTGGTTCTTAGTGGCAAATTCTTGAAGAAGACTGGTGGTTGTTTCACGGGAAGGTATAAGGAGAAAATGTCCTTTGGGTGGTACTCCATAGAAGAAGCTGTGTAGGTATGGTCTTGTTAAATCATGGCTGGATTCCTTCCTCAAGAAAGTCAGCTTGCAAACATTGAACTGAAAGTGAAAATAAGACTTTCCTTTTTAGTTGCTTCCAATGTCTATTTCCTTTTGTCTCCTTCCGGAGATGCAGATTAAACTCTTCAAGCCGCCTTATGCCTGGAAATTGCTGCATTGTTCTGTGCAATTTTGGCTTTCTTTGATCCATATTTTAAGCATTATTTTAATATCTGTGAACATTCTATTGCTTTAAATTTGTATTGTTTTATATCTTAGTTTTATATTATTAAGAAAAGCAGGAAGGGTTGACACAAAGAAATCGTTCATTACAAAGCAGTTGAACAAAAAAGAAAAGCCAATGAATGGTCCCTTTTCCAATGTTTGTTGTTGTTTCTTTGTGTTGATAACTCATGTCCGGCTCTTTGTGACTCCATGGACTGTAGCCCGCCAGGCTCATCTGGCCATGGGATTTTCCAGGCAGGGATACTGGAGGGGGTTGCCATTTCCTTTTCCTGGGATCTTTCCAACCTAGGGATCCAACCATGTCTCCTATATAGGCAGGCAGATTCTTTACCACTGAGCCCCCACGGAAGCATTTCCTTTGTTTACACATGGGGATTTTCTTTGCAGCCTCAAATAGATCATCCAAACAAGTGTCTGTCTTGGTCACCACATTAAAAGAAGAATAACTAAAAAGGAACACAACAACATGTACTTATCTTCCTTAGTGACCACCAATGCTCCTTAGTGAGGAAATGCAGTTGATGTGTATAGCTTCCTTAGTACATAACTTTAATCAAGGTCAGATCAGATCAGATCAGTCACTCATTCGTGTCAGACTCTTTGTGACCCCATGAACTGCAGCACGCCAGGCCTCCCTGTCCATCACCAACTCCCAGAGGTCACTCAGACTCACATCCATCGAGTCACTGATGCCATCCAGCCATCTCATCCTCTGTCGTCCCCTTCTCCTCCTGCCCCCAATCCCTCCCAGCATCAGAGTCTTCTCCAATGAGTCAACTCTTCGCATGAGGTGGCCAAAATACTGGAGCTTCAGCTTTAGCATCAGTCCCTTCAAAGAAATCCCAGGGCTGATCTCCTTCAGAATGGACTGGTTGGATCTCCTTGCAGTCCAAGGGACTCTCAAGAGTCTTCTCCAACACCACAGTTCAAAAGCATCAATTCTTTGGTGCTCAGCCTTCTTCACAGTCCAGCTCTCACATCCATACATGACCACAGGAAAGACCATAGCCTTGACTAGGCGAACCTTTGTTGGCAAAGTAATGTCTCTGCTTTTGAATATGCTATCTAGGTTGGTCATAACTTTCCTTCCAAGGAGTAAGCGTCTTTTAATTTCATGGCTACAGTCACCATCTGCAGTGATTTTGGAGCCCAGAAAAATAAAGTCTGAGACTGTTTCCACTGTTTCTCCATCTATTTCCCATGTAATGATGGGACCAGATGCCATGATCTTCGTTTTCTGAATGTTGAGCTTTAAGCCAACCTTTTCACTCTCCACTTTCCTTTCATCAAGAGGCATTTTAGCCCCTCTTCACTTTCTGCCATAAGGGTGGTGTCATCTGCATATCTGAGATTACTGATATTTCTCCCAGCAATCTTGATTCCAATTGTGTTTCTTCCAGTCCAGCATTTCTCATGATGTACTCTGCATATAAGTTAAATAAACATGGTGACAATATACAGCCTTGACGTACTCCTTTTCCTATTTGGAACCAGTCTGTTGTTCCATGACCAGTTCTAACTGTTGCTTCCTGACCTGCATACAGATTTCTCAAGAGGCAGATCAGGTGGTCTGATATTCCCATCTCTTTCAGAATTTTCAACAGTTTATTGTGATCTACACATTCAAAGGCTTTGTCATAGTCAATAAAGCAGAAATAGATGTTTTTCTGGAACTCTCTTGCTTTTTTCATGATCCAGTGAATGTTGGCAATTTGATCTCTGGTTCCTCTGCCTTTTCTAAAACCAGCTTGAACATCAGGAAGTTCACGGTTCACATATTGCTGAAGCCTGGCTTGGAGAATTTTGAGCATTACTTTACTAGCGTGTGAGATGAGTGCAATTGTGCGGTAGTTTGAGCACTCTTTGGCATTGCCTTTCTTTGGGATTGGGATGAAAACTGCCCTTTTCCAATCTTGGGGCCACTGCTGAGTTTTCCAAATTTGCTGGCATATTGAGTGTAGCACTTTCACAGCATCATCTTTCAGGATTTGGAATAGCTCCACTGGAATTCCATCACCTCCACTAGCTTTGTTCGTAGTGATGCTTTCTAAGGCCCACTTGACTTCACATTCCAGGATGTCTGGCTCTAGGTCAGTGATCACACCATCATGATTATCTGGGTTGTGAAGCTCTTTTTTGTACAGTTCTTCTGTGTATTCTTGCCACCTCTTCTTAATATCTTCTGCTTCTGTTAGGTCCATACCATTTCTGTCCTTTATTGAGCCCATCTTTGCATGAAATGTTCCCTTGGTATCTCTAATTTTCTTGAAGTGATCTCTAGTCTTTCCCATTCTGTTGTTTTCCTCTATTTCTTTGCATTGATCACTGAAGAAGGCTTTCTTATCTCTTCTTGCTATTCTTTGGAACTCTGCATTCAGATGTTTATATCTTTCCTTTTCTCCTTTGTGTTTCGCTTCTCTTCTTTTCACAGCTATTTGTAAGGCCTCCCTAGACAGCCGTTTTGCTTTTTTGCATTTCTTTTCCATGGGGATGGTCTTGATCCCTGTCTCCTGTACAATGTCACGAACATCATTCCATAGTTCATCAGACACTCTATCTATCAGATCTAGGCCCTTAAATCTATTTCTCACTTCCACTGTATAATCATAAGGGATTTGATTTAGGTCATACCTGAATGGTCTAGTGGTTTTCCCTACTTTCTTCAATTTAAGTCTGAATTTGGCAGTAAGGAGTTCATGGTCTGAGCCACAATTCTGACTCCACTGTATTTTGTGGTATTTTCAATGAATCATTTCTATTGGCTCAAATCATTCGCTAAAATAACTCTATATATAATTATAGATAAGGACCTCCAGGCACTAATGACCTTTGACCTTAAGAAATTAGCATCAACAAAAGAATTTACAGAACAGAAATAGATTTTTATGATTACCAAAATGGGGAAGGAGGTGGAAGGGATACATTAAGAACTTGGGATTAACTGATCCATAACTACTATATATAAAATAGATAAAAAAGAAGGACCTACTGTAAAGCACAAGGAACTATATTCAGTATCTTGTTGTTCAGTCACTGTCATGTCCGAATCTTTGTGACCCAGTGGACTGTAGCACAACAGGATCCCAATGGCGCCCCACCCTGGTGCTTTTGCCTGGAAAATCCCATGGATGGAGGAGCCTGGTAGGCTCCAGTCCATGGGGTCACTGGGAGTCGGACACGACTGAGCGACTTCACTTTCACTTTTCACTTTCATTCCTTGGAGAAGGAAATGGCAACCCACTCCAGTGTTCTTGCCTGGAGAATCCCAGGGACGGGGGAGCCTGGTGGGCTTCTGTCTATGGGGTCGCACAGAGTCGGACACGACTGAAGCGACTTAGCAGCAGAGCTGGCTCAGACTCACGTCCATTGAGTCAGTGATGCCACCAAACCATCTCATCTCTGTTGCCCTCTTCTCTTCCTGCCTTCCATCTTTTCCAGCTTCAGGGTCTTTTCTAGGGAGTCAGCTCTTCACATCAGGTGGCAAAAGGATTGGAGCTTCAACTTCAGCATCAGTCCTTACAATGAATACTCAGGGTTGATTTCCTTTATGATTGACTGGTTTGATCTCCTTGCTGTTCAAGGGACTCTCAAGAGTCTCCTCCAGCACCATAGTTTGAACGCATCGGTTCTTCAGTGCTCAGCCTTCTTTATAGTCTAACTCTTACATACATGCATGACTACTAGAGAAACCATAGCTTGAACTATAGGCCCTTTGCCAGCAAAGTGACATCTCTGCTTTTTAATACACAGTCTAGGTTTGTCATAGCTTTTCTTTCAAGGAGCTAGAGTCTTTTAATGTTATGGCTGCAGTCACTATCTGCAGTGATTTTGGAGCCTAAGAAAAGAAAATCTGGCACTGTTCCCATCTTTTCCCCCATATATTTGCCATGAAGTGATGGGACTAGAAGCCATGATCTTAGTTTTTTGAATGTTGAGTTTTAAACCAGCTTTTTCAACTCTCCTCTTTCACCCTCATCCAGAGGCTCTTTAGTTTCTCTTCACTTTCTGCCATTAGGGTGGTGCCATCTACATATCTGAGGTTGTATTTTGTAATAACCTATAATGGAAGACAATTGAAAAAGTACATATATAAAAGTATATATATATAACTGAACCACTTTGTTATATACCTGAAAATAACATAGTATTGTAAATCAACTACAGTGAAGTTAAAAAATAAATGTTAGCCTCATCAGAGGTAGACAGATCAAGTAGACAATTTGTCTTCCAGGCAGAGTTTTGGAATGAGAACAAATCATGCAGCACACTGTTTAAAACTTAGGAAGTCCTTTTTCCATCCCCCTTGTCTTCACTGCATTACATTAAATTGTGTAACTTTCTTGTTTGTAAGGATCTATGTCCTTCACATTATTGAATTCTTGTTTTAGTGAAAAAGTCTGAAAGTAGGTTATATATATATATATATATATATATATCCTGAATTAAGTCAGGGAAAGCATCTTATAGAGAACAGAATGATCTAGGCCTGTTACTTTTTTATTATCTACATAAATTTTCAGAGGAAGATGTAGGTAATTTTGAGATTCAGGTCTCACTCTTTATCTTTCTCTCTTTCACATACACACACAGACATAAGACACACACATATATTATATGCTAAATTGCAATACTATTAAATGGTTACCAAATCTATAGTACAGATAGTCTCATTTTGGTTTGTTAAAATTAGACATTTTTATTCAGGCAAAAGAGGAAGATAAGACATAGCTATGATTATGCCACAACTAATTTAAAACCAAACTGTGTTAATACCCATAAACACAGACAAGCTATTTTAGCATGGTTGAGTATTCTCAAGACAAGTTAGAACTACCTCATTTTTCTTAAGGACTGTGTGTACTGTTAAATATTTCACACTTTTTTTTAAAATTTTTGCTGTGATTCTAAACTGTGGAGACATTTACATGGAAAAAAGACACTATTATGCTGAAAACATATTTATGCTTGGTATGTTTGTGTGTGTGTTAGTCACTCAGTCATGTCCAACTCTTCTGACCCCACAGACTTAGCTTGCCAGGCTCCTCTGTCCATGGAGTTCTTCAGGCAAGAATACTGGAGTGGACTGCCATTCCCTTCTCCAGGGGATCTTCCCTATCCAGGGATTGAATCCAGGTCTCCTACATTGCAAGCGGACTCTTTACTGTCTGAGCCACCAGGGAAGAAATATCCCATGTGGAACATTTCATTTCACAGAGAAATTCATCATTTGGATGAGTCTGTAAAAAACACAACCTAAATTACCTACTTGGCTTGGAATTTTGGTTGCTGTTACCAAGTCCTCTTTATTTCAACGTTGAAGAAAGCTCACCGTTTACAAAAGTTTTTTGTGCTTATTCTGAAGTTGAGTTTAAACAAAACTATCTGTCTTGGTTTCAGATATACTGAGTTGGAAGGAAGTTGGTTCAATCAAAACAAATTTTTGTAATGCTGGTTAATTAATGATCAGTTGGTCTAATGATTTGTTCACCATCTAAATTCACTGTAAAAGTTCTATTAATTATATCTGGATTTCACATGTGGATGAATAGTCTAGCCCCACAGCAACTGGAAACACAAGTGTCTATCAAAGCCGACTTCTGATACTTCAATGTATTTTTTTTTTTTTTTACAAATAGTTTATTTTTTTTCTTTGTTTGTTTTATTTATTTATTTTTTATTTTGCTTAACTTTACAATATTGTATTGCTTTTACCATACATCGAGATGGATCCACCACCAGTATACACGGGCTCCCCATCCTGAACCCTCCTCCCTCCCCCCTCCCCATACCATCCCTCCAGACTTCAATGTATTTTAAGTAATTTTGTGTAAGTTTATGAGTTGGCGAAGGCAATGGCACCCCACTCCAGTACTCTTGCTTGGAAAGTCCCATGAATGGAGGAGCCGGGTGGGCTGCAGTTCATGGGGTTGCCAGGAGTCGGACATGATTGAGCGACTTCACTTTCACTTTTCACTTTCATACATTGGAGAAGGAAATGGCAACCTGCTCCAGCGTTCTTGCCTGGAGAATCTCACGGATGGCGGGGCCTGGTGGGCTGCCATCTATGGGGTCGCACAGAGTCGGACACGACTGAAGCAACTTAGCAGCAGCAACAGTAGCAGCTAAGTACAATATAAGATTCATTTCTCAACTTTTAGACTCATACAGAATCCGGTATTTATATTATTTAAACACAGGATCGTTTGGACAAAGGAAATTGTTGTTGTTGTTGTTGTTTTTTAAGCTTTCTCTGAACCTCAGAGTTTAGCTTAACTTTTTAGCATCTGAGACTCTTCTATTCTGGGTCCTAGCTAGTACAGAATCTGGGACAGAGTAGAAATGAATTCATAAACAGATAAAAGTGAACTAAAATTTATGTGTTCTCTTAATTATAAATGAGTGATTTTTTAAAATTTTATTTTATTTTATTTAACTTTACAATATTGTATTGGTTTTGCCATGTATCAAAATGAATCTGCCACAGGTATACATGTGCTCCCCATCCTGAACCCTCCTCCCTCCCCCCTCCCCATACCATCCCTCTGGGTCGTCCCAGTGCACCAGCCCCAGGCATCGAACCTGGACTGGTGACTCATTTCATATATGATATTATACATATTTCAATGCCATAAGAAAAACACAAATACAGTATACTAACACATATATATGGAATTTAGAAAGATGGTAAATGAGTGATTTTTATTTGGCATATGCCCAATATTTTAATATCCTCAATTTCTTGACATAGTAGTTTGAAACTCAAAGATAAGTATCCTTAGGTTAATTATCTGAGGGGAAAAAAAACTGCCCAAAGGAAGTCCTTATCATCATATTATTTTATATATCAAAATTTGAATATGCTAAAGCAAGCAATGTTAAATTTTACCTAATTCATTTAAAATACTCTATGATAGCTACCCAACCTATGTCTTTTTGATAGTCTCTATCCTTTATTTTTCATTAAAAATTTTAGTATAACAGTTAAAATGAAGCCTCAAACAATATTTTTTATTTTAAATATATCAATTTTAATGTACAGTATTACTTTAGTTTCATGATTATGTTTAGAGTGTACTGCATAATGATTTGACATTTGCATACATTATGAAATGATCGCCACATTAGTCTGGGCTTACTGGTGGCTCAGAAGGTAAAGAATCTGCCTGCAATGTAGGAGACCCAGGTTCAATCCCTGGGTTGGGAAGGCTCCCTGCAGAAAACAATGGCAACCCACTCCAGTATTCTTGCCTGGGAAATCCCATAAACAGAGGAGCCTGCTGGGCTACAGTCCATGGGGTCAATATGTCTAGTAACTATCTGTCCTCATGCAAAGTTATGACAATATTGCTGACCACTCAGTAGCTTGAGTGAAGCTAAAATAGACATATTCATCAAACTGACCAAAGGCCCATACCATAAGATGAAGAGATAAATATTCGAACTAGTTAGGCCCTCAGAATTACTTAACACGAATTGCCCAAGTTCTTTCCATATCTCCAAGCTATATTATTCAGTTTAACTAGGTACCATTCTCTGCGGAAGGCAATGGCACCCCACTTCAGTACTATTGCCTGGAAAATACCATGGATGGAGGAGCCTGGTAGGCTGCAGTCCATGGGGTCACTAAGAGTCAGACATGACTGAGTGACTTCACTTTCACTTTTCACTTTCATGCATTGGAGAAGGAAATGGCAACCCACTCCAGTGTTCTTGCCTGGAGAATCCCAGGGATGGCGGAGCCTGGTGGGCTGCCGTCTATGGGGTTGCACAGAGTCTGACACGACTGAAGTGACTTAACAGAAGATACCATTCTCAATTTGTACTGTTGTTTAGTCACTCAATTTTAACCAACTCTTGTGTGACCCCACGAACTGCAGCCTGCCAGGCTCCTCTGTCCATGGGATTCTCCTGGCAAGAATACTGGAATACATTGCCATTTCCTCCTCCAGGGAATCTTCTAGACCCAGGGACCAAACCTGCATCAGATTCTTTATCACTGAGCCACCTGGGAAGCCCATTCTCAATAGTTTCATTGTATTCTGGAGCCTCCTCCTCAAAACTAACCATTTATAAGTACATTTTGCTCCATTTTCTTCTTTTATAAGACTTTGTTTTTCTCCTTTTCTGCCTGTACTCTCTCTTCCAAGGGGATTTTGAGGAAACTTATTAAGACCATATCTATTTTGCCTCAATTCAGTGCTATAATCTGTTTATCAACTATTTGCAGCAACATGCCAAGTCCAGGCAGTTGAAAGTCCTCAGATTAGTCTTTTTAATCTAATGAACTTTATTTAGAGTTGAGTAGTCATTAAATACATTATGATATGAATTCACTGATAACTCACTCTCTGTATACATTTTGTGTGAATTGCCCAAGAAAAGAGAACATGTATTTTACGTCTAGGTCAACGTCATCTAGGGCTTCCAAGGTGGTGCTACTGGTAAACAATCCATGTGCAATACAGCAGACCCATGTTCAATCCCTGGATCAGGAAGATCCCCTGGAGGATGAATGACAACTCACTCCAGTGTTCTTGCTGGAAAATTCTATGGGCAGAAAGCTTGGGTTGCAAAAGAGTCAGACACAACTTAGCACACAGCACACACTTCGTCATCTAGAACGGTATTCATAAAAACAACTAACACATTAAGCACTTATTGTCTATGAAGCACTTTACACATTTCTCCTCACAACTCTGTAAAGTATGTACTGTTATTGTCCACCCTGCACAAATGGGGAAATTGAATGAGGATTTGATAAATGTCTGTTTCCATCATTCTCTAATCTTATGTCATTAAGAAAGGTGGACCTATATACATCAGTACAATAAAAATGTTTTTATGACTGAATTTGAAGTAATTAGGAACTTTCTCAGTAGTATATAACTACTGCTATTTGACATCTGATATTTATTATTATTCACTCCCTAAAGATTCATCTTTAAAAAGAAAATACCCATTGGCTTAGATAATTATTGGCTATCATTGGCTAATGGGACTCAGTGATGGCAGGTGAAATTCTATCATGCATCAGAAATAAGGTAAAATAGATTTGATAGAAGGTAAAAAGGCATGATGTTCAGGAACATGTCTGTTTATGATGTAAAAGATAACTAACTTTTGCTACTTATATGAAAGTCTTCCTTTTTTTAAGAGAAACATGAAGACATCCATAGGTTTCCCAGGACTTGTGTTTTTGTTTTTGTTTTTTAAGAAGATGTTGACTCAGTTTGAATCAATTGGAAATTTCTAGTTGGACGACTGATGTTCTCAGAAACACTTCCATCTCTTGCTGGAAGTGTTATGGCAATTATTCATTCCACTGTGATCCCAGCTGGGGAGGGAACTAATAGCCTCCACAGAGGCTTTGCCGGATGTCTCAGATATTTAGCCATTCGTTTCAACACCTGCATTTCTAAGGCGCGCACCTGCACCCTCATCATCAACATGCAAGTTCATTCCTCCTTGATCAATAGTAAGTAGAGTTGATGGGATTGCCAGGTGGAGCTGTGGTAAAAAGTCTGACTGCCAATGCTACAGACTGAGGAGATGCAGGGCAAGTTCGATCCCTGGGTTAGGAAGATCCCTTGGAGAAGGAACTGGCAACCCACTCCAGTATTATTGCCTGGAGAATCCCATAAACAGAGGAGCCTGTGGGCTACAGTCCATGGGGTCACAGAGAGTCGGGCACAACTGAAATAACAGCACACACACAGATTACGTATATATGATAGTCATCACTACAATAACCTGTGTGCATTTATGTACTCATGAGTTTGTGTCTGTAATATGTATGTATTTATATATACATCAATATTTCTGTGCTTATATCCCTTCTCCACATGATACAAAGAGTCATCTCATTGGAAAAGACCCTCATGCTGGGAAAGATTGACAGCAGGAGGAGAAGGGGGTAACAGAGGATGAGATTGTTGGATGGCATCATTGACTCAGTGGATAGGAGTTTGAGCAAACTATTGGAGATAATGAGGAACAGGGAAGCCTAGTGTGCTTCAGTCCATAGTGTTGCAAAGAGTCAGACACGACTGAACAACTGAACAACAAAAAATCCCTTCTCCATATTAAGTGATATGTCACCTCAGAATTTACTTATTTACACAATGTTTCTTTGTTCAGTATCTCAGCCATGCAGAATGACGTCTCTCCATCAGTTCTAGATGCCCCCCTCCACCCCTCACACTGACTTTGTGCCAATGCTTCACAGACCCCCCTGCACTGCTAAACCCCACCAAGTTTCCAAAGTTCACTGATCACCAGGAACAATGCTAATATCCTTGTACCGAAAGAAAGGCCAAGAATATTTTTAAAATACAAAGAAGCAGTAAGTGGTGAGATGCACTCACATTCTGTATGTATTTTTAAGAGAGTTGACAGAATTTTCAGATAAATTAAATGCAAATTGAAAGAGAATAGTCAAGGATGACTCAGACTGTTGGCCTAAGTGGATTATTACATTTCCATTGATTGATATAAGGAATAATGTGGGAGACATATATTGGAGTAGATTGGAAACTGAAAACTCCTCTTGGAGCATGTTGAGATTAAGATGTCTGTTAGGTATTCAAATGAAATAACAGAGCTAGCAGCTGAGTAAGTGAGCATAGGCTTGACAGAGGAGGCCAGGGAAGAAGATGTAAATTGAGATGCAACAGAATACCAGTGATATTTATCACCATGGACTAGACAATTATCCAAGGGAATGATTGAATGCAGACAGAGAATAGAAATAAACACTGCCAGATGCTAGTGAGCAGTGAAGAGAGGACTGAGAATTACATTTTAGATTAGACCTCTAATCTGCTTTTGTTATGGTTAGGGTGAGAGCTTGGTTAAGTGATAAAGGGAGAATGAACATGGGGAATTTAAGACAAAGTGTAACAAGCCTTATAGGTATTTTACTGAAGAAGGGAAGAGGAGTCTAAGCTGCAAATAATACAGTTGTCTGTTTTTAAGAATGAATACTACCATAGCATATTGGTATACTGATGAGACAATACATTCATCAAAGGAAAGTTGATGAAACTGGAGAAATATTAGGTGGGATTAAGTCCTTTTCTAAAAAGGTGATCATGATCCATGGAATTTTTCATTATACTGGAAAATAGGAAGTGCATCTTTTCTAAAAATGTGCGTGTGTGTGTGCTCAGTCACTCAGTCATGTTCAGCTCTTTCCTGACTCCATGAATGTAGTCCACCAGGCTCCTCTATCAGTGGAATTTCCCAGACAAGACTGCTGGAGTGGATTGTCATTTCTTCTTCCAGGGTATCTTCCTTATCCAAGGATCAAACCCATATCTCTTGAGTCAGATGCATCAGCAAGTAGATTCTTTACACTGTACCACCTGGGAAGCCCTTCTAAAGAGGTTTGTGCATCTAAATGTGGGTGAGTTGTTAGATTTAGAAATAGAATGAAAATTCATTGTTATTTTTTTCAGTTTTCTAAGAGGCAAAGATCAGCTGAGAGTCAGAAAGGAGAAATGTGTTGAATATTAATGAGAAGGTGAGAAGTTTTAAGGAACTCTCTGAGAGTGGGTGAGCGAATGATTTGTGAAAAATAACAGTGGCTTAGAATAGAACTAAGGGCACAATGGAAGTTGTAGTGATGAATTTAAACTATTAAAAGCATTATGTATTTGTTCAGATTCAGAAGTGGGAAGGCAGGAAGTTGAATAATGAGGGTTGGAGTTTGGGGCACATAAATTCTCTAGAAAGAAATGTGTGGGAATTGAGAAAGTGCTCAAGGCTGTGCTTTTAATTATAAACACTGAGTCAAGTGAAAAGGGATATTGACTACGGTATATATAATGCCACAAAAGCTGTCAGTTTCAGTGGGTTAGAGAGCACACTTGGGGTAAAAATTCTAGGAATATGAATTCCAGAAAATTGTACTGAAACGACAAGTAGGAAGTGGTGAATTACTTGTAATTCAGATTTTTAAAAAACATTTATTGAAATATAGTCGATTTATGATGTTGTTTTAGTTTCAGGTGTACAACAAAGTGGTTCAGTTATACATACACATATATCCACTCTTTCGGATTTTTACTCATATAGGCCCCTGCAGCGTATTGGGTAGAGTTCATTGTGCTATACAGTAGGTCCTTGTTGTGTATCTATTTACAGTAGTGTGTATATGTTAATCCAAAACTTCTAATGTATCCCTCCTCCTCTTTTCCCTTTGGTAACCATAAGTTTGCTTTCAAAATCTGTGAGTCTATTACTGTGTTGTAAATAAGTTCATTTATATCACTTTTTTAGAATCCACATGGAAGTGATACCATACAATATTTGTCTTTCTCTTTCTGACTTACTTCACTCAGCATGATAACTTCTAGGTCCATCTGTGTTGCTCCAAATGGCATTATTTTGTTCTTTTTATGGTTGAATAATATTCCATACCACATTGCATTTACCCAATATCATATGAAATACAGATTTTTGACATGGTGTGGATATTGGTAATATCCAAATGGTTGTGTCTGTTGGGCATGATGGGGGAATCATGGTGAGCAAGCTCATTGGACAGGATGAAGCCAAATCAGAGATGCTAAACTCTGTCAAGTTCTGAGATGGGCAAGAACAATAACTTTGACCCAGCCAAAGTGGATTTTTGTTCATTTAAATGTAGATACTGTTACCCCACGTCAAAGCTAAGATGGTAGGTGTTGCGAGAGGGCATCAGAGGGCAGACACATTGAAACCATAATCACAGAAAACTAGCCAATCTGATCACATGGGCCACAGCCTTGTCTAACTCAATGAAACTAAGCCATGTTGTGTGGGGCCACCCAAGGCAGGAGGGTCATGGTGGAAAGGTCTGACAGAATGTGGTCCACTGGAGAAGGGAATGGCAAACCACTTCAGTTATCTTGACTTGAGAAACCCATGAACAGTATGAAAAGGCAAAATGATAGGATACTGAAAGAGGAACTCCCCGGGTCGGTAGGTGCCCAATATACTACTGGAGATCAATAGAGAAATAACTCCAGAAAGAATGAAGGGATGGAACCAAAGCAAAAACAATACCCAGTTGTGGATGTGACTGGTGATAGAAGCAAGGTCCAATGCTGTAAAGAGCAGTATTGCATAGAAACCTGGACTCTCAGGTCCATGAATCAAGGCAAATTGGAAGTGGTCAAACAGGAGATGGCAAGAGTGAATGTTGACATTCTAGGAATCAGGGAACTAAAATGGACTAAATGGGTGAATTTAACTCAGATGACCATTATATCTACTACTGTGGGCAGGAATCCCTCAGAAGAAATGGAGTAGCCATCATGGTCAACAAAGAGTCCGAAATGCAATACTTGGATGCAATCTTAAAAATAACAGAATGATCTCTGTTCATTTCCAAGGCAAACCATTCAATATCACAGTAATCCAAGTCTATGCCCCAACCAGTAACGCTGAAGAAGCTGAAGTTGAACGGTTCTATGAAGACCTACAAGACCTTTTAGAATATGTAGGTCTTGTAGGTCTTTTCATTATAAGGGAATAGAATGCAAAAGTAGGAAGTCAAGAAACACCTGGAGTAACAGGCAGATTTGGCCTTGAAGTATGGAATTAGCAGGGCAAAGACTAATAGAGTTTTGCCAAGAGAACGCACTGGTTATAGAAAACACCCTCTTCCAACAACACAAGAGAAGACTGTACACATGGATATCACCAGATGGTCAACACTGAAATCAAATTGATTGTATTCTTTGCAGCCAAAGATGGAGAAGTTCCATACAGTTAGCAAAAACAAGACCAGGAGCTGACTGTGGCTCTGATCATGAACGCCTTATTGCCAAATTCAGACTTAAATTGAGAAAAGTGAGGCAAACCACTAGAACATTCAGGTATGACCTAAATCAAATCCCTTATTATTATACAGTGGAAGTGAGAAATAGATTTAAGGGATTAGATCTGTGAGACAGAGTGCCTGATGAACTATGGACAGAGGTTCATGGCATTGTACAGGAGACGGGGATCAAGCCCATCCCCATGGAAAAGAAATGCAAAAAAACAAAATGGTTGTCTGGGAAGGCCTTACAAATAGCTGTGAAAAGAAGAGAAGCAAAAAAACAAAGGAGAAAAGGATAGATACAAGCATCTGAATGCAGAGTTCCAAAGAATAGCAAGGCTATATAAGAAAGCCTTTCTCAGCAATCAATGTGAAGAAATAGAGGGAAACAACAGAATGGGAAAGCCTAGAGATCTCTTCAAGAAAATCAGAGATACCAAGGGAACATTTCATGCAAAGATGGTCTCAATAAAGGACAGAAATGGTATGGACCTAACAGAAACAGATGTTAAGAAGAGGTGGCAAGAATACTCAGAAGAACTGTACAAAAAAGAGCTTCATGACCCAGATAATCACAATGGTGTGATCACTCACCTAGAGCCAGACATCCTGGAATGTGAAGATAAGTGGGCCTGAGAAAGGATCACTATGAACAAAGCTAGTGGAGGTGATGGAATTCCAGTGGAGCTATTCCAAATCCTGAAAGATGATGCTGTGAAAGTGCTGCAAATGCCAGCAAGTGTGGAAAACTCAGCTGTGAAAGTGCTCAATATGCCAGCAAATTTGGAATACAGCAGTGGCCACAGGACTGGAAAAGGTCAGTTTTCATCCCAATCTCAAAGAAAGACAATGCCAAAGAATGCTCAAACTACCAAACAATTATACTCATCTCACACGCTAGTGAAGTAATGCTCAAAACTCTACAAACCAGGCTTTAGCAGTACATGAACTGTGAACTATCAGATGTTCAAGCTGATTTTAGAAAAGGCAGAAGAACCAAAGATCAAATAGCCAAAAACCGCTGGATCATTGAAAAAGCAGGAGAGTTCCAGAAAAACATCTATTTCTGCTTTATTGACTATGCCAAAGCCTTTGACTGTGTGGATCACAATAAACTGTGTAAAATTCTGAAAGAGATGGGAATACCAGACCGCCTGACCTGCCTCTTGAGACACCTATATGCAGGTCAGGAAGCAACAGTTAGAACTGGACATGGAAAAACAGATTGGTTCTAAATAGGAAGGTTGTATATTGTCACCCTACTTATTTTACTTATATGCCTAGTACATCATTGGAAAAAGCAATGGCACCCCACTCCAGTACTCTTGCCTGGAAAATCTCATGGGTGGAAGAGCCGGGAAGGCTGCAGTCCATGGGGTCGCGAAAAGTCGGACACAACTGAGCGACTTGATTTTCACTTTTCACTTTCATGGATTGGAAAAGAAAATGGCAACCCACTCCAGTGTTATTGCCTGGAGGATCCCAGGGACAGGGGAGCCTGGTGGGCTGCCGTCTATGGGGTCGCACAGAGTCAGACACGACTGAAGCGACTTAGCAGAGTACATCATAAGAAATGCTGGGCTGGAAGAAGCACAAGCTGGAATCAAGATTGCCAGGAGAAATATCAATAATCTCAGATATTCAGATGACACCACCCTTATGGCAGAAAGTGAAGAGGAGCTAAAAAGCCTCTTAATGAAAGTGAAAGAGGAGACTGAAAATATTGGCTTAAAGCTCAACGTTCAGAAAACTAAGATCATGGCATCCAGTCCCATCTCTTCATGGGAAATAGATGGGGAAACAGTGGAAACAATGTCAGACTTTATTTTTGGGGGCTCCAAAATCACTGCAGATGATGATTGCAGCCATGAAATTAAAAGACGCTTACTCCTTGGAAGGAAAGTTATAACCAATCTAGGTAGCATATTGAAAAGCAGAGATATTACTTTGCAAACAAAGGTAGGTCTAGTCAAGGCTATGGTTTTTCCACTGTCATGTATGGGTGTGAGAGTTGGACTGTGAAGAAGGCTGAGTGCCAAAGAACTGATGCATTTAAACAGTGGTGTTGGAGAAGACTCTTGAGAGTCCCTTGGACTGCAAGGAGATCCAACCAGTTCATCCTAAAGGAGATCAGTTCTGGGTGATCATTGGAAGGACTCATGCTGAAGCTGAAACTCCAATGCTTTGGCCACCTGATGAGAAGAGTTGAATCATTGGAAAAGACCCTAATGCTGGGAAGGATTCGGGGGAGGAAGTAAAGGGGACGACAGAGGTTGAGACGGCTGGATGGCATCACCGACTCGATGGATATGAGTTTGAGTGAACTCTGGGAGTTGGTGATGGACAGGGAGGCCTGGTGTGCTGTGCTTCTTGGGGTCACAAAGAGTTGGACACGACTGAACAACTGAACTGAACTGAACTGAACTACAGACAGTAAGTGAAAGAGATGTAAGAAAGTGAATGAGTACATACAGCCCTCAGATGACTCCCTAATTCCTCAAAGTGGTGACTTGACATGTGGCAGCCATGCAGCCTGCTGATACCAAGACATCTAAAGATGCCACCTTCTCTGTTAACAGAGTGAGGGCCAGCTTTGTCAACATACAGGAGTGTTTCATCGTCAAAGAAATACTTCCCTTTACATACTCTATGTACACAAATATACATTTTGTGATTTTTGTACAAAGAAAAGCAAGGCCAAAGAATGCTCAAACTACAGCACAATTGCACTCATCTCACACTCTAGTAAAGTGATGCTTAAAATTCTCCAAGCCAGAATTCAACAATTCACGAACTGTGAACTTCCAGATGTTCAAGTTGGTTTTAGAAAAGGCAGAGGAACCAAAGATCAAATTGCCAACACTTGCTGGATCATCGAAAAAGCAAGAGAGTTCCAGAAAAACATCTATTTCTGCTTTATTGACTATGTCAAAGTCTTTGAATGTGTGGATCAAAATAAACTGGAAAATTCTGAAAGAGATGGAATACCAGACCATCTGACCTGCCTCTTGAGAAATCTGTATGCAGGTCAGGAAGCAATAGTTAAAATTTGACATGGAACAACAGACTGGTTCCAAATAGAAAAAGGAGTACATCAAGGCTATACATCAAGGCTGTCACCCTACTTACTTTACTTATATGCAGAGTACATCATGAGAAATGCTGGGCTGGAAGAAGCACAAGCTGGAATCAAGATTGCTGGTAGAAATATCAATAACCTCAGATATGCAGTTGACACCACCCTTATGGCAGAAAGTGAAGAAGAACTAAAGAGCCTCTTGATGAAAGTGAAGGAGGAGAGTGAAAAATTTGGCTTAAAGCTCAACATTCAGAAAACGAAGATCATGGCATCCGGTGCCATCACTTCATGGCAAATAGATGAGGAAACAGTGTCAGACTTTATTTTGGGGGGCTCCAAAATCACTGCAGATGGTGATTGCAGTCATGAAGTTTAAAAAGCAGAGACATTAACTTTGCCAACAAAGGATGGTCTAGTCAAGGCTATGGTTTTTCCAGTGGTCATGTATGGATGTGAGAGTTGGACTATAAAGAAAGCTGAGCACAGAAGAATTCATGCTTTTGAACTGTGGTATTAGAGAAGACTCTTGAGAGTCCCTTGGACTGCAATGAGATCCAACCAGTCCATCCTATAGATCAGTCCTGGGTGTTCACTGGTAGGACTGATGCTGAAGCTGAAACTCCAGTACTTTGGCCACCTGATGCGAAGAGCTGACTCATTTGAAAAGACCCTGATGCTGGAAAAGATTGAGGGCAGGAGAAGGGGACGACAGAGGATGAGATGGCTGGATGGCATCACCGACTCAATGGACATGGGTTTGGGTGGACTCTGGGAGTTGGTAATGGACAGGGAGGCCTGGCGTGCTGTGGTTCAATGGGTTGCAAAGAGTCATACAGTACTGAGGGACTGAACTGAACTGAACTGAGCACAAGGAGATCAAACCAGTCAGTTCTAAAGAAAATCATCCATGAATATTCATTGGAAGGACTGATGCAGAAGCTGAAGCTCCAGTACTTTGGCCACCTGATTCCAAGAGTTGATTCATTAGAAAAGACCCAGATCATGGGAAAGATTGAGGGCAGGAGAAGGGGCTGACAGAGGATGAGATGATTGGATGGCAACACTGACTCAATGGACATGAGTTTGAGCCAACTCGGGGAGATAGTGAAGGACAGGGAATCCTGGAGTGCTTGTTCATGGGGTCATAAAGAGTCAGACATGACTTAGTGACTGAACAACATTAGCACAAGTGGACTTGCCTAATGTAGAGGATCTATGTGGATACTGAAATCACCAGGAATTTTTACATTAGCAATCCTGAGAAAGAAGATGGATTTAGAAGTTAACATAAGAAGGAGTTGGGCTTCCCAGGTGCCTCAGTGGTAAAGAACCTGCCTGCCAATGCAGGAGATGTAGATTTGATCCCTGGGTCAGGAAGATCCCTAGGAAAAGGAAATGAAAACCCATTCCATTGGAGAATGGCCATCTCCAGCCATTGGAGAATTCCATGGACAGAGGAGCCTGGGAGGATAAAGTCCATGGGGCTGCTAAGAGTCAAACACAACTGAGCAACTAGGCATGTGTATAAAGATAAAGGTGAAGTTGTTAAAAAATAAACTCTAGAGTGTCCTGAGCAACTAAATATGTAAATCGTGATGAGATTAGACCTGATGGTCTCCTACACGGAGGAAGAAAACAGATCAAGTTATACTCTTCTACTCAAGAGAAGCCTCAGAGGTAGTGGTTCAGGTGAGATGATGACCACTGGGTGGGGTGGGGGTCTCGTCATAAACAAGGAGGGATTTGGGGATTTTATTTTCATTGCAAAGACAGTGCTTGGATTCGATAAAGGCTTGTCTTCTCAGGAGTCCCATTTCAGGATGATGACTATACTTCATTCAATTCTAAGAGTATCTTCAGACTTCATTTTTTATATTTTATCATCCTCAGTGCTTAGTCACTCAGTCATGTCCAACTCTTTGTGACCCCATGGACTGTAGCCCGCAGGCTCCCTTGTCCATGATTCTCCAGGCAAGAATACAGGAGTGGGTTGTCATGCCCTTCTCCAGGAGATCTTCTCAAACTAGGGATCAAACCCAGGTCTCCTGCATTGCAGGTGGATTCTTTATTGTCCAAGCCACCACAGTAGAAGCTGGATGTTAAAATGTTATGCTAACCAGAGATCAGTCCTGGGTGTTCATTGGAAGGACTGATGATGAAGCTGAAGCTTCAATACTTTGGGCACCTGATGTGAAGAGCTGACTGATTTGAAAAGATCGTGATGCTGGGAAAGGTTGAGGGCAGGAGGAGAAAGGGAAAACAGAGGATGAGATGGTTGGATGACATCACCGACTCAAAGGACATGAGTTTGGGTGAACCCCGGGAGTTGGTGATGGACAGAAAGACCTGGGCATGCTGGGGTTCATGGGGTTGCAGAGAGTCGGACATAACTGGGTGACTGAACTGAACTGAACCTTCAATTAGAAGGAACACAGGCTATGTGTGGCCCTGGCAGTTTTCTCCCAAGTGGCTTCAGGAAGACTTTTCTAGGTTTTAAGGTTTGGTTGATATTTCTAACCCAGGGAGATTGCCTTGTAACATAGAAGAGAAGACAAGTATTCAAAAATAGACCCAGTAAGAAGCATAAAAGGCCTAGAATTGCCAAAGAAATCCTGATGAAAAAGAACAGAGCAAGTGGCATAACCCTTTCAAATTTCAGACTACAAATCTATAGTAATTAAAATAACATGGTGTTGCCATAAAAACAAACGTGTGGCTCAACAGAACATAATAGACAGCTCAGAAACAAACCTCCATCCGTTCAGTTAAGTCGCTCAGTCATGTCCGACTCTTCGCGACCCCATGAATAGCAGCACGCCAGGCCTCCCTGTCCATCACCAACCCCTGGAGTTCACCCAGAATCACGTCCATCGAGTCAGTGATGCCATCCAGCCATCTCATCCTCTGTCATCCCCTTCTCCTCCTGCCCCCAATCCCTCCCAGCATCAGAGTCTTCTCCAATGAGTCAACACTTCGCATGAGGTGGCCAAAATATTGGAGTTTCAGCTTTAGCATCATTCCTTCCAAAGAAATCCCAGGGCTGATCTCGTTCAGAATGGACTGGTTGGATCTCCTTGAAGTCCAAGGGAATCTCAAAAGTCTTCTCTAACACCACAGTTCAAAAGCATCAATTCTTGAGCACTCAGCCTTCTTCATAGTCCAACTCTCACATCCATACATGACCACAGGAAAAACCATAGCCTTGACTAGATGAACCTTTGTTGGCTAAGTAATGTCTCTGCTTTTGAATATGCTATCTAGGTTGGTCATAACTTTCCTTCCAAGGAGTAAGTGTCTTTTAATTTCATGGCTGCAGTCACCATCTGCAGTGAAGGGGCAAGAACATACAATGAAGAGAAGACTGTCTTTCAGCAAGTGGAGTTGGGAAAACTAGACAGCTTCATGTAAATCAATGCTAGAACACACCCTCACACCATATACAAAAATAAGCTCAAAAGCTTAAAGAGCAGACAGAAACAGACTGGGTAACCATAACATATTAAGAAACTGGAATAGAAGAGGGGAATTTTCTTCTAAATGATCTATATCCACTTTCCCAAATTCACTGCAAAATGTAAATCTTTCTTTAGCTTTTAGAAACAGAGACATCAAGGAATTTTATTTTACATTTTAGATGATAACTTTTAAAGTAACAAAGCACCTCTGAACTGTAACAAATAGTGTTTGGCAAAGAAAAATATACCAGAATCATTCAATTTTTTCTGTTCGTCAAAGTCGTGTTCATGATGAAAGATTTAAAGATCTAAGTCCTCATTTCATGTATAATTTTCAATTTGGGCAATTCATCTTTACTTCTGAATAAAGCACTTTAAAATATATACAAATGTATTAAACACTGATAATAAAAGTAAACACCCCATTAGTTACATAGCTGTGTTTGGATTATGCAATCTGTGTTTATAATCCAAGAGCATTGTAATTTGTTGTGAGGTGTTGGGATCCTTTAATGGACCACAACCTGGTGGTCCGGAGTCAACGATAAGAAAGTGAAAAAAAGAAAGAAAGAAAGAGGTTAATATTCCCTGGGTTACCCTGAAAACCAATAAAGCCCTCAAACAGAGCTTGTACTGCTCACGTAGGTGCAGGGCGCCCTCTCAAGAAGTCTTGAGAGGTCTTGGAAGCCCCGGCAGGAAAATGAGCTTGGCAAGCCTCAGTGCTCCAGGAAATCAGCCAGAAAGAGAGAGAGAGAAAGGACCCAGGGACCCAAGTCTCTGGTGGAACAAGGGTGCTTTAATGAATTATGTGTGGATATATACCATATTACAAGGTAGCTTCTTCAGATAGAGATCAAAAGACCAGACTTTACAAGTTACCAAGGAAATAAGGAGTAATAGAGGCCATAAAGCCAAAAGACAATCCATATCAAAAGAGGGTAGTAGATAATCCCTTTCATCATATGGAAAAGCTAATGAAGGAAATCCTATGCAAGAATCCCATCTCTTTGATCTCAGTCCTATCAGGAATTGATAAGGAACAGAGAGCTCAAGACAGATAGGAAACAGCACACAGAAATTCTGGACTTCCCTGGTGGCTCAGATGGTAAAGCCTCTGTCTATGATGCGGGAGACCCGGGTTCAATCCCTGGGTCGGGGAGATCCATTGGAGAAGGAAATGGCAATCCACTCCAGTACTACTGCCTGCAAAATCCCATGCACAGAGGAGCCTGGTAGGCTACAGTCCATGGACTCGCAAAGAGTTGGACACGACTGAGCGACTTCACATTCACACAGGAATTCTACTGTTAAGCATCCCCTGACAGAGGAGTCGGGAGAAAGTCAGATGAATGTTATGTCCTCATAGAAATGAACATAGCAGAGAACCATATGTTTTATCTTGTTACATAAACACACTTAAGGGCCATATCCAGTCTTCTGGTCTCCTTAATCATATTTTTGTTCTCAAATGTTTTCTAATTTTTAGAACTCATTTTTGAAATTTATCATGTTTATTATTTCCTGCCAGCTTCTTAAATCTCTTAAAATTCTGTTTCATTCAGTCTTTTTTAAATGTGTATAACAGGCATGAGGGGTGTCTTGGGGGAGGATTTGCAGAACTGGTTGGGAGAGTCCTTCCTTCAATCATATGCATTTAAAAAATGGTCAGGACTGTTTCTAAGGGATTTGCAAGGGCTCCATTTGTGTACACATTTTGAGGTTTTGTGGAGAGTTTATATTTCTTACAATATTAATTCCTTCTTTTTGAATATTTGAGCAAGAAATAAGGTTGGGTGCTATAAATACATGATTCTGACTCTGACACTATATATTCATAATTGTGTGTGTATATGGGGATAGGATGAAACAGTTATCAGGTAAGTATTCGATAAGGCAGACAAAGTTACATGTCACAAAGGAGGAACAAGATTTCATTTGAGTTTATCTCACAAATTTTAAAGATGCTAAAATGTTTTCCTGGAGAAGGCAATGGCATCCCACTCCAGTACTCTTGCCTGGAAAATCCCATGGATGGAGAAGCCTGGTAGGCTGCAGTTCATGGGGTCGCTAAGAGTCGGACATAACTGAACGACTTCCCTTTCACTTTTCACTTTCATGCATTAGAGAAGGAAATGGCAACCCACTCCAGTGTTCTTGCCTGGAGAGTCCCAGGGACTGGGGAGCCTGGTGGGCTGCCGTCTCTGGGGTCACACAGAGTCGGACATGACAGAACTGACTTAGTAGTAGCAGTAGCAAAATGTTTTCCACTTTGGTTTTATTCTCATCTTACTATAAATGCATCTAGTAGGTTTTCTGAACTATTTTCATATGAACAGTGCATTCTGTTACTTCTGAAAAATATTCTGTGGGGAGGTATTTCACTTAGCGTGTTAAGGAAATAATAGATGAAGTGAAGCTAAATAGGTTACTTTTAGCTAAGTGATAGAATTGACCTTCCTGCAATTAGTCCTATGCCAAGGAATCATCCCAAACAACCTAGTGGTAAAGAGGGTAAAACAATTTATGACATGACAGCACCTCTGTCATGAAGCTTGGTCTGACGAGCTGCAGCTAGGGTGAAGAGGTATATGGTTCTCGGTACATGGAAAAATTCTTATTCACTAGAAGCTGAATTTAAAGTATTACTTGAAAATTCCCTTTGATATTCTGAGACAAAATTGTTTCTCTCATATTATAAATGTCTCTACAACATGAATATTTTAGTTACTTCCTCTGACAAGATTTTGTGTATTAAAAATAAAATAGCTATTGGAAAGTGTTTCACAGCTTTGAGAATGTCCCTTTGGGAGACACTTGCAGATAAAATATAAAAGATAAAGAGAAGGTAGACATTGTTCTTTCTCTTAGCTAGTATGTGAGGTAATACAGACAGCACAGTATATAACATAACATGTAAGGGAAAGGCTACCTCTTTTTTTCATGTATGTATTTGAGAAATGCAGCAGGAAGTTTGCAGCTTCAGACTAAGGTGTGGAAAGTTAGAAAGAGCTTTGTTCCTCTTTTAACAAAGAGACAAGTCTGTACAATATACAAAATCTTGACTTTTTAAAAAATTTGTCAAATGCTTAAAGTATTTCTAGAAAAATTTTGCTTCAAATGTAGTTAATTTACAATTTCATGTGTTTCAGGTATACAGTAAAGTGATTCATGTATATTCTTTCCAGATTCTTTTCCCTTATAGTTTATTAAATACTCTGGAGTGTAGTTCTCTGTGCTGTACAGTGGGTCCTTCTTGGTTATCTGTTTTACATTTAATAGTGTGTATATTAATCCCACCCTCTTAATTTATCCCTCCCCTCTACTTTCTCCTTTGATAACCTTAAGTTTAGTTTCTATGTCTTTTAGTCTATTTCTGTTTTGAAAATAAATTCATTTGTGTTTTTTTTTAAGATTCCACATATAAATGACATAATATGATATTTGTCTTCCTCTGTGTGACTAAATTCACTCAGAATGATAATCTCCAGGTCTGTCTATGTTCCTGCTGCTACTGCTGCTAAATCGCTTCAGTCGTATCAGATTCTGTGCGACCCCAAAGACGGCAGCCCACCAGGCTCCTCTGTCCCTGGGATTCTCCAGGCAAGAGTACTGGAGCAGGTTGCCATTGCCATCTCCAACGCATGAAAGTGAAAAGTGAAAGCGTGAAAGCGAAGTCGCTCAGTCATGTTCGAATGTTAGCAACCCCATGTACTGCAGCCTACTAGGCTCCTTAGTCCATGGAATTTTCCAGGCAAGAGTACTGGAGTGGGTTGCCATTGCCTTCTATGCTCCTGCAAATAATATTATTTCATTTTTTTTGGATGAGTTATATTCCATTGTATATATGTACCACATCTTATTTATTTATTTTAATTGGAGGCTAATTACTTTACAATATTGTAATGGTTTTTGCCATGAAAGTGAAGTCGCACAGTCGTATCTGACTCTTTGCGACCCCATGGACAGGCTCCGTGGTCCATGGAATTTTTCCAGTCCAAGAATACTGGAGTGGGCTGCCATTTCCTTATCCAGGGGATCTTCCCAACCCAGGGATCGAACCCGGGTCTCCTGCATTGCAGACAGACGCTTTACCTTCTGACCCAATCAGCCACATGCCACATCTTCTTTATCCATTCCTCTGTGAATGGGCATTTAAGTTGTTTCCATGTCTTAGCTACCATGAATAGTGCTGCTATAGCATGTATCTTTTTGAATTATTGTTTTCTTTGGAAATATATCTAGGAGTGGGATTGCTGGATCATATTATTTCTATTTTTAGTGTTTATTTTGGACACCTCCATGCTGTTCTCCATAATGCCTGTACTGGTTTACATTGCCACCAGCAGCATAGGAGGGTTGCTTTTTCTCCACACCCACTCTAGCATTTATAATTTGAGGACTTTTTGATAATGGCCATTCTGACCTGGGTGAAGTGATCCCTCATTGTAGTTTTGATCTGCATTTCTCTGATAATGTGATGTTGATCATCTTTTCATGTGCCTTGTGGTCATTCCTATGTCTTTTTTGAAAGTGAAAGTCACCAGAAGTGAAAGTGAAAGATTTCCAGAAGTGGAAATAAAAAAGTGAAAGATTGCTGGGAGAAATATCAATAACCTCTGATACAAAGATGACACCATCCTTATGGCGGAAAGCAAAGAACTAAAGAACCTCTTGATGAAAGTGAAAGAGGAGAGTGAAAAAGTTGGCTTAAAGCTGAACATTCAGAAAACTAAGATCATGGCATCTGGTCCCATCACTTCATGGCAAATAGATGGGGAAACAATGGAAACAGAGACTTTATTTTTTGGGCTTCAAAATCACTGCAGATGGTGACTGCAGCCATGAAATTAAAAGACACTTGCTCCTTGGAAGAAAAGCTATGACCAACCTAGAGAGCATATTAAAAAGCAGAGACATTACTTTGCTGACAAAGGTCTGTCTAGTCAAAGCTATGTTTTTTCCAGGAGCCATGTATGGATGTGAGAGTTGGATCATAGAAAAAGCTGAGCACTGAAGAATTGATGCTTTTGAACTGTAGTGTTGGATGAGACTCTTGAGAGTCCCTTGGACTGCAAGGAGATCAAACCAGTCTATCCTAAAGGAAATCAGTCCTGAATATTCCTTGGAAGGACTGATGCTGAAGCTGAAACTCCAATACTTTGGCCACCTGATGTGAAGAACTGACTCACTTTAAAAGACCCTGATGTTGGAAAAGATTGAAGGCATGGGACAACAGAGGATGAGATGGTTGGATACGTCACTGACTCAGTGGACATGAGTTTGAGCAAGCTCCGGGAGTTGGTGATGGACAGGGAAGCTTGGTGTGCTGCAGTCCATGGGGTCACAAAGATTAGGACGCAATTGAGCAACTGAACTGACAGACTTATGTCTCTTTTGGGGAAATGTCTATTTATGTCTTTGTCAATTTTTTGAGTGGGTTGTTTGTTTGTTTTGATATTGAGGTATATGAGCTATTCATATATTTTGGAAATTGATCCCTTTTTGATCAAATCATTCAAAAATATTTTCTCCCATTCTATGGATTTTCTTTTGGCTTTATTTATGGTTTCATTTGATGGCACAAAAACAGAAATATAAATCAAAATAACAGGATCGAAAGCCCAGAAAGAAACCCACTCACCTATGGTCAATTAATCTATGACAAAGGAGGTAAGAATATGCAATGGAGAAAAGATAGTCTCTTCATAAAGTGGTGCTGGGAGAACTGGACAGCTACATGTAAACGAATGGAATTGCAATATTTTCTAATACCATATACAAAGATGAATTCAAAATGGATTAAAAACCTAAATGTAAGATCCAAATGGATTAAATACCTAAATGTGAGCTATTTTTAGAAATTAAAGAGAAATAAATACTATTTTTTAAACAAATAGAAAATGAGAAATTTCATTATTGAACAGAATAACTATATGGTTAAATTTTTGGAGATCCAACCAATCCATTCTGAACGAGATCAGCCCTGGGATTTCTTTGGAAGGAATGATGCTAAAGCTGAAACTCCAGTTCTTTGGCCACCTCATGTGAAGAATTGACTCATTGGAGAAGACTCTGATGCTGGGAGGGACTGGGGGCAGGAGGACAAGGGGACAACAGAGGATGAGATGGCTGGATGGCATCACTGACTCGATGGAGGTGAGTCTGAGTGAACTCCGGGAGTTGGTGATGAACAGGGAGGCCTGGCATGCTGCGATTCATAGGGTCTCAAAGACTTGGACAAAACTGAGTGACTGATCTGATCTGATCTGATCTGATCTGAATATAAGATAAAACTGGATCAATGCTAAGATATGAAAACCATTGTTAATATTTAAGTTATAAATATAAAATATTTTGGCTTCTTTTTATTTCTCTGATGAAATATTGCATACAGATAAAAATAGCAAAATGCAGTGGGCTTATAAGATAGAAAAAGTAAAAATTTATTTTAATAGCAACTAAAAAAATAGAAAAAAGAAATTAAGAGCATTTGATTGTAAAATTCTTATATTACATGTGAAGTCAAACCATTATTAAGGAAGGAGTTAAAAGTTACTTTATAGATACATGATCTATACAATCATTAAATGTATTTGAAATAAAACAGTAAAACTAAATAGCAAATCATGGAAGTGTATTACAACTTATTGGAATCATAAAAAATATTAAATTATTTCATTTGCAAGAAGAACATGAGGCAAAGGAATGATGAAGCAAATTTAAAAGAAAAAACTAGAAAAATGGCAAATTCTGTTTCACCAAATCAATAAATAACTATAAATACTCTAATATTTACATCTAGATGCTCAAATTAGATGAAAAATCAAGACTCTTATGGATTATAATCCCAATTTAAATACAAATACATAGGCAGATTAAAAGTAAAAGTCTTTGAAAACAATATAACATGCCAACATGAATTTTAAAAACTAGAGTAAATACATAGTACAAGATAAACTAGACATCTAAACTAGTAATATTAGTGCAGATTAAGATAGACATTGGAGAAGGAAATGGCAACCCACTCCAGTGTTCTTGCCTGGAGACTCCCAGGGACGGGGAAGCCTGGTGGGCTGCCGTCTATTGGGGCCACACAGAGTCGGACACGACTGAAGCGACTTAGCACATAGCACAGCAAGATAGACATTATCTAATGATAAAAGGACTGAATCACTAAATAGAAATCACAGTCTTGTGTTTGTGCCTAACAATGTTCAAATAACATGAATAAAAAAATGGTAAAATATAAAGAAAATAAGATCAAGCCACAGCTCTCTCTCATAACTGATTAAAAAAAAAAAAACTAGTTTAAAAATCAGTAAGGCTATGAAAAAATAGATCACTGCTATCAACAAACTAAACCTAAAGGACATTTCTAGATCCCTTGAGTCAAGATCCCTTGGGCTAGAAGAAGCACAAGCTGGAATCAAGATTGCCAGGAGAAATATCAAAAACCTCAGATATGCAGATGACACCACCCTTATGGCAGAAAGTGAAGAGGAACTAAAAAGCTTCTTGATGAAAATGAAACAGAGAGTGAAAAAGTTGGCTTAAAGCTCAACATTCAGAGAACTAAGATCATGGCATCTGGTCCCATCACTTCATGGGAAATAGATGGGGAAACAGTGGAAACAGTGTCAGACTTTATTTTGGGGGGCTCCAAAATCACTGCAGATGATGATTGCAGCCATGAAATTAAAAGACACTTACTCCTTGGAAGGAAAGTTATGACCACCTTAGATAGCATATTCAAAAGCAGAGACATTACTTTGCCAACAAAGGTCTGTCTAGTCAAGGCTATGGCTTTTCCAGTGGTCATGTATGGATGTGAGAGTTTTACTGTGAAGAAAGCTGAGCGCCGAAGAATTGATGGCTTTTGAACTGTGGTGCTGTAGAAGACTCTTGAGAGTCCCTTGGACTGCAAGGAGATCCAACCAGTCCATCCTAAAGGAGACCAATCTTGGGTGTTCATTGGAAGGACTCGTGCTAAAGCTGAAACTTCAATACTTTGGCCACCTCATGTGAAGAGTTGACTCATTGGAGAAGACTGTGATGCTCGGAGGGATTTGGGGCAGGAGGAGAAGGGGACGACAGAGGATGAGATGGCTGGATGGCATCACTGACTAAATGGACATGAGTTTGAGCAAACTCCGGGAGTTTGTGATGGACAGGGAGGCCTGACATGTTGTGATTCATGGGCTCACAAAGAGTTGGACACAACTGAGGGACTGAACTGAACTGAACTGAGTCAACAAATCAGAATAAGCATTTTTGACACATGCACATAAAACATTTTCAAAGATAGATGATATTCTGGGCCATAAAACAATCATTTAGAAATCAAAAAGAACTGAAATAATGCAATGTCTGTTTTCTGATGATGAAAGCATTGTATTGCTGCTAAGTCGCTTCAGTCGTGTCCCACTCTGTGCGACCCCATAGACGGCTGCCCACCAGGCTCCCCCGTCCCTGGGATTCTCCAGGCAAGAACACTCGAGTGGGTTGCCATTTCCTTCTCCAGTGCATGAAGGTGAAGAGAGAAAGTGAAGTCGCTCAGTCATGTCTGACTCTTAGCGACCTCATGGACTGCAGCCTACCAGGCTCCTCCGTCCATGGGATTTTCCAGGCAAGAGTACTGGAGTGGGGTGCCATTGCCTTCTCCTATTAGAATACAATAATAGAAGTTATATGCTGCTGCTGCGTTGCTTCAGTCATCGCTGACTCTTTGCAACCCCATGGACTGTAGCCTACCAGGCTCCTCCATCCATGGGATTTTCCAGGCAAGAGTACTGGAGTGGGTTGCCATTTCCTTCTCTAAGGAAAGAGAAAGATCCCTAAATATTTAGAAATTAACATACTTCTAAAAGACATGTGACTCTATAGGCAAATTATAAAGAAAATTAGAAAATATTTTAAATTGAAGTAAAACACTATGAATCAAAATTTGTGGGATGCACAAAGAGTAGTATTTAGTAGGAAACATAACATTAAATGGTTAATTATGAAAGAAGAAAGTTCTGAAATTAATTATTTACATACCACACTAACAAAATAGAAGGAAACAAAGTAAGCAGAATGAATAAGTTTATACAGATAAGAATCAATCAAATTGCAAAGAGAAAAACAGTAAAGAAAAATCAAAGAAAACCTTTCTAATTCTTTGAAAAGATTAATTAGACAAACTAGTATAACATTATTAAAAGACAAGATAATCAACATCAGGATTGAAAAATTAGAACACAACCAATCCTAATAATATTAAAAGAAAAACTTTATGGAATTATTATGAAGAATTTTATACCCATACATTTGACAACTTCGATAAAATGGAGAAATTCCTTAAAAGGCACTAACAAAGCTCACCTGAGAATATATCTGTCTATATCTATCTATATATATAGATTATATATAATCTATATATATAGATACATTAGATATATAGATATATTAGATACATAGATATTATATATATATGATAAATACTATATATATATATATATATATCAATAAAAGTAACTGCATTTGTAGTTAAAAAGTTTCTAGTTTGTAGCAAGTTTAACATTTTTCCAACATAGAAAATTCTCCTCCGGTCGCTTTTTTCTCCAGCTCACTTTCCCTTCCTTGAACATGGTAAATATAGTCCCTTCTGCGACCTTTGCTCTTTTGCTTGAATTACCTTTTCCCCCAATACTTGGTTCTTGAATATCTTCATCTCCTCTAGTCTTTGCTCAAATTATTGTGTTGGCTCAATAAAGCCTATTTAATATTGTGTCTATCTCTCTCCCAGCTCCCAGTTCCTTTTACTCTCTCTCTTTTTTCTTTTTCCATAGAACTTATCATTTTCTTATATACTACAAAAATACACATTAAGTGTCTCCTTCCTTATCATCTCTCTCCCTCAGAGTAAAGTAGGATGGGAGAGGGTAGGTGTCAGCGTGTCCTTTATTGATACACTCCGAGAATCTCAGTGGTTCCTGACACTGGAGCCTAAATATTTGTTGAACAGATGGATGAATTTCACTTTATACACTCCATTGTTGTAGCTGTAATTTCATAATACAATTATTGAGTTCTTTTGTGTTTCCTACGAGACCAAGGTCCTCTTGAGAAGATTTCTTGCCCACAGACATATGACTTCACAGTGCCTGGTACTAATAAAATTAGATATTATTTTTTGAATGAACGAGTGAGGGGAGTGAGTGAAACTGATTCTCTGATCTCCACTGGCTCTCATCTGCACAACTTATATCCTGTTTTAAGTTAAAATGTAAATTATCATTGTTAGAATCTGTAAAATTACTTAGAATGGAAAACAGATTATTTCATCCAGTCAGTGTGTCTGCCTGCCTTTGATCCCCTTCTAAAAACACCTATGATAAGTTAGTATGAGTTTACTCCATAGAAATTACTTCCATTTATTCCAATACTTCCTGACATTTCAGTAGCATACAGATTTTATCAGTATGTCAAACATATAAAATATAGCTAAGATATGTATGAAGAAAATGTGCTTTAGATGAAGGAGATGGGAATACTAGACCACCTGACCTGCCTCTTGAGAAACCTGTATTCAGGTCAGGAAGCAACAGTTAGAACTGGATATGGAACAACAGACTGGTTCCAAATAGGAAAAGACTATGTCAAGGCTGTATATTGTCACTCTGCTTATTTAACTTATATGCAGAGTACATCATGAGAAACGCTAGGCTGGAGGAAGCACAAGCTGAAAGCAAGATTGCCAGGAGAAATATCAGTACCTCAGATATGCAGTTGACACCACCCTTATGGCAGAAATTGAAGAGAAACTAAAAAGCCTCTTGATGAAAGTGAAAGAGGAGAATGAAAAAGTTGGCTTAAAACTCGACATTCAGAAAACGAAGATCATGGCGTCCAGTCCCATCACTTCACAGCAAATAGATGGGGAAACAGTGGAAAGAGTGTCAGACTTTTATTTTGGGGGGCTCCAAAATCACTGCAGATGGTGATTGCAGCCATGAAATTAAGAGATGCTTACTCCTTGGAAGGAAAGTTATGACCAACCTAGACAGTATATTAAAAAACAGAGACATTACTTTGCCAACAAAGGTCCATCTAGTCAAGGCTATGGTTTTTCCAGTAGTCATGTATGAATGTGAGAGTTGGACTATAAAGAAATCTGAGCACTGAAGAACTGATGCTTTTGAACTGTGGTGTTGGAGAAGACTCTTGAGAGTCCTTGAATTGCAAGAAGACCCAACCAGTCCAATCCTAAAGGAGATCAGTCCTGAGTGTTCATTGGAAGGACTGATGTTGAAGCTGAAACTCCAATCCTTTTGCCACCTGATGTGAAGAGCTGACTCATTTGAAACGACCCTGATGCTGGGAATGATTGAGGGCAGGAGGAGAAGGGGACGACAGAGGATGAGATGGTTGGATGGCATCACCGGCTCAATGGGTATGAGTTTGGCTGGACTCTGGGAGTTGATGATGGACAGGGAGGCCTGGCGTGCTGCAGTTCATGGGTTGCAGAGTCAGATACAACTGAGCAACTCAACTGAACTGAACTGTACCTATACAGTTTAATGGACTTGATAGTTTTCAGTCTTCCATATATAATTTTTAAATATGCATGGGCTGGTTGAACACTTACCATTTCACAGAAAACTGGTCAAGTTCTTGATATAGTCCTTTCTACAGCTCATCTTCACCAGATCACTAAAGGATTTCAAGGTGTCCTTGCTGGGACAGAAAGGAATGACCTCTCTGAATGTTTTCAGAATAAAATAGTAAAATGTTGCATAGATCTAAGCCTGGAGGCACATACATGGTATTTTGATATCAGTTAATATTTTATTATAACTTCCTGGAAACAAAGCAATTTATTTGATTTGCATACTTTGCTCATTTTTTTTTAATTTTTCAGAAGTTTGAGTTCAACACAGTCATAGTGCAGCATAAGACACCTAGCAAAATTACAACGAAGATATTATGTTTGACTAATGCTATTCATGGAATTGTGAAATACATGCTCATTCAAATACACTTATGTTTGCAATGATGCTCTTACATTTAAGTCATTGTTATCACTTAGAGACATGAGACTAAGAACTAAACATTTAAAACTATAAAATACTTTAGATCACACATAGAGTTCATCACATTTGATGGCACATTAGCTTGGTCTTGTGCAAAGCACATGAAATAAAAATATCAGTGGTGTTACATTTTAAGTATTTCTTTTTGCCAGTTGTTATTACTTTGATTATAATAGTAAAAGATAATAATTTTATGAGTTTCAAATAATAAATATACGATATTTTTGGCTACAATAAATTTTTGCTTAAATTTATTTAGTATTTCAAGATTTTATAAGTGTCATTCCTTTCTTATCAGTTGTAGGATTTTACTAAAATCTGTGAGCCTGTAAAATATAGCTGTTCTTTTTTATACTTCATGTTTTGGTCATCTTTAAATCTGCTTCGAGTCATCAAAGTGATGCATTGTTAGAATGAAATCTGAATTTATGGTGCAGTGTTATTTTTAAACTGAAAGAAATAAATTTTCCATTATCATTTTATAAAAGACCTGATAACTAAGTGATACATGTTAGCCAGCATACAACTGGAATTGTATTAAAAAAATACAAATTATTGGAAATAATTGGGATGGAAATATTTTTCTCCTCTTGATCCCTGGATAAAGGACAGGAAGTCTCAGCAGGTGAGGTATGATGAACCTTAATAGAAGGAGAGAGACATTTGTGCAAAAAAAACCCCACCAGAATTAGAGGGAAGGAGTGTAAGACATGATAAGTCTTTGGGGAAAAAGTTTGCAGAGAACCTGAGTCATCCACCAGCTCCCAAACTCCAACTGTAACAGAATCATCTTTAAATGTGAGACAATAATACGTAATAGAAACTATTTTTAAAATTCATAGACTTGTTTTGTCATTTTATCCTACCTGAAAAAAAAAAGAAAAATCAGCTTTGGCAAAAAGCTGAGGTAGGTCCTCGAGCTGAAGATTGATAGGAAATGTCCTTGATGATTTTTGTATTTCTCAATTCTGGTCTCTAGTCTCAAAATCATCAAAGATACACAGTGTGATCTTATTTTAAGAAGTATTTTTAGCAGAGAGGTCTTGATCTTAGAGGTGAAACAGAAACATCGCTTCTCTAAGTTCCTTCTGTTTCCTTAGCATCTTCCTGCACCGTCCAGTCCTGCTGCTTCTCTTTCCAAGGATCCATCTCTCAGGACTTCGTTACACGGGCTGTTTGACGACCCCTCCCCAGCCTTGCCTGCTGAGGCACCTGAGGCATGTCGGGCACAGCTCTTTACATGCTCTCTTTTGAAATTGCCGGTCACACCTTTGACACCATCATCTCAGATGTCACTGTTCTACTCTTTCTGATGGTGCTACAGACACTTTCATCAATTCTACTTCTTTCTCTCAAGCTCCAAACCCTGTGCCTCTCTCTTGCTTCCTATTCTTGACTCGTTTCTCTTTCTGGCTTTCAGAATGCACACGTAGCCTTCCCAACTCTAGGTGGTATTGACACAGGATGCAAATGAGGAGAGTCTGGTCATCATGTATAAATGCATTCTTTTGTCTGACTTCTGACTTACCCTAATGCATTTCAATAGAAAATTGTACAGATAATATGGAACCCGATTTTCTTTAGTATCTGCAAAGATATCAAAATGCTTTTGATGTTACTCCATACCGCTTAGAAAAACTATTTTTTTTAGTCTAAGGATTTGGAAGTAAAACATTCCTAGTTAACAAATATTAATATATCTGTTTTTATTACACATGCCTACACATGTGTATACACATAAACAATATGTGTCAATGTATTGGAACACATACATGCATATAAAAGGCTTCATAGTTAAAATTCTGTAATATATGCTTTTATGAAATATTTTTGAAAGACAATTAGAGATGTGGTTGTATGGCATTTTAAAAATTAATTGATTTACTTCAATTAGAGGCTAATTACTATACAATATTGTAGTGATTTTGCTATACATTGACATGAATCAGCCATGGGTGTACATGTGTCCCCCATCGAGAACTCCCCCCATACCTCCCTCCCCATCCCATCCTCTGGGTCATCCCAATGCACTGGCTTTGAGGGTCCTGTTTCATGCATTGAACTTGAACTGGTGATCTCTTTCACATATGATAATATACATGTTTCAGTGCTATTCTCTTAAATCGTCCCACTCTCACCTTCTTCTACAGAGTTAAAAAGTCTGTTCATTATATCTGTGCCTCTTTTGCTGTCATTACCATCTTTCTAAATTCCATATATATGCGTTAATATACTATATTGGTAGTTTTCTTTCTGACTTATTTCACTCTGTATAATAGGTTCCAGTTTCACCCACCTCATTAGAACTGATTCAAATGCTGGGTTGTGTGGCATTTTAATCAATCATCCAAAAGCAGAATTGCAAACAGATTAATGAATTTGCCACTACTCAAGATACAGAAATTTGTACATTAATGATAGTATAATTTGCAACTTTTATAAATTAAAATGAGACCAGAAATGAATTAACACGTTGTCACTTAATAAATCTCATTCAGAATTATGATAATTTATGGAAATAAAAATAATATATAATTTGAGATTTTTTACAACTTATGCAAAATGTTCACTAAATATTATTCAGTTTAATCTCAAGACAATTAAAAGCAGTGAGTAACCTTTATTATTGGAGAAGGCAATGGCACCCCACTCCAGTACTCTTGCCTGGAAAATCCCATGGACGGAGGAGCCTGGAAGGCTATGGTCCATGGGGTTGCTGAGGGTCAGACACGACTGAGCGACTTCACTTACACTTTTCACTTTCATGCATTGGAAAAGGAAATGGCAACTCACTCCAGTGTTCTTGCCTGGAGAATCCCAGGGACGGGGGAGCCTGGTGGGCTGCCGTCTATGGGGTCGCACAGAGTCCGACATGACTGAAGTGACTTAGCAGCAGCAGCAACATTTATTATATTTATAATTGAATATATTCTACTGTAATTCACATAGATAAAAGTAACAGCATTTATAATTTTGAAAATAAAATACAAGTATGACTATTATTTTAGGTTAATCCTTTTTATATTACAAATATATCTGGGTAATACACACCTAAACAGTCCAAGTTAGTACTTAAATTTCAATACGTAAAATATAGTAACTTGTGCCTTTGTATAACTTAAATAATACTCAGTGTATTTATAAATGTTTGATGTCCAAATACTGCTTGTATGATTTCTCATCTATTTAAAATATGAAAGTAAATAAATGGGACCTAATTAAACTTAAAAGCTTCTGCACAACAAAGGAAACTATAAGCAAGGTGAAAAGACAGCCTTCAGAAAGGGAGAAAATAATAACAAATGAAGCAACAGACAAACAACTAATCTCAAAAATATACAAGCAACTCCTACAGCTCAATTCCAGAAAAATAAATGACCCAATCAAAAAATGGGCCAAAGAACTAAACAGACATTTCTCCAAAGACATACAGATGGCTAACAAACACATGAAAAGATGCTCAACATCACTCATTATCAGAGAAATGCAAATCAAAACCACTATGAGGTACCATTTCACGCCAGTCAGAATGGCTGCGATCCAAAAGTCCACAAGCAATAAATGCTGGAGAGGGTGTGAAGAAAAGGGAACCCTCTTACGCTGTTGGTGGGAATGCAAACTAGTACAGCCACTATGGAGAACAGTATGGAGATTCCTCAAAAAACTGGGAATAGAACTGCCTTATGATCCAGCAATCCCACTGCTGGGCATACACACTGAGAAAACCAGAATTGAAAGAGACACGTGTACCCCAATGTTCATAGCAGCACTGTTTACAATAGCCAGAACGTGGAAGCAACCTAGATGTCCATCCGCAGATGAATGGATAAGAAAGCAGTTGTACATATACACAATGGAGTATTACTCAGCCATTAAAAAGAATACATTTGAATCAGTTCTAAGGAGGTGGATGGAACTGGAGCCTATTATACAGAGTGAAGTAAGCCAGAAAGAAAAACACAAATACAGTATACTAACGCATATATATGGAATTTAGAAAGATGGTAACAATAACCCTGTTTATGAGACAGCAAAAGAGACACTGATGTATAGAACAGACTTTTGGACTCTGGGAACGGGAGAGGGTGGGATGATTTGGGAGAATAGCATTGAAATATGTATAATATCATATCTGAAACGAGTTGCCAGTCCAGGTACAATCTCTGATAAAGGATGCCTGGGGCTGGTGCACTGGGACGATCCAGAGGGATGGTATGGGGAGGGAGGAGGGAGGAGGGTTCAGGATGGGGAACACATGTATACTTGTGGCAGATTCATCTTGATGTATGGCAAAAGCAATACAATATTGTAAAGTTAAGCAAAATAAAATTTAATTTAAAAAATAAAATAAAATAAAATATGAAAGTATATGTTTGTTGCTGTGTATAAAAATGTGAGTATTATTAATGCATGCATACGAAGTTGCTTCTTTCATGTCTGACTGTTTGTGACTCCATGGACTGTAGCCTGCTGGGCTCCTCTGTCCATGGGATTTTCCAGATAAGATTACTGGATCAGGTTGCCATTCCCTTCTCCAGGGGGGTCTTCCTGATCCAGGGAGTGAACCCAAGTCTCTTATGTCTCCTGCAATAGCAAGCAGGTTCTTTACCACTACCACCACCTGGAAATCACCAATACTAATAGTAAGAGCAAATTAATAAACTGGATTCTAAAATGTGCACAGTTGTGATTAGAACATTGAATGCATTATATGTGTACTCTGTGTATATAATGAAGCAAACTTATGCTGTAAGTTCAAGTGTTCTTCCGTATGCATAGAAAATCTTTACTTGAATTTTAGCCATTGATTGATGGTTGTTGATTTTGAAAAGTGGAAAATTTAGTTAAAGGCAAGAATAATATGGGATTGCCTGGAGAATCCCATGGACAGAGGAGCCTGGCAGGCTACAGTCCATGGGTTGCAGAGTCGGATATAACTAAAGCAACTTTGCACATTCATACATGCACATAATATACATATATATATTCTATATATAATAGCATGGCAGATCTTGTATTATGGACTAATGTATGTTTCCTTTAAATGACGTTCTACTGTCCAGTGGGATCCTGGGCAGGTAGTTTAACTCTCAGCCAAGGAGAGAGAGGACACACAACTCTCTGTTGTGAGCTGTGTCCCCTGTGACAACTCAACACGGTCAGTCTGAGACCAAGTGAGCATCAGGCTGTCAGTGCAGCTCCATCTTTCACTTCTGCAGCCACCCTTCTGCTTATTGGAGCTGCACCACCGACTACAACAGAAATTGAAGCACTCCTCGGTAATCCCTCTTTAGACAAGAGTATGTGAACCACCCTTCTGGGAATACTTAAGTCAAAATCCAATATCCTCTTTCTCCCCTGTAGTTTGACTATGACCATATCTATACTGCTGAGTGGACTAACCACTGACTATTTAACCTGCTTTGTTGCAAAAAAAAAAAAAAAAAGGAAGTAATAAATGTAGTTTCTCCTAGTAGTAATATTCAGTTCAAGATCCAAGGTTTTTATTTATAGAAGGGGTTTTGATCTCATTTCTATGGGGCCAGGCAGGCAGCCAAGTGGCACTCTAAACAAAGCTGACATTCTACAATTAAATGTATATTTATGGCCCTGCCAGAACACTTGCAAAATAAGAGAAAAAAAAGAATATATTTTGAAAAATTATTAATTGCCACATTAAGATACATTAAACAAAGTGATAATACCTTCAGGTCAGTGGGGGTATTACCTTCTAGAACACTGTGCCCTGGCCAGATCTAATGGGACTCACTGGAAAATCTCAGATGCCAAGGGTTGTTCATGATGGAGGCTAGTGGGGGAAATAAAAGAAAGAATCATATGACCTGTGGAAGCAGTATACTTTTCTCACAGGAAGGGGCATGCACATGCCAGCAGCATCCACTGTGAAAACTAATCACTGACATAGTTCTAGGATCCTTTATATCAGGAAGACTAAAGTATGATAGACTCAAAGTCTTACATGCTATTTGATTATTTAAATGCATAAAGGAAAGCTTGAAAATTCAAATAAAAAAAGACATTTATTTTTCCCTTTTTGAGAAAGGAAAAAATGTCATCTTAGAAGTACAGATTCAGCCCTTTGTAGCATTAAGATTGGAAAGTCTCAATACTATTTTTGGTAAGACTTCCTCTAACTGTCGCTTAAAGGTGTGTGACACTGGAAAATTACCAAACTTGCTTGGGCTTCATTTTTTTTAATTAATTTTTATTGGAGTATAGTTGATATACAGTTTTGTGTTTCTTCTGTACAGCATTGTGAATCAGTTATACATACATATATATATATATATCTCCACTCTTTTTAAGGTTCTTTTCCCAGATAGGTCATTACAGAGAATTACATAGAGTTCTATGTGCTGTATACAGCAGGTCCCTATAAATTAGCTATTTTATGTATAGTAGTGTGGATATGTTAATCCCAATCTGTCCCTCATGCTGTTTCCGCCTTGGTAACTGTAAGTTTGTTTTCTACATCCATGACTATTCCGGTTTTCTACATAAGTTTACCTGTACCATTGTTTTAGATTCTGCATATAAGTGATACCATATCATATGTCTTTCTCTGTCTGATTTACTTCAACTCAGTATGACAGTCTCTAGATTCATTCATGTTGCTGCAAAGAGCATTATTTTGTTCTTTTTATGGCTGAGTAATATCCCATTGTACATATGTACCACATCTTCTTTATCCATTCTTCTGTCAATGGACATTTAGGTTGCTTCCATGTCTTGGCTGCTGTAAATCATGCCGCAGTGAACACGGTAGTGCATGTATCTTTTCAAACTATGATTTTCTCCAGATATAATTGGTTTCATTTTTTTAAAACTGTGCACTGGATTATATACAGTGTATGATTTCCTTCCTCAATAAGATTATACCAATCTCTTTCCAAAGAGAAGTTTTATAAAGAAGGTCTTTGCCCTTTCTCAACTTAGATCAAATTATGGCAGGCATACTTTTTCTTGCTCCACATGCTTCAAACCATTTCTAGCTTTCTTTTTTCCTCTACTATAGTTGATAAAGTAAGTACATGGTTTCCCAGACTCCCTTACATTTATATGTAAACATGTGCAAAGATCTTCACCAGCATACGTATTTATACATATATCTGTCTATCCACTGGTCTATTCGTCTAACTATTTACAACCATGAGTTTACACAAATACCTCCAATTGCAGTCAGACTTGACAGATGTGCCCAAGCCTTGCCCCTTCTGTGGTGGCAGGAAACTCATATTTCATTACCATCACCATATGCAGTTAAAAGCTCATGCCTCCTTGTGTAACCAAGCTGCCCTCTAAGTCCCAGCAACCTCCTCAGCTCCTCACCTCCTGCCTCCTCACCCCAAACACCTCTTCAGCTTGGCCGCATCAGAGCTGCCAGCCTCCTAACCTTCAGCCGTCCTCTTAGTATGCTCACCTGCGCCCTGGAGGACCCGCCACCTCCTGTCGCCTCATCCCCCTTCTCCTGCAGCCCAGGCATCCTCCCCGCACTGACCACATCCTCCACCCCAGCCCCATATGCCCGGCCAGAGGCAGAGGCAGCTGAAACAATATACAATCCATAGTCACATTTGAAGCTAGATGTGGTGCTGTAAATAAGTGCCTTTTAATTTAATGAAAATATTGTTTGGTGTTTCCAGAAATTCTACCTGTGATGTGGATATAAACACTTTCTTCAGGGTATCTTCTAACTTGATCCATTTCCACTGTTCTCAGCATGCTCTGAGAGCCAGAATGTTGGTTTGTATAGACTACCTCAGTGGACCGGCTTTTATTCTTCCTCTTAGCTTCTATTTGATAGTTGGAAACCCTGATGGAGAGGGAGGAAAATACCCTTCCTTTGCTTTCCCCTCTGCCTATCTGTGCAGCTGCCTCTGGTCCTTTGTGCCTCTTGCCTTCATGCTCCTCCATATCGCTAGGTATCAGCTCCTAGCTTTCTCCAAGACTCTCTCTCCTGCATGTCAAGGACTGTTTGTCCCCCTCAGGCCTTCAGGTGTATGGACAGTAACAACTCTGTTTTACAAGTCCTTGGAGGTGAAATTTCAGCCGGTGTTTTACCTAAATCTTCCCCACACATTTGCTCTCTTCCTCTAATAAGTCCACTTTAATTATTCTGACATGAGACTACCACTGTTCCTGTTGGGACTTCTACTGATACTTTTATTGGTATCAAGTTGGCATCCAAGACAGACCATCCAAACAGGCTTACCCATTTGGGTTGCTCATGTATTAGAGAAGCACAAGGATAGCCTATTTCCTGAGGATATGAGGCAAATCCATAAACTCAGGTGGCGTCAGGTTTTCTGAAGTTATTACAGGTAGCATGGTGTGTACTGCTCTGGCATGGTTGCCATGGCAGTAGCAATGGTGACAAAGATCATGTAATCACTGTGCTTTGGGCTATAGCCCAAGAGACAGTTCTTAGAGAAAAGGAGGGATAAATACACAAGAATCAATGTTAAAGCAAAGGACTAGTGACGTCTCCATAAGTAGAGATCACTTGGGGATTGAGACCAAGCCTCCGACATGACGATTAACTGGCAAAATGTCACTAAAGCCACTTAGGGTGAGATGGGAGTACTGGTGAGAAAGGAGTAAGGTGCAGAGAGATGGCATTGGAGCTCTGGAGCAGACACAAATAATGTGTAGAACTGGACTCTTCAAATTCCCCTCAAATTATTCTGCTGGTAGAGGCAGCCCTGTCCCTCTCTAGTCTGAATCATCTGTTATCTGCACGGAAGCCTCTCGGTCATGATGCCGGGGGCACCTGCACCATTTCCCCTCAAGTCCTATCCCACACACACATAATTTTCTATTTAAGAATCCTCAGGAAATGTAGATATTTAGGGCATCTAGACAGAGTTGTGCAAAGTCTTCCTTAAAGAGAGATAGCCTCTGTGCTTGGAGAGTTATGAGATATAATCTAAACATCGTTGTATACTGGGGAGAACATTCAGATGTGAAATCTAAGGCTAAGCCAGATGAATTTACGGGCAAGTGGACATTCACTCAGGATTAAAGATTGGCTGTGTTGTGCTCAATTTTGGGGGGATGGCATTGTGGTTTAGCAGGGGGCTAATTACACTCGTGACAATGAATGGGAGACATTCACATTTTTTATTTTTTAAAGGAAAAAAATGCAGAGAAACAGGGAGATAGAAATACTGATTGGGGCTGTTTGCTGAAACTTGCTCACACATCCGTTCATTACACTTAGAAGATTCGGTAGATACTCTATCAGATTTATCAAATGCAGTGATAAGAGACAATCTTTGGAGAGCTTTGTGAGAGTTGCCCTCTGTGGGCTTAAGAGGATTGAAAGAGATTCTGTAATACAAGTGAGTGTTTGGACTGGAGTCAGAATAAAGGATATCAGCATGATAGGAAGCTGAGGGAAACTCCCCATTGACTCTGACTCCAGCAAGACCTCATCTCTGGAGGAACTGCAGAAAGTAGTGCCATGTGAAAGGTAGGAGTGGGGTATGGATGTTGATTCCTTTTATATCCCATTTCAGATCAGTCGCTCAGTCGTGTCCAACTCTTTGCGACCCCATGAACCGCAGCACGCCAGGCCTCCCTGTCCATCACCAGCTCCCGGAGGTCACTCAGACTTGCATCCATCGAGTCAGTGATGCCATCCAGCCATCTCATCCTCTGTCGTCCCCTTCTCCTCCTGCCCTCAATCCCTCCCAGCATCAGAGTCTTCTCCAATGAGTCAACTCTTCGCATGAGGTGGCCAAAATACTGGAGTTTCAGCTTTAGCATCATTCCTTCTAAAGAAATTCCAGCATTGATCTCCTTCAGAATGGACTGGTTGGATCTTCTTGCAGTCCAAGGGACTCTCAAGAGTCTTCTCCAACACCACACTTCAAAAGCATCAATTCTTCGGCACTCAGCCTTCTTCACAGTCCAGCTCTCACATCCATGCATGACCACAGGAAAGACCATAGCCTTGACTAGGCGAACCTTTGTTGGTAAAGTAATGTCTCTGCTTTTGAATATGCTATCTAGGTTGGTCATAACTTTCCTTCCAAGGAGCAAGCGTCTTTTAATTTCATGGCTGCAGTCACCATCTGCAGTGATTTTGGAGCCCAGAAAAACAAAGTCTGACACTGTTTCCACTGTTTCCCCATCTATTTCCCATGCAGTGATGGGACCAGATGCCATGATCTTCGTTTTCTGAATGTTGAGCTTTAAGCCAACCTTTTCACTCTCCACTTTCACTTTCATCAAGAGGCTTTTTAGCCCCTCTTCACTTTCTGCCATAAGAGTGGTGTCAGCTGCATATCTGAGGTTATTGATATTTCTCCCAGCAATCCTGATTCCAACTTGTGTTTCTTCCAGTCCAGTATTTCTCATGATGTACTCTGCATATAAGTTAAATAAACATGGTGACAATATGCAGCCTTGACGTACTCCTTTTCCTATTTGGAACCAGTCTGTTGTTCCATGACCAGTTCTAACTGTTGCTTCCTGACCTGCATACAGATTTCTTAAGAGGCAGATCAGGTGGTCTGGTATTCCCATCTCTTTCAGAATTTTCCATAGTTTATTGTGATCCACACAGTCAAAGGCTTTGGCATAGTCAATAAAGCAGAAATAGATGTTTTTCTGGAACTCTCTTGCTTTTTCCATGATCCAGCAGATGTTGGCAATTTGATCTCTGGTTCCTCTGCCTTTTCTAAAACCAGCTTGAACATCAGGAAGTTCACGGTTCACATATTGCTGAAGCCTGGCTTGGAGAATTTTGAGCATTACTTTACTAGCGTGTGAGATGAGTGCAATTGTTCGGTAGTTTGAGCACTCCTTGGCATTGCCTTTCTTTGGGATTGGGATGAAAACTGACCTTTTCCAATCTTGGGGCCACTGCTGAGTTTTCCAAATTTGCTGGCATATTGAGTGTAGCACTTTCACAGCATCATCATTCAGGACTTGGAATAGCTCCACTGGAATTCCATCACCTCCACTAGCTTTGTTCGTAGTGATGCTTTCTAAGGCCCATTTGACTTCACATTCCAAGATGTCTGGCTCTAGGTCAGTGATCACATCATCATTATTATCTGGGTCGTGAAGCTCTTTTTTGTACAGTTCTTCTGTGTATTCTTGCCACCTCTTCTTAATATCTTCTGCTTCTGTTAGGTCCACAGCATCTCTGTCCTTTATCATGCCCATCTTTGCATGAAATGTTCCTTTGGTATCTCTGATTTTCTTGAAGAGATCCCTAGTCTTTCCCATTCTGTTGTTTTCCTCTATTTCTTTGCATTGATCGCTGAAGAAGGCTTTCTTATCTCTTCTTGCTATTCTTTGGAACTCTGCATTTCAATGTTTCTATTTGCCAAAGGTCAAAATTAAATGAGGCTTGGATGGTGACCATAATTTTATGAAATCTGATTTTGCGACTATAGCTGTGTTTCTAGACAGTTGAGACTTAATAAGTAACTGCCTGCCTCCCTAGTATTTCTCCCCACTTATAAAAAACAGCCAGAGAAAGCCAAATATATGCAAACGGGCTCCCCAGATCAACCACATGCTATGATGCCCCTCTTAAATTAATCTACCTCCATCTTCACTGCCAGCAACTTCCACTCAAAACTTGTTTGATGATCCTTTTCTTCTCACTGTAGGGCTTCCTTGGTGGCTGAGATGGAAAAGGATCTGTCTGCAATGCAGGAGACCCAAGTTTGATCCCTGGATTGGGAAGATCCCCTGGAGAAGGGAATGGCTACCCACTCCAGTATTCTTGCCTGGAGAATCCCATGGACAGAGGAGCCTAGTGGGCTACCATCCTTGGGGTCGCAAAGAGTTGGACAAAAGTAAGCAACTTTCACTTTCACTTTTTTTTTTCTTCTCATTATAAGACTTTCCCATTCTCTTGCCTGCCTGAGTCCATTATGGTAGCTGACTATTGCTGTAGCGAACGTTCTGGTGGCTTCATTTGTTCTTATTCAGAAGGTCTTTTGTTAATTTCTGCAGGTTTCCCAGAGGCTCCAAGATGAGGCTTTTACTTCTCTTTGCTGCTGCCTTTAGCCAGGTGTGGAGATGCCTTCCGAGTGGTCAATTACCAGCCTTTGCTTTGAGTCCCTCAGTCATTTATTCTCAATCTTGTTTCTGGATTTCATTTTTTGTTTCCACTTTTTGGGTGCCCTTCTGGGTACCAGGCCATTTCTTTTCATCTCCTTTGGTTCTCTAGTTTGCTTCCACTTTGCATTTGCTGGGTAAAAATGTTTGTCGTATGGAGAATCACAGAGGTTGGTAGATGCTGTGCTTTCTAAACTAATTAAATCCTCTAAATTTTGCTCAACTTCTTTCTCAGAGTAAACTTGCAACATCAGTGGTAAGTACTCCAATAATCCACAGACTCTCTATCTCCAGCCTTTAAACACAAACACTGGACCCGTCAGCAAACATGTCCCTTCCTGTTCTTTAATACCTCCCCTGTAAGTCTAATAGGGGATGGTGGGGAGAATAATGCCCCCCAAAAATGTGAATGTCCTAATCCAAGGGCAATTAAGGTCACTGCTAGAATTAAAGTTGCTTATAACTGACCTTAGTGAAAGTCAGTCAGTCGTGTCCAACTCTTTGCAATCCCATGGCCTATACAGTCCATGGAATTCTCCAGGCCAGAATACTGGAGTGGGTATCCTTTCCCTTCTTTAGGGGATCTTCCCAACCCAGGGATCGAATCCTTGTTTCCTGCATTGCAGAGAGATTCTTTACCAGATGAGCCACAGGGGAAGCCCATAACTGACCTTAATATTTGGAGATTAGCCTGAATGATCCAGGTGGGCATAGTTTACTCCCGAGCATCCTTAAAGTGGGAAAGACAGTCAGAAGAGATTCAGAAGGAGACACAACAGAAGAAGAATGGTCAGAGATGCAGTGCTGATCACACCAACTATGACAGAAGAGGACCATCGCTGAGGAGGGTGGGCAGCTCTGCCAGCTGGGAAAGGTAAGGAGACGTTCTTCATTGGAGCCTCTGGCACTGAACGCCTCCCAGTTGGTTTCTAGTCTTGAATTTTTAGCTTGGTGAAACCACTGTCAGACTGCTAACCTATAGAATTATACGAAGTTTGAGTTGTTTTATGCTACTAAGTTGATTATACAAGAAATAGAAAACTATTACATAGGGAGAGACTCGCTTTATGAATGAAAATTGTACAATTAAGTGCACACTAGATGAGGTATGGGGAAGGCAAGGGCACCCCACTCCAGTACTCTTGCCTGGAAAATACCATGGATGAAGGAGCCTGATGGACTGCAGTCCATATGATCCTGAAGAGTCAGACACAACTGACTGACTTCACTTTCATTTTTCACTTTCATGCATTAGAAAAGGAAATGGCAACCCACTCCAGTGTTCGTGCCTGGAGAATCCCAGGGACTGGGGAGTCTGGTGGGCTGCCGTCTCTGGGGTCGCACAGAGTTGGACACGACTGAAGTGACTTAGCAGCAGCAGCAGATGAGGTATTGTTTTGAGTGTTTTTGATCTCAGATTTCCAGTCTGCAGAATGATCAATGAATTTCTGTTGTCTCAGGCACGTAGAAGTGGTACTTGGTTTTGGCAGCTTAACAAGCTAATGCAGTCACCACATGATTTCAAATAGATGCTAGATAAATTTCTCCATGCAAATGCTTATTATGGTAGAAAATTGGTTACTATTTTAACTTGACTTTGGGTGAACTTTAAAAAGACAGGTGAGGTTATTTGGGGATATGTGTCACCTTTTAGAATCTAATTCTTTAAAATTAATTTTTGTCGTAGTATAGTTGCTTCACAATGTGCTGGTTTCTGATGTACAGCAAACTGAATCAGCTGTATGTATACATTTATGCCCTCTTGTTTGAATGTCCTTCCTATTTAGGTCACCACAGAGCACTGAATAGAGTTCCCTGTGCTCTACAGTAGGTTCTCATTAATTGCCTACTTTATCCATGGTATCAATAGTGTATGAATGTCAGTCCCAATCTTCCAATTCATCCCACCCACAACTTTCTCCCCTTGGTGTCCATAAGTTTGTTCTCCGAATCTGTGTCTCTATTTCAGTTTTGCAAAAGATATCATCTATGCCACTTTTCTAGATCCCACATATGTGTTAATATGTATTTTCCCCATATATGCATTACTATACAGTATTTGTTTTCCTCTTTCTGACATACTTAACTCTGAATGACAAGCTCTAGATTATTCACATCTCTACAAATGACCCAGTTCCATTCATTTTTATGATTGAATAGTATTCCACTGTATAAATGTACTGCATCTTCTTTATCTGTTCATCTGCTGATGGTCATCCAGGTTGTTTCCATGTCCTTCTGTTGTAAATAGTGCTGGAGTGAACACTGGGCTACATGTGTGTTTTTGAATTATGGTTTTCTCAGGGTACATGCTCAGTGGTATTGCTGGGTCATATAGTACTTCTATTTTAGTTTTTTTTAAGGAAACTCCATACTCTTCTGCATAGTGGCTGTATCGATTTACATTCCCACCAACAGTGCAAGACAGTTCCCTTTTCTCCACAAAAAGCTATACAACTGCAACATTGTTGAAAACCAAAGCCTCGAGGATACTGTGACACTTTCAAATAGAGACTGTCTAGCTTCCACCTTTTGTAGGGTTTGTCTGCTTCTCCTCATTGTGAGTCAGTTTTCAGATGGATTAATGTATTTCCTTTTATACACCTATGGCCCTGAATGATGTCAGTAGCATGAGAGAGTGAGGTGCTTTCTTTGACACTCCCCTTCAATCTACAATCATAAAACATCCTCATGGTAACAAAGGTGCCTCTGCTCAGCCCACCAGGATGCTGGAGAATTCCATATATCTGTACATGGGTCCGACAAGGGAGGTGGGACCCAGGAAACCATTGAGGCAGTGCTTGTGATCCCTGTCCTCAGGGTGTGGGAGCTGAGCCCCTGGGCCAGATGACTGGGGGAGGTGACACCCATGACCCTGACCTCCTTGTCACAGCAGCACCCATGGCCATGGAGAGTAGAAGAAAGGGCACCAGGGACCCTGCCCCTTCAGTGCAGTGCCTATGACTCCAACCCCTATCTCTCCACCTGCAGCAATGGAGCCCACAAACTTATATGTACAGCCCTGTACATAACATAAGTTCCCAAGAGACCCCAGCTGCCTCCACTCCTCTCCCTTCCCCTGTGGTTTGGAGCTGGTGAAGAGGAGGAGGATCCCAGGCCCTGCCAAAGACCCACCATCCTTGTGCTATGGGCAACAATCCTGGTGACCCTGGCAGCAGTGAGGCAGCAACAACCCCAAAGGCAAAGATGCAATAACACGGTACAGTGACACCTCTGACAGGCAGAGTGGAGTGTGGGACGTGCCAATGCCCAAGTATAGTCAGAGGCAGGTCAGGCAAGAGAGGGCTTCCCCCGCGGTTCAGTGGGTACAGAATCCGCCTGTAATGCAGGAGACCTGGGTTCTATCCCTGGGTTGGGAAGATCCCCTGGAGAAGGGTATGGAAACCCATTCCAGTTTTCTTGCCTGAAGAATCCCCATGGACAGAGGAGCCTGTGGGCTACAGTCTATGGGGTCTCAAAGAATCAATCATGACTGAATGACTAAGCACACACTGTGATCTGTTGAATTCTTAAAATCAACTAGAAAGGAGTTGGGGCTTCCCTGGTGGCTCAGATGGTAAAGAAACTGCCTGCAATGCAGGGGTCACAGGTTTGATCTCAGGGTCAGGAGGATCCCCTGGAGAAGGGAATGGCTACCCACTCCAGTATTCATACCTAGAGAATTCCATGGACAGAGGAGCCTGGAGGGTTAAAGTCCATGGGATTGCAAAGAGTGGCTAACACTTTCACTTTACTTTTCAGAAAGGTGTTAGCTACTTCAGCTACTTCAAGTGCACCTTCCGTCAAGTATATAGAAATGAAGAACCACAGTAATACTAGGCTGCAAAAAAGATAATGATGGTTCTTAAATAAGCAAACTGAAAATCACAGAATATTGTGATCTAAATACTGATAGAGATACATGAAGAAACTCAGTGATCTGTAAGAAAACTCACAAGGGCAGATCAGTGAGCTCAGGAATAAAATTAATGAATAGAAGGAGTATTTCATCAAAGAGATTGAAACCCAAAAATATGTTGCAGAGTTAAGACCTAAATAAGTGAGATGAAGAAGGCATTAGAGAGCATTGGAAATAGAGCAGACCACATGGAAGAGAGCATTAATAGTTCATGATAGAAACCTAGAAACGATACAAGGACAAGAGGAATGAGAAATAAGACAGTTTTCAAAATGAGGACAATGTCTGACAGCCATCTGTATCTTCTAGGAACAGCAGCATTATAGAAACGGGGGTCCCAGAGGAAAATAAACAGAAAGGAGTAGAAAGACTATTTAAAGAAGTAACCAGTGAGAACTTCCCAAACTTGGGAAGGAAACAGACACATGTGGGTCCATGAGGCCGAGAGACTACTTTAATTACCTCAATGCAAAAAGACCAACCTAGACAGCATATTAAAAAGCAGAGATATTATTTTGCCAACAAAGATCCATCTAGTCAAAGCTATGGTTTTTCCAGTAGTCATGTATGAATGTGAGAGTTGGACTAGAAAAAAAGCTGAGTGCCAAAGAATTGATGCCATTGAACTGTTGTGTTTGTTGGAGGAGAGTCTTGAGAGTCCCTTGGACTGCAAGGAGATCCAACCAGTCCATCCTAAAGGAAATCAATCCTGGGTATTCTTTGGAAGGGCTGATGTTGAAGTGGGAACTCCAATATTTTGGCCACCTGATGAGAAGAGCTGAATCATTTGAAAAGACCCTGATGCTGGGAAAGATTGAAGGCGGGACGAGAAGGGGACAACAGAAGATGAGATGGTTGGATGGCATCATCATCTCAATGGACATGAGTTTGAGTAAGCTCCAGGAGTTGGTGATGGACAGGTAGACCCGGGGTGCTGCAGTTCACTGGGTCACAAAGAGTTGGACATGACTGAGCAACTGAACTGAACTGACTGGACTGAACTGAACTGAATGCAAAAAGACATTTGCTGAGATTATGATGTTAAAACTATCAAAACTTAATAGCAAAGGTTTTTAAAAACAGAGAAAGTGGTGACCTACAAAGGAATGCCTCTTAGGTTATCAGAAGATTTCTCAGCAGCAACTCTATAGTTCAAGAGAGAGAATGGGGTAACATTCTCAAAATACTGAATGATAAAAACTGTCAATCAAACACACTCCATCCAACAAAGTTATCACTCAGTTATGAAGGAGAAATAAAGACTTTGCTAGGCAAAAAAAAAAAAAAGAGAGAGAGAGAGGCTGAAAGAGTTTATCAACACTAGACCTACCTACCTAAAGATGTTAGAAGGAGCTCTTCTGTCAGAAACAAAAAGCCAAAAGCAAGTAAAACTTTAAATAAGATGATGAAGAGTTGCAATTCTCTATGTATCTGAATAGGTTTTAAACACTGTATATCAGGACTTCTCTGGTGGCTCAGACAGTAAAGAATCTGCCTGCAATGCAGGAGACCTGGGTTCAGTCCCTGGGTCAGGAAGATCCCCTGGAAACGGAAATGGCAACTCACTCCAGTACTCTTGCCTGGAGAGTTCCATGGAGGGAGGAGTCTGGTAGGCTACATAGGTTTTAAACACTGTTAAAACAGGACTTCTCTGGTGGCTCAGACAGTAAAGAATCTGCCTGCAAAGCAGGAGACCTGAGTTCAGTCCCTGGGTTAGGAAGATTTCCTGGAGAAGGGAATGGCTACCTACTCTAGTATTCTTGCCTAGAGAATGCCATGAATAGGAGAGCCTGGAGGGCTATGGTCCATGAGGTCACAAAGAGCAGATACAACTGAGCGACTAACACTTTTAATTTTATAGCATAACTAGGAGGGGAAAAAGCAGAAAAAAAAAATAACTATAGCTACTTCAGTTTGGTTTAAAAAAACTGCAACATAAAAAGGAATAATTTGAGACAACACCACTATAGAGAAAGAGGAAAATGATGCGATCCATATAGGTCAAGGAAGATAAGATTAATCTCATCATAAAAAGGAGTATTTTATCTATGAGATATTTTGTATAAGCCTCATGGTAACCACACAGCATAAATCTAAAGCAATGACACAAAACATTAAAAAAAAAAAAAAAGAGGAAATTGAGAAAAACATAGTAGCCACCAAAGCAAAATCGCAGACAGAAGCACAAGGAAAAATAAATAAAAATGATGACAGAGAGCAATAAGAAAGTAAAAGGTAAAGTGGCAGTGTAAGTCCTCATGTGTAAATAATGGCCCTAAGTATAAATGGATCGAATTCACCAATCAAAAAACATAGGATTTCTGGGCCTCCCCTGGTAATCCGGAGGTTAAGACTTCACCTGCCAACACAGGAAGAGCAAGCTCAATCCCTGGTTGGGAAACTAGGATCCCACATGCCTCATGGCTGAAAAGCCAAAACAGAAAGCAGAAACAATATTGTAACAAACCCAATAAAGACTTTAAAAATGGTCCATATAAAAAAAAGCAAAAACAAAAACCACAGACAAGTCTGAGAATACTGTCCCTCAAGTGCTAAATTGTTTGTCTAAGGCAAACAGAACCAGACCCTAGTCACAAAGAAAACAGTATCAAGTAGAGATATATGAGGACCCAGAAAAAAGTTGTTCATGGGAACTTTTGTGACACCAGGAGAAAACCAAGGCCTTATGTTTGCTGGGTTCAGATCAGATCAGTCGCTCAGTCGTGTCCGACTCTTTGCAACCCCATGAACCGTAGCACGCCAGGCCTCCCTGTCCATCACCAACTCCCGGAGGTCACTCAGACTCACATCCATCAAGTCAGTGATGCCATCCAGCCATCTCATCCTCTGTCGTCCCCTTCTCCTCTTGCCCTCAATCCCTCCCAGCATCAGAGTCTTCTCCAATGAGTCAACTCTTCGCATGAGGTGGCCAAAATACTGGAGTTTCAGCTTTAGCATCATTCCAGATAGTATTGGCCCATTACCTTATGAAGGGTGTTGATTTCAAAATCAGAATTGTGATTAATAATAAAATATGTTTTGATTAATATAATGTAATTAATATATTGATAGAACATATTTATCTCTTCTTTTTACGAGAGAAATAACCACAACAAAGTCATAGGTTAATTTAAGATCATTTGTCCATGTAGGTCATTTCCAAGTAGAAATTTCTTTCACTGTAATTATTAATATATAAAAAAGTAAAGATTAGTTCCTCAGTCATGTCCAACTCTTTGTGACCCCATGGACCATAGCCTGCTAGATTTCTCTGTCCATGGAGTTCTCCAGACAAGAATACTGGAGTGAGTTACCATTTCCTTCTCCAGGGGATCTTGTAAGCCAAGGTCTCCTGCATGCAGGCAGATTCTTTACCTTCTGAGCCTCTTCCCAGGTGGCAGACACCAGAGTGCCTGCAAATAAGTGACACCATCCTGCAGTTGGTGAGATTGCTGGCAGTGACTACAGGCTAGAATAATCTAAGAATGACCTTAGAATAATTATATCATGACTTAAGAAAGATAATAAAGAAGAAAAGATAAAACAGGGTGCAGTTCATGAGTCTCTTATGATTTTTTTTGCCATGTCTGTGTTCAACAAGGGTGTTAGAAGTAACATCCTTATGTGTAGACTTTAGTTATTAATTCATGAGTGCATAACTGATTTTTCCACAGGTGAGGAGGCCACACAGCCACACAGGCATATGGACATTTTAACCATGTTAATTCTTCTAATTCATGACCAAGAATTATCTTACCATTTATTATGTTTCTTCAATTTTTTTCAACAAGTTATAGTTTTAAGTGTACAAGTCTTTCACCTCCTTGGTTAAATTTATTTCTAGGTATTTTATTCTTATTTTGCTATTGTAAATGTGATTGTTATCTTATTTTCTTTTTTGGCTATCTCATTGTTAATGTATTGAAATGCAACAGATTTTTGTATGTTGATTTTGTATCCTTCAAATTTACTGTTTTCATTATTTTAATGAGTACAGCTTTTTGTGGAGTCTTCAGGGTTTTCATATCATCTGTAAATAGTGACAGCATCACTTCTCTTCTAACTTGAATGTCTTTTAATATTTGTTCTTACCCAATGGCTCTGCCTGAAACTTCCAATATTACTTTGAATAAGAGTGCAAATTTTCCACAGTTTTTGGTGATCCACACAGTCAAACTGGAGGACATGGCAACCCACTCCACTGTTCTTGCCTGGAGAATCCTGTGGACAGAGGAGCCTGGTGGGCTGCTGTCTATGGGGTCACGCTGAGTCGGACACGACTGAAGTGACTTAGCTTCAAAGGCTTTAGTGTAGCCAATGAAGCAGAATTAGATTTTTTTTTTTCCTGGAATTCCCTTGCTTTTTCTATGATCCAACAGATGTTGCAATTTGATTTCTGGTTCCCCTACCTTTGGGCTTCCCTTGTGGCTCAGCTGGTAAAGAATCCACCTGCAATGCCAGAGACCTGGGTTTGATCCCTGGGTTAGGAAGATCCCCTGGAGAAGGGAAAGGCTACCCACTCCAGTATTCTGGCCTGGAGAATTCCATGCACTGTATAGTCTATGGGGTTGAAAGAGTTGGACATGACGGAGCTACTTTCACTTTGACTTTCCTCTACCTTTCCTAAATCCAGCTTGTACATCTGGAAGTTCTTGGTTCACATATTGTTGGAGCCTAGCTTGAAGGATTTTAAGCATTACCTTGCTAGCATGTGAAATGAGTGCAATTGTGTGGTAGCTTGAGCATTCTTAGGCATTTCTCTTCTTTGGGATTAGAATGAAAACTGACCTTTTCCAGTCCTGTGGCCACTGCTGAGTTTTCCAATATGAAATTAAAGCTAACCAAAATTATTTTAAGGGTTTGTTAACATAGGAATGAGTTTAAGAGAGGTTAAATGTTATGCATAGGACATTGTGATCATAGATACATTAAGAAAATTACGCAAAGGGATTTTAGAGTTCCTATGGTAAGTATTAGTTACTCAGTCATGTCCCACTCTTTGTGACCCCATGGACTGTGGTCCACCAGGCTCCTGTGTCCATGGGACTCTCCAGGCAAGAATACTGAGGTGGGTTGCCATTCCTTTCTCCGGGGGGTCTTCTTGACCCAGGGATCGAACCCAGGTATCCTGCATTGCAGGCAGATTCTTTACAATCTGAGTCAGATAAATTCCACCTAACCTATTTTCCCACAAATTTCAGTGATGTTTGCACATTCAAAAATCATTTGTAAGCAGACATTATCATGAAAAGTACTAAATGGGGATGACTTGAACTTTAGTTACTCTAGAAAAAAAGACCTCATTGAGCAGGGAAATATTATGATCTAGAGTGTTAGTCGCTCAGCCATGTTGACTCTTTGCGACCCCATGGATAGCCTGCCAGGCTCCTCTGTCTACGTGATAATGTTCTAGACACTGAAACATTTGCTTGTAGGTGGAATCTCAGAGCCAAAAATAACCACATTAATGTGAGTTTCTTAGAATGGTCCAAAACTTGGGGAGTGTGTTAGAATTTTCACAAATAGTAAGGTAAGAATGCAAGACATCTTATGTGAACTGGGAGCTGGTAAACACAGCCCGTATGTGGGTTGCATTTCTCTCTTCTTCTTATCAACCACCAGTACACTAGACCAAGTTACCTTTGTTTCTTAACTAGACCACCACGACAACTTAATAAGTATTCCCATGTACTTCTCTCTTCCTCTGATCCAGAGTTGGCAAACTACCGTCTGAATTCCCACCCACCTATTATTACAAATGAAATCTAACTGAACTGTAGCCGCATCCATATATTTACAGGTTTGTTACAGGTGTTTTCTTCTTCAGAAGCCTGGTGGGGCAGTTGTGACAGAAACCTAGTGGCCCAGAAAGCCCAACAAATGTATGATCTCACCCTTTTCAAAAAGTGTTTGCAAACCACCACTCTAATCCATTAGCATTTCTGTAGTAGAGGTGATGCATTTAAATGCAGATTTGATAGGCTGTTTACTAACTTGTTAATGGAGTTCCATTGCTCTTTGAGGAGAAAAGCAATGTCCAACACAGCCTTCAGGGCCCTGCTGCACAATTGTCTGCACACACAGAGTCTGTTCCCAGAGTGGCACTCTGCAAAGTTCCCAGGTGGGCAAGCTTATTACTGTTCATCACTGTTCTTTCTGTCTTCAGTTTGTTGGCTCTCCTGCATCCTCAGAGCTCAGCTATAATTTCCTCTCTTTGAAAAAATCTTCCCCTGAGTCACCAGATGTGGGTGGGTCTCTTGGTATGTACTGAATAGAACCGAATATGTCTACAACATGGCACTTATCATCATCACAAGTACCCTGATGTCCAGTGTGTATCTCCTCCACAAGAAATGAAACTCTTTTAGAGGAGAAACAGGACTTCCCTGGTGGCTCAGACAGTAAAGCGTATGTCTACAATGTGAGAGACCTGGGTTCAGTCCCTGGATTGGGAAGATTCCCTGGAGAAGGAAATGGCAACCCACTCCAGTACTCTTGCCTTGAAAATCCCATGGACGGAGGAGCTTGGTGCAGGCTACTATCCATGGGGTCGCAAAGAGTCGGGCACGGCTGAGCGATTTCACTTTCACTTAGAGGAGAAACCAGGGCAAGGAGTTTTGTCTGCTCAGTGCCTACAATGGTGTCTGGTAAACAGTCAAGTTTGAATACCTGCTATTTTGTTTTGTATCATTTGCCACTCCTAGAGGCTTCCTGGATGGTGCAGTGGCAGAGAACCCACCTGCCAATGCAGGAGATTGAAGAGACGTGGATTTGATCCCTGGCTGGGGAAGATCCTCTGCAGACAGAAATGGTGGCCCACTCCAATATTCTTGCCTGGAGAATCCCATGGACAGAGGAACCTGGTGGGCTACAGTCCATGGGGTCAGAAAGAGTCAGACATGACTGAGCACACACATACACCACTTCTAGATGCATTACTGGGTGTGTGTTTTTGGATGTAGTACATGTCCAGGAGATATTAACTGAATGAAACAAAAAACTTTTTATAATGAACTTTTTTTTAAAATTATATAAACAGAAAAGTCTGCAAACAGGAAGAGTGTGTAGCGTGAGAATTATTAAAAAGTGATCACTGTGATATAGCTACAACTTAGATCAAAAAGTGAAGTAGCACCAGAATTCCTTCATTTCTCTCCCAATCAGTAACACCTCTCACAATGAATCACTGTCATAATTTGTAATAACATAGGTCAATTTTACTTTTTAAATTTTTTATACAATCTTTAAAGGTTATACTTTATTTATATCTATTGCAAAACACTAGCTATTTCCCCATGTTGTACAATAAAACCTTGTAGTCTACCATTTTGTTTTAATTAAAAAAAAAATTTTTGGCCACATGGCAAGTGGGATCTTAGTTCCCTGACCAGGAATTACACACATGTCCTCAGAATTGGAAATGTACTGGTTAGTAGTTTTAACTACAAGAGAAAAGTCTTTTGTAGCCCATCTTATCCCCAATAGTTTGTACCTCCCATGCCCTGACCCCATATCACCCGCTGACCATTACGGGTAACATTTGATCTGTTTTTAAACTTTATGTAAGTTTGGTTCAGTGGCTCAGTCCTGTCTGACTCTGCGACCCCATGAATTGCAGCACACCAGGCCTCCCTGTCCATCACCAACTCCTGGAGTTCATCCAAACTCATGTGTATCGAGTCAGTGATGCCATCCAGCCATCTCATACTCTGGCATCCCCTTCTCCTCCTGCCCCCAATCCCTCCCAGCATCAGAGTCTTTTCCAATGAGTCAACTCTTCGCATGAGATGGCCAAAGTACTGGAGTTTCAGCTTTAGCATCATTCCTTCCAAAGAAATCCCAGGGCTGATCTCCTTCAGAATGGACTGGTTGGATCTCCTTGCATTCCAAGGGACTCTCAAGAGTCTTCTCCAACACCACAGTTTGAAAGTATCAATTCTTAGCTTGCAAAATACCTTCTTCTGTATCTGACATCTTTTGTATCTAATATTTATCCATGTTATAGCTACAGTAATAGTTCATTCATTTAATTGCAATATATTATTCAACTGTAAGATATACCAACATGTATTTCTTCATATACATATACCAACATGTATTTCTTCAATTGGTGAAGAAAGTTTGTATGGTCCCAGTTTACCACCACCCCAAAAAAAAACTGCTTATAGGAATATTCTTGCGTATAAATTATGAAGCATGTATATGTGAATTTAGGAAAGTATGTTTCTAGGGTTTAATTTTTACTGGATACACACATATTGAAAATTTAGCAGATATGACAGTTTTTGAAACAGATGGTACTGATTTGATTCTCACACACATTAATGACAGTTCCAGTTAGTCCACATTTTTGGCAGCACCTGAAATCTTCACCATTTAAATTTTTGGCTATTCTCATAGGTTGTAGAATCACATTGTAAATTGGATCTGTGTTTCCTGATTACTAATGAGGTTGAACACATAAAGTGAAAGTGAAATCACTCAGTCGTGTCTGACTCTTTTCGACCCTGTGGACTGTAGCCTACTAGGCTCCTCCATCCATGGGATTCTCCAGGCAAGAATACTGGAGTGGGTTGCCGTTTTCTTCTCCAGGGGATCTTCCCAACCCAGGATCTAACCCAGGTCTCCTGCATTGCAGGCAGACGTTTTACCCTCTGAGACACCAGGAAAACCCACATTCATGATTAATTGCAAGAAAAACCTATTTGGGTGTGCAAAAAAATACCAGTTAGGCTGGTATATATACCAACCAATTAGGCTTGTAGAATAGTCCTATGAGGTAAGACTTTGCCACATTTCCAGGGGTAAGACTTAAGATTCTTTCTGAGAAAAGTCAGGGAGAGAGTGAGGAATAGGAAAGCCTAGCAGGCTGCAATCCATGGGGTCACAAAGAGTTGGATATGACTTAACAACTGAATAATATATTTTTTTTAATCTTTAGTTGATTTGTTTTGAAGGATAGCTGACAAAATTTTAAACTACTTTCTCAACAGATATTTTCACTACCACTTATATTTGTGGTTCTCTACAAATGAGAGTGGTTATCAATATTTTAAGACTGTTTCTGATTTAGTGTCAATGACAATCATGTGTTCTTTTCCATGAGGTAGGAGGTAAAGGGTTATTGTTAAATAGAAAAATGGCAGTTGTTGAAAAATATATAGCTATTCTGAGTAAAAAATTAATTTTGAGTCTGGAAATAAAGTACTAACCATTCATAGAAACTTGTTTCATATATATATGTGTGCTTAAATGAAAGACCAAACACTAATCTTTTGAGGAATGAGTACAGTATTTTCAAATAAGATCTGGAGACATAATAACTGTCAATTTTTTCTTGCTCACCTGCCCTGAGAAAGCTCATGTAGATTTGCCCTTTGCAAGCAATATAAATCTTGTTGACTACTCCCCCCAGTGAAATGGCCTTTTGTAGTCTTAGAAATATGTCAGTATTACTCATATTATTGAGCTTTATCCTATAATCCATAAAATAGAGGGTAAATGTGGTCTTTTATCTGCTTTACCTTTAGAGAAACTTTTCCTTGAATTTCATTAACCTTTTTGAAGTTTATTGTCTACTCATTATATTTCTCAGAATTTTCAGTCTCTAGGGAAAATTTTAGTTATGTATGCTGAGTATTTTTGTTACATTGTTATAAAGTACTCCTAAAAGGAATGATATTCTGTTTTAGTATGAGGGGAATAGATAGATCAAATAGAAAGATCAGATCAGATCAGTCACTCAGTCGTTTCCGACTCTTTGCGACCCCATGAACCACAGCACGCCAGGCCTCCCTGTACATCACCAAATCCCGGAGGTCACTCAGACTCACATCCATCGAGTCAGTGATGCCATCCAGCCATCTCATCCTCTGTCGTCCCCTTCTCCTCCTGCCCCCAATCCCTCCCAGCATCAGAGTCTTCTCCAATGAGTCAACCCTTCACATGAGGTGGCCAAAATACTGGAGTTTCAGCTTTAGCATCATTCCTTCCAAAGAAATCCCAGGGCTGATCTCCTTCAGAATGGACTGGTTGGATCTCCTTGCAGTCCAAGGGACTCTCAAGAGTCTTCTCCAACACCACACTTCAAAAGCATCAATTCTTCGGCACTCAGCCTTCTTCACAGTGCAGCTCTCACATCCATACATGACCACAGGAAAGACCATAGCCTTGACTAGGCGAACCTTTGTTGGTAAAGTAATGTCTCTGCTTTTGAATATGCTATCTAGGTTGGTCATAACTTTCCTTCCAAGGAGTAAGCGTCTTTTAATTTCATGGCTGCAGTCACCATCTGCAGTGATTTTGGAGCCCAGAAAAATAAAGTCTGACACTGTTTCCACTGTTTCTCCATCTATTTCCCATGTAGTGATGGGACCAGATGCCATGATCTTCGTTTTCTGAATGTTGAGCTTTAAGCTAACCTTTTCACTCTCCACTTTCACTTTCATCAAGAGGCTTTTTAGTTCCTCTTCACTTTCTGCCATAAGGGTGATATCATCTGCATATCTGAGGTTATTGATATTTCTCCCGGCAATCTTGATTCCAGCTTGTGTTTCTTCCAGTCCAGCATTTCTCATGATGTACTCTGCTGCTGCTGCTAGGTCGCTTCAGTCGTGTCTGACTCTGTGCGATCCCATAGACGGCAGCCCACTAGGCTCCTCTGTCCCTGGGATTCTCCAGGCAAGAACACTGGAGTGGGTTGCCATTTCCTCCTCCAATGCATGAAAGTGAAAAGTGAAAGGCAAAGGCTTTGGCATAGTCAAGAAAGCATAAATAGATGTTTTTCTGGAACTCTCTTGCTTTTTCCATGATCCAGCGGATGTTGGCAATTTGATCTCTGGTTCCTCTGCCTTTTCTAAAACCAGCTTGAATATCAGGAAGTTCACGGTTCACATATTGCTGAAGCCTGGCTTGGAGAATTTTGAGCATTACTTTACTAGCGTGTGAGATGAGTGCAATTGTGCGGTAGTTTGAGCACTCTTTGGCATTGCCTTTCTTTGGGATTGGGATGAAAACTGACCTTTTCCAATCTTGTGGCCACTGCTGAGTTTTCCAAATTTGCTGGCCTATTGAGTGCAGCACTTTCACAGCATCATCTTTCAGGATTTGGAATAGCTCTACTGGAATTCCATCACCTCCACTAGCTTTGTTCGTAGTGATGCTTTCTCAGGCCCACTTGACTTCACATTCCAGGATGTCTGAAAGAATAGATAAAAATAAAGATAGATAACAAATTAATAGATAGATAATAGATACATAGAAGGGATAGATAGAAAGACAGGATAGATGATATAGATAATATCTATACATTATATCTAATATCTATATCCATATTAGAATTTAAACTAGGAAGTCTGAAAATTTATCCCTAATTCCTCATCGATAATATAGGTTGTTAGCAGGCATTCAAACATGTGATATTTGAATGATATAGTAGGAAACCGGGGAAGGCAATGGCACCCCACCCCAGTACTTTTGCCTGGAAAATCCCATGGACAGAGGAGCCTGGTAGGCTCCAGTCCATGTGGTCGCTAAGAGTCGGACGCGACTGAGCGACTTCACTTTTACTTTTCACTTTCATGCATTGGGGAAGGAAATGGCAACCCACTCCAGTGTTCTTGCCTGGAGAATCCCAGGGACGGGGGAGCCTGGTGGGCTTCCGTCTATGGGGTCGCACAGAGTCGGACACGACTGAAGCGACTTAGCAGCAGTAGCAGTAGGAAACAATGAACACATACAAAGTGAAAGTCGCTCAGTTGTGTCAGACTCTAACCCACCAGACTCCTTTTGTTCATGGGATTCTCCAGACAAAAATACTGGAGAGAGAGCAAACCTGGGTCTCCTGCATTGCAGGCAGATTCTTTCCTGTCCAAGCCATGAACACACAAGCCTGTGATTTAATTACCAAACCACAGAGAAGCCAGCTGTCTTGACTGTTCCCTGGTCACTACAGGGAAGACAACCAGTGCTGAGACAGTGCAGGTCCTTAATGTATTCTGTATTCATTCAGTAGTTTTCTGTTGTTATTAATTATAGGAGCACAATGGTGGCACTTTTTGTACCTGCCTCCCTTGCAGTCATACTTCCTCTCAAATTAGCCATAATTGCAGTCGGCACTCCTAGGGAAGCATTCTGTGCCACATTCCAGGCTACTCGGCAGGGGTTTCTGCTTTCTGTATCAGGGCCTTCTCTAAACTACTCCAGTCACTCCGTCCTCAGACAAGTGAGATGCTGACAAGCCCTTGCAAACCATCCACAATCAGGGGACAAGAGTGGATGGATATATAGCCCCGTGTTACATGCATCAAATGCACTTGTCTTCGGCCCTCACTTTGCTCTCTGAAATGTCTTGTGTAGTTGAGTTCTTTTTGGTCATTGCAGTAGCTCAGTACTTCTCCCTTACAGAGACTTTTCCTTCTTCACTGCTCCCCTCTGTTTCCCCAGGCTCACCTCTATTTCTGGGAAATCCCAACTGCACTCAAAGCCATGTCTTTAGCTCTGCTTCTTTCAGGATGTTGTTGTTTACTCACTAAGTTCTGTCCGACTCTTTGCAAACCCATGGACTATAACATACCAGGCTTCCCTGTCCTTCACTATCTCCTGGAGTTTGCTCAAATTCATGTCTACTGAGTCAGGGATGCCATCCAACCATCTCTTCCTCTGTCACTCTCTTCACCTTCTGCCTTCTATCTTTCCTAGCATCAGAGTCTTTTCCATTAAGTCAGTTCTTTGCATCAGGTGGCCAGATTGGAGCTTCAGCTTTAGCATCAGTCCTTCCAATGAATATACAGGGTTGATTTGCTTCAGGATTGACTGATTTGACCTCTTTTCTGTTCAAAGGGCTCTCAAGAGTCTTCTCCAACACCACAATTTGAAAGCATCAGTTATTCAGTACTCTGCCTTCTTTATGGTCCAACTCTCACATCCATGCATTAATACAATTTAAAATATTTGATACTGTCTGTGGCCCTAGAAAGCATAACCTCAAGATGATATTATGGAAGTGTACCACTGACACACACAAAGACCCCAGTGATCCCACTCTTAGTCTCAGTGGGGTACTGGTACCCCTCAAGATGCTCCAGCATCAAATAGATTAATCATCTGAAGTGGTTTGTGATGAAATACAGGTTAAAATAAAAGCAATGGTTTTTTTCAATGTTTTTAGAAATTGACATTCTTTAATTGAAATTGTAAAGATTATGAAGACAGCTGGCTTTGTTAAATGCCTTGTGAGCCTTAAAGCAAGATGATGACAGACTCAGGTCATCTGACTCTTAAATCAGAGTGAGCTGTAAAAGTCCCAAAACTTTCACAGAGGCATTTAAAGAAATCACTGGCTTTTATATCTGGGGGCACATTTTGCAGAAAATCAAGCCCAGATTTCACTGTAAAGGGTGTTAATCCAGGAAAGGAAATTGAATGTACAATCTTTATGCTAAATTTGGATCTCAAAGACAAGAGTGGCTAACTGAGGGGTGGGATCAGAGTATTTGGTACTTGATAATATTGAATATTTAAGATTTCCTTGTGTTCTGGGCCAAAAGGACCTTTTTACTGTAGGACAGAGGTTCCCCTTGTTTGTTAACCTTCCCCAAATTTCTCCTTTTTGTGCCAAGCCCTTAAAACAATGAACTTCCCCGAAGGCTCAGCAGTAAAGAATCTTCCTGCAATGCAGGAGACACAGGTTCAATCCCTAGGTCAGGAAGTTCCCCTGGAGAAGGAAATGGCAACACTCTCAAGTATTATTGCCTGGAGAATTCCATGGACATAGGAGCCTGGCTGGCTATAGTCCATGGGATCACAAAGAGTCAGACATGACTGAGCAAGTAAACACACACATGCAATGAAACAATAGGCTTATATCCCCAAAGAAAATACAGTCCATACCCCAAGAAAATAGTTTTCCCAGGGAAATAAATTTGTTGAGGGACTACGATAATGAATACTGGCAGGAAAAAGTCAAGATAGGTGATCCTTGAGGGTGTGGACAGAGCACCGAATACAATGTAAGTATGATTTCTTATCATCAGTTCAGTTCAGCCACTCAGTCATGTCTGACTCTTTGTAACCCCATGGACTGCAGCATGTCAGGTTTCCCTGTCTATCACTAACTCATGAAGCTTGCTCAAACTCATGTCCATTGAGTTGGTGATACCATCCAACCAGCTCATCCTCTGTCATCACCTTCTCCTCCTGCCTTCAACCTTTCCCAGAATCAGGTTCTTTTCCAATGAGTCAGTTATTCCTATCAGGTGGCCAAAGTATTGGAGTTTCAGCTTTAGCATCAGTCCTTCCAATGAATATTCAGGACTGATTTCCTTGAGGATTGACTGGTTTGATCTCCTTGCAGTCCAAGTGACTCTCAAGAGTCTTCTCCAATACTACAGTTCAAAAGCATCAATTCTTTAGTGTTCAGCTTTCTTTATGGTCCAACTCTCACATGAATACATGACTACTGGAAAAACCATAGATTTGACCAAATGGTTGACATATACTTGAAATATACTTCAAAAGTTCAAGTATACTTCAAAAGTTCACAGTTCAAAAGCATCAATTCTTCAGCACTCAGCTTTCTCTATAGTCCAGCTCTCACATCCATACATGACTATTGGAAAAACCGTAGCTTTGACTAGATGGACCTTTGTTGACAAAGTAATGTCTCTGCTTTTTAATATGTTATCTAAGATTGGTCATAGCTTTTCTTCCAAGGAGCAAGTGTCTTTTAATTTCATGGCTGCAGTCACCATCTGCAGTGATTTTGGAGCCCAAGATGTGTGTGACTCTTTGCAATCCCATGGACTTACCTCTGTCCATGAAGTTTCTCAGGCAAGAATACTGGTGTGGGTTGCCTTTCCCTTCTCCAGGGGATCTTCCCAATCCAAGCATTGAACCCAGGTCCCCTGCATTTCAGGCAGATTCTTACTATCTGAGCCACCAGGGAAGCTCATTTTCAGCATGGGAACACGTTATCCTCACTTCAGAGCTGCATCTACAGTCTATCCTATTGTACTGCTTCTTAAAACTGGGAGTCAGTAATCCTGTGTAATTGAAGTGAGGATGCTGGAAATGATTTGGCAGAGTCTTGAAGGAATGAGAAGGATGGTGTGAATGTTAGAAGTGCTGTTTATAGGAGACCAAAAAATCTATCCTCTGATGCATTCTCTTGAGGATATACTTATCTCATTAATGTAGAGGTCTGGAAGGTAGCCTCTTTTTGTATGTCTAAGAACTCATTTTATGTTTATTCAGTTCAGTTCAGTCGCTCAGTCATGTCTGACTCTTTGCAACCCCATGAATCGCAGCATGCCAGGCCTCCCTGTCCATCACAAACTCCCAGAATTTACCCAAACTCGTACATTGAGTTGGTGATCCCATCCAGTCATCTCATTCTGTGTCATCCTCTTCTCCTCCTGCCCCCAATCCCTCCCAACATCAGAGTCTTTTCCAATGAGTCAGCTCCTCGCATGAGGTGGCCAAAGTATTGGAATTTCAGCCTCAGCATCAGTCCTTCCAAGGTACACCCAGGACTGATCTCCTTTAGGATGGACTGATTGGATCTCCTTGCAGTCCAAGGGACTCTCAAGAGTCTTCTCCAACAGCACAGTTCAAAAGCATCAGTTCTTCAGTGCTCAGCCTTCTTCACAGTCCAACTCTCACATCCATACATGACCACTGGAAAAACCATAGCCTTGACTGCTGCTGCTGCTAAGTCACTTCAATTGTGTCTGACTGTGTGATCCCACAGACGGCAGCCACCAGGCTCCCCCGTCCCTGGGATTCTCCAAGCAAGAACACTGGAGTGTGTTGCCATTTCCTTCTCCAATGTATGAAAGTGAAAAGTGAAAGGGAAGTCGCTCAGTTGTGTCCAACTCTTAGTGACCCCATGGACTGCAGCCTACCAAGCTCCTCCATCCATGGGATTTTCCAGGCAAAGTACTGGAGTGGGGTGTCATTGCCTTCTCCTATAGCCTTGACTAGACAGTCCTTTGTTGACAAAGTAATGTCTCTGCTTTTTAATATGCTGTCTAGGTTGGTCATAATTTTCCTTCCAAGGAGTAAGTGTTTTTTAATTTCATGGCTGCAATCACCATCTGCAGTGATTTTGGAGCCCCAAAAAATAAAGTCTAACACTGTTTCCACTGTTTCCCCATCTATTTCCCATGAAGTGATGGGACCAGATGTCATGATCTTAGTTTTCTGAATGTTGAGCTTTAAGCCAACTTTTTCACTCTCCTCTTTCACTTTCATCAAGTGGCTTTTTAGTTTCTCTTCCCTTTCTGCCATAAGAGTGGTGTCATCTGTATATCTGAGGTTATTGATATTTCTCCTGGCAATCTTGATTCCAGCTTATGCTTCTTCCAGCCCAGTGTTTCTTATGATGTACTCTGCATACAAGTTAAATAAGCAGGGTGACAATATACAGCCTTGATGTACTCCTTTTCCTATTTGGGACCAGTCTGTTGTTCCATGTCCAGTTCTAACTGTTGCTTCCTGCCTTGCATACAGGTTTCTCAAGAGGCAGGTCAGGTGGTCTGGTATTCCCATCTCTTTAAGAGTTTTCCACAATTTATTGTGATCCACACAGTCAAAGGCTTTGGCATAGTCAAGAAAGCAGAAATAGATGTTTTTCTGGAACTCTCTTACTTTTTCCATGACCCAGCACATGTTGGCAATTTGATCTGTGGTTCCTCTGCCTTTTCTAAAACCAGTTTGCACATTTGGAAGTTCATGGTTCACGTATAGGGTTATGAAAAATAATCAAAAATATTTGATTGTATGTGACCTGTAAAATCTAAAATATGTACTGCATGGTTCTTTACTGACCTATACATGAAGGCACTAAAGAATATGTTGCCTTCTTTTCTCTTTTTTAAAGTAGCCTTCTTCTTTTTTAAAGATATTTGATGTGGACCACTTCTTTTTTTATGCTTTATTGAATTTGTTACAATATTGTTTCTGTGGTTTATGTTCTAGTTTTTTTTTTTTTTTTTTTTTTTGCTACAAGGCATCTTAGCTCCCTAACCAGGGATCAAACCCACACAGCTGCATTGAAAGGCAAAGTCTTAACCACTGGACCACCAAGCAAGTCCCTGCATTCATGATGAAGTTCACTGATGATTATTCTCTATTGGCTGAAGTTTATTATGTTAGGTGATGTTGTTGTTGTTCAGTTGCCAAGTCATGTCTAAGTCTTCACAGCCCCATGGAACTGCAGCACACCGGGCTTCCAATGCTATTGCCCAAAACTGGGCTCCCTAGTGTCAACTGGACAGATCAGTTTCCAGAGCAGCAAAGGTATATGGGATCATTTAATTGCCGAAAGCAAGATGGATGTCACTGACGAAACGTCCAGCAAGAGGGGCAACCTGGGTAGTGTGCTTCGACTAGAGGAATCTGTTGAGATGGTGGTGATACCAAGAATGAGACAGACAGAGCTCAGAAAAGGGTCTTGATTGACTTATTTATCCAGAAAACATCAGTGGAATATGAGCAGGAAGCTGACATCAGCATCATAAAGGACAATGGAAGTTTATCACTCAGGTTCTAGAATGAAATCAATTTTCAAACTGAGTACATTGAGGAGATGGAAAAGCAGCTCTTTAATTCTCCATGGCGGGCATGGTAAACGTTCTCCCCAGACCTCGCCAGAGTGGACTCTAGTTAGTTACCTAAATGCCTGCTTCCTTGGCATGAGAAATGCTGAGACTTTTGCAGAAGTTCTGGGTTTGGGACATGAGCTGAAACTGACAGTGGAAGCCCTGCCGTGGCTTCCTGCCTCTCTGGTCTGAGCGGGGCTTTTGTGATGGTGAATGGTACTGTGCTCCCAAATCTAGCCAACAGTGCATCCAGGGGCCTTCAGGCCAAATCTGTGGTTGCTTCTCTTTTCCCCATGTTTATTTAGAGTTCATAAAAAAATACCCAGTCTAATGATATACTAACCAGAAAGTTTGCTGAAAAATGATCTAATCCATGAACATAGGATGTTTTTCCATTTATTCAGGTCTTTAAAAAAACAAAAATTAAGCCAAATTTTAGTTTTCAGTTTACAAATCTTGCATTTCTTTTGTGAAATTTACACCTGAATATTTCATTTGTGTAATACTATTGCCTATGGAACTGTTTTAATTTTATTTCTAAAATGCTCATTGGCAGTGTGTAGAAATACAATTGATATTTGCATATAATAAATCTTGCGAGCTTCTATTACTTGTTTATTAGTTCTGTTGTTTGGAATTTTGTTTTATCATGTTCTGTTTTTTTTTTTTTTTTTTTTTTTTGCCTCACTACAGTCTGTGGCATCTTAGTTCCATGATCATGTTTCTAGACCAGGTCCCCTTCAGTGAAAGCACAGAATTCTACCTACTGGACCACCAGGGAATCCCCTTGTTTCTTACTAATAGTTCTGGAAGCTTTTTTTTTTTTAATATAATTCCTCGGGATCTCCTATATAAGTGATAAAATAATATATAGGTAGAGATAGTTTTTACATTCTCTTTTTGAGTCTGGATAACATGTGCTGTTTTTGCTTGTCTAATTTCTCTAGAAGATACTCCAGTACAACTTTCAATAGAAATAGTAAGAGTCAGCATCTTTTTACTGTTCTGATCTTAGGAAGTAAACATCGAGTTTTTCACCATTTAGCATATTATAATACACACATATTTTTTATATTAAGGATGTTCCTTTCTATTTCCAGTTTGTTGAGTATAATTTTTTTTATCGGTAAAGTGTTTCATATTTTGTCAAACATTTTTTCTACATCTTTTGAGATGATCCCATATTCTTACCCATTCTATCAATATTAATTCTATTAACTGATTCTGTTGTAAAACCAACCTTGCATTCTGGTATATATGCCAAGTGACAATAGCATATATTTTTCTTTTATGTTGTTGGATTTTATTTGCTAGTGTTTCACTGAGGAATTTTATGTCTACACTCACAAGGTATACTGTTTTGATATCTTTATCAGGTTTTGATACTGGGGTGATATCAAACTCATAGAATGTGTTGGAAAGTGTTTTCTCCACTTTTTCTGTAGAAAAGCTATAAGATCAGTGTTAATTCTTGTTTACATGTTTGGTAGGATCTTCCTGTATGAAAACATTGGGGACCAAAGAAGATTTTTTTCAAGAGCTTTTTGATTATTAATTTATTTGACAGTTATAGTCCAAAAACCATTCATGTTATCTATGGATCTTGGTTGAATTTTAGTAGTTTCTGTATTCAAGGAATTGTTCCATTTTTTTTTGAATTTTTAAAATATATGTAAAGTTTAAAGTGTTAAATAAGTTTTAAACGTAAAGTTGTTCACGATATTTTCATTATTACTCTTTCATTGGCTGGCTACCTAGAATGATAGCTCCTGTTTCATTCCCAATGTTGATGATCTGTGTATTTTCTTTTAAAATTTGTTGTCAGTTTTGCTGACAGATTATAAGTTTTTATTAATTTTTTCAAAGAAACAACTTTTTGATTATTGATTTTTCTCTATGTCATTGATTTCTTTACATATCTTTATTATATTCTCTCTTCTTGCTTTCAGGTTCATCTTTATGTTTTTTGCTTTAGTTTCTCAGGGTAGGAACTTTGATTATTGATTTCAGATCTTCTGTGTTTTAGAATGTACATTTTTATTTCAACAAATCCACCTTCATCTCTCCTTTACCTACATTCCGCATATTCTGATATGTTGTATTTTTAGTTTCATTCCATTTTGTGTCTTTTCAGTTCCTTTCAAACTTCCATTTTTACCCTTGAATTATTGAGAAGTGTGTTGTGTAATTGCCAATTTTTAGAGATGCACCTGTTCTTCCTGTTATAGATTTCTAGTTTGATTTCATTCTAGTCAAAGGAGATACCATATAATATCAATTATTTTAAGTTTGTTGAGGCTTGTTTTATGATGCAAGATATTTTCTCTTGCTGAATATTCCAAGCGCACTTAAGTGAATATTCCAAGTGTACTGTGTATTCCGCCTTTGTTCACGGAAGGGCATTACCTATGTCAGATGATCGCATTTGCTGGTGCTGTTCATATCTTCTACATTTTCACAGATTTTCTTCTATGTAATAATTGTAAAAGCTGCTGACAAGAGGGCACTGACGTCCTTTGTGAGAGTTGTAGGTTTGTCTATTTCTCCTTTCAGCTGTATCTCCTTTGATTCATGCATTTTTAAGCTCTATTGTTCGGCACGTATACATTTAGTACCACAGATGTTCCTTGTGGATTAAAGTCTATTTTAACTGATACTAATATAGTGACTCCTGCTTTTTTAACAAACTGAGATGTACTTGAAATATATCATTATATTAGTTTCAGGTGTACATAAAATGATTTGATACTTGTATGTATTACAAAATTATCATTACAGTAAGTCTAGTTAATATACATCATTATACATACATGCATGTGTGTTAAGTCACTTCAGTTGCCCCTGACTCTCTGGAACCCATGGACTGTAGCCCACCAAGCTCCTCTGTCCATGGGACTCTCCAGAAAAGAATATCTAGAGTGGGTTGCCATGCCCTCCTCCAGAGGATCTTCCTGACCCAGGAATAAAACCCACGTCTCTTATACCTCCTGCATTGGTAGGTTGGTTCTTTACCACCAGCGCCACCTGGGAAGCCCTCATCACACACAGTAATGCTTTTTGCTTATAATGAGAACTTTTAGCATCTGCTCCCTCAGCAGCTTTAAAGTATACAATATATTACTGTTAGCATTAGTCACCATGTTATACATTACATACTAAGACTTACTTATATTGTTACTGGAAGTTGGTGCCTTTGGACCATCCCCCACCTCCTGCCTTTGGCAACCACCAATCTGTTCTCTGTATTTATAAATTTGTTTTGTTTTTTAGACTCCATGTATAAGTGAGATCATATTGATACAAAATTTGTCTTTATCTAACTTCTTTTAGCATGAATCCCTCAAAGTCCATCCATTGTGACAAATGGCATGATTTTCTACTTTTGAATGACTGAATTAGATTGGTAGATAGATGGATAGGGAGGTAAATAGGTAGATGGATAGATTGGTAGATAAGTAAGTAGACATGTAGGTAGGTAGATAGAATGATAGTGTGATGCTGCTGCTACTGCTGCTGCTGCTGCTGCTAAGTCGCTTCAGTCGTGTCCGACTCTGTGCGACCCCATAGACGGAAGCTCACCAGGCTCCCCTGTCCCTGGGATTCTCCAGGCAAGAACACTGGAGTGGGTTGCCATTTCCTTCTCCAATGCATGAGAGTGAAAAGTTAAAGTGAAGTCACTCAGTCATGTCCGACTCTTAGCGACCCCACGGACTGGAGCCTACCAGGTTCCTCTGTCCATGGGATTTTCCAGGCAAAAGTACTGGGGTGGGGTGCCATTGCCTTCCCCGGATAGTGTGATAGAATGGTAGAATAATAGGCAGATAGATAAGGAAAATGTGTTATATATATGATATGATATATTTTATATGTGTAATATCACATTATCCTTATCAATTTATCCATTAATGGACACTGAGATTAAATGTCTTGGCTACTGTAAAAAGTGCTTCAGTGGACACAGACATGCATTTATCTTTTCAGATTAGTCTTTATATTTTCTTTGGAGAAATACTCAGAAATGGAATTGCTGGGTCATATGATAGTTCTTATTTTTTTTATTTTTTTAGGAATGTCCATACTATTTTCCAGAGACTTCACCAATTTACATTTATACCAGCAATGCAAAATATTTCACTTTCTCTACATCCTTGCAAAAACTTATTTGTTGTCTTTTTGATAGCAGCCATTCTAATAGGTATGAAGCGCTATCTCATTGTGGTTTTATTTGCATTTCCCTGATGATTAGTGATGTTGAGCAACTTTTCATGTACCTGTTGACTATTTGTATGTCTTTTTTGGAGAAATGTCTGTTCATATCCTTTGTCCATTTTTCAATCAGATTGTTTGATATTTTTATATTGAGATATATGAGCTTTTTAGGTATTAACCCCTACAGGTTATGTGATTTAAAAATAGCTTCTCCCATTCTGTAGGTTATATTTTCATTTTGTTCATGGTTTCCTTTGCTGTGAAGATACTTTCTAGTTTGATGTGGTCCCTTTTGTTTTTTATTTGTTGCTTTTGCTTTTGGTGTCAAATCAAAAAAATTCATTGCCAAGACTGATGTCAAGGAATTTACTGTCTGTATTTTCTTCTATGAGTTTTATGATTTCAAGTTTTACATGTTGTTATTCAGTTTCTCAGTTGCATCCAACTCTTTGCAACCCCATGGTCTGCAGCACACTAGGCTTCCCTATCATTCACCAACTCCCAGAGCTTGCTCAAACTCACGTCCATTGAGTCAGTGATGCCATCCAACCATCTCATCCTCTGTTGTCCCCTTCTCCTCCTGCCCTCAATCTTTCCCAGCATCAGGGTCTTTTACATTGTGTCAATTCTTCACATCAGGTGGCCAGAGTATCAGAGTTTCAGCTTCAGCATCAGCCCTTCCAGTGAATATTCAGGGTTGATTTCCTTTAGGATGGACTGGTTGGATCTCCTTGCTGTCCAAGGGACTCCCAAGAGTTTTCAGCCTCACAGTTTGAAGGCATCAGTTCTTTAGCACTCAACCTTTTTTATTGTTCAGCTCTCACATCTGTACATAACTACTGGAAAAAAACATGGTTTGACTATATGAACATTTTTAGGCAAAGTAATGTCTCTGCTTTTTAATAAGTTGTCTGGGTTTGTCATTGCCTTTCTTTCATGGAGCAAGCATCTTTTAATTTTATGGGTTCAGTCACCACCACAATGATTTTGTGGCCCTAGAAAATAAAGCCTGTCATTGGTCATTGTTTCCACTGTTTCCTTATCTGTTTGCCATGAAGTGATGGGACCAGATGGCATGAGCTTCATTTTCTGAATGTTGAGTTTTCAGCCAGATTTTTTACTCTCCTCTCTCACCTTTATCAAGAGGCTCTTTAATTCCTCTTCACTTTCTGACATAAGGGTGGTTTCATCTGCATATCTGAGGTTATTGATATTTCTCCTGACAGTCTTGATTCCAGCTTCATCCAGGGTAATGGATGCTTCATCCAGCCCAGCGTTTCGCATGATGTACTCTGCATATAGATTAAACAAGCAGGGTGACAGTATACAGCCTTGACATACTCCTTTCCCAGTTTTGAAGCAGTCTGTTTCTCCATGTTCAGTTCTGTTTCTTCTTGACCTGCATATAGGTTTTTAAGGAGGCAGATAACATGATCTTGTTTCCCCAACTCTTTAAGAATTTTCCACAATTTATTGTGATCCACACAGTCAAAAGCTTTAGAGTATTCAATGAAGCAGAAGTCAAGTCTTATATATTTCAGACCTAATCCAAAAATTTGAGTTAACTTTTCTGCATGCTATGAGTGATGCTGTTTCACTGTTTTGCTTGCAGCTGCCCAGTTTCTCCAATATCATTTACTGAAGAGACTGTCCTTTACCTATTGTGTAATCTTGGCTTCTTTGTCATAAATTAATTGATCATATCCACCTGGCCTTATTTCTGTGCTCAATATTGTATTATTTTCCATTGATTATTGCCAATATTATGTCAGTACCATAGTGCTTTGAATATTATTTGAAATACAGTTTGAGTTTAGGGAGTCTGATACCTCTAGCTTTGTCCTCTATTCTCAAGACTGCTTTGGCTCTTCAAGGTCTTTTCTGGTCCCATGCTGTTTTAGGATTGTTTGTTCTGTTGTTGCTAAGTCGCTTCAGTAGTGTCCGACTCTGTGTGACCCCATAGACAGCAGCCCACTAGACTCTCCCGTCCCTGGGATTCTCCAGGCAAGAACACTGGAGTGGGTTGCCATTTCCCTCTCCAATTCATGAAAGTGAAAACTGAAAGTGAAGTCACTCAGTCGTGTCTGACTCTTCGTGACCCCATGGACTGCAGCCTTCCAGGCTCCTCCATCCATGGCATTTTCCAGGCAAGAGTACTGGAGTGGGGTGCCATTGCTTGTTCTATTTATGTGAAAACACAACTTTGGGATTTTTATAGGAAATGGCATTGAATCTATAGATTGCTTTGGTTTCTATGGACATTTTGACAGTATTAATTCTTATAATCCCTGAGCAGAGACTATCTTTCCACTGATGTATGTTATCTTTAATTGTTTTCATTAGTGTCATATTTTTCAGTTGCAGGTATTTCTCTCACCTCCTTAGTTAAATTGATTTACTCTCACCTCCTTAGTTAAATTGATTTAAAAGTGTTTTATTCTTTATAATGTAATTATAAATGGGATTGTTTTCTTAGTGAACAGATTTTTGTATATTGCTTTTTGTATACTACAACTTACTGAATTCTTTCATTAGTTCTGACAGTTTTTTGGCAAGTTTTTAGTTTTTTTTTCTTCTCTAATTTTATCATGTCATCTGTTAATAGTGATGATGTTACTTCTTTTCTGATTCTGATGTCTTTAATGTCTTCCTTTTGCCTAATTGCTCTAGTTAGGACTTCAAATACTATGTTGAATAAAAGTGGTAAGAGTGGGCAACTTCTCTTGTTCCTGACCTTAGTGGGAAAGCTTTTAGTTTTTCTTTATTGAGAATGATTTCAGCTGTTGGAATGCCACATATGGACTTTATTATGTTGAGCTATGTTGCCAACAAAGGTTCGCCTAGTCAAGGCTATGGTCTTTCCTGTGGTCATGTATGGATGTGAGAGCTGGACTGTGAAGAAGGCTGAGCGCCGAAGAATTGATGCTTTTGAACTGTGGTGCTGGAGAAGACTCTTGAGAGTCCCTTGGACTGCAAGAAGATCCAACCAGTCCATTCTGAAGGAGATCAATCCTGGAATTTCTTTAGAAGGAATGATGCTAAAGCTGAAACTCCAGTATTTTGGCCACCTCATGCGAAGAGTTGACTCATTGGAGAAGACTCTGATGCTGGGAGGGATTGAGGGCAGGAGGAGAAGGGGACGACAGAGGATGAGATGGCTGGATGGCATCACTGACTCGATGGATGCGAGTCTGAGTGACCTCCGGGAGCTGGTGATGGACAGGGAGGCCTGGCGTGCTGCAGTTCATGGGGTCGCAAAGAGTCGGACACGACTGAGCGACTGATCTGATCTGATCTGATCTGATGTTGTCTCTATACCCACTTTGTTGAAAGTTTTTTATTAATAGGTGAATATTGAATTTTGTGAGATATTTTTTATGCATCTATTGAGATGATCATGAGTTTTATCCTTCATTTTATCAATGTGAAATATTACCTTATTTGATTGGCAAACATTGAACCAGTTATGCACTCCTGAAATAAACTGCAGTTTATCATGGTGTATGACCCTTTAAAAGTATTATTGAATTCAGTTTACTAATATTTTCTTGAGGATTTTTGCATCTACACTCACCAAGGATATTGGCATGTGATTTTCTTGTGTTATTCTTGACTGGATTTGTTGTCAAAGTAATGATGGCCTCATATAAAATGAGTTTGAGATTATGCATTTCTTTTTGAAAGAGTTTGAGAAGAATTCGTATTAATTCTTCTTTAAGTGTTTGGTAGAATTCACCAGTGAAGCCATCTGGTCTTGAACTTGGCCTTCTTTGATAACCTATCTAATCATGCTAGTAATCAGCCTGTTTAGATTTTCTGTTTCTTCATGATTCAGTCTTCATCAATTGTATGTTTTTAGAAATTCATCCACTTATTTTAGGTTGTCTAATTCTCATCTTTGCTTAAGGTTAGTAGACTCTAGATCCTATTTAAATCTTCTGGCTTAGCAGGCATTCTGTGTATGCTTAGCATGCAGACCTCCATCTGCTCCTGTGGGTTGCTGTTCTAACTCCAATCTAACTTCCAGAGCATCTGCAGTACCATTTTCATCTGGTTGGTTTCTCTGATCCAGCTGAGGCTCCCACTGTTCCCTTCTTTTGCTGCCTGAAGGTGATAAAGTTGTGTTCACAGCCAGATTTGCCTTCAGATATAGGAGGGGAGTCTATGACTGAGCCAGAACAGAGATGTTAATTGTGGCAGTATCTGCCTACATGTAGGTGATGGAGTTCTCCTTAGCCCAGGAATTTTCTCTGATTGGATTCCCCTTGCCCTTGCCCTTTGCTTCTCAGGACTCCTGAATAGGGAAAAGTAGCCTCAGACTGGGAACAGAGAAGCTTCCTGGCCATGTGTTCTTATGCTAGCATGCCTTTTGCCAGTCCTTCAGCCACCGGGGTGCTGCTGTTTGGGAGAGGAGAGTGTCAGGTCTATAGCAGAGAAGGAGAGCACTTCACATGTTCTCTGTTGTCGGTGAGGCTGCATAGCGATCCCCCAGCGTGTGGTGCTGGGCTTCTCTGGTGGTGTCAGCAATCATCCTATCCAACCAGGGAGAAGGAGCATACCTGAATACCTTTGAATACTGAGCTTGAGTCCCTTTCTCACATGGGTCAGGGAATCATAAACACTTGCCATTATGTGGTTCCTCCAGTGTGTGTGGTTGTGCTAAATCACATCCAATTCTTTGCGATCCCATAGACTGTAGCCCACCAGATTCCTCTGTCCAAGGGATTTCCCAGGCAAGAATCCTGGAGCAGACTGCCATTTCCTACTCTAGGGGATCTTCCAGACCCAGGCATCCAACCCTCACCCCGTGGGTCTCCTCATTGGCAGACAGATTCCTTTACCACTGAGCCATGTGGGAAGCCCCAGTTCCTCCAGTACTGGGATCTTTAACAAGTTACCTTTCTCTCTCCACCTTTCCAGTTTCTCTTTTGTTTTCTTTTGCATTGCTTTCTCTTGCCTTGGTTTGGAGATTTGTAGTTGTATTTAACAAAGAAGAGCAGGCATAAATGGGTCTATGTCATCTTGTCCAGACCAAAAATCCTCTCTTATGGTTTCAAACCTTTGAAAAATATGAAGGTTAAATTATTAGTTAAGTGATATATTTTAAAACTTTAAGAGAAAAATTGGCAGATTAGCTAAAATGTGATGAACCAATTATGGAAATTTGCACTGATGTCATTTAGCTGGTTTTATATATATATATATTTTATATATATATATATATATTTATATATATACACACACACATATATATACATATATATACATTTTTTAATGCAGCAACAATTTTTTTCATTCTGTTCTTATATTTTAAAATTCTAGATCTAGCAAGAAATGAAACAGTCTAAAACATTTCATCATAGTAATCATATACACAAAGATGTTTGGATAATTCATGGTGCTTCATAATTTTCTGTTTCATTCACAAATTTATGTAAGATAATTATAACATTGGCCATGGTTAGGCAAGCCTTCTCTAAGAGCTTCCTTAGGTAATATTTAATATAGTATGTGTGTGTGTTTGCTCAGCCATGTCTGACATTTTTGCAATTCCATGGATTTTACAAACCCAACGGGCTCTTCTGCCCATGGATTTCCAGGCAAGAATACTGGCATGTGTTGTCTTTTTTTCTCCTAGTGATCTTCCCAACCCAGGAATTGAAACTGCATCTCCTACTTGGCAACTGAGTTCTTTACCACTGAGCCACCTGGGAAGCCCTGCTTAAGAATATCCTCCTTAAAACCCCTAAATGAGCAGTTCACAGTAATAACTCTAAAATAAAAATCCCTTTTAAAAAATGAGTAATATTCAGTGTAATGGAAGTTGTTGCTGCTGCTGCTGCTGCTAAGTTGCTTCAGTCGTGTCCGACTCTGTGCGACCCCATAGACGACAGCCCACCAGGCTCCACCATCCCTGGGATTCTCCAGGCAAGAACACTGGAGTGGGTTGCCATTTCCTTCTCCAATGTGTGAAAGTGAAAAGTGAAGTCGCTCAGTCGCGACCCCATGGATTTTCCAGGCAAGAGTACTGGAGTGGGGTGCCATTGCCTTCTGGGTATGTTTAAATTGAGTTTAGATATTGTATTTTATTGGCTTGCTTTTGAATAAGGTGAAAGTGGTTTACTTATAACTTTTTCACAATTTGCATCATGTCTCTTTCAGTGAAATGGATCATTAAGAAACAATTAATTCTACTTTCTATCTAAGTTACGATTTATTCACCAAAATGATACATACTATTTCAGTGTAGGAAGGAAGAATTTTCCAAAATTCTAGACTACAAGTCATAATGCTGGGTAAGAAAGAGAGTTTGTTCTGTGGTTAGATGATATATTTTAATGGTTTGATTTATCACATGAGTTTTATCTTCTATATTGCTTTTACACAATGATTCTGATACTCTGTTGTGTGCATTAATTTTTAGCACACCACTCCCTACCTTTCACTCAGTACTTATTTTTTTTAAGATTCATTGAGCAATAATTTGCTTATAGAAAATTTCATCTATATATCCAACTCAATAATTTTAGTATATTCATGCTGCCATCATTGCTATTAATTTTAGAATATATTTATCTCCTTCAATCTTCCCTTGGGCATATTTTCAGTCAATCCCTGTTCCTCACCCTTCCCTCGATAGTCATTGATCTGATTTTTAACTCAATAGATGTGTCTTTTCTGGTCCTTTCTTGTCAGTGCAATCATGGAACCTGCTTGGATCCTTTATTTATTGTAGCACTTTTGAGGTTCATTTGCATCGTGGCATGTATTAGTATTTTATTCATTTCTATTGCTGAATAATACTCCAGTGCATAGAGAACACATTTTGTTCATGAGTTCACAAACTGATGGATATTTGGGTTGTTTCTGGGTTTTGTTTGCTATGAATAATGTTGCTGAGAACATTTGCTTGCAAGTCTTATGTAGATGTGTTTTTAGTTCTTGGGTACAGATGTCCTCAAGTGGAATTACTCAGTTGTATGGCAAGTTTATTCTTCTTAAGAAACTGCCAAATTGATTTACAAAGTGACTCTATCATTTTACATTTTCATCAGGAATATTTGAGGGTTACAGGTTTTCTATATACTTGCCAACACTTGGTATTGAGTATCTTCCTATTGTGATATTATGAATGTATTATTTTGGTCATTCGAGGACATGTGTAGCCCATCTCACTGTAGTTTTAATTTGCATTAACCTAAAGTCTAAAGCTGCTGAGCATCTTTTCATGAATGTTAGCCTTTCACGCACTGAGAAAATGTCTATTCAAATATTTTGCCTGTTTTTTTGCTCTTAGTGTTGTTCAATTTTTACAATATTGTATAACACAAAATAGACATAACTATACATATATCCCCTCCCTCTTGAGCCTCCCTTCTACCACTCCTTAGATCATGACAGATGCCAGACTAGGCTTCCTCTGTTATGCAGCATTTTTCACCAGCTATCTTTCTTACACATGTAGTGATATATAGATTAGATGTTACTTTCTCCCTTCATCTCGCTCACTTCCTCCCCCACAAGTCCACAAGTTCATTCTCTATATTTTTGTCTCCATTCCTTGCCTGCAAATAGGTTTATCAATATCATTTTCCTAGATTTCATATATATGCATTAACATACAATATTTGTTTTTCTGACTTACTTCACTCTATAATAAGCTCTGCTGCTGCTGCTGCTGTTGCTAAGGCTCCTCAGTCGTGTCCGACACTGTGTGACCCCATAGAAGGCAGCCCACCAGGCCCCACTGTCCCTGGGATTCTCTAGGCAAGAAAACTGGGGTAGATTGCCATTTCCTTCTCCAATGCATGAAAGTGAAAAGTGAAAGGGAAGTCGCTCAGTCGTGTCTGACTCTTAGCGACCCCATGGACTGCAGCCTACCAGGCTCCTCCATCCATGGGATTTTCCAGGCAAGAGTACTGGAGTGGGTTGCCATTGCCTTCTCCAGTAATAAGCTCTAGGTTCATCCAATTTTCTAGAACTGACTCAAATTTGTTCTTTTATATGACCAAGTAATATTGCATTGTATGTATGTACCACATCTTCTTTATCCATTCATCTGTTCACTTTCCACTTTCATACATTGGAGAAGGAAACAGCAACCACTCCAGTGTTCTTACCTGGAGAATCCTATGGACAGAGAAGCCTGGTGGGCTACAGTCCATGGGGTCGCACAGAGTCGGACACGACTGAAGCGACTTAGCAGCAGCAGTAGCAGCTGTTGATGAACATCGAGGTTGCTTCCATGTCCTAGCTATTGTAAATAGTGCTGAAATGGACATTGGGGTTTTTTTGTTTTTTAAATGGAAACATTCAGTTTTAGTTTTAGTATTATTGGTGTGTTAGAGTTTTTATTGTTATTAATAATTTTTACTGACTTTTATTATTGACCTTGCTGGAGTTTTTATATATTCTGGAATAGGATTTTCACATTAAAAATTTAAAACAGAATTTTATTTCTGGGAAAACAGTTAGTTTGAATCAAAATTAAATGAAGTCTACTCCTATTCTTGATGTTGTTCACTACTTAGCTTTGAAGATTAGGTAACACAACAATTAAATTGTGGAAATGATTATTATTTATATACCTTCAGGATTGGTCAATAACAACCTTGTATTTTTTAAGAATTATAACTAACATTACAAATATAATTTGATTCAATTATCATTATGTCTATGATTTTGCTGAAAATACTAATTCTGCTATGGATTCCAAAGTCTTTTTTAAAGGTTGATCTATGACTCTGAAGCTCTCAAAATTCTATTATTTTTCTAATTCCCTAGTTATGTTCAGTTAGCTCTTTATGGGAACAGCAGATTTCATCTTCAGTTCAGTTCAGGTCAGTCATTCAGTCGTGTCCAAATCTTTGCAACCCCATGGACTGCAGCATGCGAGGCTTCCCTGTCCATCACCAACTCCCAGAGCTTATTCAAACTCATGTCTATTGAGTCAGTGATGCCATTCAACCATCTCATCCTCTGTTATCCCCTTTTCCTTCTGCCTTCAATCTTTCCCAGCATCAGGGTCTTTTTTAGCTCTTGGCTTCAGGTGGCCAAAGTATTGGAACTTCAGCTTCTGCATTAGTCCTTCTAATGAATATTCAGAACTGATTTCCTTTAGGATTGACTGGTTTGACATCCTTACAGTCCAAGACACTCTCAAGAGTCTTCTCCAACACCACAGTTCTAAAGCATCAATTCTTCAGCACTCATATAGTCCACTCTCACATCCATACATGACTACTAGAAAAACCATAGCTTTCACTAGACAGACCTTTGTCAGCAAAGGAATGTCTCTGCTTTTTAATATGTAGTCTAAGTTGGTCATAACTTTTTCTTCCAAGGAGCAAACATCTTTTAATTTCGTAGCTGCAGTAAGCATCTACAGTGATTTTTTGAGCCCAAGAAAATAAAATCTGTCACTGTTTCCATTGTTTCCATGGGACTGGATATCATAATCCAATTTTTTTGAATGTTGAGTTTTAAGGCAGCTTTTTCACTCTCCTTTTTCACTTTTATCAAGAGGCTCTTTAGCTCCTCTTCACTTCCTGCTATAAGGGTGCTGTCATCTGCATATCTGAGGTTATTGATATTTCTCTCAGCATTTCTGATTATAGCTTATGTGTCATCCAGTCCAGAATTTCTCATGATGTACTTTGAATGTAAGTTAAATAAGCAAGGTGACAATATATAGCCTTGACGTGCTCCTTTAACAATTTGGAAACTGTCCATTGTTCCATGTCTAGTTCTAACTGTTGCTTCTTGACCTGCATACAGATTTCTCAGAAGACAGGTCAGGTGGTCTGGTATTCCCATCTGTTGAAGAATTTTCCACAGTTTGTTGTGATCCACACAGTCAAAAGCTTTATCATAGTCAATGAAGCAGAAGTAGATGTTTTTCTGGAATTGTCTTGTTTTTTTTCTGTGATTCAATGGATATTGGCAATTTGATTTCTGGTTCCCCTGCCTTTTCTAAATTTGGATCACAGCCTTTTCTAACTCAATGAAACTAAGAGTCGTGCCATGTAGGGCCACCCAAGATGGATGAGTCATGGTGGACAGTCCTGAAAAAACGTGGCCCACAAGAGATGGGAATGGCAAACCACTTCAGTATTCTTGCCTTGAGAACCCCATGAACACAATGAAAAGATTCCATCTTACTTAGGTTTCAAACTTAACATAGCCCTGCTTATGACTTCTAAGAAAGCTGGAAGACGATAACTTTAAGACACAAGAAACTCAAGCCTGAATTATTCATTCCCAGAACTTTGATAGAAACACACATAAGCAAGTTTATCTTTTTCTTCTAAAATAGACCCCTTTTCTTCAATACATGATTCTTACTACTTTAATTACTTCTATAAGATTCTCCATTGAGTATTATTGGCTCTCTTGGCAAATATTAGTGGGCTAAATATGCTTGGGTTTATTTCAGGGTGATTGATTAGGATCCATTGGTCTACGTGTCTATTTGTATGCCAGTACCATATTATATATTTTAGATATTATATGTAGATATATTATATGGAGAAGGCAATGGCACCCCACTCCAGTACTCTTGCCTGGAAAATCCCATGGACGCAGGAGCCTGGTAGGCTGCAGTCCATGGGATATATAATATACAATATATATTATATATTATATACAATGCATATTATATATTATATTTGTTATAAATATTATGTGTTATATAATATATATTATATTATAATATCTATATAAATATTATAATGTATATTATAATATTATATAATATATTTGTAAATTTTATAAACTCTTTGTGACCCCATGGACATTAGCTTACCAGGCTCCACCGTCCATGGGGTTTTCCAGGCAAGAATACTGGAGTGGGCTGCCATTTCCTTCTCCAAGGTATCTTTCCAACCCAGGAATCGAACCTGTGTCTCCTACATTGCAGACACTTTACCGTCTGAGCCACCAGTGAAACCCATAATATATATATATAACATATAAAATTATATAATATATTATATAATGCAATTTATTATTTATATAACATATTATGTATTATATATTTACCATATATATAATGTATATCATATATTAAATATATATAATATATTTATAATATTATAACACAATAATTATATAATATAATATAATACAATATATATAATATAATAATATAATATCACCACCTCCCTTCCTGACCTTCATCGTGGGACAGCTCGTCTAGGCCCTCCTACACCCACGTAGCCACGGCTCCTTGGACGTGGGGTTGCTCCTCCCGGCCACCTCCCCTGGCCTTTGGCGTGGGGGTGTAGAGCAGCTCCTCTCCGCCGCCGTCCCTTACCTTGGACTTCATTCAGTAGCTCTTCTCCACCGTTCCTGCATGTTCGCAGCCTGGAACTCTCGGCTGCTGCCCCTGACCTCAGACATGCAGTAACTCCTCTTGGCCGCCACCCTTCGGCCATGGGGTTTTCCCAGGTTTTGCCCCTGGCCTTGGACGTGGGGTAGCTCCTCTTGCCCGTGCTTAGTGTGCTGGTTGCAGCCGCCCACGCCTAAAGACTTCATATTTAAGACACTTCTTGGGAATTGGGGTGGAGGTCTCTTTCTTCTGTAACTTCTTCCTGCTGTGCAAGGGTGTATGCCTGCTTAGCAGAACAGAAGTCTCTCTCTTCCTGATGTAAGTCAAGGTATTTTTTTGTCTTGACTGAAACCAGCATTCACTCTTGTAATAATAGCACTTTAATTTGAAACTGTTGGCTCCTCTCAGAGATGAAATAGACAGGTGCCAAACAGGAGACCTAACAGGATAGTCATCACTGGTCCCTAGAAACAGGAGGCAACATTTGGGGTGAGGGCTGCAGGGTTTGTGACTTTTTTTTTTTTTTTTTTTTGATTGGTTGGTGGTTAAGCAACAGAGCTGTGCTCCAGGAATCTTGTGTTTAGTCTGAAGTTAGCATCCTCCACCTTGGTGGGGGCTCCTGTTTTCTAGAAGAACTCAAAAACATTGTTATGCATATTTCTTTGAGTAGGAACCAGGACAGTCTCAAGGCCGTACCACCATTTGATTGTTTTTCTTCTGTTTCTGTATCCCCTCCCTTCCCTGATTAGCAATTGTTTGAATCCACCCTTTGGAACTCAGGGAAGGTCAAGGAGGCTGAATGAAGCCTATATCCTACAGACAAGAAATGGAGAACGCAGAATAGATCTGTACTCCAGAGCCCCGTAGAGTCCTGCTCAGTTTTAATTTAGGGAACTAGGCAACTATGACTGTGATAACTTCCTGTCAAAATGGGGCATAGGACTGCCTCAACTTGGAGAATAGACACTGAATTGGAACTATTTCTGAGTCTCAAGTCCTAGATCTGAGGCTTGTATGATTAAAATCTCAATCTCTTGATCTGCCATTTTGTTGTAACAGACCCAGTTAGAAGTAGCTGGAGGAGAGATAACTGGAATTTTAATAGACAAAATAAATCTCATTTCTCTTTAGAAGAATAGGCCTGAAACCCAGTCTGGACCTGGCACTTCGGGGACACTTGTAGCCAGGTAGCCAGTTCTCTAGTTTTATAAAAAGTAAGGTTGCAGTTACAAACTTCCAGCAGACATTGTTTTGAGAATGGCAGCATCTAAGCCTGACACAACTCAGAAAACTCAAGTGCTTAGCAATACGTCTAATCTGAAATTACACCCATAGTATCACCTTGTTATTTCCCAGGATGTCTGGAGTATAGCTATCTATTTTGACTTTTAATTGTAAAATTTTTCTTAATAGCCAAAGCAGATGTCACCATTAATGACGTCAGTGTTTCTCTAGGTATGAGAAGATGCAAGAATTGGAACTCATAAAATCTTCTCCTGAAAAAATCTAACTATCTGAAGGCCTATTCTGCCAGTTTTTCCCAGAGCACAGTGTGTCTCATTCCTGATTTTCACCCTGAACTCCTTTCAGGGGCATTGAAAGTCAGCAGCTGCCATGGTCATGATCTAATCTTTGTAGATGTAGATGGCAAGTGTCAGTTTTCAGAGCCCCTTTTTGCTCATGAACTTGACCATGATTTTGAGGGGGGGCCTTTCATGACCATTTTATTCCATGGTGCTGAGAATGTCCATTCTCAGGTTTGGCAAAGATTTTGTTGATAGCCCACTCAATGTGCTATTACTGAACTAGACCATAAAACTATCCAAAATTTTCTGGACCACCTGTCTTACTAGCCTCTTGGTTCAAGAAAATATTCCCTCTTGTTGTTTCTTCCCATATCTAGAGTTACACTGTTATGATCATTGATCTTATATGGAACTATATATTATTTTATTAGAGGCCTCAGTCACACATTTGTCAGTGTAAGAAAAAGCAATTTTGTAAAACAGGTGAAATACAAATAACATAGCCAGCAGTATTAGTAAAGTCACAAGTATGACTTAAGAGCTTCCATTAGATGTAGCCCAGTATATCCCAGGTCATCTGACTTAGTCTGCTCTGCAGAATCTTTATCTTCCAGGGAAATTATATATTGGCAACACCATCTATAAGGCACACAGCCCAGTTTTCTAGTGTTACTAAGCTGATTATCCTTAGTATGATTTAATTGTTTCTAACACAGAGGAGACTTTAAAACTAAATTACCATAGCCTGGTGTTATCTATATAAATTCATTCCATAATTGTGGGAGATTTTTTCTCCTTTGCTGAAACTGATTGAACTTCAGTAATAGAAGAAAGCTCAAATTTATGGCCAGAGTCAGAGCAGGCATTATTAATTGGCCTGGTGAGGGGATCCCATCTAGTAATATCACAGTAACCTGAATATGACTATAATTTTTTTTTTTAAGTAAATTTTCTCAGGGCCAACCAGTTAGAGCCTTGTAGTAGAGAAATTTACCAAGGTAACCCAGAACTAGACACAGGTAATTGGTCACAAACCCAACAATTGGATTGATTTCTAAAACTAGCATAGGATCTGGCCTATGATAGAAAAGAATTTGGTTTACATGCAAAGGTCTAAAAAGTCAAGAAAACATTATAAATGATCATATGAATCAGGTCCAGCATCTTGGGCAAGCTGTCTACCTCTGATGTAATTATCTTCTTATCCTGGTATAGTGTAGTTTCTCCTCTGAGCATCATTTTAAGGTGAAATCAGGTCATCTGTCTTCTCTATAGACCAATCCAGTGTAGGGGTCTTTGGAAGTGGGAATTAATCTAAGAGTTAATTTCCCTTCAATTTCATTGTGCATGTGCTAGTTAAGAGTACCTGATTTAAAAAAAAAAAAAAAAGTCCTTCCATCCAGGTTGGAGACAGTCCCTTAAATTATGTCTTTTTCCAGTCCTGGTTGCAGGTCATGAGGCATCTGATCTTCATCCAAAGATAGATTACTGACTTAAACTTCGGAAACAAACTTAGGGTGCTCTTTAAGAATTCAATTAAATTTTACATTAATATCACAAAAAAGCAAAGAACAATCCAAGAAATGAGTCTTACTACATGCGGACCTCCATTAGCAAACTAGGATTTAACATTTATTGAAACATCTTTTTCTCCCTAAAATTACCCTCATTTTTATCAAATATAACCAAATTAAGGCTAACTTGTTTGCAAAATAGGCCTGTTCTCACTAATTTTAGTCTCATGATTTATATAACCATAATTGATCATAGACTTTTTATTTTACTCAAACATTTATAGAGTCTCAGACTGAACTTTTAAAATAAACCAGGGCTGGGAAACTCACATCAAAGGCTTATCACAGATTTTGCCTAACAAATCTAGGTGAATTCTTCCCTTTTTAAGGTCTTAAAAATTCCTTGAGACTTTTGTACCTGTTAGTGAGATAACCTTCCTAACTCATTTGATAAACATACTGGAAACCTAAGAGTTTCAAATCTCTGGAGGAGTCAGATAGAGAGAAAATATAATTGTTTTGTTTATAATGTATAATTTTACCAAATTATTGTCATAATTAGTTTGAGAGGAAGGTTTTTTTTTCCACTCCCAGAAAACACAAGATTCAAACCTGTAATTTTTCAGATAGAAACCATAAAAGTTATAAGCATATTTGCTGGTTCATTCAGTCCTTTGTTAACTTGAAGTCATTAGGTTTTTCATTAGAATACTAGGACATATCAGAATGTTAAGGGCGCCATATAATTTCTAGAATACCTATATTACTAATATTTACAATACATTATAACATGAGAGGATTTATTACTCATTTGATAATATTTTTCATGTAATTTAACCAACCAAATAAACACAGTTTAATATCTTTCTTTGGGATGTTTCAGGAGCCCTCTGAGGCACCCCAAAGTTAACTAGAGGTCAAAGGAACTTCAAAAGAATTCAATTTATGAAGTTTTTTCAAAAAAATCAATTAAAAGGGTTTTGAACGTTTGGTCATATTTAGTCAACGCTGATGGGTGTATCATTTAGCTTGTTGATATGTCACGATGGGCATATATACCCAGGCTCAAGATCTAGTGAAAGTCGACTCTGCCCTCTTGCACCTAACCGGTTTTCTTATGACTATGTCATTCCTATATAGAACTGCCTTATGATCCAGCAATCCCACTGCTGGGCATATACACTGAGAAAACCAGAATTGAAAGAGACACGTGTACCCCAATGTTCATAGCAGCACTGTTTGCAATAGCCAGAACGTGGAAGCAACCTAGATGTCCATCCACAGATGAATGGATAAGCAAGCTGTGGTACATATACACAATGGAGTATTACTCAGCCATTAAAAAGAATACATTTGAATCAGTTCTAAGGAGGTGGATGGAACTGGAGCCTATTATACAGAGTGAAGTAAGCCAGAAACAAAAACACAAATACAGTATACTAACGCATATATATGGAATTTAGAAAGATGGTAAAAATAACCCTATTTACGAGACAACAAAAGAGACACTGATGTATAGACCAGACTTTTGGACTCTGGGACCGGGAGAGGGTGGGATGATTGGGGAGAATAGCATTGAAATATGTATAATATTATATCTGAAATGTATTAATTGTTCAAACTAAACACTATCATGTTAAAAAAAAAATGTAAAACTGAAAGTTCTGAAAAACAAACTGTAATAAACAAACCCCTTCTGGGATAAAAAAATAATAATAATAATAATAAAGGCAAAAAAAAAAAAAATGTCATTCCTAACAAAATCTATTTATCTGACTAATTGTAATCCAATTAAAAAAATCCTGATCATGCATATAACTCTTTTTAGTATTTTTTTCATACCTATTTTTTTTTTTTTACTGAAAGCACATTTCCTACTTTCTTTTAACAACCAAGAACTAACTTATATATTAGCATTTTATAGATTTGTGAGCACAAATAACAGTGATAATTTCTAAAACCCTTGCTTTCTTAAAACATTTTAGGATGGCACCAAAGAGTATTCATTTATAGTCCCAAATCTGTTTAGTTTCTCTGTAAAAGGAAATCAGTGTTTAGTAGTAAATGTTTCAAAATCTTATTTTATTTGGAAATGACCTAATTATTCAATAGACTTCCAATACTTAGTTTAGTACAACCCTTAGAAATTCAAGTTACACCAATCTGGAGAGACTATTTTAGATAGATATTCCTGAAGCATAATTATTTTTAATAGAGCTTATCTAAAAGCTCATATCTCATTTACTTTTTTTTTTTAGAAGTTTCTTCACTTGAGGTAATGTCCTTGTTGACAAGCTTGTAACAGATATGATAATATTTAACTTATATTAAACCTAGGTACAATGAAAATATTCTACTTAATATCAATTACTCTAAGATATGTCTATATTAGATAGGTCAACAAAAAAACTTTAATATCACATATTTAATACTGAATATTTACCAGTTCACATGAACCTGGGATTTATTAATTTAGAATTATTTTATTTGTAAGTGCTTACCTTTTTTAAGCCAAATAAATAGGCCTTATTTACAAATTACCTCAAAAATATTACCTAGAGACAAAGACATACCAAGATATATTTAGACAGACACAGTGCAAGATCTGGCTTCATTTTCTAAGTTTAGTTATGAATTAGATATTATAATATAAAATTTTATAGTTTATAAAAACCAGTTGGAATAAATAAAGTTTTTAAAAGCTTTTTCCCATTTTTCCCTCAGTCTCAGGAGTTAGAGATGGTTTAGGTAAGTGTTCCTGAGAGCCCTGGTCTCAAGGCACAGGGAAAGAAAATTAAGTTCTAGCAAAATGGCAGCAGGTCTAAACCAAATGGCGACCAGACAAAGCAATGCTAATGCTAAGTCGCTTCAGTCGTGTCCGACTCTGTATGACTCTGTCCCTGGGATTCTCCAGGCAAGAATACTGGAGTGGATTGCCATTTCCTTTTCCAATGCATGAAAGAGAAAAGTGAAAGTGAAGTCGCTCAGTCGTGTCCAACTCTTAGCGACCCCATGGACTGCAGCCCACCAGGCTCTTCTGTCCATGGATTTTCCAGGCAAGATTACTAGAGTGGGATGCCATTGCCTTCTCTGAGACAAAGCAAAATCACCATAAAAAATCACAACACAAAACACAGAGTTAAAACATACACATATAACCTGGCAGTCTTCATCAGACACTCCCTTAAATACAAGAATACAGTCAGAAAACCTCCTATAGAGATACAGAACTTCAGATCCAAGTACTAACATCAAAGATTTCAAAGGGAGGAAAGGGAGCCAGGTTGAAAGAAGAAGGGGGAGGAGGTGGGAGAAGGAGGGCAAAAGGGGTGGCCTTACAGACGTCTCCTGCCACCTGCAGATACCCAGGCATCATGGGACTTTACCCTGGGCCTCCAGAGAAGGGAGGACTGGAACTCAGCTCTACCAGAAATCAGACCAGACCAAAACCAGAATTCCAGTTCTCTGCCAAGAAGAGGTGATCAGTCTCCAATCCTCAGCTCAGGCCAAGGCCCTTTCACTAGATTCCTGCATCCAGGACCAGGAGACTAGAAAAATGGAGAAGGATATGAAGGGTTAAGGAGAGGGAAGATAGAGGGAAGGGAAGAGAGGTCAATAAAGTCTCTTGTTCCTTACCAGTCGGGGCACTCTGGCCAGTTGTCTGTATCAGGAGGAGACCAGGAACAAAAGGGTCCCAGTTGCAGCCGCTTGGTCTGGTCCATTGGCAGGCAAGCTGGCCCCTGAGTACCCCGAGTGGTCAGGATGTCAGTCTCAGTGAAGAAGAGTCCCCACCAGAGTCACCATTTGCTGCAGGAAGGGGGGCCACTTCCAGGGCCCCAAACTGAGCTCTTGTCTAACACTCAGAAATGAATTATGCGAGGAGACACATGTGCTGACAAAGCAAGAGGTTTTATTGGGAAAGGGCACCCAGGCGGAGAGCAGGAGGGTAAAGGAACCCAGGAAAACAACTCTGCCACATGGCTTGCAGTCTCAGTTTTATCGTGATGGGATTAGTTTCCAAAGTGTCCTTAGCCAATCATTCTGACTCAGAGTCCTTCCTGGTGGTGCAAGCCTTGGCCTTGTTGAGCCAAGATCTATGCCAGAGAGAAGGATTCTGGGAGGTGGTCGGACAGGTGGTGTCTCCTTTTGACCTTCCCCTAACTCTTCTGGTTGGTGGAAACTTATTAGTTCCCTGTTCCTTACCAGGATCTCCTGTTGTAAAACAACTCATGTAAATGGTTAGTATGGTGCCTGGCCAAGGTGGGTGGCTTCATCAGTGTGCGTCCCCTAACAGAATCAGGCAGAATCATAGCCTGAGCTCCCTGGACAGACAGTCACTGGCTTGACTCTAAAATGGTTGGTCAGTCAGCTCAAGTGCTGGTGGGCTCTGCAGCTTCCCAGGTGCTCTGGCCAGGTTTCCTGGTCAGGTGGGGCTAGGGGTGGCATTCTGCATGGGCAGGGCTGTGAATCTGCCTTCCAGTGTGGGCATGGCAGCCGAATAGGCTCTAAGGCTGCAAAAGTTCATTGTTTGGTGCCTCAAATCAGACAGAACTGATAATCAAGTTACCTGGCAAGACAGGTCACTATCGTGGCTTTTCCTCTGGGCAGAGTCACTGGCCAGGCTCTCAGTTTGAGGGTGCTGATCTGTTCAGCTTGCCAAGTGTGTACACCAGGCTTCTTGGTCCAGTGTGGCCAGGAGGATACACTCAGCAGTAGGCAGGGCTATGAATTAGTTTCCCTTCTGGGCGGGGGGGTGGGGGTGGGGGGCGGCAGTGGAGGCGGGGTGGCGTATCAGGCTCCAAAGCCAAAAGACTTGCCACTTGAAGTCCAAAATGAGGCAGAACTCAGCACAGAGCTCCTTGGTCAACCAGAGCCAATGTCTTAGATCTGCAGATGGACAAGTTCACTGGCTGAGATTTATACTTGGGCACCATTGTGACTAGGAACCCAGTCTTCCAAGATGAGAGCTCTGGTTGCTGTAATCCCCTCTTCACATCTCTTGTCACAGTCTCATCTCTGGAAGTCCAGCCCTGCAGATTTGCCCCCAGAACCCCCATGAGGTGAGACCAGATGGGCCTCCCAGGAAGTGACTCATAATACACAATGGTGGGGGAGCCAAACATCGACCTTGGGCTTTCTTTTTTAATTTAACTTTTTTTTTTTAATTGCAGAATAATTGCTTTACAATATTGTGGTGGTTTCTGCCACACATCAACTGTCACTGATTTCTCAGATGGTAAAGAATCCTCCTGCAACTCAGGAGACCTGGGTTCAATCACTGGGAGCGGACGATCCCCTGGAAAGGGGAACGGCAACCCACTCCAGTATTCTTGCATGGAGAATGCCATGGACAGAGGAGCCTAGTGGGCTATAGTCCGTGGGGTCGCAGAGTCAGACACAACTAAGCAACTAATACTACACTATGTACTATATATATCACCTCCCTCTTGAACCGCGCCCCCATCTCCCACTCCAGCCCACGCCTTAGGGTTGTTAAAGAGCTCCAGATTGAGCTCCCTCTGTCATACAGCAAATTCCCACTGGTTATCTATCTTACATCAGTTCAGTCAATTCAGTTCAGTTGCTCAGTCGTGTCTGACTCTTTGCGACCCCATGAATCGCAGCACGCCAGGCCTCCCTGTCCGTCACCAACTCCTGGAGTTCACTCAGACTCATGTCCATCAATCAGTGATGCCATCCAGCCATCTCATCCTCTGTCGTCCCCTTCTCCTCTTGCCCCCAATCCCTCCCAGCATCAGAGTCTTTTCCAATGAGTCGGCTCTTCACATGAGGTGGCCAAAGTACTGGAGTTTCAGCTTCAGCATCATTCCTTCCAAAGAACACCCAGGACTGATCTTCTTCAGAATGGACTGGTTGGATCTCCTTGCAGTCCAAGGGACTCTCAAGAGTCTTCTCCAACACCACAGTTCAAAAGCATCAATTCTTTGGCGCTCAGCCTTCTTCACAGTCCAACTCTCGCATCCATACATGACCACAGGAAAAACCATAGCCTTGACTAGACGGACCTTTGTTGGCAAAGTAATGTCTATGCTGTTGAATATGCTATATAGGTTGGACATAACTTTCCTTCCAAGGAGTAAGCGTCTTTTAATTTCATGGCTGCAGTCACCATCTGCAGTGATTTTGAGGTATATGTGTATACCATAGTATATATGTTACATAGTGTATATGTTTCCATGCTATTCCCTCAATCGTCCCCGCCTCTCCCGTCCATACTGTGTCCACAAATCTGTTCTCTATGTCAGTGTCTCCATTACTGCCCTGCAAATAGGTTTAATTTTTAATTGAAGTAACATTGATTTATAACATGTTTCACATGCTTCCATTATATTTCTACTTCTTTATACCCTACAAGGTACTTACGACCAAAAATGTAAATATATCCCATTCATCCCCTCATGAGCATGCACACTAAGTTGCTTCAGTTGTGTCCGACTCTTTGCAACCCCATGGACTGCAGCCCACTGGGCTCTGGAATATCCTAGGCAAGAGTACTGGAGTGGGCTGCTGTGCCCTCCTCCAGGGAATCCTCCTTATCCAGGTATCGAACCTGAGTCTGCCTGGGAAGCCCTAGGTTAACTATTTTGCCATCTTCTCTGCTCCTTCACCTCTGGTAGCCACTACTCTAGTCTCTCTATATGTGTTTTTCTTTTCTGTCTTTTCTTTTCCTTTTTTTTTTTTTTTGGTTTGTTCATTTTGTTTTCTTTATTAGTTTTTTGTATCCCACGTATTAGTGAAATCTTATCTCAGATATGTCCCATATATGAGTGAAAATTTGTCTTTCTCCATCTTGGCAAGATTTCAATATATTTCTAGCTGAATATGGTTACATGGTGTGTGTAACCTCTCATCTTTTTTGTCCATCTATTGATAGGCCTTAGGTTGAGTCCATATCTTGGGATTTGTAAATATGCTCATGAGGAACATGGGTTAACAACTGAAATATGTAAAAGGAACATTATAACTCAGTTGTTTTTACTGCTTATTCACTCAGTCATGTCTGACTTTATGCGATACCAGGGACTGTAGCACGTCAGGCCTCCCAGTCCTTCACCAGTTCCTGGAGTTTGCTCAAACTCATATCTACTGAGTTGATGACTCCATTCAAGCATATCGTCCTCTGTTGTCTCCTTCTCCTACCGCTTTCAGTGTTTCCCAGAAACCAGGTATTTTCCAATGATTTGGCTCTTCACAACAGGTGGCCAAAGTATTGGTGCTTCAGCTTCAGTATCAGTCCTTCCAATGAATATTCAGAACTGATTTCCTTTAGAATTGCCCGGTTGGATCTCCTTGCAGTCCAAGGGACTCTCAAGAGTTTTCTCCAACACCACAATTCAAAAATATCAATTCTTCGGTGCTCAGCCTTCTTTATGGTCCAAATCTTACATCCATACATAACTACTGGAAAAAGCATAGCTTTGACTAGATGGACCTTTGTTGGCAAAGCGATGTCTGTACTGTTTAATATCCTGTCTAGGTTTGTCGTAGTTTATCTTCCAAGGAGCAAGCATCTTTTAATTTCATGGCTGCAGTCAGCATCTGCAGGATTTTGGAGCCCCCAAAATAAAGTCTCTCACTGTTTCCTTTGTTTCCCTGTCTATTTATCATGAAGTGATGGGACCAGATGCCATGATCTTTGTATTTTGAATGTTAAGCTTTAAGCCAACTTTTCACTCTCCTCCTTCTCTTTCATCAAGGAGCTCTTTAATTCCTCTTTACTTTCTGCCATAAGGGTGATGTCATCTGCATACCTGAGGTTATTGATATTTCTCCCAGCAATCTTGATTCCAGTTTGTGCTTCATCCTGGCATTTCACACGATGGTCTCTGCATATAAGTTAAAAAAAAAAAACAGGGTGACAATATACAGCCTTGACATACTCCTTTCCCAATTTGGAACCAGTCAATTGTTTCATCTCTGGTTCTAACTGTTGCTTACAGGTTTTGCAGGAGGCAGATAAGGTGGTCTGATATTCCCATCTCTTGAAGAATTTTCCACAGTTTATTGTGATCCACACTGTCAAAGGCTTTGACATAGTCCATGAAGCAGAAGCAGATGTTTTTCTGGAATTCTCTCACTTTCTTTATGATCCAGTGGATGTTGATAATTTGATTTCTCGTTCCTCTGCCTTTTTAAAACCAGCTTGTACCTCTGGACATTCTCAGTTCACATACTGTTGAAACCTAGCTTGGAGGATTTTGAGCATGAATTTGCCAGCATGTGAAATGAGTGCAATTGTGTGGTAGTTTGAACATTCTTTGCCATTGTCCTTCTTTTGGATTGGAATTAAAATTGACCTTTTCTAGTCCTGTGGCCACTGCTGAGTTTTCCAAATTTGCTGGCATATTGAATGCAGTACTTTCACAGCATCATCTTCCAGGATTTGAAATAGCTCAACTGGAGAAGGCAATGCACCGCACTCCAGTACTCTTCCCTGGAAAATCCTATGGGTGGAAGAGGAGCCTGGTAGGCTGCAGTCCATGGGGTCGCTAAGAGTCAGACACGACTGTGCGTCTTCACTTTCACTTTTCACTTTCATGCATTGGAGAAGGAAATGGCAACCCACTCCAGTGTTCTTGCCTGGAGAATCCCAGGGACAGGGGAGCCTGGTGGGCTGCCATCTATGGGGTCGCACAGAGTTGGACACGACTGAAGTGACTTAGCAGCGGCAGCAGCAGCAACTGGAATTATATTACTTCCAGTAGCTTTGTTTATAATGATGGAAACTAAGGAAACTTAGGAAACTAAGGCTCACTTGCCTTCACACTCAAGGATGTCTGACTTTAGGTGAGTGATCACACCACCATGGTTTTCTGGGTCATTAGGATCATTTGTATAGTTCTTCTGTGTAGTCTTGCCAACTTTTCATATCTTTTGCTTCTTTGTGGTCCATACCATTTCTGTCTTTTATTGTGCCCATCTTTGCATATATAAAGAAATATTATAACTCAGTAGCCAAAACCAAACAATCCAATTAAAAATTGAATAGATGATCTGAATAGACTTTTTCCCGAAGACATACAGAAGTTCATCAGGTATATAAAAAGATGCTCAGCATCAATAATCATCAGGAAAATGTAAATAAATTGTAGATATTCTTCAGCCTCCCCACTGAGTTTAAGGGTTTCATAGTGCTGTCTTTTCTATAAATGGTTGCTAGCCACCTTTCTTTTGAGGGAAATTGAAGTCAGGAACATCCTTAGTCACCACCTTGATGATGTCACCCAGACTTAGATTTTCTCTTGCTATTTAATGTAAGCTTTCTGCATATATTTTGGATGCAATCACTACTTGTTGTCTAGTCATTAAGTCATATCCAACACTTTGCAACCCCAGGGACTGACTAGCTTTCCCAGGTAAGAATACTGGAGTGGGTTGCCATTTCTTTCTCCACAGAATCTTGCTGACCCCGGGATTGAACCTGCATCTTCTGCATTGGCAGCCACTAGGGAAGCCCCAGTCAACACTAGCATACTATTTTATATTGATCTTAGAACTATACCCTCTTTGCCATCTTCAGAGATCTCTGAAGTTCAAGGCAGCATGAATTGTTATCTCCACTTGCTGCCTCTGTATTTTAAGCTGTACCTCCTGGTTTGTACAATAGCCAATTGCCAATTACAAATACTTCAGGTAAATCTAGGGAGCCCTGTAACTTAGAGCATCTAAAATCATCCCTCTCAGGCTTTTTTAGGATTGTAATCACTGATTCCTGAGAGAGTCCCCTGTACCCTTACCAGTGAAGAGAATGTCCTTGATGCTCTCCATAAGAGACAGGTTGGTTTCAATAGTAAACTCCTTGCTGTTTACTTACATAATTTGTTTTGAATGTTTATAAGTAGGCTCTGAAATTTTAATCCCTCAACATTGGACATTAAAGTCTAGTGTATTCCTCATAAATCCTAGTGATAAGATATTTGACCCATCTGTGTTAATAGGATTAGTTGATCTTTTAATTGCATGTCAAACAAAAGTTGGAAGCCTCAGAACTCACCCAAGTATCCCAAGTTCTTGACCCCAAGTTAATATATGATCATGATAAAAGTTTGGGGTTGAATTCAGAACACAATTGAAATAGTGTAATCAGTTTTTAATATCCTAAATCTGCTAGATGAAAAGTGTTCTCCAAACTATATTCTGAACTGTGGTAACATTGTTCTAAAGCTTTTAATAATTTCTTTTTTTAATATAAATTTATTTATTTTAATTAGAGGTTAATTACTTTGCTATATTTTATTGATTTTGCCATACATCAACATGAATCCACCACAGGTATACACGTGTTCCCCATCCTGAATCTCCGTCCCTCCTCCCTCCCCGCAATTTCTTTTTGGAAAATATTCTTTAAAAAAATCATGAGAACTATAAAATGTTTCATTATTCTGGTGTTATATGGCATGTTTTAAAGTGTAATAATATCGTGGTCACTCTCCCTTCCCCTTATTTCTTTCTCTCCCCAATTTATACCTTAATATGACTCATCACATGTATAAATGAGCCTCTGGGTTTATAAAAGGTGGGAATCTCTGCTATAAAATGAGCTGTTTTGGTATCCGAAGGAAAATCACCTAGGAAGTAAGATGAATGCTTACTATGGGGAAGAAAAAATTGAAATGCAAGAGTGTCTGAATTATTTGAATTCTCGATTATACATGTATATGGTGGTGATGAAGGACTCTGAGAATTAGCAATGTCTAGGGAGATTCGTGTTACCAAACAGTTAGAGGCTTATAATTGAAGGATGTCTCTATCAAACAAGGTCAAAATTATTCTATTTGGAGATGAAAAGGCTGTGCTGTTAATTTGAATTTTATCTTTTTTTCAAGCTGAATGGAAAAAATAATTGGAAATAGTTCATAAAATAATGTAACAGTAGAAAACTTTTTCGAGAATAATCACATGCAAATTAAGTGGTTGGGACACACAATGACAGAAACCTTTTGAGTTTTGGCGTATGTTAATTTAGCTTCTGAGGTCAAATTCCTAACATTTACTCATGCTGTATTAGATTGATGACTATGTGATACTATCTCAGATATATGCTTCCTATCTTGTTTCATGACTATGTGACAGGCATTGTGTTAGTGATTTTAGGGAACACAAAGGAACAATATAAATGCATATCTGTAAGTTTGTTGTTTCTTATAGGAGGTGAGGCATGCAATGTCTAAATCCAGTGTCTTCTACTAAAAATCACTATCCTTGTAAAATTTGTAATTTTTTTCAGTAAAGTCAGAAAATTAAGAAATTATTGGAATGCCGACTTGTTTTTTAAGATACTAATAAGATTGTCATTTACTGAGAACCGCTTACATACCAAGAATTATAACAATGGTTTATGTAATCCCATGGACGGAGGAGCCTGGTAGGCTACAGTCCATGTGGTCGTTGAGAGTTGGACACGACTGAGCAGCTTCACATTCACTTTCCACTTTCCACTTTCATGCATTGGAGAAGGAAATGGCAACCCACTCCAGTGTTCTTGCCTGGAGAATCCCAGGGATGGGGGAGCCTGGTGGGCTGCCGTCTATGGGGTCACACAGGGTCGGACACGACTGAAGCGACTTGGCAGCAGCAGCAGCATACATATCTATATTTCACACAATTTTATGCAGAAAGTACTATTTTCATTTTCATTCCATAGATGAGAATATCCTTTTTAAAAATGTTAAGTATATGTCCTATGTAGCTTCAGTCATGTCTGGCTCTGCGACCCTATGGACCATAGCACTACATGCTCCTTTGTCCATGAGATTCTCCAGACAAAAATACTGCAGTGGGATGCCATTTCCTCCTCTAAGGGATCTTCCCGACCCAAGGATGGAATCTGCATTTCTTAAGTCTCTGGCACTGACCAGTACATTCTTTACCACTAGCACCATCTTGAAGAGATCTCTTCAAGAAAATTAGAGACACCCAAGGGAACATTTCATGCAAAGATGGGCACAATAAAGGACAGAAATGGTATGGACCTAATAGAAGATATTAAGAAGAGGTGGCAAGAATACAGAGAACTGTACAAAAAAGATCTTTATGACCCAGATAACCACAAGGGTGTGATCACTCACCTAGAGCCAAACATCCTGGAATGTGAAGTCAAGTGGGCCTTAGGAAGCATCACTATGAACAAAGCTACTAGACATGATGGAATTCCAGTTGAGCTATTTCAAATCCTAAAAGATGATGCTGTTAAAGTGCTGCACTCAACATGCAAGCAAATTTGGAAAACTCAGCAGTGGCCACAGAAGTGGAAAAGGTCAGTTTTCATTTCAATCCCAAAGAAGGGAAATGCTAAAGAATGTTCAGACTACTGCACAATTGCACTCATTTCACATGTTAGCAAAGTCATGCTCAAAATTCTCCAAGTCAGGCTTCAGCAGTATGTGAACCATGAACTTCCAGATGTTCAAGGTGGTTTTAGAAAAGGCAGAAGAACCAGAGATCAAATTGTCAACATCCGTTGGATCATAGAAAAAGTAAGAGAATTCCAGAAAAACATCTACTTCTGCTTTATTGACTATGTTAAAGCCTGTTATCCACACAGCAAACTGTGGAAAATTCTTCAAGAGATGGGAATACCAGACCATCTACCTGCCTCCTGAGAAATCTATATGCAGGTCAAGAAGCAACAGTTAGAACTGGACATGGAACAACAGACTGGTTCCAAATTGGGAAAGCAGTATGTCAAGGCTCCATATTATCACCCTGCTTATGTAACTTACATGCAGAGTACATCATGGGAAATGCTGGGCAGAATGAAGCACAAGCTGGAATCAAGATGCTGGAAGAAATGTCAGTAACCTCAGATATGCAGATGACACCACCCTTATGGTAGAGTGAAGAGTAACTAAAGATCTCCTTGATGAAAGTAAGAGCATAGTGAAAATGTTGGCTTAAAACTCAACATTCAGAAAACTAATATCATGGCATCTGGTCCCATCACTTCATGACAAATAGATGGGGAAACAATGGAAACAGTGAGAGACTTTATTTTGGGGGGCTCCAAAATCCTGCAGATGTTGACTTCAGCCATAAAATTAAAAGATGCTTATTCCTTGGAAGATAAGCTATGACAAACCTAGACAGCATATTAAACAGTAGAGACATCATTTTGCCAACAAAGGTCCATCTAGTCAAAGCTATGGTTTTTCCAGTTATCATGTATGAATATGAGAGTCGGACTATAAAGAAAGCTGAAGAATTGATGCTTTTGAACTGTGATGTTGGAGAAGACTCTTGAGAGTCCCTTTGACTACAAGGAGATTTCAATCAGTCCATCCTAAAGGAAATCATTCCTGAATATGCATTGGAAGGACTGATGCTGAAGCTAAAACTCCAATACTTTGGCCACCTGTTGTGAAGAACTGACTCATTGGAAAAGACCCTGATGCTGGAAAACACTGAAGGCAGGAGGAGATGGGGATGACAGAGGATGAGATGGTTGTATGGTATCACTGACTCGATGGACATGAGTTTGAGTAAACTCTGGGGGTTGGTGATGGACAGGGAAACCTGGCGTGCTGCAGTCCATGGGGTTGCAAAGAGCTGGACTTGATTGAGTGAACGAAACTGAGCTGAACTGGGACCACCTGGGACACCCTGTTGAAATATATGGCCAAGTGTAATCAGTTGTTGACTGAGATCTATCAGACTTTGTATTAAGAAGGATAGCAATAGCCCCTGTCATCAATAACCCTTCTAAGTTTCAGTGACTTGATACAGTGTAACTTTATTTCTCTTTTATTTAAGGTCCCACGTGAATTCACTGTTAGGGGGCAGACTTTATGATTCAGAAACCCAACTCTTCCATTTCATGACTCTGTCTTCCATGCCTGTGAGGCCTTCAAAATGTTCTCCAGTCAGTGGCAGAAGGGAAAAGATGAATGGACATGTCAAACCCACTTTTAGAAATCTCAACCAGAAAATCAGCCACAATTCTTTAAATTTTTTCTATGAATGAAACTTATAACAGAGCCAGCCACACCTAGCTGTGCCATGCAGTGAAGTGTGAAAGATGTTCAGTTGTGTCCAACTTTTTGTAAACCCATGGACTATACAATCCATGGAATTCTCCAGGCCAGAATCCTGGATTTGGTATCCTTTGCCTTCTCCAGGGGATCTTCCCAACCCAGTGATCAAACCCAGGTCTCCTTCATTGCAGGCAGATTCTATACCAGTTGAGCCACCAGCGAAACCCAAGAATACTGGAGTGGGTAGCCTATCCTTTCTCCAGAAGATCTTCCCAACCCAGAAATCAAACCGGGATCTCCTGCATTGCAGGTAGATGCTCTAGCAGCTGAGCTGTTCTGCAAAGGGACCTCCAAATATAGTCACCTCCAGGAATGACCCCATGCTGGAGCAGACAGTGCTGTTTTGGGACTGACAGAGTCATCTTCAGGCTTCCCAGGTGGCACCTGACAATGTAGAAGATGCAGGAGATGCAGGTCCAATTCCTGGCTTGGGAAGATCCCCTGGAGGAAGAAATAGAAACACACTGCAGTATTCTTGCCTGTGAAATCTCATGCACAGAGGAGCCTGGAGGGCTACAGACCATGGGGCCACAGAGTCAAACAGGACTGAACACATACACAGTCATCTCAGTGAGATTGCTAATGTCATGTTAATTTTGCATTTCTAAAGTGTTGCAAATAAATAACAGAAAGTGCTTTTTTTAACTTTCTGTTTAACAGTCTTACTCAGTATGAAATTTTTTACCTTACAGATACTTAATTGCAATTCATTAACTGCACACTGTGACAGGATAGAGAAAAGGCTCAGGAGCAACATCCATTTAACTTCATCATCAAGAACAGTCACAAGCCCATTTATAACTTCTGCTACTGAGATATTACTTGCTAATAGTTTTCTGGAATCATACCAATGTCAGCCTCTAGAATTAAAATGTAAATAAACTTTCTCATCCTTTGAATTTGCCCTAATAGACAAAAACAGCTGGCTTGCTTTTGCGATCCGATGCATTATTTTCCATGTGTCTTCAATCATTAAAAATTCTATTATATATCATCAATGATTTCAAAACTCTGAAGTCCTTATTTTTTCTTTCACTTGTTATTTTACATTAGCAAGTTAAATGAACTTAAACATTTTATTTCTAATAATGTTTGTAAAGTGTAAGCTACTTCATCCCTTTAAAAGATACACTTTTAAATGCTAGATCATGTTTTAAGTTAATTATGTGTGTTTATGTAATTTATATAATGTGTAATTATTATGTAATTATACAGAGAAAATATAAAAATATACAAGTCTAAGGATCATCCTCTAAAATCATGTTGTTTAAAATATATATTCCTTTATCACCTAATCAGTGATTTCAGTTCAGCTCAGTTCAGTCGCTCAGTCCTGTCCAACTCTTTGCAACCCCAAGAATTGCAGCATGCCAGGCCTCCCTGTCCATCACCAACTCCCAGAATTCATTCAAACTCACATCCATCGAGTTGGTGATACCATCCAGCCATCTCATCCTCTGTCATCCCCTTCTCCTCCTGCCCCTAATTCCTCCCAGCATCAGAGTCTTTTCCAATGAGTCCGTGAGGTGGTCAAAGTACTAGAGTTTCAGCTTTAGCATCATTCCTTCCAAAGAAGTCCCAGGGCTGATCTCCTTCAGAGTGGACAGGTTGGATCTCTTTGCAGTCCAAGGGACTTTCAAGAGTCTTCTCTAACACCACAGTTCAAAAGCATCAATTCTTCAACACTCGGCTTTCTTCACAGTCCAGCACCATATTTTCCCACAAACCCAACTTAAGAGAGAATTTACTTTTAATGTGTTTAGGTATATAACTATATATATTTAGGTATATAACTAAATAACTATAACTTAGTAAGCTATTATAGGACAAACATTCTTAATCACCAAATGTAGGTAAAGAAAAGAATTTTGTCAGTCACCTCAGAAACTTAGACTAATCATGTTTTTTTTTTCTCATTGCAAAAGTAATCACCATTCTGATTTTTAACTTTCTTATCATTTTATCATTCACATGTGACATTATGCTATAATCTTGTCCATAAAGTCATATCTTTAAAGCATTAATTTATTTTTTATTGAATGAAAGATTCTTTAAATTCTAAACAGTCTATAAAAGTTTCACACACATTTCATATAATCCCATAATAACCTTTATTTTTCTCACCCCTATCTTGCTCTTCCCACTTCCTACTCCACTGGTAACCATTAGCTTGTTCTCTATATCTGTGAGTCTATAAAGCATTGGTTTTTAATCTCTCCTAGTGATTCATATGTTGGAGGAGCAAGGCTGTCTCACCTGTAGGTGTTCCTCATGTGTGTGTGTGTGTGTGTGTGTGTGTTGTTTGCTTTATCACAATGCATTTCAACAGGACTCTCCACGATCTGTATTTTCTACAGTCTGTTTGTTGCTGGGTGCAGAGGCTGTGTTGAGTGGCATTTGTGATTTCTATGAAGGCACAGGTGGAACTGGGTTCTCTCAACAGGAGGCACATGCTGGCAGTCATTGATGTTCAATTCTTAGACCTGTTACTTCACTACTTCACTGGGCTGTACAATGATAATACCCGATTGGTTGTGACTTACTAGCCGCAATGCTTGTATAAGAAGATGTTTACTCTCTATGTGTTTGTTTAACCAATATACAGTTAATTTGAGCCTAAAGATGCTCATTGCAATTAAGTTGCTTATGGTTTCTATGTTTTTGCAGTGGTAAGAACTAGGAAATGTATACATTTTCAAAGATCAGGTGCCATTTACACCCAAGCTACATATATATATATACTCAGATGGGCTTCCCTGGTGACTCAGATGATAAAGAATCTTCCTACAATGCAGGACTTGGGTCCAATCCCTGGGTTAGGAAGATCCACTGAAGGAGAGCATGGCAACCCACTCCAGTACTCTTGCCTGGAGAAACCCATGGACAGAAGAGCCTGGCAGACTACAGTCCATGGGGTTGCAAAGAGTCAGACACAACTGAGTGCTTAACACACATAGTGTCTCCTCTATTCCTTAATAACGCTGGTTCTCACTAACACCGGGAATGGAAAGTTTAGAGTATCTCAATCATGCATTTGCTGTAACCCACTTTACCCACACACTAATTTCAGAATAATCATACTTTTTTCAGTTTATTGACATAAAACATTGTATAAATTTAAGGCATGAAACATAATTAGATTTTTAAAAGAGTAGTAATACTTCTACCACCACAATCCATTGATTACTGAAAGCAGGGACAAGTCTTGTATACATCTGAACCCGTCTCACATCATGCTTTAATGGTGGTGCTAGATCTGCATTTTCAGAGAATGCAACCAACCCTGTACTCTCTACCTTGGTGATGGTGATATAGTCACTCAGTTGTATCCAACTCTTTGTGACCCCATAGACTGTAGCCTCTGTCTATGGGATTCTCCAGACAAGAACACTGGAGGATGTCACCATTTCCTCCTCCAGGAAGATCCCTGGGTCTTCCTGACCCAAGGATTGAACCTGCATCTCCAGCCTTATAGGCAGATTCTTTACCACTGAGTAATGTAATAACTATATATTTAATGTACACTCTCAATCTTTTTGTTGATGTCATCTACTCTTTTGATTGCACAAAGATTGCACAAAGTTCATTCTCCAGGAGATTCATGAAAACTCTTTCTCTGATTTCTTGCATGCTGAAAACCGTCTTTCCTTCCCCTTTTTCCTTGGACACAATTTTTCCTAGACATAGAATTCTCAGCTTACATTGTATTTTCTCGAACTTAAGTTTTTTTTGGCATGAATTAATTTTGTCTGAAAGTCTGATGGTATTTCAGTTTTCTTTTTTTCTTTTAAGATAATGCCTCATCTGCCTATATGCCTGGAAAGGGATTGTATTTTTACATATTTTTAAAGCTAAGTGATGGTACTACAGAATGCTTTGATGTTCATCATTCAGGCCTAATATTTCCAAATACATAGTGGGCTCATAGAAGATAGTTGTTTTTAGTTTCCTGTGTTGCTTGAAAATTTTCTTGAATTATAATCTAAAATTTGTTCTTTCCCCTTTTTTATTTTTTAAGACTCCTATTATCTATATGATGACTTTTCTTATTTCCAATAGTAGTCATTTTTCTCAAATTGTTTTTAATCACTTTCTTTGATTTTAAAAAATTTCCTCTTCATTGTCTTCTGTTTTTCTTAGACTAATATGTATGATGTCTATTCAGTTCTAAACTCCTTAATTCAAACTCAACTGCTAGTATTTTTCTCATATTATTCTTTCTTTTTCTCTCATCTTATTTCTGAGCATTTAAAATTCTTTTCCTTTTTGTATTTTTTCCTAAAGTAGTTTAGTTTGTTTTGTAATAACATTTAGTAGTTTTGAGCTGTCCATATGAAAAGCAGTCCTCCAATGACCTAAGGAATGGGGCAGACCCGATATGGACTGAAACAGTATGGACTAGGGAAAATGCCAGTTATGTATTTAGGAAATACATAATTTTTATGATAGTCTAGGTGCCAGGCTTGCTTTTGTTGTTCAGTTGCTAAGTTATGCCCAACTCTTTGTGATCCCATGCACTGCTTCCCTGTCCTTCACTGTCTTCCAGAATTTGCTCGAATTCATGTCCATTGAGTCAGTGATGCCATCCAACCATCTCATCCTCTGCCACTCCCTTCTCTTTGTGCCTTCATGTCTTTCCCAGCATCAGGGTCTTTTCCAGTGAGATGGCTCTTTGCATCACATGGCCTATATATTGGAGCTTCAGTATCAGTCCTTCCAATAAATGTTTAAGGTTGATTTCCTTTAGGATAAACTGGTTTGGTATCCTTGCAGTCCAAGGGCCTCTCAAGAGTCTTCTCCAGAGCCATGCAATTTGAAAACATCAATTCTTTGGCATGCAGCCTTCTTTATGGTCCAACTTTCACATCCATAAATGACTGCTGGAAAAACAAGGCTTTCAAATATAAAATCAGTTAATCTTCCTAATAGTTCCATAATTCAGTTTCAGTTATTATCCCCATTTTATGGATAAGGAAACTGAAACAGAAAGTGACTAGGCAACTTGCAGTAAATCAGACCTAGTGGAGACATCAGGGTTGCATATGTGCAGTGTGTTTGCAGACAGTGACTGTGCTTTTAATCATTAAGGGTTCACAAAGTCAAGAGTATTAGAAAAGGCCATTTCATACCGAACACACAAAATATGTAGCTGCTGCTGCTGCTGCTAAGTTGCTTCAGTCGTGTCCAACTCTGTGCGACCTCATGGACAACAGCCCACCAGGCTCCCCCGTCCCTGGGATTCTCCAGGCAGGAACACTGGAGTGGGATAAATATGTAGCTAAGGTTGCTTAAGTTCCTCCTCTCTTAAGATTCTTTCTAACAGTTTAGAGTAGAACCAAAAAAAAATCTGATGACCACAATGTCAGTCATAATAATACAGAGCTTAGGAAATCAAGCGATGTCTGAAGTTAGAAAGTAAAATTTTTCTACCTGGAAATCTAGAAGTATCCTCTCTGATGAGAAAAACAAAACATTTGTCTTTTTCATCAGACAGTAAGATACTAACCTAATTTGCAAGCAATGCCCATTTACTTACCTATAGATATTTTTGCAAAATCACCAAGTTCACATTGAACAAGTAACAGTACTCTGTCTCAGCTTAAAAAAATAGGGATTGAACAACTACTTTTTAACGGAGAATTTCCTTTGTCTATCAAACTGAATGTGCTAAATAAAAATGGGTATTTAAATTGATTCCATGTTATGAGTTATTTGCAATTTTGAGATTATATAAATCTCAAAGGAACCATAAATTAAGATCTGAGTGATTGACAGTTTTTGATGTAAAGCATAATTTATCCACTTAGTGTCAAATTGCATTCAATAAATCATAAGTAACCTACATCACACACCAGATTTGAGATATTGCTTTTATTTGAAATATGGAGAGGTGAGATATAGGATAGTTGTTGACAATGAGCTTTGTCAAATCAGGTGTGCAAACCAGCTTTTAACAGCTACACTCGCAGTAGTGTTGGCTGATGCTATGGGCTGAATTATGCGCCCCAGAATGCAAATACTGAAGCACCAACCTCAGTGTGAAGATCTGCAGAGATGGGACCTCTGGGAGATAATTAGATTTAGGTGAAGATGGGACTCTCAATTTTTCAGTTCAGTCCTGTTCAGTCTCTCAGTCATGTCTGACTCTTTGCTACCCCATGGACTGCAGCATGCTGGTCTTCCCTGTCAATCACCAACTCCCAGAGCTTACTCAAACTCATGTCCACTGAGTCGATGATGCCATTCAACCATCTCATCCTCTGTCATCCACTTCTCCTTCTGTCTTCAATCTTTCCCAGCATCAGGGTCTTTTCCAATGAGTCAGTTCTTCACATCAGGTGGCCAAAGTATTGCAATTTCAGCTTCAGCATCAGTCCTTCCAATGCATATTCAGGATTGATTTCCTTCAGAATGGACTGGTTGGATCTCCTTGCAGTCCAAGGGACTCTCAAGAGTCTTTTCCAACACCACAGTTCAAAAGCATCAATTCTTCAGCGCTCAGCTTTCTTTATAGTCCAACTCTCACATCCACACATGACTACTGGAAAAACCAGGAGGGCTCACTTTTGTTGTCTGCCATGTGATGACACAATGAGAAGGTGGCCATCTGGAGGCCAAGTGGAGTGCTCACCAGAAGCTGACCGTACTGAGCCTGTCATCTTGGACTTCAGCCTTGTGAGCGCTTAGAAAAAAATGTTGTTTCAGCTACCCAATCTGTGGTATTTACAGCTTAAGCTGATTAAAACAAATGCTTTCTAAGAAAAAAATAATTTGTAGTTTGGCTAAAAGTTTCAAACTTTCTATTATAATTTCTTTATATTATTATAGTTTCTTTCTATTGCTTTCTATTATAATTACAGCTTTTCTCCTTTTGGAGGTCTTTTAGAGTGGATTCCATCTTCCATTGTGCCACATTCTTTTTGTGATGTCCCTGGAATGCAACCTTAACTACCAATGGTAGCTGACTAACAAATAGTGTGCAATGTTTACTATATGTGATGTGGTTGTAAATACTGTAAGGGGAAAACTTAAAATAACATACTTACATGCTATTTCGATTATTTTAAATTTCCATGTTAACTTATTGTAATTATTTTGCATCCCTCCTTTACTAGAATTTTAACATTCTTGTGTTCTATTATTTTAGCATTGTGGTGTTCTATTGTTTGTTTTAAAAATCATTTTCCAATAACTTTAAAATAAGAGTTACTGCTGCTGCTGCTGCTGCTGCTAAGTCGCTTCAGTCGTGTCCAACTCTGTGCAACCCTATAGACGGCAGCCCACCAGGCTCCACCATTCCTGGGATTCTCCAGGCAAGAACATTGGAGTGGGTTGCCATTTCCTTCTCCAGTGCATGAAAGTGAAAAATGAAAGTGAAGTCGCTCAGTCGTGTCCGACTCCTAGCAACCCCATGGACTGCAGCCCACCAGGCTCCCCCATCCATGGGATTTTCCAGGCAAGAGTACTAGAGTGGGGTGCCATTGCCTTCTCTGTAAGAGTTACATAACACTCTAAAAATATTTTAACACACTATTCTTTGGGAGGTTTTTGCAGAAACAAATGCCTGTAGCCATAATATGTCTCGGGTCAATAATGTGTTAAAAGGAAATAGTTCACTCTTTGATATGTCCTGAATTTAAAAAAATAATTGATCATTAATCTTTTTTTGTATACAGTGTTGTTCAATTTGACCTCATTTGGTATACAGTGTTGTTCAACTCTGCTGTTTTCTTATCGATTTTCTCTCTGGATAATCTGTCTCCTATGGAAAATAATGTATTGAAGTATCTTACTACTACTATTATAGTATCTATTTCCCCCTCAGTTTCAGTCAGTGTTTGCTTTGTGGTGCTTTGATGATTAGTGTATATGTTATTATTATTGTTACATCTTCCTAATGAATTGACTTTTTTAAATTATATAATGATCTTCTTTGTCTTCCGTGCCAGTTTCTGACAAAGTCTGTTTTGTCCAATAAAATATAGACACCTCTGCTATCTTTTTTGTTTCTATCCATTTAACCACTGTTCTTTGATTGGGGTGTTTAATTCACTTAAGTTTAAAGCAAATATTAATAAATAAGAGCTTATTACTGACATTCTGGGAGAAGGCAATGGCACCCCACTCCAGTACTCTTGCCTGGAAAATCCCATGGATGGAGGAGCCTGGTGGGCTGCAGTCCATGGGGTCGCTAAGAGTCGGACACAACTGAGTGACTTCACTTTCACTTTTTCGCTTTCATGCATTGCAGAAGGAAATGGCAACCCACTCCAGTTTTCTTGCCTGGAGAATCCCAGGGGCAGGAGAGCCTGGAGGGCTGACGTCTATGGGGTCACGCAGAGTCGGACACGACTGAAGTGACTTAGCAGCAGCAACTGACATTCTGCTTATTATTCTTTGTCTTGTTCTTCCTTTGTTCCTATTTTCCATTCTTCCTGCTCTTTATTTGTGTTTCATTAATTTTTTATTGATGTGCAACAATTCCTTCCTCTTTTTCTATGTGTAAATTTCTATAAGTATTTTCCTTGTGGATACCATCAGGCTTACATAAAATATCTTATAGCTACTCATTATAAACTGACAACATATTAACTTTACTCACATGTGAAAATTTATACTTTTATTTCTCTCCTCCCATTAACTTGTTATTGATGTTATAATTTAAATATTTATATATTATACACTATTAATGTATTTTTCTACTTATAGTTATCCTTAATACCTTGTCTTTTAACATTCTGCTAAATGGTACTGTATAAATCACAGCAACATTACAGTACAATAATATTTTGTATTTGATTCTATATTTACTCTTACCATATATTTTCTTTCATTTTTTTATAAAAGTATAGTGGACTTATATTAATGTCATTGGTACAATATATTAGTGTCATGGTACACCATAGAGATTTAATGCTTGTATTGATTGCACTGCATTAAGTTATTATAAATATTGGCTCTATCCCTGTGCTGCGCAGTATATACTTCCCTTACTCATTCATTTTAATTAGTTTAATTATCTCTGAGTCCCCACCCTTTGTAACCCCTACCCTCTCTCTATCTATAACCACTATCTGTTCTATCGACTAGTAAGTCTGTTTCTGTTTTCTTATAGTCACTAGCTTGTTTATTTTAGATTCTACATACAACTAATACCATACTGTATATGTCTTTCTCTGTCTGACTTATTTCACTTATTATGATAATATCTAGGTCCACCCCTGGCATTATTAAATAATGCAAATGGCATTATTTCATTTTTTATGGTTGAATAGTATTCCATTATATATCATATACAAAAATCACATCTTCTTTATCCATCCAACTGCTGATGCTCAGTTTGCTTCCGTATCTTGGCTATTGTAAGTAGTGCTGTTATCAACACTGGGGGTCAGGTATCTTTTCAAACAGGAGTTTTTGTTTTCTTTGGATGCATACCCAAGAGTGGAATTTCTGTGTCATAATGACAACTATAATTTTAGTTTTTGAGTGATCTTCTCACTGTTTTCCATGATGGCCACACCAGTTTACTCTCTCGCCAACAGTATTAGGGGTCCCTTTTCTCCACATCTTCACCAGTGTTTCTATTTGTAGACATTTGATGATATCTATTCTGATAGGTGATTGATGATCAGGTGATTAACTCATTATGATTTTGATTTGCGTTTCCCTGAAGATTATTTTGAGCATCTTTTTTTTCATGTGCTTATTGGTCATCTGTATGTTTTCTTTGGAAACATATCTTTTCGGGTCTTTTGCCAATTTTAATAAGGCTTTTGTTTTCTGATGTTGATTTGTACAAGCTTGTGATGTATTTTGGATATCAACCCTCTTTTGGTCATACCATTGGCAAATATTTCCCCATTTAGAAGGTTGTCTTTTTTTTTTTTTTTTGGTGGTGGTTTTCTTTGCTATGTAAAAGCTTCTAAGTTTAATTAGATTGCATTTGATTATTTTTGCTTTTGTTTTCTTTGCCTGAAGGGATTCATCCCCCAAAATTGTCAACTTATGTCAAAAAGTACTCTGTCCATGTTCTCTTCTAGGTCTTTTATGGTTGCAGGTCCTCCATTTAGGTCTTTAATCCCTTTTGAATTCATTTTTTATATGATATGAAAAAATGTCCTAATTTCATTTTTTTACAAGTAGCTGTCCTGTTTTCCCAGTACAACTTATTGAGTAGACTGTTTTCCCCCAATATATACGTTTACCTTTTTGTCATACATTGATTAAGCACATGCACATGGTTATTTCTGGACTTTCTGTTTCATTCCATTCATCTAAGTGTCTGTTTCTGCGCCAGTGCTGTGCTGTTTTGATAACTGTAGCTTCATAGTCCTGTAAATGTCTATTAAGCCCAGCTGTTCTATGTAATTTAAGGTCACTGTTTCTTTACTGATTTTCTCTTTGGATGCTCTGTCCCTTGATATAAATGAGATTTTAAAGTCCCCTACTAATATTTTATTACTATCAATTTATCCCATTATGTCTGTTAATATTTGCTCTATATAAGTGCTAATAGGTATATGTATTAGGTGCATATATTCTAAAGATTGTTATATTCTATCTTTGTATTGATCCTTTTATCATTATGTAATACTCTCTGTGTCTTTTGTTATAGACTATGTTTTGAATTCTACTTTGACTGATATGACTATATTACCCCCAGGATTCTTGTGCTTTCCTTTTCTACAAAATATCTTCTTTCATCCTCTCATGTTCATGCTCTGAAGTACGTCTCTGGTGATAATACATACATGAGTATTTTCAAATCCATTCAGCCACCCATCTCTTTTGACTGGAACAGTCAGTCCAGGACCTTTAAAATGATTATTGATAGATATGTTCTTATTGCCATTTTGCTACTTGCTTTCTGGGTTGTTTTTTTTTTTTTTATAGTTTTGTAATTCTCCCCTGTTCTTTTTTTTTAATTCTTTTTCTTCTTTTAGTTTCTTCCCTTGTGGTTTGATGGGTTTTTTTTAATTCATGAGGCAGAAAGTAGTCCCTTGGCAGCATATCACAGACTGGTTCCAAATAGCTAAAGGAGTACGTCAAGGCTGTATATTGTCACCCTGCTTATTTAACTTATATGCAGAGTACACCATGAGAAATGCTGGGCTGGAAGAAGCACAAGTTGGAATGAAGATTGCCAGGAGAAATATCAATAAACTCAGATATGCAGATGACACCACCCTTATGGCAGAAAGTGAAGAGGAAGTAAAAAGCCTCTTGATGAAACTGAAAGAGGAGAGTGAAAAGTTGGCTTAAAACTCAACATTCAGAAAACGAAGATCATGGCATCTGGTCCCATCACTTCATGGCAAATAGATAGGGAAACAGTGGAAGATTTTATTTTGGGGGGCTCCAAAATCACTGCAAATGGTGATTGCAGCCATGAAACTAAAAGACGCTTACTCCTTGGAAGGAAAGTTATGATCAACCTAGATAGCATATTGAAAAACAGAGACATTACTTTGCCAACCAAGTTCCATCTAGTCAAGGCTATGGTTTTTCCAGTAGTCTGTGAAGAAAGCTCAGTGCAGAAGAACTGATGCTTTTGAACTGTGGTGTTGGAGAAGACTCTTGAGAGTCCCTTGGACTGCAAGGAGATCCAACCAGTCCATTCTAAAGAAGATCAGTCCTGGGTGTTCTTTGGAAGGACTCATGCTGAAGCTGAAACTCCAGTACTCTGGCCACCTCATGTGAAGAGTTGACTCATTGGAGAAGACTCTGATGCTGGGAGGGATTGGGGGCAGGAGAAGAAGGGGACAACAGAGGATGAGATGGCTGGATGGCATCACTGACTCGATGAACGTGAGTTTGAGTGAACTCTGGGAGATGGTGACGGACAGGGAGGCCTGGCGTGCTGCAATTCATGGGGTCCCAAAGAGTCGGACATGACTGAGCAACTGAACTGGGCAGTGTATCAAGAAGTCAGGGATGGATGCCCCACTTTCTCCCTTCTCCTACCCTCCCTCCCCAAGAAAGAAGTTATCAGTGGAGGCAGTATTTCCCAGAATTAAACCATGTCGACTTGGTTAGGGGCTGAGGGGGTAAAGTGAAATTAAGCTTCTTAGACATTCTAGTATCAGTTTTGTGCTCATCTGTGGTCTGGATTTCTTCTAAAGCTATTTGTGTATATACATTATTGGTAAATTGGTATTTTTAGGGGAAACAAGTCCTGAACTTCTTATTCTGCCATCTTGCTGACATTACTCTCTTCTACTGACATTTCTGTCCTGTAGATTTTCAGTGGGATTTTCTAATTTTCTTAAATTTATTAACAATATAATAATATGCAGAAACTATTTTAAAAATAAGTTAGAACTATTGATAACAAAACTTGAGCCAGCAGTTTTCTAAATCAGATGCAACAGTTTTCTTTACAGAAATAAGCTTCACTGACAATTCTAACAATGTAGCTAAAGCAAATCTTTTGGGGAGGCTACTTTAGTAATTATATAAGCTCAGTATTAATTAGAAGTAATTTATAATGAATGGAAATGTTAGTGATTTCAAAAAGTGTTTAAAAATAACAATCTGAATCTACTGCTTTGTATATTATGAAATTTTGATGGTTTTGAGAAAGCAGTTGTTATTATTAAATAACTAAATAATTGTAAATTATTAGTTTGCATTGTCATGTTTCCAGAAATCTTGTCCTAACTCAGAACCTAAAATGTAGCTACTGAAGATCTTAATTTGACCAAATTTGAAACTGATTAAACTTTAAAACACAAGTATCAATGCACACTGACACACACGCCTGAAAACACAATTAATGACTTATATGTATGCTGAACAGATCTTATCTAATGTCATGTATTCTGTTTACCTTAACTATATTTTTTTAATTAAATTTTATTTTGCTTAACTTTACAATATTGTATTGCTTTTACCATACATCAAGATGGATCCGCCACCAGTATACACGTGATCCCCATCCTGAACCCTCCTCCCTCCTCCCTCCCCATACCATCCCTCTGGGTCGTCCCAGTGCACCAGCCCCAGGCATCCATTATCGGGCATTGTACCTGGACTGGCGACTCGTTTCAGATATGATATTATACATATTTCAATGCTATTCTCCCAAATCATCCCGCCCTCTCCTGTACCCAGAGTCCAAAAGTCTGTTCTATACATCAGTGTCTCTTTTGCTGTCTCATAAACAGGGTTATTGTTACCATCTTTCTAAATTCCATATATATGCGTTAGTATACTGTATTTGTGTTTTTCTTTCTGGCTTACTTCACTCTGTATAATAGGCTCTAGTTCCATCCACCTCATTAGAACTGATTCAAATGTATTCTTTTTAATGGCTGAGTAATACTCCATTGTGTATATGTACCACAGCTTTCTTATCCATTCATCTGCGGATGGACATCTAGGTTGCTTCCACGTCCTGGCTATTGTAAACAGTTTACCTTAACTATATTCTTGAAAGAACTTCACTCTTTTCTAAATGTACTTTAACATTAATCATTTGTGATTCATTATTCAGCTATTCATTCCACAACTTATTTACCATGAAAGTTACCGTGAAATATTAAAGTATTACTAAATATAAAATGGTATGCTAGTAGACTTTCTTGTTTTCTTTTTTATCACAGTGTGAAAATGGACACCATTGTGTAAAGCTGCATAATATGAACTTCAGAAGTAAACTGAGTAGGAGTAGAAGCCTAAGCAGCAGAGTGAGTGACTTTTCTGTATCATCAGGGATCAGACAGGGAAACAGAGTCAGTACACATGTTATGGATGAAGGGATTTACTCTAAGGAGTAATTGTGGGACAAGTTAGATGAGTGAAAGTTTGGGAGGGAGGGGCAAAGAAGAGGCCAAGAAGGAGACAGTAAACAAGTCCTCTGAGGCAGGTGCTGCAAGTCAGAGCCATGCATGTCAAATGGCAAAGTGGGGGAGGGGGAGTGAAAGGTCGTGGAGTGGTCAGTGTGACAGGAGCAGTACAGGCCTCTGTCCAGGTGTCTCATGGGGGAGGCGGGGCTGCTGTTGGTGGGCAGGGCCAGCAGCTAGGCAGCTGGAAGCAGAGAGAAGAGCAGAGACCAGTGACTCCACAGCCTCCTCTCAGTGTCTCTGCTCATGGAGACCTTCAGGAATAATGTGTGTGGCTGCGTCCTTCTACTCTTACACCAGCTACTATTATAGCTGACTTACAATATTGTGTTTACAATTTCTTCAGTGAAACAAACTATATATATATATGTGTGTGTGTATATATAGCTTTGACTAGATAAACCTTTGTTGGCAAGGTGATATCTCTGACTTTTAACTTTTAACTATCTAGGTTGGTCTTAGCTTTCCTTCCAAAGAGCAAGCATCTTTTCATTTCATGGCTGCAGTCACCATCTGCAGTGATTTTGGAACCTAAGAAAATAAAGTCTGCCACTGTTTCCACTATTTCCCCATCTATTTGCCATGAAGTTATGGGACTGGATGCTGTGATCTTAGCTCTTTGAATGTTGACTTTTAAGCCAGCTTTTTCACTCTCATCTTTTACTTCCATCAAGAGGCTCTTTAGTTCCTTTTCGCTTTCTACCACAAGGGTGCTGTCATCTGCATATCTGAGGTTATTGATATTTATCCCACCAATCTTGATTCTAGCTTGTGCTTCATCTAGCCCAGCATTTCGCATGATGAACTCTGCATAGAAGTTAAATAAGTGGGGTGACAGTATACACCCTTGGTGTACTCCTTTCCCAGCTTTCAACCAATCCATTGTTCCATGTCCAGTCATAACTGTTGCTTCTTGAACTGCATTCAAATTTCTCTGGAGGCAGGTAAGGTGGTCTGGTATTCCCATCTTTTGAAGAATTTTCCAATTAGTTGTGATCTACACAGTCAAAAGCTTTGGCATAGTCAGTGAAGCAGAAGCAGATGTATTCCTGGAATTCTCTTGCTTTTTCTATGATCCAGTAGATATTGGCAATTTGATCTCTTGTTCCTCTGCCTTTTCTAAATCCAGCTTGTACATCTGGAAGTTCACAGTTCATGTACTGTTGAAGCCTAACTTGGAGAATTTTGAGCAGTACTTTGCTTGCGTGAGATGGCTGGATGGCATCACTGACTCAATGGATGTGAGTCTGAGTGATCTCCGAGAGCTGGTGATGGACAGGGAGGCCTGGCGTGCTGCAGTTCATGGGGTCGCAAAGAGTCGGACACGACTGAGCAACTGATCTGATCTGATCTGATCTTGCTTGCCTGAGAAATGAGAGCAATTCTGTGGTAGTTTGAACATTTTTAGTATTGCCTTTCATTGGGTTTGGAATGAAAACTGACATTTTACTGTCCTGTGGCCACTGCTGAGTTTTCCAAAATCGCTGATATATTGCACTTTAACAGCATCATCTTTGAGGATTTGAAAGAGCTCAGCTGGAATTCCATCACCTCCACTAGCTTTATTCGTAATGAGTTTACGCTCCAGGATGTCTGGTTCCAGGTGAGTGATCACACTGCCATGGTTATCCAGGTCATTAAGATCTTTTTTTTTTATAATTCTTCTGTGTATTCTTGCCACCTTTTCTTAATATCTTCTGCCTCTGTTAGGTCCATACCACTTCTGTCCTTTATTGGGCCCATCTTTACATGAAATGTTTCCTTGGTATCTCTAATTTTATTGAAGAAATCTCTAGTCTTTCCTATTCTATTGTTTTCCTCTATTTCTTTGCATTGTTCAGTCAAGAAGGGTTTCTTTTATCTCCTTGCTGAACTCTCCAGAGTTCTTTGGAACTCTGCATTCAGATGGGTATATCTTTCGTTTTCTCCTTTGCCTTTTGCTTCTCTTCTTTTCTCAGCTATTTGTAAGGCCTCCTCAGGGCCTTTTCACCTTTTTGCACTTCTTTTTCTTGGGGATGCTCTTGATCACTGCCTCCTGTTCAATGTTATGAACCTCCATCCATAGGTCTCCATCTATCAGATCTAATCCCTTGAATCTATTTGTTACTTGTACTGTATAATCATAAGGGATTTGATTTGGGTCATAGGTAAATGACCTTGTGGTTTTCCCTACTTTCTTCAATTTAAGTCTGAATTTTGCAATAAGGAGTTCATGATCTGAGCCACAGTCAGTGTGTATATATGTGTCTGTGTGTATATATATATTCTGTTTCATATTCTTTTCCACTATATTTTATCATAGAATAGTGATTATAAGTCCCTGTGCTATATAGGAGGACCTGTGTTTATACCTTCTATATATAATAATTTGCATCTACTAATCACAAGCTCCCAGTCCATCCCTCTCCACCTGTCTCTCCCTTGGAAACCAGAAGTCTCTTCCATGTCTGTGAGTCTGTTTCTGTTTCATAAATGTTCATTTGTGTCATATTTTAAATTACACATGTAAGTGATATCATATGATATTTGTCTTTCTCTGTCAGACTTACTTTGCTAAGTGTAAAATCTGTAGATCCACCCATGGAGTTGCACATGGCATTATTTCGTTCTTTTTTATTGCTGAGTAGTATTCCATTGTGTGTGTGTGTGTGTGTGTGTGTGTGTGTGTGTGTGTGTATACCACATCTTCTTTATCCATTTCTCTGTCAGTGAGCATTTAAGTTGTTTCCATTTCTTGGCTATTGTAAATAGTTACACCAGCAATTCTGGCCAACTTCACTCTGAGAGATAAATGGAAGGGATATTCGGGAATGTAGTTCAAAGATTTTCTAGCAGAAATTTAGCCCAGTGTAATTTTTAAGTGAACAGAATTTATTAAAGACCCTTTTTAAAATATGAAACTGATACATTACATTTCTTAGTTTTCAGGGAAATTTGGAAAACATTCATCTGGATTTTTACAAATACATTCTGGTAAGAGCAATTTAAGCAACCCCGAGGTTGAATTATGCCTCCAGACTTATCCATTTTCTCTATAACACCTTTTCTCACCCAAATATATAGAAAACTAGAGAAATATTAAGCTTATGAAAAGTTGGATAGATTACTGAAATATATTTTTAGAGATTAATAATTTTTGTGACTTTGTTAAATTAAAATTTGTTAAATAGAGCCCTCATGGTGTCATATGATGGGTGAGCAGTGGTTAACAAAAGACCACAAGAATTGACGAAACACGAGTCCTGAAGGATGAGGTATACAGACTGACTGAGGGGCCAAGCAGGAAGGCCAAGGCAGGAGCAGGAAGTGGGAAACGGGACTTGAGGCACATTCGTTTATTAGGCTCTGAGTGCAGCATTTTGGGGTTGCCAGGCTAAGACTGCATTGGTCAATTCAAACCAAAAAGAACAAGGTTATGCTGGGTTCTGTGGGGATCTGACCTAAGAAGTGCAATGGGGGAAGGCCCTAGGAAGTGGGGGAGACTGTTTCTCAGAAGGGCTCTAGGAGGTGTCACACTAGGAATCTACATTTACTTCAATCCTTACAACTGTTATCTCAGGCATGTACCCGAGGGAGAGGCTAGAGTCAATGTTAAGGCCCCTGTGGCCACTGGCCACACACAGTGGGTATGGAGGCAGCAAGTACATGAAGCAGCTGAGCTAAACTCTCAACAGCTCATTCTGTGATGTCTCAGCATCAGGACCATCATCACTCTGTAGCAGACATATTAAAGGACATGGGTATCATTTTATGAAGCCACTGTAAAACACAGGTAACCAAGGCAACAAGGAGGAAGCCTATGAGGATCAGGCTCCCTACTGTTTGGACTCTCATTCCCCCAGGTGGTTTGGTGAGAGCCAGGAGAACATATCAGGCACTCGGAGGGTGCGGGAGTTTGTGGGGATAGCTTAGTTACATCATCATGACCAACGCACATTGAGGCATCTTCTGATGCTTGGCCTGTACCTGTCCTGAGTTGTTCGTGTACCTGCTCAAGGTTTTCTGGACAGAGCAGGCTCCTCCCCTTCAGCCAATAGGACATCTAGGGCAGTCAGTCACCATCTCTGTTTGTTGTGAGTGAGTCATGTTTTAACAGACTTAGAACAGGTTGTGGGGTCTGCACATGGATGGTCAGCAAGGCTGACCATCGCAGGGTGGCTTTTAATACTCGAGCTGGTGGGCTGGGTGGCCACACCTTTTCTGTGTCTGCCAATCCAGGGTGACGGCCGGTCCCTACGGGACATGGATGGGCATGGCCCTCCTGGGGTGAGTAGGATGCTTCCAGTGGAGAGAAGCTGGGGAGGAAGAGGGGGCACTGGAATATTAAAAGTATCAAGGTTGTGATACTTGAGGTCATCTCTGTGGACAGCTTGCAGACTGGACAGGGTCACATGAACCTGGTCCCGGCTCCTTGAATCAGGGCCACGATTGTGGACCTATTGGGTTATTCCACAGTTATCTGAGTGAGGCACTGTTCACCTCTGGGGGCAGTGAATACACGGGATGCAGTACAGCTTCTGTGTTTGGGTATATTGTGTAGCCTTTAGGATCCTCATGGTGGGGGGATTAGCTTTTCTGACAGGTCCCCACATTGCCCTGTTCGGGGTCTAGACGAGGGGTTGGTCCAGCCTAAATAAGGTATTTGGGGGAAATTTAGCACAAAGTGCTGATACCTGGGCTTCCCCAGTGACTCAGTCAGTAAAGAGTCCACCTACAATGCAGGAGACCTGGGTCCCATCCCTGTGTGGAAAAGATTCCCTGGAGGAGGGAATGGCAACCCACTCCAGAATAGGAGCTGAGGGATGGACAGTGAGATGGCTGCACCCCTGGCCCTGAGGGGTCACAGATCCAATATCACTTTACTTGCACGGCCTGGAGCTCCCTTTCAAGGTTTGGAGGAATTTGTCTGTCCTGAGGGGTCTGGTCCATGAGGTTGTGGGGAGGGAGGGTCAGGGCAGGGGATGCAGAAGGTGTCTCAGGGCAGGAGGAAGAGCCAGTAGTTGGGGGACACTGAGAAGGGAGCGAGTCTGCCATGGATGTACGAGATGGAGAGCAAACTTGCAAACTGGCACATGACAACACAGAAAGGCCCGGGCCATGGGTGCAGGAAGCCCAGGTGGATGTGTTGCAAGGAAGGGCCCCCACTGTCTGTTACAGCTGAGAAAACCTTGTTTGGCTGCCAGGAAGATGAACTGATGCTGCTGGGCCGTCTTCATGGAATTCAGAGTTTTGCACCTTTGTGGGTGGTGCAGTGTCCACAGGGCAAGCCATGGACGGATTCACAGGCTCCACGGGGTCCTCGGGCAAATCCCCTAGAGGCAATTTTGCAACTCGGCCTCCAGGCTAACAGTCATCACCGCTTTTCCCCTACTGTGGGAAGGTGGTCTTGGGGGGTCCTGCTGTCCATCAAAGCGTCCATCCCCCAGACCCCACAAATAGACCCAGTGCCTGGTGTAGTGGTATCTGCTGGCCCTGGCAGTGCCCTTTGGGATTTTTAAAAAATTATTTTTCATATTCTTTTCTTTTATGGTTTATTATAGGATATTGAATATAGTTCCCAGTGCTGCACAGCCTCTCCTTGCTGTTTATCCATCCTTTATATGCCAGTCTGCATCTGCTAAGCCCAAACTCCCAGACCTCCCCTCCTCTACCAGGCAAACACAAGTCTGTACTCTGTGTCTGGACCCAGAGGTTATCACACTTGAGGTGTGTTTTATGTTTGTGAGCAGCCCGCTAACTTTTTCGGACACTTTACCTAGGGCAGCTCCAAGTCCTCAGATCACTTGCCTTGAGTCATTAGGTGCTGAGGCTTGAGTGGAGCTGAGGTGTCCCTTGGGTGGTGCTGAGGTGTGGAAGCAGCAGGAGATACAAAGCCAGAGCTTGACTTTGGGAGAGGCTTGATTCCCCAGGGAGGGTCCTGTTCATATTGGTCAGCACAACCCTCAGCGGGTGGGGGAAGGGATCTCTGTCTCCACCCTTAAGAGCATCTTCATCCATTAGTTCATATGTGGGGTGGGGAGGGAGTGGTGCCACTTGTGTGTCTGAGCATTAACTAATGCACCCAGGACATGATGGAAATCTGAGCTAACTCTCTTCAGAGGAGGCAGGCAGTGGCATCCATACTCAAAGTCTTTTTGGAAACACATCCCCAACTATTTGCCATGAAGTGATGGGACCGCATGCCATGATCTTCACTTTTTGAATGTTGAGTTTTAAGCCAACTTTTTCATTCTCCTCTTTCACTTTCATCAAGAGATTCTTTAGTTCTTCTTTGCTTTCTGACTTAAGGGTGGTGTCATCTGCATATCTGAGCTTATTTCTCCCAGGAATCTTGATTCCAGCTTGTGCTTTATCTAGCCTGGCATTTTGCATGATATAATCTACATAGAAGTTAAATAAGCAGGGTGACAATATACAGCCTTGACATTCTCCTTTCCCAATTTGGAACCAGTCCATTGTTTCATGTCTGCTTCTAACTGTTGCTTCTTCACATGCCTACAGATTTCTCACGAGGCAAGTAAGATGGTCTGGTATTCCCATCTCTTTAAGAATTTTCCACAGTTTGTTGTGATCCACACACTCAAAGGCTTTAGCGTAGTCAATGAAGCAGTAGTAGATGTTTTTCTGTGATTCGATGGATGTTGGCCATTTGATCTCTGGTTCCTCTGGTTTTTCTAATCTGACTTGAACATGTGGAAGTTCTTGGTTCATGTACTGATGAAGCCCAACTTGGAGAATTTTGAGCATTACTTTGCTAGCATGTGAAATGAATGCAATTGTGCAGTAGTTTGAGCATTCTTTGGCATTGCCTTTCTTTGAGATTGGAATGAAAACTGACGTTTTCCAGTCCTGTGGCCACTGCTGAGTTTTCCAAACTTGCTGGCATATTGAGTGCAGCACTTTCACAGCATCATCTTTTAGGATTTGAAATAGCTCAACTGGAATTTCATTACCTCCACTATCTTTGTTCACAGTGATGCTTCCTAAGGCCCACTTGACTTAGCACTCCAGAATTTCTGGCTCTAGATGAATGATCACACCATCGTGGTTATCTGGGTCATGAAGATCTTTTTTGTATAGTTCTTCTACATATTCTTGCCACCTCTTCATGATATCTTCTGCATCTGTTAGGTCCATACCATTTCTGTCCTTTATTGTGTCCATCTTTGCATGAAATGCTGCCTTGGTACCTCAGTTTTCTTGAAGAGTTCTCTAGTCTTTCCCTTTCTATCATTTTCCTCTATTTCTTTGCATTGATCACTGAGGAAGGTTTCCTTATCTCTTCTTGCTATTCTTTGGAATACTGTATTCTGATGGGTATATTCTTCCTTTTCTCCCCTGTCTATTGCTTCTCTTCTTTTCACAGCAATTTATAAGGCCTCCTCAGACAACCATTTTGCCTTTTTGCATTTCTTTTTCTTGGAGATGATCTTGGTCAGTGCCTCCTGTACAAGGCCATGAATTTCTGTCCATAGTTCTTCAGGCACTCTGTCTATCAAATCTAATCCCTTGAATCTATTTGTCACTTCTACTGTATAATTGTAAGGGATTTGATTTAGATCATACCTGAATGGCCTAGTGATTTTCCCTCCTTTTTTCAATTTAAGTCTGAATTTGGCAATAAGGAGGGCATGATCTGAGCCCCAGTCATCTTAGTCTCCGTGTATTTGTGTTTTTCCCATTTTTCCTCCTGTTACTGATGTCCAATTTTTAGCATATTGTTGAAAAAATGCTTAGTATAGTGTCTATAATTTTAAATTTGTTATGAATTGTTTTGTGACTAAGCATGTTATCCATTATGGAGAAAGCTCTGCGTGCATTTGAAAAGGCCATGCATTCTTCTATTTTTGGATGGAATGTCTTGTAGATATTTATAAAATATGATTTATATCTGCTTTTTTTAAACTGATAGTCATTTAATTACAAACACATTCTAAAAAGACCTAGTTTTTTGTTCCATTTCCACATATTTTGTTTTTGTTGTCATATTTTACATCTTCACATCTATTCTTTATTTTATTATAGTTATAATTGATATTATGGTTTTCTTTTAATTTTTGTACTAGCTTATTTTAATGGTTTTCTACAGGCTTTACTATGGTTTGCTGTTTCTAGTGGGTTTTTTTCCTTTCCTGTAGATTCTCACTTCTTATTGTAGCATTTTTGTTTTCACTTAGTAATGATCCTTTAACATTTCTTTTAGAGTAGTTTTAGTATTGATGAACTTTTAGTTTTTGTCTGTCTGAGAAATTCTTTCTCTCTCCTTCTCTTCTGAAGGATAATCTTGTTGGGGTAGAGAACCCAATGTTGTAGGTTTTCCCTTTAATATATAATGCCACTCCCTTCTGGCCTTCAAAATTCCTGAAGATAATTCAGCTAGTAGTATTATGGGGGTTCTCCTGTATGTAAGGGCTTCCCCGGTGGCTCAGCGGTAAAGAATCCTCCTGCTAAGGCAGGAACCACAAGAGATACACACGTGATCCCTGGGTGGGGAAGATCCCCTGGAGGAGAAAACAGCAACCCACTCCAGTCTTCTTGCCCTGGAGGATTCCAAGAACAGAAGAACCTCGTGGGGTTGCATAGACTAGGACATGACTGAGTGACTGACACTTTCACAGGCTACCTTGGAAGCACCGCTTTGTTTTCGGCAAGCACCTCAAGTAAACTGTCTGCTAGTAAAGAGCAAACTCAATCACATCAGATTCACCCAAGATAATCTCCCATTCTCTTAATCAGCTGTGTCGTGTAACAAAATCCACAGAGGACAGGAGAGCAGTCCATCATACTCAGTCTCAGGGCTGTGCTGTCTGTGTACACCAGGAATCTGTTGCATTGTTTATCTCTCCACACAGAGTGGACACAAGAGATGCCAGCTAGTTGGATTTTGAATGTGTCTAGTAAAGTCCAGAAACCTTAGGAAAAGACAGACATCTAAGGGGAGGGAGGTGTCACTGCTGTGACATCATGCCTCCCACCAAGGATTATGGCCAAGAACACAACCCTGAGAGTTAGTGTTATGCTGCTGCTGCTGCTGTTAGGTCGCTTCAGTCATGTCCAACTCTATGCGACCCCATAGATGGCAGCCAACCAGGCTCCCCCATCCCCGGGATTCTCCAAGCAAGAACGCTGGAATGAGTTGCCATTTCCTTCTCCAATTCATGAAAGTGAAAAGTCAAAGTGAAGCTCAGTTGTGTCCAGCTCCTAGCAACCCCATGTACTGCAGCCCACCAGGCTCCTCCGTCCATGGGATTAGCCAGGCAAGAGTAGTGGAGTGGGGTGCCATTGCCTTCTCTGAGTGTTATTCTGCTGCTGCTAAGTCACTTCAGTCATGTCCGACTCTGTGCAACCCCATAGACGGCCTCCCACCAGGCTCCTCTGTCCCTGGGATTTTCCAGGCAAGAACACTGGAGTGGGTTGCCATTTCCTTCTCCAATGCATGAAAGTGAAAAATGAAAGTGAAGTCGCTCAGTCGTGTCTGACTCTTAGTGACCTCATGGACTGCAGCCTTATTCTAGAGATATTCAAAAAGCTTTACCATGGGAAGAAATCATGAGTTTTAAATCAATTCCCTTCTGTCCCATCTGAAAAGCATGTTCTTTAAGAAAACTATTAGAACATCCCTTCTGTTGTCAGCACTCTTTCTGATTTCCTATTGGCCTCCTGCCTCACAGCCTCAACACTGGCTTTTCCTAAGCATAGAATGGTCTTCCTCCAGAAGTCTAATAAAATGGGAAGGTCATGACACTTTTAAGAGTATATATACTAATTATTATTGACTAGGCAACTCTTCAGACTGGCAGTGAATGAATAATGCTTAATAAAAAATAATTCATATATTTTATAAATGTATAAATATGTATGTTTATTTTACAATATTCCTGAGTGTGTATTTTACTCCAGTCCTCCAGAATGTATATTTTACAATACTCCAGAGTATTAAAACAACTTTTGGAAACCGAGTCAGCCTAGTTCATAAGTTCAAAATATTTTTCTCACCTCTTAATATCTCTAAAGTAAGAAAAATTACTTTGGCCCATATTTGCTTACTAGCTTGCTTATTTCACAAATCCTGTTTGCCAGGTAATAGTAATAACAGAGCTGTTAATTATATACAAGTTGGTCATAGCTGTTCATACTCGTGTAACTTCAGTTGAGTTATGTGCACAATGTATAAAAAGTCTGACTTCTCAAGGGAAGCAACTTCACTAGCATAACAGAAGCTTTCAAAGAAACATGAAAGCATAGCGATTTCCTACATATGAGAGCACGATTTTTTTCAGAGCTCAGGGAATATGAAAAAGAAATGAGGCTGGTTAAAATTCATTTTTGACCAGACTTCTAAGAAACCTCTTTAACCCAGTAAGTGTCTTAATTTCTTGATGTGCTTCATGAACATGTATCTGAACAATTAAAGCAATCTTCTTGCCAAAACCAGATTGTTTGTTAGGCATTGTTCCTTAAATGGGCAACCAGTAACACAGCACTGTTGTGCATAAAACAAAGATAACATCTCAAACTCAAAAAGGTATTCAGAAGAATTGATTCTAAAATTGAATATATTCTAGGAATAATTTAACCATATTATTTTGTGCACACTTAACGTCTTATATCTGCTAATATTCATAGTCAAATAAAGCTTTTTAGAACTTAGAATCCAAATAACCTGCTAAGTAACATGTATCTGCTTGCTGTAGAGTTAATTTTGGTTTAGGTTATAGCTCTATAAAAACATAGTCAAAGAACTGAACTCAGAGTTACAGAATATTCAACATCATGGTGTCAATTTAATAAACTACTAATAGGGGTAGTTTTTTGTATCTGATTTTATAATCTGAGTCTTTTACAATTTATGTTTAGTAGTCTTTAAATTATTTTATTTATTTTAATTGGAGGCTAATTATTTTACAATATTGTGATGGTTTTTGCCATACATTGACATGAATCAGCCATGGGTGTACATGTGTCTTCCATCCCTCTCCCACCTCACTGCCCATCCCATCCCTCTGGGTTGTCCCTTTGAGTGCCCTGGCTTTGAGTGCCCTGTTTCATGCATCGAACTTGGACTGGTGATCTATTTCACATATGGTAATATACATGTTTCAATGCTATTCTCTCAAATCATCCCACACTCGCCTTTTGCCACAGAGTCCAAAATCTGTTCTTTACATCTGTGTCTCTTTTGCTGTCTTGCATATAGGTTCATTGTGACCATCTTTCTAAACTCCATATGTATGTGTTAATATATTGTATTGGCGTTTTTCTTTCTGGCTTACTTCACTCTGTATAATAGGCTCCAGTTTCATCCACCTCCTTAGAACTGATTCAAATGTATGTATGTTTAGTTTTTAAATATATAAAACTTGCTTAAACTCTCAAAAGGAAGAATAAGTAATAAATTCTTAGGAAAGTCTTACTCTCATTCTCACTATTCTCAGTGTGCTGCTAATCCTGAATATATTCTTGAAATGATTCCATATTGATTCACAGTAATCTTCTTCATCCTTTTTTATGTTGTTGTTGTTCAATCACTTAGTCGTGTCCAATTTTTTGTGACCCTATGGACTGCAGCATGCCAGACTCCCCTGTCCTTCACTATCTCTCAGAGTTTGCTCATGTTCATGTCCACTGAGTCAGTGATGCTATCTAAGCATCTCACCCTCTATCGTCCCATTCTCCTCCTGCCCTCAACTGGTCCCAGTATCAGGGTCTTTTCCAGTGAGTCAGTTCTTCGCATCCAGTTGCCAGAGTATTGGAGCTTCAGCTTCTGCATCAGTCCTTCCAATGAATATTCAGGACTGATATCCTTTAGGATGGACTGGTTGGATCTCCTTGCTGTCCACAGGCCTTTCAAGAGTCTTCTCTAGCACTACAGTTTGGATCCATCAGTTCTTCAGTGCTCAGCCATCTTTATGGTCCAAGTCTCAGATCTGTACATAACTACTGGAAAAACCATAGCTTTGACTATACAGACCGTTGCTGCCAAAGTGATGTCTCTGTTTTCAATGTGCTATCTAGGTTTGTCATAGCTTTCCTTCCAAGAAGCAAGTGTCTTTTAGTTTCATGGTTGCAGTCACCATTCAGTGATTCTGGAGCCCAAGAAAATAAAGCCTGTCATTGTTTCCACTTTTTACCCTTCTGTTTGCCATAGAGGTGATGGGACCAAATGCTATGATTTTAGTTTTTGACTGTTTTAAGCCATCTTTTTCACTCTTCCCTTTCACCCTCATCAAGAGGCTCACTAGTTCCTGTTTACTTGTCATTAGAGTGGTATCATCTGCATATCTGAGGTTGTTGATATTTCTCCCAGCAGTCTTGATTTCAGCTTGTGATTCATCCAGCCTGGCATTTCGTATGATGTACTCTCCATATTAGTTTAATAATCAGGGTGATTAGTTTAATAATCAATGTGTTCCTCTCCCAGTTTTGAAGTAGAACATTGTTCCATGTCTGGTTTGAACTTTTTCCTCTTGAGCTGCATATAGGTTTCTCAGGAGACCGGCACAGTGGTCTGGTGCTCCCATCTCTCTAAGAATTTTCCACAGTTTGTTGTGAACCACACAGTCAATGGCTTTAGAGTAGTCCATGAACCATTGTTAAATCCTTTTTCATAGCTGCATGCTATACACTACGCTCCTGTGACTGGGAATTTGGGTTGTTTCCAACATTTACTGTTACACACAATATAATGAATTGCTCTGCATATTTTGTTTTTATTTGTCCATCGATGTACCTCTACAAATAAAAATTGTGTTTATTCTTAAAAGTGAGATTGTCCTGTGAAGGGTTAGATATGTATCTCTTTTAAAACATTGCTAACACCCTTCAGCAGCTCCAGATACTGCCTTTCTCTACAGATTTCTAAATTGCCTACTGTCACACTTTTGAAATGTTTGTCTCTGTGATGTGTGAGAAATAATACCTCCCTGAGGTCATAGTTTGTTGTGGGGGTTTTTTGCCATTAAAAGCATAATTTGTTGCTTACATTTCCCAAGAGAAGGGAGTATGCCATGCCAAGCCTCACCACGCCTCAGGAAAAGCAGCAAGTTTTGGTCTGGATGTTGTCAAGATCCCATTGGGAAATTACAGCCCGCTCAAGGGGCACAGTTCCTGGACACCCTGATGGGCTGTCTGCACTCTGACTGCATTTTCTTTCAGCAGAGTCAGGACTCTGGACACAGAAATACTTTCTGTGAGTCTTGGGCTAGCAGTTTTCAAGCTGCAGGGCTGCATGAGTGTTGGAACCTGGAACATGAGGCAGTGGTTGTGACATGGAGTGTGGAAACCGGCATATTCTAGAGTGGGCTGTGAGCCTCCCTGTGCCCCATCTCTCCAGAGTTCTCCCCAAACTTCTCTTCTTCTTTTCATCTTAGCCTCTTCCTCCTCCGGGCACTCCTGACTCAAGCAGAGAAGTCACACTTCCTTCTCTGTTGAACCATCAGTAATCAGAATTTGTCTGCCCAAAGCTGTGTTTGGTGCTGGGATATACCTGAAGCTTCTAACCGTCGAGACTGGGAAAACTGGACAGCTACATATAAAAGAATGAAATTAGAACACTTCCTAACACAATACACAAAGATAAAATCAAAATGGATTAAAGACCTAAATGTAAGACCAGAACCTATAAAACTCTTAGAGGAAAACATAGGCAGAACACTTGATTACAAAAATGAAAGCAAGATCCTCTATGACCCATCTCCTAGAGTAAGATAAATAAAAACAAAAGTAAACAAGTGGGACCTGATTAAACTTAAAAGCTTTTGCACAGCAAAGAAAAGTATAAGCAAGGTGAAAAGACAACCCTCAGAATGGGAGAAAATAATAGCAAGTGAAACAATTGACAAAGGATTAATTTCCAAAATATACAAGCACCTCATACAACTCAATACCAGAAAAACAAACAACCTAATCAAAAAGTGGGAAAAAGACCTAAACAGACATTTCTTCAAAGACGACATACAGATGACCAACAAACACATGAAAAGATGCTCAACATCACTCATTATTAGAGACATGCAAATCAAAACTACAATGAGATATGACCTCACACCAGTCAGAATGGCCCTCATCAAAAGGTCTACAAAGAATAAATGCTGGAGAGGGTGTGGAGAAAAGAGAATGCTCTTGCACTCTTGGTGGGAATGTAAACTGATACAGCCACTGTGGAAGACACTATGGAGATACCTTAAAAAACTAGGGAGGTAACAGGATCTTGATCTCTTCCTCTTGCATTGTTTCAAAGACAGTCATAAACTGGCATGAGTAACCCAGTAAGTGAGTCTGGCAATCAGGTGGCTCTGCAGCCTTCTTTCTGATATGGAACTATGAGGGGAAGGGTGTTGTAAGGGTAAACACCAGGGAGAGGGTGTATTTAGCATAGAGTCCAAGGAAAATAAGGTGAAGTGTAGCTCCTGCAGAGTTAGGGGGCAGAAAAGCAAACTTAGTTACTGAAAGAAAGAAAGAAAACTAGGGATGTTCAGGTCTGCCCACTGTTCTCTTTGTATTCTTTGTACTCAGGAAAGGGAAAGAGAAAAACTCATTCCTCCTTTTTTCTTTTCACCGCAACAATATCTTATGATATTCACCTTTTTACCTTGGACTTACTTCACTTAGTATGGTGCTCTCCAGGTCTATCCGTGTTGCTGCAGCTGGCATGAGTTCATTCATTTCCTGGCTGAGTAATACTCTATTGTACACATGGACCTCATCTTCTTTATCCTTTCATCCACCTATGGACACATAGTCTGATTCCAAATTCTGGCTACTGTGAACAACGCTACAGTGAATATCAGGGAGTGTGTATCTTTTCCAGTTGTTTTTGCCCAGAGAGATGCCCAGGAGTGGAATTGCTGAATCATCTAGTAACTCTCTAAAAGACTTTTAAGGACCCTCCATTCTGCTCTTACTAATTCATGTCCCCCCCAGCAGCACAGAAGGGGTCTCTTTTCTCCACATCCTCTCCAGCATTTCTTGTTTGTAGATTTTTAACCATGGCCTCCCTGTCTACAGCGAGGTGATACCCGGCTATAGTTTGGATTTGCATTTTGCTAGTAATTAGTGATGTTGAACATACTTTCACGTGCATTGTTTTTAAACAGTGTGAGTAAAATTTGCCTCCTGAAATTGGGATCTTGAAAGTCTTCCCTGTTTAGAAGTCATTTTTGATTATCTACTCCAAGATGTTTTTTGAAGGCTTGTCTCTTTTGTATCGCTGACTCAATGGACATGAGTTTGAACAAACTCTGCGAGATGGTGAAGGACAGGGAAGCCTGGTGTGCTGCAGGACCATGGGGTCATAGAGAGTCAGACATGATGGAGTGAATAAACAACAACTCTTTTGCAGGTCCAAAGGCCTTTGAAGTGCCCCTAAGCACAGGTTTAGAGTTGCTGCTGTGGAAATGACCACAAGAGAGCAGGATTTCTTCATGCCCCATTCTGGCCTGTTCCTGGTTGTAAATTAGCAGAATGTGCCTGACCAAACACCCAGCGGCTGTTTGGATGTAAAGACTTCCTCTCCTTACCCCTCACCCCCAAACCAATCCCAGTCTTGGCAACACCATCCATTAGGTGCACTGTCATCTGAAGGTGGAGTGGATCTAAGGAAGCAGGATGGACACAGGAACCCTGGCACAAAGAGACGTGCAGACGGGGTAACTTCTCACATCTCTTCCAGGCTACAGGGTCCACCATCTTTGGGGTGCCCAAGGCGGGGTTTATCCATAGGAGGGCGCTCCTGGGCTTGGAGGGTGTGGACCCATGCAGAGGGAACAGGCACTCTAGGTCCAAGAGGGCCCATCTCTTGGCACACCCTCCATAACACCCTGTGTCCCTTGACAGCCCAGCCTTGGGACCCCACCCTGCTCACCCTTGGAGATGTGACCCCGGCCAAGTTGACAGAGTCAGAAGGAATATATTAATAGTAAGCATTTCTTTTTTCTTTTTTAATTTGTATTTTAAACTCGAGACTATTTCATTTACACTGTTGTGTTTGTTTTAGGTGTACAGAAATTTCACTCACATAAAGTTAGACATCCATATATTCTTTTACAGATTTTTTTCCACATAGATTATTACAGTGTGCTGAATACAGTTCCCCGTGCTATACAGTAGGCCCTTATTGATTATCTCTTTTCCATGTAAAAAAGTGTATACATTAATTCCAACTTCCTAATTTATCCCTCTTTCCCATCTTTCCTGTTCGGAAACCAGTTTTTTGTTGTTGTTGTTGTTTTTTGTTTTTTTTTCTAAGTATGTAACTCTTTTTTGGTTGCACAAATTTGCTAATTTGTCAGTTTTTAGATCCCACCTATAAATGATGTCATATGATAGTTGTCTTTCTCTGTCTGACATGCTCCAGTTGGTGCAATCATCTCTGGTCCATTCCATGTTGCTGCAAGTGGCATGATTTTACCACTGAGAAATATTCCATTGTCCACATGCACCACATTTTCTCCATCCACGTATCTATCGATCTGCATTCCCACCACTTCCCAGCTGTGGCTGTATTTAATAGTGCTGCAGTGAACACTGGGATGTCTGTGTCTTTTCAAATTATGCTTTTCCCAGATATAGACCCAGGAGAGGGATAGCAGAATCCCTCTGCTTCTGTTCTTATAAGCTTCTATTCTTAGACTTTTATGGAACCTCCATGTTCATCTTCACAGCGACTCTTTTTCATTTCCATTCCCATCAACAGTATAGGAACCTTTCCTCTTCTCCTCCCCCTCTCCAGTATTTCTAGACTGTCGACTTTGTGATTGGTTCCATTCTGACTGGTGTGAGGTGATACCTCATTGTTAGCTTGGATTTTAATTTCCCCAATAATTAGCAATAAAAAATAATATTAAACAAAATGATAATATAACATAAAGCAAAATAATATTAGCAATAAAGTAATAAAAAAGAAATAATCTTTTCATGTGCCTTGTTTTTATACAGTGTGAGTAAATTTTACCTCTTGAAATTGGGTTCTTAAAATATTATTGACTGGGGGATTTTTGCAGAAACTAAGGCCAGTGACCAGAGAAGGCAATGGCACCCTACTCCAGTACTCCTGCCTTCAAAATCCCATGGATGGAGGAGCCTGGTAGGCTGCAGTCTATGAGGCTGCTAAGAGTCAGACACAACTGAGCGACTTCACTTTTGCTTTTCACTTTCATGCATTGGAGAAGGAAATGACAGCCCACTCCAGTGTTCTTGCCTGGAGAATCCCAGGGATGGGGGAGCCTGGTGGGCTGCCGTCTATGGGGTCGCACAGAGTCGGACACGACTGAAGTGACTTAGCAGCAGCAGCAAGACCAGTGAAGGTAGTTTGTTATGTAAGTAAATATTGAAATGTCTCTGGTCAATAACGTTTGGGTAACAAAAGCTATATTAATATGTCTCTGGTCAATAAGCTGTTAAAAGTGTGTCCCATTTAAAAGTCGTTTTGCATTACCTACCCCAAGACATTTCTAAAGGGCAGGTGCCCTTTCCTGCTCCATATGTGTGAAAGTGAAAAACACTTCAGCGCTGGTTTTCATGTTGTTTTCACAGGACATGGCCACAAGGCTGCAGCATTTTTCTATGCCCATCCTGAATTTCTCGCTGAACATCAGCTCAGTTCACTCGCTCAGTCCTGTCTGACTCTTTGTGACCCCATGAATCACAGCATGCCAGGCCTCCCTGTCCATCACCAACTCTCGGAATTCACTCAAACTCATCTCCATCGAGTCGGTGATGCTATCCAGCCATCTTATCCTCTATTGTCCCTTTCTCCTCCTGCCCCCAATTCCTCCCAGCATCAGGGTCTTTTCAAATAAGTCAACTCTTCACATGAGGTGGCCAAAGTATTGGAATTTCAGCTTCAGCATCAGTCCTTCCAATGAACACCCAGGGCTGATCTCCTTTAGGATGGACTGGTTGGATCTCCTTGCAGTCCAAGGGACTCTCAAGAGTCTTCTCCAACACCACAGTTCAAAAGCATCAATTCTTTGGTGCTCAGCTTTCTTCACAGTCCAACTCTCACATCCATACATGATCACTGGAAAAACCATAGCCTTGACTAGACGGACCTTTGTTGGCAAAGTAATGCCTCTGCTTTTCAATATGCTATCTAGGTTGGTCATAACTTTCCTTACAAGAAGAAAGCATCTTTTAATTTCATAGCTGCAGTCACCATCTGCAGTGATTTTGGAGCCTTAAAAAATAAAGTCTGACACTGTTTCCACTGTTTCCCCATCTATTTCCCATGAAATGATGGGACCCAATGCCATGATCTTAGTTTTCTGAATGTTAAGCTTTAAGCCAACTTTTTCACTCTCCTCTTTCACTTTCATCAAGAGGCTTTTTAGTTCCTCTTCACTTTCTGGCATAAGGGTGGTGTCATCTGCATATCTGAGATTATTGGTATTTCTCCTGGCAATCTTGATTCCAGCTTGTGCTTCTTCTAGTCCAGTGTTTCTCATGATGTACTCTGCGTATAAGTTAAATAAACAGGGTGACAATATACAGCCTTGAAGTACTCCTTTTCCTTTTTGGAACCAGTCTATTGTTCTATGACCAGTTCTAACTGTTGCTTCCTGATCTGCATCCAAATTTCTCAAGAGGCATGTCAGGTGGTCTGGTATTCCCATCTCTTTCAGAATTTTCCAGTTTATTGTGATCCACACAGTCAAAGGCTTTGGCGTAGTCAATAAAGCAGAAATAGATGTTTTTTCTGGAACTCTCTTGCTTTTTTGATGATCCGGTGGATGTTGGCAATTTGATCTCTGGTTCCTCTGCCTTTTCTAAAACCAGCTTGGACATCTGGAAGTTCACGGATCATGTATTGCTGAAGCCTGGCTTGGAGAATTTTAGTATTACTTTACTAGCGTGTGAGGTCAGCCTTGGGAAAAGTCCTATTCCTGGGTTATGCATTGGAGTGGAATGGCCTGACTAAATACCCAAGGCTTGTGTCTCATTCCCTCCCCACGCCCCTTAGCCTTTATCCCCCAGGCATATCCCAACCCCTGGAGAGCCGCCTGTAAAGGCTGTGGTCATGTGGAGGTGGGGCGACCTAAGGAGGAAACGTGGAGTTGGGAATTGTAGCACAAGGAGCCATGGGGCTAAGGGTCAGAGGGGCCACTGTCCTTTGGGTGCCCAAGGCTCAGTTTATCTTCAGGAGGGTCCTCCCGGGCTTGGAGAGTGTGCACCCGTGCAGAGGGAACAGGCACCGCAAGTCCTGTTGGGGGTGGGGGTGGGGGTGGGGGTGGGGGAGTTGACACACCGTGTGTGTCACCCCACTCCAACCTTGGGACCCAAGTCTGCTCAGGCTCCAGAGGATGTGACACCCACCTGGGTCATGAGGCCTGAGGGCATAGAGTGTGTGTGTGTGTGTGTGAGAGAGAGAGAGAGAGTGTGTGTGTGAGTATGTGTGTGTGAGTGTGTGTGTGAGTGTGCATGTGTGTAAGTATGTGTGTGTATGAGTGTGTGTTAGTGTTCGTCACTCAGTCATGTCCAGCTCTTTGTGACCCGATGGACTGAAGCCCACCAGACTCCTCTGTCCATGGAATTCTCCAGGACAGAATACTGGAGTGGGTTGCTATTCCCTTCTCCAGGGGATCTTCCCAACCCAGGGATTGAACCTGGGTCTCCCACATTGAAGGCGGATTCTTTACTGTCTGAGCCACCAGGGAAGCCCCAAGGGCATAGAGTAGGTATGTCTTTTTTTCCTTTTTGAATTTAATTTGTGCTTTATACTGGAGAACAGTTGATTTACAATCCTGTGTTTTCTTTAGTTGTACAACAATTTGATTGACTTACATATAGACATCTATCTATTCTTTTTTTCCCATAGAGGTTATTACATAGTATTGAGTACAGTTCTCATTTCTATTCAGTAGAAATAGATATCCAGATAGCACAGTGTATATATTAATTCCAGCCTCTTAATTAATCCCTCTCCACCAACTTTCAAGTCAGACATGACTAAGTAACTGAGCACAGCACACAGCTCACCACCTTTCTACTTTGTAACCATAAATTTGTGTATATCTGTGACTCTATTTGGGAGAAGGCAATGGTACCCCACTCCAGTACTCTTGCCTGGAAAATCCCATGGAGGGAGGAGCCTGGAAGGCTGCAGTCCTTGGGGTCGCTGAGGGTCAGACACGACTGAGTGACTTCACTTTCACTTTTCACTTGCATGCATTGGAGAAGGACATGGCGACCCACTCCAGTGTTCTTGTCTGGAGAATCACAGAGACAGGAGAGCCTGGTGGGCTACTGTCTATGGGGTCGCACAGAGTCGGACACGACTGAAGGGACTTAGCAGCAGTGACTCTATTTCTGTTTTATTTCTTTGTTGTTCAGTCATTAAGTCATATCCAACTCTGTGACCCCATAGACTGCAGTATGCCAGGCTATTATTTTTTAATATTTATTTCTGGCTTCTCCAGGTCTTAGTTGAAGCATATGGATCTACTTCTTTGACCAGGGATCAAACCCAGGCCCTCTGCATTGGGAATGGGGAGTCTTAGCCCCTGGACCCCCAAGGTAGTTCCTATTATATTTTATAGATAAGTTCATTTTTACATTCCATATTATTGCAGAAGAGGAACTAAAGAGCCTCTTGATTAAAGTGAAAGAGGAGAGTGAAAAAGCTGGTTTAAAACTCAACATTCAAAAAACAAAGATCATTGCATTTGGTCCCATCACTTCATGACAAATAGACGGGGAAAAAATGGAAACAGTACCGACTTTATTTTCTTGGGGACCAAAATTACTGAAGATGATGACTGCAGCCATGAAATTAAAAGACGCTTGTTCCTTGGAAGAAAAGCTACAACAACCCTAAACACCACATTAAAAAGCAGAGCCATTACTTTACCGACAAAGGTCTGTAGAGTCAAAGCTAAGATTTTTTTAGTACTCATGTATGTATGTGAGAGTTGGACCATAAAGAAAGCTGAATACTGAAGAATTGATGCTTTGAACTTTGGTGTTGGAGAAGACTCTTAAGAGTCCCCTGGACAGCAGGGAGATCAAAGTAGTCAATCCTAAAGGAAATCAGTCCTGAATATTCCTTGGAAGGACTGATGTTGAAGCTGAAGCTCCAGTATTTTGACCACATGATGCAAAGAACTGTCTCATTTGAAAAGATCCTGATACTGGGAAAGATTGAAGGCAGGAGGAGAAGAGGATGACAAAGGATGAGATTTTTGGATGGCATTACCAACTCAATAGACATGAGTTTGAGCAAGCTCCGGGAGTTGGTGATGGACAGGGAGGCCTGACACAGGGGTCCACTGATGTGCACTTCATAGGGTCGTAAAGAGTCAGACATCACTGAGTGACTGAACTGAACTGAATAAGTGATATAATACCATACTTGTCTTTTTCTTATTTCATTTAGTATGATTTCATCTATACATCCATTTGTGTTGCTGCAAATGGCTTTATTATCATTTGTTTTATGACTGAGAATTATTCCACTGTATATATATGTATCATATTTTCTTTATCCATTCATTAACCGTGGGCATTTTGATTATTTCCAGCTTTGGCTATTCTAAACACTGCTGTAGTGAACATTGAGGTGCATGTGTTTTTTCCAGCTACAGTTTTCCCAGGCTATACACAAAGGAGTGAGGTTACCAAATCGTCTGGTGGTTTTATTTTTAGATTTTTAAGGAACATCCATACTGAACTCCATAGTGTGTGTGCACTAAGTCACTTTAGTCATGTCTGACTCTTTTTGTCTCCATGGACTGTAGCCCGTCAGGCTCCTCTGTTCATGAGATTTCCCAACAAGAATACTGGAGTGGGCTGCCATGCCCTCCTCCAGGGGATCTTCCTGACCCAGGGATCAAACCTGCATCTCTTAGGTCTCCTGCATTGGCAGTAGACCATTATTAGTAGCTATTATTATTAACATTGTCTCATTGTACATTTGAATTGTATTTCTTTAATAAATGATGTAGAATATATTTCCATGTGCTTTTTTTACCTATACAATGTGAGTACAGTTCACCTCTTGAAATTAACTTCTTGTAAACTGGCCCTGCTTTGAATTCTTCTCTGATGTTTGAAAGTGAAAGTGTTAGTCACTCAGTCATGTCAGACTCTTTTCGATTCCATGGACTGTAGCCATGAAATTCTCCAGGCAAGAATACTGGGGTGGATTACTATTCCCTTCTCCAGGAGATCTCCCTGCCCTAGGAATTGAACCCAGGTATCCCGCATTGTGGGCAGATTCTTTACCTGCCGAGCCACCAGGGAAGCGTACAAATCTGGCTACTGGTGTAGGTAGCCTTTCCCTTCTCCAGGGAATCTTCCCAAACAGGGATAGAACCCAGGTCTCCCTCATTGCATGTGGATTCTTTACCAGCTGATGATTTATCCCCAGGACATTTCTTGAGGGCAGGTGTCCTTTCCAGCCCCGCAGGCTTTGTGAATATTAAAAGCCCATGAGCACTCACTTTCTGGGTGTTGTTACAGAAAATGGCCTCAAAGCAGCAGCATGTCTTTATGCCACTTTTTATTTATTTTTTTTTAAATATAAATTTATTTAAATTGGAGGTTAATTACTTTACAATATTTTATTGGTTTTGCCATACATCAACATGAATCCACCAGAGATATTTATTTATTTATTTGTATTTTGATTTTTATATATATTGGAAGTAGAGTTGTTTCTGATGTCTTATTTGTTTTAGGTGTACAGAAACTTGATTCATTTATGTATAGATATTTTGGGGGGTTCTTTTCCCATATAGATTATTACAGTGTCTTCAGTAGAGTTCCTGGGCTGCCGTCTATGGGGCCACACAGAGTCGGACACGACTGAAATGACTTAGCATAGCATAGCATCAGTAGAGTTCCATCGGAGAAGGCAATGGCACCCCACTCCAGTACTTTTGCCTAGAAAATCCCATGGATGGAGGAGCCTGATAGGCTGCAGTCCATGGGGTCACTAGAGTTGGAGACAACTGAGCGACTTCACTTTCACTTTTCACATTCATGCATTGGAGAAGGAAATGGCAACCCACTCCAGTGTTCTTGCCTGGAGAATCCCAGGGATGGGGGAGCCTGGTGGGCTGCCGTCTATGGGGTTGCACAGAGTCAGACACAACTGAAGCGATTTAGCAGCAGTAGCAGCAGTAAAGTTCATATACATTAGAGTGTGTATATTAACTCCAGGGTCCTAATTTATCCTTCCTCACTAACTTTCCTTTATGATATTTATAAGTTGGTTTTCTAAGTCTGTAAATCTGTTTCTCTTCTGTAAATCAGTTTGTATGGATTTTTTTTTTTTTTACTTTTTAATTGGAGGAAAATTACAATGTTATGTTGGTTCTGCCATACAACAATGTCAGTTTTAATTATATATATATATATATGCTTCTCTGGTGGCTCACCAGGTGAAGAATCCACCTGTACTGCAAGAGACCCACATTCAATATCTGGGTCAGAAAGACCCCCTGGAGAAGGGCATGGCTACCCAGTATCCTTGCCTGACAATTCCAAGGACACCTGGCAGTCTGTGGGATCACAAAGAGTCGAACGTGACTGAGTGACCAACACATCACTCTTGAGCCTCCTTCCCATCCCACCCCACTGGGTCATCACAGAGCACCAGGCTGGGCTCCCCGTGTCTTTCAGCAGCTTCTCTACCAGCTATCCATTTTACACACAGCAGTCTACGTGTCAGCGCTACTTTCTCCATTCATCCCAACCTCTCCTTCCCGTACTGTGTCCACAAGTCCATTCTCTACATTTCAGTCTCCATTCCTTCCTTGCAAATACATTCATTGGTATTATTTTTCTAGATTTTGCATATATGCATTAATATGTATTTGTTTTTATGATTTACTTCACTCTGTGTAACAGGCTCTAGGTTCACCACCTCATAACTACTGACTCAAATTTGTTCCTTTTTCTGGCTGAATAATATTCCACTGTATATATGCACTACATTGTATGAGTTTGTAGATTCCCCTGTAATGAATTTATAGATTCCCCTGTAAGTGACATCTTATGATATTTGTCTTTCTCTGTCTGACTTACTTCACTTGGTGTGATACTCTCTTGTCTATCCATGGTGTGGCATTAGTTCGTTTTTTTTTTTTTTTTTTTTTTAATGGCTGAATAATATTTCATTGTATATATGCATCACTTAGTCTTCATTTACTGAATTCACTTACTAATAGTTTTCTGGTGGTGTATTTAGGGTTTTCTATACATAGTACTTTGGCCACCTCTTGTGAAGAGTTGACTCATTGGAGAAGACTCTGATGCTGGGAGGGATTGAGGGCAAGAGGAGACGGGGACGACAGAGGATGAGATGGCTGGATGGCATCACTGACTTCATGGATGTGAGTCTCAATGAGCTCTGGGAGTTGGTGATGGACAGGGAGGCCTGGTGTGCTGCGATTCATGGGGTTGCAAAGAGTCTGACACAACTGAGCAACTGATCTGATCTGATCTGATCTGATACATAGTATCATGTCACCTGCAAATCATGAGAGTTTTGCTCAATTTTTCTTTTAATGTGCTTAATGGACATATGTGTATCTTTGTCTTTGAATTTTGCTTATTTGTCTACATAAATTTTCTGTTCTCTTATCTCAATTTTAAGAAATATTTTTCTGTTTTTTGTTTTCCCTTTCATTTCTATTACGTTGCTTTCTTGATACATAAGGGAAAAGACCTTTCCTTATTCTTATTTCCTTTCAGTAGAAAAGGGTCAGAAAAGGAAAAGGAAAATGAGTGAAATTAAGGTCATCATATCCTGTTCAGTGCTAGAGGGGACAGAGGACAATGAAATTTTTAGAAGCTGATATAAATTGATGTTATAAATGAAGAAAAAGAGGACTGAAAATGCTTTCACCTGAAAATTGCAAAAAGGATGGATTCAACCTAATACTGTACTGGCCAGTGAGAAGGAAGACAACAGTGTGGGCCTGAGGGATGAATGGGGCAGGGAAGACAAATCATCAGCCGTAAATGAAGACCATTCAGTTCTGTAAGCTGCCAACTGCAGACTGCTTGTAAACTACATTATGTACTAACACATAGGAGAAACAGTCTAATGGAATGACAAAAAAACTAATAAGTATTCCATGAATAATCAAAACACAGCAAATTTTGAAAACAGTTTTATTTTATACAAAGTAGAGTTGATTAACAATGTTGTTAGTTTCAGGTGTACAGCAGCGTGATTCAGTTACACATGTATCTACACTTTTTCAAATTCTTTTCCCATTTAGTTTTTTCCCATTTACAGTATTGAGCAGAGTTCCCTGTACTGTACAGCAAGTCATTGTTGGTTATCTATTTTAAATACAGTAGTATGTACATGCCCATCCCAAACTCCTATATATCGCTCCCCATCCTTTCCGTCTGGTAGACATAAGTTTGTTCTATAAGTCTTGTTCTGTCTTGTAAGTAAGTTAATTGGTACCATTTTTTTAGATTTCATGTGTAAGTGATATCATATTTGTCCTTCTCTTTCTGACTTCATTTAGCATGATAATCTTTAGGTACATCCATGTTGAGGCAGAAGGCATTATTTCATTTCTTTTTTATAGCTAATATTCCACTGTATATATATATATATACCACATCTTTATCTGTTCCTGTCATGAACATTTAGGTTGCTTCCGTGTCTTGGCTGCTGTAAACAGCGCTGTGAACATTGAGGTACATGTATCTTTTTGAATTAGAGTTTTCATCTTTTCCAGATATACATCCAGGAGAAGGATTGCTGGATCGTATGGTAGCTCCTTTTTAGTTTTCTAAGGAGTTTCCATACTGTTCTCCACTGTGGCTGCACCAACTTCTTTCTACCAACAGTGTAGGAGGGATCCCTCTGCTCCACCCTCTTTCCAACATTTATGTTTATAGACTTGTTGATGATGGCCATTCTGACTGGTGTGAGGTAATATCTTATCATAGTTTTTACTTGCATTTCTCTAATAATTATTAAAGTTGAACATCTTTTCATGTGCCTGTGGTAATTTGTATGTCTTCTTTGGTGAAATGTCTCTTAGGTCTTCTGCCCATCTTTCATTTGGATTGCTTTTTGTTATTGAATTATATGAGCTGTTTGCATGTTTAGGAGACTAGTTCCTTGTCAGTCACATCATGTACAAATATTTTCTCCCATTCTTCAAGTTGTCTTTTCATTTTGTTTATAGTTCCCTTTGCTGCACAAAAGCTTTTGAGTTTAATTATATCCCATTTGTCTAATTTTGTTTATATTTCCATTACTTTAGGAGAGATCAAAAAAGATACTACTGCAATGTAGTCAAATATTTTCCTCTATGTATTCCTTGAATTATCAAAATGCAGGTACGTTTTTATTTCAAGTTACTTGCAGTTTTTACTTTAAATGACTTTAACTGAGCTTGTATCACTTATCACAAAAAGAGGCATCAAAAAATAGGGTCAATATGAAGTAGCATAATGGTAATGATGTACTTACATAATTTGTACTAGTCTTATATTCCTATATGCTTAATAAGAATACTATTTTTGAAAAATTACAGTATCAAATTGGTCTAGGTGATAAAAAATACCTTGATTCTTCCCACAAATTGAAGTATGAACTCAAAACCATATAGTATTATAATTCATCGGATAAATTTATTAAATATATTTTAAGAAGAAAGTTTGAGTTTTCTTTCAGTAGACATCCAGATCAGATCAGATCAGATCAGTCGCTCAGTCGTGTCCGACTCTTCGCGACCCCATGAACCGCAGCACGCCAGGCCTCCCTGTCCATCACCAGCTCCCAGAGGTCACTCAGACTCGCATCCATCGAGTCAGTGATGCCATCCAGCCATCTCATCCTCTGTCGTCCCCTTCTCCTCCTGCCCTCAATCCCTCTCAGCATCAGAGTCTTCTCCAATGAGTCAGCTCTTCGCATGAGGTGGCCAAAATACTGGAGTTTCAGCTTTAGCATCATTCCGTCTAAACAAATTCCAGGATTGATCTCCTTCAGAATGGACTGGTTGGATCTTCTTGCAGTCCAAGGGACTCTCAAGAGTCATCTCCAACACCACACTTCAAAAGCATCAATTCTTCGGCGCTCAGCCTTCTTCACAGTCCAGCTCTCACATCCATACATGACCACAGGAAAGACCATAGCCTTGACTAGGCGAACCTTTGTTGGTAAAGTAATGTCTCTGCTTTTGAATATGCTATCTAGGTTGGTCATAACTTTCCTTCCAAGGAGTAAGCGTCTTTTAATTTCGTGGCTGCAGTAACCATCTGCAGTGATTTTGGAGCCCAGAAAAACAAAGTCTGACACTGTTTCCACTGTTTCCCCATCTATTTCCCATGCAGTGATGGGACCAGATGCCATGATCTTCGTTTTCTGAATGTTGAGCTTTAAGCCAACCTTTTCACTCTCCACTTTCACTTTCATCAAGAGGCTTTTTAGCCCCTCTTCACTTTCTGCCATAAGAGTGGTGTCATCTGCATATCTGAGGTTATTGATATTTCTCCCGGCAATCTTGATTCGAACTTGTGTTTCTTCCAGTCCAGCGTTTCTCATGATGTACTCTGCATATAAGTTAAATAAACATGGTGACAATATGCAGCCTTGACGTACTCCTTTTCCTATTTGGAACCAGTCTGTTGTTCCATGACCAGTTCTAACTGTTGCTTCCTGACCTGCATACAGATTTCTTAAGAGGCAGATCAGGTGGGCTGGTATTCCCATCTCTTTCAGAATTTTCCATAGTTTATTGTGATCCACACAGTCAAAGGCTTTGGCATAGTCAAGAAAGCATAAATAGATGTTTTTCTGGAGCTCTCTTGCTTTTTCCATGATCCAGCAGATGTTGGCAATTTGATCTCTGGTTCCTCTGCCTTTTCTAAAACCAGCTTGAACATCAGGAAGTTCATGGTTCACATATTGCTGAAGCCTGGCTTGGAGAATTTTGAGCATTACTTTACTAGCATGCGAGATGAGTGCAATTGTTCAGTAGTTTGAGCACTCCTTGGCATTGCCTTTCTTTGGGATTGGGATGAAAACTGACCTTTTCCAATCTTGTGGCCACTGCTGAGTTTTCCAAATTTGCTGGCATATTGAGTGTAGCACTTTCACAGCATCATCTTTCAGGACTTGGAATAGCTCCACTGGAATTCCATCACCTCCACTAGCTTTGTTCGTAGTGATGCTTTCTAAGGCCCATTTGACTTCACATTCCAAGATGTCTGGCTCTAGGTCAGTGATCACATCATCATGATTATCTAGGTCTTGAAGCTCTTTTTTGTACAGTTCTTCTGTGTATTCTTGCCAGCTCTTCTTAATATCTTCTGCTTCTGTTAGGTCCACACCATCTCTGTTCTTTATCGTGCCCATCTTTGCATGAAATGTTCCTTTGGTATCTCTGATTTTCTTGAAGAGATCCCTAGTCTTTCCCATTCTGTTGTTTTCCTCTATTTCTTTGCATTGATCGCTGAAGAAGGCTTTCTTATCTCTTCTTGCTATTCTTTGGAACTCTGCATTTAGATGTTTTTTATCAAGAATCTCTTTTATTGATTATCAGAAACATTACAAACATCTAGTATGAACAAATTGTAACATGATAGTGTTTAGTTTGAACAATTAATACATTTCAGATATAATATTATACATATTTCAATGCTATTCTCCCCAATCATCTCACACTCTCCTGGTCCCAGAGTCCAAAAGTCTGGTCTATACATCAGTGTCTCTTTTGTTGTCTCGTAAATAGGGTTATTTTTTACCATCTTTCTAAATTCCATATATATGCGTTAGTATACTGTATTTGTGTTTTGCTTTCTGGCTTACTTCACTCTGTATAATAGGCTCCAGTTCCATCCACCTCCTTAGAACTGATTCAAATGTATTCTTTTTAATGGCTGAGTAATATTCCATTGTGTATATGTACCACAGCTTGCTTATCCATTCATCTGTGGATGGACAACTAGGTTGCTTCCACGTTCTGGCTATTGCAAACAGTGCTGCTATGAACATTGGGGTACAGGTGTCTCTTTCAATTCTGGTTTTCTCAGTGTATATGCCCAGCAGTGGGATTGCTGGATCATAAGGCAGTTCTATTCGCAGTTTTTTGAGGAATCTCCATACTGTTCTCCAAAGTGGCTGTACTAGTTTGCATTCCCACCAACAGTGCAAGAGGGTTCCCTTCTCTCCGCACCCTCTCCAGCATTTATTGCTTGTGGACTTTTGGATAGCAGCCATACTGATTGGCGTGAAATGGTATCTCATAGTGGTTTTGATTTGCATTTCTCTGATAATGAGTGATATTGAGCATCTTTTCATGTGTTTGTTAGCCATCTGTATGTCTTCTTTGGAGAAATGTCTATTGAGTTCTTTGGCCCATTTTTTGATTGGGTCATTTATTTTTCTGGAATTGAGCTGTAGAAGTTGCTTGTATATTTTTGAGATTAGTTGTTTGTCAGTTGCTTCATTTGCTATTATTTTCTCCCATTCTGAAGGCTGTCTTTTCACCTTGCTTATAGTTTCCTTTGTTGTGCAAAAGCTTTTTAAGTTTGATTAGGTCCCATTTGTTCATTTTTGATTTTATTTCCAATATTCTGGGAGGTGGGTCATAGAGGATCCTGCTGTGATGTAAGTCAGAGAGTGTTTTGCCTATGTTTTCCTCTAGGAGTTTTATGGTTTCTGGTCTTACATTTAGCTCTTTAATCCATTTTGAGTTTATTTTTGTGTATGGTGTTAGAAAGTGTTCTAGTTTCATTCATATGGAGGGGTCTTGTTTTTGTATCCATTCAGCCAGTCTCTGTCTTTTGGTTGGAGCATTCAACCCATTTACATTTAAGGTAATTAATGATAAATATGATCCCGTTGCCATTTACTTTGTTGTTTTGGGTTTGAATTTATATATCCTTTTTGTGTTTCCTGTCTAGAGAATGTCCTTTAGTATTTGTTGGAGAGCTGGTTTGGTGGTGCTGAATTCTCTCAGCTTTTGCTTGTCTGTAAAGGTTTTGATTTCTCCTTCATATTTGAATGAGATCCTTGCTGGGTACAATAATCTGGGCTGTAGGTTCTTTTCTTTCATCACTTTAAGTATGTCTTGCCATTCCCTCCTGGCTTGGAGAGTTTCTATTGAAAGATCAGCTGTTATCCTTATGGGAATTCCCTTGTGTGTTATTTGTTGTTTTTCCCTTGCTGCTTTTAATATTTGTTCTTTGTGTTTGATCTTTGTTAATTTGATTAATATGTGTCTTGGGGTGTTTCGTCTTGGGTTTATCCTATTTGGGACTCTCTGGGTTTCTTGGACTTGAGTGATTATTTCCTTCCCAATTTTAGGGAAGTTTTCAACTATTATCTCCTCTAGTATCTTCTCATGGTCTTTCTTTTTGTCTTCTTCTTCTGGGACTCCTATGATTCGAATATTGTAACGTTTAATATTGTCCTGGAGGTCTCTGAGATTGTCCTCATTTCTTTTAATTCGTTTTTCTTTTTTCTCCTCTGATTCCTTTAATTCTGCCATTCTATCTTCTAATTCGCTAATTCTATCTTCTGCCTCTGTTATTCTACTATTTGTTGCCTCCAGAGTGTTTTGGATCTCATTTATTGCATTATTCATTATATGTTGATTCTTTTTTATTTCTTCTAGGTCCTTGTTAAATCTTTCTTGCATCTTCTCAATGCTTTTCTCCAGACTATTTATCCATGATTCCATTTTGCTTTCCAGATTTTGGATTAATTTCACGATCATTATTCGGAATTCTTTATCAGGTAGGTTCGCTATTTCTTCCTCTTTTGTTTGGTTTGGTGGGCTTTTATCCTGTTCCTTTACCTGCTGGGAATTCTTCTGTCTTTTCATCTTGTTTAAATTGCTAAGTTTGGGGCGTCTTTACTGTATTCTGGTAGTCTGTGGAGTTCTCTTTATTGTGGCGTTTCTGCACTATATGTGGGTTTGTACCGGTGGCTTGTCGAGGTTTCTTGTTTATGGAAGCTTGTATCGGTGTTCTGGTGGGTGGAGCTGGATTTCTTTTCTCTGGGGTGCAGTGGAGTGTCTAGTAGTGAGTTATGAGATGTCTATGCTTTTGGGGTCGCTTTGTGTAGCCTGTGTATTGGAGCTCAGGCTGTGTTCTTGTTTTTCTGGAGAATTTGCTTGGTATGTCTTGTTGTGGAACTTGCTGGTCTTTGTGTGATGCTTGGTTTCAGAGTAGGTATGGAGGCTTTTAATGAGCTCCTGTCAATTAGTGTTTCGTGGGATCAGGGTATGGACTTAAGCCTCCTGGTTCCAGTTATTGGTCTTATTTTTACAGTAGTCTCAAAAACTTCTTCTTCTATAATGCATTCCACAACTGGACTGCTCAGAGATGTTCACGGAATTATACATAGAAGGAAAAAGGGAGGAAGGAGACAGAGGTGGTCAGGAGGATAAAAGGAGGGAGTGTGAAGGAGAGAGACAGATCTAGTCAGTAATCAGTAAAGAAAAGAAAAAGGAAAGGAAAAAAGCAAAGGACAAAAAGGAAAAAGAAAAAAAAAAACAAAACAGGGTCGCAAAAGTTATATCTAAACGTGGAGATTAAAGAAGTACTAGAGGATAAAAAAAATAATAATAATAAAAAAATAAAAGAAACAAAACAAACAACAACAAAAAAAAATTAAAAGGGAAAAAAAAAAATTTTGTTTTCCTTTTTCCAATTAAAAAATAATAAAAATTTAAAAAATATATATATATTAAAAAAAGAAAAGAAAAAAAAAAGGAAATAATGATGGGAAAAATAGTAACAATATATATAAGAGTTTCTCTATTATTGTTGTGGGTTCAGTTCATTTTCAGCTAGTTCCTTGTTCCGGCTTAAATTTCTCAAGATCTATAGGCCCCTTTCTCTGTGGTTGTTCTGTATAGTTCTTTGTTCTGTGCACGGTTCGGCGGTGTTCTGGGCCAAGGCCCGCCACTCGTGTGGTCCGCGCTGCACAATCTGGATTGCCGGCCCAAACTACTCCAGTTAGGCAGCACTCCAGACAATCAGGCGAACGAAGTCTGCGCTGAGGCCCGCAGAGGGGGAGGGGTCGGCGACGGGAATGGCGGGCGGGCGGGTGGGGGAGGGGATGGGGTGGCCCTCGTGGGAGCCGCCGGCACAGCGGGCGGGGGCACGCCTGCGCGGGAGTGGCCGGCGGGGGAGCGTCCAGTGGGGGAGAGTCCCGCGGGGGAGCGTCCCTCTGGGGAGCGCCGGCAGCGGAGCGTCCCGCGTGGGAACGGCCAAGGCGTCTCCCTGCCCAGCCCCGGCTCCCCAATGGCAGATGCGGGCGTTTGCAGCGGTGCTTTTCCGCTGCGGAAGTTACCGCAGGGCCCGCAGTCTGTGGGTTCTAATTGCTCAACTGTTCTCCTCCCTGTTATGATAGTCTCCGTGTTTCCCAGGTCCGGCGCAGATTCCGCAGGGAGAGTGTTTCCTGGTGTTTGGAAACTTCTCTTTTTAAGACTCCCTTCCCCGGACAGAGGTCCGCCCCTCCCTCTTTGTCTCCCTCTGGCTTCTATATTCTTTCCTACCTCCTTTAGAAGGCAGTGAGTTGCTTTTCTGGGTGTCCGACGTCCTCCGCCAGCACTCCGAAGCTGTTTGTGGTATTTACTCGGCGCCCAGATGTCCCATTGATGAATTTGTGGAGGAGAAAGCGTATTCCCCGTCCTAATCCTTCGCCATCTTAACCGGAACTGTCCATTTAGATGTTTATATCTTTCCTTTTCTCCTTTGCCCTTCGCTTCTCTTCTTTTCACAGCTATTTGTAAGGCCTCCCCAGACAGCCATTTTGCCTTCTTGCATTTCTTTTCCATGGGGATGGTCTTGATCCCTGTCTCCTGTACAATGTCACGAACCTCATTCCATAGTTCATCAGGCACTCTATCTATCAGATCTAGGCCCTGAAATCTATTTCTCACTTCCACTGTATAGTCATAAGGGATTTGATTTAGGTCATACCTGAATGGTCTAGTGGTTTTCCCTACTTTCTTCAATTTCAGTCTGAATTTGGCAATAAGGAGTTCATGGTCCGAGCCACAGTCAGCTCCTGGTCTTGTTTTTGCTGATTGTATAGAGCTTCTCCATCTTTGGCTGCAAAGAATATAATCAATCTGATTTCGGTGTTGACCATCTGGTGATGTCCATGTATAGAGTCTTCTCTTGTGTTGTTGGAAGAGGGTATTTGCTATGACCAGTGCATTTTCTTGGCAAAACTCTGTTAGTCTTTGCCCTGCTTCATTCCCTATTCCAAGGCCAAATTTGCCTGTTACTCCAGGTGTTTCTTGACTTCCTACTTTTGCATTCCAGTCCCCTATAATGAAAAGGACATCTTTTTTGGGTGTTAGTTCTAAAAGGTCTTGTAGGTCTTCATAGAACCGTTCAACTTCAGCTTCTTCGGCGTTACTGGTTGGGGCATAGATTTGGATTACTGTGACATTGAATGGTTTGCCTTGGAAACGAACAGAGATCATTCTGTCATTTTTGAGATTGCATCCAAGTACTGCATTTCGGACTCTTTTGTTGACCATGATGGCCACTCCATTTCTTCTGAGGGATTCCTGCCCACAGTAGTAGATATAATGGTCATCCGAGTTAAATTCACCCATTCCAGTCCATTTTAGTTCGCTAATTCCTAGAATGTCAACATTCACTCTTGCCATCTCTTGTTTGACCACTTCCAATTTGCCTTGATTCATGGACCTGACAGTCCAGGTTCCTATGCAATATTGCTCTTTACAGCATCGGACTTTGCTTCTATCACCAGACACATCCACAGCTGGGTATTCTTTTTGTTTTGGCTCCATCCTTTCATTCTTTCTGGAGTTATTTCTCCACTGATCTCCAGTAGCATATTGGGCTCCTACTGACCTGGGGAGTTTCTCTTTCAGTATCCTATCATTTCGTCTTTTCATACTGTTCATGGGGTTTTCAAGGCAAGAATACTGAAGTGGTTTGCCATTCCCTTCTCCAGCGGACCACACCCTGTCAGATCTCTCACCATGACCCGCCCATCCCAGGTTGCCCCTCAGGCATGGCTTAATTTCATTAGCTTCTGGATGTCTTAATTTCTAACTCAATGAAATTAAGACATCCAGAAGCTAATATTAAAAATAACTTACTAACAAGAGGATTATTTATATTTAAACTTTACAATGTATACTAAAGAGTGCCTATGTGTACATATGCAGTACAAATGTGGTGAAAGTGAAGCACTGCTGGCAGTATTATGCTTATTGAGTTATAAGTTATAAAGTCAACATAACATACAATGGGAGTGGAAAAGTCTGATCAGATATTATGTTGTAAATATATCATAAAAAGAAAAGACCATCAATTATTCAATGTAGTTATAAAAGTATTTAAAATCTATCTTACCATAAATTATCCCTCAGAAAGATGATGAGTTGAATATCTTCTTTTTGATAAAATAATTAACAAATTAATGGTAATATGTACTCATCAATTCTTCATCTGAAGCTCAGTTATTTTAATCAGTGCTGACTAAATTAGTTTAAATTTTAATAAGGATTGCAGATATTTAACAGCTATGGAAATAGACAGTAAATGGTAAGGCAAAAGGGGTGCTTGCATTGTTACCAGAAGTAACCTCAACTATCTCATGTTCAAAGAATTTTCTAATAATGTAGAATAGTAGGTGGTAAATGAGCTAATAAAGTAAGTAATAGAATTCTATGTTGGAATCCAAACACAAGTGTTAAAATAACATTTAAGATTGCAGTAATTTATATAAAATGCTTGGCAGGAGAAAAGTAAGGTGTTATAACAGAAATTGTAGCAGGAATAACCTCATTATTTGTCTCATTCAAGCTCAAATTCTGGATTATGGTATTTGGAAGGTGTTAAAAGTAGTGTCTGGAAAAATGGTATCAAACAAGACTTGCAAGGTACAGTATACAAATTACATATAATACACATGGATTATTAATAATTCATCATTTCTCCATGTTCAGCAGGATACAAGACTGAATGATGGAGAAGGCAATGGTGCCCCACTCCAGTACTCTTGCCTGGAAAATCCCATGGACTGAGGAACCTGGTATGCTGCAGTCCATGGGGTCATCAAGAGTTGGACACGACTGAGCAACTTCACTTTAACTTTTCACTTTCATGCATTGGAGAAGGAAATGGCAACCCACTCCAGTGTTCTTGCCTGGAGAATCCCAGGGACAGCAGGGCCTGGTGGGCTGCCGTCTATGGGGTCGCACAGAGTTGGACACAACTGAAGCGACTTAGCAGCATACTGAACGAAACTATGCTATGCTATGCTATGCAAAGTCACTTCAGTCATGTCCGACTCTGTGTGACCCCATAGACGGCACCCACCAGGCTCCTCCGTTCCTGGGATTCTCCAGGCAAGAACACTGGAGTGGGTTGCCATTTCCTTCTCCAATGCATGAAAGTGAAAAGTGAAAGTGAAGTCGCTCAGTCGTGTTCGACTCCCAGCGACCCCATGGACTGCAGCCTACCAGGCTCCTCCTCCATCCATGGGATTTTCCAGGCAAGAGTACTGAGTGGGATGCCATTGCCTTCTCCAACTGAACGAAACTAACGAATGCCAAAAATGAACAAATTTTTCATTTAGACATAAGCTCTGTTTGGCCAGTGACTGATTTTACACAATCCCCCCTTGTTCTTTCTTCAGTCTCAGAACACATCTGCCTGGTCCTTGGCCCTGAAGCATTTCACCCCTGCGCCTGACTATGCCGTCCTCAAGATTCAACCACAGCCTCCCACTTGTTCCTGCCCCAATTCTCTAAAAGTGAGTGAACCCAGTATTCACATCTTCAAAGAACAATTCTCAGTCTTCCTGACAGCAGCAAGTTCTTCCTGTAATGGGCTTTCTAGAATGAAGAGCCTCTCCTTTTTAAGCTTAATTGAGTTTGTGATTTTACATCTCGTTTATGTTATTTAGTAAATGCACCTTTTGCCCACCAAATTTAATTTCCACCAGAGCACAAACACATTTAGTCTTTACCTTTTCATCTGCATCATATAGCACAGTTCCTAGTGTATAGTAGAAATGCAATTCTTGTTGGATGAATGAATGGATAAAATCTTTTTTCTTAGATCCTTTACTTCTATTGCTGATGCCTCGATTTTCCCCTTCTCCTTTTTTGGAGAACATGGAGTTATTGGTTCTCTATTTTACTTCCCATTTGAAATTGCCACTCAGTATTTTTGTTTTTCAAACACTCAGTATTTTTATTTTTCAAAAATACCTACATATCCTAATCATATAGTACCTTTTAGTGTTCAGATAATTTTATTATTTGTGTTACTACTATTATTATAACTCAAAATATCACATTTACCTCCTTAGCTTATGCTGCTGCTGCTGCTGCTGCTAAGTCGTTTCAGTCATGTCCAACTCTGTGTGACCCCATAGATGGCAGCCCACCAGGCCCTGCCATCCCTGGGATTCTCCAGGCAAGAACACTGGAGTGGGTTGCCATTTCCTCCTCCAATGCATGAAAGTGAAAATGAAGTCTCTCAGTCGTGTCCGACTCTTAGCGACCAAGGACTGCAGCCTACCTAGGGTCCTCCGTCCATGGGATTTTCCAGGCAAGAGTACTGAAGTGGGTTGCCATTGCCTTCTCCTTAGCTTATAATACCCCTCAACTTTGGATTGTTGCATTAGGCTCCAAATGAGTCTCTCTCCCTCTTCCTTTCCATCATTGGCTAGAACCTGCCCAACTCATTTCATATTTCCTTCCCTCTATTAAATGTTACTTCTGTTACTTATCAAACCACATACAAATAACCTGCCTTTAAGTCACATGATTTTGTGTTGGTATGTATGTACTGATCTTAAATACCATATACTTAGCATTCAGGCTTCATCCCTCAGAATATGCCCTCTTCTTAATGTCATTTCTTCTTGCCTTTATTTATACTGTCCTATCTGCTCAAAATTATTTGTTCTCTCTGCCATACATCGTTTTACCCAAGCAAGGCATTTATGAGTTACTACACTATGTTTGAAAAAAACAAAACTAAATTGTAAAAATCCTTTCATAAGATTCTAGAATTAACTAGTCTGAGACTTAAATATATACATTAAATGTAATGAGAAACTATATATATATGCTATTTTAATAAATACCATAGCATTTATTAAATGCTATGTTAATAAAACATTGATGATGTTTTAACAAAAGGTCATAACACATGAAATATTGTATACATAAGCAAGCATTTACTCTTCAGTCAAATAGCTTACAAATTGTAAAGAAGTGACATTAGTAAATTTCATTCACTGATAGGTATTTGGAACATATTGCAGATGGGAATAGTTCTAACTCAAGCATGAATTGTCTATTAATCATATGGGGAAGAAACCTATTGTAAATAGGCAGATGAATCGATAAAGAAGATGTGTTGTATATATTCAATGGAGAGTTGCTGTTGCTACTGCTAAGTCACTTCAGTTGTGTCCGACCTCTGTGCGACCCCATTGATGGCAGCCCACCAGGCTCCCCAGTCCCTGGGATTCTCCAGGCAAGAAAACTGGAGTGGGTTGACATTTCCTTCTCCAATGCATGAAAGTGAAAAGTGAAAGTGAAATTGCTCAGTTGTGTCCGACTCCTAGCGACCCCATGGACTGCAGCCTACCAGGCTCCTCCATCCATGGGATTTTCCAGGCAAGAGTACTGAAGTGGGGTGCCATTGCCTTCTCTTACTCAGCCATAAAATAGAAGGAAATAATGCCATTTGCAGCAACATGAATGGACCTAGAGAATATCATACTAAGTGAAGTAAGTCAGAGAAAGACAAATATCATATGATATCACTAATATGTGGAATCTAAAAAAATGATACAAATGAAATTGCAAAGCAGAAACAGACCCATAGACATAGAAATTCCTGGTTACAAAAGAGGAAAGTAGGGAGGAGAGATAAATTAGGAGTTTGGGATTAACAGATGCAAACTACTATACATAAAATAAACAAAGTCCAGCTATATAGCACACGGAACTATATTTAATATCTTACAATAACATACACTGGAAAAGAATATATATATATTTAACAGAACCACTTTGCTGTATACCAGAAATATGGTAAATCAACAATATTTCAGTTTGAATGAATGAATGAATCTCTAGCTCTGATTGAGCTCTTTGCTGAATGTCACCAAGTACTCCAGTTTACCAGACTGGCAATGAAGGATCTGAAGCTATGATGTTGATTACTTAGCCTTGCCCATTTAAAATATCTTGATGCACATCAGAACTCAACTATTTTAAATGGAAAACAAATGATGGTAAACAACCACTTACTCATGAGTTTCAAGGATTACGCTCAATTCTTCTTAATGGTGATAATAAATCTTTAAACTTAGATTTATAACTTGTAACTACTATATTACAAAGCTTTCAGTTCAATTCAGTTGTTTAGTCATGTTTGACTCTGTGACCCCAAGACTGCAGCACACCAGGCTTCCCTACATATTCCCCTGAAAAAAGTAAAAAACTATTAATAGAACCACTCCTGAGTAATGTTTTCCATCATAAAACATTAAATACTTAATTATGAATTAATTTGTAATCATCTGTGTGGGGAGAGGAAGAAGGTTAAGCTGTGAAGAAGCACCATCGTTATTTTACCTATACATACACAGTCATCTTTTATCTTTTTCAGTTTGATGTTCTTCTTTTTTGCTCTTCATTACTTCATGTAGGGACACTTGTCACTGGAATAATTTCCTGTTACCTGAAATACACCCTAGGGAATTTCCTTTACAGTAGGATCTCCTGCAGTGAACTTTCCTAGTTTTTATCTTAATGCTATTTTTCTTCCAAGCTTGACATGTTATCACTGATTATAGAATTCTAACTTGGTCATTTTTCTTTTCAGCAGATGGAAGATACTGTACTGTCTTCTTGTTGTCAGATGTCAGTCATTTGAAGGTAATTATTTTCTTCTGTTTCTATATTTTCTCTTTCATTTTCTGTGAATTCAAGCAAATGTGTCTAGGTGTTCATTTGCTGTTGTCCATTTGACACATTGTTCCTATGATTTATTTATTCTTGTTGATGAGTTAATATGTGAGTTTTTGTGTGTGTGTGTGTGTGTGTGTGTGTGTTCAATCGTGTCTGTCTCTTTGAGACCCCATGGACTGTAGCCTGCCAGGCTCCTCTGTCCATGGCATTTCCCAGACAAGAATGCTGGAGTGGGTTGCCACTTCCTTCTCCAGCAGATCTTCCTGACCCAGGGATCAAACCCTCGTCTCCTGCCTATTCTTTACCACTGAGCCACCTGGGAAGCCAACATGTGAGTTTACAATTATTAATGATTCCATTAAACTAGGCTGCCACTACTAGAAAAAGGAAGCCCCATATATTTTATGTTAATGCTTTGCATAATTTTAAAACCCTGATTTTTTTTTTCAGAAAAGTTGAAATCCCGCACTTTTATGTTTTTAGCATAAAAGTTACAATTGTTTTAGTTTATTTGCTTCCAGAATAATAAAGATTCCAAAGATTTCTGAAAATTTGGTTATCCGAAAATCATAACTTGAAATAGAAGGAAGACACTACATTTCAAAATACGAAAGTAGTTCCATGAAATGTAATGAGTTAACTAAAGCTGGCTTAAAGCTAAACATTCAGAAAATGAAGATCATGGCATCTGGTCCCATCACTTCATGGGAAATAGATGGGGAAACAGTGGAAACAGTGTCAGAATTTATTTTGAGGGGGCTCCAAAATCAGTGCAGATGGTGACTACAGCCATGAAACTAAAAGATGCTTACTCCTTGGAAGGAAAGTTATGACCAACCTAGATAGCATATTCAAAAGCAGAGATATTACTTTGCCAACAAAGGTCCGTCTAGTCAAGGCTATGGTTTTTCCTGTGGTCATGTATGGATGTGAGAGCTGGACTGTGAAGAAGGCTGAGTGCCAAAGAATTGATGCTTTTGAACTGTGGTGTTGGAGAAGACTCTTGGACTGCAAGGAGATCCAACCAGTCCATTCTGAAGGAGATCAGCCCTGGAATTTCTTTGGAAGGAATGATGCTAAAGCTGAAACTCCAGTACTTTGGCCACCTCATGCAAAAAGTTGATTCATTGGAAAAGACTCTGATGCTGGGAGGGATTGGGGGCAGGAGGAGAAGGGAATGACAGAGGATGAGATGGCTGGATGGCATCACTGACTTGATGGACGTGAGTCTGAGTGAACTCCGGGAGTTGGTGATGGACAGGGAGGCCTGGCGTTCTGCAATTCATGGGGTCGCAAAGAGTCGGACACGACTGAGTGACTGAACTGAACTGAACTGAACTGAACCATACGTTTTAAGAATTCTTTTTGTACATGTTTATGGTATTTAAAAACTTAAATGTTAAAATAGTTGATTGGTTTGCATGATGGTTTTGAATTTATCCTCCTACTCTCAACATATTTCTATATGTTTTTCTAGACACAAACATGAAATATTATTAGCATTACATAAATTTCTGAGTCAAAGAAGTCTGGAGGGATAGCATTCTTAGGAGGAAAAGGGGAAAACTTCCCAGATTATAAAAATCATGTATTTCAGTTATGAATTCACCTTTGATTTTATTTTTTCTGTTCATCTGCATTGCTTCAGGTCATGAATTAGCATTTTACTGAGTGAAAAAAATTTTAACTTGCATTCCCCAAAACTGCAATATATATTTTAGGTAGACAGTGACCAGATGACTTAAAATTATCTTGATGCCTAGTTTAAAATGGGCTTTCCAAGTGGCTCAGTGGGAAAGAATCCACCTGCCAAGCAGGAGATGTGGGTTCAATCCCTGGATTGGGAAGATCCCCTGGAGAAGGAAATGGCCACCCACTCCAGTATTCTTGCTTGGAAAATACCATGGACAGAGGAGCCTGGCAGGCTACAGTCCTTGGGGTTGCAAAGAGTCTGACACAATTGAGTTACTAAACAAAAACTAGTTTAATAACTAGTTGAACCTATTATCTTTGAATATAGGTTATCTTTGAAAATCATAGTGTATCCTGAATTAAATATATTCTTAGTCATCATTAAGACCACTGAGTCATCTATACAAGGAATTTAAGAAAGCTTCATAAGGAATCATTCACTTGTCGCCTAAAAGAAGCACTACTTTGTACCTGGTAAGGATTGAAAAGATCTTTATATCATTTATGTATCTTATATAGTCCTGTTCAGAAAAGGCAATGGCATCCCACTCCAGTACTCTTGCTTGGAAAATCCCATGGACTGAGGAATCTGTTAGGCTGAAGTCCATGGGGTGGCTAAGAGTCGGACACGACTGAGCAACTTCACTTTCATGCATTGGAGAAGGAAATGGCAACCCACTCCAGTGTTCTTACCTGGAGAATCCCAGGGATGGGGGAGCCTGGTGGGCTGCCGTCTATGGGGTCGCACAAAGTCGGACACGACTAAAGTGACTTAGCATAGCATATAGTCCTGTTAGGATTATATCTGACAAAGCATCAAAAGAGAATCATTTTGTAGAATGCAAAATCATACGAAAATTCAACTGTTATAACCTCTTACCACACTCCTATCCCTGAATGACATTATTTCAAAACTTTCAGAGAATCAAGAATGATTTGTTCCTAAGAAAAACTGAACATTCCAATCTTATTCCTAATGAGACCCATACTGTCAGCCAAGGGGCCTTTCTCTTACTTAAATGTTCTACTTTCCTTCTTTCCACTTTCATTTCTCCATTCGTATTTTTTTTTTCCAGGTTCTACATACAAACAGACAAGAATTTGTCTTTTTTAGAGAAGCATCACCATGTTTTTCTAAGTGAAATTAAATCCAATGTGAGCACTTTACCTGCTTATTAGCATGGATTTGGGGACATTTGATCTATCTCGGGGCCCTTGCTCACTTCTACTGGGCAGAACAGGAGGCCAGGGGTCTGTGGTCCCTGAAAGTTGGAAGAGGCCTCAGCACAGGAGCCCTACCGCTTCTCCCACCAGAAACTCTGGGCCTGTCCTCTGTTCTCATATAACTCTGGTATCTTTTAGGACATGGATCCGCCCTTCATACCAGCTTCTCTATGACAGGACAACCATAACTGTTCTTGCTGCTGTTAAACATGCTGAGCTACTCACCAGCTGATGCCAAGTTCCTTTCAATGGGCCCTGGAAATGCAAAGATATGATTCCTCTGGCAACAAGAAAAGCCTCAACCCTAGAAAACCTGGGTTTGTTTAGAATATTTTTAATAATAATAGGTGAGAGATGAGGAACAGGAACATTAGAAAATATTCTTTTCAGGCTTTGTTTTACATATTCAAGGAGATAGAAATGAGTATCTCCACAGATGACCATGCCACATATACAAGTCATGTTTCAGGAAGTTCAGGTGAGTGTTTCTTATTCTTCCCCAGAAGTAACTTTCTACAAGATTGGTTCAAAGCACACAGGTGGTTTTCTGTAGTCTAAGAACCAGTAGTTTCAGAGGAAAAAAATATAATTTTTTACATACTTTTAAAATATAAGAGTAAATGTATTTCCCTCATTAACTGCATGTCTGGTTTATAAATCAATAGTAACTGTTAGTCTATGCCATGATTATAGTTAAGAATGACTTTCTAATTAAAAAAAAAATTAAGACACCAATAACAATGTACAGTGTGAATCAGTATGTGCTGGAGGAACTCAAGAGAGTTATGCTTGTTACAGAAGCACAGGAAAAAGAAGTGTGTATTTTTGATAAATGGATTTTATTGGACCAACAGTCTCTAGTGCATTGGCTATTAAGATGTTTTATCCAATGGTGGAATAACGCTTTGTGCAATTTTCTAACAAAACACGGACTTTCTAGTAAGTCATTTGACTTTTTTTTTTTCCTGAGAAAGTGCAAAATAGTGTCTTCTAAGATTAAAGTTTTTAAATTTATCTATATAAAAGTAGAATCCCAAACTACATAGACATCATTCTGAATTGCACTGACCCAGCAGAAATAGCTAAAGTAACATTATTACTAAGAGGGCTGCAAAGGAAAGCACATCATTGTGTGTTCAGAAAGAAAGTTAATTTCCAACTCCATTTTTCAAAAGATGCTCTTGCAAACTGTCAGTGTAATTCAGTAGAAGAGAGTACATCTCATGAATTGATCATAAAGCAGATAAACTCCTGTGAGCCCAAGGTCTTGGCCACTCTGTACCTCCCCAGGTAGTTAGGTTCAAAACCACTTTTCCAGAGGAAAATGGAGAAATAACTGAAGCTACATTCCTAACACTGAAAGGAATGAGAACTCATGAAAGAAATTAAATTCATATGTGGAAAAATTAAAGTATAACAATTTTAAAATATAAATAAATATTTAATTTCCAAAACCCTTCTGTGAACAAGATAGTACTACCTCCATTTTACATTTGATGAAATGGAGATCAAACATTGTATTTGTTTTCTAGTTACTCATAACAAATGAGCACATATTCAGTGACTTAAACCAACACACACTTCTCACAGCCTAACTGCAGACCTACCTGCAGACAGAGATCCTGGCATACTGTCTCACTGGTGAGTCTGTGTCAGGGTCTTCCTGGGACAATCTAGGTACTTTGGGCTTCCTTGGTAAATCAAATGGTAAAGAATCTACCTACAATGTGAGAGACCCAAGTTCAATCCCTTGGTCAGGAAGATCCCATAGAGAAGGGAATGAGAGCCCACTTCTGTATTCTAGCCTAGAGAATCCCATAGACAGAGGAGCCTGGTGGGCTACAGTCCCTGGGGTCACACAGAGCTGGACATGATGGAGCAACTAACACTTTCAACCCAGGTACAGTCAGGAATGCACTCACTTTAGAGACTAAAATGGGGAAAGTACTGCTTCCATGATCATCCAGGTTCTTAGAGAATTCATTTTCTTACAGCTGGAGGTTGAAAGGTTTTGTTTCTCAGTGGACACAACTCTGAGATCCTAGAGGCCACCTGCAGCTCTTACCGTGCAGCCATTAAAATGATGTAAGTTGTGATTTTAATATATCTATATTAAAGATCTATTCAAGTGATGATTGGCCTTTCAATTTTCCTTTTCTTTAGGATGACCCAGAGGGCTGGTATGGAGAGGGAGGAGGGAGGAGGGAGGAGGGTTCAGGATGGGGAACACATGTATACCTGTGGCAGATTCATTTTGATACATGGCAAAACCAATACAATATTGTAAAGTTAAATAAAATAAAAAAAATTAAAAAAATAAAATGCTTTATGTTCTGCTGATTTTTCTTGTTTTCCTCAGTTTTACTGAGATATAATTGATGTATAATGGAATATTTGTTTCAGGTATATAATGATCTGATGCATGTGTATGAAATGATTGCTACAATAAGTTTAGTTAACATCTATCACCTCATAGGCTTACAATTTTTTGTTTGATAATTTTTAGGAGTAACTTTCAAATATGTAAAACAATATTGTTAACTAGAGTCATCAAACTATTCCACTGAAACTTATAACTGAAAAGTTTGTACCTTTTGACCATCTTTATTCATTTCTGACACCCCTCACACCTGACAACTATAATTTGTTCTGTTTCTATGAAGTCAGTGATTGTAGATACCACAGGTAAGCACAATAATACATTAAATGTCTTTCTTAGCCTGAATTATTCATTAGCATAATGTCCTCCAGGCCCATCCCTCTTATAAAAAATGCTATAATTTCTTTTTGATAGTGGAATAATATTCCACTGTGTACACACACTGTGTTCACTCACTCATAGATATACACTTAGGTTGTTTTCCTATCTTGGCTATTTTAAATAATTTTGAAATGAATGTGGGGTTATAGATATCTCTTCAAAATAGTGCTTCTGTTTCCATCAGATGAATACCCAGGAGTGGGATTTCTGGATCATATTGTAGCTCTGTTTTGTAATTTTTATATTTTAATGTCTGAGAAGTCAGTCATGATGTTCCACGGTTCATTTTTGATATTGTTGAACTGCACATTCTCTCATTTTTTCATGATATTGTTGGAGATGAATCAGTTTTATTAATTTCAAAGAACAGGTTTGCTTTCACTGATTATTCCATACTGTGTTTGGTTTTCAATTTCATTGATTTCTTCTTTTATCTGAATTATTTCTTTCATTCTGCCTGCTTTGGATTTAATTTTTACTTCCCCTCTGTGGTTTCTTAACATGAACCTTATTAAGATTTTTACTCTTTAAATAATACTCAGTGCTACAGATTCTAGAGAAGTTCATGGTCCTTCACATTCTTGCTCCTACACTGTCTCCTACCACAAACCCATCACTGTGAGTAAACAGGAATGACACTACTGCTGCTCATAGGTCCTCCACATTCTCGTCTCTCTTCTGCTCTGTCTGCTATTGCACACCACTAACTCCAAGTAAGTAAGCAGCAAGGACACTAGAGCAGCTTGGCAGTCCTCCACATTCTCCCTCACACTCAGTCTCCTTCCACAAACCTGTCACTCCAGCAAGTAAACACTGAAGACAATGGAGCAGCTCCCAGGTCCTCCAGTCCTCATTCCCACTCTGTCTTCTGCCACACATGGGTCACTCCAGGTAAGTAAACACCAAGGACACTGGAGCAGCTCACAGGCCTTGCACATCCTCTCTCCTATCTGTCTCCTACCGCACACTGGTCACTCTGAATAAGTAAACACTAAGGATACTGGAGCAGCTCACAGTTCCTCCACGTTCTTCTCCCACTACATCCCCTAGCACAAACCCACCACCCCAAGCACCCTGTTCACATGTGACATTAACAGAGTTCTCCCTGAATACTGTATGTGAAATAGCACCTCAGAACCACATTAACATTCTGTGTTTCTCACCTTGCTGCTATTTGGTCCAGGCATTATTCCTCTATAATTAGTTGTATTCTGCTACTGTCCCATAGAGTATCAGCTCCATCAGAGCAAGGGCTACACTGTTCTGTTTGCATTGAAGTTACTCCATTAATATTTATTGAATTAATAAACTCTAATACTGCTCACATCTGCTGGATCATGGAAAAAGGAAGAGAGTTCCAGAAAAACATCTATTTCTGCTTTATTGACTACGCCAAAGCCTTTGACAGTGTGGATCACAATAAGCTGTGGAAAACTCTGAAACAGATGGGAATACCAGACCACCTGACCTGCCTCTTAAGAAATTTGTATGCAGGTCAGGAAGCAACAGTTAGAACTGGACATGGAACAACAGACTGGTTCCAAATAGAAAAAGGAGTACTTCAAGGTTGTATGTTGTCACCCTGCTTATTTAACTTATATGCAGAGTACATCATGAGAAACACTGGGCTGGAGGAAGCACAAGCTGGAATCAAGATTGCTGGGAGAAATATCAATAACCTCAGATATGCAGATGACACCATCCTTATGGCAGAAAGTGAAGAGGAACTAAAAAGCCTCTTGATGAAAGTAAAAGAGGAGAGTGGAAAAAGATGGCTTAAAACTCAACATTCAGAAAACGAAGATCATGGCATCTGGTCCCATCACTTCATGGAAAATAGATGGGGAAATGATGGAAACAGTGTCAGACTTTATTTTGGGGCTCGAGTATCACTGCAGATGGTGACTGCAGTCATGAAATTAAAAGACACTTACTCCTTGAAAGGAAAGTTATGACCAACCTAGATAGCATATTCAAAAGCAGAGACATTACTTTGCCAACAAACGTCCGTCTAGTCAAGGCTATGGTTTTTTCCAGTGGTCATGTATGGATGTGAGAGTTGGGCTGTGAAGAAAGCTGAGTGCCGAAGAATTGATGCTTTTGAACTGTGGTGTTGGATAAAACTCTTGAGAGTCCCTTGGACTGCAAAGAGATCCAACCAGTCTATCCTAAAGGAGATCAGTCCTGGGTGTTCATTGGAAGGACTGATGCTGAAGCTGAAACTCCAATACTTTGGCCACTTCGTGTGAACAGTTGACTCTTTGGAAAAGACCCTGATGCTGGGAGGGACTGGGGCCAGGATAAGGGGACAACAGAGGATGAGATGGCTGGATGGCATCACCAATTCGATAGGCATGAGTTTAGGTAAACTCCGGGAGTTGGTGATGGACAGGGAGGGCTGGTGAGCTGTGATTCATGGGGTCACAAAGAGTTGGACACGACTGAGCAACTGAATTGAATACTGCTCAAACTGTTCATAGGGTTCTCAAGGCAAGAATACTGAAGTGGTTTGCCATTCCCTTCTCCAGTGGAAGGACCTTCCCCTGCTTATTTAATTTATATTCAGAGTACATCATTAGAAATGCTGGGATGGATGAAACACAAGCTGGAATCAAAATTGCCAGGGGAAATATCAATAACCTCAGATATGCAGATTGCTGCTGCTGCTGCTAAGTCACTTCAGTCGTGTCCGACTCTGTGTGACCCCATAGAAGGCAGCCCACCAGGCCCCGCTGTCCCTGGGATTCTCCAGGCAAGAACACTGGAGTGGGTTGCCATTTCCTTCTCCAATGCATGAAACTGAAAAGTGAAAGCAAAGTCGCTTAGTCGTGTCCAACTCTTTGCGACCCATGGACTGCAGCCTACCGTCATCCATGGGATTTTCCAGGCAAGAGTACTGGAGTGGGGTGCCCTTGCCTTTTCCAGATATGAAGATTATATCACCCTTATGGCAAATAGTGAAGAAGAACTAAAGAGCCTCTTGATGAATGGGAAAGAGGAGAGTGAAAGTTGGCTTAAAACTCAATATTCAAAAAACAAAGATCATGGCATCAGGCCCCATTAGATCAGATCAGATCAGATCAGTTGCTCAGTCATGTCTGACTCTTTGCGACCCCGTGAACCGCAGCACGCCAGGCCTCCCTGTCCATCACCAGCTCCCGGAGGTCACTCAGACTCATACCCATCAAGTCAGTGATGCCATCCAGCCATCTCATCCTCTGTCGTCCCCTTCTCCTCCTGCCCTCAATCCCTCCCAGCATCAGAGTCTTCTCCAATGAGTCAACTCTTCGCATGAGGTGGCCAAAATACTGGAGTTTCAGCTTTAGCATCATTCCTTCCAAAGAAATTCCAGGATTGATCTCCTTCAGAATGGACTGGTTGGATCTTCTTGCAGTCCAAGGGACTCTCAAGAGTCTTCTCCAACACCACACTTCAAAAGCATCAATTCTTTGGCGCTCAGCCTTCTTCACAGTCCAGCTCTCACATCCATACATGACCACAGGAAAGACCATAGCCTTGACTAGGCGAACCTTTGTTGGCAAAGTGATGTCTCTGCTTTTGAATATGCTATCTAGGTTGGTCATAACTTTCCTTCCAAGGAGTAAGCATCTTTTAATTTCATGGCTGTAGTCACCACTTGCAGTGATTTTGGAGCCCAGAAAAATAAATTCTGACACTGTTTCCACTGTTTCTCCATCTATTTGCCATGTAGTGATGGGACCAGATGCCATGATCTTCGTTTTCTGAATGTTGAGCTTTAAGCCAACCTTTTCATTCTCCACTTTCACTTTCATCAAGAGGCTTTTTAGCCCCTCTTCACTTTCTGCCATAAGAGTCGTGTCATCTGCATATCTGAGGTTATTGATATTTCTCCCAGCAATCTTGATTCCAACTTGTGTTTCTTCCAGTCCAGCATTTCTCATGATGTACTCTGCATAGAAGTTAAATAAACATGGTGACAATATGCAGCCTTGTCGTACTCCTTTTCCTATTTGGAACCAGTCTGTTGTTCCATGACCAGTTCTAACTGTTGCTTCCTGACCTGCATACAGATTTCTCAAGAGGCAGATCAGGTGGTCTGGTATTCCCATCTCTTTCAGAATTTCCCACAGTTTATTGTGATCTACACAGTCAAAGGCTTTGGCATAGTCAATAAAGCAGAAATTGATGTTTTTCTGGAACTCTCTTGCTTTTTCCATGATCCAGCAGATGTTGGCAATTTGATCTCTGGTTCCTCTGCCTTTTCTAAAACCACCTTGAACATCAGGAAATTCACGGTTCACATATTGCTGAAGCCTGGCTTGGAGAATTTTGAGCATTACTTTACTAGCGTGTGAGATGAGTGCAATTGTGCGGTAGTTTGAGCATTCTTTGGCATTGCCTTTCTTTGGGATCGGGATGAAAACTGACCTTTTCCAATCTTGTGGCCACTGCTGAGTTTTCCAAATTTGCTGGCATATTGAGTGCAGCACTTTCACAGCATTATCTTTCAGGATTTGGAATAGCTCCACTGGAATTCCATCACCTCCACTAGCTTTGTTCCTAGTGATGCTTTCTAAGGCCCATTTGACTTCACATTCCAAGATGTCTGGCTCTAGGTCAGTGATCACATCATCATGATTATCTGGGTCTTGAAGCTCTTTTTTGTATAGTTCTTCTGTGTATTCTTGCCACCTCTTCTTAATATCTTCTGCTTCTGTTAGGTCCATACCATTTCTGTCCTTTATCGAGCCCATCTTTGCATGAAATGTTCCTTTGGTATCTCTGATTTTCTTGAAGTGATCCCTAGTCTTTCCCATTCTGTTGTTTTCCTCTATTTCTTTGCATTGATCACTGAAGAAGGCTTTCTTATCTCTTCTTGCTATTCTTTGGAACTCTGCATTTAGATGTTTATATCTTTCCTTTTCTCCTTTGCTTTTCGCTTCTCTTCTTTTCACAGCTATTTGTAAGGCCTCCCCAGACAGCCATTTTGCTTTTTTGCATTTCTTTTCCATGGGGATGGTCTTGATCCCTGTCTCCTGTACAATGTCACGAACCTCATTCCATAGTTCATCAGGCACTCTATCTATCAGATCTAGGCCCTTAAATCTATTTCTCACTTCCACTGTATAATCATAAGGGATTTGATTTAGGTCATACCTGAATGGTCTAGTAGTTTTCCCTACTTTCTTCAATTTCAGTCTGAATTTGGCAATAAGGAGTTCATGGTCTGAGCCACAGTCAGCTCCTGGTCTTGTTTTTGCTGATTGTATAGAGCTTCTCCATCTTTGGCTGCAAAGAATATAATCGATCTGATTTCGGTGTTGACCATCTGGTGAGGTCCCATTACTTCATGGCAAATAGATGGAGAAACAGTGGAAACAGTGCAGACTTTATTTTGGGGGGGCTCTAAAATCACTGTGGTAGTTTGAGCATTGTTTGGCATTGCCTTTCTTTGGGTTTGGAATGAAAACTGACTTTTTCCATTCCTGTGGACACTGATGAGTTTTCCAAGTTTGCTGGCCTATTGAGTGCAATACTTTAACAGCATCATCTTTCAGGATTAGAAAAGCTCAACTGGAATTCCATCACCTCTACTAGGTTTGTTCGTAGCGATGCTTTCTAAGGCCCACTTGACTCACATTTCAGGATTTCTGGCTCTAGGTGAGTGATCACAGCATCATGATTATCTGGGTCATGAAGATCTTTTTTGTACAGTTTCTGTGTATTTCTGTCACCTCTTCTTAATATCTCCTGCTTCTGTTAGGTCCATACGATTTCTGTCCTTTATTGAGCCCACCTTTTCATGAAATGTTCCCTTGGTATCTCTAATTTTCTTGAAGAGATCTCTAGTTTTTCCCATTCTGATGTTTTCCAGTGCTGAAGAATTGATGCTTTTGAACTGTGGTGTTGGAGAAGACTCTTGAGAGTCCCTTGGACTGCAAGGAGATCCAACCAGTCCATTCTGAAGGAGATCAGCCCTGGGATTTCTTTGGAAGAAATGATGATAAAGCTGAAACTCCAGTACTTTGGCCACCTCATGCGAAGAGTTGACTCATTGGAAAAGACTCTGATGCTGGGAGGGAGTGGGGGCAGGAGGAGAAGGGGATGACAGAGGATGAGATGGCTGGACGGCATCACTGACTCGACGGACATGAATTTCAGTGGACTCCGGGAGTTGGTGATGGACAGGGAGGCCTAGCATGCTGCGATTCATGGGGTCGCAAGGAGCTGGACACGACTGAGCAACTGAACTGAACTGAACTGAACTGAAAATCACTGCAGATGGTGATTCCAGCCATAAAATTAAAAGACGCTTATTCCTTGGGAGAAATGTTATGACCAATCTAGGCAGCATATTAAAAAGCAGAGATGTTACTTTGCCAACAAAGGTCCTTCTAGTCAAGGCTATGGTTTTTCTAGTAGTCATATATGGATGTGAGAGCAGGACTATAAAGACAGCTGAGCTCCAAAGAATTGATGCTTTTGAACTGTGGTGTTGAAGAAGACTCTTGAGAGTCCCTTGGACTGCAAGGAGATCCACCCAGTCCATCCTAAAGGAAATCAGTCCTGAATATTCATTAGAAGGACTGATGCTGAAGTGGAAACTCCAATACTTTGTCCACTTGATGTGACAAGTTGACTCATTTCAAAAGACCCTGATGCTGGGAAAGATTGAAGGCGGGAGAATAAGGGGATGACAGAGGATGAGATGGTTGGATGGCATCACTGACTCAATGGACGTGAGTTTGAGTAAACTCCAGGAGTTGATGATGGACAGGGATGCCCATCGTGCTGCAGTCCATGGGGTCACAAAGAGTCAGACACAACTGAATGAATGAAATGAACTGAATACTGCTCACCTGATTTTCTCAATTCCACCAGGAGTCTAGGTCTCCTAGGTTGCACATTATTTCCTTATCTCTCATCTTATGTCAGAGAAGGCAATGGCGCCCCACTCCAGTAGTCTTGCCTGTAAAATCCCACGGACGGTGGAGCCTGGTAGGCTGCAGTCCATGGGGTCACAAAGAGTCAGACATGACTGAGTGAATGAACTGAACTGAAATGAACTGAATACTGCTCACCTGATTTTCTCAATTCCACCAGGAGTCTAGGTCTCCTAGCTTGCACATCATTTCCTTATCTCTCATCTTATGTCGGAGAAGGCAATGGCGCCCCACTCCAGTAGTCTTGCCTGTAAAATCCCACGGACGGTGGAGCCTGGTAGGCTGCAGTCCATGGGGTCATATTTTTGTCATCTCTTTCCTACCACACTCCTTTCCTTCTACACTTATTCCACTCTGCCCCAAAGAATTTTTTATTTTAACCTAATCACTCTACTTTATCTTCATCCCCATTCAAGAATATCAATCTTTCTACTATCTTAATTGAAAAGAGAGTAATCTCTAAAGCAGAATCTTTTTATTTTGTCTTACTCTGTGTATATCAAAATCAGGAGGTGGGATTATTCTTATAATCAGTGCTGTCTCCAAGCCATTTGTCTCTTTCCACCAATAAAAATCTCTTCAATCAGTTAAATTAGTGACATTCAGCTTTTCCACGGTCTCTGCATTTTGTGTGTGTGTGTGTGTGTGTGTGTGTGTGTGTGTGTGTGTGTGTGTCTGGGGGGGTGGGGTGGGGGTTGTATTCCAAAGCTGTCCTGTTCTTCTCTGTATTAACCTGGAAAGATTTAGCACCTGGTCATAACTAATACCTTGGTGACTTCACTTATATGTGGCTAAATCATGTTGTATCATAGATCTTAGCAGAAGAAATCACATCACCTTCAGGACCAATTTTAACCTGCAAAACCTTAAAACAAAACCTACATCTTAGGTATACATGCACTTTTGTTGTTATTGTTCAGTTGCTAAGTCGTGTCTAACTCTTTGTGATCTCATGGACTAAAGCATGCCAGCTCCTCTGTCCTTCACTATCTCCCAGAGTTTACTCAAATTCATCTTCATGGAATTAGTGATGCCATCCAACCCTCTCATCTTCTGCCATCCCTTCCTCCCTTTGCCTTTAATCTATTAACTTTATTAATGATTCAACATCATTGAGATCCTCAGTTTCTTTCAAAAATTCATAAGTTGTAACTTTCTTCCTTCATAGACATGTGGAAATCCTCCATTCCTGGAGGACCTTAACTTGCACATGTGCAAAAAAAAAAATTGCTGGAAAAGAATCACATACTGGACAAAACAGTCTCACTCCATGTTTGTGGCCTATTGCCATGGGTCCTCAACCCTGTCTAGTAAGCACACAATTTTACTCTTGAACATCTGTCATTACTCTTTGTGATGACTATTTCTTATAGTCTCAATTATGTCCTTATAGTCCCTATGTTCTTATAGTCTCATCACTCAATTATATCCTTCTTCTTATGGATCACTTTAACTTCTGAAAGTGTCTTTCATTTTCTAAGCAAATCAAAATCTTTAAATCTATATTCTTATTTTCCATCACAAAATGTACAATTCCACCTACCTTCTTCTTTTCAGTAAATTACAGTAAATCACAATAAGAACCGTAATGGGCATGTGGTTCTTCCCTTATCAAATGTAAGTCTGTTTGTGCTGTGGACTCAAAGACTTTAACATCTTAAATTATAGTTTCACTCCAAAGCAGTCAAGGTCTTTTACTCTCTAATGTAGAATATCAACTTACAAACAAGTTCTCCCATCACACACATATTGTTCCAGGTTCTGTTTTTCTATATTTTTACAAAACAATTCTTTCAAAATAATTTCCAGTTCACCACATTTTTATTCATAAACCAAGTACCTGCTTTTTGTCCCACAACATTCCTGGAACTCCTCTTGGCAAGCTGATGGTTTTCCAGGCTCTAGTTCTTAGCAGGCACTTGAGGAACCTGAACTTCGTTCTTTATTGTTCAAAGTTGTACATGCTCTTGTTCTATTTTTTAATTTCTTTATTGAAATTGTGCACCATTGCTTCTGTTTTATGTTTTTCAGCCATGAGGCCTGTGGGATCTTAACTGTCTGACCAGGGATCGAACCTGCACCCTCTGCATTGGAGGGGAAGTCTCAACCACCATTCCATCAGGGAAGTCCCCATTCTCTCATTCTTGAAACACTCCCTCCTCTTAGTCTCTATGACTCTTCCTTTCCTACTGACTGGAGAGTTATAATTACTCCTTTTTCTGATATCTAAATTCTGGGTACTTAGTGATGAAATTCTTTTTTTCCTTCCCCTTTAATCTGTCCTACAGCTATTTCAACTGATTCTATTATTTAAAATAGCAATCAATGACTCCACCTATTTCCCAAGGGAAGGACATGCATTTAGATGATTATAAATAACCAAAATGCTATTTGTATCTATTACACATAGGGAAATTAGCATATTCAAAAAGTATTATTTCCTACCTCAAATGTGTTTTCCTATTTCAGTTTCCTTCAACTTAGCAAATAGTGCCACCATCCATCTCACTGGCCAAGTCAGAGAGCATTAGCATAATCTTTGATTCTTCTGTTTTTTATTCCCTACACTCAATCCAATGTGAAGTTCAGATATGCTACATAAAAATTATATCTCAAGACAAATTTCATATAATATCGCTTATGTGTGGAATCTAAAATATGATACAAAATGGTAATAGACTAAGAGACATGGGAACAAATTCATGGTTCAAAGGGGAAGGAAGGGGAGAGAGAAATTAGGATTTGGGGATTAGCAGATACATACTAAAATAAATAAACCAGAACCTACTGCATAGCACAGTGAACTATATTCAGTATCTTGTAATAATCTATAATGGAATCTGAAAAAGGAGATTTATATATAAAAATATACATATGGGGCTTCCCCGGTGGCTCAGATGGTAAAGCATCTGCCTGCAATGCGGGAGACCCTGGGTTTGATTCCTGGGTCAGAAAGATCTTCTTGAGATATAATTTTTATGTAGCATATCTGAAATTCACATTGGATTGAGTGTAGGAAATAAAAAACAGAAGAATCAAAGATTATGCTAATACTTTCTGACTTGGCCAATGAGATGGATGGTGGCACTATTTGCTAAGTTGAAGGAAACTGAAATAGGAAAACACATTTGAGGTAGGAAATAATACTTTTTGACTATGCTAATTTCCCCATGTGTAATAGATACAAATAGCATTTTGGTTATTTATTATCATCTAAATGCATGTCCTTTCCTTGGGAAATAAGTGGAGTCATTGATTGCTATTTTAAATAATAGAAAAAGGAGATTTATATATAAAAATATACATATATACACACACATATACATATATAAAACAGAATCACTTTGCTATACACCTGAAACTAACACAACATTGTAAAATAACTGTACTTCAATAACAAAGGACTTCCCTGGTAGCTCAGACGGTAAAGTGTCTGTCTATGATGCGGGAGACCCAGGTTCGATCCCTGGGTTGGGAAGATCCCTTGGAGAAGGAAATGGCAATCCACTCCAGTACTGTTGCCTGGAAAATCCCATGGACAGAGGAGCCTGGTAGGCTACAGTCCATGGGGTCACAAAGAGTCGGACACGACTGAGCAACTTCAATAACAAAAGAAAGTCACTTTGATAATATGCAGGAAAAACAATCATATTTCCATTTTAGACAGTGAAAAATGAAATACCTATAATTTGAACTTGCCTAATTAAAGTGCATTTTGGTGGAGAAGGAAATAGAGGTCTTCTTGTATTTAGATGAATATTCCTGTTTAATAACAAAGTAGCAGGAAGTGAAAAATAGCCCTTTAATTTTCCCCATATACCTGTTTTTATTTCCTTTCAAGTTTTGATATTTATTCTTTAACACCACCCATTTTTTTAATCAAAAACTTTCATAAAGTATACCCTTTTAGAAAAGAAAGTTCATCTGTATTATTATAATTTTTCCTTTTCCCAATTCATTCTTTTTAAAATGTATTCTTCCATTCCTTCTGACATCCTAAATAAAATCAGCACCAAACCAAGCCTTTGCTTTTAGAACCTGTCATTACTTTTTCCAACTGGATATTAGCCACACTTAGGCACATCTATTATAGTTGTTTACATTTTCAAAAAATAAATATTAAAGCAGACAGAGGGAAAAATACATTCCTTTCAAATGATTTCTCAGTAATCAAACTGACCATTATTTCAACCTATATTTATATCCAGTGAAATTATCTTTCAAGCATCAACATATAATAAATGCGATTTTTAGAAAAAATAGAAAGTGAAACCATTAATCTCTAAGAATTTTGACAATAAAAGATGTATAAAAGGAGGTTTTCCAGGAAGAGTAACAATGATCTGAGAAGATAGAATAAAATTTTAAAGAAAGAATGAAGTTAAAGCATTAATATATGTATAGACATAAATACATACTAAATGCATAATCACTGAGCCAAATAACAGAAATGTCTTTAAAATATTTAAAACAGACTTTAAAATATTTCTTGAAGTGCATTATAACAGTAATGCAAAGATCACAAGAAGGTCATGATATTTAGGTAGAAGATAATAATAATTTTAACGATATATCAAGGAACAGGCATCTCTATAGTAATCAAAAAATAATCAAAGAATATATAATTAGCAATTTAATAGAGGAAAAATAAAATAATACAATTAGCAGGCTGAATTTAAAAATAGAAAGCAACTATACGAAGCTTATATGAGTCACCACTTAAAGATAAGTAAACAGAAAGTTCAACAAAGAATAAGAAAGAACACATTTAAAACATTAGCTAAAGAAAGCAATGTAACTATTTCAATGACAGCCAAAAAGGTCCTGAGTCAATAAAACTTGAAGCAAAGAGAAACATTTCATAGGAATAAAGCATTCAAAGTTGCAGAAAGATACCACAATCCTCACTCTATATATACTTAATATCTTATCTACCAAAATATGTAAAGAAAAATAATGGAAGGAGAAAGGGGCAAATTTCCAATCACAAAAAAAACCTTAACCCATCTCATTTGATAGGTGATAGAATAGAAGCTGGAGAAGGCAATGGCACCCCACTCCAGTACTCTTGCCTGGAAAATCCCATGGATGGAGGAGCCTAGTGGGCTGCAGTCCATGGGGTCGCTAAGAGTCAGACACGACTGAGCGACTTCACTTTCACTTTTTACTTTCACGCATTGGAGAAGGAAATGGCAACCCACTCCAGTGTTCTTGCCTGAAGAATCCCAGGGACTGGGGAGCCTGGTGGGTTGCCATCTTTGGGGTCACATAAAGTCGGACATGACTGAAGCTACTTAGCAGCAGCAACAGCAGCAGAATAGAAGCAACTAAAAATCAATAAGGCTATTGATTAAATAAGATTGAACCCGCACAATTGACAAACGTGTCCCAGTTGATTATGTATTTATCTTTCATATTACATACAAACCATACATACATAAACATATATGTATATACATATATACACATATATTTATATATAAATATACATATAGCTAAAAATAAAGTTGTTAATTGTGTTGGTTATATCTTATTTAATTAATCCATCCATCTACCTGTCTATCTATTCATCTAAAATGGCTTTAAAGTAAGACTGAGTCCACCTAAGGAACATCTTAGCAAATTAATATGCATCACTATTGTAGCTGCTGTGTCTACAAAATTAATGTTAAACTTTCCAAAATCATCATGTTGTGACTTTTTTTTGACAGCCATGTACATTACATGTAGGCACAATTTTACACATTAAGTCATTTAAAAAGTAAGCTATCTGTGTGGTTTCATCAAATGTAGCACATTTTTCTAATTTCAGTTTCTGCCTGTTGCACTAGAACAGTTCCCAAAGTATACAGGATAAAATAATCTCTATGATGCATTCATTTCCTAGGGCTATCATAACAAATGACCACAAATGAGGTGGGTTAAAAACAACAGAAATGATTCTGTTGTAGAGGCTAGAAGTCTGAATTCAAGCCGTCGGCAGGGCGTGCTCTCACTGAAGGTTCCAGGAGAGGATCTCCTGGCATGTGTTCATTTATGGCGGCCTATCTGCAGTCTTTGCCTCTGTTCTCATATGGTCCCTCTCCAGAGTCTCCTCTCCCTCCTAAATGACATCCCTAGCCATTGGACCAGGGCCTGCAGTGATTCATTCTGGAGATCCTCAGCTCATTACATCTGCAGCAGCCCTGCCTCCAAATAAAGTCACATTCTGAGATCGCAGTTTGAGAGACACTTGGGGGACACAGTTCAACTCAATATATATATTTTCTCTGTCCATTTTTTTCCTTTGATCTATTGTCTCGCTGTCTTTAATTTCTCAAGATTATGGCAAGAGAGGGTCTCCAAATACCCTAATAAATTGTCTTTCCTAAACCACAAAGAAACCAAAAGGTGGATCCTATTGTAGAGTAATCCAGCTACTGGGTCCACCTTAGGATATGTTTTCCTTAAACAGAATCACCATCAACACATGGCTAATAGTTATTGAAATAAAGTAGTCCATTGTTCAAACCCAAAACCTCTTAAATGCACACGGCCATAAGCTTCCCTAAGTATAAGCTTACCAAGTATAACCTTAAAGTAGATCCCTATCTATGGAAGTCTGTGACAATTAAATAAGACAAAGCAAATAAGCTTGTTAACACAACAAAAGAGACATTAGTAGGCAGTCATATGATGTGGTCTACTGCCACCTGACTCACCTGATGAACGTCATAGTGACACATCATGCAACGTCAAGAGTGCAGCTTGTTTTGTGAGCTCAGGCAGGTGAACCTAATGATGCAGAGAGGTCTGATTTCCACAGTCAGAGATGGATATCGAGAGGGTAAGAGGCAGGAAGGCCAGGGGTCTCCAAACGGAGGAAATAGGCTACAAGTGTCAGACATGTTTTTCCCTATCTCTTAAGCGGCAGGAGGAAACAAACTGGTGATATATTTTTTCCCTTTCTCTATACAAATTTAAAAAGAGGTTTCTCTTAAAATACTGTGTTGCCATAATGACACCTGGTTCCATCTGAACTTAACTGTTCTCAAATCTTGAGTTAACCAATGCATTTTTCTTATGGAAATGTTTGTCTTAAGCTATGTTAATGTACTTACTATGCCTTTACCCCAAACTCTGTCTTCAAGTTGTTTCAGCCTAATGGCTCAGAAGAGACTTGACAAACCAGTATGTTATACTCAGACATTGTTCTCCTAATCTATGTAAATGAAACTACTTTTATGGTAATCTGCCTTTCTACAAGATTCAAGTCAATCCTTTTATGGCCTGGGGTGACTCCTCTGGTGCCAAGATTATCCCAAAATACGTCTTGTAGGTGAGGGGCCTGGTGCCATTCTCTGAGATTTAACACATTCCTTTCTTTCATTAACAGACTGCTAGTAACTATATCGGAGAAGGCAATGGCAAGCCACTCCAGTACTCTTGCCTAGAAAATCCCATGGAGGAGTCTGGTGGGCTGCATTCCATGGTTGCTACCAGTCGGTCGCAACTGAGCGACTTCACTTTCACTTTTCACTTTCACACAATGGAGAAGGAAATGGCAACCCACTCCAGTGTTCTTGCCTGGAGAATCCCAGGGACAGGGAAGCCTGGTGGGCTGCCATCTATGGGGTCACACAGAGTTGGACATGACTGAAGTGACTTAGCAGCAGCAGCAGCAATAACTATATAACATCCACCTAAAAACTAGCAGGAGGGTGTTCTTTCTGCTCCCTTCTGATGTCTATGTCAGAAGCTTTCTCCATCTCATTTATACTTTAATAAAACTTTATTACACAAAGCTCTGAGTGATCAAGCCTCATCTCTGGCCTAAGATTGAATTCTTCTCCTCCAGAGGCCAAGAATCCCAGCGTGTTTCGTGGTTCAGCAACAACCTTTCAGTATTAAGCTTCGATGACTCCTTTTGACAAAGCAGAGGAGCCTGGATAAGCTGTTGATCATCCCCAACAGAACACAGAGGCTAAATCATTGACTTCCTCTTCTGTTTTATTTATTCTTGTAGTTATTTAACTTAACAAATAGTACTTCAGTTTTACCGACTGTCTTTATGAGTAAAAATTGGAGGTTTCAAAGTGTACTACTAAAGACATCCACATGTCGTCCTCCACAGAATTCTCAAACCAAATCATGCCTTATCAGCTAAGTGTCTGTTGCTAACTTGAGCGATTTTTTTTGTTTAATAAACCTCACAATTTAATCAGATCCCAAACAATGTATCATATGTTATCTGTAACTCCAGGAAAAAATAATGATGTCATTTCTCTTACTTTGAGAATTTAGAACTTAAATATATTTGTCTAGGTTGTCTAATATTGAAAAATGAATTTCAGTCTCTAGCTGAGGTTCCTCTGCTGTTATAAATACCTGTCTAGGTATTTATATTTATTTATAAATAACTGTCTACATGTATCCTATACTCTTAGCATCTTAGGAAAGTCGGACATTAAAGGCAGTTTGAAATCCACACAATAAAATACTTTTAACTCCATATGCTGCAAAACAAATATTCCTCCTGTGTTCAGATTGTGGTAGCCACGCGTTCCGGGAAACAAACTCACTCAGAAAGACAATGTAGATAGTGGAGTGCAGTTTATTACACCAGCGGGCCCAAGGCAGAGTATCCTCTTAGCCAAGGACCCTGACCAGTTTTTGTGAAAACCTTATATACCCTAAGTGTACCTGCCCAAACCCACCTCCAAATTCCCTGAAACTAGTCTGAACAAAGGGAAAGAAAGATACAGTCAAAGATAACCCGTGATTCAAATGCCTTAGGCCTAGGTAGTTAACAGAGGACAGTTATAATAGGCCTGTGGTCACATCCCAATAAGCATAAGAGAATTTATGATTCTATTCAGTTACAGAGGTAATTCAGATCAGATCAGATCAGTCGCTCAGTCGTGTCCAACTCTTTGCGACCCCATGAACCGCAGCACGCCAGGCCTCCCTGTCCATCACCAGCTCCCGGAAGTCACCCAGACTCACACCCATCAAGTCAGTGATGCCATCCAGCCATCTTATCCTCTGTCGTCCCCTTCTCCTCCTGCCCTGAATCCCTCCCAGCATCAGAGTCTTCTCCAATGAGTGAACTCTTCACATGAGATGGCCAAAGTACTGGAGTTTCAGCTTTAGCATCATTCCTTCCAAAGGAATCCCAGGGCTGATCTCCTTCAGAATGGACTGGTTGGATCTTCTTGCAGTCCAAGGGACTCTCAAGAGTCTTCTCCAACACCACACTTCAAAAGCATCAATTCTTCGGCGCTCAGCCTTCGTCACAGTCCAGCTCTCACATCCACACATGACCACAGGAAAGACCATAGCCTTGACTAGGCGAACCTTTGTTGGTAAAGTAATGTCTCTGCTTTTGAATATGCTATCTAGGTTGGTCATAACTTTCCTTCCAAGGAGTAAGCGTCTTTTAATTTAATGGCTGCATTCACCACCTGCAGTGATTTTGGAGCCCAGAAAAACAAAGTCTGACACTGTCTCCACTGTTTCTCCATCTATTTCCCATGTAGTGATGGGACCAGATGCCATGATCTTCGTTTTCTGAATGTTGAGCTTTAAGCCAACCTTTTCACTCTCCACTTTCACTCTCATCAAGAGGCTTTTTAGCCCCTCTTCACTTTCTGCCATAAGAGTCATGTCATCTGCATATCTGAGGTTATTGATATTTCTCCCAGCAATCTTGATTCCAACTTGTGTTTCTTCCAGTCCAGCATTTCTCATGATGTACTCTGCATATAAGTTAAATAAACATGGTGACAATATGCAGCTTTGACGTACTCCTTTTCCTATTTGGAAACAGTCTGTTGTTCCATGACCAGTTCTAACTGTTGCTTCCTGACCTGCATACAAATTTCTCAAGAGGTAGATCAGGTGGTCTGGTATTCCCATCTCTTTCAGAATTTACCATAGTTTATTGTGATCTACACAGTCAAAGGCTTTGGCATAGTCAATAAAGCAGAAATAGATGTTTTTCTGGAACTCTCTTGCTTTTTCCATGATCCAGCAGATGTTGGCAATTTGATCTCTGGTTCCTCTGCCTTTTCTAAAACCAGCTTGAACATCAGAAAGTTCACGGTTCACATATTGCTGAAGCCTGGATTGGAGAATTTTGAGCATTATTTTACTAGCATGTGAGATGAGTGCAATTGTTCAGTAGTTTGAGCATTCTTTGGCATTGCCTTTCTTTGGGATTGGGATGAAAACTGATCTTTTCCAATCTTGTGGCCACTGCTGAGTTTTCCAAATTTGCTGGCATATTGAGTGCAGCACTTTCACAGGATCATCTTTCAGGATTTGGAATAGCTCCACTGGAATTCCATCACCTCCATTAGCTTTGTTCCTAGTGATGCTTTCTAAGGCCCATTTGACTTCACATTCCAAGATGTCTGGCTCTAGGTCAGTGATCACACCATCATGATTATCTGGGTCGTGAAGCTCTTTTTTGTACAGTTCTTCTGTGTATTCTTGCCACCTCTTCTTAATATCTTCTGCTTCTGTTAGGTCCACACCATCTCTGTCCTTTATCGTGCCCATCTTTGCATGAAATGTTCCTTTGGTATCTCTGATTTTCTTGAAGTGATCCCTAGTCTTTCCCATTCTGTTGTTTTCCTCTATTTCTTTGCATTGATCACTGAAGAAGGCTTTCTTATCTCTTCTTGCTATTCTTTGGAACTCTGCATTTAGATGTTTATATCTTTCCTTTTCTCCTTTGCTTTTCGCTTCTCTTCTTTTCACAGCTATTTGTAAGGCCTCCCCAGACAGCCATTTTGCTTTTTTGCATTTCTTTTCCATGGGGATGGTCTTGATCCCTGTCTCCTGTACAATGTCACGAACCTCATTCCATAGTTCATCAGGCACTCTATCTATCAGATCTAGGCCCTGAAATCTATTTCTCACTTCCACTGTATAATCATAAGGGATTTGATTTAGGTCATACCTGAATGGTCTAGTGGTTTTCCCTACTTTCTTCAGTTTCAGTCTGAATTTGGCAATAAGGAGTTCATGGTCTGAGCCACAGTCAGCTCCTTGTCTTGTTTTTGCTGACTGTATAGAGCTTCTCCATCTTTGGCTGCAAAGAATATAATCAATCTGATTTCGGTGTTGACCATCTGGTGATGTCCATGTATAGAGTCTTCTCTTGTGTTGTTGGAAGAGGGTATTTGTTATGATCAGTGCATTTTCTTGGCAAAACTCTGTTAGTCTTTGCCCTGCTTCATTCCGTGTTCCAAGGCCAAATTTGCCTGTTACTCCAGGTGTTTCTTGACTTCCTACTTTTGCATTCCAGTCCCCTATAATGAAAAGGACATCTTTTTTGGGTGTTAGTTCTAAAAGGTCTTGTAGGTCTTCATAGAACCGTTCAACTTCAGCTTCTTCGGCGTTACTGGTTGGGGCATAGACCTGGATTACTGTGACATTGAATGGTTTGCCTTGGAAACGAACAGAGATCATTCTTTCGTTTTTGAGATTGCATCCAAGTACTGCATTTCGGACTCTTTTGTTGACCATGATGGCCACTCCATTTCTTCTGAGGGATTCCTGCCCACAGTAGTATATATAATGGTCATCTGAGTTAAATTCACCCATTCCAGTCCATTTTAGTTCGCTAATTCCTAGAATGTCAACATTCAGTCTTGCCATCTCTTGTTTGACCACTTCCAATTTGCCTTGATTCATGGACCTGACATTCCAGGTTCCTATGCAATATTGCTCTTTACAGCATCGGACTTTGCTTCTCTCACCAGACACATCCACAGCTGGGTATTCTTTTTGTTTTGGCTCCATCCCTTCATTCTTTCTGGAATTATTTCTCCACTGATCTCCAGTAGCATATTGGGCCTCTACTGACCTGGCGAGTTTCTCTTTCAGTATCCTATCATTTTGTCTTTTCATACTGTTCATGGGGTTCTCAAGGCAAGAATACTGAAGTGGTTTGCATTCCCTTCTCCAGCGGACCACACCCTGTCATCTCTCTCCACCATGACCCGCCCATCCCAGGTTGCCCCTCGGGCATGGCTTAATTTCATTGAGTTAGACAAGGGTGTGGTCCTTGTGTGATTAGATTGACTAGTTTTCTGTGAGAATGGTTTTAGTGTATTTGCCCTCTGATGCTCTCTTTCAAGACCTACTGTCTTACTTGGGTTTCTCTTACCTTGGGCGTGGGGTATCTCGTCCCGGCTCTTCGATCAGGGGGGAGGTGGGGGAGGGGGTCAGGTGGTCTGGTTTTCCAGTTGGTATGTTGTTTCCATAGATACTGAGCATATCCAGCCCAAGATGGAGTCCTGATTTCAAGATGAAGCCTGTTCTGTTTCCTCCTTCATTCTCCACTCCTAATGCTCTTAACTCATAGTATGAGCATCATTCATAGGTATATATTGTACCCTGGCTCTCCGACCACCAATTTGGGAGAATGACACCAACCTTTGGGTTACAAAATTCATAATACATTGTAAAATGCAGGGTCCACAAAGCAGAACTATCAAGGCAACTATAACAGTGATAAATATAGTTTTCCACCAATCATCCTTCACCCAAGATAGAACCGAAGTTCAAAAAGGAATATGATCACAGACATAGCTTTTACCTGAACTTTCATGTCATCTAGGGTGGCTGATATGTTGCCAGATAAATCAGGAATATATACACAACATTCAACTTTAATTATAGCACAGATCTTTCCTTGTGCTGAAACTATGGTTAGTCTCAAGATGATACCGGCAAGTCCTTGAAGCAGCAGTTGATTGTAGAGCTTCATCTCTTTTTCTTCTTTAAGATGATCTTGGTTTCCTGGGGATCAGTGGGGTCCTTTTCTGCAGCCCACCTAGCATCCTCTGGATCTGCGTGGTATACTCTCTACACCCTCACGTGGTAGATCCAGGGAGTGACACCTGAAACTTGAAGCGCTGTTCAGCTCAGTTAAGTCGCTCAGTCGTGTCCGACTCTGCGACCCCATGAATCACAGGATGCCAGGCCTCCCTGTCCATCACCAACTCCTGGAGTTCACCCAGACTCACGTCCATCGAGTCAGGGATTCCATCCAAACATCTCATCTTCTGTCGTCCCCTTCTCCTACTGCCCCCAGTCCCTCCCAGCATCAGGGTCTTTTCTAATGAGTCAACTCTTCACAAGAAGTGGCCAAAGTATCGGAGTTTCAGCTTCAGCATCAGTCCTTCCAAAGAACACCCAGGACTGATCTCCTTTAGAATGGACTGGTTGGATCTCCTTGCAGTCCAAGGGACTCTCAAGAGTATTCTCCAACACCACAGTCCAAAAGCATCAATACTTCAGCATTCGGTTTTCTTCACAGTCCAACTCTCACATCAATACATGACCACTGGAAAAACCATAGCCTTGACTAGACAGACCTTTGTTGGCAGTAGGGGTGGTTAGAACAACGGTATATGGACCTTTCCAATGTGGGGCCAAGGAGTTGTGTTTCTAGTCCTTGACCCACACCTGATCACCAGGTACAAATTCGTGAATCTGTTTCCCAAGGGGGAACGGCACACTTTCTTGTACAAACTTAGCTACCTGATTTATTACCTTACCCAGTTGTTCCATCTGCTGTAAAATCTCATCCCCTCTTACCTGAGGCAACTTTGTTGACATCTCTTTTATTATGGGAGGGGATCTCACATATACAGTTTCATATGGAGAAGAGCCATGGGACCATGGGGTCATCCTGAGTCTGAGCAGAGGCATCGAAAGCAAGTCCATTCAGGAGCAGTCAGTCTCTATGATCCATTTGGAGAGTATCTCTTTAGTGTCCGGTTGGGTCGTTCCACCATCCCAGAACTCTGGAGCCTATATGCAGTGTGTAGTTTCCACTTGATAGAGTTTACATACCTGTTGAATTAAGTCGGCTACTAAGACAAGGTCATTGTCTGATCCTATATTGGTTGGGAACCCAAATCTGGGGATTATTTCTTGAAGCAGGCATTGAGCCACTTCATTTGCTTTTTCAGTTTGAGTGGGGAAGGCCTCCATCCATCCTGAGAAGGTACATACCATGACCAATAAAGAACGATAGTGTCTGCAGGGTTTCATCTCAGTAAAGTTCACTTCTAAATGTTTAAAAGGTAGAGTGCCTTTTAACTGTATTCCTGGAGGTTTTTGTTGCATTGACCTGTGAGCAAGCAGAACAGTTCCAGGATTCCATTCTACATAAGGAGGAAAGTCGTAAAATTAAGAAATATTTTTTTAATTAATTCTTCCATTCTGTCATGTCCCAAGTGAGTTTCCTGGTGTACCTAAGATACCAGTGTGGGGGCTAAATGCCTCGGTACCAGTAACCTGCCATTTGGCAGTTCCCACCAACCTTTTTCATTTTTGGTGGCCCTTTTTGCTTCAGCCGGATGTGAGAGCTGGATTGTGAAGAAGGCTGAGCGCCGAAGAATTGATGCTTTTGAAGTGTGGTGTTGGAGAAGACTCTTGAGAGTCCCTTGGACTGCAAGGAGATCCAACCAGTGCATTCTGAAGGAGATCAGCCCTGGGATTTCTTTGGAAGAAATGATGCTAAAGCTGAAACTCCAGTATTTTGGCCACCTCATATGAAGAGTTGACTCATTGGAGAAGACTCTGATGCTGGGAGGGATTGGGGGCAGGAGGAGAAGGGGACGACAGAGGATGAGATGGCTGGATGGCGTCACTGACTCGATGGATGTGAGTCTGACTGACCTCCGGGAGTTGGTGATGGACATGGAGGCCTGGTGTGCTGCAGTTCATGGGGTCGCAAAGAGTCAGACATGACTGAGCGACTGATCTAATCTGATCTTTGCTTCAGCCATCTGGTCTTGGGCCATGGTATACTGTGGGAGAGTCAAAGTTAACTTAGGCATTTTTGAGAGTACAAAGGTTCTAATAGATCTCCCACCAGCAGCCCCAAATTTCTCAGCCACATGTTTTGCAGCTTTATCTGCTAGTCAGTTTCCCCATGTTTGTGGGGTGTCTTCCTTTTGGTGACCCCAACAATCCATCACTGCTACCTTTTCAGGTTCCCATACAGCATCTAACAGAGTCAAGATTTCTTCTTTGTCTTTAGTATCTTTTTCACTAGATGTCAAAAGGCTTTTCTCCTTATACAGAGCCCCATGTACATGTAGTGTGGCAAAAGCATATCTGAAGTCTGTGTAAATGTTTGTCTTCTTACCTTTTGATAGCTGGAGGGCCCAGATTATACAGTTCAGCCTGCTGAGCAGACCAGTGTGATTGCAGAGAGCTAGCCTCAACAATGGTTTCTTCCATGACTACTGCATATCCTGACAGTCACTGTCCTTGTTTCACCAGGCTGGTGCCATTGGTGCACAGGACCATATCTGGGTCAGGGATTGGCTGGTCTCTCAAGTCAGGTCTGCTGGCATAAACTTCTTCTAGGATTTCCTTGCAATCATGTGAGGGCCCACCTTCTCCCATAGGAAAGACATCGGTCAGCTTCAGGGCCTGACAAGGCTCAATAATAACATGGGGGTTCTCACATAACAGTCCCTGGTATTGAGTAATCCGGGATGTCGACAGCCATTTAGGGGGTTCCCTCGCAAGAGAATCCTGCATGAGGATGCAGGATTTTTACAATCAAATCTTGGCCCAAAGTCAGCTTGATTGCCTCCCAGACCAGTAAGACAACAACAGCAACTGCCCACCATCCTGACCACCCAGTGGCAACATTGTCCAGCAGATTTGAAAGATAAGCCACAGGTCTGTCCCATCCCCATAGTCTGGGACAAGACTCCCATAGCTACCTTGTCCTTTTCAGTCATGTAAACAGTAAGTGGTTTAGCAAGGTCTGGAAGGTCCAAGGCAAGTGCTGATGTAATTGTACTGGGTTTGAGTTCTAGTACCAATGGGACTTGTTTTGCAAGCCCGGGGGTGTTGTCTTCCACCCAGACCTCAGGAAATTGTTGAGTTAACTCTCTTGATTGTTTAGCCAGTCCGGTTTCCCTTCCGGGAGACTGTGCAACCTCCATTCATCTCAAGCGGTTATTGATAGGGAGAGTAAATAGGTGGTTGAGTCCACTCAAAGAGTGGATGTGTCATTGGGGAGAGGGAGGAGGTCACTTGTGCCCCCAATTTAGACAGCAAGTCTCTTCCCAACAAAGGTACTGGACACTCAGGGATATAAAATTTCATGAGTCACTTGGTGTCCCCCTCATCTGACATTTTTGGGGTAGGCTTAAAACACAAAGGCTGCATTTATCACCATCTGAGACCCAGCGGCCTCAGGGTCTATTGACATATAAAGTCTATAGGCCTTGGACAGTTTTTTGTAGAACTCAGAGGGTGATTCAGTTTCCCTTCAAATCACTTCAGAGGGTTTTGCCATATTCATAAGTTTTCGGGCCCCCCTCTTGAGGCCTTGTAAAATAACTGCCCGTTATCTCTCCAGGTGGCCCCTGCCTTCCTCTGTTTTACAGTCCCAATTGAGCCTCTCAACCGGGGTAGCTAGTTCTGCCCACCGCTGCAGGTTTGCAGTACCCCGGAAGCCATTTCTCTTAACCACTTTCTGGCCTCAGTTAGGATCCTGTATCTTTCTTTAGTGCTGAAAAAGGAGGCTAGTAGTTGGATTATGTCATCCCATGTAGGGCAGTGGGTTTGAAAAATAGTCTCCATTAGCCTAATCATGGCTTGTGGCTCCCCCAAGTATGGTGAAGTGTGTGTCTGACAGTTTAATACATCCGTGGAGGAAAATGGCTGGTAATAATAGGCTACAGGGGGCTGATGGTAGTGCCCCATGCGTCCTGAACTGGAGCTGTTGTAGCTCTCTGAGGGGCATCTAGTGGGGTTCTTTCCCCCGATCCTTGGAGGAGTGCAGCCTCTGTCTAATTCCTGTTTTCTTCCCCCTTCCCATCAGTACTCACCGGGAGAGGTGGATACAACCTAGGAGGTCCGGCTGAGGTGGAATCCTGGGGGTATTGACCAGAGGTCTCCATCGCTGGGATAGGAGCCTGACGAAATGGTGGCTCTACGAACTCCAGGAAAGCTGGCAGAGGCACAGAGCTGCTGCATGAACTTCACCTGGCCCTGGATTGGGCATTAAGGCGGCCTCCGGTCCTGGTGGAGCACTGGGCGGCAGAGGCGTCATTATCCAGTATGGGGGATGGGGGAGGTCATCCCTGTCCAAATCCTGTAGAATGTCCTTTTTTATCATCAGTCAATTTTTGTGCCATTAATATTTTTCCCTTTCCCTTCTGGATATAGAACCTTGTCCAAGTAGGAGGGTCTTGAGCTAACCCTAGCCATGGGTTGGTATATGGATATTGATCCAGGTGTCCTGGCTCTCCTGTGACTACTGTATAGACTGCTTCCACTGTTCTTAAGTTCATGGTGTCCTCTGGTGGCCATCATACTCCCACAGGGTCCATTCGACTTCACAGAGTCTGTGGAGGCATTTAGGTGTCATCTTCGCCCCATAGTCTCCTCCAAATCCCTTCTTTAACATTTTAATCATGCACTCCAATACAGTTGCCTTAGATTCACTTCCCCCCATCTTGCTTACCTTCTCAGACCTTCTTCTACTTTTCCTTCTCATTCTGTCTACAAAGGTCTCAGTACCCTAAGTACTTCTGATATTTCCACTCAATGAAACACTTATATTGCCATTCTGCCTCCTTCCTAATTGGGGTGAGAAGAGCCTTACCTGCCAGATCCCAGAGGGAGAAGGGGGATCATCATGTCTTCACCTGCCAGTTGGCATGGCTGAATCAGAATATCACGTAGTCCAAAACTGTTTCTCCCTTAACTTTTATAGCCCATTCTGCCTTGGTGGGTTTGATCAGGTGCACATGAAAACACAGATGGATTAAATATCCCACATCCAAGGCCATCTCCAGAAAAACCAATTTTGTACTCACTTATGTATCCCCCACCTTCTAGCCTGACAATTCTGAGGGGGTCATGAGTTTCACACCAGATGGGACACCTCCTTGGGGAGGGTAGAATACGAGCACACAAATACCAAGTTTCTTCTCCCAACAATCCCCTGGAAATTGCTTGGTAATAATTTTCCCTAAGATGGCATGGACACCACCTCCTAAATGACCTTCACAAATCCCCTTCCTAAGCCCTAACAGGCTCGTTGACCTGTTGACCAAGCAATCACTGCCTGTCTATTCCAGGCTCCTGTGGGTCCCCGCTCCTTCTAATCCCTCCCAGGGGGGTGATCAGGCCCCCTCTTCCACCCTGCAGGGTGCATTCCTCCTCAACTGAGCTCTCAGTTACCCTCCTGCCATCCACTACACACTAACATGAAAGGTCCAAGCATTGTGAAGCAGAATCCTTCCAGAAGGGCGAGGCGCCTTCCCCCCTCTGGAAGATTCAAGCTGCAAGGCTTCGGAGTAGTCTCAAATGGAACTTGTCTCCTCAAAGTGAGGAGTTTCCCAGCCAACCCACCCAATGTTGTAGCCACGCGTTCCAGGAAACAAACTCACTATAGTGGAGTGCAGTTTATTGCACCGGTGGGCCCAAGGCAGAGTCTCATTCTAGCCAAGGACCCCAACCAATTTTTGTGAAAACCTTCTATATCCTAAGTGTATGTGCCCAAATCCACCTCCCCAAATTCCCTGAAACTAGTCTGAACAAAGGAAAAGAAAGATACAGTCAAAGATAACCCGTGATTCACATGCCTTAAGCCTAGGTAGTTAATAGTGGACAATTATCAATAGGACTGTGGTCATACCCCAATAAGCATAATAGAATTTATGATTCTATTCTGTTACACAGATAATTAGGGGTATTCTTTTAGGCTAGGAGAGTCTAGGTAGGAGCCCTGGGGCTCTTCCATCGAGAGGGGTGGAGGTGAGGGGGATGGTTTTCCAGTTGGTGTGTCATTTCCATGGATACTGGGCATAGAGCTCAAACTCCATAGTCCAGCCCAAGCTGGAGTCCTGCTTTCAATATGGAGCCTGTTCTATCTGCTTCCTCCTTCAAGATCACTAGTATCACACACAAACGTGGTTCCCATTCTCCTTCTGTGACACACGACTAAGAATCAGCCCAGATTCCCCATCAGAATGCCATCTTCTAGCCTGGCACCCTGACCTTTTCATCTGTGGTGCATGCTCTGCCTTTATTTGCTTCTAAGAAACATGAAAAAAAGTGCTCTAAAGAAACTGAAACCTCATTTTAAGAAAAGTATCAATTAAGTATTAGATTGGTGTCAAGTTTTCTGTAATATTTTGTTTTATATCTATTTCTTAAAATATGACCCCATATTCTTGTGGAAATGAATATTTGGAAAATGTGGAAATACATTTTCTAAATGAAAATATATTTGACCCACTCACATGGATATTTTTATAAATTATTTTGTATCTTTCATCTGTATCTGTCTTATCACTCCTTCCAAGTTGCAAACATTTAAAAAAATTATAGACATAATATATACAATATAGTATAAATATGTTGTGAATATAATATGTATACAGCATATTATATGCAACACATACCTAAATCTATCTATATATACATACATAAGTCTTTAAGCAAATGTTTACAGCCTAAAATCTATTATATAGAGAGATAATTATAAAATGATAATAAATAGTATACTACTTATATAATAATAAGTATATTTATAGTTATAGTGAAGGAAAGTTATGACCAACCTAGATAGCAAATATGCTATCTAGAGATAGCAGAGACATTACTTTGCCAACAAAGGTCCGTCTAGTCAAGGCTATGGTTTTTCCAGTAGTCATGTATGGATGTGAGAGTTGGACTGTGAAGAAAGCTGAGCACCAAAGAATTGATGCTTTTGAACTGTGGTGTTGGAGAAGACTCTTGAGAGTCCCTTGGACTGCAAGGAGATCCAACCAGTCCATCCTAAAGATTAGTCCTGGGTATTCATTGGAAGGACTAATGCTGAAGCTGAAACTCCAATACTTTGGCCACCTCATGCAAAGAATTGACTCATTGGAAAAGACTCTGATGCTGGGAGGGATTGGGGGCAGGAGGAGAAGGGGACAACAGAGGATGAGATGGCTGGATGGCATCACCGACTTGATGGATGTGAGTTTGAGTGAACTCCAGGAGTTGGTGATGGACAGGGAGGCCTGATGTTCTGCAATTCATGGGGTTGCAAAGAGTGACTGAGTGACTGAACTGAACTGAACTGATATATAGTATAGAGAAACCCACACATATATTCTGGTTTTCCCCACATAATATCATCGATGTCAAATGTATATAGTATAGAGAAACCCACACATATATTCTGGTTTTCCCCACATAATATCATCGATGTCAAATGTATGTGACAAATAAATGTATATAACAAATGTATAAAGCAAAATATTTCTAAAAGTGTATAGATGATTTTTTTCAACTGCTACTGAAAATATTTTATAATTTTCATATCTTTTTACTGATACTTAATGGAAATTACTAGGAAAAAAAGTACTTTGAAGTTTTATTTTCTGAAGCAATAAAGATGTGCTGTTTTAGCTTATAGAGATAGTACTGTTATAATTAGTTGATTTTTTTTAGAACATACCGAATAAATACAAGTAATCTCTTCTTTAGTAATAACTAGATTAAATCAGAAATTTGGCCTTTATCTGAATGAATAGTTATAGTCTTTTGAAATAAGGTTTCAAATGGCCCTTTAAAGACAGCTCTGTTTTTCATGTGGCCATTTTAGTGGAAAAATTCCAACAGAAATGTATGAGACTGACTATTCCACTTATAGGAGCAGATTGCCACATCCCAAAACCCAGCTCTGTTGTACCTTCTGTGTGGTCTGGAGCGATCAATTTAACTTCTGCCTTATTTTCATCGCCCTTTACTTTCATCACCTTTACAACTGAGATAATATTGATACCTTCCTTGTAGAGAATGTTTTGGATTATTTAATGAGTAAAATACATAAAAAGCCTAGGAAACTTTCTGATAAATTATGATCCTAATTCATATAATAATGGGAAGCAGCCTTTCAATATTTCATTGCTGAAAAACTGAAGTTATTCTAAATCAGTAGTTTCTAGATTCAGGCACAGAATATTACTGGCAGGGTAGTTCTAAACTCAACATGTATCAGATGGTAAAGCAGATATTAGAACTTTCAGGTAACTGCTGAAGAAGGCAATGACACCCCACTCCAGTACTCTTGCCTGGAAAATCCCATGGATTGAGGAGACTGGGAGGCTGCAGTCCATGGGGTCGCTAAGAGTTGGACACGACTGAGCAACTTCCCTTTCATTTTCACATGCATGCATTGGAGAAGGAAATGGCAACCCACTCCAGTGTTCTTGCCTGGAGAATCCCAGGGATGGGGGAGCCTGGTGGGCTGCCATCTATGGGGTCGCACAAAGTCGGACACGACTAAAGCGCCTTAGCAGCAGCAGGTAACTGCAGGTAATAAAGTACAGCGAGAACCAAAGTTTCTTATAGTAAATTAAAGGTGGTTCAAATTCTTTACTACTTTAAGAGATATTCACTCCCTTTGAGTCTAGGTTGACTGACCTGGGTGATTGCTTAAGGAAAAGAATGTGACTGAAATGAATTTCTCAGACTTCTGCAGACTTCCTCACTTGTTGCATCATCTACACATCCTATAGAATGGGAGAAAATATTTGTAGATGATGCAACAAGTGAGTTCTTAATTTCCAAAATATACACACAGCTCATAAAATTCAACAATGGAAAAAGAGATCACCCAATGGAAAAATGGAAAGAAAACCTAAATAGACATTTCTCCAAAGAAGACATAGAGGTGGCAAAGAGGGACATTTAAAGATCCTCCAAATTGCTATTTAGTTCATTCACTTCAGGTGCTCGATCATGTCCAACTCTTTGTTACCCCATGGACTGCAGCACTGTAAGGTTTCCCTATCTGTCACCAACTCCTGGAGCTTGCTCAGACTCACTTCCATCAAGTTGGTGATCCCATCTAACCATCTCATCCTCTGTTGTCCCCTTCTCCTCCTGCCTTCAATCTTTCCCAACATCAGGGTTTTTTTTTTCACTTAGTCAGTTCTATGCATCAGTGGCCAAAGTATTGGAGTTTCAGCATCAGTCCTTCCAATGAATATTCAAGACTGATTTCCTTTAAGATGGACTAGTTTGATCTCCTTGCAGTCCAAGGGATGCTCAAGGGTCTCCTCCAATACCACAGTTTAAAAGCATCAAGTCTTCGGTGCTCAGCTTTCTTTATAGTCCAACTCTCACATCCATAAAGGATTACTGGAAAAACTGTAGCTTTGACTAGAGAGACCTTTGTTGGCAAAGTAATGTCTCTGCTTTTTAATATGTTCTCTAGTTTGGTCATAGCTTTTCTTCCAAGGAGAAAATATCTTTTAATTTCATGGCTACAGCCACCATCTGCAGTGATTTTAGAGTCCAATAAGATAAAGTCTCTCACTGGTTCCATTGTCTCCCCATCTATTTGCCATGAAGTGATGGGACCAGATGCCATGATCTTAGTTTTCTGAATGTTGAGCTTTAAGCCGACTTTTTCACTTTCCTTTTTCACCTCCATCAAGAGGCTCTTTAGTTCTTTGCTTTCTGCCATAAGGGTGGTGTCATATGAGTATCTGATATTATTGACATTTCTCCTGGCCATCTTGATTTCAGCTGTGATTCATCTAGCCCTGCATTTCATATGAGGTACTCTGCATGTAAGTTAAATAAGCAGGGTGACAAATACAGCCTTGACATACTCCTTTCCTGATTTGGAACCATTCTGTTGTTTCATGTCCAGTTCTAACTGTTGTTTCTTGACCTGCATATAGATTTCTCAGAAGGCAGGTCAGGTGGTCTAGTATCCCCATTTCTTTGAGAATTTTCCACAGTTTGCTGTGATTGATACAAAGGATTTGGTGTAGTTAATAAAGCAGAAGTAGATGTTTCTCTAGAATTCTCTTGCTTTTTTGATGATCCAACAGATGCTGGCAATTTGATCTCTGGTTCATCTGGCTTTTCTCAATCCAGCTTGAACAAATGGAAGTCTGTGGTTCACATAAAGCTTCACTTGGAGAATTTTGAGCATCACTTTGCTATCATGTGAGATGAGTGCAATTGTGCGGTATTTTGAACATTCTTTGGCATTGCCTTTCTTTGAGATTGGAATGAAAACTGACTTTTCCAGTCCTGCGGCCACTGCTGAGTTTTCCACATTTGCTGGCATATTAAGTGCAGCACTTTTGCAACATCATCTTTTAGGATTTGATATAGCTCAACTGGAATTCCATCACCTCCACTAGCATTGTTCATAGTGATGTTTCATAAGGCCCACTTGACTTTGCATTCCAGGATGTCTGGCTCCAGGTAAGTGATCACATTATCATGGTTATCTGGGTCATGAAGATATTTTTTTGTATAGTTCTTCGTGTATATTTGCCACCTCTTCTTAATATCTTTTGTTTCTGTTAGGTCCATACCACTTCTGTCCTTTATTGTGCTCATAACTGCATGAAAAGTTCCCTTGGTATCTCTGATTTTCTTGAAAAGATCTCTGGTCTTGCCCATTCTGTTATTTTTTGCTATTGCTTTGCATTGCTCACTGAGGAAGGCTTTCTTATCTCTCCTTACTCTTCTTTGGAACTCTGCATTCCTTTTCTCCTTTGCTTTTCACTTCTCTTCTTTTCTCAGCTATTTGTAAGGCCTCCTTAGACAAATATTTTCCCTTTTTGCATTTGTTTTTCTTGGGGATGATCTTGATCACTGCCTCCTGTACAATGTCAAAAACCTCCATCCATAGTTCTTCAGGCACTCTGTCTATCAAATCTAATCCCTCAAATCTATTTGTCACTTCAACTGTATAATCATAAGGGATTTGATGTAGGTCATACTTTAATGATCTGGTGGTTTTCCTTACTTTCCTAAATTTAAGCTTGAATTTGGCAATCAGGAGTTCATGATCTAAGCCACAGTCAGCTCCTGGTCTTGTTTTTGCTGACTGTATAGAGCTAAGAATCATCTTTGGCTGCAAAGAATATAATCAGTCTGATTTTTGTATTGACCATGTGGTGATGTCCATGTGTAGAGTAATCTCTATGTGTTGTTGGAAGAGGGTGTTTGCTATGACTGGTGTGTTCTCTTGGCAAAACTCTGTTAGCCTTTGTCCTGCTTCATTTTTCACTTTAAGGCCAAACTTGCCTGTTACTCCACGTATCTCTTGACTTCCTACTTTGCATTCCAGTCCCCTATAATGAAACACACATCTTTTGGGGGTGTTAGTTCTAGAAGGTCTTGTAGGCTTTCATAGAACCATTCAACTTCAACTTCTTCAGCATTACTGGTCAAGGCATAGACTTGGGTTACCCTGATATTGAATGGTTTGCCTTGGAAACGAAGAGATCATTCTGTCATTTTTGAGATTTCACCCAAGTACTGCATTTCTGACTCTTTTGTGGACCTATAAGGGCTACTACTCCATTTCTTCTAAGGGATCCCTGCCCACAGTAGTAGACATAATGGTCATCTGAGTTAAATTCACCCATTTCAGTCCATTTTAGTTCACTGATTCCTAAAATGTCAATGTTCACTCTTGCCATCTCCTGTTTGACCACTTCCAATTTACCTTGATTCACGGACCTAACATTCCAGGTTCCTATGCAATACTGCTCTTTACAGCATTGGACTTTACTTCCAATATCCTACTGGAGAAGGGCTATGACCAACCTAGACAGAATATTAAAAAGCAGAGACATTACTTGCCAACAATGGTCTATCTAGTCAAAGCTATGGGTTTTCCAGTTGTCATTTATGGATGTGAGAGTTGGACTATAAAGAAAGCTGAACACTGAAGAATTGATGCTTTTGAACTGTGGTGTTGGAAAAGACTCTTGAGAGTCCCTTGGACTGCAAGGAGATCCAAGCTGTCTATCCTAAATGAAATCAGTCCTGAATATTCATTGGAAGGCCTGATGCTGAAGCTGTAACTCCAATACTTTGGCCACCTGATGTGAAGAACTTACTCTTTGGAAAAGACCCTGATGCTGGGAAAGATTGAAGGCAGGAGAAGAAGGGCACGACAGAGGATGAGATGGTTGGATGGCATCACTGACTCAATGGACATGAGTTTGAGTAAACTCCAGGAGTTGGTGATGGCCAGGGAGGTTTGGTGTGCTGCAGTCCACCGGGTCGCAAATATTCAGACACGACTGAGCGACTGAACTGAACCTTGACTGGTGGACCTAACAATCCAGATTCCTATGTAATATTGCTCTTTACAGATTCGGACTTTACTTCCATCACCAGTCACTTCGACAACTGGGTGTTTTTGCTTTGACTCCATCTCTTCATTCTTTCTAGTGTTATTTCTCTACTGTTTGCTAGTAGCATATCGGGCACCTACTGATCTGGGGAGTTCATCGTTCAGTGTCATATCTTTTTGCCTTTTCATAATGTTCATTTGGTTCTCAACGCAAGAATACTGAAGTGCTAATTATTAGAGAAATACAAATCAAATCTACAGTGAGGTACAACCACTGGTCAGAATCAGATCAGATCAGTCGCTCAGTCGTGTCCGACTCTTCGCGACCCCATGAACCGCAGCACGCCAGGCCTCCCTGTCCATCACCAGCTCCCGGAGGTCACTCAGACTCGCATCCATCGAGTCAGTGATGCCATCCAGCCATCTCATCCTCTGTCGTCCCCTTCTCCTCCTGCCCTCAATCCCTCCCAGCATCAGAGTCTTCTCCAATGAGTCAACTCTTCGCATGAGGTGGCCAAAATACTGGAGTTTCAGCTTTAGCATCATTCCTTCTAAAGAAATTCCAGGATTGATCTCCTTCAGAATGGACTGGTTGGATCTCCTTGCAGTCCAAGGGACTCTCAAGAGTCTTCTCCAACACCACAGTTCAAAAGCATCAATTCTTCGGCGCTCAACCTTCTTCACAGTCCAGCTCTCACATCCATATATGACCACAGGAAAGACCATAGCCTTGACTAGGCGAACCTTTGTTGGCAAAGTAATGTCTCTGCTTTTGAATATGCTATCTAGGTTGGTCATAACTTTCCTTCCAAGGAGCAAGCGTCTTTTAATTTCATGGCTGCAGTCACCATCTGCAGTGATTTTGGAGCCCAGAAAAACAAAGTCGGACACTGTTTCCACTGTTTCCCCATCTATTTCCCATGTAGTGATGGGACCAGATGCCATGATCTTCGTTTTCTGAATGTTGAGCTTTAAGCCAACCTTTTCACTCTCCACTTTCACTTTCATCAAGAGGCTTTTTAGCCCCTCTTGACTTTCTGCCATAAGAGTCGTGTCATCTGCATATCTGAGGTTATTGATATTTCTCCCAGCAATCTTGATTCCAACTTGTGTTTCTTCCAGTCCAGCAGAATGCCCCTCTACAAATAACAAATTCTAGAGAGGATATAGAGAAAAGGTAATGCTCCTATACTTTTGGTAGGAATGTAAATTGATAAAGCCACTAGGGAGAATAGTATGGAAGTTCCTCAAAAAATTAAAAATAGAGATGCTATATCATCCATCAATCCCACTACTAGGCATATATCTGGACAAAACTGTAATTTCAAAAAAATACAGTCACCCTTATGTTCATAACAATACTGTTTACAAGAGCCAAAACATGAAAACAACCTAAATGTCCATCAACAGATGAATTGATAAAGAAGATGTGATACACACACATACACCCACAATGGATACTAATCAGCCATAAAAAAGAACAAAATTATGCCATGGATGCAACTGGAGATTATCATGATAAGTGAAGTATGTCTGACAGAAAGACAAATATATGATATCACCTACATATGGAAACTGTCTATCAAACTTGCCTGGTGGCTCAGATGGTAAAGAATCCACCATCAATGCAAGAGACCTGGGTTTGATCCCTGTATTGGGAAGATCCTCTGAGAAGGTCATGACAACCCACTCAGTTGTCTGGAGAATCCCCATGAACAGTGGAACCTGGTGGGCTACAATCCATGGGGTCACAAAGAGTCAGACATGACCAACTGACTAAAAAGTGACATATCAGTCAGAAACAGACTCACAAACAGAGAACAGACTTGTGGTGGTCGAGGGGGAGGGGGAGGGGGAAGGATAGATTGGAAGGTCGGGGTTAGCAGACAAACTATTGTACATAGAACTGATAAACAAGATCCTATTGTATAGTACAGAGAGAGCTATATTCAATATGCTGTAATAAACCATACTGGAAAAGAAAAACAAAAGCCAGTCATTCAAGAGAAGGACCCAGTCTGTAAGCAGGTTTCTGGTGCTTAGAAACAGCCTTCTATTTCTCTGGGTCTTATGCCCAGGGGTGTACCTGGCCCTGCCAGCTACTTGTTAGAAAAATATCCAGATATGAACAGATAATGTTAGTTACTGTTATACCTTTAAGTCTATTCTGTTACTATATGAACTCATTTATATCTAACAACATGTATTTTGTAACTTGTTTTGGACTGTGTTCTTATATTAACAGTGATTCTTTTATACATTGAAATATTGCAATGGACATGTATTATTTATTGCATCATATATACGATCTTTTAAATCAATATTTTAGTATATTACTAAATTTATTATATACATGTTGAACACTTGATAACCATATAATTAGATTTACAATTGACTTTAGGTTGAAATTCTGGCAACTCTAGGTCTGTCAAAATATTTAGGCTATTTACTGCTGCTGCTGCTGCTGCTAAGTACTTCAGTCGTGTCCAACTCTGTGCGACCCCATAGACGGCAGCCCACCAGGCTCCCTGGTCCCTGGGATTCTCCAGGCAAGAACACTGGAGTGGGTTGCCATTTCCTGCTCCAAAGCTATTTACTACATAATGATAAATCATCCTCCATAGAAAGTTTACAAACAGGAGTGCATTTTCCTAAATATTTGCCTCCTTAGCCAATGAAAAGAGGTATCAAATTATTTTGTTATTATTTACTATGTATTCTGTTATTTTCTCTTTACTCATATATGCTGTTATTTTCTCTTTACTCAAGATTGATTTATAATCGCATTCCATTATTTATGATTTTTCTCACCATTCACTGTTCATATTTACACCACTGTGGTCAGCACAGTTGGCTTATAAAAATGATATTTTGAAGACTGTATTAGTTTCCATTCTGTCATACATACCTGTATAACCTGCATATCATTTCCATATAAATGATTCCTTCCTTAATATTTAAAAATAATGAATATTACACCTTATATCCAATATAGCACAAGTATGGATTATGTTTAGTAAATATACTATAAGCATGAATTAGAGCAAACTCCATAAGACAGAGCAAGACAGCCTGGAGAGCTGCATTCCATGGGGTCTCAAAAGAGTTGGACACAATCTAGTGACTGAACAACAACATTTCTGTTATTTTGATGTTTTTATTATTATTAAACTTATCAAAACTGATCAAAGTAGAAAATACAAAAAAGAAAGTTCAAAAGCCCATGAAATTTATCTTGATAAAATAACCATCATTCCATTTTGTTGACTCTCATACAAATATTCATAAACATTCACACAAACATATATATCTTTTCATAATTTTAATTCATCATAAAACTATTTTCTTATTTTATATTAATCAAGTTTTCTCATTTATGTTCATTTTAATATTGACATATTTTATTTTCTAAGTTTTTCATTTCTACTCAAAGATAAGGCAATTTTTATCCCAGAAAAAAATGCACAGTATGAAGGCTTTGACCTTACAACATCTTCCTACAAAAATCATGGAGATGGGCATTTTTTTTGACTGAAAACTGTGAGTCCTGATTCAGATAACAAACCAGACATGGGGAGTTGCTTTGAGAAATGACCTGTAGAGAATACTGTACTAAAAAGATGAGTAAATGAGACTGCAGATGTAGAAGTGTCACTGCCAGGAGCACTGGAGAGTGGACATGGGAACCAGAGATGGGAGCCTTACTTACTATGAAATACTACAGCGTCCTCCACTACACATCCATGTCTTGCTTTGCTGTCTCCCATGGCACCCACGGTACCCCCCACCATATATGGCAGCCAGGAAGGCAAGGATTGTTCTCTGGTATTTCAGAAGCTACAGTGGTATTTGGCACTGAAGTTCTTCATGCATATTTGTTAAATGAATAAAAAATGACTAAACATAAAGACGACTATCCATGCACACATAAGAACAGACATAAACATGTATCTGTTATAAATACAAAGTAAACTGTTGGAGATTGGTATCAGTATTGACCAAAGTCAGGTTCTAATGATTCATCATTGGGGCACTTTCTTTGCATTTCTCACTAATTATACACAATGGACATTTCTCCAGGTCACCTGATATATATCTATATATGCTATTTGTTTTGGCCTCCAGACATCCCGTAGAATGGAGTAACACAATACTCTAAAAAAAAGTCTACTGATAGTCACATAACTTTTTTAATGTCTGTTTTCTACCATCTTAAACAATGCTACCTTCTGTATAGCACAGGGAACTCAGTATTCTGTGATGGTCTGTATGGGAAAAGAATCTAAAAAAGAGAAGATATATGTATAATATATGTGTAACGAATTTACTTTGCTGTACACCTGAAAATTATACAGGGTTATAAAACAACTATGTGTTAGTTGCTCAGTCAAGTCTGACTCTTTGAGAACCCATGGACTGTAGCCCACCAGGCTCCTCTGTCCTTGGAATTTTCCAGGCAAGAATACTGGAGTGGGTTGCCATTTCCTATACTCTAATAACAATTTACTATATATCTACAGATGTGTGCATATAAATATATATGTGTGTATATATATATATATACACACATATATGTGTGTATATATATATATACTATATTGAAAAACTAGGTACATAATCTGTGACTTCCTAGAGCTATTTTCATCTAATACTGCCAAGTATTTTGATTCCTTATTAAATAGCAGGTTATATTTTTATTTTAATTGATATTTATGATTGGGTATGCCAAAAGCTCTGATGAGTCACAGTGCCATTAGAAATGTAGTAGACTTTCCTCACATATCCATCAGTTCAGTTCAGTTCAGTTCAATCGCTCAGTCGAGTCCGACTCTTTGCGACCCCGTGAATTGTAGCACGCCAGGCCTCCCTGTCCATCACCAACTCACAGAGTCTACTCAAACTCATGGCCATCGAGTCGGTTATGCCATCCAGCCATCTCATCATCTGTTGTCCCCTTCTCTTCCTGTCCCCAATTCCTCCCAGCATCAGAGGCTTTTCAAAACGGTCAACTCTTTGCATGAGCTGGCCAAAGTATTGGAGTTTCAGCTTCAGCATCAGTCCTTCCAATGAACATCCAGGACTGCTCTCCTTTAGGATAGACTGATTGGATCTCCTTGCAGTCCAAGGGACTCTCAAGAGTCTTTTCCAACACCACAGTTCAAAAGCATTAATTCTTCAGCACTCAGCTTGCTTCACAGTTCAATTTTCACATCCATACATGACCACTGGAAAAACCATAGCCTTGACTAGACGGACCTTTGTTGGCAAAGTAATGTCTTTGCTTTTCAATATACTATTTAGATTGGTCATAACTTTTCTTCCAAGGAATAAGTGTCTTTTAATTTCATGGCTGCAGTCACCATCTACAGTGATTTTGGAGCCCCCAAAATAAAGTCTGATACTGTTTCCACTGTTTCCCCATCTATTTCCCATGAAGTGCTGGAACCGGATGCCATGATCTTAGTTTTCTGAATGTTGAGCTTTAAGCCAACTTTTTCACTTTCCTCTTTCACTTTCATCAAGAGGCTTTTGAGTTCCTCTTCACTTTCTGCCATAAAGGTGGTATCATCTGCATATCTGAGCTTATTGATATTTCTCCCGGCAATCTTGATTCCAGCCTGTGCTACTTCCAGCCTAGCATTTCTCATGATATAGTCTGCATATAAGTTAAATAAGAAGGGTGACAATATACAGCCTTGACATACTCCTTTTCTTATTTGGAACCAGTCTGTTGTTCCATGACCAGTTCTAACTGTTGCTTCCTGACCTGCATACAGATTTCTCAAGAGGCAGATCAGGTGGTCTGGTATTCCCATCTCTCGCAGAATTTCCCACAGTTTACTGTGATCTACACAGTCAAAGGCTTTGGCATAGTCAATAAAGCAGAAATAGATGTTTTTCTGGAACTCTCTTGCTTTTTCCATGATCCAGCGGATGTTGGCAATTTGATCTCTGGTTCCTCTGCCTTTTCTAAAACCAGCTTGAACATCAGGAAGTTCATGGTTCACATATTGCTGAAGCCTGGCTTGGAGAATTTTGAGCATTACTTTACTAGCGTGTGAGATGAGTGCAATTGTTCGGTAGTTTGAGCATTCTTTGGCATTGCCTTTCTTTGGGATTGGGATGAAAACTGACCTTTTCCAATCTTGTGGCCACTGCTGAGTTTTCCAAATTTGCTGGCATATTGAGTGCAGCACTTTCACAACATCATCTTTCAGGACTTGGAATAGCTCCACTGGAATTCCATCACCTCCACTAGCTTTGTTCTTAGTGATGCTTTCTAAGGCCCATTTGACTTCACATTCCAACTGTGATTACTTTATAATAAAAGGGAAAACTCTATATAATATTTACAGTGGTTGCAGATATCTACATGTTAAAAGTTTTAAGTGGGAATTCAATAATCAGAATGAAAATGTGCATGTTATTGAAGTATAATCCAAGAATTAAAAAATAGAACAACTTATTTTATTTCAGGAATAAGAGAAAATATATTTTAATAAGTTTTATGTTTGCTATTATTGTACAATTACACCACGTGCTTATAATTTTTTCTATTCTTTGTCAATTTAAAATAAAAATCAAACTTATAAAACAAAGTTTTATGTTAGTAGTTGTTTAATGACTATTATTGTTGGAAATTATTAATTTTATGGTATATAGCAATTTATAATATTGTGTTAGTTTCAGGTATATACCAAACTATTGGTTACAAAGAATGTCCAGCAAGGCATTGAGTAATATACATATTTTGAAAACAATTTCAAATTTGAGTCTGAGTTCATTCTTTTATATTTTGTTGTTTTAAATTTTTTAAAATATTTTGTTATCCCTTTATTTTCTTTATTATAAGAAAATAAAAGTTTCTTATTTTAAAAATAAAGTTGTAAGTTATCATTTACAAATTAATGATGGATTATAGTTAAACTAATTCTTGGAAAAATATGTCATAATCTGTGGTTAGTCACAGTGACATGTGACATTTTTATCTTATTTTCCAATAATCATTCTAAAAATGTTGTCGAATTATTTATTTATGCCAATATGGACTCCTGGACATTTACTCTGAGTCATACTGCATTAAATTTATATTCAAATGGACTAGGGAAGCATTGTATTCAAGGATTTATAGTTCTTTTCTATAATCATTTATTTTAGAATATAAATTTTTCTAAGAAGTATCACCATCAAGCTTACTTGTCTATACTTTTGTAATATAACAACTAGTCTTTGAACAGTTCCTTAGGTTTTAGTCAGATTACTGATTTCAACCAGCATCATAGGGTTTCTTGGTCTTTTAACTCTTTTCTTCAAGAACTGGCTTTTATTATCCACAAGATATATACTAATATGTTCACATATAGAATTCACATGCCTTGGAAAATAGGTCCCATTTCATTAGACAGTGGAGAAATTTATGCCACATGCTATGGAAAGAATAAAGCAATGTCCTGGTAGTGATGATAAAAAAATAAGTGGCTAGTAGCTGAGTGTGATACCAACAGTCATGAACAGTTTAACACATCAGAGAAAGATACAATCAAAGAGCACACTATTCACCCCACTGACATCTAATGTTTTCACTGCTGAGACTATATTCTATGAATGATAATATCAAAAGTGATATTGCCAGAAAAATAGACTTTACCAAAATAGTCCAGCCAAGTCAGTAAACCACTACCACCAAGTTCCAGCAGTGCAGGGTCAACTGGTATCCAGATTTGCTGTCATGTATTATCTAAAATACCACTTTTCAACAAAAAAAGTCATAAAACATTCAAAGAAATAGGAAAATGTAATTGTCACACAGTTATTTCCATTTAACATTGCAATGTTGGTTCTACTAGGGCAATTAGACAAGACAAATAAATGAAATACACCCAAATTGGAAAGCATTAAAACTATCTTTGCAAATAACATGATCTTATATGTAAAATATGTTAGGAAATGAGTTGAGAACAATATTTATGTGGATGTGCATGTGCACTCAGTCATGTCCAACTCTTTGTGACCCCATGAACTGTAGCCCAACAGCCTCCTCTGTCCGTGAAATTTTCCAGGCAATAATACTGGAGCAGGTTGCCATTTCCTTCTCCAGGGAATCTTCCCAACCCAGGGATCAAACTCACATCTTTTGTGTCTGTTACATTGGCAAGCTGATTCTTTACCCGCTGAGCCTTCAGGGAAGCCCTAACACTATACTACCAGACTAGAATCAATAAAAAAGTTCATCAAGGTGTAAGTTTAAACTATTTTTAAAAAGTCAATCAGCAATGAAATATCTACAAATAATTCCATTTATAATGGCATCAAAAAATATAAAATACTTAAGAATAGATTTTTACAACCCAGGAATCCCAATACTGGCCATACACCCTAGGGAAATCAGAATTGAAAGAGATGCATATATCCCCAATATTCACTGCAGCACTATTTACAATAGTTAGGGCATGGGAGCAACCTAGATGCCCATTGACAGATAAATAGGTAAGGAAACTGTGGTACATATACAAATGTATTCAGCTATATAAAGGAACACATGTGAGTCAGTTCTAATGAGGTGGATGAACCTGGAGCCATTTATACAGAGTGAAGTAAGTCAGAAAGAGAAAGACAAATACTGTATACTAATGCATATATATGGAATTTAGAAAGACCGTACCAATGATCCTACATTCAGGGTAGCAAAGGAGACACAGATATAAAGAAAAGACTTTTGGACCCAGTAGGAGAAGGCAAGGGTAGGATGATTTGAGAGAACAGCATTGAAACAAGTATATTACCATAGGTAAAAGAGATGACCAGTGAAAGTTCAATGCAAGAAGCAGGGCACTCAGAGCTGGTGCTATGCAACAATCTAGAAGGAGAGGAAGGAGGTGGAAGGGGAGTTTAGGAGGGAGGGGATGCATGTATACCTGTGGCTGATTCATTTTGATGTATGGCAAAAACCATCACAATGTTGTAAAGTTAATTATCCTCCAATTAAAATAAGTTAATAAAAATAAATAAATTTAATACTTGTATTCTAAAAACTATAAAACACTGTTGAAAGAAATTTAAAATGCTATAATAAATGGAAAACATCTATGCTCATGGACCAGAAGACTTAACATTGTTAAGATAGCAACATTCCTTAAATTAATTAATTTGTGGACTCAACACAATGCACAAAAAGCATTGATGGCACTTTATTTTTTTAACATATACTAGAAAAACTGATTGTAAAAATTATAAGGAAGTTGAAGGAACCTATAATAACCAAAATAATCTTGAAAAGAAAACAACAAAATTGAAGGAATCATACTTTACAATTTCAAAACTTAGTATAGAGCTGCAAGAATCAACACAGTGTGGTACTTGCATAAGGATAAACGTATAGATCAATTAACTAAAATTGAGAGTCCAGAAAGACTGATATATTTATGGCCAATTGATTTTGAACTAGACTTCCAAGGCAATTTAATGTGTAAAGAATAGTCTTTTCAAGAATTGGTATGGGAACAGTGACATCTACATGTAAAGCAATAGAATCAGACCCTTTCCTTACATAACTCTCAAATATATTTAAAGGCTAGTAAATTCTAGTATTCTTCACAGAGCTAGAACAAATAATTTCACAATTTGTATGGAAATACAAAAAGCCTCGAATAGCCAAAGCTATCTTGAGAAAGAAGAATGGAACTGGAGGAATCAACCTGCCTGACTTCAGGCCCTACTACAAAGCCACAGTCATCAAGACAGTATGGTACTGGCACAAAGACAGAAATATAGATCAATGGAACAAAATAGAAAGCCCAGAGATAAATCCACGCACATATGGACACCTTATCTTTGACAAAGGAGGCAAGAATATACAATGGATTAAAGACAATCTCTTTAACAAGTGGTGCTGGGAAAACTGGTCAAACACTTGTAAAAGAATGAAACTAGAACACTTTCTAACACCATACACAAAAATAAACTCAAAATGGATTAAAGAGCTAAATGTAAGACCAGAAACCATAAAACTCCTAGAGGAAAACATAGGCAAAACACTCTCTGACTTACATCACAGCAGGATCCTCTATGATCCACCTCCCAGAATATTGGAAATAAAATCAAAAATAAACAAATGGGACCTAATCAAACTTAAAAGCTTCTGCACAACAAAGGAAACTATAAGCAAGGTGAAAAGACAGCCTTCAGAATGGGAGAAAACAATAGCAAATGAAGCAACAGACAAACAACTAATCTCAAAAATATACAAGCAACTCCTACAGCTCAATTCCAGAAAAATAAATGACCCAATCAAAAAATGGGCCAAAGAACTAAATAGACATTTCTCCAAAGAAGACATACAGATGGCTAACAAACACATGAAAAGATGCTCAACATCACTCATTATCAGAAAAAATGCAAATCAAAACCACTATGAGGTACCATTTCACGCCAGTCAGAATGGCTGCGATCCAAAAGTCCACAAGTACCACAAGTAATAAGTGCTGGAGAGGGTGTGAAGAAAAGGGAACCCTCTTACACTGTTGGTGGGAATGCAAACTAGTACAGCCACTATGGAGAACAGTGTGGAGATTCCTCAAAAAACTGGGAATAGAACTTCCTTATGATCCAGCAATCCCACTGCTGGGCATACACACTGAGAAAACCAGAATTGAAAGAGACACGTGTACCCCAATGTTCATCGCAGCACTGTTTACAATAGCCAGGACTTGGAAGCAACCTAGATGTCCAACCACAGAGGAATGGATAAGCAAGCTGTGGTACATATACACAATGCAGTACTACTCAGCCATTAAAAAGAATACATTTGAATCAGTTCTAATGAGGTGGATGAAACTGGGGCCTATTATACAGAGTGAAGTAAGCCAGAAAGAAAAACACAAATACAGTATCCTAACACATATATATGGAATTTAGAAAGATGGTAACAATAACCCTATTTTCGAGACAGCAAAAGAGACACTGATGCATAGAACAGACTTTTGGACTCTGGGAATGGGAGAGGGCGGGATGATTTGGGAGTATAGCATTGAAATGTGTATAATACCATATCTGAAACGAGTCACCAGACCAGGTACGATGCCTGATAATGGATGCCTGGGGCTGGTGCACTGAGACAACCAAGAGGGATGGTATGGGGAGGGAGGGGGAGGAGGGTTCAGGATGGGGAGCACGTGTATACTTGGGGCGGATCCATCTTGCTGTATGGTAAAAGCAATACAATATTGTAAAGTTAAGCAAAATAAAATTTAATTAAAAAAATAAATAAAGGCTAGTAAATTCTAAATCAAAATCTAAAATCTAAATTGGAATACTAAAAAAAATTAGAGAAACAAGTAGGTGTAAATCTTCATGACCTTGGGATAAGCTATAGTTTCTTACTTATGACATCAAATGTAAAAGTAAAAGAATAATCAAGTGACTTATCAAAATTAAAGTGTTCCATGTTGTAAACACCACCCTAAGAAAGTAAAAACATAGACATGAAGTCACCAAGATGATGACAAAGATCATTTCTAACACTGGTCCCCATTCACAAGAAGAACAAGTAACAACTAGTTATGGACAAGACCCTATTGAGAGATTCCTAGAACACGAGGCTGAGGCTGAAATACCCTCTGTACCACAGAGACCAAGACAGACCACATCTGAAGGGAAGAGGAGTGACTACATTGCCCCTCCCACAGTCCAATGCAGTACTACTCCAAGAGGTCTCCCCTGAGCCTATGGTTTCACCAGTGTGAAAAGAGAGCCCTAGGTGGATAGACAGCTTGCTCAGGGTTGTGGGTCACTTGCTGACAGCCCTCTACTCCACTCACCCCACTAGGATTGCAGAGAACCTACAGGACTTGACCACGGGGATCCGGTTGCAGCAGTCAGCACTCAGGTCCTGGCAGACAGAGTTCCTACCTGCAGCAACCAAGCAGTAGTCAGACTAATGCTCTGCTCTCCTACAGAACTGCACTGCGGCAGTCTGACCAAAGAACTCAGCAGTGCCGCAGGTCTGCCTGATTCTGGTCCTCAAACAAAGTCTTTTTGGACGCAGAACCTGGTCTGTCCCTGCCAGTTAGGGGGGCTGAGTCATCTATGACAACAGTTCAATTGTAGCTCCTGGTTGTTCCCAAGCAGAAAATCTGATCAGAAAAATCTCAGAGGCTTCTTGGAGCTTGACAACCAACCCATCTAGACAGAGGTACTCAGACACAGACCTGCCCACTGCTAGGTGAATCACCCAGCCCTACTCAACTGGAAAGCCTGGTCAGAATACCTGGAAAGCTGTGTAGCCCAGTAACTGTCAAGCAGAGAGACCAACAGGCAGAGTGGGTAGTCTACAGAGCAAAGAGAATGGTCCCTTCAGGTAGGGAACTTGTGGTACACATTGGGCTGAGTTAAGATTGCTAACAAAGAGCCTTGCCTGCCTTGAAGCTGCTTCTCCCCCTGTTCTCAGGCAGGGAAACTAATTCACAGTCCTGCCCAATGCTGAATACAGCCTTCAACTGCCCTGCCAGGGAACCTAAACAGAGTAGACAAGTAGCTGTGGGAGTTCCATAGGGAGCCCAGCCTGTGGGCTTCCTCAACTGCAGAGTAAAACCAGGGGCCTCATTTGATGAGAAAATTCAGTATATAGTCTTATATGATTCAGGTCCCAAAACAATGAACTGTGCCACCAGGACAAAGAAGATAGTTCATTGCCTCACAAGCAGCTGAACCATACTACCTAGTACTGGCTGTCTAGTAAGTATGACCAGAGAACACAGAGAACTTGACAGCCCATCTTAAAGCCTTTCTTGGATGGGGAATAAACTAGCAGTTCTATCTAACTCTTCTCAGCCAGCAGCAATCAGCCTGTCAACTTGCAGCACTATTTGCAATAGCCAGGACATGGAAGCAACCTAAATGTCCATCAACAGATGAGTGGATAAAGAGGGTATGATACAAATATACAATGGGGGGGGGGGGTCAGCCTAAAAAGAATGAAATAATGCCATTTGCAGAAACATGGATGGAGCTAGAGATTATCATACTAGTGAAGTAAGTCAGAGAAAACAAACATGATATAATGTTGCTTATATGTCAAATCAAAAGAAGGGGTACAAGTGAACTTACCTATAGAACAGAAATAGAGTTATAGATATAGAAAACAAACCTATTCTTCTTTCTCAAGATAGCTTTGGCTATTCGAGGTTTTTTGTATTTCCATACAAATTGAGAAATCATTTGTTCTAGCTCTGTGAAGAATACCGTTGGTAGCTTGATGGGGATTGCATTGAATCTATAAATTGCTTTGGGTAGTATACTCATTTTCACTATATTGATTCTACCAATCCATGAACATGGTATATTTCTCCATCTATTAGTGTCCTCTTTGATTTCTTTCACCAGTGTTTTATAGTTTTCTATATATAGGTCTTTAGATTCTTTAGGAAGATATATTCCTAAGTATTTTATTGTTTTCATTGCAATGGTGAATGGAATTGTTTCCTTAATTTCTCTTTCTATTTTCTCATTATTAGTGTACAGGAATGCTAGGGATTTCTGTGTGTTGATTTTATATCCTGCAACTTTACTATATTCATTGATCAGTTCTAGTAATTTCCTGGTGGAATCTTTAGGGTTTTCTACGTAGAGGATCATGTCATCTGCAAACAGTGAGAGTTTTACTTCTCCTTTTCCAATTTGGATTCCTTTTATTTCTTTTTCTGCTCTGATTGCTGTGGCCAAAACTTCCAAAACTATGTTGAATAGTAATGGTGAAAGTGGGCATCCTTGTCTTGTTCCTGACTTTAGAGGAAATGCTTTCAATTTTTCACCATTGAGGATAATGTTTGCTGTGGGTTTGTCATATATAGCTTTTATTATGTTGAGGTATGTCCCTTCTATTCCTGCTTTATGGAGAGTTTTTATCATAAATGGATGTTGAACTTGGTCAAAGGCTTTCTCTGCATCTATTGAGATAATCATATGGTTTTTATTCTTCAGTTTGTTAACGTGGTGTATTACGTTGATTGATTTGCGGATATTGAAGAATCCTTGCATTCCTGGGATAAAGCCCACTTGATCATGGTGTATGACCTTTTTAATGTGTTGTTGGATTCTGATTGCTAGAATTTTGTTAAGGATTTTTGCATCTATGTTCATCAGTGATATTGGCCTGTAGTTTTCTTTTTTTGTGGGATCTTTTTCAGGTTTTGGTAATCAACCTGCCTGACTTCAGGCTCTACTACAAAGCCACAGTCATCAAGACAGTATGGTACTGGCACAAGGACAGAAATATAGATCAATGGAACAAAATAGAAAGCCCAGAGATAAATCCACGCACATATGATCACCTTATCTTTGACAAAGGAGGCAAGAATATACAATGGATTAAAGACAATCTCTTTAACAAGTGGTGCTGGGAAAACTGGTCAAACACTTGTAAAAGAATGAAACTAGAACACTTTCTAACACCATACACAAAAATAAACTCAAAATGGATTAAAGAGCTAAATGTAAGACCAGAAACCATAAAACTCCTAGAGGAAAACATAGGCAAAACACTCTCTGACTTACATCACAGCAGGATCCTCCATGACCCACCTCCCAGAATATCGGAAATGAAATAAAAAATGAACAAATGGGACCTAATCAAACTTAAAAAGCTTCTGCACAACAAAGGAAACTATAAGCAAGGTGAAAAGACAGCCTTCAGAATGGGAGAAAATAATAGCAAATGAAGCAACTGACAAACAACTAATCTCAAAAATACACAAGCAACTCTTACAGCTCAATTCCAGAAAAATAAATGACCCAATCAAAAAATGTGCCAAAGAACTAAATAGACATTTCTCCAAAGAAGACATATAGATGGCTAACAAACACATGAAAAGATGCTCAACATCACTCATTATCAGAAAAATGCAAATCAAAACCACTATGAGGTACCATTTCACGCCAATCAGAATGGCTGCTATCCAAAAGTCCACAAGCAATAAATGCTGGAGAGGGTGCGGAGAGAAGGGAACCCTCTTACACTGTTGGTGGGAATGCAAACTAATACAGCCACTATGGAGAACAGTATGGAGATTCCTCAAAAAACTGGGAATAGAACTGCCTTATGATCCAGCAATCCCACTGCTGGGCATATACACTGAGAAAACCAGAATTGAAAGAGACACGTGTACCCCAATGTTCATAGCAGCACTGTTTACAATAGCCAGAACATGGAAGCAACCTAGATGTCCAGCCACAGAGGAATGGATAAGCAAGCTGTGGTACATATACACAATGGAGTATTACTCAGCCATTAAAAAGAATACATTTGAATCAGTTCTAAGGAGGTGGATGGAACTGGAGCCTATTATACAGAGTGAAGTAAGCCAGAAACAAAAACACAAATACAGTATACTAACGCATATATATGGAATTTAGAAAGATGGTAAAAATAACCCTATTTACGAGACAGCAAAAGAGACACTGATGTATAGAACAGACTTATGGACTCTGGGACCGGGAGAGGGTGGGATGATTGGGGAGAATAGCATTGAAATATGTATAATATTATATCTGAAACGAGTCGTCAGTCCAGGTACAATGCCCGATAACAGATGCCTGGGGCTGGAGCACTGGGAAGACCTGGAGGGATGGTGTGGGGAGGGGAGAGGGAGGAGGGTTCAGGATGGGGAACACGTGTATACTGGCGGCGGATTCATCTTGATGTATTGTAAAAGCAATACAATATTGTAAAGTTAAGCAAAATTTTAAAAATAAATAAATAAATAAACCAGGAAAAAAAAAGAAAAAAGAAAACAAACCTAGGTTACCAGAGAGGAAATGGGGGGATAAATTGGAAGACTGGGGTTGACATATACACTCTGCCGTTCCTGCTAAGTCACTTCAGTCGTGTCCGACTCTGTGTCACCCCATAGATGGAAGCCTACCAGGCTCTCCTGTCCCTGGGATTCTCCAGGCAAGAACACTTGAGTGGTTTGCCATTTCCTTCTCCAATTCATGAAAATGAAAAGTGAAAGGAAAGTCGCTCAGTTGTGTCAGACTCTCTACTATATATAAAGTAGATAACTAATAAGGACCTACTGCATAGCACAGGGCACTATATACTCTTTAATGGCCTATATGGAAAAAGAATTTTTAAAAGAGTAGATATATGTATACAAGTGACTTACTTTGTTGTACACCTGAAACTAACAACACATAAATCAACTTTACTCCAATAAACATTGTATTTCATAAAAGCTTGAACAGGCACCTTGCCCAATATGGGCTCTGATAACAAGCCCCTTCTTCCCAAAGATACTACTATCAGAGACTTCTAGAAACCCATCTGAGCTGACTAGTTAAGAACTATCTTTGTTGAAGAAATCCTGTAAAGTTTGGAAGAGGAGACTGCTTACTGAAATGCACAGACACCAACTTAAGAGATAAAAGATTATGAAAAATCAGGTAAACTTGGCAACACTAATTAAGCTTCAATAACTGACCACAAAGAAATAGAAATCTATATACTATCAAAGAACTCAGAATAATCCCCTTAAATAAAGTTTGGTCATCTAGAAGAATACATAAGATAGACAACTGTACAAAACTAGGGAAATAATGCATAAACAATATGAGAAATTCAACAAAGAAATAGAAATCATAAAAAAAGGCAAACCCCAGAGCTGAAAACTACAGTGACTGAACTCAAGATTTCAATATAGAGCTTCCAACAACAGACTCAACCATGCAAAGATAGAATTAATGACCTCACATCAGATGAGATCAGTCACTCAGTCGTGTCCGACTCTTTGCAACCCCATGAATCACAGCACACCAGGCCTCCCTGTCCATCACCAACTCCCAGACGTCACTCAGACTCACATCCATCGAGTCAGTGATGCCATCCAGCCATCTCATCCTCTGTCTTCCCCTTCTCCTCCTGCCCTCAATCCTTCCCAGCATCAGAGTCTTCTCCAATGAGTCAACTTTTTGCATGAGGTGGCCAAAATACTGGAGTTTCAGCTTTAGCATCATTCCTTCCAAAGAAATCCCAGGGCTGATCTGCTTCAGAATGGACTGGTTGGATCTCCTTGCAGTCCAAGGGACTCTCAAGAGTCTTCTCCAACACCACAGTTCAAAAACATCAATTCTTCAGCACTCAGCCTTCTTCACAGTCTAACTCTCACATCCATACATGACCACAGGAAAAACCATAGCCTTGACTAGGCGAACCTTTGTCGGCAAAGTAATGTCTCTGTTTTTGAATATGCTATCTAGGTTGGTCATAACTTTCCTTCCAAGGAGTAAGTGTCTTCTTTTAATTTCATGGCTGCAGTCACCATCTGCAGTGATTTTGGAGTCAGAAAAATAAAATCTGACACTGTTTCCACTGTTTCCCCATCTATTCCCCATGAAGTGCTGGGACCGGATGCCATGAATGTTTTCTGAATGTTGAGCTTTAAGCCAACTTTTTCACTCTCCTCTTTCACTTTCATCAAGAGGCTTTTAGTTCCTCTTCACTTTCTGCCATAAGACTTGTGTCATCTGCATATCTGAGGTTATTGATATTTCTCCCAGCAATCTTGATCCCAACTTGTGTTTCTTCCAGTCCAGCGTTTCTCATGATGTACTCTGCATATAAGTTAAATAAACCGAGTGACAACATACAGCCTTGACATACTCCTTTTCCTATTTGGAACCAGTCTGTTGTTCCATGACCAGTTCTAACTGTTGCTTCCTGACCTGCATACAGATTTCTCAAGAGGCAGATCAGGTGGTCTGGTATTCCCATCTCTTTCAGAATTTTTCACAGTTTATTGTGATCCACACAGTCAAAAGCTTGGCATAGTCAATAAAGCAGAAATAGATGTTTTTCTGGAACTCTCTTGCTTTTTCCATGATCCAGCGGATGTTGGCAATTTGATCTCTGGTTCCTCTGCCTTTTCTAAAACCAGCTTGAACATCAGGAAGTTCACGGTTCACATATTGCTGAAGCCTGGCTTGGAGAATTTTGAGCATTACTTTACTAGCATGTGAGATGAGTGCAACTGTACAGTAGTTTGCGCATTCTTTGGCATTGCCTTTCTTTGGGATTGGAATGAAAACTGACCTTTTCCAGTCCTGTGGCCACTGCTGAGTTTTCCAAATTTGCTGGCATATTGAGTGTAGCACTTTCACAGCATTGTCTTTCAGGATTTGGAATAGCTCCACTGGAATTCCATCACCTCCACTAGCTTTTTTCATAGTGATGCTTTCTAAGGCCCACTTGACTTCACATTCCAGGATGTCTGGCTCTAGGTCAGTGATCACACCATCATGATTATCTGGGTCGTGAAGCTCTTTTTTGTACAGTTCTTCTGTGTATTCTTGCCACCTCTTCTTAATATCTTCTGCTTCCGTTAGGTCCACACCATTTCTGTCCTTTATCGAGCCCATCTTTGCATGAAATGTTCCTTTGGTATCTCTGATTTTCTTGAAGAGATCCCTAGTCCACTAAATAATTTGAAATTATTTAGTCAGAGGAGAAAAAAGGAAAAAAGAATTAAAAAAAAAAAAAGAGTGGAAAAAAAAAAACAGTACAGGATTTGTTGTGCAAAATCAAAAGAACCAATGTCTACATTAATGGAATTTCAGAGGAGGAAAATATAGAAGAAAGGACAAACTGTGTATTTAAAGCAGTAGTGGTGGACAACTTCCCAAACGTGGGGAAAGAAACAGATCTCCAAGCTATGAGGTCCAAAAGTCACAAATAAATTGAACACAAATAGGGCTGCCCTGAGACACTATCAAATGAAAAGGGTAACATAACATACCAAAGCATATGGATACAGCAAAAACTGTTCTAAAGAAACTAAAGGCCTACATCAAAAAAAAAAAAAAAAAAGACCTCAAAGAAGCTAAATCTATGTCTTAAAAACTGCTGCTACTGCTGCTAAGTCACTTCAGTCGTGTCCGACTCTGTGTGACCCCATGGACGGCAGCCCACCAGGTTCCTCCGTCCCTGGGATTCTCCAGGCAAGAACACTGGAGTGGGCTGCCATTTCCTTCTCCAATGCATGAAAGTGAAAAGTGAAAGTGAAGTCGCTCAGTCGTGTCCGACTTTCAGCGACCTCATGGACTAGAGCCCACCAGCATCCTCTGTCCATGGGATCCTCCAGGCAAAAGCACTGGGGTGGGGTGCCACTGGCTTCTTCGCTTAAGAAGCTAAACAAATATAAATAAAATTAGCCCAAAATGAAGAAATATAATAATTAAGATTAGAGCACAAATGAAATAAAAAAAAATTAACAAAACAGTTGGATTTACAAAAGATAAATAAAACTGACAAACCTTTAATTAGCCTAACCAGGAAGAGAGAGAAACTAAGTCAACAAAATTATAAATAAAAAAGTAAACATTAAAACTGATACCACAGATACACAAAGTATCATAAGAAGCTATTAAGACAACTATAGTCCAACAAATGGAACAGGCTAGATAGGGGAAAAAAAAAAAAAACAACTCTTAGAAATATACAGCTTACACTGAATCAGGAAGAAAGTCCAAACAGACCAATCGTAAGTAAAGGTATTGATTCAGTAATAATCAAATATCTCTCAGTGAAAGAAAGACTAGAACTAAATTAATTAACTAATCAATTTTACCAAACATTTAAAGAAGAATTCACACCAATTCATTTCAAACTCTTCCAAAAAATTAAAGAAGATGAAATACACCCAAACACATTTGGTGAGGCTAGTGCTATTTGCCCTAACAGCAAAGGCAGAAAAAACTGCAAGAAAACATAGGCCAATTACCTTTCATGAATATAAATGCAAAAATTCTCAATAAAATGCCAAAAAAAAAAAACCACCTGAATTCCATAGCACATCCAACAGATCATTCACCATGATCAAGCGGATTTCTATCAGTGATGGTTCAACATATGCAATCCAATGTGGTACATCATCTTAATAGAATGAAAGAAAAAAATATATCTTCTCAATAGATGCAGAAAAAGCATTTTACAAAATTCAAGATCTGTTTATGATAAACCTGTTAACAAATTATGTATAGAAGGAACACACCTTTACATAATAAAGGGGATGTATGAATGCTCATAGCTGACATCATACTCAATGGTGAAAGGTTGAAGGCTTTCCAATAAGATCAAGAATAAGACAAGGATCCCCACTATCACAGCTACTGTTCAACATGACATGGGAGTCCTAGCCAGAACAATTAGGCCAGAAAAATAAAAGACATTCAAATTGGAAAGGAAGAAGTAAAATTCTCTCTATTTACAAATGGCCTGGTTTTACAGAGAGAAATCCTAAAGACTCCACCAAATATTTTAGGCCTTTTCAAAAAATTGAATAAAGTTGAAGGATACAAACTAACATAAAAACCAGTAGTGTTTCTATACATGAACAGCAAACTATTTTGAAAGAAATTAGAGAAAATGACCTCACTTAGGATATCATCAAAACAATAGAATATGTGAGAACAAATACAATGAGAAGATGAAAGATCACTACACTGAAAACTACACAACACTGAAGAAAGAAATCAAAGAAGGTGTAAATATACAAAAAGGAATCCCAGGCTCATACATTGGAAGAAATAGTACTGTTAAAATGTCTTAACTGCCAAAAGCCATTTATGGCAAAAGCAATCCTTATCAAGATTTCAATGTTATTTTTAACAGAAGTAGAAAAAACAATCCTAAAGAAATTCTGGAACCAAAAATCCCTAAATAGCTGAAACAGTCTTCAGAATATAATCAGTCTGATTTTGGTATTGACCATGTGGTGATGTCCAGGTGTAGAGTCTTCTCTTGTGTTGCTGGAAGAGGGTGTTTGTTATGACCAGTGTGTTCTCTTGGCAAATTATCCTGTTATTCCAGGTATCTCTTGATTTCCAACTTCTGCATTCCAGCCCCTATGATGAAAAGCATATCTCTTTTGGGTGTTAGTTCTAGAAGGTCTTGTAGGTCTTCATAGAACCATTCAACTTCAGCTTCTTCAACGTTACTGGTTGGGCATAGACTTGGATTTCTGTGATATTGAATGGTTTGCCTTGGAAACGAACAGAGATCATTCTGTCATTTTTGAGATTACATCCATGTTCTGTATTTTGGACTCTTTTGTTGACTATCATGGCTACTCCATTTCTTCTAAGCGATCGCTACCCACAGTAGTAGATATAATGGTCATTTGAGTTAAATTCACCCATTCCAGTTCATTTTAATTCACTGATCCTTAAAATATTGTTGTTCACTCTTGCCATCTCCTGTCTGACCACTTCCAATTTATCTTGATTCATTCAAGGTTTCTATGCAATATTGTTCTTTCCAGCATTGGACTTTATGCAATAAGTAATAAAAAATGAAATGCCAACCCTTAACACTATGCTAAGTAATTTGAAAGGTCCAGAGGATAATGTAGAGAAGACAGAGAACAGCTAATGAAGGAGGAGGAAAACCAGAGGAGAAAAACCAGTGAGTATGCTTTGTTCTGCTTTTAAAATGATAAGGTTATTATTCACCTAGAGTCAGACATCCTGGAATATGAAGTCAAGTGGGCCTTAGGAATCATTACTAAGAACAAAACTAGTTGATGTGATGGAATTCCAGTTGAGCTACTTCAAATCCTAAAAGATGATGCTGTGAAAGCGCTACACTCAATATGCCAGTGAATTTGGAAAACTCAACAGTGGCCACAGGACTAGAAAAGGTCAGTTTTCTTTTGAATCCCAAAGAAGGAAATGCAAAAGAAAGTTCAAACTACCACACAATTGCACTCATATGACATACTAGCAAAGTAATGCTCAAAATTTTCCAAGCCAGGCTTCGACAACACATGAACCATGAACTTCTAGATGTTTAAGCAGGTTTTAGAAAAGCCAGGGGAACCAGAGATCAAATTGCCAACATTCGTTGGATCATCGAAAAAGCAAGAGAGTTCCAGAAAAACATCTACTTCCGCTTCATTAACAACACCAAAGCCTTTGTGTTGATCACAACAAACTGTGAAAAATTCTTCAAGCAATAAAAATACCAGACTACCTGACTTGCCTCCTGAGAAATCTGTATGCAGCCCAGGAAGCAACAGTTAGAACTGGCCATGGAACAATAGACTGGTTCCAAATTGGGAAAGGAGTACATCAAGGTTATATATTGTCACTCTACTTATTTAATTTATATGCAGTGTACATCATGAGAAATGCCAGGCTGGATGAAGCACAAGCTGAAATCAAGATTGCTGGGAGAAATATCAATATCCTCAGATATGCAGATGACACCACCCTTATGGTAGAAAGTGAAGAAGAACTAAAGAGTCTCTTGATGAAAGTGAAAGAGAACAGTGAAAATGTTGCATTAAAACTCAGCATTCAGAAAACTAAGATCATGGCACCTGGTCCCATCACTTCATGGCAAATAGATGGGGAAACAGTGGAAATAGTGATAGACTTTTCTGGGCTTCAAAATCACTGCAGATGGTGACTGCAGCCATGATATTAAAAGATGCTTTCTCCTTGGAGGAAAAGCTATGACCAACCTAGACAGCATATTAAAAAGCAGAGAAGGAAGGGAGGCCCCAAGATGGTGGAGGAATAGCATGGGGAGACAACTTTCTCCCCCACATATTCATCAAAAGATCATTTGAATGCTGAGAAATTCCCAGAAGATAACTTCTGAATGCTGGTGGAGGACACCAGGCACACAGAAAGGCAGCCCTTTTCTTCAAAAGGTGGTGAGACAAAATATAAAAGGCAAAAAGATTGAGATAAGAGTTAGGGTAGAAGATCTGTCCTGGGGAGGGTGTTGTGAAGGAGAATTTTCCAAACAGTAGGAAACTCTCTCACACGCAGGAATGTGAGGAGTGTTGGAATCTCAGAGGGCAACACAACTGGGAGGAAAAAGAAAAAAACAAAACCCACACAATATGTGCCTAACCGCATCTGCCCGCGGAGAAGTAGCCCAGACGCTTGCATCTGACACCAGTGGGTGGGGGCTGGACAGGGAGGCGTGAGCAGCATCATAGGTCCTCAGGGTAAGACCCAGGCCTGAATGCCCTGAGGATGATCTTAGGAAGCTAATGTGAAATAGCAACCCAAACTGTGGGATCACCAGGAGAAAAAAACAATAAAAAGGAGAGAAAGAACTTTCCCCCGAAAGGCTCTAACTCGCAGCCTGGTCTGCTCACAGAACAATGGATTGAGAAAATACCAAAGGAGAGCTAGCTGGCTGCAAACAGGCCCCTCCTCCCTGCTGGAGGCAGAGAGGCCAGCGGGGAACAGCCAGAGCCAGAAGGCAAGGAGCTGCTCTAATCTCGGCCCCAGGTACCGGCATCCTCCCCCAAACTGTGAGCAAGCTCCCAGTTGCTTCCTGGGATCCTGGATGGTTTACATCTCCCAGGAGGGTTGCAGGCTGAGATCAGCTCCCCAGAGAGACACAGGGCACACCTAGGGTGGTGCTCTCATGCTGTACCCAGGAAACCGAGTGGTTGGTACTGGGGAGGTGATTAAGATGCACGGCCCACCTGGGACAGTGTGCTCACCAAGCACTTGGTTGCCTGACGTGCTCAGATCTGAGAAAGGCACAAAAGGCACATCCAACTGAGTCTGTACCCTTGCAGAGTACCTGAGAACCTGAACCTGAGCGTCTTAGACTTGGAAAGTGCACAAAACGCAGGGCCTACTTTGGACAGTGCCCTGCAGAGCACCCTGGAGCCTGAGCAGTGTAGACCTGGAAAGCACACGTCACTGTAAGTTGGGGGAAACCCAGTGTGGTCCATACACTGCAAGCACTCTCCACACACACCACAATATTTGTTTGCAGTGTTCCTCCCTCCCCACAGCACAACTGAACAAATGAGCCTAAATAAGTGACCACCTTCACCCCCTTGTGTCAGGGTAGAAATTAGACACTGAAGAGACTTGCAAACAGAGAAAGCCAAAATAAAGAAAAGGGAACAGTTCTGGAAGGGACAGGTGCAACAGATTAAAACCCTGTGGTTAACATTGACTCAGCTTTGGAGGGGGCCTATAGACCTTGAGAACAAGTACAAGCTGGAATAAGGAACTATCTGAAACTGACCTGACCCCACACTGCCCACAACAGCTGCAGACAAATCCCTAGATATACTTTTACCATTATCATTTAAATTTTTTAAGTTCTTTATTACTCCTTTAATTTTCATTTTTATAACCTACTCTTACCTTGCAAAAAAAGATCCTACTTTTTAAAGAAAATTTTATATATATATATAATTTTTGTGATTGTTTTGTATTTTTCATATTGTATTTTTGAAAGTCTAACATCTACTCTAGGTTTTTAATCTTTGCTTTTTGGTATTTGTTTTCAATTTTATACCTTTAAGAATTGAAACTTCAGCATCCATTTTCACTTAGGGGTATGATTACTGGCTTGATTGCTTTCTTCCTATTTTGACTCTACCATTACTCCCCCAGGTCACCTCTATCTCCTCCCTCCCCATTCGCTTCTCTACTTAACTCTATGAATCTCTCTGGGTGTTTCAGGCTGTGGAGAACACTTAGGGAACTGATTACTGGCTATATTGCACTCTCTCCTTTTGACTCTCCCTCTTCTCCTCCTGCTCACCTCTATCTACCTCCTCCCTCTTCTCTTCTCCATGTAAGTCTGGGGGCCTCTCTGGGTGTCCCTCACTGTGGACAATTGTTTCAGCATTAACCTAGATATTGTATCACCTGTGTACGGATGGAAAAGTCTTGAGGCTACTGTAAGAATAAGACTGAAAATCAGAGGCAAGAGGCTTAACTCCAAAACTTGAGAACATCAGAGAACTGATGACTCCAGGGAACATTAGTTGACAAGAGCTCATACAAAAGCCTCCATACCTACACTGAAACCAAGGTCCACCCAAGAGCCAACAAATTCCAGAGCAAGACATTCCATGCTAATTCTCCAGTAAAGCAGGAACACAGCCCTGAGCATTAAAAGGCAGGCTACCCAAAGTCAAACCAAACCCATAGACACCTCAAAACTCACTACTGGACACTTCATGCACTCCAGAGAGAAGAGATCCAGATCCACCCACCAGAACACAGACACACGTTCCCCTAACCAGGAAACCTTGACAAGCCACTAGTCCAACCCCACCCACAGGGAGAAACTTCCAAAATAAAGCAGAACCACAAACTTCCAGCACACAGAAAGGCCACCCCAAACACAGCAACCTAAGAAAGATGAAAAGGCAGAGATATATTAAGCAGGTAAAGGAATAAGATAAATGCCCACCAAAGCAAACAAAAGAGGCAGAGATAGGGAGTCTACCTGAAAAAGAATTTAGAATAAAGACAGTAAAAATGATCCAAAATCTTGAAAACAAAATGTAGTTACAGATAAATTAGATAAAAGGATTAAGAAAGTGCAGGAAATGTTTAACAAGGACCTAGAAGAAATAAAGAAGAGTCAATCAATTAAAAAATTATGCAATAACTGAGACCAAAAGCAGTCTGCAAGGAACCAACAGTAGAATAACTGAGGCAGAAGATAGGATAAGTGACATGAAAGACAGAATGATGGAAGTAAGTGAAGCAGAGAGGAAAAAAGAAAAAAGAATTAAAAGAAATGAGGACAACTTCAGAGACCTGTGGGACAATGTTAAATGCGCCAACGTTTGAATCACAGGAGTCCCAGAAGAAGAAGACAAAAAGAAGAGGCATGAGAAAATACTTGAGGAGATAATAGTTGAAAACTTCCCTAAAATGGGGAAGGAAATAGTCACGCAAGTCCAAGAAACCCAGAGAGTCCAAGACAAGATAAACCCAAGGCAAAACACTCCAATACACATATTAATCAACCTAACAAAGTTCAAGCACAAAGAGCAAATATTAAAAGCATCAAGGGAAAAGCAACAAATAACACACAAGGGGATCCCCATAAGGATAACAGCTGATCTTTCAATAGAAACTCTTCATGCCAGAAGGGAATGGCAGGACATACTTAAAGTGATGAAAGAGAAAAGGCTACAACCCAGGTTACTATACCCAGCAAGAATTTCATTCAAATATGAAGAAGAAAAAGCTTTGCAGACAAGCAAAAGCTGAGAGAATTCAGCACCACCAAACCAGGTCTTCAAAACATGCTAAAGGATCTTCTTTAGACAGGAAACACAGAAAAGTTTTATAAACTCAACGCCACCCCCCTCCAAAAAAAGCAAATGGCAATGAGATCATACTTCTCAGTAATTACCTTAAATGTAAATAAGTCGAATGGCCCAATCAAAAGACAAAGACTGGCTGAACAAATAAAAAACAAGATCGCTATATATGCCATCTACAACAGACCCACCTCAAAACAAGGGACACGTCCAGATTGAAAGTGAAGGGCTGAAAAAAGATATTTCATGAAAATGGAGACCAAAAGAAAGCAGGAGTAGCAATACTCATATCAAATAAAATAGACTTTGAAATAAAGGCTGTGAATAGAGACAAAGAAGGACACTACATAATGATCAAAGAATCAATCCAAGAAGAAGATATAACAATTATAAATACATATGCACCCAACATAGGAGCACCTCAATATGTAAGGCAAATGCTAACAAGTATAAAAGGGGAAATTAACAGTAACACATTAATAGTGGGAGACTTTAATACCCCACTCACACCTATGGATAGATCAACCAAACAGAAAATTAGCAAGGAAATACAAACTTTAAATGATACAATGGACCAGTTAGACCTAATTGATATCTATAAGACATTTCACCCCCAAAACAGTGAATTTCACCTCTTTCTCAAGTACACATGGAAAATTCACCAGGATAGAACATATCCTGGGCCATATATCTAACCTTAATAAGTTCAAAAAATTGAAATCATTTCAAGCATCTTTTCAGATCACAATGCAGTAAGATTAGATGTCAACTACAGGAAAAAAAAAAAAAAAAACTATTAAAAATACAAACATATGGAGGCTAAATAAAACACTTCTGAATAACCAACAAATCACAGAAGAAATAAAAAAAAGAAATCAAAACATGCATAGAAATGAATGAAATAGAAACACAACAATTCAAAACCTATGAGATTCAGTAAAAGCAATGCTAAGGGGAAGGTTCATAGCATTACAATAATACCTCAAGAAAGAAGAGAAAAATTAAATAACCTAACTTTACACCTAAAGCAACTAGAAAAAGAAAAAAATGAAGAATCCCAGGGTTAGTAGAAGGAAAGAAATCATTATAATTAGGAAAGAAATAAATGTAAAAGAAACAAAGGAGACCATAACCAAAATCAACAAAACTAAAAGTTGGTTCTTTGAGAAGATAAATATAATAGACAAACCATTAGCCAAACTCATCAGGAAAAAAAGGGAGAAGAATCAAATCAACAAAATTAGAAACAAAAATGGATAAATCACAACAGACAACACAGAAATACAAAGGATCATAAGAGACTACTATCAGCAATTATACGACAATAAAATGGACAACTTGAAAGAAAGAGACAAATTCTTAGAAAAGTATAACCTTCCAAAACTGATCGGGGAAGAAATAGAAAATCTTAACAGACCCATCACAAGCATGGAAATAGAAACTGTAATAAAAAATCTTCCAGTAAACAAAAGCCCAGTACCAGATGGCTTCACAGGCAAATTTTACCAAAAATTTAGAGAAGAGCTAACACCTATCCTACTCAAACTCCTCCAGAAAATTGCAGAGGAAGGTAAACTCCCAAACTCATTATATGAAGCCACCATCACCCTAATACAAAAACCAGACAAAGATGCCACAAAAAAAGGAAAACTACAGGCCAACATCACCGATGAACACGGATGCAAAAAAAATCCTCAACAGAATCCAACAACATATTAAAAAGATCATACACTATGACCAAGTGGGCTTTATCCCAGGGAAGAAAGTGTTCTTCAGTATTCATGAATCAACATTGTGATACACTGCGTTAACAAATTTAAGGATGAAAACCATATGATTATCTCAATAGATGCAGAGAAAGCCTTTGACAAAATCCAATACCCATTTATGATTAAAAAAAAAAAAAAAAACCTCTCCAGAAAACAAGCATAGAAGGCACATACCTCAACATAATTAAAGCCATACATGATAAACCTATGGCAAACACTATCCTCAATGGCAAAAAATTGAAAGCATTTCCCCTAAAGTCAGGAACAAGACAAGGGAGCCCACTGTCATCACTACTGCTCCACATAGTTTTGGAAGTTTTAGCTACAGCAATCAGAGAAGAAAAAGAAATAAAAGGAATGGAGATTGTAAAAGGAGAAGCAAAACTCTCACTGTTTGCAGATGACATGATCCTCTACATAGAAAACCCTCAAGACTCCACCAGAAAATTAATAGTGCTAATCAATGAATATAGTAAAGTTGCAGGATATAAAATTACTACACAGAAATCCCTTGTATTTCTATACGCTAACAATGAGAAAACAGAAAGAGAAATTAAGGGAAAAAATCTCATTCACCATTGTGATGAAAAGAATAAAATACTTAGGAATATATCTACCTAAAGAAACAAAAACATATGTATAACACTGAAGAAAAAAATCAAAGATGACACAAATAGATGGAGAAATATAACATGCTCATGGATTGGAAGAATCAATATTGGGAAAATGAGTACACTACCCAAAGCAATCTATAGATCCAATGCAGTCCCTATCAAGGTACCAATGGCATTTTGGAAATTAAAAAAAAAAAAAAAAAAACTGGAATATCCAAGGCAATCTTGAGAAAGAAGAATGGAACTGGAAGAATCAACCTGCCTGACTTAAGATTGTACTACAAAGCTGCAGTCATCAAGACAGTATGGTACTGGCACAAAGACAGAAATATAGATTAATGGAACAAAATAGAAAACCCAGAGATAAATCTACACACTTATGGGCACCTTATCTTTCATAAATGAGCCAAAAATATACAATGGTGAAGAGACAATGTCTTTAACAAGTGGTGCTGGGAAAACTGGTCAATCACCCATAATAGAATGAAACTAGAATACTTTCTAACACCCGACACAAAAATAAATTCAAAAAGAATTAAAGAACTGAATGTAAGACCAGAAACTATAAAATTCCTAGAGGAAAACATAGGAAAAACACTCTCTGACATAAATCACAGCAAGATTCTCTATGACCCACCTACCAGAGTAATGGAAATAAATCCAAAAATAAACAAATGGGACCTAATTAAACTTAAAAGTTTTGCACAACAAAGGAAACTATAAGCAAGGTGAAAAGATAGCCTTCAGAATGGTAGAACATTAATGAAGCAACTAACAAAGAATTCATTTCTAAAATATACAAACATCTCATGCAATTCGATACCAGAAAAATAAATGACCCAATCAAAAAATGTGCCAAAGTTCTAAACAGACATTTCTGCAAAGAAGACATACAGATGGCTAACAAACACATGAAAAAATGCTCAACATCACTCATTGTCAGAGAAATGCAAATCAAAACCAAAATGAGTTACCATCTCACACCAGTTAGAATGGCTGCTATCAAAAAGTCTACAAACAATAAATCCAGGAGAAGGTGTGGAGGAAAAGGAACCCTCTTACACTGTTGGTGGAAATGCAAACTAGTACAGCCACTATGGAGAATAGTGTGGAGATTCCTTGAAAAACTGAAAATAGATCTGCAATATGACCCAGCAATCCCACTGCTGGGCATATACACTGAGGAAACCAGAATTTAAAGAGACATGTGTGCCCCAATGTTCATCACAGCACTGTTTACAATACCTGGGACATGGAAGCAACCTAGATATCCATTGGCAGATGAACGGACAAGAAAACTGTGGTACACATACACAATGGAATATTACTCAGCTATTAAAAAGAACACATTTGAATCAGATCTAATGATGTGGGTGAAACTGGAACCTTTTATATAGAGTGAAGTAAGTCAGAAAGAAAAGTATCAATACAGTATATTAATGCATATATATGGAATTTAGAAAGATGGTAATGACGACCCTAAGAAGGCTGAGCGCCGAAGAAGGCTGAGCGCCGAAGAATTGATGCTTTTGAACTGTGGTGTTGGAGAAGACTCTTGAGAGTCCCTTGGACTGCAAGAAGATCCAACCAGTCCATTCTGAAGGAGATCAATCCTGGAATTTCTTTAGAAGGAATGATGCTAAAGCTGAAACTCCAGTATTTTGGCCACCTCATGCGAAGAGTTGACTCATTGGAGAAGACTCTGATGCTGGGAGGGATTGAGGGCAGGAGGAGAAGGGGACGACAGAGGATGAGATGGCTGGATGGCATCACTGACTCGATGGATGCGAGTCTGAGTGACCTCCGGGAGCTGGTGATGGACAGGGAGGCCTGGCGTGCTGCGGTTCATGGGGTCGCGAAGAGTCGGACACGACTGAGCGACTGATCTGATCTGATCTGATATACGAGACAGCAAAAAAGTCACAAAAATAAAGAACAGACTTTTGGACTCTATGGTAGCAGAGGGGGTGGGATGATTTGAGAGAACAGCATTAAAACATGTATATTACCATACATGAAACAGATCACTGGTTCAAGTTTAATGCATGAAACAGGGCATTCAAAGCCAGTGCACTGAGACAACTCAGAAAGATGGGATGGGGCGCGATGTGGGAGGGGGTTTCAGAAGGGGGTGTACATGGCAGACACATGTACACCCATGGCTGATTCATGTCAATGTATGGCAAGAACCACCACAACATTGTAAAGTAATTAGCCTCCAATTAAAATAAATAAATTAATTTTTTTTAAAAAAAAGCAGAGACATTACTCTGCCAACAAAGATCCATCTAGTCAAAGCTATGGTTTTTCCAATAGTCATATATGGTTTTGCCAATAGTCATATATATATATTCTTGAACTATAAAGAAAGCTGAGCACTGAAGAATTGATGCTTTTGAACTGTGGTGTTGGAGAAGATGCTCAACAGTCTCTTGAACTGTAAGGAGATCCAACTAGTCAATCCTAAAGGAAATCAGTCCTGAATATTCATTTCAGCTTCAGCTGAAACTGAAGCTTTCAGTGATGAAAGCTGAAACTCCAATACTTTGGCCACCCAGTGTGAGGAACTGACTCATTGGAAAAGACCCTGATGGTGGGAAAGATTGAAGACAGGAGGAGAAGGGGACAACAGAGGATGAGACAGTTGGATGGCATCACCATGACTCGATGGACATGAGTTTGAGTAAGCTCTGGGAGTTGGTGATAGACAGGGAAGACTGGCATGTTGGAGTCCATAGGGTCACAAAGAGCTGGACACAACTGAGTAACTGAACTGAACTGACTAAATCTTATGAAAGAAGAGCAAAGATGGAGGTATCATGCTTTCTGATTTCAAACTATATTACAAAGTCTACTCACCACAATAGTGTGCTATTGGCATAACTAAAGTCATACAGATCAATAGAACAGAATAGAGAGCCAAGAAATAAATCTATACGTATATTATCCTTTAATTTATCACAAAAGAGTCAAGAATATACAATGGGGAAAGAAAGTTTCTTTAATAAATGATGTTGGGGCAGCCACATGCAAAAGAATGAAACTGGACACCAATCTTACACTACATGTGTGTATGAAAATTAATTCAAAAACCAATGACAGATTTGAACATGAGGCCGGAAATCATAAAAATCCTAGAAAAAAACCCAGGAGCTAAGCACCTTGATATTGGTCATGGTGATGATTTTTGGATCTGACACCAAAAAGGCAAAAATGTCAAAAATAAACATATCAAATTATGTACATCAAAGTAAAGCATCAACAAAATGAAAAGTCAGCCTACTGAATATGAAAAATATTAGCAAACCATGTATGTGATAAGGAGTTAATATCCAAAATATATAAACAATTATTTAAAATCATTGGCAAAAGTGAAAGAAACCAATTAAAAACTGGATGCTGCTGCTGCTGCTGCTGCTAAGTCGCTTCAGTCGTGTCCGACTCTGTGTGACCCCAGAGATGGCAGCCCACCAGGTTCCCCCTGTCCCTGGGATTCTCCAGGCAAGAACACTGGAGTGGGTTGCTATTTCCTTCTCCAATGCATGAAAATGAAAAGTAGAAGTGAAGTCGCCCAGTCGTGTCCAACTCCTAGCGACCCCATGGATTGCAGCCTACCAGGCTCTGCCAACCATGGGATTTGCCAGGCAAGGGTACTGGAGTGGGTTGCCATTGCCTTCTCCAAAAAACTGGATAGGAGATCTTAATATGTATTTTTCCAAAGAAGACATACATATGGTCAACAGGTAAACTAATATGTTTATATATATAAACTAATATATTTATATATATAGTACACACACATATATACATGCAAATGTAAAGTAAATCAACTATACCTTACTTGAAAAAACACTATGGAGCAAAGAAGAAATCTCAATAAAATTTTAAAAACTAATGTTTTGTCCTAAATGAAAATGCAACTTAGTAAAAAGTGATTCAGCAAAATCAATGCTTACAGGGAAATTAAATGCATATATTAGAAAACAAGCCTGGAAATCTATAATCTGAGCTTCTACATTAAAAAATTAGAGAAATAGAGCAAGTTATATTCAAAACATGGAGAAGGAAATGGCAACCCACTCTGGTACTCTTGCCTGGAAAATCCCATGGACGGAGAAGCCTGGTAGGCTACAGTCCATGGGGTCGCAAAGAGTCGGACATGACTTCATATTCAAAACAAACAAAAATAATAATATAAATTAGAACAGAAATAAATTAAACTGAAAACAGGAAATCGGTAAAACCAAAGGAGGTTGAAAAGTAAATGCATTTGTATAAAAAGCTACAGTCCATGGGGTCACAAAGAGTCAGACACGACTTCATATTTAAAACAAACAAAAATAATAATATAAATTAGAACAGAAATAAATTAAACTGAAAACAGGAAATCAGTAAAACCAAAGGAGGTCAAAAAGTAAATGCATTTGTATAAAAAGCTTGCTTGGATAAGTGCATATCCAATAAATTGTTTTATGTTCATAAATAAATTAATATACACAACACTAATTTCTCTACCAATACATGAAATCAGTAAAAGTCAACATACTGTGACATACAAAATCACAAAATTTGTTGGTTTATCTAGACAATGCTGTCTCAAGAATCAGCAGAATTTTATCTTTGTTGAATTATGCTTAATTCTTACAACCACAGATTTTATTGAAGGATGCAATAATAAATGATGAAAGTGAAAGAGGAGAGGGAAAAAGTTGGCTTAAAACTCAACATGCAGAAAAGTAAGATCATAGCATCTGGTCCCATTACTTCATGGCAAATAAATGGGGGAAAAAAAAGGAAACAGTGAGAAACTTTTTTTTTTTTGGAGGGGTGGGGGTAGGGATGGGACGATGCTCCAAGTCACTGAAGAGGGTGACTGCTATAATCAGAAATCTTCCAGCAAACAAAAGCCCAGGTCTAGATGGCTTCACAGCTAAATTCTACCAAAAATTTAGAGAAGAGCTAACACCTATCCTACTCAAACTCTTCCAGAAAATTGTAGAGGAGGTAAACTTCCAAACTCATTCCATGAAGCCACAATCAACCTAATACCAAAACTTGACAAAGATGCCACAAAAAAAGAAAACTACAGGCCAATATCACTGATGAACAGAGATGCAAAAATCCTTAATAAAATTCTAGCAATCAGAATCCATCAACACATTAAAAAGATCATACACCGTGACCAAGTGGGATTTACCCTGGGATGCAAAGATTCTTCAATATCCACAAATAAATCAATGTAATACACCACATTAACAAATTGAAAAATAAAAGCCATATGATTATCTCAATAGATCCAGAGAAAGCTTTTGACAAAATTCAACATCCATTTATGATAAAAAAAAAACAAACTCTCCAGAAAGCAGGAATAGAAGGAACATACCTCAACATAATAAAAGCTATATATGACAAACCCACAGCAAACATTGTCCTCAATGGTGAAAAATTGAAAGCATTTCCCCTAAAGTCAGGAACAAGACAAGGGTGCCCACTCTCACCACTACTATTCAACATAGTTTTGGAAGTTTTGGCCACAGCAATCAGAGCAGAAAAGGAAATAAAAGGAATCCAAATTGGAAAAGGAGAAGTAAAACTCTCACTGTTTGCATATGACATGATCCTCTACATAGAAAACCCTAAAGACTCCACCAGAACATTACTAGAACTAACCAATGAATATAGTAAAGTTGCAGGATATAAAATCAACACACAGAAATCCCTTGCATTCCTGTACACTAACAATGAGAAAATAGAGAAATTAAGGAAACAATTCCATTCACCATTGCAACGAAAAGAATAAAATACTTAGGAGTATATCTACCTAAAGAAACTAAAGATCTATATATAGAAAACTATAAAACACTGGTGAAAGAATTCAAAGAGGACACTAATAGATGGAGAAATATACCATGTTCATGGATAGGAAGAATCAATATCGTGAAAATGAGTATACTACCCAAAGCAATCTATAGATTCAATTCAATCCCTATCAAGCTAGCAACTGTATTATTCACAGAGCTAGAACAAATAATGTCTCAATTTGTATGGAAATACAAAAAACCTCGAATAGCCAAAGCTATCTTGAGAAAGAAGAATGTAACTGGGGGAATCAACCTGCCTGACTTCAGGCTCTACTACAAAGCCACAGTCATCAAGAGAGTATGGTACTGGCACAAAGATAGAAATATAGATCAATGGAACAAAATAGAAAACCCAGAGATAAATCCACGCACATATGGACACCTTATCTTTGACAAAGGAGACAAGAATATACAATGGATTAAAGACAATCTCTTTAACAAGTGGTGCTGGGAAAACTGATCAACCACTTGCAAAAGAATGAAACTAGAACACTTTCTAACACCATACACAAAAATAAACTCAAAATGGATTAAAGATCTAAACTTGAGACCAGAAATTATAAAACAGAGGAGAACATAGGGAAAACACTCTCCGACATACATCACATCAGGATCCTGTATGACCCACCTCCCATAATATTGTAAATAAAAGCAAAAATAAACAAATGGGACCTAATTAAACTTAAAAGCTTCTGCACAACAAAGGAAACGATAAGCAAGGTGAAAAGACAGCCTTCAGAATGGGAGAAAATAATAGCAAATGAAGCAACTGACAAACAACTAATCTCAAATACAAACAAGCAACACCTGCAGCTCAATTCCAGAAAAATAAATGACCCAATCAAAAAATGGGCCAAAGAACTAAATAGACATTTCTCCAAAGAAGACATACAGATGGCTAACAAATACATGAAAAGATGCTCAACATCACTCATTATCAGAGAAATGCAAATCAAAACCACAATGAGGTTCCATTTCATGCCAGTCAGAATGGCTGTGATCCAAAAGTCTACAAGTAATAAGTGCTGGAGAGGATGTGGAGAAAAGGGAACCCTCTTACACTGTTGGTGGGAATGCAAACTAGTACAGCCACTATGGAGAAGTGTGGAGATTCCTTAAAAAACTGGAAATAGAACTGCCTTATGATCCAGCAATCCCACTGCTGGGCATACACACCAAGGAAACCAGAATTGAAAGAGACACGTGTACCCCAATGTTCATCGCAGCACTGTTTATAATAGCCAGGACATGGAAGCAACCTAGATGTCCATCAGCAGATGAATGGATAAGAAAGCTGTGGTACATATACACAATGGAGTATTATTCAGCCATTAAAAAGAAAACATTTAAATCAGTTCTAATGAGGTGGATGAAACTGGAGCCTATTATACAGAGTGAAGTAAGCCAGAAAGAAAAACACCAATATAGCATACTAACACATATATATGGAATTTAGAAAGATGGGAGACAGGGATCAAGACCATCCCCATGGAAAAGAAATGCAAAAAAGCAAAATGGCTGTCTGGGGAGGCCTTGCAAATAGCTGCGAAAAGAAGAGAAGCGAAAAGCAAATGAGAAAAGGAAAGATATAAACATCTGAATGCAGAGTTCCAAAGAATAGCAAGAAGAGATAAGAAAGCCTTCTTCAGTGATCAATGCAAAGAAATAGAGGAAAACGACAGAATGGGAAAGACTAAGGATCTATTCAAGAAAATCAGAGATACCAAAGGAACATTTCATGCAAAAATGGGCTCGATAAAGGACAGAAATGGTATGGATCTAACAGAAGCAGAAGATATTAAGAAGAGGTGGCAAGAATACACAGAAGAACTATACAAAAAAGAGCTTCATGACCCAGATAATCATGATGGTGTGATCACTGACCTACAGCCAGACATCCTGGAATGTGAAGTCAAGTGGGCCTTAGAAAGCATCACTAGGAACAAAGCTAGTGGAGGTGATGGAACTCCAGTGGAGCTAATCCAAATCCTGAAAGATGATGCTGTGAAAGTGCTGCACTCAATATGCCAGCAAATTTGGAAAACTCAGCAGTGGCCCCAAGATTGGAAAAGGTCAGTTTTCATCCCAATCCCAAAGAAAGGCAATACCATGGTATTGCCTTTCTTTGGGATTGGGATGAAAGATGGTAACAATCACCCTGCTTATGAGACAGCAAAAGAGACACTGATGTATAGAACAGACTTTTGGACTCTGGGACTGGGAGAGGGTGGGACGATTGGGGAGAATAGCATTGAAATATGTATAATATCATATCTGAAACGAGTCAGTCCAGGTACAATGCCCTATAACAGATGCCTGGGACTGGAGCACTGGGATGACCTGGAGGGATGGTGTGGGAGGGGGAGGGAGGAGGGTTCAGGATGGGGAGCACGTGTATTCTGGTGGCAGATCCATCTCGATGTATAGTAAAAGTAATACAATATTGTAAAGTTAAGAAAAATTAAAAAAATAATAATAATAATAAAAAAAAAAAAAAGAAAGGCAATACCAAAGAGTGCTCAAACTACCGCACAATTGCACTCATCTCACATGCTAGTAAAGTAATGCTCAAAATTCTCCAAGCCAGGCTTCAGCAATATGTGAACCGTGAACTTCCTGATGTTCAAGCTGGTTTTAGAAAAGGCAGAGGAACCAGAGATCAAATTGCCAACATCCGCTGGATCATGGAAAAAGCAAGAGAGTTCCAGAAAAACATCTATTTCTGCTTTCTTGACTATGCCAAAGCCTTTGACTGTGTAGATCACAATAAACTGTGGAAAATTCTGAGAGATGGGAATACCAGACCACCTGATCTGCCTCTTGAGAAATCTGTATGCAGGTCAGGAAGCAACAGTTAGAACTGGACATGGAACAACAGACTGGTTCCAAATAGGAAAAGGAGTAGGTCAAGGCTGTATATTGTCACCATGTTTATTTAACTTCTATGCAGAGTACATCATGAGAAATGCTAGACTGGAGGAAACACAAGCTGGAATCAAGATTGCCGGGAGAAATATCAATAACCTCAGATATGCAGATGATACCACCCTTATGGCAGAAAGTGAAGAGGGGCTAAAAAGCCTCTTGATGAAAGTGAAAGTGGAGAGTGAAAAGGTTGGCTTAAAGCTCAACATTCAGAAAACGAAGATCATGGCATCTGGTCCCATCACTACATGGGAAATAGATGGGGAAACAGTGGAAACAGTGTCAGACTTTATTTTTCTGGGCTCCAAAATCACTGCAGATGGCTCCAAAATCACTGCCATGATCACTGCAGATCATGGCTGATCTGATCTAATGATAATCCTGTATCAGATCAGATCAGTCACTCAGTCGTGTCCGACTCTTTGCGACCCCACGAATCACAGCACGCCAGGCCTCCCTGTCCATCACCATCTCCCAGAGTTCACTCACACTCATGTCCATCGGGTCAGTGATGCCATCCTGCCATCTCATCCTCTGTCGTCCCCTTCTCCTCCTGCCCCCAATCCCTCCCAGCATCAGAGTCTTTTCCAATGAGTCAACTCTTCACATGGAGGTGGCCAAAGTACTGGAGTTTCAGCTTTAGCATCATTCCTTCCAAAGAAATCCCAGGGCTGATCTCCTTCAGAACGGACTGGTTGGATCTCCTTGCAGTCCAAGGGACTCTCAAGAGTCTTCTCCAACACCACAGTTCAAAAGCATCAATTCTTCGGCACTAAGCCTTCTTCACAGTCCAACTCTCACATCCATACATGACCACAGGAAAAACCATAATCCTGTATGCAAGACAGCAAAAGATACACAGATGTATAGAACAGTCTTTTGGACTCTGTGGGAGAGGGAGACGGTGGGATGATTTGGGAGAATGGCATTGAAACATGTATAATATCATATATGAAATGAATCACCAGTCCAGGTTCAATGCATGATACTGGATGCTTGGGGCTGGTGCACTGGGATGACCCAGAGGATGGTACAGGTAGAGAGGAGGGAGGGGGGTTCAGGATGGGGAACACGTGTATACCTGTGGTGGATTCATGTTGATGTATGGCAAAACCAATACAGTATTGTAAAGTAATTAACCTCCAATTAAAATAAATAAATTTATATTTAACAAACAAACAAAAAACACTTGTTCCTTGGAAGAAAAGCTATGACCAATCTAAACAGCATACTAAAAAGCAGAGACATTACTTTGCTGACAAAGGTCTATTACTTTGCTGTCAAAGCATGGTTTTTCCAGTAGTCATGTATGGATGTGAGAGTTGGACTATAAGAAAAGTTGAGTGCCAAAGAGTTGATGATTCTGAACTGTGATGTTGGAGAAGATTCTTGAGAGTCCCTTGGACTTCAAGGAGATCAAACCAGTCAATCCAAAAGGAAATCAGTCCTGAAAGTTCATTGGAAGTACTGATGTTGAAGCTGAAACTCCAATACTCTAGCCACCTGATGAGAAGAACTGACTCATTCGAAAGACCCTGATGCTGGGAAAGATTGAAGGTGAGAGGAGAAGGGAACAACAGAGGATGAGATGGTTGGATGGCATTACCGACTTAATGGACACAAGTTCGAGTAAGCTCCAGGAGTTAGTGACGGACAGGGAAGCCTGGCATGCTGCAGTCCAACGGTTCACAAAGAGATACGACTGAGCGACTGAACTGAAATGAATTGAACAATAATAAATAACTTAATGAATTCTAATATATTATTTCTTATAGAGATGTTTAAAAGGCATTGACCACTGTATCATTCAAATATCCCCATCTTATGCTCTACAAAAGAAACTAAGTGCAATAAGAAGTGCAATAAGAATTTTACTTCTCCTATAAAAATATATATATGAATACATGAATATTTTCAACAATTAAAGTAGCATTTATTTCTTTTTTCTTTGTTTCAGCCTTAGGAAGCTTAAAATTAAACATATTTCACTGTTTTTCAAGTATAGGAATACTGCCTAAATATACTGATAATTTTCCAGACTTTTATTTCAATTTTTTACTCTAATTTTAATACTTATATATTAACTATGCATATATATTCAACATGTAATTTGTATATTGAATATGCATTAATCTTAGGTTTATTTATAAGAATGAGGAAAAGTTTAAAATGATACTAATATCCTCTATTTGATGAAATTTTAAGTAGTAAAACATTTTTATATATGGTTAAAATAATTTTATGGGACCCCTTGGTCATAACAAATACCTACTTCCAGCAATGCAAGAGATAACTCTACATGTAGACATCACCAGATGGTCAATACCAAAATCACATTGATTATATTCTTTGTGGCCAAATATACAGAAGCTATCTATAGCCAGCAGAAACAAGACCTTGAGCTGACTGTGGCTCAGATCATCAGCTCCTTATTGCAAAATTCAGGCTCAAAGTGAAGAAAGTAGGGAAAACCACTAGGTTATTCAGGTATGATCTAAATCAAATTCCTTATGATTATACAGTGAAGGTGATGAATAGATTCAAGGGACTAGATCTGGTAGACACAGTGCCTGAAGAACTATGAATGTAGGTTCATAACACTGTACAGGAGATGGTGACCAAAACTATGCTCAAGAAAAAGAAATGCAAAATGCAAACTGGTTGTCTGAGGAGGTCTTACAAATAGCTAAGAAAAAAAATGAAAGGCAATGGAGAAAGGGAGTTATACGTGACAGAATACAGAGTACCAGAGAATAGCAAGGAGAGAAAAGAAAGCATTCTTAAGTGAAAAATGCAAAGAAATAGAGGAAAACAATAAAATGGGAAAGACTAGAGATCTCTTACAGAAAATTGGAGATACCAAGGGAACATAAAAAAGCAGAGACACTACTTTGGCAACAATGGTCTGTCTAGTCAAAGCTATGGTTTTTCAAGTAGTCATGTATGGATGTGAGAGTTGGACCGTAAAGGCTGAGTGCCAGATAATTGATGCTTTCAAACTAGGCTCTGGGAGAAGACTCTTAGAATATGGTAGACTGCTAGGAGATAAAACCAGTCAGTCCTAAAGCAAACCAACCTTGAATTTGCATTGGAAGGACTGATGCTGAGGCTCCAATACTTTGGCCACCTGATGTAAAAAGTCAACTTGTTGGAAAAGACTCTGATGCTGGGAAAGATGGAAGGCAGGAGGAGAAGTGGATGACAGAGTATCAGATGGTTGGCAAATATCACCAACTCAATGGACATGAGTTTGAGTGAGCTCTGGGAGATGGTGAAGGACAGGGAAGCTTAGGGTACTGCAGTCCATGGGGTCACAAAGAGTCAGACATGACTAAGCAACTGAACAAGAAAGGGAATATTTCCTGCAAATACAGGCACAATAAAGGATAAAAATGGTAAGGACCTAAGAGAAGCAGAAGTAATTGAGAAGAGGTGGCAAAAATATACTGAAGAATTATACAAAAAAGGTCTTAAATGACCCGGATAACCACAATGGTGTGGTCACTCCCCTAGAGCCAGACATTCTGGAGTGTGAAGTCAAGTGGTCCTTAAGAAATGTTACTACAAACAAAGCAAGTGCAGGTGATGGAATTCCAGCTGAGCTACTTTAAATCCTAAAAGATGATGCTGATAAAGTGCTGCACTCAATATGCCAGAAAATTTGGAAAACTCAGCAGTGGTCACAGGACTGGAAAAGGTCAGTTTTCATTCCAGTCCCAAAGAAGTAATGCAAAAGAATGTTCAAATTATCATACATTTGTACTTATTTCACACGCTACCAAAATTATACTCAAAATCCTTCAAGCTAGGCTGTAGCAGTATGTGAACTGAGAACTTCCAGATGTACAAGCTGGATTTAGAAGAGACAGAGGAACCAGAGATCAAATTGTCAATATATGTTGGATCATAGAAAAAGCAAGGGAATTAATATATATATATTCTGCTTCAATGACCACACCAAAGCCTTTGACTGTGTGGATCACAACAAACTGTGGAACATTCTTGATGAAAGGGAAATACTAGACCACCTTACCTGCCTCCTGAGAAACATGTATGCAGGCCAAGAAACAACAGTTATAACTGGACATGGAACAATGGACTGGTTCAGAATTGGGTAAGGAGTATGTCAAGTCTGCATGTGGTCACCCTGCTCATTTAACTGCCATGCAAAGTACATCATGAGAAATGATGTGCTGGATGAAGCACAAACTGGAATCAAGATTGCTGGGAGAAATATCCACAACTTCAGATATGCAAATGACACCACTTTAAAGGCAGAGAGTGAAAAAGAACCAAAGAGACTCCTGATGAAGGTGAAAGAGGAAGTGAAAAAGCTGGCTTAAAAATCAACATTCAAAAAACTAAGATCATGGCATCTGGTCCTATCACTTCATGGCAAATAGAAGGGCAAAAAGTGGAAACAGTGACAGATTTCATTTTCCTGGTCTCCAAAATCACTGCAGATGGTGACTGCAGCCACAATATTAAAAGATGCTTGCTCTTTGGAAGAAAAGCTATGACAAACTTAGACTGTATTAAAATGCAGAAGCATCACTTTGCTGACAAAGGTCTGCATAGCCAAAGATATGGTTTTTCCAGTAGTCATATACAGATGTGAGAGTTGGATCATAAAGAAGGCTGAGTGCCAAAGTACTGATGCTTTTGAACTGTGGTGCTGGAGAAGACTCTTGAGAGTCCCTGTGAAACCAAGGAGATCAAACCAGTAAATCTTAAAGACATCAACCCTGAATATTCATTGGAAGGACTGATGTTAATGCTCCAATAGTTTGGCCATCTGATGTTCAGTGCTGATTCATTGGAAAAGACCCTGATGCTGGGAAAGATCGAAGACAGGAGGAGAAGAGGAAGAAAGAGGATGAGATGGTTGGATGCATCACTGAATCAATGGACATGGGTTTGAGCAAAATCAGGGAGATAGTGAAGGACAGGGAAGCTTGGCATGCCGCAGTTCATGGGGTTGGAAACAGTTGGTCATAACTTAGTGACTGAACAATAGCAACAACAATCCACAATTTGGAGAAGGAAATGGCAACCTACTACAGTATTCTTGCCTGGAATATCCCACGGACAGAGAAGCCTGGTGGGTTACAGTCCATCATGTTGGAAATAGTTGGACATGACTGAGCACACACACCATCAATCCACACACAATTGGATATCATCAATACCATATATAGCATTTTAATAATATCATAAACTTCCTTAACTTTATGCTTTCTAATGATGTCAGTTAAGTTTGAAATTTCTAGTAAGTTGCAGTTGCCACTAAATCAATATTGAAGATTAAAACGCTATTAAGTATTTAACTATATATCAGACATTAATTTGCATTTAGAATAGTCCAAGAATTATTGTTTTAATAATGTGTCCAATAAGAGTTTAATTGTTTACAGGAATTAATAACATGGGAATGAATTTTTCTAAATGTTGTTAGTCACTCAGTCATGTCCAACTCTTTGCAACCCTATGGACTATAGCATGTCAGGCTTCTTTGTCCATGGAATTCTCTAGGCAAGAATACTGGAATGGTAGCTAATCCCTTCTCCAGGGGATCTTCCTGACCCAGGGATGGAAGCTGGGTCTCCTACATTGCAGGTGAATTCTTTATCATCTGAGCCACCAGGAAAGCCCCACTGTTTTTTAATGCCAGTACAAATATAGAATACAGAATTAAATTCATATATTTTACAAATCTTTTTCTATCCATCAAGAAAATCAATAGAATATGCTTACACCATTGATTTATAAAGCCCTTAATTAACTGCCTAGGCCATATTTTACAAGATAATATTATCAATATTTGATCTGAGCTGGATAAATGGGCCCCATTCTTCCTAATGATTTGCACAGTAAGCGATTGATGATGTCTTTTACTTTTTCCAGTACCAATAAATTAAAATATGCAACTTTCTATGAGATTGTTGACTATATGTTTTCACATACAACTCTGATAATAAAGCCAAAACTATATGGCTTGGAAATACAGACCTAACAGTCTCATTCACATTCATGAAACTCCTGGGAAAGTGAGATTGGGAGCCATCAGAAAAACAACAGAGTTTTTTTGTTTTGTTTTGTTTTTTTTGATACTAAGGAGATCTGGAATTTATACCATCGAATGGTAACAAACATGTTATGACAGGCTCAATTCTACCTTACCCAGGAAAGGACAGTGGTATCCCTGGTGCAAATGCAGGTTGTCATGAGAACGGTAGGTACCAAATGTACACAGTCATCAAGACACAGTGAAAGAGCAACTGTACTTGTTTTCAATAGATAACTAAAGTAATAACTTTGAAAAAATTAAAGAGTGTGTGACACAGGCTTTTTCACCTCTCTCATGATCATTTGTATTGGAAAAGTAAATGGAGCCAACAACAGGGACATCTAAAGAATACTATTCCTGTATTTTAAAAGTTTGGGGAATTTTCAGCATTAAAATTCTCTTATGTTCATGATTTGTCAAGCTCACCAAATTTACTGGCAGTTTTTTTTTTCTTTTTTTTTTTTTCTGTAATCTAATCCATGTATTAGAATTCCCCTAATTAAAGAATGCTTAATAAAAAAATAAAATGCTCAAGAGAAAAAGTCCAAGAAGTAGTTGATGCTTTAAGGTTGATTTAAAAAAAAATAAAATTTGCACATTTGAACTGTTAGAGTTTAATCTGGAATAATGATGAGTACCATTTTCAGTAACCCTGTAATCCATTCAGATTTCTCTAAGAATTTATTTGCATCAATTTATATGAAAAAATATTTAGGAGAATTTTATTTTGATAACTGAAATAAAATAGGGCATATTTTCAACAAGATGTACAACACTCGAGTCAGATTTTGGTGTCACTGCACCCCAGAAAGTCCATTTATCACAGAAAAGTTGGTACAGCAAGCTCACCAATAGCTGTGTCCTTTTATTAGCCTGAGTAGTGGAGCCTGAGATTTGTAGGAGAAGGCAATGGCACCCCACCCCAGTACTCTTGCCTGGAAAATCCCATGGATGGAGGACCCTGGTGGGCCGCAGTCCATGGGGTCGCTAAGAGTCGGACACGACTGAGTGACTTCACTTTCCCTTTTCACTTTTATGCATTGGAGAAGGAAATGGCAACCCACTCCAGTGTTCTTGCCTGGAGAATCCCAGGGACGGCGGAGCCTGGTGAGCTTCCGTCTATGGGGTTGCACAGATTCGGACACGACTGAAGCGACTTAGCAGCAGCAGCAGCAGCAGCACACTGGACTGAGTAATATCAAATACCACACCCCTATCAGTCTCATTATTAAATATCAAAACCAAATTGGGGGAGACCCTCAAACAACCTATATATCTTATATTTGAATAAAGTAAGAAACATAAACAGAGATAGCCCAAGGCCTTGAAAACAAATTGATGACACAGATAGGTGTGAAAAATAGATTTCCTGATACCTAGGCCAATGCTTTTATTGCATTTTCATGTTGCTTAGTAGTACAGAGTAATGAAAATTGTGAATAAAAAATCAGATCAGATCAGATCAGTCGCTCAGTCGTGTCCTACTCTTTGCAACCCCATGAAACGCAGCACGCCAGGCCTCCCTGTCCATCACCATCTCCCGGAGGTCACTCAGACTCACACCCATCAAGTCAGTGATGCCATCCAGCCATCTCATCCTCTGTCGTCCCCTTCTCCTCCTGCCCTCAATCCCTCCCAGCATCAGAGTCTTCTCCAATTAGTCAACTCTTCGCATGAGGTGGCCAAAATACTGGAGTTTCAGCTTTAGCATCATTCCTTCCAAAGAAATCCCAGGACTGATCTCCTTCAGAATGGACTGGTTGGATCTCCTTGCAGTCCAAGGGACTCTCAAGAGTCTTCTCCAACACCACAGTTCAAAAGCATCAATTCTTTGGCGCTCAGCCTTCTTCACAGTCCAGCTCTCACATCCATACATGACCACAGGAAAGACCATAGCCTTGACTAGGCGAACCTTTGTTGGTAAAGTAATGTCTCTGCTTTTGAATATGCTATCTAGGTTGGTCATAACTTTCCTTCCAAGGAGTAAGCGTCTTTTAATTTCATAGCTGCAGTCACCATCTGCAGTGATTTTGGAGCCCAGAAAAATAAAAGTCTGACACTGTTTCCACTGTTTCCCCATCTATTTCCCATGTAGTGATGGGACCAGATGCCATGATCTTTGTTTTCTGAATGTTGAGCTTTAAGCCAACCTTTTCACTCTCCAATTTCACTTTCATCAAGAGGCTTTTTAGCCTCTCTTCACTTTCTGCCATAAGAGTGGTGTCATCTGCATATCTGAGGTTATTGATATTTCTCCCAGCAATCTTGATTCCAACTTGTGTTTCTTCCAGTCCAGCATTTCTCATGATGTACTCTGCATATAAGTTAAGAAAATCAGAGATACCAAAGGAACATTTCATGCAAAGATGGGCACGATAAAGGACAGAAATGGTATGGACCTAACAGAAGCAGAAGATATTAAGAAGAGGTGGCAAGAATACACAGAAGAACTGTACAAAAAAGAGCTTCACGACCCAGATAATCATGATGATGTGATCATTGACCTAGAGCCAGACATCTTGGAATGTGAAGTCAATTGGGTCTTAGAAAGCATCACTATGAACAAAGCTAGTGGAGGTGATGGAATTCCAGTGGAGCTATTCCAAATCCTGAAAGACGATGCTGTGAAAGTGCTGCACTCAATATGCCAGCAAATTTGGAAAACTCAGCAGTGGCCACAAGATTGGAAAAGGTCAGTTTTCATCCCAATCCCAAAGAAAGGCAATGCCAAAGAGTGCTCAAACTACCGAACAATTGCACTCATCTCACACGCTAGTAAAGTAATGCTCAAAATTCTCCAAGCCAGGCTTCAGCAATATGTGAACCGTGAACTTCCTGATGTTCAAGCTGGTTTTAGAAAAGGCAGAGGAACCAGAGATCAAATTGCCAACATCCGCTGGATCATGGAAAAAGCAAGAGAGTTCCAGAAAAACATCTATTTCTGCTTTATTGACTATGCCAAAGCCTTTGACTGTGTAGATCCCAATAAACTATAGAAAATTCTGAAAGAGATGGGAATACCAGACCACCTGATCTGCCTCTTGAGAAATCTGTATGCAGGTCAGGAAGCAACAGTTAGAACTGGTTATGGAACAACAGACTGGTTCCAAATAGGAATAAAAAATATTTCTAGATTTTAAAAATGTGATTTTCTTTTTATATATGAATGTGTCCCAAAAAATAAAATATGGATCACTTCTGTAGGCCACTTCATATTTTCTCACTATAATTTCTTTATTATGTGCCTTGTAAAAGAAAAAATATACAACAAAATATTGTGAACAACAAAATGATTCTCCTATCCCTCTTGGCCACTGTATTCCAGCCTCAGAAGTAACCACAGATAACCACTCCTGGATTCTTCAAGACAGTATATATACATTATTTAAAATTCACTTAAATAAGTTCGTTATTCACTTGATACATTGAATTAACTTTATTGTGGTCATCTCCCTGTGTTGATATCTATGACTTTGTCTTCTACTTCTGTAGTGTTGGAGAAGACTCTTGAGAGTCCCTTGGACTGCAAGGAGATCCAACCAGTCCATTCTGAAGGAGATCAGCCCTGGGATTTCTTTGGAAGGAATGATGCTAAAGCTGAAACTCCAATATTTTGGCCACCTCATGTGAAGAGTTGCCTCATTGGAAAAGACTCTGATGCTGGGAGGGATTGGGGGCAGGAGGAGAAGGGGACGACAGAGGATGAGATGGCTGGATGGTATCACCGACTCGATCGATGTGAGTCTGAGTGACCTCCGGGAGTTGGTGATGGACAGGGAGGCCTGGTGTGCTGCAATTCATGGGGTCGCAAAGAGTCGGACACGACTGAGCGACTGATCTGATCTGATCTGATTGCTTGATTGTATTTAATTTTACTAGTACATCCTAGTTAATTAACAGACTCTGATTAGTGGACAGTAGATCTTACATTAGTTGGCAGTCTTTAGCAGCAAATCGGAACTCCCAAGTATATATATATATATATATATATATATATATATTTAACTACTCTTTTCTGTAATAGAAACTCTCTATGAACACTTGGTGGCTTGGCCTTAGTAGCTCCCTGGTGCCACTACAGGTGTCTTATGATTCTTTCACCCTTTGTCCTCATAGTTGCAAAATGTCTTCCCCACGTCATTGTCACACCCTCATCAGTACTGTCTCTTTAAAGGGAAAATGAGAACTTTGCCCAGTGCTGGCTTAATATATTTCTGCTTGCATCTCATTGCTAGGAAGATATGAAATGACCACTGCTGGCGGCAAGGAAGGTAAGAAAAGGCAGTATTGAATTCAATTAAATGAGCAAGGAGTTGGAGCTTTGATTGAATTGATCAAATGATGGTGTTTTTTCATGAGTTGTTAGGGAAATTAAGTAAATTGTTTGATTGGGCTTCAGAGACAAAGCAGAACAGGCTTCTGACCTTGCTTCTAACCTGCCTGGACACTGCCCTGACTGTGAGTAATTGCCTCCTGTGAATACAAGATTGGAGCACCATAGATAAGACAGAGGAAAAAATCCTGAATTTGTTGAGCCCCTGGAGGAGCCCTGGCCAAACAAGTTCTAGGCTTAACAACATTCAAAGTTTTACAAGACAAGTTCAGTCCAGTTCAGTCACTCACTGATGTCCGACTCTTTGTGACCCCATGGACTGCAGCACACCAGGTCTCCCTGTCCATCAACTCCCAGAGTTTACTCAAACTCACGTCCATTGACTCGGTGATGCTATCCAACCATCCCATCATCTGTCATCCTCTTCTCCTCCTGCCCTCAATCTTTCCCAGCATCAGGGTCTCTTCAAATGAGTCAGCTCTTAGTATCAGGAGGTCAAAGTATTAGAGTCTCAGCTTCAACATCAGTCCTTCCAATGAACACCCAGGACTAATCTCCTTTAGGATAGACTGGTTGGATCTCCTGGCAATCCAAAGGACTCTCAGGAGTCTTCTCCAACACCACAGTTCAAAAGCATCAATTATTTGGCACTCAGCTTTCTTTATAGTAGGATTCTCTGGTGGCTCAGAGGGTAAAGCATCTGCCTGCAATGCAGGAGACCTGGGTTCGATCCCTGGGTCAGGATGATTCCCTGGAGAAGGAAATGGCAACCCACTCCAGTATTCTTGCCTGGAAAAATCCCATGGACAGAGAAGCCTGGTAGACTACAGTCCATGGGATTGCAAAGAGTTGGACACAACTGAGCAACTTCACTTTCTTTCTTTCTTTATAGTCCAGCTCTTACACCCATACATGACTATTGGAAAAACCATAGCCTTGACTAGACAGACCTTTGTTGGCAAAGTAATATCTCTGCTTTTTAATATGCTGTCTAGCTTGGTCATAACTTTCCTTCCAAGGAGTAAGCATCTTCTAATTTCATGGCAGCAATCACCATCTGCAGTGATTTTGCACCCCGAAAAAATAAAGTCAGCCACTGTTTCCCCTGTTTCCCCATCTATTTGCCATGAAGTGATGGGACCAGATGCCATGATCTTAGTTTTCTGAATGTTGAGCTTTAAGCCAGCTTTTTCACTCTCCTCTTTCATGTTCATCAAGAGGCTCTTTATTTCTTCTTCACTTTCTGCCATAAGGGTGGTATCACCTGCATATCTGAGGTTATTGATATTTCTCCTGGCAATCTTGATTTCAGCTTATGCTTCTTCCAGCCCAGTGTTTCTCATGATGTTCTCTGCATATAAGTTAAATAAGCAGGGTGACAATATACAGCCTTGACGTACTCCTTTACCTCTTTGGAATCAGTCTGTTGTTTCATGTCCAGTTCTAACTGTTGCTTCCTGACCTGCATACAGATTTCTCAAGAGGCAGATCAGGTGGTCTGGTATTCCCATCTCCTTCAGAATTTTCCACAGTTTATTGTGATCCACACAGTCAAGGGCTTTGGCATAGTCAATAAAGCAGAAATAGATGTTTTTCCAGAACTCTCTTGCTTTTTCGATGATCCAGTGGATGTTGGCAATTTGATCTCTGGTTCCTCTGCCTTTTCTAAAACCAGCTTGAACATCAGGAAGTTCAAGGTTGACATCTTGCTGAAGCCTGGCTTGGAGAATTTTGAGCATTACTTTACTAGCGTGTGAGATGAGTGCAATTGTGCAGTAGTTTGAGCATTCTTTTATAGGTACATACACACACACACACACTGGAATAATACTCAGTCATAAAAAGAATGAATTAATGTCATTAATAACAACATAGATGCAACTAGAAATCATCATACTAAGTGAAGTAAGTCAAAGAAAAACAAACCCATATGACATCACTTATATGTGGAATCTAAAATATGACACAAGGGAAACTACGTTGAGAAGAAAAACTGACTCATATACATAGAGGACAGGCTTATGCTTGCTGAGGGAGCTGGGGAGGGAGAGCAATGGACTGAGAGTTTGGGATTAGCAGATGTAAGCTATTACATTTAGAATGAATAAACTCTCTATTTAGAACAGAATACTGTATAGTACAGAGAACTGCATTCAATATCCTATGATAAACTGTAATGGAAAAGGATATAAAAAAAGAATGCATATATATGTGTATAACTGAGTCACTTTACTGTACAGCAGACATTGGCACAACACTGTAAATCAACTATACTTTGATTAAAAAATGTGTATCCACCAACAAATAAACACTAGCCTTCTTCCGAAAGAAGGAAAGGGGAAAAATAAAAAAGAGAAGGAGAGTTATTGAGGGGAGCACTGGTTTTAGGGTCAGGCAGCCCAGACTTGGATATTGAGGTTTCTCTAATATCAGTTTCCCTATCAGTAGATGAGAAAAAATGAGCTTTTGGCATTTAACATAATAGCACAATCAGGGATACTTGTTGCTGAATTCTTCACAAGATTCCTGTCTCCTATTCCTCTGCAATATTTTAGTCTCATATAAGAGATGGAGATTGTTGAAACTAAGAAAGATGTTCAGTGTAGTATACATTTCCATCTTGTCTGTGGTACTCTTAGCACTGATACATCTGTGTATTTTTATGCCAACACCAAACAGCCTTGATTATAGATTTATAACAGGTTTTGTTTTTTTGATTGTGTCCAGTATGGCAAAATATAACTTAGTAATTTTCCTTTGAAGATTATTTCTAATATTAACAGTTATTCTTTTATAAGATGTTAAATGGGCTTCCCTGATAGCTCAGTTGGTAAAGAATCCACCTGCAATGCAAGAGACCCAAGTTTGATTTCTGGGTTAGAAAGATCCCCTGGAGAAGGGATAGGTTACCCACTCCAGTATTCTTGGGCTTCCCTTGTGGCTCAGCTGGTAAAGAATCTGCCTGCAACGCAGGATACCTGGGTTCAAACCCTGAGTTGGGAAGATCCTCTGGAGAAGGGAAAGGCTACCCACTCCAGTATCTTGGCCTGGAGAATTCCATGGACTGTATAGTCCATGGGGTCACAAAGAGTCAGACACAACTGAGCGACTTTCACTTTCACAAGATGTTAAATGATTTCCCATTTTCCACCCACTCCAACACATCAGCAATAATATAAATACCAAAAATAGATTTTAGTTGAGTTACATTGAGAAAATTTTATAAAAGATTACCACTTTTATAATATAAAGACAAGTCAACTAAAATAGTTTAATCCTTATTAGAGGATTAAACTACAGAAGTAGTGACTGAGCATGAATCTTGATGGATGAATGTGTTTCTATTAGATACAGATGAGAAGGAGCATTTTAGGAAAAGAAAACACCAAACTGTGAAGACAGGCATTACCAGTCATGTATATTATAATGCACAGACAGATTTATGTCTGGCCAGAGAGCTACGTAACAGCTTTAAAATGAATAGGAGTAACACTCATTTCCCAAATTAAACTTGCAGTCTTTCTCTCCATAGTTATTAATATGTTGTTCTCATTTTGGGGAGAGGTTGAGGATGGAAATATTTAGTATATTATTTTAACTCATGTTACTGTCCTATATCAACATATTAACATCATAAAAATGGACAATTTTTGTCTGGCTTCCTTTTTTTTTCCCATCCAGTTATTTATTGACTTGTTCAAGGTCTTGTTGAAAGTAAATTTGTTTTGAACACTGATTTGTATTCTGTAGTTTACTATTTTATGGAGGAACTATTTTCTTCAAAATATTTTATACAATAAAGTGTATTGAGATCATTTTTATGGAAGACTGCATAAAATACAACAATTGCTATTATTAATTCCAAACCAGTACAGCATATAAAAAGGGTAGCAATTGTTGCTATGCTTTTTTTATGTCGTAAGAATTCTGAGAACTTCCAAAGATTGATTGTAATGGAGGAAAATGATTAATTTGACAAAATACAACTAAACATAACCTTATTTCTCATATATGTTATTAGTAAGAATTTTTCATGTTTTTCAATGTCTCATTTAAATGTTTCTCAATTAAAGTAGCTTCTCAAGCCTGGCAAATATTACTTTTCATTTACTGTCTTTCTATAGCAATCCTACAGAACACCCATCTCATTAAAATGAGACTGGATGTGTTAAATGGTATGAGAATGGCTCCATTAATGGTAAATTTTTCACACTCTACCTGTGCGGGGGCAGTGGGCATTGGTAACATCCAATTAACTCATCAATTTTTACAAAAGGATGTTTTCTACTAATTTAGTGAAGTGTTCTTCCTTGATTATATTTCTGTTTCTCACTATAATAAATCTAGAATTTCAGAAGTACAGAACATTGAAGATGAATAGAGCAAAGGCTTTTCATAAAATGATATTAATAGTCAAGAGGCCAAGTGGAATCAATGGGGAAACTTAATCCTAACTCAATTTGTAATTTTTAAGCAGCTCATGCAGCTCAATACCAGAAAAACAAACAACCCAATCAAAAAGTAGACAAAAGACCTAAACAGATATTTCTCCAAAGACATACAGATGGCTAATAAACACATGAAAAGATGCTCAACATTATCAGAGAACTGCAAATCAAAACCACAGTTAAGTATCATCTCATACCAGTCAGAATGGCCATCATTAAAACATCTACAAACAATAAATGCTGGAGAGGGTGTGGAGAAAAGGGAACCCTCTTACACTGTAGGAATGCAAACTGGTACAGCCACTATGGAGAATTGTGTGGAGATTCCTTAAAAAACTGGGAATAGAACTGCCACATGACCCAGCAATCCCACTGCTGGGCATACACCCCAAAGAAATCAAAACTGAAAGAGACACATGTACCCCAATGTTCATTGCAGCACTGTTTACAGTAGGTAGGACATGGAAGCAGCAGATGTCCATCAGCAGATGAATGGATAAGGAAGTTGTGGTATATATACACAATGGAATATTACTCTGCTATAAAAAAGAACACATTTGAGTCAGTTCTAATGAGGTGGGTGAAACTGGAGCCTATTATAGAGAGTGAAGTCAGTCAGAAAGAAAAAATAATTACTGTATGTTAATGTATATAAATGGAATTTAGAAAGATTGTTCCAATGATCCTACATACAGGGCAGCAAAGGAGACAAAGATGCAAAGAACCGACTTTGGGACTCAGTGGGGGAAGGCAAGGGTAGGATGATTTGAGAGAATAGCATTGACACATGTATATTGCCAGGATTTCCTGATAGCTCAGTTGATAAAGAATCCATCTGCAATGCAGGAGGACCCTGGTTTGATTCCTGGGTTAGAAAGAGCCCCTGCAGAAGAGATAGGCTACCCACTCCAATATTCTTGGGCTTCCCTTGTGGCTCAGCTGTAAACAATCTGCCTGCAATACAGGAGATCTGGGTTTGATCCCTGGATTGGGAAGATCCCCTGGAGAAGGGAAAGGCTACCCACTCCAGTACTCTGGCCTGGAGAATTCCGTGGATTGTATAGTCTATGGGGTCACAAAGGTCAGACATGACTGAGCGACTTTCACTTTCATGTATATTAACAAATATAAAGTAGATGATGAGTGCAAGTCCCATGCATGAAGCAGGACACCCAGAGGTACTGTGGGGGAGGGAGATTGGAAGGGGTTCAGGATGGGGGGGGGGGCGGCGCACACATATACCTGTGGCCACTTCATGTTAATGTATGGCAAAAACCATCACAATACTGTAACTACCCTCCTATTTAAGTAAACAAAATAATTTTTTTTTAAAAAATGGGAAATTTTTTCATTAAAACATGCCATTTATAAATATAGTTGTTGGGTCTTTTCTTCCTAAATTTTTAAAGAGTGGATGTTAATATGGACTGAATGGGATCCTATGGGATGAGGACAGAATTGAGAAGCTGAATCCCTCACCCACCTACCAAACAATAGTATTTTCCTTGCCAACTCCTTTCTTGTGTATCTGTGAAACAAAGCTAGGCAGCAGGTAGAGAGAAAGAGAAATTTAAATGATCCAGATAACCTTCTGGAGGAGGCAATAGCACCCCATTCCAGTACTCTTGCCTGGAAAATCCCATGGACAGAGGAGCCTGGTAGGTTGCAGTCCATGGGGTCGCAAAGAGTTGGACACGACTGAGCAACTTCACTTTCACTTTTCACTTTCATGCATTGGAGAAGGAAATGGCAACCCACTCCAGTTTTCTTGCCTGGAGAATCCCAGGGATGGAGGAGTCTGGTGGGCTGTCATCTATGTGGTCACACAGAGTCGGACACGACTGAAGTGACTTAGCAGCAGCAGATTTCCTTCAGAAGACTAAAGAGAGATCAGAAGCAGCAGAAAGAGGACAGGAAGAAAGGGCAGACCCCAGAGTCTGGGATTTCAGAAAGCCAGGATGGAGAAGCAGAGGAAAGTTCAGAGGAGCCCTTGTCATTCCCGTAAGGGTGTTGATGGTGACCAACACAAAGACAACTATTTAAAAGACATTTAATATCTATGGCCTGCCCTTTGAAAATGTATAAGGATGTGGATAAAACTGTGAGTGCGTATCAGTGACCATAGCTTTTTTGGACTGTACTGTTTTGAATATACCTCTGTACAGCACTGGGGCATCTGGGCCCATTATATAACCTTTCTTTCTTGTGTATGTGTGTTTGTGTGTATTTAGCTGACAACTGTGATTTAGCAGTAACAGAATTTGTTGCTATTTATAGCTGGTTCCAAATAGGAAAAGGAGTACATCAAGGCTGTATATTGTCATCCTGCTTATTTAACTTATATGCAGAGTACATCATGAGAAACGCTGGGCTGGAAAAAGCACAAGCTGGAATCAAGATTGCCAGGAGAAATATCAATAACCTCAGATATGAAGATGACACCACCCGTATGGCAGAAAGGGAAGAAGAACTAAAAAACCTCTTGATGAAAGTGAAAGTGGAGAGTGAAAAAGTTGGCTTAAAGTTCAACATTCAGAAAACTAAGATCATGGCATCTGGTCCCATTGCTTCATGGGAAATAGATGGGGAAACAGTGGAAACAGTGTCAGACTTTATTTTTCTGGGCTCCAAAATCACTGCAGATGGTGACTGCAGCCATGAAATTAAAAGACGCTTACTCCTTGGAAGAAAAGTTATGACCAACTTAGATATTGAAAAGCAGAGACATTACTTTGCCAACAAAGGTCCATCTAGTCAAGGCTATGGTTTTTCTTGTGGTCATGTACAGATGTGAGTGAGAGTTGGACTGTGAGGAAAGCTGAGCGCTGAAGAATTGATGCTTTAGAACTGTGGTGTTGGAGAAGACTCTTGAGAGTCCCTTGGACTGCAAGGAGATCCAACCAGTCCATTCTGAAGGAGATCAGCCCTGGGATTTCTTTGGAGGGAATGATGCTAAAGCTGAAACTCCAGTATTTTGGCCACCTCATGCAAAGAGTTGACTCATTGGAAAAGACTCTGATGCTGGGAGGGATTGGGGGCAGGAGGAAAAGGGGATGACAGAGGATGAGATGGCTGAATGGCATCACTGACTCAATGGATGTGAGTCTGAGTGAACTCTGGGAGTTGGTGATGGACAGGGAGGCCTGGCATGCTGCGATTCATGGGGTCACAAATAGTCAGACACAACTGAGTGACTGAACTGAACTGAATAGATGGTGAAAATGTGTTATTTATAGATGTTGTTGTTCAGCTACTAAGCTATGTTCAACTCTTTGAGACCCCACAAACGGCAGCACATCAGGCTTCTCGGTCCTTCACTATCTCCTGGAGTTTGCTCAAACTCCTGTGTATTGAGTTGGTGATGCCATTCAACCATCTCATCCTCTGTTGCCCCATAGAAGGCAAAAAGGTGTTATTAATAGAGAAGAAAAGAAGAGAAAAGAGAAGAAGAATTACCTTGGGACAAGAAATAATATAAACACATTTCTGAAATACATTTCAAATATGAAATACATTTATATGTGAAACTCAGATGGCTAGAAACACAGATTTCATAGTCTCTACCGTCCTGAACATGGCACCTAATTCTGCTGCCAACTTCCAACTTTGTACCCAGATCAAGATCTGTACAACCTTAAAACAAAGAACACAGTGAAATAAGAATAAACCATATATATTATGCGCATGAGACCGTGGAAAGACTCTTCTATCATCGCCGGATACTAAACAGATGTTAATGTGGAGAATATTGGGAGGAAGAAACACAAAGCCTGTAATTCCTCATTCCTTTTTCATTGTTGTCCACGCATTCATGAGTTTATAAGGACAAAGATTTCACAGCTTACAGTAATCATTCATTTTAATATACAGTTTCCAGGAAAGGGAAACATATGCATATTAGATGTTTCTTTTTAGTGATGTTTTATAAATCCCAAAGTGAAAGTTGAAGGAGTGAGTCAGGAAAAATAGGTAAAGAGAGCAAACAGTACAAATTTCCAGTTATAAAATAAATCTAGGGATGTGATGTTGACCCTGGAGATAATAGTTAATAGTACTGTTCTGCACCTTAGAAACTTGCTAATGAAGAGAGTAGATCTTAAAATTTCTCATCACTAGAAAAAAAAATTTAACTGTGTACGGTGATGGATACCAACTAGACTTACTATGGTGATCATTTCACAGTATATATACAAACATCCAATCATTATATTATATATCTGAAACTAATATAATTTATATGGCATTTAGACCTCAATTTTAAAAAGAGCTGACTTCCTGTAATTCACAGAGACATATAATTAGACTGCTCAGGGCATCTTTAGAAGAAGCTGTCTCATGGAGTTGATATGCCCACTAGCAAGGTTTTAAAGGGCAAACCCTTGTTATGGAGAAAGGAATTTGGGTACTTGGATATATAAAAGAAAAAAAAAAAAGGAAAGTACACATACACTGACAATAGTCTAACCAAAGTAAATTTTCAGAGAAATGAACATTGTAAAAGTATGAGAAAAAATATCCTTTAGTACTGAGTCATACGGATTTTCACTTTTCAAGACCTGTCCTTTTTTGGCAAATGATGTGGCCAAAAAGGAAATAATCTCCAAAAAATACAAAGCAGCTCAACGTCAAAACAACAACAACAAAAACAGTCTAATCAAAAAATGGGCAGAATACCTAAATAGAGCTTTTTTTCAAAGAAGATATATAGATGGGCAAAAGGCACATGAAACAATGCCCAACATTGTTAATCGGAGAAACGAAAATCAAAACCACAATGAGGCATCACCTCACACCTGTCAGAATGGCGATCCTCAAAGTCTACGAAGAATAAATGCTGGAGAGGGTGTAAAAAAAGAGAACCTTCCTACATTTTTGTTGGGAATGTAAATTGGTGCAGACAGTGTGGAAAATAGTGTGGAGATTCCTTAAAAACTAAAAATAGAGCTATATCATTATTCTGCAATCCCATTCCTAGGCATATATGTAGATAAAACCACAATTTGAAAAGATACATACACCCCAGTGTTCAAAGAAGCACCATTTACAATAGTCAAGACATTGAAGCAACTTAATGTCCAAGGAATAGACAGATAAATGGTAATTAAGATGTGGTATATATAAACAGATTATAGTTGGATCGTAGCAAAAGCAAGAGAATTCCAGAAAAACATCTATTTCTGCTTTATTGACTATGCTAAAGCCTTTGACTGTGTGGCTCACAACAAACTGGAACATTCTTAAAGAGATGGGAGTGCCAAACCACCTTGCCGGCCTACTGAGAAATCTGTATGCATGTTAAGAAGACCTGCAGTTAGAACTGGATGTGAAATAACAGTCAGTTCAAAACTGGGAAACGTGTGTCAAGGCTATATATTGTCATCCTGCTTATTAATTTATATGCAAAGTACATCATGCAAAATGCCAGGCTGGATGGAGCACAAGCTAGAATAAAGATTGCCAGGAGAAATATCAATAACCTCAGATATGCAGATGACATCACCCTTATGGCAGAAAGAGAAGAGGAACTAAAGAGCCTCTTGATGAGGGTGAAAGAGGAGAGTGAAAAAGTTGGCTTAAAACTCAACATTCAAACATCACCCTTATAGCAGAAAGAGAAGAGGAACTAAAGAGCCTCTTGATGAGGGTGAAAGAGGAGAGTGAAAAAGTTGGCTTAAAACTCAACATTCAAAAAATGAAGATTAGAGCATTCAGTCCCATCAGTTCATGGCATATAGATGGGGAAACAGTGGAAACAGTGACAGACTTTATTTTCTTGGGCTCCAAAATCACTGTGGTTGGTGACTCCAGACATGAAATTAAAAGACGCTTGCTCCTTGGAAGAAAAGCTATGACAAACCTAGGTAGCATATTAAACATTAGAGATATTACTTTGTCAACAAAGGTCCATATAATCTAAGCTATTGTTTTTCCAATAGTTATGTATGAATGTAAGAGTTGGAACATAAGGAAGGCTGAGTGCCAAAGAACTGATGCTTATGAATTGTGGTAGTGGAGAAGATTCTTGAGTTCCTTGGTCTGCAAAGAATTCAAACCAGGAAATCTGAAGGCAAATCAGTCCTGAATATTCATTGGAAGGACTGATGCTGAAGCTCCAATACTTTGGTCACCTGATATGAAGAGCCTATTCATTGGAAAATACCCTGATGCTGGGAAAGATTGAAGGCAGAAGAGGATGACAGAGGGTGAGATGGTTGGATAGCATCACTGACTCAGTGTACATAATTTGAGCAAACTCCAGGAGATAGTAAAGGACAGGGAAGCCTGGCATGGTGTAGTCCACAGGGTCGCACAGTCGGATACAACTGAGCGGCTGAACAACAATAATAACAACATACACACACAGACACACTATAGAATAGTACCTAGCCATAAAAAAGAATGAAATAATGTCATTTGCATCAACATGGATGAATCTAGAAATCACCATACTAAGTGAAATAAGCCAGACAGAAAGACAAATATAAAATAATACCTTTAAGAACTCAGGATAACACAGCTCAAGCTCCAAACTTAGTACACTGTCTGCATGTTTCCAAGAGGAGCTGAATGCCAAGTAATTTACATGGGTACTATTTCCATTCCCACAATAATAAAACAACAATAGTTATTCTAACGGGAATTGCAACTGTTTTAATTAAACCTTTAAAAGTGAACATCGTAGTCCCTGCAGAAGAAAGCAGCTAAGTGGTCCAGTACACGATGCAGAGCAGTCCTGCCATTTCTTCTGTAGAAACAGTACATGAAAGAGAATTTTTCAGGGCACATCTCACCTAAATCTCCCTCTTCACAGATTCCTTCTCCCATCACACCAGGAAGACAAGGCTTCTTTAGAAATGACTACTTTCAGTGTTCGATTAAAAAAAAATTAGAGTCCTATAGTTCCAAACCACATCATTTCATTCTGAAAACATCAGCAGTTTAGAAGAATGTGTTAATTAGGCAGTAAGGATTTCACCTCACACCACTTCTCTGGAACAAATAATCTTAATGAGTAAAAATGTTAAGGGCAGTTAACCCTACACTTTCCTCAATATCCAGGAAATGACCCAAAGCACAATCATCATAGATAGTCTGCATCAATTTTCAAGAATCCCTTAGATTAACAAGTGTCATGGCTTTGATATAGCTATAAGCTTATTTTTCACATCAGAGACATGGTATCAAAATACATGTTTCACAGAATCAGAATTATTCATGCAATTAAGATGAGTTTTTAAACCCTGTCTCGGCTGGCTACTTTATTTCAAAAGTTGTTGTTTAATTGCTAAGTCATTTCCAGCTCTTTGTGACCCCATGGACTGTAGCACACCAGGATTCCCTGTCCTTTACTGTCCTCCAGATTTTGTTCCAACTCATGGCCATTGAGTAGGTGATGCCATCCAACCACCTCATCCTCTGTTGCCCCCTTCTTCTCCTGCCTTCTATCTTTCCCAGCATCAGTCTTTTCCAATAAGTGAGCTCCTCCCATCAGTTAGTCAAAGTATTGGAACTTCAGCTTCAGATCACAAGTATTTGTTCTTAATTGGGTACATCTAAGTTTACTTAACCTAAAAATGAGAGGTCTGAACTACCAGAGCCTTGGCAATAGAATATGAACAGTTGGAGCAGTAAAAGTTTTGTGATTTTCAAAAAGTTGATAAATCACTCTGTTCTTTGCTGTTACATTAGAGGTCAGTCATGAATGTCTTTCACCAAATACAAAGACTGGGGTGATGGATGGAGAGTGACTTGCACATATTTTAAGAATTGTCTGTACATTTAGGAAGAAAGGAAAACACAAACTATGATGGAAATAGAATAAGGGATTTAAGGAAAAAGTGGTAAGTAGAATTGCTCCTGCAGCCTTCATCATGTGGTAATTTCTGGGGAACCATTTTCTATCTAGGTCTGTATTCAGGAGATGCCAAAGGCTCTGAAAGTCTAAGTTACAATGGATAAGAGCATTTTGTCCACAGGAAATATACCTATGCTTGAATAGTAGATAAGATATGAACAGAAATTCACAAATATTCAGAGTTCTTGATGAATGAAAATAAATTTTAAAGTTGATAATAGCTATATAAAGTGACAAAATACACTTAATATTGTTCACAAAAAGGCACTTTAAATATAGCAAGGAAATGCCCATTTGTGTTAGGAGTAGTGAGCTGAGAAGAAACACACACACAACACACATTGTATGTTGTATTTATCACACACACACACACACACAAACACACACACACATTGTATGTTGTATTTACCCTTGAGTAATTTGGTTGACTCATGTCAATGTATGGCAAAAACCACCACAGTATTGTAAAGTAATTAGCCCCCAATAATTAATTTAAAAAACTGAGTATCATCAGAACATATCTTTAAAGATCAGTCTAAGTGTGTGACCAACAGAGCTGCTGAGACAGCACAGCTTGCTGACCCATCTAGGTTCTAGGATGCTACCCTACAGAACAGTACCCAAGAATTCATATATAATGAACCACTTAAAGTTATTCTGTGAACTCCCAGACAGATGATGCTGAAGGCTCCTGCAAGAATTTCCTCGTGTTTAGATGCCCCAAAAAGGCTTAGGAAAGAGTCTGTTCTAGGTCACTGTCACTCGGCCACATTTTACCACACTTCAGCTCCCAAGCAATTTGTACTCCTCTTCCTCCCTCTTGCCCTTGTCATCACCTGTCAAAATAAAGTAAGTTCTTAACCTCAAGATACTTTGTGGATTTTATAAAATGTAAGAAGCCAGAAGGTAAATTTCTACAGAAAAAGACATGAAATGTGGCCTTTGTCCTCATGTCCTAGAGCTTCAGTAGTTGTGTCCTCTATTGAGGTGCAAATACGTCCCAGGCAGAGCCCTGTCATTCCAAACTAGTGAAAGGACCCCACACGTGAGTAGTACAGTTCAGTACTAACAGGTTCTAAAGGAAAAATCAGTACTAATTATGAAGAACGGTATTTCATTTTGTGTATTTGAAATTCGCCACAGTCAAAGCATAGAAAAGCTAACAAGTAATGCTTTATAAGGGTTTATTCTCTTTCAGACAGCAATGCACAGTGGGCCAGAAAGTCTGTCAGATTCTCCAAACAAAGTTACCTTCTTTCACCCAAGAAAATACTTAGCAACTAACACTCAGAAACATGTAATGAAAATAGCATGAAGCATGAATAACAGCAAACACCATTATACATCTCCATGTTTTATTCACGTCTACCCCATAATGTGTCTGATCATCACTATTGAGGCTAAGTTGTGTTACATAATTTGCTCAAGGTCATAGCATTCTTGAGTTTAAGAACACAGTCACGTCTTTGGCTCCAGCGATGCTGGCTGGCTTCCCAGGGAAGCTGGGCTCTGGGTTTACCCTGGGCAACTCACCTTCCTATCAGTAAAAGTGTCATTATGTCCTGTCAAGGTGCCTCCACCTCAAACAGTCATAGATAATATCATTTCAGAAGTGGCCTCTTTCTGATTGGTAGTTTCTTTCAGACATCCTTTCAATTCAGTTCAGTCGCTCAATCATGTCCGACTCTTTGCGACCCCATGAACCGCAGCACACCAGGCCTCCCTGTCTGTCACCAACTCCTGGAGTTTATTCAGACTCATGCCCATTGAATTGATGATGCCATCCATCCATCTCACCCTCTGTTGTCCCCTTCTCCTCCTGCCCTCAATCTTTCCCAGCATCAGGGTCTTTTCCAATGAGTCAGTTCTTCGCATCAGGTGGACATCATTTATAGTTTATTATTCCCCAAATAATTTGGAAGTTTATATTTTTAAGCACACAACAGTCTCCTCCCAAATGAAGTTGGAAATATAAAAAGGAAAGGATGTCCAAAAGAACCCACCCTGAGGACAAGGCCTTCTGTAAAAGGTTATTATCTGATGACACTGACCAGGTGGGCAATTTGAAAATCTCCTAGACCTCAATTCTAAAATTCTATTTCATTAAAAAGACTTTTCCACTAGTAACTATATACCAGTACCTAGAGCTAATCCATTAATTCAACAAATATTACTTAATGCTTAGAAGGCAGCAGGTATTATTCTAGATGCTGGAAATACAACCATGAACAAAAGAGAAAAAAGCTTGGCACCTTCACAGGATTTATAATCTAGCGAGACAAGCAGGTGGTAAAAGAGAGAAATACATAAAACACAGAGTGTGTGGATCACGGTAAGTGAATAGGATAGAGAAAAGAGTAGGAAGCACTGGGAAATTGAGCATCCTGCTTTCTCTCTCCTCAGTTATCAGAACTCACGAGGAAGGGAAGCTTACCGTGAGAGGCAACCTCAGCCCCATTAAGGTAAAAGTGAGTATTGATAAGATAAAGTGTCGGGACAGGTAAATATGCAGCTGTATATGGAGGACTTACACACACATACATAAATGCTAGCTCGTCATGTTTGAGGCCTCCCCATGTATGTATGCATGTACATTAGTATATATACACATACATGTGTATACACACGTATACCTACTAAATCTATTACAGGCAGGAGCAGCACCCATGACAACAGCAGTTAAAGATAAGTTATTCAAACCTCAGCATGCACATATACCCAACCCAGTCAGAAGCAGAATGAATAATTAATAGTAGGAGAAAAATCTGCAATTCAGTTTGATTTTAGAGCTCAGCATCTATTTTAACTCAGAGGAATGATTTGTGAACATATACAATTAAGAACAAGCCAGTATCTAAACCCTACACATTCCACTGTAGTTTCTTAATTGAACTTAGAAAAAATAGTGCAGGTTTTTAATTTATGATGAAGTAGTTAAATAAAAGATAGTTTGACAGTTTGCCATAGCATGTCAATCACAGAGTAAGCATAGCTCATTTCTACTCCCTACCTGCCTTGTACAGACACACAAATATACAGGTAGCCTGAAGCAAAAATGTCTCAGCAATCAGGCAATCTTGTAAGAATAAATATTTTAAGCATAATTTGAAAAACTCTGAAGAATACTGACCAAAGTTTTCCCTGCATTTATTATAAAGTCTTTTCCTATGCAACATATATAATTTTGGATTAGATTTGACTGTTAAAAAGAGGAACTGCTCCCCCCAAATTAGTGGCCTATGTTACTGCATCCTTAAAAAAAGGTACATATTGATTGACTGCTCTGAGCAGGCCCAGGACCAGCACACTCACCCAGACCTGGACTCCTCCACACATCTCCTCATTTCTCTTCACATGGCTTTCATTCATGAAGCATGTCTCCTGAGTGCTGCTGGAGCTCTGGACATCACATCCACAGTTCAGGTGTAAGAAAGGGGAAGAAGATCAGATCATAAAGGAGGCACATTCTAAATAACCCATCTCACTTTGAAGAATATGCTGAGATTATGATGCAGCACTTCACATTGGTTAAACTCCAGTGATTAAAAATCACACTAGATGCAAGGATGGGAGCATAACCGTGGGCAATGAACTTGGGATCCCCCTGCACTAATGAAGTCACAAGGAGATTTCAGGCAGATAATTATCCGTCACTTTCATACTTAACTTTGGAGATTTTTTGATCTTCATCCCTATGAATTCTCTTGGAAGAAAATATCCTATTATAAAGCAAACCAGGCAATGGATTAGTTTATTTTCTCAGCTATTCTTATGCACGGTTGTTGTATTTCTGGGCAAAATCTTTAAAGTCCACAGAGATATAATTACTGGTGCATGCACACATACATGCACACACACACAGAATCACTACTACACAAAGCTTGCATCAGGGAGTTTTGAAGGTAGAAGGCTTTTTAAGTTTCTACCTACTCACCTTCATTCAGGCTTTGATCACCCTTTACAGCTGCATGGCATGTTTTTTCTGTCCTTGGACTGCCAGCTTATTCCCAAGGAACAAACTGTCTTTTCACCAGTGTTTCTTTGACAGGTTGTTCCAAGCCTACCTTCCTATGCAGTGTCTGCATGCATCAATAATGTTACGACCACCCCCTCCCCTCCCCTTGATGGGTGCTGGATTGTCATTCCTTAAATCAACTGGAGCTGATGAAAACAGACACGCAAAATGTTAAATGTAAACACAGCATATCTCCAGCTGTTTTGGCTGTCTAGTGATTGCAAAGCATACCCTGATATATGAATAGAACTAGACCATTATATTTTCCAGAGGCCCTGAACTCCGACATGAGATGGGAACACAGGAGTTCACAGTGCATTTCAGACAAGTGTAGACATCCCAGGACCATTTCATGTATCCCAGCAACATGGAGTCACTGTCTTTTCACATTTATAGGGTTTGTCAGACTTTGAAAACATATTGATCTTAATTAATAGCATTATAGGAGAGAGGAAATCCTAAAGATATTTTTAATTGATATATTTTCAGGAGTACATAATTACATATGGCAAAACTGCTACAAGTAGAAAACATTTCTTCTCAATTCATTTAATAAAGAGTTTTGAACAGCTAATAGGATAAGTACTGTAGTCAGGGTACCTATTAAAAAAGAAAATTTATCTAGGTAATTTAAGAAAAAGTGGTCATGTTGCCCAATATTCAAAAAGTAGAGTAGCTATAGGACTTAGAAGGTAGTTCTTACATCTAAGTGGTGATTCTGAGCACCAACCCCGAGCCTAATGTAAAACCATCTGATTTCCTGGTATCTTAACTCACCACTAGTAAGTAAATTGGCTCTTGGGTTTGTCTATAATACAAAAATGTCAGAGAGATCCCAGAATAGTGGCAATTCCCAGACTAATGACTAAAAAGAGAATAAGAATAAGACCCTTTTGGATAATTTAAAAAATATGCTTCAGCATTTAAGATTTCAAAGGTACTTTAATATTCAAGGAAATTAAAGAAGTAGATCTTTCCCAGCAATAAAAGAAATAATTTTGTCACTTAATGCCTTTCCCAGATGATCAATTTCTACTATAATAAAAGATATAAGAAGTTCCAGAATTGTGAACATGTTGAAAAATACCCATATCCCTGAAGTCTTTCATCAATTCATGTCTAAACTGAAATTTTGCTGAGCTGATTTGGCCAGAGATAGCCTTTCTGATTAACTTTTGTAAAGGGAAGACAGATTCTTTTTCCATTCTTTTCACCCCAGAATCCATTTTACAGACAGCACCAATTATTTATTTTGATATGGTTCTCCAGCGACTTCACTTTCACTTTTCACTTTCATGCATTGGAGAAGGAAATGGCAACCCAGTCCAATATTCTTGCCTGGAGAATCCCAGGGACAGAGGAGCCTAGTGGGCTGCCGTCTATGGGGTCGCACAGAGTCGGACACGACTGAAGCGAATTAGCAGCAGCAGCAGTGTTTGAATGGTAGATTCCTACATGTCTCAGAATATCTACAGAAGACCCGTGGCTTCCCAGATGGCTCAGTGGTAAAGAATCCAACTGCCAAAGCAGGAGACTCTGGAGACACCCGTTTGAGCCTTATGTTGAGATGATCCTCTGTAAAAGGAAATGGCAACACATTCCAGTACTCCTGCTTGGAAAACCCCATGGATGGAGGAGTCTGGCAGGCTACAGTCCATGGAGTCGCAAAGAGTTGGACATGACTGAGCGACTGAGCACAGCACATTGTAGATACTTTCACTGCCTTGTATGTACACATACAAATCTATTCCATGGTTCCCACAAAACTTAATTGTCTGCACACATGCTCTCTTAGTTACTTCAGGGCCCATCTGTAAGCAGGATGAATAAGCTGGAGATAGAGGGAAGGAGGAGGAGGGAGGAAGTGTAGAGGGCCTACAAATTGAGACAAGAAATTGTCCAACCTTGATGGTCATGGCAACCTTGAAAAGAACAGTTTAGGTGAAATGGTATAGACAAAGACTGATCTGAGTGAGTTAAAGAGTGAAACGAATAAACATGAATGAATTACACTTCCATCCGGAGACTTGGGTAAATCTCCCTAAGCATAATGTCAAGGAAAGAAAAGCTAGTCATAAAAGCACATTTACTGTCAGTATTATTACATTTATAGAGTTCACGAACACAAAACTAAATCTCAGTCTTTAGCAATATCCATTGAGACAGTAAAAATATAAAGAAAATAATAGGAGTGATTACACACGGGGAAGAACAATTGGGTTTACATTGTGAATGCCAGGTTTGGGGACACATTTCTGCAGTGGTGAAAATATTCTACTTGCTGATTTATGTAGAAGTTTCATCAGTGGTTTCTTTTCTATTAAACAGTAAGCTGTACACTACATTTTATGTTTGTGTCTGTAAGTGTGTATATATATATATATTTTTTTTTTGCAAAATGAAGCATTTCAAAATGAAAAGCAAGGGGGACAGAATTCCACTTTTATCCATGACAAAATTATGATACTGGGTTTGGCCCACTGTTCTAAACAATTATAACACTAAAGAAAATATACCATGAACAGTAAAAGCCTACAATATATCAAGCATTTGCTAAAGATATTTAAAGTTTGATGATTCTTAAGAAAATGGAAACACATTTGGTGAGTTCTACACTGCCCTGGTTTCTTTTATTGGAAGTGGAGCTAAAAACAAACAAACAAACCAGTCTTATTGAAATTGAAAAGGTAAAATGGGATAAAGACAACAGAGAGTTGAATCAACAAAAACAAACCTAAGTATGTCAGGTTCAGAAATGTTTGTAGAATTCCACTGCTATCCACAACAAAAATCAACAGCCTAGAAATGAAGAAAAGATAAGCTAGATTCAATATATCATTCACAATATCTAATATAGTTACAATGACTTATCATGAAAAAGAAGAAAAAAAAAAAAAGAATCCAGCAAAGTTAATGTATACTCAAGGGAGAAAAAAGTATACACTTAAAACAGACTCAGGTGATTCAAATGTCACAGTTAGTAGATAAGAACTTTAAAAGAGTGATTACAAATAAACCAAGGATCTGAGGGAAAATATAGACAAAGTATGAACAGATGAGAAATCTCCACAGAGAAGTAGAAGACCTTCAAAAGAACTAAATGGGAATATGAAAATAGAGAACTGGAACATGTAAGTGAAATCATGTTGAATGAGCTAACCACCGTTTGAAAAATACCAAAGCAGGTGAGCTACTGGAGTTGGGTATTGCCTTCTCCATCTATCAAGTATACATTATCCAGTCTCAAGATTAGTACTATTTATCTCTTGAAATTAGAGCTCATGGTGCAGAGTTAGGCCAGGCAGCATGATGGAATATTATTCAGCCACTTACAGCTTCTCTGGTATAGAACAGGGTTGGTAGCTTGATTTAACAAAGACAGTATTTTAGCCAGGAGAATATAATGAAGTGAGTGAGGTGCCAGGGAGCTGAAGGGGGAAGCAAGACAGGGATCATGAAATTTGATCACAGCATTCAAGCAGCTTTAACAGACGAGTAAGAGCATGACAAGAATGAAGAGGATGAACAAAGGCTGGGGCTGATAAATCATACGTCCAGGAGGTGTCCAAGATTGAGTCAGCTAATTAGACGCAGTGACCTGGAAATGCAGAAAGTAAGGGTCAGAAAGTGGAAATCATGAAACTGAGACAATGGAGGAATTTCAGTTATAGATACTGAAGGTGTCTAGAAGGTAGGGCTATCCAGTAAAACTTTCTGGAACGATGGAGATTTTTTTAATCACTTTTTATTGGCATACGGTTGCCTTACAGTGTTTTGCTAGTTTCTACTGTACAGTGAAATGAATCAGCCATACATATACATATATCCCCCCTTTTGGACTTTCTTCCCATTCAGATCACCACAGTACATTAAGTAGAGCTCCCTGTGCTATACAGTATGTTCTCATTGTTGTTGTTCAGTCATTAAGTCATATCTAATTGTGACCCCATGGGCTGTAGCATGCCAGGCTTCCCTGTCTTTCACAATCTCTCAAAGTTTGATCAAACTCAGGTCTATTGAGTCAGTGATGCCATCCAACAGTCTCATCCTCTATCATCCCCTCTCCTCCTTATGTTCTCATCAGTTATGTATTAAACATATATAAAATCACAGATGTAGAGAACAAATACCTGGATACCAATGGGAAAAGGAAGTGGTGCAAAGAATTGGGAGATTGGGATTGACAGTGCTGATGGAGATATTCTGAGCTTCAAATATGGAGGCCAAGAGCGACAAGTGCCTTTCAAGCACTTGAAATTTGACCTGTGCAACTGAGAGACTGCAGTCCTAATTTTTAAAATTCTAGTAGTCATGATGTGTGATTAATGGATACTGAAATAGGCAGTGCAGGTTATAGTACGATTACAGAACAAGTAGATGAGGCCAGACAAGAAACAAGATTTATCTGCACACTAAATCCAGAGCATTGAAAGGATCACCTACATAGCTACTGGAAATCACCACCTTGAATGTGTGTGGTGACAGAGGAGCAACAATGAGCCAGGAGCAGCAGCATTGAGGAGTAAGCAGAGTGGTATGGATGAGTCCCACGAGCAAGGTGATGGGCACTCTTGTTATCCAGCAAGGAATTCAAGCCTAGAGGTATTTAGGGACAGAAATGGGAGAGCACGCTCAAAGATGGTGGGGACACCCTCTTGCCTGCAGGTGATGGGATCAAGGGGCTGTGCTCAAGAAAAGAGCCTCTAGTGAGGGCTCCATGCAGCCAGAGGTGTGACCAGGAAGACGTGGTGGTGGTGGTTTAGTCACTAAGTTGTATCCAACTCTTGCAACCTGATGCAACCCTGCCAGGCTTCTCCATTGATGGAATTTCCCAGGCAAGAATACTGGAGTGGGTTGCCATTTCCTTCTCCAGGATATCTTCCTGACCCAGGGACTGAAACTGGGTCTTTTGCACTGCAGGGAGATTCTTTCTAGACTGAAGCACCAGGGAAACCCCTGGGGAAAGGTAGGCTCCCATTATCCTGAGACAGAAGAGAACACCCAAAGAAGAGGCTGAGATGTTATATTCATTTTCTGCATGAAGCTCAGAGAAGTAAAGCAAATTATTTAGGATCACAGACCTCAATCACATGACAGAGGACCTGAAGCTTGATATTTTTACCCCAGTGCCCATGCTCCTAAGCATTGCACTCAACCGCATGCACATGACCCACCACAGCACCTAGAGTATCTGGAGCACCAGGGAACCAGTCAACATTTTTCAAATTAGTCTTGAATGAGACAGCCCAACAATGCATAGAATGGGAAAGACTAGAGAAATCTTCAAGAAAATTAGAGATACAAAGGGAACATTCATGCAAAGATGGGCACAATAAAGGACAGAAATGGTATGGACCTAACAAAAGCATAAGATATTAAGAAGAGGTGGAAAGAATATACAGAAAAACTATACAAAAATCTTCACGACCCAGATAATAACAATAGCATGATCACTCACCTAAAGCCCGACATCCTGGAATGTGAAGTCAAGTGAGCCTTAGGAAACATCACTATGAACAAAGCTAATTGAGATGATGGAATTCCAGTTGAGCTATTTCAAATCCTAAAACAATATGCTGGTTAAAGTGCTGCACTCAATATGCCAGCAAATTTGGAAAACTCAGCAGTGGCCACAGCACTGGAAAAGGTCAGTTTTCATTCCAATCCCAAAGAAAGGCAAAGCCAAAGAAAGTTCAAACTACCACACAGTTGCACTCATCTCTCATACTAGCAAAGTAATGCTCAAAATTCTCCAAGCTAGGCTTCAACACTACTTGAACCATGAACCTTCATGTTCAAGTTGGATTTAGAAAAGGTAGAGGAACCAGAGATCGAATTGCCAACATCCGTTGGATCATAGGAAAAGCAAGAGAATTCCAGAAAAACATCTACTTCTGCTTTATTGACTATGCAAAAGCCTTTGACTGTGTGGATCACCACAAACTATGGAAAATTCTTCAAGAGATGGGAATATCAGAAGACCTTACCTGCCTCCTGAGAAATCTGTATGCAGTCAAGAAGCAACAGCTAGAACCAGACATGGAACAACAGACTGGTTCCAAATTGGGAAAGGAGTACGTCAAGGCTGTATATTGTCACCCTGCTTATTTAACTTATATGCAGAGTGCATCGTGAGAAATACCAGGCTGGATGAAGCACAAGGTTGGAATCAAGATTCGTGGGAGAAATATCAATAACCTCATATATGCAGATGATACCACCCTTATGGAAGAAAGCGAAGAAGAACTAAAGAATCTCTTGATGAAAGTGAAAGAGGAGAGTGAAAGTCTGTTCTATACATCAGTGTCTCTTTTGCTGTCTCATAAACAGGGTCATTGTTACCATCTTTCTAAAAAGCTGGCTTAAAACTCAACATTCAAAAAACTAAGATCATGGCATCCTGTTCAATCACTTCATGGCAAATAGATGGTGAAACAATGGAAGAGTGATGCACTTTATCATTTTGGACTCCAAAATCACTGCATATGATGACTGCAGCCATGAAATTAAAAGCAGTTTACTCCTTGGAAGAAGAGCTATGACCAAATTACACAGCATGCTAAAAAGGAAAGACATTACTGACAAAGGTCTGTCTAGTCAAAGCTATGGTTTCTCCAGTAGTCATGTACAGATGTGAGAGTTGGACCATAAAGAAAGCTAAGCGCCATAGAATTGTTGCTTTTCAACTGTGGTGTTCGCAAAGACTCTTGAGAGTCCCTTGGCCTGCAAGAAGATTGAACCAGTCGATCCTAAAAGAAATCAGTCCTGAATATTCATTAGAAGGACTGATGCTGAAGCTCCAATACTTCGGCCACCTGATGGGAAGTGCTGACTCAATGGAAAAGATCCTGATGCTGGGAAAGATTGAGACCAAGAGGAAAAGTGGATGACAGAGGATGAAATGGTTGGATGGCATCACTCCCTCAATGGACACAAGTTTGAGCAAGTTCTGGGAGTTGGTGAGGGACAGGAAAGCATAGCATGCAGCTGTCCATGGGTTCGCAGAGTCGGATACAATTGAGTGACGGAACTTAACTGATCTGAGATAGTGCTGCAGAATGGCCACACCTATGTCCAGCATTCAACCCCACCAGCCAAGTGTAACTGAAATACAAACTATGCCTGTTTTATGAGAGAATCCAGCAGGTGAGATGAAGTACAAAAAAGTTTGCTTCTTTCTGTTTTATGTTGCTATCAACAAAAATCCTGTGGATATCATTTTAATCCTCCTTAAACTCCTCCCATGTTCTGAATTACTATAGTGTAGTATGGCTATATTTCATCACTGTGGAATAAATACTCTATTTTTCCCCTAAATTTTACCCACTCTGGTTTACCTTCTAGCCTTTCCAAATTGTTCTTTAAGAGACACAAGGACACAGACAACAATAACTTTTGGGAATTCTAAAGTCACATAATTTATCCTGAGTTTTCATACAGTATTATAAATAGAATGCTGCTGGTGCTGCTGCTAAGTCGCTTCAGTCGTGTCCGACTCTGTGTGACCCCATAGAAGGCAACCCACCAGGCTCCAGTCCCTGGGATTCTCCAGGCAAGAACATTGGAGTGGGTTGCCATTTCCTTATCCAATGCATGAAAGTGAAAAGTGAAAGTGAAGTCTCTCAGTCGTGTCTGACTCTTAGCGACCCCATGGACTGTAGCCTACCTCAGTCCCTCCATGGGATTTTCCAGGCAAGAGGACTGGAGTGGGGTGCCATTGCCTTCTCCGAAATAGAATGCTAGATTATATTTAATCACATAGAAAACCTGAAAGTTGGCTATAGGAATGCTAATTCACTTCTTTACTAGGAATCAAAACCAAAATGTGAAGCCATGAAATCTTCCCTTTCAAAAGTTACTGAAGCTCGGTTACTTATGGAGTTCTTGAGACTTTGTTCAATTTTGTTCTATTTGTTAACTTCTTGGAGCTTAGGTTGAAAAATGTGCTTGTACATTTTTTTTTTTTTTCTTAGTAAAAAAAGAAAACTTCAATCACTTGTCTTTTATTATTTTCACTTTTTCCTATAAGTCTGTGTGTTTGTCCAGCCTGTAAGCAGGGAGGAAGCAGGTGAAGAGATGTAGAGAGTAGGCGAGCTTAGAGAAAGGAGAGATCAGGAAAGAAGAAAATATCGAGACCTCAGAGCAACGGCCTTGACAAGGTACCTCTTTGAAGTGGAAGGCATAAAAGCGGCTCAGAGCTAGCAGCTGACAGGAGAGGTGTTCACAGCTGCGGTCTTCTGAGGAGTCAGGGCATAATGAGAGCCTTCCGAAGGGTGAACTGAACTGGTAAACCAGAGAATAGCGGCAGGCAAAGCGCCGCGCTCGGCATCCTGGGAGACGGCGGTGTGGCCGCCACAGAGGAAGGTAAAAATGGCGGCGCAGATGTGAGGGCCCTTCTGACAAAAAGTGGGAAACGGCCGACCTAAAGGGCCAGCACAGGCATCTCTGAGGAGGTGCTTACCAGCACCAGAACCAGGGGCTGGTTCTCTACCATCAGGTCTGACAGTAAATCAGATCAGATCAGTCGCTCAGTCGTGTCCGACTCTTTGCGACCCCATGAACCGCAGCACGCCAGGCCTCCCTGTCCATCACCAGCTCCCGGAGGTCGGAGGTCACTCAGACTCGCATCCATCGAGTCAGTGATGCCATCCAGCCATCTCATCCTCTGTCGTCCCCTTCTCCTCCTGCCCTCAATCCCTCCCAGCATCAGAGTCTTCTCCAATGAGTCAACTCTTCGCATGAGGTGGCCAAAATACTGGAGTTTCAGCTTTAGCATCATTCCTTCCAAAGAAATTCCAGGATTGATCTCCTTCAGAATGGACTGGTTGGATCTTCTTGCAGTCCAAGGGACTCTCAAGAGTCTTCTCCAGCACCACAGTTCAAAAGCATCAATTCTTCGGTGCTCAGCCTTCTTCACAGTCCAGCTCTCACATCCATACATGACCACAGGAAAGACCATAGCCTTGACTAGGCGAACCTTTGTTGGTAAAGTAATGTCTCTGCTTTTTAATATGCTATCTAGGTTGGTCATAACTTTCCTTCCAAGGAGCAAGCGTCTTTTAATTTCATGGCTGCAGTCACCATCTGCAGTGATTTAGGGGCACCATAAACAAGGAACAGAACAGTGCCCCTCTAAGTAACGTACTAGGCAGAACTACCTCAAAGTTCCTAAGGGCCAGCATCTAAGAAAAATAGCGTTTCAGGAAGATGTTTTTATGACCAGTTGAACACCTGCAGTTAAACAGACATGAGTGGTCTCTGAAGATTTACGGGCCTGTCCACGAGGCATCAGCAGAGCAGTATTCACCGAGCTGCGTATTGTTCACAAAACTGGACGACAAGCTGTGGGGAAGAGTCTGCGTCAGATATGGTCCCTTCCCTAAAATCAGCTGGAGAAAGAGGAAGACTGAAAAAAAAGAGACGCAGGAGTGTATGCTTACCGATGGATGGCTGGGGCTGTATTTCCCTTGTGTTAGGACATTTTTTTTTTTTTTCTTAAGCAATCTAACAAAGTATACATGAAATATTCACATTCATGAAATAGGCAACTGTTTCACATGCCTACCATGTGGCCACAGATCACTGTACAGTTGGATATAGAGATGAGAGATGATTGGATAAAGGGACCAAGGCATAGACTTGGATTCCACGGTGCCATAGAGCAAAGCCTGGCTCCATGCAAACTGGCCATGGAATGGTGGGCAGTCCCTAGTTCCTCTGCCCCTGGGTTCCCTGAGGACAGGATACATTAGTCAGCGCCAGGCTCCCATCAGAGACGCCAGGCCTTGGTAAGTGCTCAGCATGTGTCACTCTCACTAAGGGATAGAAAAGCTGCCTCTTGAATACTGTAAACCCCAATCATGTATATGGGTTCACTGATGATAATTAAAGCAGATTTACTAACACTACCAATTTTTTTTTTTTTTTTTGTAGGAAGTAAACCACAGGAAAATTAAAACACTCCACTCCAGTATTTTTGCCTGGAGAATTCCACGGACTGAGGCTATAGTCTATGGAGTTGCAAAGAGTCAGACACGACTGAATGACTAACATATACACATACACACACACTCAGTCTTTGGTTTGCCACTAAACAAGCTCCCAGTATTCAGGTAAGGAATTATTAATAGATGACCACAAACCAAATACCTAGATCTCAGCTCTGTGTCTTCCATTTGCTCCATCAGGACACAAAGTTCTCCTAATCCCTGAACAGTCCTGGTGCTTTGAGGTGGTGTCTCACCTGCCCACACCATGTCCTCAGCTTCTTTGTTCTGGGGTCCACTCAGACCACTCAGATCCCCAATGTCTGATGTTGATGACTGCCCAACACTGAGGCTTACCAAATGCACAGTGACACAACCGCTCAGCCAAGTGAGAAGAGACCTCTCTCTCCATGTTTGAACAGGGAGGGTAGTTTGAGCCCTAAGTATAGCAGAGTCTAATGTTTGTATTTTGGAATCCTTCCACACTTTCTTGGGCCACACACCACACACACACACCTGACACCTTCCCCCAAGCCAATTCATATTTCCTCAGGTGCTACACTGAATGGGTTAAGTGTCAGCCACTAAGAGAAGCCCAGAAATAGCATTCTCCTAAAATGCTTGTCTTATTGATAAGCCCAGTTCATTGCACGGACTGCCTTCTCTTTGCCACAGTCAACCCTATACACCCAGTCTCCTTGCATCTTTGAGCATGATGACCTTCCCCCTCTTCCCCTGCAAACCTGTTACATTTGAACTACAGCTGTAGCCAGAACATGGGATTTTCCTGAAGATGCACCAGGAGCATGAGCAGATGCAAATAGACACAACCAACCACAGTGAGATGAATCCAGAGCCCAGTATCCACTCAGCAGAAAAACTGCTTCAACTATTTGAATAATTTCACTATAAAAGACTCCACCAAGCTCCTTCCTGCCTTCTGAAAAAAATCTCTTCCCAGGTTAATAACACATACATCCAGAGAAATTTGAACATTACTGTTAAACTGGAATCTTCACTGCATTTTGAAAATTTCATTACAGGTCATGTACGTAATTGATCAAAAGTTTCTCAAATGCTAGGAAAATAGAGAAAACCAAGGCTCACATAGCAAGTGATCTTACGAATTTATTAGAGTTGATTAGACAGACAGGTGTTGTTTTTTTTTTTTTCCCTACTCTCATAATAATCTATCTCTGGAACAGACCAATTATGTACTATTCATGCTCTAGCAAGTGACCTGTAAAATTAACAATCCAATCATCTTATAGACAGGCTCTTAAATTTACTGAGTTTTTATGGGGCATTCTCTTTAGATAATGGAATTTCTGACTTCTCAGATATAACTCCACCTAATTATCTTACTGGTGTAAACATCTTACTGATGTTACTGGTGGGATTGTCAGCAATAAAATGGTAATAGTATTTTGTTTGCATCAAAATTAAAAGCCAAAAAATCATCAAAATGAGAATGTTCATCTGTAGGATACCTGACAAAGTTTCACAGCCATATGGTGGATTAGCAAATAATAGAGTAATGCTGCAGAGAAGGCAATGGCACCTCACTCCAGTACTCTTGCCTGGAAAATCCCATGGATGGAGGAGCCTGGAAGGCTACAGTCCATGGTGTCACTAAGGGTCGGACACGACGGAGCGACTTCACTTTCACTTTTCACTTTCATGCATTGGAGAAGGAAACCCACTCCAATGTTCTTGACTGGAGAATCCCAGGGATGGGAGAGCCTGGTGGTTTGCCGTCTACGGGGTCACACAGAGTCAGACACGACTGAAGCGACTTAGCAGCAGCAGAGTAATGCTGATGTTTCTGATGAGGCTGGTGACAATAGTGATGTGAGTCATGCTTTATCTGTAGATGATGAGGGCTCAGTCACCTTATACTCTATATCATTGAGGGCTGAAGGTCCCCTCTTGTACTTCACAGCTAATAACCCTCTAGTGCGCACATATACATTTAATTTTGTCTAATCTCATGGAACACTGCCAGGGTGAAAGTGGAATCAAAAGATTTGGTGATGCATGTTTATGTATTTTTCCTATTGCATATCAAATATTCAAAAGGCAAAGAGCATATTGTATCCTTTCAAAAAACACTTACATGATTAAGTATTAGGAAACAGGTTCAGTAGCACAAAATTCACAGAAATTGTTATTTTTTAAAGTTAAAAATAACTCATGAAATGGAAGGTTTTACCCATCACAGAGCAAGCCCTGACTCATTTTTATGAAACCTGAATCTCAAGCACTCAAGAGGCTTTATAGGAGTCTTACCACAGTCAGAGCTGCACAGCAGGTATTATCATCCTGCTGGGGATTTGATCATTTCTCCCCCTCTAGGTCTCTTTTTATTGAAAGGGAAAAAAAAGCTCCCCTAGATATAAAAGGCTTTTAAAAAGTGTCTTTTCACATACTGAAAATATTTCAAGTTTTTCATGTGTGTTATATATATCAAGCAGTTCTATATATGTACAACTACTGAATATATAAAAATAATGTGGAATGAATTCAGAGGAAGTCAGACTTCACAGCATATTCCTGTGTCCTTGAAGAGTCAGTTCTCGGGCCATTCTGCAGTCTTCCAAACTATCAACCCTTGTTTAGTTTGCAGCAGTGGAAGTCTGATGCTGAAGCTGAAGCACTAGTACTTTGGCCACCTGATGCAAAGAGCTGACTCATTAGGAGAAAACCCTGATGCTGGGGAAGACTGAGGGCAGGAGGAGAAGGGGACAACAGAGGACAAGATGGTTGTATGGCATCACCAACTCAATGGACATGAGTTTAAGCAAGCTCTGGGAGATGGTGAAGGACAGGGAAGACTGGCATGCTGCAGTCCTTGGGGCTGCAAAGTGTCAGACATGACTGAGCAACTGAGCAACAGTGAAGTCTTCCTTTAAAAAGTAAAAAAAAGAAAAAAAAACTAGCAATACAATTGCCTTGGTTTCTAAAAGTGGATGGATTCAATTCATTTACTCTAGTTAGGAGTCAGAGGGAGATGAAACTACAATCTAACAAAAATGGATTGAATTTTTTCTTTGTTCTGAGCAGATCCCAAGATGGTAGAAAACCCACTTCTGGTGACACAACATTATATCAGAGATGGACAGCACAGCAGTTGCTTCACACCAGAAGCCCTGTGAAACAGAGGACCTTCCTGGCCAGGACAGCTCTTCTTTGGATCAAATAAGCTAGACCCTACATAATGCACTTTAGAACATTCAAAAGAGCCTTATATGAATTACCTCCTTCCTTGCCCTAAGAAAAGTTTATATTAGTCAGATCAGATCAGATCACTCACTCAGTTGTGTCCGACTCTTTGTGACCCCATGAACTGCAGCACGCCAGGCCTCCCTGTCCATCACCAACTCCTGGAGGTCACTCAGACTCACATCCATCGAGTCAGTGATGCCATGCAGCCATCTCATCCTCTGTCATCCCCTTCTCCTCCTGCTCCCAATCCCTCCCAGCATCAGAGCCTTCTCCAATGAGTCAACTCTTCACATGAGATGGCCAAAATACTGGAGTTTCAGCTTTAGCATCATTCCTTCCAAAGAAATCCCAGGGCTGATCTCCTTCACAATGGACTGGTTGCATCTCCTTGCAGTCCAAGGGACTCTCAAGAGTCTTCTCCAACACCACAGTTCAAAAGCATCAATTCTTCGGCACTCAGCCTTCACAGTCCAGCTCTCACATCCATACATGACCACAGGAAAGACCATAGCCTTGACTAGGCGAAACTTTGTTGGCAAAGTAATGTCTCTGCTTTTGAATATGCTATCTAGGTTGGTCATAACTTCCCTTCCAAGGAGTAAGCGTCTTTTAATTTCATGGCTGCAGTCACCTTCTGCAGTGATTTGGGAGCCCAGAAAAATAAAGTCAGCCACTGTTTCCACTGTTTCTCCATCTATTTCCCATGAAGTGATGGGACCAGATGCCATGATCTTCGTTTTCTGAATGTTGAGCTTTAAGCCAACTTTTTCACTCTCCTCTTTCACTTTCATCAAGAGGCTTTTTAGTTCCTCTTCACTTTCTGCCATAAGGGTGGTATCATCTACATATCTGAGGTTATTGATATTTCTCCCAGCAATCTTGATTCCAGCTTGTGTTTCTTCCAGTCCAGCATTTCTCATGATGTACTCTGCATAGAAGTTAAATAAACATGGTGACAACATGCAGCCTTGACGTACTCCTTTTCCTATTTGGAACCAGTCTGTTGTTCCATGACCAGTTCTAACTGTTGCTTCCTGACCTGCATACAGATTTCTCAAGAGGCAGATCAGGTGGTCTGGTATTCCCATCTCTTTCAGAATTTTCCACAGTTTATTGTGATCTACACAGTCAAAGGCTTTGGCATAGTCAATAAAGCAGAAATAGATGTTTTTCTGGAACTCTCTTGCTTTTTCCATGATCCAGCGGATGTTGGCAATTTGATCTCTGGTTCCTCTGCCTTTTCTAAAACCAGCTTGAACATCTGGAAGTTCACAGTTCACATATTGCTGAAGCCTGGCTTGGAGAATTTTGAGCATTACTTTACTAGCGTGTGAGGTGAGTGCAACTTCCCATTAAAGCCCACAGGTATGCTCAGTCTTCTCATGACTGAGGTTTTTAAATAAGTGAGCAAAATCCATATCTTTATTGACTGGGGACAATGCCAGAGCTGTAGCTCAACTTCCCTATAGTCCAAGCTGGCACATGGTGGGGTGGACCATCCGGGTCCTGGGCGGTCAACTTTTCTGAAAAAGACCAGATAATGAATGATTTTTATTCGGCCTTACAGGTTATATGGTCTTGACTGCAACTACGCCCCTCTGCTGTTGTAGCAGGTGGAAGCCATAGACAAGTAAGTGTGACTATGTGACAAAGCTCACTTATGGACACTGATGTAAATTTCATGTAAATTTCACATACTACAAAATAGTCATTACTTTCACTTAATTTTCATGTTCATTTCATATAAATTTCACATACTACAAAGTAGTATTTCATTACTTTTCAACTACTTTAAAATGTGAAAACCATCCTTAGCTTGTGAATCTGCAAAGATGATGAGTGAGACAGAGCTGCCTGGTGGACAGGGGTTTTCAGACCTCTGACCTAGGAGATGCAGGCCTCAAATGTAACATGTTTAGAGACCAACTCTCCCCACCCGCAACTCACAAGGCTCCACCTCTCAGTAAATGCCGTTCAGTTGCACACACCAGCAACTTGATGCTTTTCCTTTATTTGTCTCTTTGTCTCTTATATCCCAAATCTCGTCCTGTCAGCTGAACCCACAAAATACACTTTTCACCAAATGACCTCCTGTCATGTTAGTCAAACCACCTGTGATTCACCCTCTATGGCTGATGACCTGACAAGGTCATGTCTCACCAGGTCTATTGCATGAGCTGCCCCGATGTCCAGTCTTAGCAAACTCAATCCACTCTGCAGACTAACCCACAATCCAGAAAGATCTTTCTATCAGACAAGTCAGACTGTCTTCTACTCTTCCTAATGAAACTCTCTCTGCTTCCTGGCTCACACAGAAAGAAAATAATACTTGGGCCTATGAAGGCCTCTGAGTCCTGACTCCCTCTGCTGTCTCTACAGCCTCCTCATCCACCACAGCCACCTCTGCTCCAGCCAAATCAGCCTTCCTCCTGTTTCCGGAACTCTCTGTCCTCAAACACTGCTTCTCTGTCTTGTCCCCCTCTATTTGGAGTGCTCTTTCCTCACGGACCTGTGTGACTCACTCCCTCATTACTAAAGAAGTTTCCCCAACCAACTAGTGTAAAAGGACACCTCCCACCAATACTTTTTATTGTTACATTCTCTGTTGAACTAACACCTTTAGGCTTATGACCCATTTTCTTGTCCTCCTATTTTTCCTATTTTTTTTTTCTTCTAGAATGTAGACTCTGCAGAAAGAGACTTTTATTTTTTTGCCTTGACTGCTGTATTTCATGCTGATAGAACATTCAGATCAGATCAGTCGCTCAGTCGTGTCCGACTCTTTGCGACCCCATGAACCGCAGCACGCCAGGCCTCCCTGTCCATCACCAGCTCCCGGAGGTCACTCAGACTCGCATCCATCGAGTCAGTGATGCCATCCATCCATCTCATCCTCTGTCGTCCCCTTCTCCTGCCCTCAATCCCTCCCAGCATCAGAGTCTTCTCCAATGAGTCAACTCTTCGCATGAGGTGGCCAAAATACTGGAGCTTCAGCTTTAGCATCATTCCTTCCAAAGAAATTCCAGGATTGATCTCCTTCAGAATGGACTGGTTGGATCTTCTTGCAGTCCAAGGGACTCTCAAGAGTCTTCTCCAACACCACAGTTCAAAAGCATCAATTCTTCAGCGCTCAGCCTTCTTCACAGTCCAGCTCTCACATCCATACATGACCACAGGAAAGATCATAGCCTTGACTAGGCGAACCTTTGTTGGTAAAGTAATGTCTCTGCTTTTGAATATGCTATCTAGGTTGGTCATAACTTTCCTTCCAAGGAGCAAGCGTCTTTTAATTTCATGGCTGCAGTCACCATCTGCAGTGACTTTGGAGCCCAGAAAAACAAAGTCTGACACTGTTTCCACTGTTTCCCCATCTATTTCCCATGCAGTGATGGGACCAGATGCCATGATCTTCGTTTTCTGAATGTTGAGCTTTAAGCCAACCTTTTCACTCTCCACTTTCACTTTCATCAGGAGGCTTTTTAGCCCCTCTTCACTTTCTGCCATAAGAGTGGTGTCATCTGCATATCTGAGGTTATTGATATTTCTCCCGGCAATCTTGATTGCAACTTGTGTTTCTTCCAGTCCAGCATTTCTCATGATGTACTCTGCATATAACTTAAATAAACATGGTGACAATATGCAGCCTTGACGTACTCCTTTTCCTATTTGGAACCAGTCTGTTGTTCCATGTCCAGTTCTAACTGTTGCTTCCTGACCTGCATACAGATTTCTTAAGAGGCAGATCAGGTGGTCTGGTATTCCCATCTCTTTCAGAATTTTCCATAGTTTATTGTGATCCACACAGTCAAAGGCTTTGGCATAGTCAATAAAGCAGAAATAGATGTTTTTCTGGAACTCTCTTGCTTTTTCCATGATCCAGCGGATGTTGGCAATTTGATCTCTGGTTCCTCTGCCTTTTCTAAAACCAGCTTGAACATCAGGAAGTTCACGGTTCACATACTGCTGAAGCCTGGCTTGGAGAATTTTGAGCATTACTTTACTAGCGTGTGAGATGAGTGCAATTGTGCCGTAGTTTGAGCACTCCTTGGCATTGCCTTTCTTTGGGATTGGGATGAAAACTGACCTTTTCCAATCTTGTGGCCACTGCTGAGTTTTCCAAATTTGCTGGCATATTGAGTGCAGCACTTTCACAGCATCATCATTCAGGACTTGGAATAGCTCCACTGGAATTCCATCACCTCCACTAGCTTTGTTCGTAGTGATGCTTTCTAAGGCCCATTTGACTTCACATTCCAAGATGTCTGGCTCTAGGTCAGTGATCACAACATCATGATTATCTAGGTCTTGAAGCTCTTTTTTATACAGTTCTTCTGTGTATTCTTGCCACCTCTTCTTAATATCTTCTGCTTCTGTTAGGTCCACACCATCTCTGTCCTTTATCGTGCCCATTTTTGCATGAAATGTTCCTTTGGTATCTCTGATTTTCTTGAAGAGATCCCTAGTCTTTCCCATTCTGTTGTTTTCCTGTATTTCTTTGCATTGATCACTGAAGAAGGCTTTCTTATCTCTTCTTGCTATTCTTTGGAACTCTGCATTTAGATGTTTATATCTTTCCTTTTCTCCTTTGCTTTTCGCTTCTCTTCTCTTCACAGCTATTTGTAAGGCCTCCCCAGACAGCCATTTTGCTTTTTTGCATTTCTTTTCCATGGGGATGGTCTTGATCCCTGTCTCCTGTACAATGTCACGAACCTCATTCCATAGTTCATCAGGCACTCTATCTGATCTAGGCCCTTAAATCTATTTCTCACTTCCACTGTATAATCATAAGGGATTTGATTTAGGTCATACCTGAATGGTCTAGTAGTTTTCTCTACTTTCTTCAATTTCAGTCTGAATTTGGCAATAAGGAGTTCATGGTCCGAGCCACAGTCAGCTCCTGGTCTTGTTTTTGCTGATTGTATAGAGCTTCTCCATCTTTGGCTGCAAAGAATATAATCGATCTGATTTCGGTGTTGACCATCTGGTGATGTCCATGTATAGAGTCTTCTCTTGTGTTGTTGGAAGAGGGTATTTGCTATGACCAGTGCATTTTCTTGGCAACATTAGCTGAATGAATAAAGAAATGAGTGAGATGATATCAGAATTGTCAAAAGGGAGGGGGCACCTGACCATATAGGCATCTTAAGTGGAGCTGGCCTCTTCCTCATTTCACCTTGAAGGGTGATAGAAGTGTGCTTCCTGGTAGATCAGAGCAGGAAATTTGAGTCAAGTGCTTCTGTCTCCCACCTCCTCTCCAGCTACCTAAGTACATTTGGAGGTACTTAGATACTTCATTTGGAGAAGGCAATGGCACGCCACTCCAGTACTCTTGCCTGGAAAATCCCATGGATGGAGGAGCCTGGTGGGCTGCAGTCCATGGGGTCGCTAAGAGTCGGACACAACTGAGCGACCTCCCTTTCCCTAGACACTTCAAGTCTGAATGGCCATAAGTATAAAACTTGGGATCTCTATTTTCTGAGAATTAAAAATTTTATACAATTTTTTTTAGGTAACCCTAACCCTAGCAATTTGATCAGAACAAGTGGTAAGTGCTAGTATTAGGCAAAAGTTACTTACATTCATCTAGATTACCTTTAATCAAATGTAGGAAACACAGTGAAAAATAGAAAACTCCAAAATTTCAAAATAAGGAAGTTCTATTAGATTCAAATGAAAAATTGGGGATAGCCAGGTACAAGTTAAAAATTGCATTAATATCAATCACTATATTGATATGGAGATATTTATTCTAAAAACAGACATTGGGTACCTGTGTTCCAGCTACACTCTGGGCACTGTGTTATTCCATCTTTGCAATGGTAATACAGAACAAGACTTTTTTATTGGAATGACCATCTAGACTCCTACAAGATACTAAGACCCATTCTTTATGTTGTTTACATTTCCAACAGCATTTTTATAATTAAAATTGAAACCATGTTACCCCTCCACCCTCACTTACAAAGAGCATTCTTTTAAGAGGAAAGTGATTTTTTTTCCCCTCAAGCTAATAAAAGTTCTGAGATGTGTGTAAATCAATAGTTTCTAAACTTTAGAGTCCACTAGTATCACATTAAGTGATGGTGGGGAGGGGGTATAGATTGCATCAAAAATGGAAATACCTGGACTCACCTTACCTTCTGGTTCCTTATTCAGAATACTGAGTCCAGGAGGGCTAATTTTTAACATGAGTTCAATTGATTCTAATGTTTTAGTACCCATTTTTGAGAAATACTGGTCTAATAATGTAAAGTATATATTTAAAGAAAATAACAAATTTGAATATTAAATTAAAATGGTTAAGTACCAGAAATTTTTAGCACTTCAGTTCTCTAATTAACATTTTTCACTAACATAACTAAATATTCTTGCCATGAATAACCAATAATATAATAGAGATTATATTTCACTAAAGCAATAATAAGATACACTCTATAATTTGTAACATTCTGTGAACCAATTTACAGGGTTTTTTTTTTTTTTGTATGTTGTTGTTGTTGTTTTGAAACTAAGATCAGTAGTCTCATTGACAACACAGACAAATTCACAATTTAAAGACCCTGCAAAATCTAATTGTGTTTTGGGTTTTGCTTGTTGTTATCAAGACTAATTTTAAAAGCACAGATGGAAAAATAGCACAGAAGGAACACCTCAATCTGGTCTGCTTGCCTTTTCTTCTCTCTTCGGATGGTCCATAAGAAAATGAGAAACCAGCAGATACTCAAAGTTCACAGAGCTTAGAAAAGGCCATTGGTATGAAATGACTGTCACTTCACCCGCCCTACTTGAGAAATAATTATTTCTGTGTGATGGTTGACAGGTTGAAATCAGATTTTATAGTCTAGATATCTGAGAGCGAGGGACAAGGAATGACAACTAAGAATATCTGTCAGTAAATTCACTAAAATCTTGTAGGGAGTTGGGGTCATCTCTTTGGCAGATAAAAACATACAAGACCTTACAAATTACCTGCCTTGAAAGCAATTTCCTTTCTTTAAAAAGGTTTGGTGGGCTTCTATTTATTTTTTAAATTAATTTTTGTTTTTAGTGTTTAATTTCTTAAATATTTTCTTACAAGAAAACTCAAGGTAAAAAGAGGGCTGCATATTGTCAAGATTTTTGTTAGGGATTTCCCCTAGTTTTTCCATGAAATCAGTGTAACAGAAATATCTGATATAGAGAGAGTAAAAACAAAAATAAACAAACCTAAAAAAAAAAAAAACAACCCCATAACCTAATTTTCTGCTTTTTACTTAATTGAAGATAAACTATTTTCCAGACTTGGGTTACGGTTTTAGTTATCATTATAAGAATGTTTTTAATGAAAGTATTTTACTATTCTGAGAATATGCTAGAACAGCCTTCTTTGTGAACTGTGTTCTTTTTACTATGGTATTTTCTCGTAAACATTGTTGTCAGTTGATAGGCAAGTGAACTGAGGTGCCTTAGTATTAGTGAATACTGCTCTTCTATATTAAACTTAACTTTATAAATGCATGTTAAAACTGTTTTGCCAATGATGCATTTTCTAGCAAAAGAAATGTTTTATAAAGAGCAGAAGTGAATCTATCAATTGAAAATCTGATTTATTTATCAGTGGCAGCCTGTGCTAAGCAGCAATTATACAGTTAATGTGTGGGGTGGAGGGCCCATGTCTTGATCTCTTCATTGCAAAACTATTCATCACTTAATGTTAGATAGACTCTAATGTATAAACTCATGCACATATTTCATTAAGAACACTATCCAGTGGAGGAATGTCTTGACACTGTGAAAACATAACTGAGACTTAAAACAATTTTTAAGAAATGAGATGGATTTGGTAATCTGAATAGAGTCAGAATTTTTTTTTAAATTTTGGGTGACATTTAAATTTTTATTGGAGTATAATTAATTTACAATGTTGTGTTCAAGTGTGCAGCAATACATTCTTTTTTCAGATTCTGTGATACTAAATTATTACAAGATACTGAGTACAGTTCCCTGAGCTATACAGTAGGTCCTTGTTTTCCTATTTTATATATAGTAGTGTGTCTATTGGAGAAGGCAATGGCAACCCACTCCAGTACTCTTGCCTGGCAAATCCCATGGATAAAGGAGCCTGGTAGTCTGTGGTCCATGGAGTCGCTAGGAGTCGGACACGACTGAGCGACTTCACTTTCACTTTTCACTTTCATGCATTGGAGAAGGAAATGGCAACCCACTCCAGTGTTCTTGTCTGGAGAATCCCAGGGACGGGGGAGCCTGGTGGGCTGCCGTCTCTGGGGTCACACAGAGTCGGACACGACTGAAGCAACTTAGCAGCAGCAGCAGTGTGTCTATGCTATGCTAAGTCACTTCAGTCGTGTCCAACTCTGTGTGACCCCATAGACGGCAGCCCACAGGGCTCCACTGTCCCTGGGATTCTCCAGGCAAGAACACTGGAGTGGGTTGCCATTTCCTTCTCCAATGCATGAAAGTGAAAAGAGAAAGTGAAGTTGCTCAGTCATGTCTGACTCTTAGCGACCCCATGGACTGCAGCCTACCAGGCTCCTCCGTCCGTGGGATTTTCCAGGCAAGAGTACTGGAGTGGGGGTGCCATTGCCTTCTCCAGTGTGTCTATATTAATCCCAAACTCCTAATTTACTTCTCCCCCAACTCCTGTAGTCTCCTTATGTTTATTTTCTGCTTCTATGAGTTTACTTCTGGTTTGTAAGTAAGTACATTTGTATCTAAGAATCAGAACTGTTTAAACTGTTTCATATACAGTGAGTCATAGCAACAAGTATTATCCATCTGAAATAAAAACTATTATGTACAAGATCATATTGATAAGATTATAATGGATGATTGTTAAAATGATAACCCTAGTTATGATTGATGCTAAAATAACCAAACAAGATCTTTTGTCTTTGTCTCAAGTCATTAACTTGGTGAAGAACGTGGGTTTTGAGTTCAGACAAAAGAGTAATATTTTTGCTGAATAAAATAGTGCTTGTCATCCATTATGAAGCTATTAATTTTGTATTCTTTTTTCTTAATCTATTTGTAACATAAATTCTCCTGCATAAATATTCTACAATATTTTTATTATTATACTCATATTAGTAGCAGAACTGCTATTAATATTAAGTATATAAAATATAAATATAAAATAATACAGAATATAATGTAGAATATATGAAATCTGGAATTAAATATTATTAGTGTATTGTAATCTTAGTATCTAAATGACCCAAGTCACTTATCTCAACATATTAAGGTAATGATCCTCTATTAATTGAACATAATACTTATTGATTTTTCATTGTATCTAATAGAAGTATAATATTGTAACTGTGGACATCAATTATTAAGGAACAATAAACTGAGGTATAATTGTTTTTTACAAACTAAATACAGTGGTGAGCAAACAGAACATACTGTAGCATGAGAATTCTATTCTTTAAAATTATTAATAAACAAAATTTGAAAAGCTTTTGATATGAAAATTATCACTTCAAGTTCATGTGATATGAATTTCAATAGTGACAAACAAGATCAGACTTTGAAAAGTAAAGTAACTGAACTCTTTCTTTAGAATACTTAAAAGGGAATACTGTGTTCTTCAAAATACAATAAACAAATGCAAAACTCTGGAGAAGTGTTGCTATCTTCCCTGTTCTAAAATCATTCTAAATCTAAAATTGAAGTTGTCTGAAATTTAATTTTAACCATAAGTCAAAATATACTACAGTAAAACAAAATGCCTAACATTAAAGGAATTGTCCTTTTCTACCTTAATTATGAAGCATACAAACCTATTTTCTTGACACTTTGTATAGTAAAGATGCAGAAAAAATTTTTTAATATATCTGAGAAAGGGGTTATATTTAGGATATATAGTGAATGTCTGCAAGTCAATAACAAAAAAAAAAAAAACAGTTTTTTAAATGGGTATAAAATTTAAATTAAACACATCACTATATGAGATATACAAATGGTAAATAAGTAAGTGAAAAGATTCTCGCTCATTAGCCATTAGGGCATGCAAGTTAAAACCACAGTGCAATGCCAAGTCTGACAGGATGAGTCAATTGATGATAAGAGTGATAAAACCAAGTACTGAGGAAGATTTGGGAAAGTGACACCATTGTACATTGCTGGTGAGAGCGTAAGACAGCACTACTGCTTTGGAAAACTGTTTGGCAGGTTTTTGTTGTTGCTGTTTTAAAATAAACATACTAAACCTACAATCCAGCTGTTGCATTCTTAAGTATTTAACCAAGAAAAGTGAAAACCTGTCCATAAAAAAACCTACTCAGATATTCATAAGAAGATCTATGTTACAGCACAAACCTGCAAACAACCAAAATGACCATCAACTGGTTAATGGATAACAGATTGTAGGTCTCCATGTAAAGAAATATACCATTAAAAAGCAATAAACTACTGCTGCAAGTAATAATACGGCTCATCTCAAAAACAGTAAACTAAATGAAAGAAGCCAGACACAAACCAGCACTACTGAATGATTTCATTCCTATAAAATGCTAGAAAGACAAAGCCATAGTAACTGAGAACAGATCAGTAGATTTCAGGAGCCCAATGAGGAGGAAGAGACTTACCCCAAAGCGTCACAAAGAAAGTTCCCAAGTGAAGGAGATGTTTTATGTCATGATTATGGTGGGGGTTCATGACTGTATCAATTCAGTTCAGTTCAGTCTCTCTGTCGTGTCTGACTCTTTGCGACCCCATTAACCACAGCACACCAGGCCTCCCTGTCCATCACCAACTCCTGGAGTCCACCCAAACCCATGTCCATTGAGTCAGTGATGCCGTCCAACCATCTCATCCTCTGTTGTCCCTTTCTCCTCCCACCTTCAACCTTTCCCAGCATCAGGGTCTTTTTCAATGAGTCAGCTCTTCACATCAGATGGCCAAAGTATTAGAGTTTCAGCTTCGGCATCAGTCCTTCCAATGAACACTCAGGACTAATCTCCTTTAGGATGGACTGGTTAGATTTCCTTGCAGTCCAAGGGACTCTCAAGGGTCTTCTCCAACACCACAATTCAAAAGCATCAATTCTTTGGTGCTCAGCTTTCTTTATATTCCAATTCTCACATCCATACATGACCACTGGAAAAACCATACATTTGTGAAAATTCCCTGTTCCATACACTAGAAATTGGTGAATTTAATTGCATATCAACTATGCCTCAAGAATTCACCCATTCCAGTCCATTTTAGTTCGCTAATTCCTAGAATGTCAACATTCACTCTTGCCATCTCTTGTTTGACCACTTCCAATTTGCCTTGACTCGTGGACCTGACATTCCAGGTTCCTATGCAATATTGCTCTTTACAGCATTGGACTTTGCTTCTATCACCAGACACATCCACAGCTGGATATTCTTTTTGCTTTGGTTCCGTCCCTTCATTCTTTCTGGAGTTATTTCTCCACTGATCTCCAGTAGCATATTGGGCCTCTACTGACCTGGGGAGTTTCTCTTTCAGTATCCTATCATTTTGCCTTTTCATACTGTTCATGGGGTTCTCAAGGCAAGAATACTGAAGTGGTTCGCCATTCCCTTCTCCAGCGGACCACACCCTGTCAGATCTCTCCACCATGACCTGCCCATCCTGGGTTGCCCCACGGGCATGGCTTAATTTCATTGAGTTAGACAAGGCTGTGGTCCTGGTGTGATTAGATTGACTAGTTTTCTGTGAGTATGGTTTCAGTGTATTCACCCTCTGATGCCCTCTTGCAAGACCTACCATCTTACTTGGGTTTCTCTTACCTTGGGCGTTGGGTAACTCTTCCCAGCTGCTCCAGCAAAGCACAGCCATCGCACCTTATGTTGGACAAGGGGTCTCTCCTCACCGCCGCCCTTCCTGACCTTGGGGGAGGGGTATCTCCTCACCGCTGCCCTTCCTGACCTTGGTCGTGGGGTAGCTCCTCTCGGCCGCACTCTCAGTGCGCCGTGCATGGACTGGAATGGGTGAATTTAACTCAGAGGACCATTACATCTACTACTGCGGGCAGGAATTCCTCAGAAGAAATGGAGTGGCCATCATGGTCAACAAAAGAGTCTGAAATGCAGTACTTGGATGCAATCTCAAAAACGACAGAATGATCTCTGTTCGTTTCCAAGGCAAACCATTCAATGTCACAGTAATCCAAGTCTATGCCCCAACCAGTAATGCTGAAGAAGCTGAAGTTGAACGGTTCTATGAAGACCTACAAGACCTTTTAGAACTAACACCCAAAAAAGATGTCCTTTTCATTATGGGGGACTGGAATGCAGAAGTAGGAAGTCAAGAAACACCTGAAGTAACAGGCAAATTTGGCCTTGGAATACAGAATGAAGCAGGGCAAAGACAGAGTTTTGCCAAGAAAATGCACTGGTCATAGCAAATACCCTCTTCCAACAACACAAGAGAAGACTCTATACATGGACATCACCAGATGGTCAACACCGAAATCAGATCGATTATATTCTTTGCAGCCAAAGATGGAGAAGCTCTATACAATCAGCAAAAACAAGACCAGGAGCTGACTGTGGCTCAGACCATGAACTCCTTATTGCCAAATTCAGACTGAAATTGAAGAAAGTAGGGAAAACCACTAGACCACTTAGGTATGACCTAAATCAAATCCCTTATGATTATACAGTGGAAGTGAGAAATAGATTTAAGGGCCTAGATCTGATAGATAGAGTGCCTGATGAACTATGGAATGAGGTTCGTGACATTGTACAGGAGACAGGGATCAAGACCATCCCCATGGAAAAGAAATGCAAAAAAGCAAAATGGCTGTCTGGGGAGGCCTTGCAAATAGCTGTGAAAAGAAGAGAAGCGAAAAGCAAAGGAGAAAAGGAAAGATATAAACATCTGAATGCAGAGTTCCAAAGAATAGCAAGAAGAGATAAGAAAGCCTTCTTCAACGATCAATGCAAAGAAAGAGAGGAAAACAACAGAATGGGAAAGACTAAGGGTCTATTCAAGAAAATCAGAGATACCAAAGGAACATTTCATGCAAAGATGGGCTCGATAAAGGACAGAAATGGTATGGACCTAAGAGAAGCAGAAGATATTAAGAAGAGGTGGCAAGAATACACAGAAGAACTGTATAAAAAAGAGCTTCATGACCCAGATAATCATGATGGTGTGATCACTGACCTACAGCCAGACATCCTGGAATGGGAAGTCAAGTGGGCCTTAGAAAGCACCACTACGAACAAAGCTAGTGGAGGTGATGGAATTCCACTGGAGCTATTCCAAATCCTGAAAGGTGATGCTGTGAAAGTGCTTCACTCAATATGCCAGCAAATTTGGAAAACTCAGCAGTGGCCACAAGATTGGAAAAGGTCAGTTTTCATCCCAATCCCAAAGAAAGGCAATGCCAAAGCATGCTCAAACTACTGCACAATTGCACTCATCTCACACGCTAGTAAAGTAATGCTCAAAATTCTCCAAGCCAGGTTTCAGCAATATGTGAACCGTGAACTTTCTGATGTTCAAGCTGGTTTTAGAAAAGGCAGAGGAACCAGAGATCAAATTGCCAACATCCGCTGGATCATGGAAAAAGCAAGAGAGTTCCAGAAAAACATCTATTTCTGCTTTATTGACTATGCCAAAGCCTTTGACTGTGTAGATCACAATAAACTGTGGAAAATTCTGAAAGAGATGGGAATACCAGACCACCTGATCTGCCTCTTGAGAAATCTGTATGCAGGTCAGGAAGCAACAATTAGAACTGATCATGGAACAACAGATCAGATCAGATCAGTCGCTCAGTCGTGTCCGACTCTTTGCGACCCCATGAACCGCAGCACGCCAGGCCTCCCTGTCCATCACCAGCTCCCGGAGGTCACTCAGACTCGCATCCATCGAGTCAGTGAATGGAACAACAGACTGGTTCCAAATTGGAAAAGGAGTACGTCAAGGCTGCATGTTGTCACCATGTTTATTTAACTTCTATGCAGAGTACATCATGAGAAATGCTGGACTGGAAGAAACACAAGCTGGAATCAAGATTGCTGGGAGAAATATCAATAACCTCAGATATGCAGATGATACCACCCTTATGGCAGAAAGTGAAGAGGAACTAAAAAGCCTCTTGATGAAAGTGAAAGTGGAGAGTGAAAAGGTTGGTTTAAAGCTCAACATTCAGAAAACGAAGATCATGGCATCTGGTCCCATCACTACATGGGAAATAGATGGAGAAACAGTGGAAACACTGTCAGACTTTATTTTTCTGGGCTCCAAAATCACTGCAGATAGTGACTGCAGCCATGAAATTAAAAGATGCTTACTCCTTGGAAGGAAAGTTATGACCAACCTCGACAGCATATTCAAAAGCAGAGACATTACTTTGCCAACAAAGATTCGCCTAGTCAAGGGTATGGTCTTTCCTGTGGTCATGTATGGATGTGAGAGCTGGACTGTGAAGAAGGCTGAGCGCCGAAGAATTGATGCTTTTGAACTGTGGTGTTGGAGAAGACTCTTGAGAGTTGCTTGGACTGCAAGAAGATCCAACCAGTCCATTCTGAAGGAGATCAGCCCTGGGATTTCTTTGGAAGGAATGATGCTAAAGCTGAAACTCCAATATTTTGGCCACCTCATGCGAAGAGTTGACTCATTGGAGAAGACTCTGATGCTGGGAGGGATTGGGGGCAGGAGGAGAAGGGGATGACAGAGGATGAGATGGCTGGATGGCATCACTGACTTGATGGATGTGAGTCTGAATGACCTCCAGAAGTTGGTGATGGACAGGGAGGCCTGGCATGCTGCAGTTCATGGGGTTGCAAAGAGTCGGACACGACTGAGCGACTGATCTGATGCCTCAAGAAACTTGATTTTTTTAATGCAAAAAGAAAAATGAGGAGAGCATAAGACACCAAAGTTTAGTTAGCATTTTGTTCAAATTCAAGGAAATTGTGATAAATAAGGGTCATGTGGTTTCACAGTTAACTAGGAGTATTAGATTACTCCTGACACCTCAGGAATTACCTGGAGAAATTAAGTGCCCACACAAATAGCATATCACAAGCCTCCCTTACTCACACATCAGCTGATCATACTGGGAGCTCTTCTCAGATATTCATGAGAGCAGAGGCTACTAGTTGTATGTGTGTGTGTGTGTGTGTGTGTGCTCAGTTGTGTCCAACTCTTGCAACCCTACAGACCTCCAGGCTCCTCTGTTCATGGGATTCTCCAGGCAGGGATGCTGGAGTGGGTTGCCATTTCCTTTTCCAGGGGACCTTCCCAACTCAGGGATTGAATCCTCCTCTCCTGTATCTCCTGCATTGGAATGTGAATTCTTTACTGCTGAGCCACCGGGAAAGCACAGAGCATGGAAAAAGAGATGGTAGCACCAACCACTAGTCACCATGTGCAGGTTTTCTCTAGGATCAGAGGTGTTGGTGACTGTAATTAGGTCAAGACTCTTTTTGGACCAGAACTTGACTATAATGGGGCTCCTCATCAGTTCCTCATCCACGTCAAGCCATGTGTTTCAAAACATCATACAACCTATGGTCAGATCACAGGACAACATTCCATTCCTGCATTTCCAAACATCAAAAATATGGCATATTTTATTATTCAGCAATAAAAAGGAATGAAATAATGTTATTTTCAAAGATGTAGATGGACCTAGAGATTGTCATAATGAGTGGAGCAAGTCGGGAAGAGAAGGACAAATACCATGTGATATCACTTATATGTCAATTTTTTAAAAAATGGTACAAATGAGCTTATTTACAAAACAGAGTCACAGATGTAGAAAACAAACTTACAGTTATGAAGGGGGAAGCGGGGATGATAGATAAATTGGGAGATTGGGATTGACATGTATACACATCGTGTATAAAATAAGGACATGCTGTATAGCATAGAGTGCTCAACTCAGTACTCTGTAATGACCTATGTGAAAAAAGAATCTGAAAAAGAGTGGATATATGTATATGTAGAACTGACTCACTTTGCTGTTCACCTGAAACTAACACAACATTGTAAATCAACTACACTCCAATAAAAAAAAAAAAAATTAACTCAAGGCCCTTTTCCATCAGCTCACCTGTCTTCATTTTGATGTTTAGAACTCAGACTGACTTTGCCTGGACACCTTTACTCCCAAGACATAATCATTAGAAATTAAGCCTAACTTCCGTTGTTTAAACTACTTAATCTTTTCTCTAAGACAAACCATAATAACACATAACAGCCACTTTATTTTACCTGAATGAAATGTCGATCACTTCTGGAAAGTGACAAATCTTATAGAAGGATAATGTTAGGTCTGGAGATGGAAAGGAAGGCAGAGTCCATGGATTCTTGAAGGCTGAGATGTGAAGGGGGCTGGCTCTAACAAAATCGTGTTTGATACCAAAATTCTCTGTGGTCCATTTTTTTTTTTTAAACTGAAAAAGTGTCACTGGCAAATGACCAGTTGTGTATGAATGGAAAGAATTGACCTTCTGACTTCTACACCTCAGTTGGAGGTTGAACATTGCAGCCTTGCTGTGGATGGCAGGAGGGCTCTGGCATAATTAGGCAACCACAATGGACAAATGTGAACAAACACAAGAGCAACCATTGAGGAACTGGCTTTCAGGGGCATGGTGGCTCTACCATTACCTTCAACAGGCAATGGCAGTGACTGGTATTAAGTGGAGTGATTTGTGAGACTCGTGTGTATTCTCAGAGTCTCTACATCTTATTAGGGGAAGAGAATCTAGAGGAAAACAAACACAGATTTCCCATTCTATGAACAATATTTTGTCTCAGTCATTATTTTATATTCAAGATATATCATCTTGGACCTATAGATGATCATATTGAGTGAAGCAAGACAAAGAAAAAACTGGATGATATCACTTATATCTGGAATCTAAAAAATAATACAAATGAGTCTATTTACAAAGCAGAAGCAGACTCACAGACATAGAAAACAAATTTTTCATTACTCAAGCAAGAAGAGGTAGGAGGTATAAATTGGAGATTTGAGATTAACATATACACACTACTCCCCCTGCTTATTTAACTTATATGCAGAGTACATGTTGAGAAACGCTGGGCTGGAAGTAGCACAGGCTGGAATCAATATTGCTGGGAGAAATATCAATAACCTCAGATATGCAGATGACACCACCCTTATGGGAGAAAGTGAAGAGGAACTCAAAAGCCTCTTGATGAAGGTGAAAGAGGAGAGTGAAAAAGTTGGCTTAAAGCTCAACATTCAGAAAACTAAGATCATGGCATCTGGTCCCATCACTTCATGGCAAATAGATGGGGAAACAGTGGAAACAGTGTCAGACTTTATTTTGGGGGCTCCAAAATCACTGCAGATAGTGATTGCAGCCATGAAATTAAAAGACACTTACTCCTTGGGAGGAAAGTTATGAACCTAGATAGTATATTGAAAAGCAGAAATATTACTTTGCCAACAAAGGTCCGTCTAGTCAAGGCCATGGTTTTTCCAGGGGTCATGTGTGGATGTGAGAGTTGGACTGTGAATAAAACTGAGTGCCAAAGAATTGATGCTTTTGAACTGTGGTGTTGGAGAAGACTCTTGAGAGTCCCTTGGACTGCAAGGAGATCCAACCAGTCCATCCTAAAGATTAGTCCTGGGTGTTCATTGGAAGGACTAATGCTGAAGCTGAAACTCCAATACTTTGGCCACCTCATGCAAAGAGTTGAGTCATTGGAAAAGACTCTGATGCTGGGAGGGATTGGGGGCAGGAGGAGAAGGGGACGACTGAGGATGATGGCTGGATAGCATCACCGACTTGATGGACGTGAGTTTGAGTGAACTCCAGGAGTTGGTGATGGACAGGGAGGCCTGATGTGCTGTGATTCATGGGGTCGCAATGAGTCAGACACGACTGAGTGACTGAACTGAACTGAACTGATGCATAAAATAGATAAACAAGACCTACTGTATAACACAGAGAATTACATTCAATATCTTATAATAACCTACAATGGATAAGACTTTTTTAAAGTTATATATATATAACTGAAATTCTTTTCTATATACCTGAAAAAGAGGTTCGTACAAGACAGAGGCTCATAACACTGTACAGGAGGCAGTGACCAAAACCATTCCAAAGAAAAAGAAATGAAAATTACAAAATGGCTGTCTGAGGAGGCTTTACAAATAGCTGAGAAAAAAAAGAGAAGTGAAAAACAAAGGACAAAGGCAAAGATATACCGAACTGAACACAGAATTACAGAGAATAGCAAGGAGAGATAAGAAGGTCTTATTCAATGATCAATGTAAAGATATAGAGGAAAGCAGTGGAATGGGAAAGAATTAGAGATTGCTTCAAGAAATTTGGAGATATCAAGGAAACATCTCATGCAAAGATGGGCACAACAGAGTACAGAAGTCGTATGGACCTAACAGAAGCAGAAGAGAATAAGAAAAGGTGGCAAGAATACACAGAAAAATGATACGAAAAAGGTCTTAATGACTGGAATAACCGTGATGGTGTGATCATTCACCTAGAGCCAGACATCCTGGAATGTGAAGTCAAGAGGGCTTTAGGAAGCATCGCTATGAACAAAGCTAGTAGAGGTGATGGAATTCCAGCTGAGCTATTTCAAATCCTAAAAGATGATGCTGTGAAAATGCTGCACTCAATGTGTCAGCAAATTTGGAAAACTCAGCAACAGTCCCAGGACTGGGAAAGGTCAGTGTTCATTCCAGTCCCAAAGAAAGGCAATGTTTGAACAATATTAAAACTATCAGAAAATTGCCCTCATTTTCCATGCTGAAGCTGAAGCTCCAATCCTCTGGCCACCTGATGCAAAGAGCTGACTAATTAGAAAAGACCCTTATGCTAAGAAAGGTTGAAGGCAAAAGGAGAAGTGGGTAGCAGAAGATAAGATGGTTGGATAGCATCACCAACTCAATGAACATGAGTTGGAGCAAACTCCAGGAGATAGTGGAAGACAGGGAAGCCTGTTGTGTTGCAGTTCATGGAGTCACAAAGAGTTAGGCACAACTTATAGACTGAAAAACAACATACCTGAAATACTGTGTATCAGCTATACCTCAATAAAAAGAAACTAAAGCAATATATTGTCTTCTTTGGTTAAAAAAAAAAAAATGAAATTAAACATATTGGTTACATTATCAAATGATTACAGTTTATAATAACTTTGGCATATGTCTTGCCATTCTCATCTCTCTGGGTAAGACAACCATAGATAGAATTTTAAGAACTCAGCAAAAACAACATATTTAAATCATATTATATTCTTAGAATTGGTAAGGCACATGAAGATTTTGCAATATTATATATCTTTTTATATATGCAGACACAGACACTCACAGATATATCCATAAAATATTGGCAGCAAAGTAATAGCTTGATAGATTAGCCAATATACTTAGTTTTTTTTTTTTTCTTCTTCATTTAGACAGGCTCCAGGGCATTCTCTGAGTTGTTCACTCATAAAAGTGTTGAAACTTCACAAAACAAGATAAAACAAAAACATCACATTTTGGCTTTGAAATTTAAAAGCCTAGATCTCAGGAGGATAAATACATCTTAGAATATGAATGGCAGATTTACATTATGACAAAAAGCACGTCTTTCAGCTCAGAGCCCCAGTAACCAGACACAAGACAGAATTTGCTTGCACCAGAGGAAAAGAAAAGAAGCATGTTCAGAAGAAAGGAATGGGTGTGCAGTGTGGGTTGTGGATAAAACAAGGTCCTGCATCTGCAGCTTAGTTCAGAGGAAACGAAAGTAACAGAAACACCTGACATGTTCAAGAGAAGGGATGGGAGAATCCTAGCACAGGAAACTCATGTTTTCTTTCCAGGAAAGCCCAGAATGCACACAAAGACACAAAGCAGGAAGTTTTATTCCTGACAGCTGTGAAAGCATAGGGAATGGTCAGAATAGTCTTTGGAGTTTCTCACGGATAATACATCACATAAAGTGAGATAGGACCAAGAGGTTCTCAAGATGCAAAGAAATTAGCTAGATGACAGTTAGATTGAGTGAGGCTCCTCAGTCCTGAAACATGCAAGGAACCAGATGTCATCAATGAACACATGATCTTGGAATTGTATCCTTCCCCAGTCGAGCCTCAAATGAGACTATAGCCCTGGAACAAAGGACCATTTAGAAAAGATCCTCACAGACTACACACCACAGGAGAACAAAGACACCTTTGTTCATTCTAGAGTAACTAATAGTTATGTAGACAAGATGATAATGCTGTGGATTATAAAAGTACTCCAGAACTTAGAAGTAGCTCCAGCAAAAGTGGGGTAGAACTTTTTGAATTCATGAAAATAGTTTAAATTGACCTGCAAAATAAAATATATTTATTTTTTAACAAGGAAATATATTTTCTATACACTTGAGTTTTTATTTTATATTAAATTTCAAGCTTTTCAGAGATCAGATCTGTCCAGAACATACAGAAATCTTAGCACAGCCGAATACCTGCATCAGGGACTAATTAGAAACCCGAATAGAGTTAGAACTTAGTCATTTTGAGGATGACTTAAAATCTTATGAGATATTTAATGTGCTGACATAACATGAACTTTCATCTATAAATCCTAATTTCAGAAAATAATTCCAGAGTGCTGTGATAAGACTGAGTTTAAAATTTAAATGCCTTAAATGTCTTAAGAAAGATTAAATGTGAGTTTTTAGTTGTTTGTTAATAAAAGTACTTAGAGTAAGCCACAAAGTAGGATTCTGAATGCCCTTGTATTGAATCCTGGATTTCTAAGAGCACAATCATGTTTTAAGGTATCAAGCCAGAAAGATAATGTTTACCATTAAAGTGTATCATCTCTCATTCTTTCCCAAGGTGGACACCTGGAGCACCAGCATATGGAGTGTGGAGAAAGAGGCAAGGTGGCTCTGATTCAAGATCAATGAGGTCACCACCCAGCTCTAAAGGGGAAGTTCTTCTAAGACAAAGAGGTGGGCATATTCCTGTTCTATTTGTGTTTAGAAAACCAACATGTGTCCTTATAGTGTCAACCCAAATAGAGAACCCACAGTGAGGAATGTAATGCTAACCTGGACCTGGAAATGCCCTCCAAACAGAGAGGGACCAAAGAGAGGAGCCAAACCACTCTTAGAGGCTCGTCTCATCAGCCGTGTCTATCAGAAGCTTATGAGCAAGAGAAAAAGACTAGTTTCCACAAGGGTTATCAGCCTGCTGCCTTAGTCATCTGTTGCCTTAACAATGAGTTTTCCAACCTCACTATTCCCTTCTCTAACTCTTACATTTAAATCATCAACAACACAAACACATGAGTTAAATCAAGCCTCAAATCAGATCAGATCAGTCACTCAGTCGTGTTCTACTCTTTGCGACTCCATGAATCGCAGCACGCCAGGCCTCCCTGTCCATCACCAGCTCCCGGAGTCCACTGAGACTCACGTCCATCGAGTCAGTGATGCCATCCAGCCATCTCATCCTCTGTCGTCCCCTTCTCCTCCTGCCCCCAATCCCTCCCAGCATCAGAATCCTTTCCAATGAGTCAATTCTTTGCATGAGGTGGCCAAAGTACTGGAGTTTCAGCTTTAGCATCATTCCTTCCAAAGAAATCCCAGGGCTGATCTCCTTCAGAATGGACTGGTTGGATCTCCTTGCAGTCCAAGGGACTCTCAAGAGTCTTTTCCAACACCACAGTTCAAAAGCATCAATTCTTCGGTGCTCAGCCTTCTTCACAGTCCAACTCTAGAAATTAAAATAATGAAGTTGCCCCAAATAATTTTTTAAAATAATTTAAAATCTTACATTACACTAAAACAAAAATTGTATACTGTATTTGTGTTTTTGTTTCTGGCTTACTTCACTCTGTATAATAGGCTCCAGTTCCATCCACCTCCTTAGAACTGATTCAAATGTATTCTTTTTAATGGCTGAGTAATACTCCATTGTGTATATGTACGCATATATATGGAATTTAGAAAGATGGTAAAAATAACCCTATTTATGAGACAGCAAAAGAGACACTGATGTATAAACCAGACTTTTGGACTCTGGGACCGGGAGAGGGTGGGATGATTGGGGAGAATAACATTGAAATATGTATAATATTATATCTGAAATGTATTAATTGTTCAAACTAAATACTGTCATGTTACAATTTGTTCATATTAGATGTTTGTAATGTTTCTGATAATCAATAAAAGAGATTCTTGATAAAAAAAAAAAAAACAAACAAATAAATGTTGTGACAAAAAAAAAAATTGTATATAGCATGAGAATTGCAAACTTTCTGATAGAACATATTGAAAAATGTCTAAACATTCTGTCTCTTTTAAGATCATTTTAAGACAATTAGTAGCCATGTAGTAGCCAAAACGCTAATGTGGTTTTGCCTCAGATGTGGTCAGGACGGTGGAACAGAGAGAATCTGGACTCACCTCCTCTCACACATATATCAAATTACAACCACAGTGATCCTTGAGTAACATAGGTGTAAACTGCATGGGTCCACATATACACAACTTTTATTTCACTAAAAAGACTATTACTACATAATTCATGATTGGATATGGAACTCTAGATACAGAGGGCCAGCTAGAAAGTCGTACCCAGACTTGACAGAACAGAAGGTCAGTGTCCCTAAACTCTGTACTGTTAAAGCGTGCTTACAGCACCATCTATAACAATGACCTGAAGACAAGCAGAAAAGATTTTCCACAATGAAAGACACAAAAAAGGAAACATGGCAAGAGGGGAAGGAAGGTCCAAACTGAAAAGTAGTCAGAACACAGACACAAATGTCAGTGATCCACAAATGGAAGAATATTATAACCATAGAGGTCCTCCCCAAGAAGCAAGTTATCTGAGCTGTATATCAGATGTCCAAGACTGGATGTATGTGGGGGGGGGGGGGAGCATGGGGGGCATTCCTGCACAAGGAATATTAGCCCTCAAATGTCTGGATATGAAAAGTAGTAGCACTTAAGTTTGGGAAAGCCAGGGAGCCATAGGAAAGAGAGACTCCACACTTCAAGGGTTTAATCAAAATCTCATATGTTCTGAGTCCTGGTTCAGTTGCAGAAATCTGAATAGACCATAGACCAGACCCACTTACTAATATTGGAGAGCCTTTCAGAGAGGCAGGAGGCAACTAGGATACCCCTGGGGAGAGATGTTGGCCACAGTCATTTGGGGGAACTCATTCTGTCATGAAATGATCCTTTAGTATCTCTAATTTTCTTGAAGAGACTCTAGACATTCCCATTCTATTGTTTTCCTCTATTTCTTTGCATTGATCACTGAGGAAGACTTTCTTATCACTCCTTGCTATTCTTTGGAACTCTGCATTCAAATGGGTGTGTCTTTCCTTTTCTCCTTTGCTTTTCACTACTCTTCTTTTCACAGCTATTTGTAAGTCCTCCTCAGATATCCATTTTGTTTTTTGTATTTCTTTTTCTTGGGGATGCTCTTGACCACTGCCTCCTGTACAATGTCATGAACCTCTGTGCATAGTTCATCAGGCACTCTATCAGATCTAGTCCCTTCAATCTATTTCTCACTTCCACTGTATAGTCATAAGATATTTGATTGAGATCATACCTGAATGGTCTAGTGGTTTTCCCTACTTTCTTCAATTTAAGTCTGAATTTAGCAATAGGGAGTTCATGATCTGAGACACAGTCAGCTCCTGGTCTTGTTTTTGCTGACTCTATAGAGCTTCTCCATCTCTGGCAGCAAAGAATATAATCAATCTGATTTCAGTGTTGACCATCTGGTGATGTCCATGTGTAGTGTCTTCTCTTCTGTTGTTGGAAGAGGGTGTTTGCTATGACCAGTGTATTCTCTTGGCAAAACTCTATTAGCCTTTGCCATGCTTCATTCTGTACTCTAAGGCCAAATTTGCCTGTTACTCCAGGTGTGTCTTGACTTCCAACTTTTGCATTCCAGTCCCCTATAATGAAAAGGACACCTTTTGGGGTTTTAGTTCTAAAAGGTCTTGTAGGTCTTCATAGAACCATTCAACTTCAACTTCTTCAGCATTACTTGTTGAGGTGTAGGCTTGGATTACCGTGATATTGAATGGTTTGCCTTGGAAACAGAGAATATTCTCTCGTTTTGAGATTGCATCCAAGTACTGCATTTCAAACTCTTTTGTTGACTGTGATGGCTACTCCATTTCTTCTAAGGGGTTCTTGCTCACAATAGTAGATACAATGGTCATTGAGTTAAATTCACCCATTCCAGGCTATTTTAGTTCACTGATTCCTAAAATGTCCATGTTTACTCTTGCCATCACCTGTTTGACAATTACCAATTTTCCTTGATTCATGGACCTAATATTCCAGGCTCCTATGCAATATTGCAATTTACAGCATCAGACCTTGCTTCTATCACCAGTCACACCCATGACTGGGTGTTGTTTTTGCTTTGGCTCCATCTCTTCATTCTTTATGAGTTATTTCTCCACTGATCTCCAGTAGCATATTGGGCACCTACTGACCTGGGGAGTTCATCTTTCAGTGTCCTATCTTTTTTCCTTTTCCTACTGTCTCTGGGGTTCTGAAGGTAAGAATACTGAAGTGGTTTGCCATTCCCTTCTCCAGTGGACCACATTTTGTCAGAACTCTCCACCATGACCTGTCCATCTTGGGTGCCCCTACATGGTATGGCTTAGTTTCATTGAGTTAGCCAAGGCTGTGATCCATGTGATTAGATTGGTTAATTTTCTGAGATTGTGATTTCAGTCTGTCTGCCCTCTGATGCCCTCTCCCAGGACCTACAGTCTTCCTGGGGTTTCCCTTGGACATAGTCAGTGCAAAAAAAAAAAAAAAAAAAGAAAAAATAGAGGAAATCAATAGACTGAGAAAGACTAGAGAGCTCTTCAAGAAAATTAGAGATACCAAGGGAACATTTCATGCAAAGATGGGCTCAATAAAGGACAGAAATGGTATGGACCTAACTAAAGCAGAAGATATTAAGAAGAGATGGCAAGAATACACAGAAGAACTGTACAAAAAAGATCCTCATGACCCAGATAATCACGATGGTGTGATCACTCACCCAGAGCCAGACATGTTGGAATGTGAAGTCAAGTGAGCCTTAGGAAATATCACTACGAACAAAGCTGGTGGAAGTGATGAAATTCCAGCTGAGCTCTTTCAAATCCTGAAAGATGATGCTGTGAAAGTGCTGCATTCAATATGCCAGCAAATTTGGAAGACTCAGCAGTGGCCACAGGACTGGAAAAGGTCAGTTCCCATTTGAATCCCAAAGAAAGGCAATGCCAAAGAATGCTCAAACTACCATACAATTGCACTCATCTCACACTCTAGTAAAGTAATGTTCAAAATTCTCCATACCAGGCTTCAGGAATATGTGAACCATGAAATTCCAGATGTTCAAGCTGGTTTTAGAAAAGGCAGAGGAACCAGAGATCAAATTGCCAACATCCTCTGAATCATTGAAAAAGCAAGAGAGTTCCAGTAAAACATCTATTTCTGCTTTATTGACTATGCCAAAGCCTTTGACTGTGTGGATCACAATAAACTGTGGAAAATTCTGAAAGAGATGGGAATATGAGACAACCTGACCTGACTCTTTAGAAATATGTGTGCAGGTCAGGTAGCAAGAGTTAGAACTGAACATGGAAAAACAGACTGGTTCCAAATAGGAAACGGAGTATGTCAAGGCTGTAAATTGCCACCCTGCTTATTTAACTTCTATGCAGAGTACATCATGAGAAATTCTAGGCTAGTGAAGCATAAGCTGGAGTCAAGATTGCCAGGATAAATATCAATAACCTCAGATATGCAGATGACATCACCCTTACGGCAGAAAGTGAAGAACTAAAAAGCCTCGTGATGAAAGTGAAGAGGAGAGTGAAAAAGTTTGCTTAAAACTCAAGTTCAGTGAACTAAGATCATGGCATCCGGTCCCATCATTTCATGGCAAATAGATGGGGAAACAGTGGAAACCATGGCTGATTTTATTTGTTGGGGCTCCAAAATCACTGCAGATGGTGTCTGCAGCCATGAATTTAAAAAATGTTTGGTCCTTGGAAGGAAAGTTATGACCAGCCTAGACCACGTATTAAAAAGCAGAGACATTACTTTGCCAACAAGAGTTGGGCTATAAAGAAAGCTGAGCACCAAAGAATTGATGCTTTTGAACTGTAGTATTGGATAAGACTCTTGAGAGTCCCTTGGACTGCAAGGAGTTCCAACCAGTCCATCTTAAAGGAGATCAGGATGGGCAGTGCCAAGATGGAGGAGGAATAGGACAGGGAGACCACTTTCTCCCCCATAAATTCATCAAAAGAACATTTAAGCGCCAAGTAAATTCCATAAAACAACTTCTGAATGCTGGCAGAGGACATCAGGCACCCAGAAAAGCAGCCCATTGTCTTCGAAAGGAGGTAGGAAAAAATATAAAAGACAAAAAAAGAGACAAAAGAGGAAGGCACAGAGCTCTGTCCTAGGAAGGGAGTCTTAAAAAGAGAGAAGTTGCCAAACACCAGGAAACACTCTCACTGCTGAGTCTGTGCTGAGCCTTGAAAGCACAGAGGGCAACATAACAGGGAGGAAAAATAAATAATTAAAACCCACAGATTACGAGCCCAGCGGTAACTTCCCCAGCAGAGAAGCAGTGCAGACGCCTACACCCGCCACTAGCAAGCCGGGGCTGGGCAGGGAGGCGCGGGCTGCATTGCTTAGAGTAAGGATCTGACCTGAATGTCCCAAGTGCTATCTGAGCGAACTAATTTGGGCTAGCAAACCAGACTGTGGGATAACCCACACAAAAAGCCAGCCCTAACCTAAGACACCGCCAGGCCCGTGCACGGAACAAAGGATGAACAGAGATAGCCGGCTGCAGACCATCCCCCTCCGGTGACAGGCAGCCAGAGCCAGAAGGGGACAATCGCAGCCCCAGAGAGACATTATCTACAAAACTGTAAACAGGCTCCTTTGCTAACTAAGACTTCTTGGGGTTCTGTACAGTCAACATCCGCCTGAGAAGGAGCACCGGTTGTACACGAGAAAACCGAGCTGCAGGGAGGCGATAAGTCGCAGCAACCGCGCTCGTTGAACACCTTATCACTTGAGCTGCTAGGGCCTGGGAGGGGTACAAAACGCAGGCCCAACCGAGTCTACACCTCTGAGGACTGCCTGAGTGCCTGAGTGCCTGAACCTGAGCAGCTTAGACCTGGGAGGGTGCAAGCAGCCCAGGGCTGGCCTCAGATGGTTCCCTGTGGAGCAACCTAGAGTCTGAGCAGTGTAGGCAGGGAGGCTATACGCGCCATGAGCAGGGGCAGGCCCAGTGTGGCTAAGGCACTGCGAGCACACGCCAGTGTTATTTGTCTGCAGCATCCCTCCCTCCCCACAGCGCAACTGAACAAGTAAGCCTAAAAAAAAAAAAGTGTCCACCACCACCCTCTTTGTATCAGGGCAGAAATCAGACATTGAAGAGACCAGCAAACAGAAGAAGCTATAATAGAGGGAACCGCCTTGGAAGTGACAGGTGCAATAGATTAAAACCCTGTCGTTAGTACTGACTACATAGGAAGGGGCCTATAGATCTTGAGAAATATAAGTCGGACCAAGGAACTAGCCGAAAATGAACTGACCGCACAATACCCACAACAACACCAGAGAAAGTCCTAGATATATTTTTACTATTTTTATGATCATTCTTTCTTTCTTTTTTTAATTTTTTTAAAAAATTTAAGTCCTCTATTACTCCTTTAATTTTCACTCTTATAACCTACTATTACTTTGCAAAAAAAGAGACTGTATTTTTTAAAGCAAACTTCATATATATTTTTTATAATTTTTATGACCTTGGTTTTTTTTTTTTTCTCTTTCTTTTTTTTTCTTCTTTTCTTTAACATTGCTTTTTTGAAATTCCAAACTCTACTCTAGTTTTTTAACTTTTGCTTTTTGGTATTTGTTATCAATTTAGTACCTTTTTTTAAAAAATAATTTTTGTGACTTTTTTTTTTCTCTCTTTCTTTCTCATCTTCTTTTCTTTAACAGTATATTTCTGAAATTCCAAACTCTACCCTGGATTTTTAATTTATGCTTTTGGGTATTTGTTATCAATTTTGTACCTTTAAGAACCCAATCGTCAGTATCCATTTTTCACTTGGGAGCGAGATTACTGGCTTGACTACTCTCTCCCCCTTTGGACTCTCCTTTTTCTCCATGAGGTCGCCTGTGTCTCCTCCCTAACCCCTCTCTACTCTACCCAACTCTGTGAATTTCTGTGTGTTCCAAATGGTGGAGAACACTTAGGGAACTGATTACTGGCTGGATCTGTCTCTCTCCCTTTCATTCCCCCCTTTTATCCTCCTGGCCACCTCTTTCTCCTTCCTCCCTCTTCTCTTCTCTGTATAACTCCATGAATATCTCTGAGTGGTCCAGATGTGGTGTGCACATAAGGAAGTGATTACTAGCTAGCCCGCTCTCTCCTCTATTGATTCCACCTCATCTCATTTGGGTCACCTCTAACTCCCTCCTCCCTCTTCTCTTCTCCATGTAATGCTGTGAACCTCTCTGGGTGACCCTCATGGTGAAGAAACTTTTCATCTTTAACCTAGATGTTTTATCAATGGTGCTGTATAGAAGGAGAAGCTTTGAGACTACTGTAAAAATAAAACCGATAACTGGAAACAGGAGGCTTAAGTCCAAACCCTGACTCCAGGGAACTCCTGACTCCAGGGAACATTAATTGACAGGAGCTCATCAAACGCCTCCATACCTACACTGAAACCAAGCACCACACAAGAGCCAACAAGTTCCAGGGCAAGACATACCAAGAAAATTCTCCAGCAACACAGGAACACAGCCCTGATCTCCAATATACAGGCTGCCCAAAGTTACTACAAAACCATAGACATCTCATAACTCATTACTGGACACTTCATTGCACTCCAGAGAGAAGAAACCCAGCTCCACCCACCAGAACACAGACACAAGCTTCCCTAACCAAGAAACCTTGACAAGCCACGCGTACAAACCCACACACAGCAAGGAAACTCCACAATAAAGAGAACTCCACAAACTGCCAGAATACAGAAAGGACACCCCAAACTCAGCAATATAAACAAGATGAAGAGACAGAGGAATATCCAGCAGGTAAAGGAACAGGATAAACGCCCACCAAACCAAAAAGGAAGAGATAGGGAATCTACCTGATAAAGAATTCTGAATAATGATAGTGAAATTGATCCAAAATCTTGAAATCAAAATGGAATCACAGATAAACAGCCTGGAGACAAGGATTGAGAAGATGCAAGAAAGGTTTAACAAGGACCTAGAAGAAATAAAAAAGAGTCAATATATAATGAATAATGCAATAACTGAGATCAAAAACACTCTGGAGGCAACAAATAGTAGAATAACAGAGGCAGAAGATAGGATTAATAAATTAGAAGATAGAATGGTAGAAATAAATGAATCAGAGAGAAAAAAGAAAAAACAAATTAAAAGAAATGAGGACAATCTCAGAGACCTCCAGGACAATTTTAAACGCTACAACATTCAAGTCATAGGGGTCCCAGAAGAAGACAAAAAGAAAGACCATGAGAAAATACTAGAGGAGATAATAGTTGAAAACTTCCCTAAAATGGGGAAGGAAATAATCACTCATGTCCAAGAAACCCAGAGAGTCCCAAACAGGATAAACCCAAGGCAAAACACCCCAAGGCACATATTAATCAAATTAACCAAGGTCAAACACAAAGAACAAATATTAAAAGCAGCAAGGGAAAAACAACAAATAACACACAAGGGGATTCTCATAAGGATAACAGCTGATCTTTCAATAGAAACTCTTCAGGCCAGGAGGGAATGGCAAGACATACTTAAAGTGATGAAAGAAAATAACCTACATCCCAGATTATTGTACCCAGCAAGGATCTCATTCAAATATGAAGGAGAAATCAAAAGCTTTACAGACAAGCAAAAGCTGAGAGTATTCACCACCACCAAACCAGCTCTCCAACAAATACTAAAGGATATTCTCTAGACAGAAAACACAAAAAGGGTGTATAAATTTGAACTCAAAACAATAAAGTAAATGGCAATGGGATCATGCTTATCAATAATTACCTTAAACGTAAATGAGTTGAATGCCCCAACCAAAAGACAAAGACTGGCTGATTGGATAAAAAAACAAGACCCCTACAAATGTTGTCTACAAGAGACCCACCTCAAAACAGGGGACACATACAGACTGAAAATGAAGGGCTGGAAAAAGATTTTCCATGCAAATAGAGACCAAAAGAAAGCAGGAGTACCAATACTCATATCAGACGAAATAGACTTTAAAACAAAGGCTGTGAAAAGAGACAAAGAAGGACACTACATAATGATCAGAGGATCAATCCAAGAAGAAGATATAACAATTATAAATACATATGCACCCAACATAGGAGCACCGCAATATGTAAGACAAATGCTAACAAGTATGAAAGGAGAAATTAACAATAACACAATAATAGTGGGAGACTTTAATACCCCATTCACATCTATGGATAGATCAAATAAACAGAAAATTAAAAAGGAAACACAAACTTTAAACGATACAATAGACCATCTACAGGACATTTAATCCCAAAACAATGAATTTCACCTTTTTCTCAAGCGCACACGGAACCTTCTCCAGGATAGATCACATCCTGGGCCATAAATCTAGCCTTTGTAAATTCAGAAAAATCGAAATCATTCCAAGCATCTTTTCTGACCACAATGCAGTAAGATTAGATCTCAATTACAGGAGAAAAACTATTAAATTCCAACATATGGAGGCTGAACAATACACTGCTGAATAACCAACAAATCAGAGAAGAAATCAAAAAAGAAATCAAAATTTGCATAGAAATGAATGAAAATGAAAACACAACAACCCAAAACCTGTGGGACACTGTAAAAGCATCCCTAAGGGGAAAGTTCATAGCAATACAGGCATACCTCAAGAAACAAGAAAAAAGTCAAATAAATAACCTAACTCTACACCTAAAGCAACTGGAAAAGGAAGAAAGGAAGAACCCCAGGGTTAGTATAAGGAAAGAAATCTTAAAAATTAGGGCAGAAATAAATGCAAAAGAAAGAAAAGAGACCATAGCAAAAATCAACAAAGCCAAAAGCTGGTTCTTTGAAAGGATAAATAAAATTGACAAACCATTAGCCAGACTCATCAAGAAACAAAGGGAGAAAAATCAAATCAATAAAATTAGAAATGAAAATGGAGAGATCACAACAGACAACACAGAAATACAAAGGATCATAAAGAGACTACTATAAGCAATTATATGGCAAAAAAATGGACAACGTGGAAGAAATAGACAAATTCTTAGAAAAGTACAACTTTCCAAAACTGGACCAGGAAGAAATAAAAAATCTTAACAGACCCATCACAAGCAAGGAAATTGAAACTGTAATCAGAAATCTTCCAGCAAACAAAAGCCCAGGTCCAGACGGTTTCACAGCTGAATTCTATCAAAAATTTAGAGAAGAGCTAACACTTATCCTACTCAAACTCTTCCAGAAAATTGCAGAGGAGGGTAAACTTCCAAACTCATTCTATGAGGCCACCATCACCCTAATACCAAAACCTTACAAAGATGCCACAAACAAAAAAAAAGAAAGAAAGAAAACTACAGGCAAATGTCACTGATGAACATAGATGCAAAAATCCTTAACAAAATTCTAGCAATCAGAATCCAACAACACATTAAAAAGATCATACACCATGACCAAGTGGGCTTTATCCCAGGGATGCAAGGATTCTTCAATATCCACAAATCAATCAATGAAATACACCACATTAACAAATTGAAAAATAAAAGCCATATGATTATCTCAATAGATACAGAGAAAGCCTTTGACAAAATTCAACATCCATTTATGATAAAAACTCTCCAGAAAGCAGGAATAGAAGGAACACACCTCAACATAATAAAAGCTATATACGACAAACCCACTGCAAACATTATCCTCAATGGCGAAAAATTGAAAGCATTTCCTCTAAAGTCAGGAACAAGACAAGGGTGCCCAGTTTCACTATTACTGTTCAACATAGTTTTGGAAGTTGTGGCCTCAGCAATCAGACAAGAAAAAGAAATAAAAGGAATCCAAATTGGAAAAGAAGTAAAACTCTCACTGTTTGCAGATGGCATGATCCTCCACATAGAAAACCCTTAAGACTACACCAGAAAATTACTAGAACTAATCAATGAATATAGTAAAGTTGCAGGGTATAAAATCAAAACACAGAAATCTCTTGCATACCCATACACTAATAATGAGAAAATAGAGAAATTAAGGAAACAATTCCATTCACCATTGCAACGAAAATAATAAAATACTTAGTAATATATCTACCTAAAGAAACTAAAGACCTATATATAGAAAACTATAAAACACTGGTGAAAGAAATCAAAGAGGACACTAATAGATGGAGAACTATATCCTGTTCATGGATTGGAAGAATCAATATAGTGAAAATGAGTATACTACCCAAAGCAATTTATAGATTCAATGCAATCCCTATCAAGCTACCAACAGTATTCTTCACAGAGCTAAAACAAATAATTTCACAATTTGTATGGAAATACACAAAACCTCAAATAGCCAAAGCAATCTTGAGAAAGAAGAATGGAACTGGAGGAGTCAACCTGTCTGATTTCAGGCTCTACTACAAAGCCATTGTCATCAAGATAGTATGGTACTGGCACAAAGATAGAAATATAGATCAATGGAACAAAATAGAATGCCCAGAGATAAATCCACACACCTATGGACACCTTATCTTTGACAAAGGAGGCAAGAATATACAATGGATTAAAGACAATCTCTTTAACAAATGGTGCTGGAAAAACTGATCAACCACTTGCAAAAGAATGAAACTAGAACACTTTCTAACACCATACACAAAAATAAACTCAAAATGGATTAAAGATCTAAATGTAAGACCAGAAACTATAAAACTCATCAGATCAGATCTGATCAGTCGCTCAGTTGTGTCCGACTCTTTGCGACCCCATGAACTGCAGCACGCCAGGCCTCCCTGTCCATCACCAGCTCTCGGAGGTCACTCAGACTCACATCCATCGAGTCAGTGACGCCATCCAGCCATCTCATCCTCTGTCGTCCCCTTCTCCTCCTGCCCCCAATCCCTCCCAGCATCAGAATCTTCTCCAATAAGTCAACTCTTCGCATGAGGTGGCCAAAATACTGGAGTTTCAGCTTTAGCATCATTCCTTCCAAAGAAATCCCAGGGTTGATCTTCTTCAGGATGGACTGGTTGGATCTTCTTGCAGTCCAAGGGACTCTCAAGAGTCTTCTCCAACACCACAGTTCAAAAGCATCAATTTTTCGGCGCTCAGCCTTCTTCACAGTCCAGCTCTCACATCCATACATGACCACAGGAAAGACCATAGCCTTGACTAGGTGAACCTTTGTTGGTAAAGTAATGTCTCTGCTTTTGAATATGCTATCTAGGTTGGTCATAACTTTCCTTCCAAGGAGTAAGCATCTTTTAATTTCATGGCTGCAGTCACCATCTGCAGTGATTTTGGAGCTCAGAAAAATAAATTCTGACACTGTTTCCACTGTTTCTCCATCTATTTCCCATGTAGTGATGGGACCAGATGCCATGATCTTCGTTTTCTGAATGTTGAGCTTTAAGCCAACCTTTTCACTCTCCACTTTCACTCTCAACAAGAGGCTTTTTAACCCCTCTTCACTTTCTGCCATAAGAGTGGTGTCATATATATAGATATAAATGCACAACAGAATATTACCCAGCAATAAGAAAAAGGAAATCTTGCTATTTAGGACATTGTGTATGATTCTAGAATGTATTATGCTAAGTGAAGTAAGTCAGACAAATTCCATATGATCTCAATAATATGTGAAATATAAAAAATACAAAACAAAATGAAAACATACTCAGATATAGAAAACAAAGGGTAATTGCCTGAGAGGAGAATAGTTAAAAGGGATAGGTGAAGGGGACTAAGAGACACAAACTCAATTATTAAATACATAAGTAAGGGAGATGAAATGTACAGCATGAGAAATATGGTTAATAATATTATAATAAAACTATTTCAAATCTTAAAAGATGGTGCTGTTAAAGTGGTGCATTCAATATGCCAACAATTTGGGAAACTCATCAGTGGCCACAGGACTGGAAAAGGTTAGTTTCCATTCCAATCTCAAAGAAGGGCCAGGCCAAAGAATGTTCAAACTACCTCACAATTGCACTCATTTCACATGATAGCAAGGTAATGCTCAAAATTCTCCAAGCCAGGCTTCAGCAGTATGTGAACTGAGAATTTCCAGATGTACAAGTTGGATTTAGAAAAAGCGGAGGAGCCAGAAATCAAATTGCCAACATCTATTGGATTATAGAAAAAGCAAGGGAATTCAAGAAAAACATCTACTTCTGCTTCACTGACTATGCTAAAGCCTTTGACTGTGTGGATCACAGTAAACTGTGGAAAATTCTGAAAGAGATGGGAATACCAAACCACCTGACCTGCCTCTTGAGAAATTTGTATGCAGGTCAGGAAGCAACAGTTAGAACGGGACATGGAACAACAGACTGGTTCCAAATAGGAAAAGGAGTACGTCAAGGCTGTATATTGTCACCCTGCTTATTTAACTTACATGCAGAGTACATCATGAGAAATGCTGGGCTGGATGAAGCACAAGCTGGAGTCAAGATTGCCAGGAGAAATGCAGATGACACCACCCTAATGGCACAAAACAAAAAGGAACTAAAGAGATCCTCCCAAGCCAGGAATTGAAGCCAGGTCTCCCTCATTGCAGGCAGATTTCTTTACCAGCTAAGCCACAAGGAAAGCCAAAGAATACTGGAATGGATAGCCTATCCCTTCTCCAGTGCATCTTCCTGACCAAGGAATCAAACTGGGGTCTCCTGCATCACAGATGGATTCTTTACCAACTGAGCTATGAGAGAAGCCCCATACACAGATGACACTATTTCAATGGCAGAAAGCAAGAAAGGAACTAAAGAGCCTTTTGATGAGGGTGAAAGAGGAGAGTGAAAAAGCTGTCTTAAAACTCAGCATTCAAGAAACTAAGATCATGGCATCTGGTCCCATCAGATCAGATCAGATCAGTCGCTCAGTCGTGTCCGACTCTTTGCAACCCCATGAACCGCAGCACGCCAGGCCTCCCTATCCATCACCAGCTCTCGGAGGTCACTCAGACTCACATTCATCGAGTCAGTGATGCCATCCAGCCATCTCATCCTCTGTCGTCCCCTTCTCCTCCTGCCCTCAATCCCTCCCAGCATCAGAGTCTTCTCCAATGAGTCAACTCTTCGCATGAGGTGGCCAAAATACTGGAGTTTCAGCTTGAGCATCATTCCCTCCAAAGAAATCCCAGGTCTGATCTCCTTCAGAATGGACCAGTTGGATCTCCTTGCAGTCCAAGGGACTCTCAAGAGTCTTCTCCAACACCACAGTTCAAAAGCATCTATTCTTCGGCACTCAGCCTTCTTCACAGTCCAGCTCTCACATCCATACATGACCACAGGAAAGACCATAGCCTTGACTAGGCGAACCTTTGTTGGCAAAGTGATGTCTCTGCTTTTGAATATGCTATCTAGGTTGGTCATAACCTTCCTTCCAAGGAGTAAGCGTCTTTTAATTTCATGGCTGCAGTCACCATCTGCAGTGATTTTGGAGCCCAGAAAAATAAAGTCTGACACTGTTTCCACTGTTTCTCCATCTATTTCCCATGTAGTGATGGGACCAGATGCCATGATCGTTTTCTGAATGTTGAGTTTTAAGCCAACCTTTTCACTCTCCACTTTCACTTTCATCAAGAGGCTTTTGAGTTCCTCTTCACTTTCTGCCATAAGGGTGGTATCATCTGCATATCTGAGGTTATTGATATTTCTCCTGGCAATCTTGATTCCAGCTTGTGTTTCCTCCAGACCAGCATTTCTCATGATGTACTCTGCATATAAGTTAAATAAACATGGTGACAATATACAGCCTTGACGTACTCCTTTTCCTATTTGGAACCAGTCTGTTGTTCCATGACCAGTTCTAACTGTTGCTTCCTGACCTGCATACAGATTTCTCAAGAGGCAGATCAGGTGGTCTGGTATTCCCATCTCTCTCAGAATTTTCCACAGTTTATTGTGATCTACACAGTCAAAGGCTTTGGTATAGTCAATAAAGCAGAAATAGATGTTTTTCTGGAACTCTCTTGCTCTTTCGATAATCCAGCGGATGTTGGCAATTTGATCTCTCGTTCCTCTGCCTTTTCTAAATCCAGCTTGAACATTAGGAAGTTCACGGTTCACATATTGCTGAAGCCTGGCTTGGAGAATTTTGAGCATTACTTTACTAGCGTGCCAGATGAGTGCAATTGTGCGGTAGTTTGAGCATTCTTTGGCATTGCCTTTCTTTGGGATCGGGATGAAAACTGACCTTTTCCAATCTTGTGGCCACTGCTGAGTTTTCCAAATTTGCTGGCATATTGAGTGAAGCACTTTCACAGCATCATCTTTCAGGATTTGGAATAGCTCAACTGGAATTCCATCACCTCCACTAGCTTTGTTCCTAGTGATGCTTTCTAAGGCCCACTTGACTTCACATTCCAGGATGTCTGGCTCTAGGTCAGTGATCACACCATCATGATTATCTGGGTCGTGAAGCTCTTTTTTGTACAGTTCTTCTGTGTATTCTTGCCACCTCTTCTTAATATCTTCTGCTTCCGTTAGGTCCACACCATTTCTGTCCTTTATCGAGCCCATCTTTGCATGAAATGTTCCTTTGGTATCTCTGATTTTGTTGAATAGATCCTTAGTCTTTCCCATTCTGTTGTTTTCCTCTATTTCTTTGCATTGATCACTGAAGAAGGCTTTCTTATCTCTTCTTGCTATTCTTTGGAACTCTGCATTCAGATGTTTATATCTTTCCTTTTCTCCTTTGCTTTTCGCTTCTCTTCTTTTTGCAGCTATTTGCAAGGCCTCCCCAGACAGCCATTTTGCTTTTTTGCATTTCTTTTTCTTGGGGATGGTCTTGATCCCTGTCTCCTGTACAATGTCACGAACCTCATTCCATAGTTCATCAGGCATTCTATCTATCAGATCTAGGCCCTTAAATCTATTTCTCACTTCCACTGTATAATCATAAGGGATTTGATTTAGATCATACCTGAATGGTCTAGTGGTTTTCCCTACTTTCTTCAATTTCTGGTCCCATGACTTCATGGCAAATAGATGGGGAAACAATGGAAACAGTGACAGAATGTATTTTCTTGGGCCCCAAACTTCCAGTGGATAGTGACTGAAGGCATGAAATTTAAAGATATTTTCCTCTTGGAAGAAAAGCTATGACCAACCTAGACAGTATATTAAAAAGCAGAGACATTACTTTGCCGACAGAGCTCCATATAGTCAAAGGTATGGTTTTCCCAATAGTCATGTATGTATGTGAGAGTTGAACCATAAAGAAGGCTGAGCACTGAAGAACTGATGCTTTTGAACTGTGGTGTTAGAAAAGACTCTTGAGAGCCCCTTGGACAACAAGGAGATCCAACCAGTCTATCCTAAAGGAAATCAACCCTGGATATTCACTGGAAGGACTAATGCTGAAGCTGAAGCTCCAATACTCTGGCCATCTGATGGGAAGATCCCACTCATTGGAAAAGACTGGGAAACATTGAAGGCAGGAGGAGAAGGGGATGACCAATTCAAGATGATTGGATGGCATCACTGACTCAATGGACATGAGTTTGAGCAAACTCCAGGAGATAGTGAAGGACAGGGAAGCCTGACATGTTCCAGTCCATGGGATCACAAAGAGCTGGACACGCCTGAGGGAATGAACAGAGTTTATATGTGAACAAATGGTTACTAGACCTACTGTGGTGATCATTTCCTAATATACGCAAATGTCAAGAAACTAACATAATATTGTATACAATGATATTTATTTAAAAATAAACTGATATTTATAATGCATTCATAGAAGTGCAAACTGTATCAACCATATAAATATATAGAGTTGGTCCTTCATCTTTCAGTAGAATATGACATTTTGGACTTTGTATGACATTTTAGGAAGAACCCTTGACAAACTAGACCACTTTCAAGAGAAAGCAGAACTGAGCAAAGAACTTGAGATAAATTTTTGAATAATTGTTGAATTACAGTCTTCACATAAGCATTCAGAGCAGTTCAGTACAGTCACTCAGTTGTGTCCGACTCTTTGCGACCCCATGAACTACAGCATGCCAGTCCTCCTTGTCCATCACCAACTCCCGAGGTGCACCCAAACCCATGTGCATCAAGTTGGTGATGCCATCCAGCCATCTGATCCTCTATCGTCCCATTCTCTTGCCCTCAATCTTTCCCATAATCAAGGTTTTTTTCAAATAAGTCAGCTCACATCAGGTGGTCAAAGTATTGGAGTTTCAGCTTCAGCAATAGTCTTTCCAATGAACACCCAGGACTGATCTCCTTTAGGATGGACTGGTTGGATCTCCTTGCAGTCCAAGGGACTCTCAAGAGTCTTCTCCAACACCACAGTTCAAAAGCATCAATTCTTCAGCACTCAAGTTCTTTATAGTCCAACTCTCACATCCATACATGACCATTGAAAAAACCATAGCCTTGACTACATGGACCTTTGTTGGCAAAGTAATGTCTCTGCTTTTTAATATGCTATCTAGGTTGGTCCTAACTTTCCTTCCAAGGAGTAAGCGTCTTTTAATTTCATGGCTGCAGTAACCATCTGCAGTGATTTTGGGGCCCCCCCCCCCCCCGAAAAAAAAGTCAGCCACTGTTTCCACTGTTTCCCCATATATTTCCCATGAAGTGATGGGACCAGATGCCATGATCTTCGTTTTCTGAATGTTGAGCTTTAAGCCAACTTTTTCACTCTCCTCTTTCACTTTCATCAAGAGGCTCTTTAGTTCTTCTTCACTTTTTGCCATAAGGGTGGTGTCATCTGCATATCTGAAGTTACTGATATTTCTCCTGGCAATCTTGCTTCCAGCTTGTGCTTCCTCCAGCCCAGCATTTCTCATGATGTACTCTGCATAGAAGTTAAATAAGTTGGGTGATAATATACATCCTTGATGTACTCCTTTTCCTATTTGGAACCAGTCTGTTGTTCCATGTCCAGTTCTAACTGTTTCTTCCTGATCTGAATATAGGTTTCTCAAGAGGCAAGTCAGGTGGTCTGGTATTCCCATCTCTTTCAGAATTTTCCACAGTTTATTGTGATCACACAGTCAAAGGCTTTGGCATAGTCAATAAAGCAGAAATAGATATTTTTCTGAACTCTCTTGCCTTTTTGGTGATCCAGCAGATGTTGGCACCTTGAACTCTATTTCCTCCGCCTTTTCTAAAACCAGCTTGAACATCTGGAAGTTCATGGTTCATGTATTGTTGAAGCCTGGGTTGGAGTATTTTAAGCATTACTTTGCTAACATGTGAGATGAGTGCAATTGTGTGGTAGTTTGAGCATTCTTTGGCATTGTCTTTCTTTGGGATTGGAATGAAAACTGACCTTTTCCAGTCCTGCAGCCACTGCCGAGTCTTCCAAATGTGCTGGCATATTGAGTGCAGCACTTTCACAGCATCATCTTTCAGGATTTGGAATAGCTCAACTGGAATTCCATTACCTCCACTAGCTTTGTTCATAGTGATGCTTCTTAGGCCCACTTAAATGGTGAGTGATCACACCATTGTGATTATCTGGGTTGTGAAGATCTTTTTTGTATAGTTCTCTGTATTCTTGCCACCTCTTCTTAATATTTTCTGCTTCTGTTAGGTCTCTACCTTTTCTGTCCACATAAACATTGGAACACCATAACAGTTTTAAAAATGCAGTATTTATTGTTTGTGATGTTTACCATGAAATGCAAAGTATGTTTTCCTCAAGGTAGGATTATGATTTTAAAAAAGGCCATGCTTTTGTGGAAGCCTAAACAATACACGACTGAAGCGACTTAGCAGAAGCAGCAAGCAATACATACTCCAATACTTTAGCCACCAGATGTGAAGAACCTACTCATTGGAAAAGACCCTGATGCTGGGAAAGATTGAAGGCAAAATGAGAAGGAGGCAGCAGAGGATGAGATGGTTGGATAGAATAACTGACTCAACAGACATGAATGTGAAGCAAACTCCAGGAGATAGTGAAGGACAGGGAAGCTTGCATGTTACAGTGCATGAGATTGAAGAGTTGGGCATGACTCAGTGACTGAACAACAACAAAGCAATATATGTGTGCACTTGTGCCCACACATGACACACACACAAAACAAACATGAGTGTTGTATGAATTGCTATGTGCGTCTATGTTAACATCTGACTAGAGTGTGAATGGATGGGTGAACAGAAAAAAGGCCCTACTGTGACTATAAAGAGGGGCCTAAGAAGGTTACTTGTTTAAGACAGAAAACACCTCATCAATGCTGACTACTCTAGCTCCTTAGTTATACCACATACCTAATGACCTGACTCCAGTCTCACAACTGGATTAAAATCCACTTATTAAACAGTGCTGCAAGTTGGACCACTGGATGTTTTGGAAGTCAATTTGAATCACACATGAATTCTAGGACTAGTATTCCAATGGGAAATTGATGAAATGATATTCCTAATGTTTATCAATATGAAAGTAATATTCTGATCAGCACAGGGAATGAACCAACAGGGGTGTGCTTATTCCTGCTTCTGCAGTTATACCCCCATTCATTCAGTGCTGACAATCTATTTCCAATAAGACACTGAAACATACACAACTATTTCTGATTTTCTTAATACTTATGTTTTTATCAAGTGTTACAAGATTGAGGGCATTGTCTTACCCCTTAAACCTATTGTTTCAAATGGCCTAAAGGTAGATCCCACTGAATGATGGGGGGCCAGGCAAGCCAAGTCTGAAAGTCACAAAGAAGGCTTTCAAATTATGCTCAGAAGAGAACTCACGAGATGGTTACCAGCATACGGAACCCACAGCAAGCTGCTAGGGTGGAAGAGCTCTTTCCTTGTATATGGAGCTTACATTTTTTAAGGAAAATAGATAGGCAAAGATTTTATAACATATCTCATTAAAGAAAATAATAGAAGCATGCGTAAATTGGAGAGGTTTCTTTGGGTGGGGAAAATGGGCCCATTTAGGCAAAAAGAATCAGGAGAGACAACTCTTACAACCAATTTTGTTTATTTTTGTCATTCAAGTTGGATTTTAAATAATGCATATTAATTCAACAGCCAATGAAAGAGAACCAGCCACCCAAGATGAAGGAAGTAAGTACATTTTGTGAACAGGTAATATTAGCATCATGTGATGTTGCCGGGACGCAAAGCATGAAGAAAGTGGAAGAAATGCACTGGGGTTGCATCACAGGGTACTCATGACAGCGTCTCTGATAAGGGGCTTGGTCCCATCCTGTGGACACAAAGAGGTCACAGAGAGGCTAAAGCAAGGTATGAATAAGTCAGCATTGCATTTTAGAAAGTGAACTGTTGTAATTGTGGATTATGGATTGAACGAGGGAGAAATCACAGGCAAGGGGAATGTTTGCCGCATTTGTGAAATTAGCTGAGTGAACCTGAGGGTGAGCGTGGAGGAAAAAGAAACTGTACAGGAGGCAAAGGGTGAGTTTAAAAGCTGTTCAGAAGGTAAAGTCTATGTTCTGATGATTTTTTAGATGTAAGTAAGAGGGAAGGATGGAGTAATCAAGGATGATACATTGTTCCCTGGAATGATGGATAGTAAATCGAAGAAGCAGGAATGATTCCAGGTTTTGGGGCAAAGAGAATAAAATTGGCTTGGAACATGGTCAATATCTAAGAGATATATAGGTGAAAGTATCTACTAAGAAAATATAGATTCTGTTTTTAAATTTGGTAGGGAGAACTTCTTCAGTCATATATGCCTTGATTTATTTTAGGGGAAGTATACCTGGAATTTTGAGTACATTTCCATGTTCATTTCAGAAAAAAATTATTAATTTCAGAACACACTAAGTTAATTTTTCTTCAAACATTTTAAACTTTGTCACATTGTTATCTGCAGTCTGTGAAGAAATTAAAACGCATATAAATGTTTAAACTGTAAGAGTTTAATTAAATACAGAGTACCTTCTTTCTGGCAAATAGCTCTAATATGAAACATAAAAATGTTCATTAATAGAAAAAGGTCCTTAAATGTAAGAATAATTTTTATTTGCTTTCTTATTAGACAGTTTTGGATAAAATTCATTTAGGATGACTTAAAATCTCTTTTTGTAAATACGAAGTTTGAAATTTAAAATCTGTAAGATTTTTTAGTGTGTTGTATTATTTTACTATATTTATAATTAAGGACAGGTTTATCTAGTGTTTCATTTGGGTTTGTAGAAAGCTGTGTGTGTGTGTCTGTGTGTCTATGTGTCTGTGTGTGCACGCACATGCACACTCACACGCACATTAAGTCGTGTCCAATTCTTTTCAACTCTGAGGGCTGTACCCTGCCAGGCTTCTGTGTTCATGCAATTTCCCAGCCACGAATACTGGAATAGGTTGCCATTTCTTACTCCAGGGGATCCTTCTGACCCAGGGATTGAACACAAGTCTCTTGTAGCTCCTGCCCTGGCAGGCAGGTTCTTTACCAATGAGCCACCTGGGAAGTTCAATCCTAGGCTGATTATTAATAAAATTTTTGGATCTCCCCCTAATGAAGAAAGATGCTAGTTGCCCACCTGTACTGCACTCTGGGCTCATGTCTTAAAATATAATTGTGTCTAAGAATTAGTATCAAAAATAATTCTCCTTCAAGGTCTTTTATAATCTCCAGTTCTGTGTGCCATACATGGCTAGCATGATAACACAATTGTCTGCCACTACAATCTTAAAATGTGTATATGAGTAAATGTGTGGATGAGTAAATGGGAGATGAGTTAATTTGATATTTAAAATTTAAAAAAGTCTATGTTTTTTTTGTTTCAAACACCAGGAATCATCTTAAACCATGCAGCTGTTATGTTTTATTTAGTCACTTATAATATATAAATATAAGGTATATAAATCATTCTATTTGTCTTGAGGAGTTGAATGTAGGTAGGGAGAAACCTTCCTTGCTTTTAAACCGTCTTACCTGGAAAACTTATGCTTATCTAGAGAGGTACTGTAGAAAGTGTTTTGAATATGTTACCCTATTAATCACAAAGAAAACCTGTGAATAGATAGTATTATCCTCAACTTACCCATAAGGAGCTAAGACTCAGTAAGTTCAGTTCAGTTCAGTTCAGTTGCTCAGTTGCATCTGACCCTTTGCGACACCATGAATCGCAGCATGCCAGGCCTCCCTGTCCATCACCAATTCCCAGAGTCCACCCAAACCCATGTCTATCGAGTCAATGATGCTATCCAACCATTTCATCCTCTGTTGTCCCCTTCTCCTCCTGCCCCCAATCTCTCCCAGCATCAGGGTCTTTTCAAATGAGTCACCTCTTTGCATCAGGTGGCCAAAGTATTGGAGTTTCAAATTCAACATCAGTCCTTCCAATGAACACCCAGGACTGGTCTCTTTTAGAATGGACTGGTTGGATCTCCTTGCAGTCCAAGGGACTCTCAAGAGTCTTCTCCAACACCACAGTTCAAAAGCATCAATTCTTCTGCGTTCAGCTTTCTTTATAGTCCATCTCTCAGTTAGAGTCACACAGCTAGTAGATGGAAGGGTTGACACTCCCAAATCAACCGGTCTGATGTTAGGACTTGAAATGTTTCAAAGATATTCACCCTTTCATCTACTAGCTGTGTGACTCTAACTTACTGAGCCTTTTACAAATCACCCTTCATGATTATTAACCTCCAAGTTAACAAGTGAATCCTTCTGAAGTTTCCTCCCATGCATATCTTCTTGCAATCCAGCTTTATAACCACCAGGTGGCGATGACAATGCCTTCTCCTCATTCACCTCAAGTTTTTTGTTTGTTTGTTTTTGTTTTACTAACAGAGTAGTGAGCCAAGAACTTCAAGATGTACAAGCTGGATTTAGAAAATGCAGAAGAACCAGAAATCAAATTGCCAACATCTACTGGATCTAGAGCCAGACATCCTGGAATGTGAAGTCAAGGCCTTAGAAAGCATCACTATGAACAAAGCTAGTGGAAATAATGGAATTCCAGTTGAGCTATTTCAAATCCTGAAAGATGATGCTGTGAAAGTGCTGCACTCAATATGCCAGCAAATTTGGAAAACTCAGCAGTGGCCACAGGACTGGAAAAGGTCAGTTTTCATTCCAATCCCAAAGAAAGGCAATGCCAAAGAATGCTCAAACTACCGCACAACTGCACTCATCTCACATGCCAGTAAAGTAATGCTCAAAATTCTCCAAGCCAGGCTTCAGCAATATGTGAACTGTGAACTTCCTGATGTTCAAGCTGGTTTTAGAAAAGGCAGAGGAACCAGAGATTGAATTGCTAACATCTGCTGGATCATGGAAAAAGCAAGAGAGTTCCAGAAAAACATCTACTTCTGCTTCACTGACTATGCCAAAGCCTTTGACTGTGTGGATCACAATAAACTGTGGAAAATTCTGAAAGAGATGGGAATACCAGACCACCTGACCTGCCTCTTGAGAAATCTGTATGCAGGTCAGGAAGCAACAGTTAGAACTGGACATGGAACAACAGACTGGTCCCAAATAGGTAAAGGAGTACATCAAGGCTGTCTATTGTCACCCTGCTTATTTAACTTCTATGCAGAGTACATCATGAGAAACACTGGAGTGGAAGAAACACAAGCTAGAATCAAGATTGCCGGGAGAAATATCAATAACCTCAGATATGCAGATGACACCACCCTTATGGCAGAAAGTGAAGAGGAACTAAAAAGCCTCTTGATGAAAGTCAAAGAGGAGAGTGAAAAAGTTGGCTTAAAGCTCAACATTCAGAAAATGAAGATTATGGCATCCGGTCACATCACTTCATGGGAAATAGATGGGGAAACAGAGAAAACAGTGTCAGACTTTATTTTTGGGGGCTCCAAAATCACTGCAGATGGTGACTTCAGCCATGAAATTAAAAGATGCTTACTCCTTGGAAGGAAAGTTATGACCAACCTAGATAGCATATACAAAAGCAGAGACATTACTTTGCCAACAAAGGTGCATCTAGTCAAGGCTATGGTTTTTCCTGTGGTCATGTATGGATGTGAGAGTTGGACTGTGAAGAAAGCTGAGTGCTGAAGAATTGATGCTTTTGAACTGTGGTGTTGGAGAAGACTCTTGAGAGACCCTTGGACTGTAAGGAGATCCAACCAGTCCATTCTGAAGGACATCAGCCCTGGGATTTCTTTGGAAGGAATGATGCTAAAGCTGAAACTCCAGTACTTTGGCCACCTCATGCAAAGAGTTAACTCATTGGAAAAGACTCTGATGCTGGGAGGGATTGGGGGCAGGAGGAGATAGGGACGACAGAGGATGAGATGGCTGACATCACTGACTCAATGGACATGAGTCTGAGTGAACTCCGAGAGTTGGTGATGGACAGGGAGGTCTGGCGTGCTGTGATTCATGGGGTCACAAAGAGTTGGACACGACTGAGCAACTGAACTGGACTGAACTTAATTGGATCGTAGAAAAAGCAAGGGAATTCCAGAAAAACATCTACTTCTGCTTCATTGACTATGCTAAAGCCTTTGACTATGTGAATCACAACAAACTGTAGAAAATTCTGAAAGAAATGGGAATACCAGACCACCTGGCCTGCCTCCTGAGAAATCTGTGTACAGGTCAAGAAGCAACAGTTAGAACTGGACATGAAATAACAGACTGGTTCCAAATTGGGAAAGGAATATGTCAAGGCTGTATATTGTCACCCTGTTTATTGAATTTATATGCAGAGTACATCATGCGAAATGCTGGACTGGTGAAGCACAAGTTGGAATCAAGACTGCTTGGAGAAATATCAATAACCTCAGATAGGCAGATGACACCACCCTTACTGCAGAAAGTGAAGAGGAACTAAAGAGCCTTTTGATGAGGGTGAAAGAGGAAAGTGAAAAAGCTGGCTTAAAATTCAACATTCAGGAACTAAGATCATGGCACCCGGTCCCATCACTTCATGGCAAATAGATGGGGAAACAATGGAAATAGTCACAGACTTAATTTTCTTGAGCTCCAAAATCACTGTGGATGGTGATTGCAAGCATGAAATTAAAAGATGCCTGCTCCTTGGAAGAAATGCCATGAGAAAACTAGACAGCACATTAAAAAGCAGAGACATCAATTTGCCAACAAAGGTCCACATAATCAAAGTATGATTTTTTTGGTAGTCACGTGCAGATGTGAGAGTTGGACCACAAATAAGGCTGAACACCAAAGAATTGATGCTTTTGAACTGTGGTGTTGGATAAGACTCTTGAGAGCCCCTTGGACTACAAAATCAAACCAGTCAATCCTAAAGGAAATCAACCCTGAGTATTCATTGAAAGGATTGATGCTGAAGTTCCAATACTTTGGCCACCTGAGGCAAAGAACTGACTCATTGAAAAAGACCCTGATGCTGGGGAAGAGTAAGGGCAGGAAGAAAAGCGGGTGACAGAGGATGAGATAGTTGGATGGCATCACTGACTCAATTGACATGACTTTGAGTAACTCCGGGAGACAGTGAAGGGCAGGGAAGCCTGGTATGCTGCAGTCTTTGGGGTAGCAAAGAGTGGATATACTGAACAACAACAAATCTAGCCTTTATCCTTGAAGTTGCTCAGTTACGTTTGACTGTTTTCGATCCCATGGACTGTAGCCTACCAGGTTCCTCCGTCCATGGAATTTTCCAAGCTAGAGTACTGGAGTGGGTTGACATTTCCTTCTGCAGGGGATCTTATTAACCCAGAGATCAAACCCAGGTCTCTCACACTGCAGACAGGCACTTTACCGTCTGAGTCACCAGGGAAGCCCTCTATCCTCAAACTTAGCTAATTTTTTATATTCTTTAATGGATTTAATGGCAGCAGTATTTTTCCCTCTAACGAAAAAGTTCAAATTTTACCTCAGTTGAGTCTGCTGACAGTGTTTTATATGATTGCCTGAAATCAAAAGAGCCATCTCCAATACTGCATCCTTTCAAAATCAGATGCTCAGGTCAAGTTCTCAGTTTACCTATCAGATCAGATCAGTCGCTCAGTCGTGTCCGACTCTTTGCGACCCCATGAACCGCAGCACGCCAGGCCTCCCTGTCCATCACCAGCTCCTAGAGGTCACTCAGACTTGCATCCATCGAGTCAGTGATGCCATCCAGCCATCTCATCCTCTGTCGTCCCCTTCTCCTCCTGCCCTCAATCCCTCCCAGCATCAGAGTCTTCTCCAATGAGTCAACTCTTCACATGAGGTGGCCAAAATATTGGGAGTTTCAGCTTGAGCATCATTCCTTCTAAAGAAATTCCAGGATTGATCTCCTTCAGAATGGACTGGTTGGATCTTCTTGCAGTCCAAGGGACTCTCAAGAGTCTTCTCCAACACCATAGTTCAAAAGCATCAATTCTTCGGCGCTCAGCCTTCTTCACAGTCCAGCTCTCACATCCATACATGACCACAGGAAAGACCATAGCCTTGACTAGGCAAACCTTTGTTGGCAAAGTAATGTCTCTGCTTTTGAATATGCTATCTAGGTTGGTCATAACTTTCCTTCCAAGGAGTAAGCGTCTTTTAATTTCATGGCTGCAGTCACCATCTGCAGTGATTTTGGAGCCCAGAAAAACAAAGTCTGACACTGTTTCCACTGTTTCCCCATCTATTTCCCATGCAGTGATGGGACCAGATGCCATGATCTTCGTTTTCTGAATGTTGAGCTTTAAGCCAACCTTTTCACTCTCCACTTTCACTTTCATCAAGAGGCTTTTTAGCCCCTCTTCACTTTCTGCCATAAGAGTGGTGTCATCTGCATATCTGAGGTTATTGATATTTCTCCCAGCAATCTTGATTCCAACTTCTGTTTCTTCCAGTCCAGCATTTCTCATGATGTACTCTGCATATAAGTTAAATAAACATGGTGACAATATGCAGCCTTGACGTACTCCTTTTCCTATTTGGAACCAGTCTGTTGTTCCATGACCAGTTCTAACTGTTGCTTCCTGACCTGCATACAGATTTCTTAAGAGGCAGATCAGGTGGTTTGGTATTCCCATCTCTTTCAGAATTTTCCATAGTTTATTGTGATCCACACAGTCAAAGGCTTTGGCATAGTCAATAAAGCAGAAATAGATGTTTTTCTGGAACTCTCTTGCTTTTTCCAAGATCCAGCGGATGTTGGCAATTTGATCTCTGGTTCCTCTGCCTTTTCTAAAACCAGCTTGAACATCAGGAAGTTCACGGTTCACATATTGCTGAAGCCTGGCTTGGAGAATTTTGAGCATTACTTTACTAGCGTGTGAGATGAATGCAATTGTTCGGTAGTTTGAGCACTCCTTGGCATTGCCTTTCTTTGGGATTGGTGACTTGAATTTTGGCATTGGTCTTGACCTCATCTTTCCCCCTGCCTTTCTCTGGATGGCTGTTGCCATCTGAAATAGGTTTTCATTCTAAACATACTTTTCATGTCATTTCACATCTTACCTAGAAACATGCTGAAATGTATTTGACTCTCATTCTTATTTGGAAAAAGAAATAAAGCCAATTTGTTATTTAAAAAAAATTTTTTTAATTCTACTAAAGGCATGCAAATAGTGTTGTTTACTCACATTTCTGAAGTTTGAAGTGGCAATACTTTAAAAAACTCTTAAAATATTCCGTCCTAGCTCACTTAAATGAGCAGAATGATTCCATTATATTGGGCAGTACTATTAACGTTTGTTGACTTTATCAGTTTATGAGAACGTTGCTCCAACTCGACACATTCTCCAGTTCCCTCCAAAACATAACAAAGGACAGAATCATAAAAGGCAGTGATGAAACTGCAAATTAGAACTTAGCAACCCTAACTCTGAGTCAACACTGTTTCACCAAAACTAAAACAATCTCAAGAGAATTTAAGAAAGCAGCAGCAAAAAATCTGCAATGAAATATAACAAATCACCAACCATATCTTCCACTGTGAAAAATAACTAGTACCCAGGTGGCTTTTTTTTTCCCCCAGAATTATATCTGCTTGCTCATTTTCATTTTTCCAGGGAAAGACCTATAGGTTTCACTAAATCCTCAATGAGTCTGTGATTTTTGAAAGATTCAGAACTATTCCTAAGTGGCCTTGAAAGAATATCAATTCAAAGTGCAATTCATCTGGTGTGAGGTAGAGTTTTACCTTATTTTTTAAAAAGATTCATAAGAGGGCATAAGTGCTCTGAATCATTTGGTTGTATCAGTGTAAGCTTAATTACTGCCTCGAGGCAATGCTTTCAAACTCCCATACATGGACTAGCACCCACCTCCTGCCTCGCCTCCAGGTGTCTTCTGCTTCCCTACCCTCCCTGAAACATCAGAGATTATTTTTACACCCCGATGGCCCCCAAATAAGTATTCAGAGATCTGATCTCTTTTCCAAACTCTAGGACCCCAGGGTTAAATAGTTTTTCCTTTCAGACTGTCCTCCACTTTAGACTCTCTGGAAGGCAGCTTTGCACATGGTCTTTCTGCAGCTGCTCAGAGGTGCCAGCTAGCTGTTGCTGGGCGATGGTTACCACCACTCAGGTCCCCCACATGCCTACTGCAGAGGTTTCCCGGCAGGATGTGTGAGCACAGGGTTTTGGAATTACAACAGCACTGGCCGTTTCTTGAGTCACTCTAGGAGTTACTCTAGCATCTGGTTTAGCATGTAAGCTGGGCACTTCTCATCCCAACATGACAACGCTAAGCTGAACTGCGTTAAGGCAAAAGGTGAGGGGCACACTGTGAGTTTAAGCCCATGGTTAAAATAGCCGGTCAGAGAGTCACTGGTTCCCTGTCTGACCAGGTCTTCTCTAAGCTCTTAATAGTTGAGATAAGAGGACACTTTCATTGAAACAAACCTACAACCGCAGTATCAAAACAGATCAAGTTATATTTGTTAAAAGACCAGAAACAGTGAATACTTTTGACATGTTTTAATGCAGTTCAGTTCAGTTGCTCAGCCATGTCCAAATGTTTGCAGCCCCATGGACTGCAGAATACCAGGCTTCCCTGTCCATCAACAACTCCTGGAGCTTACTCAAACTAATGTCCATCAAGTCGGTGATGCCATCCGACCATCTCACCCTCGGGCGTCCCCTTCTCCTCTTGCCTTCAATCTTTCCCAGCATCAGGATCTTTTCAAATGAGTCAGTTCTTCACATCAGGTGGACAAAGTATTGGAGTTTCAGCTTCAGCATCAAATCTTCCAATGAATATTCAGGACTGATTTCCTTTAGGATTGACTGGTTTGATATCCTTTCCGTCCAAGGGACTCTCAAGAGTCTTCTCCAACACCACAGTTCAAAAGCATCAATTCTTTGGCACTAAGCTTTCTTTATGTTCCAACTCTCACATACATACATGACTACTGGAAAAAACTTGGCCTTGATTAGACAGACCTTTGTTGGCAAAGTAGTGTCTCTGCTTTTTAATATGTTGTCTAGGTGGGTCATAGCTTTTCTTCCAAGGAGCAAGCATCTTTTAATTTCATGGCTGCAGTCACCATCTGCAGTGATTCTGGAGCCCAAGAAAATAAAGTCTGTTATGGTTTCCGTTGTTTCCTCATCTATTTGCCATGAAGTGATGGGACCAGATGCCATGATCTTAGTCTTCTGATTGTTGAATTTTAAGCCAACATTTTCACTTTCCTCTTTAACTTTTATCAAGTGGCTCTTTAGTTCTTCTTCGCTTTCTGCAATAGGGTGGTGTCATCTGCATATTGAGGTTATTGATATTTGTCCCAGCAATCTTGACTTCAGCTTGTGCTTCATCCAGCCCAGGATTTCACGTGATGGACTCTGCATATACGTTAAAAAAGCAGGGTGACAATATACATTCTTGACATACTTCTTTCCCGATTTGGAATTAGTCTGCTGTTCCTTGTCCAGTTCTAACTGTTGCATCTTGACCTACATACAGATTACTTAGGAGGCAAGTAAGGTGGTCTGGTTTCCCCATTTCTTTCAGAATTTTCCAGTTTATTGTGATCCACACAGTCAAAGGCTTTGGTGTAGTCAATAAAGCAGAAGTAGATATTTTTATGGAACTCTCTTGCTTTTTTGATGATCCAATGGATGTTGGCAATTTGATTTCTAGTTCCTCTGCCTTTTCTAAATCCAGCTTCAACATCTGGAAGCTCATGATCCACATATTGTTGAAGCCTGGCTTGCAGAATTTAGGGCATTACTTTGCTAGCATGTGAGATGTGTGCAATTGTGCAGCCGTTTGAACACTGTATGGCATTGCCTTTCTTTGGGATTGGAAATAAAACTGATCTTTTCCAGTCTTGTGGCCAATGCTGGCATATTGAGTGCAGCACTTTAACAGCATAGTCTTTTAGGATTTGATATAGCTCAACTGGAATTCCATCTCCTCCACTAGCTTTGTTTGTAGTGATTCTTCCTAAGGCCCACTTGACTTCGCATTTCAGGATGTCTGGTTCTAGGAGAGTGATCACACCATAATGGTTATCTGGGTCATGAAGATCCTTTTTGTATAGTTTTTCAGTGTATTCTTGCCACCTCTTCTTAATATCTTCTATAGCATTTCTGTCCTTTATTTTGGCCATCCTTTATGAAATGTTCCCTTCGTATCTCTAACTTTTTGGAAGAGATCTCTAGTTTTCCCCATTCTACTATTTTCCTCTATTTCTTTGCATTGATCACTGAGGAAGGCTTTCTTATCTCCCCTTGCTATTCTTTGGAACTCTGCATTCAAATGGGTATATCTTTCCTTTTCTCCTTTGGTTTTCACTTCTCTTCTTTTCACAGCTCTCTGCAAGCCCTCCTCAGACAGCCATTTTGCTTTTTTGCATTTTTGGGGGGGATGGTCTTGACCATCTGCACTGCCTCCTATACAATGTCGTGAACCTCCATCCATTGTTCTTCAGGCACTCTATCAGATCTAATCCCTTGAATCTGTTTGTCACTTCCACTGTATAATTGTAAGGGATTTGATTTAGGTCATACGAATGGTCTAGTGGTTTTCCTTATTTTCTTCAATTTAAGTCTGAATTTGGCAATAAGGAGTTCATGATCTGAGCCACAGTCAGCTCCTGGTCCTGTTTTTGCTGACTCTGTAGAGCTTCTCAATCTTTGGCTGCAAAGAATGTAATCAGTCTGATTTTGGTGTTGACCATCTGGTGATGTCCATGTGTAGTTTTCTCTTGTGTTGTTGGAAGAGGGTTTCTGCTATAACCAGTGTGTTCTCTTGGCAAAACTCTGTTAGCCTTTGCCCTGCTTCATTCTGTACTCCAAGGCCAAATTTGCCTGTTAATCCAGGTATCTCTTGACTTCCCACTTTTCATTTCAGTCCCCTATAATTAAAAGGTCATCATTTCTGGATGTTAGCCCTAGAAGGTCTTATAGGTCTTCGTAGAACCGTTCAACTTCAGCTTCTTCAGCATGACTGGTTGGGGCATAGACTATTTTGATATTGAATGGTTTGCCTTGGAAATGAAGAGAGATCATTCTGTCATTTTTGAGATTGCATCCAAGTACTGCATTTCAGACTCTTGTTGACTATGAGGGCTACTTCATTTCTTCTAAGGGATTCCTGCCTACAGTAGTAGATATAATGTTCATGTGAGTTAAATTCACTCATTCCAGTCCATTTTGGTTCACTGATTCCTAAAATGTCAATGTTCACTGTTGCCATCTCCTGTTTGACCACTTCCAATTTGCCTTGATTCAGGGACCTAAAATTCCAGGTTCCTATGCAGTATTGTTCTTTACAGCATTGGACTTTATGCAATAGGTAATTTAAAAATGAAATGCCAACCCTACCACCATGCTAAGTAATTTGAAATGTCCAGATGATAATGCAGAGAAGAAAGACGCCAGCTAGTGAAGGAGGAGGAAAACCAGAGGAGAAAAACCAGTGAGTATGTTTTGATCTGTTTTTAAAAAAGAGTGAGTTGTTCACTGGGTCTAACACTGTTGATAATCAAAGCCCAGGACTGGGGAGAGGCCCCTGGATGGGACAGTCTGTAAATCGCTGCTTACCTTCACAACATCAACTAGCATGGAGCGGTCTGAAGGGAGAATTGAAGGATAGGAAATAATAATTAACAGCTAGCACAGTCCACTCCTCAGAAGACTTTTGTTATAAATGCAAGAGAATAAATCAATAGTATCCAGAATATTTTTTAAAATGGGAAGAGAGTACATTTGATTTCTGATTCAGTGGAGAAGGAAGCCTAGATGCACCCTCAGAGAAGGGCTCCTGAGGCACAACTATGAGTAGGTGATGGGGGACAGGATCCCAAACACAGCTGATGAGGGCAGGGAGGGGCTGAAGTACAGTCAGTTCATCCACATCCAGACAGAGGAGCCAGCATGTGTGAAAATAGGCGAGGAGACGTCCACACACAGGAGAGCCACAGCTGACGGCAATGCTCTACTGCCTTCAGCTTGTTACTGAAAAAAGGGGCAAGCTCATCAGCTGAAACTGGGGATGTGGGAAAAGAATCAAAAGTTTGATCATGAGATGAAAATGAAAGTGTTCTTTCATCTCCATCTGACCGCTGTCTCAGTAACAAAAGAAACCATGCAGAGCTTTGACGGTCACAGCCAGAACTTGCGTTTCATTTAGCATATAATAGGAAACTGCGTTTATAGTCAATCTTTCCCTAAAATTATCTGCTTAGAGTATCCTATTCATTCCTGAGAGATAAAACTTCATTTGTGCCATATTCAGTTTGGGGATACATAGGTAGGTAGGGGTCGCACAGAGTCGGACATGACTGAAGTGACTTAGCATACCATAGCATAGGTAGGTAAGGAGACAGGTGAGTAGGGAGACAGACAGAGGTATGTATCTGTCTGTATACAGACAGATATATATACATCTGTATGTATATAGCATATATATGTAATAGATGCATACTTATATATATTCTCTACTTAAGCATATGTATATATACTTATATTTTTAAGATATCCTTAATAAGTTTTCTCATTTTTAAAATTTGTCACATCAATACAATCAAAATCTCTCTGCAAATGACATCATGCTTTGATCTTCTCTCATATAGCAGATTTTCCAAATATATTTGTTGAGTTTAACAGAGAATCTACATAACTTGAGTTTTTAAAAACGTACCTTGTCAGAATCACCTCTAGAAATAGATGGCTCCTTGGGCTCTAAAAACTTGATAATTTATAAACATGCTTTTTGAATGTTAATAATACTTTCAACATTTGAAAGATAGTTTTTCTTAGATTGGGATGTTATAAATCCAGCTCGCCTATCTAATCAAATTTTCCAGGTTGTACCTGGAGAATTCTATTCAAAAACAAAGACAATATCTACTTGATTCAAAAGAGTATTATATGAACTAATGAGATAATTCTTGTAAATCACTTTATTTCCTCAGAGACAAATGTTCAATAAAGACAGAATGATATTATTATTCTCTGGAGCCCATGAGTTCTCTGTCTGCACGCTCCTGGTGAGGAGATATCAGTTGCACACAGGCATCAGCTGCTATGGATTGGTGCACACTCCAAGAGTCAGACACAGACGTTCATAAATGCAGCCCTTCCAGATTGACAAGTTCCCTCTCATTAAGATCCTGTGTAACAGCATTCAACAAGGGAGTTCTGGGCCCAAGGAGATTTGGTCTAATGATAGACTACAATGAAGTTTAATTAAAATTTTCATCTACATGAATTTTAAAGTCTTCAGATTGCTGAAGAAGCCAATGAAGATGTATTTTTTTTTTATTCTATTGGCCCAGATTTAATGATACTATCTAATTGTCAAGCTCTTAAAATTATCCCCTGGGCCTATAACCTGACTCCACTCATTCCTCAATCTTTATAAGAGAGAAACAATAACTCCCAAGGTTACAATAAATGTAATGCATCTTGCCAGGCCCTGTTCTTTGTTTCTCTGCCAACAGAATGATTATTCTCTCTAAACCATAACCTCTTGCTTGGCTAAACTACAGTAGTCTTCCATAGGATCTTTCATATATATCTTTTTACATTTTTAACATTGTATTATAATTTATAAACATGTCTGCTGCTGCTGCTGCTAAGTCGCTTCAGTCGTGTCTGACTCTGTGCAACCCCATAGACGGCAGCCCACCAGGCTCCGCCGTCCCTGGGACTCTCCAGGCAAGAACTCTGGAGTGGGTTGCCATTGCCTTCTCCATTGTGTGAAAGTGAAAAGTGAAAGTGAAGTTGCTCAGTCATGTCCGACTTGTAGCGACCCCATGGACTGCAGCCCACCAGGCTCCTCCATCCATGGGATTTTCTAGGCAAGAGTACTGGAGTGGCTTGCCATTGCCTTCTCCATAAACATGTCTATTAGGCAAAAAAGAATGTGAATTACTTAATGATATCTATTTCATTTTTGTATTCCTAGTATCTAACATATTCTATACTAGAAGAACATATTCTGGGCTAGAAAATACATCTCAATAAAATTATAATTATACAATGTGCATTATCTTAACACAACAGAATTAAATTAGAAATAATAGAAACATAGTTAGAAAATATCAAAGCATTTCAAAGCTAAATAGCACACTTCAAAGATATCCCACTGATCATCAAAGGAGAATTACTAAGTCTGTATTGAAAGATTTGTGTATATGTACCACAGCTTTCTTATTCATTCATCACTGTAGCAGATTCATGTTGATGTATGGCAAAACCAATACAATATTGTAAAGTAATTAGCCTCCAATTAAAATAAATAAATTTGTATTAAAAAAAAAAGATTTGTGATCTATCCACTGGATTGGAATGGCCAAGTTGAATGGATAAACCGTGTTGCTATTTACTTAGTTTGTATAAGTAATACAAGACACAATGAACTTTCAGATCTTAGATATGCCAGTATCACTTCTGTTTCCTTCCCAGTGTAGCTGGCTTCCTTTTGTTTCATGAGATATACGCCATGGGAGTCAAGGTATTTGGAATTGCACTCAGCAATCTCCTATATACCTACAGATCATTTCACCAGGCCATTCCTTTATTCTTGTGATGGTATAAACTTAGATTATAGATCATCTTTCAATACTTAAAATAAAAATCCGCATTTGCAGTTAAAAAACATTTGCCCATGAAGAGTTTTTATATGACTGTATGTCAAGGACTATGGTGTTGGAGAAGACTCTTGAGAGTCCCTTGGACTGCAAGAAGATCCAACCAGTCCATTCTGAAGGAGATCAATCCTGGAATTTCTTTAGAAGGAATGATGCTAAAGCTGAAACTCCAGTATTTTGGCCACCTCATGCGAAGAGTTGACTCATTGGAGAAGACTCTGATGCTGGGAGGGATTGAGGGCAGGAGGAGAAGGGGACGACAGAGGATGAGATGGCTGGATGGCATCACTGACTCGATGGATGCGAGTCTGAGTGACCTCCGGGAGCTGGTGATGGACAGGGAGGCCTGGCGTGCTGCGGTTCATGGGGTCGCAAAGAGTCGGACACGACTGAGCGACTGATCTGATCTCTGATGTCAAGGATGAATAGCTCCAGTTCCATCAGTGTAAGTGCAAGGAACCAGGTGAAAAATTTGGCCTTTTTTATTTGGCTTGAATTCAAAGCAACACTATTTTAGGATTTGTCTTAGAGACATAAGTGTTTCCTCTAGTAAAGTGCACAACAGGGGCTATAATATGAACAAGAACAAAAAGATCAGTCTTTAAAAAGAAGAGAGAGAGCTTTGATAGGTTAAACCAGAGAAACCACAAGTCAACCTTTTTGATTGATGACTAAATTTTTATATCATATTTTATGACTAAAATAATGCTTCCCTGGAGTAGTTAAAATCTGGTGGAATGATTACCTTCAGGAAGGTGGAAGGGAGAGAGAGAGGGAGGGCACTAGTTACTACTTTAGGTAGATACTCTGATAGTCACATGCATGAGTGTTTATAACAAAAGGACCCAACCACACTGTGTGTATGGCTGGGGTAAGGGATGGGTGAGATTAGAAGAATATTAATTTTCTTGAGAAAGGGTGTGGTAGGCAGAGAAAATATCTGGAGCAAAGGAACAGAAGAAAGAGGCTGGTTGTTGACACTTCTTATTCTAATTGAGTGGAGAACAAGACAGGAAGAAGGTAAGTTCAAAACTCTTCACGGAAGGCCTTCTCTCCCATGGAAAATTAGACTATTTCATAAGAAGTTAGTATTTGTCTTGAAAGGACATGGATGAGGGAGGGCAGTGAGGAAACAGGACCTAGCATGCAAGGATTGATGAATTAACAATCAAGTAAAAAAGGTAACAAATTTTTTTAATATAATAGAGAAAAATAAGACTGAAGACAGGAATACCAGACAAAAGCTCAAGCTTTCCAGGCGAGAGAAGGTAACTAAGATGGACTTAAGTCAATGACAGAAGGGATATGTAAAGTTGACAAATAGAAAAATATTTAAGAAGTAAAGATGAACCAGTGCTGCTGCGTCCAGCTCAGTGGGTGAGAAAGACCTGAATCTGGGGCAAGAACATAATTAAAAGACAGAACATATAATTTGGCAAGCGGGGAGTCAGGGGACCCTCCTGCTATCCATGGCAGGAAGCCAAAATGGCTCCTTTCAGCCGGCACTCTTACTGGCAGAAGTCACGTGAGATCATTAAGAAATAGCTTATCCTGGGGAGTTTGATCAGCGCACCATAAAGAGGGAGTAAAGTTAAGGCTCTGCTGTTGATTAGAAACATCTTGTTTTGTTTCCATGGAGACAGACACAGGGGCAGGCAGTGAAGTGGAGCAGAGAGCATGTCCAGCCCCAAGAAAGTGCATTTGGCATGCTCACTAGGACAATCAGGAGGGTGGGGTTTGCTGCACCCTTGAGTCATGGGGAAGGTTCTGATCTCTGCTCCACCAGGCTGCAACAAACCAGGCTTGATACCTGATGGGCTATGGGTAAGGTAAAGATGCTAAATAATGAATAAACTGAAGTACTAGGAATTGGTGACAAAGTAGTTTATGGGGCTTTCCCATCCAAACATGGACCCTATCTCTTCCACTGCATCCACACAAGGACCAGCTACAGTTCTGCTCATCATCTTGTTCCTTGACTACCAAAGTGTCTGGTTCAGAGTGCTCTCAGTAGGGATGTCATGTAAGAATAGACCCTATTAGGAGTGAAAGGTAATACATTTAACTTTAAACAACTTGAAGTGGACATACCTGTGAAACCTTCAAGTGTAAACGCATCACTCAAGTTAGAAAAAATTATTTCTATCCCAAGAGAATTTGAAATGTGACAGAAAGATCAAGTCAGTTATTGGGGAATGTTTTGTAGATATTCATATGGATATGTTGCCACTTTGCTATTTGTGGGATCCAAGCTAAAAGTGCAAATGGAATTCCATACATCACAGATCTAAATACTTAAATGTAATACAATTAAGCTAACACATTGTTGGAACTTCCCTGTAGCTCAAATAGTAAAGAATCTGACTGCAGTGCAGAAAACCCAGGTTCGATCCCTGAGTTGGAAAGATCTGGAGAAGGGAATTGCAATCCACTCCAGTATTCTTGCCTGGAGAATCCCATGGACAGAGGAGCCTGGTGAGCTGCAGTCCGGGAGGTTGCAAAGAATTGGACACAACTAACACTTACACTGGAGAAAGCAATGGCACCCCACTCTAGTACTCTTGCCTAGAAAATCCCATGGACAGAGGAGCCTGGTAGGCTCCAGTCCATGGGGTCACTAAGAGTTGGGCACAACTGAATGTCTTCACTTTCACTTTTCACTTTCATGCATTGGAGAAGGAAATGGCAACCCACTCCAGTATTCTTGCCTGGAGAATCCCAGGGATGGGGGAGCCTGGTGGGCTGCCGTCTATGGGGTCGCACAGAGTCGAACACGACTGAAGCGACTTAGCAGCAGCAGCAGCAGCAGCAACACTTACACTAACACATGTTGAGAAGAATATGTGCTAGCCTATGACAAATACATCATTACGATGACAGAATTACATACAGAATTCTCAGAATCCTCAACATTTTCAGCAAGGATGTATAGGCACAGGGAGAACTGGCCAGTGGTTCTGGATCATGGCCTACCTCCCTTCTCTTTCCACACTGAGCTTAGTCCATAAAGCCAGGACCCCACACATCCAAGGTCCATCTACTCCTTGCAGAGCTCTGTCAGCAGCCGATGCCACAGCCCAAGGTGTACGTGCCTGCTGCATGGATGGCACACAGATGAGTGTGCCTGAGGATGAAGAGGATTTCATAGGCCCTGGTAGGACGCTTGAGGCTAGGAGATCAGAGAATTAGAGAACCTCTGGTTCTCAAAACCTAGCCTAAAGGGGATTAAACTGGAGAAGACCCTGGGAAGGGCTTCCTCTGGCCTTGCTCTGAGAACAACACTGCACAGTGGAGCAAACCTGATAGACTAGTGACAAACTGCCTGCAAAACTCAGACCACAGAGGGGGACAGAGATGAAACAGATGAAGGAGCAAAACAAGAAATCCTTGAAAGACAGAACTGAAACCCAGTGATGCTGCAGTCCTCCTGAAGTCTACCTAAATTTTGTGGTTAATTTACATGAGATTTTTCTCTGGTTCCATGATGGTTTTCTAGATAATGAGTTAGCTTTTGTCCCTTATTATCAAATTATCCATGATTCAGAAAATACAATTATTAGAACTATAAGAACATCCTATAAGAACACTATAAAAACTATAAGAGGGAACACAATGCAAAATGGGCTAAGAATATGACCTGCTACTTCACTGAGTTTACTGAGTTGATGCATTTCACACAGAACACGTGAACATTGTCCAGAAAAAGGGATCAAAGAACCACAACAAATTTGTACTAACTTTTTCAGCTTTTTTTAAAATCGTTTCCATTCTCTCTTCTGTTATTTCTAGGCATTATACCACAAACTACACAAATCAAAAAGGCCATCGTTAACTTAGGAGTTTGGGGTTAACATACATAGTATGTAGTTTTATACATACTACTATGCATAAAGCAGATAAATCAGGACCTACTATATAGCACAAAGAACTATATTCAATATCTTGAAATAACCTATAAGGGAAAAGAATCTTAAAAAGAACATATTTTTGTATATATCTATAAACTGAATATATATGTAAACTGAATATGTATGTGTATATATATATATATAAATAAACTGAATCACTTTGCTGTACACTTGAAGGTAACACAACATTGTAAATTAACTATATACTTCAACATTGTAAATTAACTATATACTTCAATCTTAAAAAATAACTTTTAAAAAAGTTATCCTTCAATCAGTACTTCTTTAAGTTCATTAAATAAAGTTAAACCTGTTATCAGCTGGTTAATGTATAATTACTGCCCACTTTTCCAGCTCCAGCATTTAAAACAATCCTATTGTATTTCGTGTGCTCTCAGAGAATAGATATCTGACTTGGTTAAACAATGTTCACAGAGAAAACTCACACACGGATTCATTCTAACAAGGGTCTGTGGTAAACAATGCATGAGAAGGAAAGAATGTCAAGGAACAAACAACACAAACCACTGCTTCTCAGTTCCATCAGGACCTCTTTTTCGAGAATTTAGCCGATGATAAAAAATGAGAAACAGAATTACTGTGGCAAAGACAAATTACCTTGTGCATTGGGAGGAGAACAGCAAAAACATGAAGAAAAGGATCACATCCCTTGCGTAAACAGGTTTTCACATTTCAAGAAACAGACACAAGCAATTCTGCAGGAGTTAAGTGAGTGCTCTTAGAAATCCATCAGGCATAATGGGCCGAACCAGCATAAACATCAACAGAAAATGCAGAGTATCATCCAAGTCCTTGCACTAAGGGTGTAAATTCTACAAGTGAAATGGGGGAGATAAGTAAATTGTAAAAATGGAACATCTATCTAAATAAGCCACTGACAGATGGAGAAATTCACTTCACCCTAATCATGAGGGACCTGTGTGCTAAGTACAGAAGAAGCCACTGTGGTATTAGTGTATCTGAGAACAAAATAATTGCCTTAATAACACGTGCACATCACAGAGGCCACAAGCTTATAAATATCTAATGTACAGGGACAAGGAATATATGAATAGAATGCCATTCCATACTGAGAGAGGAGAATATTTATGAAATGAAGAAATTACATATGCATTAGGACTAGCATGAACTCAATGAACATAGAATGGAAAATAGTCTAGAAAATGTCTTAGCTACCATGTCCTCAAATATTCTCATTTTACACCTGAGGAAACTAAGAAACAGAAGGGGTAAATGCTTCTTATATCATGAATGACTAACTCTCAAAGCAATATAAAATAATGGGGCAATATCCACAATTAGTGCAAGGTTAATTCCAAATATTCAATGTAAACCCATCCAAACAATAAAACAAAATGAAAATGAACATATACTTTTCCATTCAAAATTATCTTGTTAAAGTGTTTATTCCCTCAAGGAAATAATGAAATTTCAATTCTTAAAAAAAAAACAAAAAACACAAGTATTTAGTAAGCATCTATCTTACCTGCTACTGCTGCTAAGTTGCTTCAGTCGTGTCTGACTCTGTGCAACCCCATAGACAGCAGCCCACCAGGCTCCCCCATCCCTGGGATTCCCCAGGCAAGAACACTGGAGTGGGTTGCCATTTCCTTCTCCAATGCATGAAAGTGGAAAGTGAGACTGAAGTCACTCAGTCATGTCCAACTCTTAGCAACTCCATGGACTGCAGCCTACCAGGCTCCTCCATCCATGGGATTTTCCAGGCAAGAGTACTGGAGTGGGGTGCCATTGCCTTAGAACATGGAAAATATCCTGAGGCTTTAAAAAGACATAATTTCTAGCTCTGTTTACCAAAGGGGAAAGATGGGGGAAGGGATAAATTGGGAGTCTGAAACTGACGTACACATACACTGCTATCACAGATCAGATCAGTCAGTCAGTCGTGTCTGACTCTTTGCGACCCCATGAATCACAGGACACCAGGCTTCCCTGTCCATCACCAACTCCGGGAGTTCACTCAGACTCATGTCCATCAAGTCAGTGATGCCATCCAGCCATCTCATCCTCTGGCGTCCCCTTCTCCTCTTGCCCCCAATCCCTCCCAGCATCAGAGTCTTTTCCAATGAGTCAACTCTTTACAAGAGGTGGCCAAAGTACTGGAGTTTCAGCTTTAGCATCATTCCCTCCAAAGAAATCCCAGGGCTGATCTCCTTTAGAATGGACTGGTTGGATCTCCTTGCAGTCCAAGGGACTCTCAACAGTCTTCTCCAACACCACAGTTCAAAAGCATCAATTCTTCAGCACTCAGCCTTCTTCACAGTCGACTCTCACATCCATACATGACCACATGAAAAACCATAGCCTTGACTAGACGAACCTTTGTTGGCAAAGTAGTGTCTCTGCTTTTGAATATGCTGTCTAGGTTGGTCATAACTTTCCTTCCAAGGATTAAGCGTCTTAATTTCATGGCTGCAGTCACCATCTGTAGTGATTTTGGAGCCCAGAAAAAGAAAGTCTGACACTGTTTCCACTGTTTCCCCATCTATTTCCCATGAATTGATGGGACCGGATGCCATGATCTTCATTTTCTGAATGTTGAGCTTTAAGACAACTTTTCCACTCTCCACTTTCACTTTCATCAAGAGGCTTTTGAGTTCCTCTTCACTTTCTGCCATAAGGGTGGTGTCATATGCATATCTGAGGTTTTTGATATTTCTCCCGTCAATCCTGATTCCATCTTGTGTTTCTTCCAGTCCAGCATTTCTCATGATGCACTCTGCATATAAGTTAAATAAGCAGGGTGACAATATACAGCCTTGACAAACTCCTTTTCCTATTTGGAACCAGTCTGTTGTTCCGTGTCCAGTTCTAACTGTTGTTTCCTGACATGCATACAGATTTCTCAAGAGGCAGATCAGGTGGTCTGGTATCCCCATCTCTTTGAGAATTCTCCACAGTTTATTGTGACCCACACAGTCAAAGGCATAGTCAATAAAGCAGAAATAGATGTTTTTCTGGAACTCTCTTGCTTTTTCCATGATCCAGTGGATGTTGGCAATTTGATCTCTGGTTCCTCTGCCTTTTCTAAAACCAGCTTGAATTTCATGAAGTTCACGGTTCACATATAGCTGAAGCCTGGCTTGGAGAATTTTGAGCATTACTTTACTAAAGTGTGAGATGAGTGCAATTGTGCGGTAGTTTGAGCATTCTTTGGCATTGCCTTTCTTTGGGATTGGAATGAAAACTGACCTTTTCCAGTCCTGTAGCCACTGCTGAGTTTTCCAAATTTGCTGGCATATTGAGTGCAGCACTTTCACAGAATCATCTTTCAGGATTTGGAATAGCTCAACTGGATTTCCATCACCTCCACTAGGTTTGTTCGTAGTGATACTTTCTATATTTAAAATAAATAACCAATTAGAATCTACCATATAACACAGGGAACTCTACTCAATATTCTGTAATAACCTAAATGGAATAAGAATTTGAAAAAGGATAGCTATATGTATATGTATAACTGATTCACTGTGTTGTATACCCAAAGCTAAAATTGTAAATAAACTATAGAAAGTGAAAGTGAAGTTGCTCAGTCGTGTCCAATTCTTTGCAACCCCATGGACAGTAACCTACCAGGCTCTGCGGTCCATGGGATTTTCCAGGCAAGAATACTGGAGTGGGCTACTATTTCCTTCTCCAGGGGATCTTCCCAACCTAGGGATTGAACCCAGGTCTCCTGCATTGCAAACAGACGCTTTACCATCTGAGCCACTATACACCAATATAAAATAAATATTTAAAAATAAATAAATAGAATATATAATTATTTTAATCCTTATAGTTTGTTTTGGCTCATAATAAACATGAACCTCAAGGCTGACATAGACTGAGTATAATATAAACAATAGAAATATATTCTATTTTATTTTTATGACTTAGTTTTATGATTCCCACTCTATCAACCTGGGGCTTCACTGGTGGCTCAGTGGCAAAGAATTCACCTGACAATGCAGGAGTCATGTGTTCAATCCTTGGGTCACGAAGATCCCCTGGATAAGGCAATGGCAACCCACTCCAGTATTTTTGCCCAGGAAATCCCATGGACAGAAGAGCCTGGCAAGTTACAGTCCACGTGGTGGCAAAGAGTCAGACAGGACTCAGCGACTAAAAGACAACTCTGTCAACCTAGATCAAAACAAAGGGTCAACTGACCCAAACTGCATCAGACGTCAGATGCGAGAGTCGCCCCACCTCACCTATATACACTGTTCTCCCTTCCTTATTGTCTTTCAACCAAATAACATGACTGCGAAGCTCCTTGAAAATCCTCATCACTTGTCAGTAAGTTTACTCGCTTCTCAATATCCTGGAGCAATTTGGCAGTCAACAACTTGCTTTCTGCATGGATCCTAAGGAAGGAACTGACCAACAGACAGATACAATCTTGCTAGTTTTGCCTTCATTTCAGCTAAGGCTTTTGGAGAATGACTGCATGTCAGGAGTCAGGTGAGATGAGGACAGACGCTAAAAATCAAGTTGCCGAACCCTTCCACTCTGGATGCCATCATTCACACTGGACAGCAGCATTAATTTCTCAATGCCATTTTGCAATTGTTCTCAACACTGAAAATACTGTATTTGAAGATGATTTTATTCTCTCCTTCACTTAAAAACCTGTTTATTTTTCAGCACCACCGGGGACATTATTTCAGAATGGAATGACTTCTTTGTGTGGCTAGAGGTAATATGTAATATATATATAGAGTAATTTTGGTGCTACAGGTACTAGAAAATGTATCTCTGGAATTTGCAAGCTAAGTGGCCCCACAGCTTATTCAATGGCAATGTCAGAACCATGTTGCTGATTCTCTGTAACTCTCAGAGACTATATACTGCAAGGTGTGTCTGAATGTGACAAGATTAACTGTGGAGGGTGGTCCAGTGGTTAAGATAGCATGCTTCCACTTCAGGAGACACGGGTTTGATCCCTTTTCAAGGAACTGAAATCCCACATGCAGTGCTATGCAGCCAAAAAAAAAAAAAAAAAAGAAGAAGAATCCCTGTGGGCCTTGTGATTAAGGGAGACACTCCCTCGACTAAGTAAGGGAGCCCCGTGTGCTCAGTCAGAAGTCTCATTTGACCTGGTGCCTCCAACACTACCCCAGCTCACAAAACTTGTCTACATGAGCTTCTCTGCTTCCCATGGAACTGCTTATACCAAATTCTTTCAGTCCAGAGAGCCTTGGAGGTGTTAAGAGGCAAAATAATAATAATGAGGAGGAGGATGATGATAACAGAAGAGAAGGAGCTCAAAACCAGGAATGAATGCCACAGAGGTAGATATACGTATCTCAAAAAAAAAAAAAAAAAGGCACCAAGAAGTCTAAAATTCAGACTTTATGGAAATATAAATAGTAAATAGGACTTTAGCTGCTAACAACTATCAACTAGAAGAAAGTGTAGATTTAATGAATGACACAGAGTTGATTCTCTGTCAGTTTGAAAGGACTTTTGCAGTATTTAAAGCAACAAAAATCTTATTAAAAAAAATAACTTCAGAAGACAATTGTAGAACAAAGCACATAAGGTATCTATGAGTGCAGGGTATATTAAAAGAGAGCCCACATTGTGCAGCTAAAAGAATTCAGGGCTCAGTTCATGGATGTCAGTTTTACACTCTGGTCTGCTGCTCAGATAGATACTGTACATTTGGGCGTTCACTCCACAATTGCTTTATCTGTTGTATATGAAGAATGCCACATGCTAACATTCAACAGTATTCTAGTAAAAATAAAGTTATCAACTGTTTAGGTAATAGTGTGAGAAATGTTAAGTATTCTATAAATCAATACTGTAATTATTACTTGAGAAAATTAGCAGCAGACTTAGTTTCTATCAGTATCAATCTTTTTTACATGTTGAATATATTCAATTTATAATAATACAGGACCATCGGGCTATGCCCTTGTCAGTACTCTAGCAGGAATTTTGTTTTTAGATTCCAGCCCCATCAAGCTTTCTCTCAAGGGATTTGCTTCCTCATAAAAATGGAACTTCCTTGGCTGAGTGATTCTCCAGAGAGTCAGACCTTTCTTTTTATTATGGGCATATCTTAGAAGTGAATGTGCAGCCCAGAAATTTTTATTCTTGGAATAAAAGACTGAAAACTTACTTATACGTGGACTAGAGACAGGAACAGTGCACCCTCCACATATTACATGTCACAAAATCCTACATACTGAGAGTTTTCAGAGTCCAAAGTCTCACCCTGGACCCAAACAAAGAACACTACTTCAGAGACACAAGGTTGACAGATTTCACAAAGGAACAGTGTACCTTTTACACACAAATATAAACCATTCCATGGTGGCTCAGACGGTAAAGAATCTGCCTGCAATGCTGGAGATGCAAGTTCAATCCCTGGGTCAGGAGTATCCCCTGAGGGAGGAAATGGCAACCCACTCCAGTGTTCTTGCCTGGAGAATCCCGTGGACAGAGGAGCCTTGCAGGCTACAGTCCTTGGGGTCAAGAGTTAAACCAACACTAACTAACACTAGTGAGTGACTAACACTTTCACTTTTTGTTTTTCAAACAATCCTTTTCTGCCTGTGATAGCTATTTCCTCCTATTTCCCCAAAGTCAAGTGTCTAGCAAAGAAGAGTCCACACACATGAATAAATACAGGCATGTTACCATTTTCACTTTGCTGCATTTTTTTCCACTTTAATTATCTGCAGAGGTTCATAATACAGTTAAAATATATCTACTAATTGGTTTTACAATTTCTGTCAACATAGGTGGAAAACCAAGCACATTTAGAGTTCATTTTCTTACAAATGACAGTGTCTTATTTTAGCATGGTGATTGAATGTAAATTTGTCCCCTAAAATTGACTATAATGAGAGTAATGAGGAAGAACGGGAATGAACCCTAAAGACAGCAGGTACGGTGTCAAGGGAAGGTTTACAGCTGGAAAGCAGGACACATTTCAGCTTACTAAGCACAGTGGGGAAAGGAAAAGCTAAGACAGCCATCCGGAGGAAGAGGGAGAAAGATAAAGCTTTTTTATTGTAGAACCTGGAATGGTTCAGGTTGGGCAGACAGTTACTTTCCAAGGCAGAAATACAGAGGAGGGACTAAAGGCAGAAGTGCTGGTTGGAAGTCTACTTAAGAATAAATTTGATCCCAGAATTTCTATCCCTTTATAGGCCCTTTGCCACCTGGTAGAGGACTGGGCTTAAGTCACACACAGTTGCAGAAGAGTGGAACAAACATGGAACAGGTGAGAGCTCCTGTGCCACAAAATATGGTCCATTCATTAGATCATCCCCTTTGTAGGGTCCAAGAATATGGGCAAAGGGCTATGCCTCAGACAAGAAATGGGGTTACTCTCTAGAGAATCTGGCTGCTTCAAGAGAAAACCTGAAGATCCTTTCATCTGGACACCCAGGAAGAAGGGCACCAAGACAGATAGATGGAGGGAAGGACAGGGAGCGGGAGGGGAGGAGAGGGAGGAAAAGAGAAGGAAGAGAAGGATGAGGCTGGGTGTGGGGGTGGGTGGCGGGAAGGAAGGGAGACTCTGAGAGGTTCACTACTTTGAATGCTCTGGACCTGCCCCAGCCCACTTAACTGGGCCAGTGCTCCCATCCTCCAGCTGGTGGAGGCTGAGGACACCCATCCATCCCTTCTTCTGTCTTGCTCCAAGAGGGAGCCATCAGGTCCTGGAGATTAGAAGCTCCCTCCCACTGCCCACAGTGCATGCTCAGTCACTTCAGTTGTGTCCAGCTCTGTCTGTGGGGTTTCTCAGGCAAGAACACTGGAGTGGGTTGCCACTTCCTCTTCCAGGGGATCTTCCCGACCCAGGGATTGAACCCACATCTTCTGTGTCTCCTGCATTGCAGGTGGGATTCTTTACCCACTGAGCCATCTGGGCCGCCCACAGTGCTCAGAGGTAACTCTGCCCTTGGAAGCAAACAAGAGAAAATGCCCTGCTTACTTCCTGTCCCAGACAGTGCTTCCCCCTCCTCTTCTCCTGTGTGTGCTGACTCAGTAAAACCCATGCATCCACACCTCTTTACCAGCTCTATTTCCAAGGAACTTAAACCTCAGACTTGATTTATTCAATTACATTGAGAAGGTCTTTACATCTCTGACAGCTTTGGAATAGGCTCCTAAGAAAACAACAAAAGGGATCAACTATTGGCCTGCAAGGAAAACAATAACTTGTACAAGGAAGAGAATGAAATAGTATATGACACTATACAACAGCTCCACTCTGGATAAACACAAAATACTCACAAAAAATAAATAAATGATTTATTTAATCTAAATAAGAGGCAAATGTGTTGGGAGAACAAACAAAATATTTGTGTGAGGTAGCAAATATATTTTGTACATGAATAATTCAATAAATAATCCCTTAAAAACTAAAGATGGTTATTTAGTATGTGGAGGTAAATAATAGAAGAAACTGTTAAAAGGTTTGAAAGTAGATGACTTGGGAAAGCGAAAAAGATGGAGCAAAGAAATGCTGCTTTTATTTATATGTCTTCTAGAGCTACTTGATTTTTTAAACTTTTCACAGTACTTATGCAGATTCACATTTAATGTATGTCTGCATATAAAAAGTCCCTACTAATTTTAGAAAATCCATAAAAGTAAAAGAACGTAAAAATAATCTATAGCCTTGATACCCCCATCAGAGATAATTATTTTTAACATTTTATTATGGATTGCCTCGGGTTTATTTCCCCTTTGGTTACTGTCTTTCACAAATTTTAATTGTTCTGAATATGGAATGGTCATTCAGTTAATGTTACATTAATATTATATGGGGTGTGCTCAGAGCAAGGCCCTGAAGAAATGGCTTGTCTGCTTACAACACACCGGACGGGAATCTGTATTCATTGTAACAAAGGGCACAAAAGGTGTGGCCTTCCTATAACATCCATCATGTGTCCCCCACCCCTTCACGTGGCTGCTGGGCAGGACAGTGGGACAGGGCTCAGTACTGGAAGAAAAGCTACAGTATTTGGTTGGGGTCTTTGTCTCCTAGAGCCTGTCTGGTCCATGTGGGTGGGCCATAAGTGATCTTAGAAAGGCTTTGAACCTCTCTTTTAAAGGAGAAAGAACAAAAAGAAAAATAGATTCCAACTATATGGCATTCTGGAAGATGCAAAACTATGGAGACAATAAAAAGATTAGTGATTGCCAGGAGTTTATGGGGAGATGAATACAAAAAGTACAGAAATTATTTCTATAAGCAGTGAAAATACTTTGAATAGCATTATAATGAGGGATATACATCATTATAGTTTTGTCCAAATCTATAGAAGCTGCAGCTGGAGAAGGCACTGGCACCCCACTCCAGTACTCTTGCCTGGAAAATCCCATGGACAGAGGAGCCTGGAAGGCTGCAGTCCTTGGGGTCCCAAAGAGTCAGACACGACTGAGCGACTTCACTTTCACTTTTCACTTTCATGCATTGGAGAAGGAAATGGCAACCCACTCCAGTGTTCTTGCCTGGAGAATCCCAGGGACGGGGAAGCCTGGTGGGCTGCCGTCTATGGGGTTGCAGAGTCGGACACGACAGAAGTGACTTAGCAGCAGCAGCAGCATAGAAGCTGCAGCACTACTCACTTTATTAAAGTGAACTCTAAGATAAACTGGGGACCTTGGTGATTATGGTGTGTCAGTGTAGTTCATTCTTGTTTTTGTTTTTTTTAAAAAAAGGTACCACTCTGTTGATAATGGCCATGCATGTGAGGGGAGGGGGTCTATGGGGAATTTCTGTAGCTTTCTGTCAATGTGTTGTAAACCTTAATTTTTTTTTTTTTTTTAAGGGTCTCCAAAAAAAAAAAAAAATTTACTCTCAGGGTAGATGTTTTGGTAAAACTTTTGCTTCACCTTTATATATGTATATATCTTATATGTGTATATGTTTGTTAGACTGTGATATAAAATGTATCTTTAAGAATAAAAAGTTTGCAGATCACTATAGTTAAATCGGAGAAGGCCATGGCAACCCACTCCAGTACTCTTGCCTCGAACATCCCATGGACGGAGGAGCCTGGTGGGCTGCAATCCATGGGGTCGCTGAGTCGCACACGGCTGAGCTACTTCACTTTCACTTTTCACTTTCATGCACTGGAGAAGGAAATGGCAACCCACTCCAGTATTCTTGCCTGGAGAATCCCAGGAACGGGGGAGCCTGGTGGGCTGCCGTCTATGGGGTCGAACAGAGTCGGACACGACTGAAGTGACTTAGCAGCTTAGCAGCATAGTTAAATTATACTGGCAAATAAAAACACAAATTAACCTTAAGACATTATAACCATTTTATGACATTTTTACTTTTATAAGCATTATTTTGTTGATAAAATATCTTATTATAACATAATGTTTAACAGTTCTCTTCTTTGTGTATTTTTACAGAAATCTCCATTCTTCTCTATTATACATAATGCTGCAACACATATCTATGAGCATAAAATATTATTCTACATAGTTTTAATGTGCAGATGTCCACCGAGTCTCATCCCTAAATTATCAGTTTGCAGGGGCTTTCACACCTGAAATCCTTTTGACAAAATTCCCCAATAATGCAATCTGCAGGCACTGTAGGCTCATTCTGATGAGACACTCCCTATGTAAATGATTTTCCAGGTCTTTGGTTTTAGGAGTTCTGCCATCTCCCCCCTGGAACTTTTCACTTTCCAGGAGAACTTCAGGTTCTCCCCAATGAGCACTAAAACAAATAAGTCATTCAGTTTTTGTGCTGCATTTGCTTCTTCCGTCATTGAATTCATTTCAATCTCTCTCCAGGGGCTTATAATCTTCCTTCCTTGTCTTCTTGATTCACATATATTTAGGAAACTCTCCATTTTTCTTCCCCAAACATGCATCGTTCTTGCAGGTCTTATGATTTATTTGATTATATGTGCCTTTGCCCTACATTTGTAATGTTAATTTAGATTTCTGATCCTTATGCCTTTATATTTTGGACAACCTTATGTTTTTCCTGTTCACCATTTTCGACTAACACTTATTAAAGATATCAATGATGTTTCACTCCCCATGAGTTAAGAACCACCATACATTGCATTCCCACTGGATGCCAGGAATCTGTCCATTGTGTCAAACACAATACCTTATTTTTCTTTACTACAACTTGTAAATTATAGATTAGTGGTATTTTACTTTACATGAAAGGAAACAAACACCAGTTGTAAAACAACTGGACCCGTGAGTGATTTGAAAAAAAGATAGAGTTTCCCATTGTACTCCCTAGAAAATAGAAATGGGAGAGTAAGCAATTGGTGTTGTCCATTGGTTTGTTTTAAACAATTATATTGAGTCAAACCAATGAAATGCAAATATAGTTGACATTTTCTTTTCTGTTATTATTGTCACTGTTTAGTTGCTAAGTCATGTCTGACTGTTTGTGACCCCATGGACTGTAGCCCACCAGGCTCTTCTGTCCGTGGAATTTCCCAGGCAAGTATATTAGAGTGGGTTGTCATTTCCTCCTCCAGGGAATCTTCCCCACTCAGGGATTGAAACTATGTCTCCTACATCGGCAGGCAGGCTTTTTACCACTGAGCCACCCAGGAAGCTCATTTTCCTTTCTACTCTCTGCTTAAATGATTACTTTTTTCATCTGATTTTCACATTGACTGAATTAAATCTTGGTAAGGGTTAATTAGCAACACTTTTAAAATCAAATGCTGGTTGCTTGATTCTAAATACCTAGCATTCAAAATATATGGTAGAACTTGGGAAAAAAACATTAATAGATTGTGTAAGTCTATCTCCACTATTGGGGGAAACTATTTAAAAAGCAATATCTAGCTAAACACTACTATTTTTGTACAGAATAACTCGTTTATACCTAAAATTTGCACTTGCTACTTCTAATATTTTAAATTATTTCATGTATTCCATTGTTTGATATCAGCAAGTGTGTAAAGACTTGAATGAGTAACCTTCCTGACGTGTTGATCTAATGCATGATTTCTGATGCCAGTGGTAATTCCTTCACTCTCTTCTCCTTCACTGATGAGCAGAAATAGTTCAGAGCAGGATGTGCCAGAGATTACTTCCAACAGCAACACTTGGTACGCTTTCTTTTCTTCATATGGGACTTAATCCCGGCCTTTGTCTTGTTTGATCTACATCTACTGCCTCAAATGAGTTATCATTAAATCCTTCAGTCTCATTGCCTGCATTCATGAGTTGAAGCAGTTTTCAGGCTTACACTATACATGCCCAAACCATTATGTTTCCTTTTCATTCCTGCATTTTGGCTGGAACCTGTATGTTTGTGTCTATGTCACGGATTTTTGGCTCCTTTTTCATTTTCTTGTTCTGGGCTATATTTTGTGGCATCACAACTTAAACCCATTTTTTTGCACTTCCTTATGTTCACAGCTGGGATCTATCTGCTGTCTGACAGCAACCCTTCTTTCCAGGCTTTTGGCATCAAAATATGCTTTCTTCTCCCCACCCTGGCCATTGTCTCAACCACAGGAATACCCTTTGACTGTGTGGATCACCACAAACTATGGAAAATTCTTAAAGACATGGGAATAACAGACATCTGATCTGCCTCTTGAGAAATTTGTATGCAGGTCAGGAAGTAACAGTTAGGACTGGACATGGAACAACAGACTGGTTCCAAATAGGAAAAGGAGTACATCAAGGCTGTATATTGTCACCCTGATTATTTAACTTCTATGCAGAGTACATCATGAGAAACGCTGGGCTGAAAGAAGCACAAGCTGGAATCAAGATTGCCGGGAGAAATATCAATAACCTCAGATATGCAGATGACACCACCCTTATGGCAGAAAGTGAAGAAGAACTAAAGAGCCTCTTGATGAAAGTGAAAGAGGAGAGTGAAAAATTTTGCTTAAAACTCAAATTCAGAAAACTAAGATCATGGCATCCAGTCCCATCACTTCATGGCAAATAGATGGAGAAACAGTGGAAACTGTGGCTGACTTTCTTTGTTGGGGCTCCAAAATCACTGCAGATGGTGATTGCAGCCATGAAATTAAAAAACATTTGCTCCTTAGAAGGAAAGTTATGACCAGCCTAGACCATATAATAAAAAGCAGAGACATTACTTTGCCAACAGAGGTCCATCTAGTCAAGGCTATGGTTTTTCCAGTAGTCATGTATGGATGTGAGAGCTGGACTATAAAGTTAGTGAAAAAGTTGGCATAAAGCCCAACATTCAGAAAACTAAGATCTTGGCATCTGGTCCCATCACTTCATGGCAAATAGATGGAGAAACAGTGACAGACTTTATTTTGGGGGGCTCCAGAATTACTGCAGATGGTGACTGCAGCCATGAAATTAAAAGATGCTTACTCCTTGAAGAAAAGCTATGACTAACCTAGATAGCATATTAAAAAGCAGATGCATTACTTTGCCAAAAAAAAGTCCATCTAGTCCATGCTATTGTTTTTCCAGTAGTTATGTATGTATGTGAGAGTTGGGCCATAAAGAAAGCTGAGCATCAAAGAATTGATGCTTTTGAACTGTGGTGTCAGAGAGGACTCTTGAGAGTCCCTTGGACTGCAAGGAGATCCAACCAATCCATCCTAAAGGAAATCAGTCCTGAATTTTCATTGGAAAGACTGATGCTGAAGCTGAAACTCCAATACTTTGGCCACCTGATGCAAAGAGTTGTCTCATTTGAAAAGACCCTGATGCTGGGAAAGAATGAGGGCAGGAGGAGAAGGGGATGACAGAGGATCAGATGGTTGGATGGCATCACCAACTCAACGGACATGAGTCTGAATAAACTCCAGCAGTTGGTGTTGGACAAGGTGGCCTGGTGTTCTGCAGTCCATGGGGTCACAAAGAGTCAGACACGACCAAACAACTGAACTGAACTGAGGATCTCAATAACAATGTATGATTCTGATTCCAATTCTAATACCAGTATGGATTTTTTCCCACACCAGCAATTCCCTGCCTGAGTGTCCTGCACCTAATTCAATTCTGATGGAGACAGCGTCAGATCCCATGGGTAAGGACTCAGTCCTAAAAGAGTGCCCCCACTTCTGATGCCAATCTCAAATCCCCATTGTCACCAGTGTTTCTGACCAATCCACTATAGATCAGAGCTTCCCATGACTGTCTCCTTAGGCTCGATTACTTTGCTAGAGTGGCCCAGAGAACTCAGAGAAATATTTTACTTGCGACTATCAGTTTATTATGATAGGACATAACAAGGAACAGCCAGATGGAAGAGATATATAGGGAAAGGGCACAAAGCTTCCATGCCCTCTCTGAGCTCCCCCCTGCCCAACTCCTTGACTCTCTCTGTGTTCACCAAGCTAGAAGCTCAAAGAGTCTGGTCCTTCTGGATTTCATGGAGGCTTCATTAAATAGGTATGGTTGATTACATCATCCGCCATCAGTCCCCCATTCAACCTCCAGCCCCTCTCCCCTCCCTGGAGGAGGTTGGTTTCTTCCCTCCTTGAGTTCAGTTCAGTTCAGTCGCTTAGTCGTCAGACTCTTTGCAACCCCATGAATTGTAGCACACCAGGCCCAAAAGGCACCTCATTAACATAATGAAAGACAACTGTATCACTTATCACTTAGGAAATTCCAAGGTTGGTAGGAGTTCTGTGCCAGAAATAGGGCCAAAGACCAAATATGTATTTCTTACGATGAAGACGATATTACACAACCTCCTCTGTTTCTTGCAGCTGGGAGTAGTTCAGATTTTCTTTTTTTCAGGTGACTTCTAACTTGATATATTGAACACACACTTGCATATACAACTAAAAAGTCCAAGCTCAATTTCTTCACATTATATGAGCACCAAAATTATACATGTTCTCAATCCACACCTGCCAGTTTTGCTAAATGTCACACATAGCACTTGTATGAGGTTCGGTTGTCTGAGAAGACCCAGCTGGGCATCAGCATGTGGGAGGTGAGGGGAGAGGTGAGAGTCCCAGCAGCAGGGACTGGGCAGAGCCTTAAACCAGAGTCCTGTAGAAGGGAAGGGAAAGGAGAGAGAATTAGGTGAGAAGCGTCTCAGACTACAAGCTCCATCTAGAAAACATTTGTCCAGATCATCAGGGATAAGGTCAGCTATTAGAGGACTGAGCATCACAAGAACAGAGTGGCACTAGACCCTCTACTGTGCTCAGATGACAGCCAACCACACCCTGAGAGAACTGTGGCTTTAGCGCATGCTGTGGTAAACCTGGGTGACAGCAGCTGGGCTGGCAGCCCACAGCACTCTGTGCTGCAGATGATCTCAGTGGGGACATGACAAGATGTTCACCACCACCACTGCCACCATTTCCTGATGCATCACTAGACATAGTTTTTGCCTTGACTCTGGCTTCTTGGCATCCACACTGCTGTTCTCTGTTCCTGCCTCTCAGAGCCACCTGGGGCATGTCTCAGGCTACCCTCCATCTTTGGGTGACCTATCACAGGAACACTGTCCAAGGATGAGAGGGCATGGCTGGGAGGGCAGCACACAGGAGAGTGGCCACTTCCTGCAGTTTATCATTATATCCTACGCATGTCACTGGCTTTTCTCTGAGTTCTCCCAATGCAGAAGAAAGCAGTATGTAACATACAATAAATGTTTGCTAAGCATGTGTTAATTTACGTGAGAGAATTACAACACAGTAACTTACAACCTACAGCACACATGGCTTCTCTCAGCTCAAAGGATCTAGCAGGTCCTCTACATAAGTGAAAATGTCAACTGCAAGCAAAGAGAGTTTTTATTTCTCCCTTCCCAATCCATTTTCTAATATTTCCTTTTTCTTGTCATCACTTTAGCTAGAACTTTCAATACTATGTTAAAAATAAATGGTGAGAGGGAACACCCATGCTTTGTTTCAGACCTCCATACTTTCACATCACTGTCTTCCCCTGCAATCTGCAACCAACCTGCCCTTCTGTTAAAGGACCAGATCAACCCAAACAGTGACAGTGCCCTAAAGGAGAGCTGATCCTCAGAATCAGGTCTCAACAACTGAGAACAAAGAGTGGTCCCTGCCTTAGGCTCTGAATATGCTAATTATGGGATCATAGATAATGGAAACCATCCACCCAAGCCAAAAGAATACCCAGCTGTGGATGTGACTGGTGATAGAAGCAAGGTATGATGCTATAAAGAGCAATATTGTATAGGAACCTGGAATGTCAGGTCCATGAATCAAGGCAAATTGGAAGTGGTCAAACAAGAGATGGCAAGAGTGAATGTTGACATTCTAGGAATCAGCGAACTCAAATAGACTGGAATGGCTGAATTTAATTCAGATGACCATTATATCTACTACTGCGGGCAGGAATCCCTCAGAAGAAATGGAGTGGCCATCATGGTCAAAAAAAGAGTACGAAATGCAGTACTTGGATGCAATCTCAAAAACGACAGAATGATCTCTGTTTATTTCCAAGGTAAACCGTTCAATGTCACAGTAATCCAAGTCTATGCCCCAACCAGTAATGCTGAAGAAGCTGAAGTTGAACGGTTCTATGAAGACCTACAAGACCTTTTAGAACTAACACCCAAAAAAGATGTCCTTTTCATTATAGGGGACTGGAATGCAAAAGTCTGCAATTTGATCTGATCCACCCAAGGCATTCAGGACGTGTGCACTCTTACCTAGTAGCCCCAAAAGCACAATAACATCAGATCAGATCAGATCAGATCAGTCACTCAGTCGTGTCCGACTCTTTGCGACCCCATGAATCGCAGCACGCCAGGCCTCCCTGTCTATCACCAACTCCCGGAGGTCACTCAGACTCACATCTATTGAGTCAGTGATGCCATCCAGCCATCTCATCCTCTGTTGCCCCCTTCTCCTCTTGCCCTCAGTCCCTCCCAGCATCAGAGTCTTCTCCAATGAGTCAACTCTTCGCATGAGGTGCCCAAAGGACTGGAGTTTCAGCTTTAGCATCATTCCTTTCAAAGAAATCCCAGGGCTGATCTCCTTCAGAATGGACTGGTTGGATATCCTTGCAGTCCAAGGGACTCTCAAGAGTCTTCTACAACACCACAGTTCAAAAGCATCAATTCTTCGGCATTCAGCCTTCTTCACAGCCCAACTCTCACATCCATACATGACCACAGGAAAAACCATAGCCTTGACTAGACGAACCTCTGTTGGCAAAGTAATGTCTCTGCTTTTGAATATGCTATCTAGGTTGGTCATAACTTTCCTTCCAAGGAGTAAGCGTCTTTTAATTTCCTGGCTGCATTCACCATCGTCAGTGATTTTGGAGCCTAGAAAAATAAAGCCTGACACTGTTTCCACTGTTATATTCCAACATCAGTACCTCCCACAATGTCTTGATTATTGACCTACATAGAATGTTGTGCAGGTCATTCCTGGAACAAACAGGCAGAACCTCAATATAAGTATAATCCCTTTACTTCTGAACACTTCTTCACAGCTCCTGCCATAAAGTCTTCCTACAAGAACAATCTAGCAAGCACCTCTACAGAGAAAAGTACAGTCTAAATCCACATGAAGAAAGACACACTCCTCTCTCATAAGCAGAAGAGCCTGTGGAGATGGAGTCCTTTCTCAAAAATACCTGACTCTGTAGAATCCCCAGTGCTACATTTCTCTTCCTAGTCAAGAAACCTCTTCATTAAAATTAATAATTACTTCAAAATATCCCCCAAAAGCCATAACGTGCTCCTTGGCATCAATAAAGGATTTTTCTCAATAGTTACTATAAACAGTGAAACAGAAAGTCCAATGGAGATATTTAAGTCTTTCTCTCAGAGACTGAAAGTATTTATAGCTTTAAAGTGACATCTTTTCCCAACCAACTACCAGTTCTATAAAAATTCACAAAAGTCTGAACTCTTTACATATAAAACCACATATATAAATCCAACATCTTTAAAGTACCAAATATACCATTTTTTGGTCTGTAAACCTGTACACGTGAACTATGTATGGAATCTCCTCTGTGACTCACCTTTACGATATCACCTCTTAAATCTTCCAAGAATGTTCAAAGTATTCTTTGTAGAAGAATCTCAAAGCAATTCAATCCCAAATCTAATTATTCTACTTCTAAAGGAGCTAGTTAATAACCTCAGTTCCGTTCAGTTGCTCAGTCATGTCCAACTCTCTGCGACCCCACGAATCGCAGCACGCCAGGCCTCCCTGTCCATCACCAACTCCCAGAGTCCACCCCATGGACATTCACTCACGTCCATTGAGTCAGTGATGCCATCCAGCCATCTCATCCTCTGTCATCCCCTTCTCCTCCTGCCCCCAATCCCTCCCAGCATCAGAGTCTTTTCCAATGAGTCAACTCTTCACATGAAGTGGCCAAATACTGGCTTTAGCATCATTCCTTCCAAAGAAATCCCAGGACTGATCTCCTTCAGAATGGATTGGTCGGATCACCTTGCAGTCCAAGGGACTCTCAAGAGTCTTTTCCAACACCACAGTTCAAAAGCATCAATTCTTCAGTGCTCAGCTTTCTTCACAGTCCAACTCTCAAGTCTATACATGGCCACTGGAAAAACCATAGCCTTGACTAGATGGACCTTTGTTGGCAAAGTAATGTCTCTGCTTTTCAATATGCTATCTAGGTTGGTCATAACTTTTCTTCCAAGGAGTAAGCATCTTTTAATTTCATGGCTGCAATCACCATCTGCAGTGATTTTGGAGCTCCCCAAAACAAAATCTGACCCTGTTTCCCCATCTATTTCCCATGAAGTGATGGGACCAGATGACATGATCTTCGTTTTCTGAATGTTGACCTCAGGTATTAAGAAAGGCCTGCTTTTACTCAGCCATGGGTGTTTCCCACTGGGCTTATTGCTGTTCCCTGGAACACACACACAGTCTCCTCCTCCAAAAACATGACAGCATATATCACTTTTTTTTTTAATCCAGGCAAGAATACTGGAGTGGGTTGTCATGCCCTTCTTCAGTGGATCCTCCTGACCTAGGAAACTGATCCTCCATGTTTCCTGCATTGGCAGGCAGATTCTTTGCCACTGAGCCTCCTGGGAAGCCTTCTCTTCTTCCTTTCAACCACTTCTCATATTATATTATGTAGGATATTTTAAAGAGTATTTTTATTGATTAGCAAAAAAATTTAGATTTTTCCATTATCTACTATATTTAGAGCCTTAGGGACATCATTAAGCCTGATTTTCACATCTTTAATATAGAGCTATGAAGAGACGAGTATCCACTTCTGTTCATTTAATTATGAAGTTTAATAGAGATTATGCTTTTAAATCACACAGCACATAATATTACTTGGCACATAATATGACTTATTGTTATTGCCTTGTGAACTTTCATCTGCATGATACTCAGTTCTTATCTTTATTAAAATAAAGTATTTAATTTTGAGCAAATGAGCAGGTGATTTAACAGGCACTGTTTTCCTTTTGTTATTGCTTTCCTGCCAAGAAGCAATTGTCTTCTGATTTCATGGCTGCAGTCATTGTCCGCAGTGATTTTGGAGCCCAAGAAGAGGAAATCTGTCACTGCTTCCACCCTTTCTCCTTCTATCTGCCATGCAGTAACAGGGCTGGATGCCATGATCTTAGTTGTGTGTTTTTGTTTTGTTTTTTTTTTTTTAAGTCTTAAGCCAGCTCTTTAACTCTCCTGTGAAAGAGGAGAGTGATGAGAAATGTTAAGATAATGACAAACGTACACAGCATGCTGAAAAGCAGAGACATTACTCTGTCGACAAAGGTCTGAATAGTCAAGGCTATGGTCTTCGCAGTGGTCACGAAGAGTTGAGGAAACTGGACAGTAAGAAAGCAGAATGCTAAAGAATTGATGCATTCAAACTGTGGTGCTGGAGAAGACTCCTGAAAGTCCCTTAGACAGCAAGGATACCAAACCAGTCAATCTTAAGGGAAATCAACCCTGAATATTCACTGGAAGGACTAATACTTAAGCTCCAGTATTTTGGTCATCTGATATGAATAGACGACTAACATTGGAAAAGTCCCTGATTCTGGGAAAGATTGAGGGCAGAAGGAGAAGAGGGCTTCAGAGGATGAGATGACTGGACGGCATCATGGATGCAATGAACATGAACTTGGACAAACTCTGGGAGATGGTGAGGGACAAGGAGACCTGGCATGCTGCAGTCCATGGGGTCACAAAGAGCTGGACATGACTGAGCAACTGAACAACAACAACAACAATTTTCCTTTTAGCATCACTGAAATACACATGCATTGTCAACAATTGCACATCATGTTCAAGCTCAGGTCAGCATTTTTCTCCAGAAAGGGTACTTAGGTCCCTTCTTTAAATAACAGTTATTGCTAACTATATACCAGTGATTAATTAATAAGTCAATGTAGAAGGCAAGAAGCACAGTCACCAAGGGAAGACTCAACCTGTGACCACTGATGCTCATCAGGTAGGAAGGTGTACAGATATGTAAACCAACAGTTTTAAGGGTCATGTATGTTATATGTGTGATAAGAGCTATAAAAGAAAGACATAAAACATGTTACCAAAAGAAAGATAATTACCAAACAGTTTTCTCAGGAAGATGTCCTACTGAAGAAGCATTCCATAGGAATTCTAACATGTTCATTCATCCATCCATCCATCTATTCATTTATTCACTAAATCTTTATTCAATGGTTTCTGTTTTTCAGGAACTGTTCTTTTTCTAGCCAGGGCTGCAAACAATACAGTGATAAAGATATGATCCTTGTCCTGAGAGAGAACACGATCTAGTAGAAGAGAAAATTAGATTAACCATTTCAACCATGGTGGTTACAGTCATGAAGTCTAGGATGTTAAGAGAACATATGATTTGGATCTAAAAGACTTTATTGTAATTAAAGTGGGATTGCTAGATTTAGCAAATAAAAGTACAAGATGCTCATTTATATATGACTTTCAGATAAACAACAAATACTTTGTAGTATAAATCTGTCCCATAAACTATTCGGGACACACTTATACAAGTTATTTGTTATTTGCTGCTGCTGCTGTTAGTCGCTAAGTTGTCTGCCTCTTCACAACCCCATGGACTGTAGTCCATCAGGCTCCTCTGTCCATGGGATTTCCCCAGGCAAGAAAGAATACTGGAGTAGGTTGTCATTTCCTTCTCCAGGTATTTGCTATTTACATGAGGTTAACATTTAAGTGGGTGTCCTGTTTGTACCTGACAACTCTAAATCTGACGAGTGAACTGAACACACATGTTCCTATGAGCAGGACATGTGGAGAAAACTGGGAGACCATGTGAAACCAAGGAAATGGTTTCTAAAAGGGCTGAAATGACTCATCACATTGTGAGTCAGGCTAATGCAGAGACGCTCAGAAAAGTCAAGAAGACATTATAAACTCTCTCAAGGAGAAGGAATTCTATCCCTTAGGGCAAGAAGCAGCTATTTAAGGAAAATAAGCAGGGCACTGACAGGATCAATTTCCAACTTCCAAACATCTGGCTGCAGTGGGAAGAATGGATTACAGGGAGTCAGTCCAGAGACAAAGAGGGGCCAATTTAGAAAAGAATACAAATCAGGATGTTTAGATCAGAGGAAACAGTATGAATGAAACCTTAAGACAAAGATGTAAAAATCATGGTACTCCAGAGAACAGTGAACAGCCTGGACTGCAAGGGGCAGAGCAGGAGGAGATGAAACTACAAAGAGGTTAAGGACAGTTTGCTGTTTTTTCTTTTTTTTTTTCAAAGGAAGCTTTAATGGTAAAGTCTTAGACTTAATCCCTAGAAAGTGGTTGGGAGATTTTAAAGGGATTATCCTTATTATCCTATTTCTCTCTTTGAGAAATTGGACAGGTTAGCCTGACTTCTCAGAAAATGCCAGATGCAATAATGTCAGTGCTGATTCTCTGTGAAGCTGATAATAAGATCAAGTTGGGGAAGAAATCATTAAAGTACACTCCTTCTAATCAAATACCTTAATTTTAAAAAATATGGTTTTAAACTCATCTTCTAACTAGTTCTATAAAACTTAAAGTACCAAGATTAGACAAAGAAATCTAAGAAAGGGGTTATGCTAGCATTTGTCCTTGTAAACATTTTCCCCTTCAAGCCCACTTCCCCAGCTCTATCATCATCACGACTATTACCACCATCCTCATCATCTTGACCTAGATGCACACGGTGATTTCTGCGAGCCAGCCCCCAACACCTGCAGCAACCTTACGAGGTTGGGGCTGTCTTTATCCCCATGGTATCAATAAGGAATTGGAGACACAGAAAACCCGTATATTGTCAAGGGCACAAACAGCTAGAAAGTGGCAGGCTGGCTCCTAAGATAGGACATGTCCTGCCACATTGAAATGTTCCATATATGTGAGTCTTACTGTCTTCAACCTACTAACAGTTAAATAATTAAAAGAATGCTCCAAAAAAGAATTGTTAAAATGAAATATACAATGGGCACTGGGGAAAAAATATAAAATGAGAAAGAGAAATAGTCTCAATGCCTATCAGTATTATCAACTTGGACTGACTGTTAAAGTCAAATGTTTAGATTCTCCATAGCCAGGCTGCTATGCAAGAGATGTTAGTAAAAGCAATATCTGTTTCATATGCTTTTAGTAAAGTCAATTTACTGTATATGCATATTTATATGCATATGCAATATCTATCATATGCTCCATCTATTATATACACACCTTTTCAACATTTCACAAGAAAGAAACAAGTGCATCTAAGGCTGTGAAGTCATTAGTACCCCAAGAGTAGGTCTGTATTTAAGAGGTAGATCTGGAACCAACATGACCAAAGTGATGCACAGATTAGAATTCCAGCCACAGACAATCACTGCTACTACTCCTTATCTCAACATTATAATCAATAGAGTAAGCCCCCAATTTAAACAGGTAGATAAAATTCAAATGCATTAATTTATAAATGTAGCCAGAGTCATCATAAGAAATACTCTGGCTAAGATTTAAGCAAAGGTAGGAGTGAAAGCATTAGTCTCTTAGTCATGTTTGACTCTTTGTGACCCCATGGTCACCATAGCCCACCAGGCTGCTCTGTCCATGCAATTCTCCAGGCAAGAATACTGGCATGGGTTGTCATTTCTTTCTCCAGGGGATCTTCCCAACCAAGGGATCAAACCCAGGTCTTCAGCATGGCAGGCAGAGTCTTTACTGTTTGAACTACATGGGAAGCCCAACAGTGGAGGTGAGGGTAGCTTGAAAATGTGCTAAAATTGACTGGATGTAAAGGTTCAGAGGACTGTGGAAATAAAATCGAGAGATTCGGAATGACATATATCCACTATTGGTACCGTGTATAAAATAGATAACTAAAGAAAACCTACTGTGTAGCACAGGGAACTCTACTCAATGCTCTGTGGTGATCTGAAGGAAGGAAATACAAAAAAGAAAGAATATATGTATATACACACATACGGTTGATTCACTTATCTGTGCAATTAAAACTAATCAAACATTGTAAAGCAACTACACTCTATCATTATTTTTTTTTTTTTTAAGAAAAAGAAGAGAAGGCTCAACAGCCTCTCAAAATGGGTGTCTAGAAAGTTGGTTTCCAACATAAAATGAGAACCAAAAACTTCACTCTTACTAGAAAAGTAAAACAGAAATAAAAATGCTTTGCTTCTAGTAAACTTGACAAGCAAAGATCTGGGATCAGATCTTTATGCTGACTTGTGGAAGAAGTGCATCAGGAATCTTTCCTGAAAATTTATAGAAAAAAGACCCATCATGGGAATTTTGTAGCCTAACTTATTGTACGAGAAAAAATGTGAACCTGAGAATTTAGCTTAAAATTCAACATGTTACACTTCAGAGGTACTTGAAATTGATCCTAAAGAAAATCCTCTCTGGAAGGACATATGTTGGCTCAAGCCTAAAAGTTCTGAAAATATATGTATACTTGAATAGTCAAAAGTTAAAAAACACAGATGAAACACATATAAACAGGTAAGCAAATATAAATACAAAAAGAGCCTTAAAACATTGACTCTGTAATAAAATAATGTACTTCTAAAAGTATGTGATATTGTTTAAGAAATAAAAAGGCTTAAAACACAGGTAAAACAAATTTTGCAAGAAGGACAAATTGCACATCTAAAAACAGAATCTAGTAACTAAAATTAAGATTGGTAGGTGAGTTTAGATGTAACTAATGGTATAATTAATAAACTTATGATGGTCACAGATCAGGGATATAGGGCTACTGCAAGACCGAGATTTAAGTGTAGGTTTATAGAATGCTTCCTCTCTCAGCCCCTACTGACCTCTGCATCTATGAGAGTCCAGTATAAGATCAGTGACTCACAGCTAAAAGGGCTGGAAGACACAGACACAAGAATATGAATAGAAGAATATGAATCTCTGTCCCCACGGATACAGTAAACATTAGACACAGTCCTACCTCCTAGTCAGATTAACAAAAAACCTCACACGAAAAGCCTTTTTCCCAGTTTCTCTTACCCGTTACATCATTTCCAGCATTCTACAAAAAGTTATGAGGCTAGATAAAACATTATGTGAAGAAACAAATCTAACATCAGAATAAGACTCAACTATGACACAGATGCTAATTCAGAGACAGGGGATTGAGTTTTATATAATTGAGTTTTCTAAAACTATAATGACAACGTTACGGGTTCCAGTAGAAAAAAAGACAGTATGCAAGAATACATGCATACTGTAAGGAGAGAGATGTAAATTTTAAGAAAAATCAAAAGGGAGTTCTAGAAGTCAATGACAATGTAAAAGAAATGAAGAATGCAATGGTTTTGATAAGCTCATCAGTAGACTGAACATGGCCAAGGAAAGAATCAATGATTTTGAAGATACATCAATAGAAACTTCTCAAATTACAATGCAACGATAAAAAAGAATATAGGGGGAAAGAGCATCTCAGAACTGAGGGAAATTTTTAAAATGTGTAGTGCACAAATAACTGAAATACTAGAAAGAGAAAAAAATGGTGTGAAAGAATATTTGAAAGCACAACAGCAGATAATTTTACATCAGATCAGATCAGATCAGTCGTTCAGTCGTGTCTGACTCTTTGTGACCCCATGAATCACAGCACGCCAGGCCTCCCTGTCCATCACCAACTCCCAGAGTTCACTCAGACTCTCGTCCATCGAGTCAGTGATGCCATCCAGCCATCTCATCCTCTGTCGTCCCCTTCTCTTCTTGCCCGTAACCCCTCCCAGCATCAGAGTCTTCTCCAATGAGTCAACTCTTCATATGAGGTGGCTAAAGTACTGGAGTTTCAGCTTTAGCATCATTCCTTCCAAAGAAATCCCAGGGCTGATCTCCTTCAGAATGGACTGGTTGGATCTCCTTGCAGTCCAAGGGACTCTCAAGAGACTTCTCCAACACCACAGTTCAAAAGCATCAATTATTCGGTGCTCAGCCTTCTTCACAGTCCAGCTCTCACATCCACACATGACCACAGGAAAAACCATAGCCTTGACTAGACGAACCTTTGTTGGCAAAGTAATGTCTCTGCTTTTGAATATGTGATCTAGGTTTGTCATAACTTTTCTTCCAAGGAGTAAGAGTCTTTTAATTTCATGGCTGCAGTCACCATCTGCAGTGATTTTGGAGCCCAGAAAAATAAAGTCTGACACTGTTTCCACTGTTTCCCCATCTATTTCCCATGAAGTGCTGGGACCAGATGCCACGATCTTCATTTTCTGAATGTTGAACTTTAAGCCAACTTTTTCACTCTCTACTTTCACTTTCATCAAGAGACTTTTTAGTTTCTCTTCACTTTCTGCCATAAGGGTGGTGTTGTCTACATATCTGAGGTTATTGATATTTCTCCCAGCAATCTTGATTCCAACTTGTGTTTCTTCCAGTCCAGCACTTCTCATGATATACTCTGCATAGAAGTTAAATAAACAGGGTGACAATATACAGCCTTGACGAACTCCTTTTCCTATTTGGAATCAGTCTGTTGTTCCATGACCAGTTCTAACTGTTGCTTCCTGACCTGCATACAGATTTCTCAAGAGGCAGATCAGGTGGTCTGATATTCCCATCTCTTTCAGAATTTTCCACAGTTTATTGTGATCCACACAGTCAAAGGCTTTGGCATAGTCAATAAAGCAGAAATAGATGTTTTTCTGGAACTCTCTTGCTTTTTTGATGATCCAGCGGATGTTGGCAATTTGATCTCTGGTTCCTCTGCCTTTTCTAAAACCAGCTTGAACATCAGGAAGTTCACGGTTCACATATTGCTGAAGCCTGGCTTGGAGAATTTTGAGCATTACTTTACTAGCATGTGAGATGAGTGCAATTGTGCAGTAGTTTGAGCATTCTTTGGCATTGCCTTTCTTTGGGATTGGAATGAAAACTGACCTTTTCCAGTCCTGTGGCCACTGCTGAGTTTTCCAGATTTGCTGGCATATTGAGTGCAGCACTTTCACAGCATCATCTTTCAGGATTTGGAATAGCTCCACTGGAATTCCATCACCTCCACTAGCTTTGTTCCTAGTGATGCTTTCTAAGGCCCACTTGACTTCACATTCCAGGATGTCTGGCTCTAGGTCAGTGATCACGCCATCATGATTATCTGTGTCATGAAGATCTTTTTTGCACAGTTCTTCTGTGTATTCTTACCACCTCTTCTTAATATCTTCTGCTTCTGTTAGGTCCATACCATTTCTGTCCTTTATCGAGCCCATCTTTGCATGAAATGTTCCCTTGGTATCTCTGATTTTCTTGAAGAGATCCCTAGTCTTTCCCATTCTGTTGTTTTCCTCTATTTCTTTGCATTGATCGCTGATGAAGGCTTTCTTATCTCTTCTTGCTATTCTTTGGAACTCTGCATTCAGATGCTTATATCTTTCCTTTTCTCTTTTGCTTTTTGCTTCTCTTCTTTTCACAGCTATTTGTAAGGCCTCCCCAGACAACCATTTTGCTTTTTTGCATTTCTTTTCCATGGGGATGGTCTTGATCCCTGTCTCCTGTACAATGTCACAAACCTCATTCTATAGTTCATCAGGCACTCTATCTATCAGATCTAGGCCCTTAAATCTATTTCTCACTTCCACTATATAATCATAAGGGATTTGACTTAGGTCATACCTGAATGGTCTAGTGGTTTTCACTACTTTCTTCAATTTCAGTCTGAATTTGGCAGTAAGGAGTTCATGGTCTGAGCCACAGTCAGCTCCTGGTCTTGTTTTTGCTGATTGTATAGAGCTTCTCCATCTTTGGCTGCAAAGAATATAATTGATCTGATATTGGTGTTGACCATCTGGTGATGTCCATGTATAGAGTCTTCTCTTGTGTTGTTGGAAGAGGGTGTTTGTTATGACTAGTGCATTTTCTTGGCAAAACTCTATTAGTCTTTGCCCTACTTCATTCCCTATTCCAAGGCCAAATTTGCCTGTTACTCCAGGTGTTTCTTGACTTCCTACTTTTGCATTCCAGTTCCCCATAATGAAAAGGACGTATTTTTGGCTGTTAGTTCTACAAGGTCTTGTAAGTCTTCATAGAACTGTTCAACTTCAGCTTCTTCAGCGTTACTGGTTGGGGCATAGACTTGGATTACTGTGACATTGAATGGTTTGCCTTGAAAACGAACAGAGATCATTCTGTCGTTTTTGAGATTGTATCCAAGTACTGCATTTCGCACTCTTTTGTTGACCATGATGGCCACTCCATTTCTTCTGAGGGATACCTGCCCGCAGTAGTAGATATAATGGTCATCTGAGTTAAATTCACCCACTCCAGTCCATTTTAGTTCGCTGATTCCTAGAATGCCGACTTTCACTCTGACCATCTCTTGTTTGACCACTTCCAATTTGCCTTGATTCATGGACCTGACATTCCAGGTTCCTATGCAATTTTGCTCTTTATAGCATCGGACCTTGCTTCTATCACCAGACGCATCCACAGCTGGGTATTCTTTTTGCTTTGGCTCCATCCCTTCATTATTTCTGGAGTTATTTTACATAGTTAATGACAAATACCAAATCACTAATCCAGGAAGCTAAGAGAACTCCAAGCAGAATAAATATCAAAAATATATACTTGAGAAGTTCAAATGTTTACTACAGAAAGTTAAGACAAGATCTTGAAAGAAGACAGAGGAAAATAAAAAATACTGAACCTACAGAGGAACATCGATAAAGACTTCTCATCAGAAACAAGGGAAGCAAGAGAGAAGGGAAAGATTTAAAGTGCTGAGAGAAAGAAACACACACTAGCCTATAATTCTTTATTCATTGAAACTTCCCTACAAATTGAGGGGGAAATAGGCTCACAGAAAGCAAAGAACTGTACAAATTCATTGCCAACCAACGTATCCTTTGAGGAACTTTAAAAGAAAATCGTTAGGGAGAAGAAAAATAATACTGATCAGAAACTGGTACACATATAAAGAAAGGAAGAATGTCAGATAAAAAATAAACGAATGTTGAATGAAGCTTTTGTTTTTCTTAATCTTAACTGATCTAAAAGATAGCTGCTTTTTGAGAGAGCAGAACATTCGGCTTGTGAGTGGTAAACTTTCACTCGCTAATGGAGGAAAAATTATTTAAAATGGGTGATGTGGAGAAGGGCAAGAAGACTGGTTTTATATTTAGATTTCTATAACTGGATACATTAATATATTTATGTACTGAAAAGGTCCCTTCACTGTCTCATAGAACAGAAGAGGGTTCACGTGTGTTTCAAGTTGTGTTCATTAGCCTATTAAGGCAAAGGTTGAAGATACACTGACAATGTCCATTTATCTTTTTGGTCTTAACTATGACAATTTAATTAAAATTCTCTTATCTAAAATATTACCTTTTACTTACTGAAAGCCATTTTAGTGTGGTTTATGTATAGCGTAAATAAAGAGTATTTAGCACCTCATATTTTACAGATGATCTTTAAGATGAGATGTTTTTAAAATTCACTGTGACAAGGTATGTTAGCAAACTTTGCTGTGCATTCTTCACAAAATCAGTCTAGTTTATAATTCAGGATTATCTTTTAAATAGGAAATCAGAGAGAATAGCATTGAAACATGTATACTACATATGTGAATAAGATCACCAGTCCAGGTTCGATGCATGAGTTGGGCGCTCAGGGCTGGTGCACTGGGATGACCCTGAGGGATGGGAAGAGAAGGGAGGTGGGAGGGGGGTTCAGGATGAGGGACACATGTACACCCATGGTTGATTCATGTCAATGTATGGCAAAAAACACAACAATATTGTAAAGTAATTAGCCTCCAATTAAATTTTTTAAAAAAATCATGATTAAAAAAATTTTTTTAAAACAGGAAATCAGAAACACAACTGTAGAACTGTTTGTATATGTGTGATTAGCAATGATGCTTTTGCAAATTCATTAGAAGGCTTAAAGTGGAGGAGCTATATCAATAGCACAAATATGTAAATCATCTGATCATAAGGCTTAAGAATTAAACAACAAAGTCACAGAAAAAAAGATAGCTGCTTTTTAAAGTAATAATAGTAATAATAAGTGATTACAGAAATTGGATAAGTGATATTAATAATAGCACTATCGTAAGAGGAGTGAGGAAATGAAAAACTTTGTTATAAGATACCTGCAAACCTCAGTATTAGTTATTTGATGATTGATATAGAATAGTTGAAATTTTATACTGCAAACTCCAGGACAACCAGTAAAATAGTTTTAAAAGATAAAATAATTGCTATGCTAACAGAAGAGATAAAATGGAATTGTATACAGTGCTCGATTAAAACCCGAGAAAGAGGACAGAAGAAAGATGAAAACAGAAAAAAACTTGTTGTGCAACATAAAGAAAACTGTTACAAACATGGTAGGTATTATTCCAATGATATAAACAATTTAAGTGTGAATGGTATAAATACATGAAATAAAAGTCAAAGATTATGAAAGGTAATTAAAAAACAAAAACCAACTATACCTTCTCTATAAGAAATCCACTTTAAATACAAAAACTCAGATTAAAAATAAAGATACAGAGAAAGATATACCATGCTAATAGTAATCACAAGAAAGTAGGGGTAGCTGTATTAATTTCAGACTAACTAGACTATACAAAACAAGAACATTATCAGGGATAAAGAGTGTCATTATATAATGATAATGGGATGAGTTATCCAGGAAGACATATCAACCCTTAAATATAAACTGACTCTATATACATAGTCAAAGTATTAGCTGCTTAATCATGTTCAACTCTTTGAGACCCCATGGACTGTAACCCTCCAGGCTTCTCTGTCCATGGAGTTCTCCAGGCAAGAGTACTGGAGTTAGCCACCATGCCCTCCTCCAGGGGATCTTCCCAACCCAGGGATCGAGCTCAGGACTCCTGCACTGCAGGAGGATTCTTTACTATCTGAGCCACCAGGGCAGCCCCGCCACCACAACACCCACTCACCCTTAGCTAACAGAGCATCAGAACCGGGGGCACTAAAATCATCATCTCACAGCGGGCAGAGACAACCTGGAGCTAGTTTGTTGAAAGCACAGGTACTCCAGATACAGGAATAAAGTGGTTTTATTTTCCCCCATTGTTCCTACAAGCCTGCTCTGGGTCACTGGATCTTCTTCCTCTGTCACTTTAGACAGCAGAGCCAGTCATCACTACGTCCATCCACATGAAATAAATAAGGCTCTGGAATTCAAGGTGTTTCTCCTCTTCCAGCCCTGAGAACAGGACTGTGCTGGGAACAGGACCCCTGTGGCCTTCCTTCCTGCTAGCTGTGTGGTGTCCAGCATCTTCACAGTTGAAATGGACAAAAGGGCAAGTAAGGGGACAGAAGAGCTCTCTCTCTTGACTAACACTGAGTATAGCTTGGTTTCTACATGCATGTTTTCACATGTCCATTTACAGTCTACTTTTCTATGGCTGTAAAAAGGGTTTGCAGCTAATTGTGGTTGTTGTTGTTCAGTCGCTCAGTCATGTCCAACTCTTTGTGACCCCATGGACTGCAGCACTCCAGGCTTATCTGTCCTTCACCATCTCCCAGAGCTTGCTCAAACTCATGTCCATTGAGTCAGTGATGCCATCCAACCATCTCAATCTGCTGTCATCCCCTTCTCCTCCTGCCTTCAATCTTTCCAAGTATCAGGATCTTTTCAAATGAGTCAGCTCTTCTCATCAAGTGGCCAAAGTATTGGAGCTTCAGCATCAGTCCTTCCGTGTATATTCAGGACTGATTTCCTTTAAGACTGACTGGTTGGATCTCCTTGCTGTCCAAGGGACTCTCAAGAGTCTTCTCTAACACCACAGTTCAAAAGCATCAATTCCTCAGCACTCAGCCTTCTTTATGGTCCAGCTCTCACACATGTACATGACTACTGGAAAACCACAGCTTTGAATAGATGGACCTTTGTTGGCAAAGGTCCAGATGCCATGATCTGGGACCAGATGCCAAGATCTTAGTTTTTTTTAATGCTCAGTTTTAGTGCCAGTTAATCGTGGATGTGATGGTTAATTGTATGAGTCAACTTGGCTTGGTCAAAGTATCTAGATGTTTGGTTAAAAAACAGTCTGGATGTTCCTGTGAATGTATTTTTTAGATGAGACCAACATGTAAGTCAGTGGACTTTGAGTAACGCAGATCACCCTCTATGCTCTGGATGGGCTTCATCCAGTCAGTTGAAGGCCTTGATATTAAAAAGATGGGCATTCCCTGAGGAAGGAATTCTGTTTCCAAATTGTGTTCATATTTGAGCTGCTGCATCACCTCTTCCTGCCAGCCCACCCTAAAGATTTTAGGCTTGCTAGTTCCCATAATCATGTAGCCAAGTCCTTAAAATAGGCATTTGCAAATGCACTCACAGACATATACACACACTCATCCTATTCATTCTTCTTCTCCGGAGAATGCAGACTAACACAGTGGGGTTTGAGACAGGCTCTTTATGAAGGCCACCCCCTGTGGTTCCCTAGCACAGCCATACACTCTGCAGGATCACATGAATCTGCTTTCTCGATTCCCACTTTTCAGCAGTCCTTGTCTGGACATCACCCCAGCTAGAGCATCTGTTATAAGAACAACTCCAAGTGCATTTGACTGCTTGGCCTCCAGCGGACTCTTCACCCTGCCCCCAGCCCACCCCAGGTTGGGTTACTAGGAAAGCACACATGGACTTGTTACACCCTACACATAGCTTACACACCACTGGTCCAGGGGCTCCAGCCATGGTCTCACCCTTTGTCTTTCTCAGCCCTGTGTCAAGATCCCCCAGGAACCCTCCTCCCTCTCAAGGGGAGACGTGACAGATCTCATACCACAGTGAACATCCCACCCCCGTCACCTTTCCAGTGCTACTTCTTCATCCTTCTGGTACTGTCTGGAGGCTGGTATCAGCTACTGTCAGCTACATCCCTTGTCCCTTGTCTGAGAACACCCTCTGCAAATCCTCCCAGTGTGGGGTATTTACAGTCTCCAGTCTTCAGCAAAAACAAGGACAGAACATTACCATCTTAATATCTGCATTTACATAAAGCAATTATGATCATGTTAGTTCCCTATTCTGAATCTTTTAATAGCTCCCTATTGGCACTGGTGTGAATTCTCATTTCTTAGCATGACTTACCAGGCTCCTCACTGCCCTCACACCTGGGCTCTAGGCATCGATTTCCTTTAAATTCCTGACTTGATCTTTGCTCTTCTCTGCCCTGTCAGATCTCAAACATGCTGCTGCCTCTTCCACACTATTGCCTCCACCACACAAGGTAAGTCCTCCTTGTCCATTAGGTCCGAATTAATTATTAACCCTGACTGTTCACCTGACTGCCCCACAAATACCAACTTAGACACCTCTGCTAAGTGTACTCCAAACACCCTTCTCCACGGTAGTTAGTAATTATGCATTTAACTATTTGTCATCTTAACTACCAAGTGTGCAGCTTTAAGGGCAGCCTTGTGTGTCTAGCTAGTGGCTGTGCACCCAGAGCCTGGCAGTGACTACTGACTCACAGTGCCCAACAAATATTGATTAACTTTTGGCTTTGTCTTGACAATCATTATTAGGGAAAACTAAATAACATTGGAATTCAGTCATGTGAAAAAGGAAACAAGATTATGTCTGTTGTCAAACTTAGCTTTTGAGTGGATTGCAAAGGTATAGTTACAAAGTTATTAAAAGATCCCTGGCACTTCTGTTACAAAATGCAGAAACAGGATTTAAAATAAACAGGGACCCCAAAGATTATTTGGGCTTCCCAGGTAACACTAGTGGTAAAGACCCTGCCTGCCAACACTGGAGACATAAGAGATATGGGTTGTATTGATCCCTGGGTTGGGAAGATCCCCTGGATGAGAAAATGGCAGCCCACTCCAATATTCTTGCCTGGAGAATCCCCAGGGACAGAGAAGCCTGGTGGGCTACAGTCCATGGGGTTGCACAAGAGTCAGACATGACTGAGTGACTGAGCAACCACACACACTAGAGATTATTTTAAACATTATTGAAATTTCAAAGAGGAAGTTATAAGAAACTTTATTTGGGGGACCTTAGGATACAATTCTTGTATCTTGTAGAGGTAAAGCATTGAAATACTTTTCAAAACAAGATCTTGAACCAAAGGTCAACATTTAATCATTTCTTTACTTAATATTTTATATCCTTTAAGGGTCTTAAAACTTCAATGATAGAAAGTATTCTCTGCATCTTCAACTATCATGAACTGGGAATTAAATAAGAATGCCTATTTTTAGCCTAGTTAAAAAGGATAGAAGATATGTGTCAATTCCCAGGATTCTGTAATTTAAATGGTAACTGAGTTGATATCTCACTTTATTTAGTGACTTAAATAAAACCATATTGCTTCATTAAAATTAAAATCTTGTCAAAACACTTTCAGCTATTTCCCCTGGTTTATTTGCTTTGTCCTTCTATCATGAAGTCAAATTAGATTAGAGTTTACTGCTGCTGCTGCTAAGTCGCCTCAGTTGTGTCCGACTCTGTGCAACCCCAGAGACAGCAGCCCACCAAGCTCCCCCATCCCTGGGATTCTCCAGGCAAGAACACTGGAGTGGGTTGCCATCTTCACAAAAACATATTGGTCAATATCTTGGCTATTTGTGAGAATTTTATGGAGTAGTTAATGCTTTGTTTCAATCATCAAAAGAAAGTTAAACTGTCACTCATCAAAAGAAAGTTAAACTGTCACTCCTATAGTTCTCAAGATGCTGTGTTTAAAAGGCAAACCTATCTATGACCTGAAATACACTCAAGGTAACAAAGCCCTTTGTACCTGTGTTTAAGAATAACTTATGCCTTTTTCCTCTGTTCTAATCCTACTTGTGTAATCATCCAGACCATGTCATTTCCACTGATCTTCAGTAACAACTGAATCTGCTTCTGTAGACTAAAGTTAAAGAAAACAGAAATAGTTAACTCTACATCACTTTAGATCCATTAATTCTGCTTCAATAGCTACACCTTCTATTCCTAGCTAGTCAATGGACAGATTTTTTCATAATAGTGCTTTATTCATAATACACTTAGATATATATGTTTAATTTTCTTTTTGCTGCTCTTATTAGACACATATATTTTTAGAGAGAGCCAAAATAAGCATATACCCAAGATTAATAGAAATATATCTATAGTTTAAATAAAGAGAAAACATACTAAGCTACTAAAAAAATACAAACTTGGAAAAAAATCTAATCATCACAAAATGAAAGTGTTAGTCAGTCAGTCATCGACTCCTTGTGACCCCAAGAACTGTAGCCTGCCAGGTTTCTTTGTCCGTGGGATTTTCCAGGCAAGAATACTGGAATGGGTCGCCATTTCCTTCTCCAGGGGATCTTCCCTACCCAGGGATCGAACCCAGATCTCCCACATTGCAGGCAGATTCTTTACCATCTGAGCCACCAGAGAAATCCTCTTATCATCATATCCACATCTTAAATTGTCTTTCATTGCCAAACACTGCATTTAACTAAAACATTTAAAATTTATTAATAGAATGATTTCTTAATTAGGTTTATTTTTATTTGTAATTAATAATCTTAATATTAAGAATAAAGACAAAAGATTTGTAATGAAAACATAGGAAGCACTGCTGGAGTTACTTTTTACAGTCTGTGATAGCATCATAGACAAAAGAATCAAGTCCTGTTTAGTGACTCAAATAATTGGTCCAGTGCATTGCCTTTGGAAATGTCTAAATGGTGTCATTTCTCTCTTTGCTGGTTAATCGTTAAACCCATCGGCATTTCAGGGCAAACCTAATCAGCTTCCAATTTATTGTCACTAAATTCACTGGAAAGTTGTTTCTAAAATGTTAGTTCACGACGAATGAGGTTTTTGAACCATTTTAAAATACTTTCAGGACTTTGTAGAGACCAAAAAAAAAAAAAAAAAAAGTCATGCTTCTCTCAATGTCACTGGACTGAAATCCCACCGAGGAGAGTTCTCACTTAGCAATTCTAAAAGTCAGAATAGATTTTCAACTTGAAAAAGCACATCTTCTACTGCTATTCTCCAGTGTGGTCCAATCTTCTCTCTCTTTCCACGGATTTGATATTTAAGAAATTGAACTCTGACTTCAATATAAAGGGTAACTGAGCACTTCTCTTTGGTTATCTTTTTCACCATTAACATGGTAAGATAACACCTGATGAGAATAACTCTTTTTAACTCTTTGATCAGATTCATATTTTTTAGACTTGTTTTATATTTGCAATTGTGTTTATATTAACACTTATAAAACATGTTAATTATCTGAAATTAAATATTTTCAACTGTTCTTATATCAATAGTAATAAAATCATGATGACAACAAAAATAATCCCCTAGGGAATCTTCATAGTATATGTTAAGGACATTATAACATTATCTAATTAACATTCTCTACAATCCTTTGAATTAGGTATCACCAGTCCTATTTTAAAAGACAGAGAAACCAAAGTTCTGAGAATTTAAGATATTTGACCAATCTTGCATAAATGAAAAGTTCAAGATGGCAAGTTCACGTCTATCTGAATGCAAAACTTGTACTTTAACACACACACACATACACACACACACACAACTATAATTTGTGAACATCTTAGATGAAACTGTGTCTGTATTTAAGTCAGTCAGTCACTTCACTTCAGTCGTGTCCGACTCTGTGCGACCCCATAGACAGCAGCCCACCAGGCCTCCCCGTCCCTGGGATTCTCCAGGCAAGAACACTGGAGTGGGTTGCCATTTCCTTCTCCATTTCCTACTGTATTTAAGTAGATTCAGTTAAAAACTACCAATTTTTAGTTTCTATGTTGGGACAGATCAACTTTTGGTTTTTTAATCTCTAGGAAAAGGAGCACAGGTCCTGGGAGATGTTAAAGGATTGGGCTGTTAGAATCAAGCTGGTACAGTAATAGGCTAAGGATGAAAGAGAAGCTGAGGAAAATGCATAATAATAAAGTCAAGATGCCTGTTAAGATTTCTCTCTAGACATATAACTTTTTCTCACACACACAATTTTTTCCCCACATACAATGTTGGAAACTTTGTGCTTTTGCTATGCTTTTCTTGGTCTCTTTCTCATAATATAAACCTGCTGCTGCTGCTGCTGCTAAGTCGCTTCAGTTGTATCTGACTCTGCGCAACCCCATGGACAGCAGCCCACCATGCTCTCCTGTCCCTGGGATTCTCCAGGCAAGAATACTGGAGTGGGTTGCCATTTCCTTCTCCAAATATAAACCTAAGCACTTAAAAATATGACACTTAGTTTTGTGCTCTTATTTTACCATCATTGAAGCATTTAATGTTAAGTTTCTTATCTAAGAAAAATACTTCTTAAAACTTGAAGCTGCTGTTTCACTACCAGGTCTCTTTGTTAGTGTTTCCTGCCATGTGATGGGTCCCCACATTAATAATCCAGAGGATCTTTCTTGGGAAAGGGCCTGTTAAGGGCAGAAAGCTGAGGAGTAGAGTTTAGGAGAGCCCACAAAGCCTGCTGGTCCTCCCTGCCACAGCTCCAGGAATCCCCACCACTAGATAGACTCCACCTCCACTTAGCCTGAGTTATGCTTCAGACCTGAGACTGAAGATGATGACAATGATGATCAGTTAACTTTCACTTAAAACTCAGGTGTATGGGGACTTCCCTTCACTGAGTGGTCTGGTGACTAAGACTCCATGCTCCCAATGCAGGGGTCTGGGTTTGGTCCCTGGTCAGAGAGCTAGACCCTACATGCTGCAAATAAGAGTTTTCATGCTACAACCAAGAAAGAAAAGATCCTGCATGCCACAGCTAAAAAGAGCCCTCATACTGCAACTAAAGGTCCTGCATCCACAGCGACAATCAAAGGTCCCTCAGCTGAGACCTAGTGCAGCTAAAAGAGTAAATATATATGTCAGGTGTTCGTGCTGGCATGACAACATAACTGACATTTACGTTTTGATATAGAATTGGAGAAAGTATTATTTAATAATGATAAACCTGATGATACTTTGGGCTGAGAATCTGGGAGGCAAACCTGAGTGACCCCCTCTAAGGATGCTTCCTCAATAAGGAGAGGGGAAAGGACCATTAATGGAGAGAAAAAATAAAACAGGAACAAAAAGACACTACAACATACTCCTAAAGTTCATGCTTTCATCAAGGTACATGCAACAAGACCTGAACACAGTATCATCCCATTAAACACAGAAACTATTTAGTATAGATGGAATGGGGTTTGTTCCATAATAAATTAGTCTATGCAGTTCTAATGTCATAGATGGAATATTCTCTTATAAATTGTACTAAAGTTAAAACATTTCAAAGAGAATAAACTCACTTATTCATGAGCTGTTTACACAGAGAAAGTAGTGCTTCTAAGAGTGACTAGTGTTCATACAGATGGCCAACAGGTACAAGAAAAGATGCTCAATATCACTAATTACTAGAGAAATGGAAGTCAAAACCATAATGAGGTATCATCTCGCACCAGTCAGGATAGCCATCATCAAAAAGAACACAAATAACAAATGCTGGCGAGAATGTAGAGAAAGGGGAACCCTCCTACGCTGTTGGTGAGAATGTAAATTGGTGCAACCCCTATGGAGAATACTATGGAGCTTTCTCAAAAAGTGAAAATAGAACTACCATATAATCCTGCTGTCCCGCTCCTGGGCACATATCCGGAGGAAACTTAATTTGAAAAAAGTGCATGCACCCCAATATTCATAGCAGCACAATTTACAGTAGCCAAGACATGGAAACAACCTATATGCCCATTGATGGATGAATGGATTAAAAAAAAAAGTGGTATAATACACACAATGGAGTATTAATCAACCTTAAAAAAGAATGAAATAATGCCACTTGCAGCAACATGGATGGACCTAGAGATTATTATACTAAGTCAAATAAGTCAAAGAAAAATATCAGATGATATCACTTATATGTGGAGTTTAAAAAAGTGATCAAATGAACTTATTTAAAAAATAGAAATCAAGTCATAGGCATAGAAAACAAATGTATGGTTACCGAAGGGGATAAGGAGGAAGGGATAAATTAGGGTCTTGGGATGAAAAAATACACACTATGACATATAAATAGATAATCATCAAGGACTTACTGTATATCACAGGGAATTCTATTCAATATCTTGTAATAACCTATAATGGATAAAAGAATCTGAAAAGGCATATTATATACATATATTGTGTTTGCCAAGTAGTTTGTTTACTTTTTCCATAAGCTGCTACATATACACATAACTGAATCTGTTTGCTGTACACCAAAAACTAACATTGTAAATCAACTATACTTCAATAAAAGGTACTTGAAAATACAGGGAAGGAAACCTAACCATATCCATTACTCAACAAGGACACAGAGAGTTTTCCTTGAGGATCTAGTCACATTTGAGCCAAGGAGGAAGTAAACCGTGCTTTAAGACAGTATAATTATTTACTATAATGATCTGAAATGGTAAGTTAAAGACCGTTTTACATGTAACCAATCCATAAGTAAAGACCATTGCCACCCAGAACTATGATGATTCTGCATATGTGCATAAAGAGTGTTAACTGAGAAAGTTAACAGAAAGTATTTCTTAAGAGAATAATTTTAACTGAAATGTTTTTCTGAGCCTATTTCTGCACAGAGAAAGATGTACAAAATAATACAAAGCCAGGTACTTGTGTGTTCATGGGATGTGTGAGGAGCATAGGTCAAAGGGATCCATAACAGAATAGATGGAGAGGTCAGATAAAAGCCAGAATCCATGCCTTCTGAGTAACTGTCCTCCAACCTTATTCCCTAGATTCTCACACTACAAAAGACAGCAACCATATTGTTTGATTCTAGGTCTAAGTGCTATTATTTCAGACAGGAACCCTTTTCTGATATTCAACTCTGAGTTTAGATTACTTACAGAGAAATTCTTGAATCTCAGAAAATAATGCTTTCCTTTTTGTTGTCCTTTCTCTCTTTCTAGCCCCTTCACCAGCTTAGTCACTTCTGGTTTCTACACAGAAGCTCACAGAAGAAGAAATACATTCTGAAGTTACCTCTTAATCTTCCTGTTTCCCAACAGCTCTGCCTCTAAGCTCTGTTCATGTAAGACACTCTATAGCTGATTTCTGCCATGACATTTCATGTTGATCTCAACCATACAATTTCCCTCATGTTTTACACTTTCATCTTCTTAAAGGAAGAATATACAGCTCCCAAATTAACTTGTTAATGATGTGTGTTAGTTAGGTACCTGAATAGTACCTATGGGTTATATTTTTTCATCTTATCCAGCGGCATGAAAATTTATCCTATATTTTGTAAGTTAACAAAGAGTGAGGAAAAATTGGGATTCTAAAATAACTGCTGCTGCTGCTAAGTCACTTCAGTTGTGTCCGACTCTGTGTGACCCCCATAGGCGGCAGCCCACCAGGCTCCCCCATCCCTGGGATTCTCCAGGCAAGAGCATTAGAGTGGGTTGCCATTTCCTTCTCCAATGCGTGAAAGTGAAAAGTGAAAGTGAAGTCGCTCAGTCATGTCTGACTCTTAGCGACCCCATGGACTGCAGCCCACCAGGCTCCTCCGTCCATGGGATTTTCCAGGCAAGAGTACTGGAGTGGGGTGCCATTGCCTTCTCCAAAATAACATCTAATAAGTCTTAAAGATGAGAACTCTATGGTATTTATATTAATTGCTATGTATTATTATAAATTACATAGACCATAATAATAATATCCAAAATTTTCTGTATATTCTGATTCACTTCCTCCCAAAATAGGAAGACTACTCTAGCATTCTTGCCTGGAGAATTCCATGGACAGAGGAGCCTGGCAGGCTACCATCCTTGGGGTTACAAAGAGTCAGATACAACTGAAGTGACTTAGCACAGCAGAGCACGACCTGAAGATTATAAATATCGTTTGGGTGAAAAACAAATGTTTGAATTTTGAAGTATATTTTCACATTGCTAGTTTTGATCATAAAAATGATAAAAGAGTATTAAATCAGTCAAGATAACTTGGTTATGCTTCTGTAATAAAAAACCCAAGTCAGGGGGCAGTTCTAAGATGCAGGGGAATAGGATGGGGAGATCACTTTCTTCCCCACAAATTCATCTAAAGATCATTTGAACACTGAGCAAATTCCACAAAACAACTGAATGCTGGCAGAGGACACCAGGCACCCAGAAAGGCAGCCCATTCTCTTCGAAAAAGGTAGGAGAAGATATAAAAGATAAAAAGAGAGACAAAAGAGTTAGAGACAGAGAACCATCCCTGGGAGGGAATCATGAAGGAGAAGTTTCCAAACAGGAGGAAATCCTCTCACTGGCGGGTCTGTGGGAAGTTTTGGAATCTCAAATGGCAACATAACTGGGAGAAAAAAAAAGAAAACCACAAATTACACACCTAACCACAACTCCCAGCAGAGAAGTAGCCCAGAGGCTCAGGTCCACCAGCAGCGAGCTGGGGCTGAATAGGGAGGCGCAGAGTGATTGCTTAGAGTAAGGACTGGGCCTGAATGCCATGAGGACAATCTGAGGGAGCTAATGTGAGATAGCAACCCAAACTGTGCTATAACCAAGGATAAAAAGAAAAAGAGAGAGAGAGAACTTTCCCGTGACATGTGCTAAGGCACAGCCTGCTCCACTCACAGAACAAAGGACTGAGTGAATACTAGAGGACAGCTAGTCAGCTGCAGACTGTCCCCTCCTTCTGCTGGAGGCAGAGAGGCAGGTGGGCGACAGCCAGAGCTGGAAGGCGAGGGGTAATCTGGGTCCCAGAGAGGGCATCCTCCACCAAACTGTGAGCAGGCTCCCAGTTGCTAACCAAATCTTCCTGGGATCCTGGAAGGTTGACATCTGCCAGGAGGATCACAGTCAGAGATCAGCTCCCAAGAGGAGACACATAGCACACCTCAGGTGGCGGTCTTGCTGTGCATCCAGGAAACTGAGCAGCTGGGACTGGGGAGGTGATAAGACATACTGCCGATCTGGGAGAGTCTGCTCACCAAGCACCTGTTTGCCTGAGCTGCTCAGACCTGGGAAGGGCACAAAATGCAGGCCCAACCGAGTCTGTGCCTTTGTGGAGTACCTGAGAACCTGAACATGAGTGGCTTCGATGTGGGGAGTGCATGCAACCAAGGGCCCGCTTTAGACAGTTCCCTTGCCAAGCAACCTGGAGCCTGCATAGTGTAGACCAGGAAAGCAGACATGCTGTGAGTGGGGGCAAACCCAGTGTGGCCCAGACACTGCAAGTACACCCCACAAATGCCAGTGATATTTGTTTGCAGTGTTCCTCCCTCCCCACAGCACAACTGAACAATTTAGCTTAAATAAGTGACCATCTTCTCCCCTTTGTGTCAAGGCAGAAATTAGACACTGAAGAGACTTGCAAACAGAGGAAGCCAAAATAAACAAAGAAGAGGGAACAGCTTTGGAAGTGACAGATGCAACAGATTAAAACCCTGTAGTTAGCATTGACTACATTTGAAGGGAACTATAGACCTTGAGAAGAAGCATAAGCTGGAACAAGGAACTATCTGAAACTGAACTGATCACACACTGCCTTCAACAGCTCCAGAGAAATTTCTAGATATATTTTACTATTATCATTTTTTAATTTTTTATTTTCAAGTTCTTTATTACTCTTTAATTTTCATTTTTATAACCTATGACCTTGCCAAAAAGACCCTATTTTAAAAGCAAATTTCACATATATATTTCTTATAATTTTTGTGATTTTATTTATTAATTTTTTAATATTGTATTTTTGAGAGTCTAACCTTTACTCTAGATTTTTAACTTTTGCTTTTTGGTACTTGTTATCAATGTTGTACCTTTAAGAATCCAATCTTCAGTACCCATTTTTACTTAAGAGTGTGATTACCGACTTGATTGCTCTCTCCCTCTTTTGACTCTCCTTTTTCTCCCCCAGGTCACCTCTATCTCCTCCCTCCCCCTTCTCTTCTCTACCCAACCCTGTGAATCTTTTTAGGTGTTGCAGGCTGTGGAGAACACTTAGGGAACTGATTACTGCTGGATTTCTCTCTCTGCTTTTGACCTCCCCTCTTCTCCTCCTGGTCACCTCTATCTCCTGCCTCCATCTTCTCTTCTCTATATAAATCCATGAACCTCTCTGAGTGTTCCGGACTGTGGAGAGCACATAGGGAATTGATTACTGGCTAGATTGCTTTCTCCCCTTTTGATTCTCCCTCTTCTCCTCCTGATCACCTCTATCTCTTTCTTCCCTCTTCTCTTCTCCATATAACTCTGTGAACCTCTCTGGGTGTCCCTCACTGTGGAGAATCTTTTGACCATTAACCTAGAAGTTTTATCATCGGTCTTGTATGGATGGAGAAGTCTTGAGGCTACTGTAAGAATAAGACAGAAAGCCAGAGGCAGGAGGCTTAAATCCAAAACTTGAGAACACAAGAAAACTCCTGGCTCCAGGGAACATTAATAAACAAGAGCTCATCCAAAAGCCTCCATAAGTACACTGAAACCAAGCTCCACCCAGGAGCCAACAAGTTTCAGAGCAAGACATACCAAGCTAATTCTCTAACAACACAGGAGCATAAACCTGACCATTAACATACAGGTGGTCAAAAGTGACACCAAACCCACAGACAACTCAAAACTCACTACTGGACACTTCATTGTACTCCAGAGAGAGGAGATCCAGCTCCACCCACCAGAACACTGACTCAGGCTTCCCTAACCAGGAAACCTTGATAAGCTACTCGTTCAACCCCACCCACAGGGAGGAACCTCCACAATAAAAAGGAACCTCAAACTTCCAGCATATAGAAAGGCCACTCCAAACACAGCAATATAAACAAGATGAAACAGCAGACAAATATTCAGCAGGTAAAGGAACATGATAAATGCCCACCAAGCCAAACAAAAGAGGGAAAGATAGGGAGTCTACCTGAAAAAGAATTCAGAATAATGATAGTAAATATGATCCAAAATCTTGAAAACAAAATGGAGTCACAGACAAATAGTCTGGAGACAAGGATTGAGAAGATGCAAGAAATGTTTAACAACGACCTAGAAGAAATAAAGAAGAGTCAATCAACAATAAATAATGCAATAACTTAGATCAAAAGCACTCTGGAGGGGACCAACAGTAGAATAACTGAGGCAGAAGATAGGATAAGTGAGGTGGAAGATAGAATGATGGAAATAAATGAAGCAGAGAGGAAAAAAAGAATTAAAAGAAATGAGGACAATCTCAGACACCTCTGGGACAATGTCAAATACCCTAACATTCGAATCATAGGGGTCCCAGAAGAAGAAGACAGAAGAAGGCCATGAGGAAATACTTGAGGAGATAATAGTTGAAAACTTCCCTAAAATAGGGAAGGAAATAGCCAACCAAGTCCAAGAAACCCAGAGAGTCCCAAACAGGATAAACCCAAGGTGAAGCACCCCAAGACACATATTAATCAAATTAATGAAGATCAAACACAAATAACAAATATTAAAAGCAGCAAGGGAAAAATAACACACAAGGGGATTCCCATAAGGATAACAACTGATCCTTCAATAGAAATTCTTCAGGCCAGAAGGGAATAGCAGGAAATACTAAAAGTGAAGGAAGAGAAAACCTATAACCCAGATTACTGTACCCAGCAAGGATCTCATTCAAATATGAAGGAGAAATCAAAAGCTTTACAGACAAGCAAAAGCTGAGAGAATTTAGCACCACCAAACCAGATCTTCAACACATGCTAAAGGATCTTCTCTAGACAGGAAACACAGAAAAGGTTTATAAACCCGAACCCAAAACAACAAGGTAAATGGCAATGGGATCATACTTATCAATAATTACCTTAAATGTAAATGGCTTCAATGACCCAACCAAAAGACAAAGACTGGTTGAATGGATACAAAAACAAGACCCCTATATGTGCTATCTACAAGAGACCCACCTCAAAACAAGGGACACATACGGACTGAAACTGAAGAGCTGGAAAAAGATATTCATGCAAATGAAGACCAAAAGAAAGCAGGAGTAGTAATACTCATATCAGATAAAGTAGATGTCAAAATAAAGGCCATGAAAAGACACAAAGAAGGACACTACATAATGATCAAAGGATCAATCCAAGAAGATATAATAATTATAAATATATATGTCATGTATGGATGTGAGAGTTGGACTGTGAAGAAGGCTGAGCACCAAAGAATTGATGCTTTTGAACTATGGTGTTGGAGAAGACTCTTGAGAGTCCCTTGGACTGCAAGGAGATCCAACCAGTCCATTCTGAAGGAGATCAGCCCTGGGATTTCTTTGGAGGGAATGATGTTGAAGCTGAAACTCCAGTAATTTGGCCACCTCATGTGAAGAGTTGACTCATTGGAAAAGATCCTGATCCTGGGAGGGATTGGGGGCAGGAGGAGAAGGGGACGACAGAGAATGAGATGGCTGGATGGCATCACTGACTCGATGGACGTGAGTCTGGGTGAACTCCAGGAGTTGGTGATGAACAGGGAGGCCTAGCGTGCTGCGATTCATGGGGTCTCAAAGAGTCAGACACGACTGAGCAACTGAACTGACTGGCTGATTGATGCACCCAACATAGGAGCACTGCAATATGTAAGGCAAATGCTAACAAATATAAAAGGGGAAATTAACAGTGACACAATAATAGTGGGCGGCTTTAATACCCCACTAACACCTATGGATAGATCTACTAAACAGAAAATTAGGAAGAAAACACAAACACAAAACTAGCAAGGTCCATTAAATGATTCAATGGACCAGTTAGACCTGACTGATATCTATAGGTCACTTCACCCCAAAACAATGAATTTCACCTCTTTCTCATGTGCACATGGAACCTTCTCCAGGATAGATCATATCCTGGGCCATAAATCTAGCCTTGGTAAATTCAAAAAAATTGAAATCATCTCAAGCATCTTTTCTGATCACAATGTGGTAAGATCAGATGTCAACTACAGGGGAAAAAAAACTATTAAAAATACACACATATGGAGGCTAAACAACACGCTTCTGAATAAACAACAAATCACAGAAAAAATCAAAATATGCATAGAAATAAACAAAAATGTAAACACAACAACCCAAAATCTATGGGATTCAGTAAAAGCAGTGCTAAGGGAAAAGTTTATAGCAGTACAAGCTTACCTCAAGAAACAAGAGAAAAATCAAGTAAATAACCTAACTCAATACCTAAAGCAACTAGAAAAATAAGAAATTAAGAACCCCAGAGTTAGTAGAAGGAAAGAAATCATAAAAATTAGGGCAGAAATAAATGAAAAAGAAACAAAGGAGACCATAGCAAAAATCAACAAAGCTAAAAGCTGGTTCTTTGACAAGATAAATAAAATAGACAAACTGTTGGCCAGATTCATCAAGAAAAAAAGGGAGAAGATTCAAATCAACAAAATTAGAAATGAGAATGGAGAAATCACAACAGACAACACAGAAATACAAAGGATCATAAGAGACGACTACTATAGCAACTATATGCCAATAAAATGGACAACTTGGAAGAAATGGACAAATTCTTAGAAAAGTATAACTTTCCAAAACTGAACCAGGAAGAAATAGGAAATTTTAACAGATCCATCACAAGCATGGGGATTGAAACCATAATCAGAAACCTTCCAACAAAGCAAAAGCCCAGGACCAGATGGCTTCACAGCTGAATTCTCCCCAAAATTTAGAGAAGAGCTAACACCTATCCTACTCAAACTCTTCCAGAAAATTGCAGAGGAAGGTAAACTTTCAAACTCATTCTATGAAGCCAGCATCACCCTAATACCAAAATCAGACAAATTTGACACAAAAAAAGAAAACTACAGGCCAACATCACTGATGAACATAGATGCAAAAATCCTTAACAAAATTCTAGCAAACAGAATCCAACAACATATTTAAAAGATCATATTGCATGACCAAGTTGGCTTTATCCTGGGATGCAAGGATTCTTCAATATTCACAAATCAATCAATGTGATATACCACACTAACAAATTAAAAATAAAACCATATGATTATCCCAATAGATGCAGAGAAAGCCTTGACAAAATTCAACATCCATTTACGAGAAAAACCCTCCAGAAAACAGGCACAACATAATAAAAGCCATATATGATAAACCCACAGCAAACAGTATCCTCAATGGTGAAAAATAGAAAGCGTTTCCCCTAAAGTCAGGAACAAGACAAGGGTGACCACACCACTACTATTCAACATAGTTTTGGAAGTTTTAGCCACATCAATAAGAGAAGAAAAATAAATAAATGGAATCCATATTGGAAAAGAAAAAGTAACTCTCACTGTTTGCAGATGACATGATCCTCTACATAGAAAACCCAAAATACTCCACCAGAAAATTACTGCCGCCACTGCTGCTGCTGCTAAGTCACTTCAGTTGTGTCCGACTCTGTGCGACCCTAAAGATGGCAGCCCACCAGGCTCCCCCATCCCTGGGATTCTCCAAGCAAGAACACTGAAGAGGGTTGCCATTTCCTTCTCCAATGCATGAAAGTAAAAAGTGAAAGTGAAGTCACTCAGTCCTGCCCGACTCTTAGCAACCTCATGGACTGCAGCCTATCAGGCTCCTCTGTCCATGGGATTTTCCAGGCAAGAGTACTGGAGTGGGGTGCCATTGCCTTCTCTTAGAAAATTACTAGAGCTAATCAATGAAAATAGTAAAGTTGCAGGATCCCTCGCATTCCTATACTCTAACAATAAGAAAACAGAAAGAGAAATTAAGGAAACTATTCCATTCACCATTGCAGTGAAAAGAATAAAATACTTATGAATAAATCTACCTAAAGAAACAAAGGACCTATATATCAGATCAGATCAGATCAGTCGCTCAGTCATGTCCAACTCTTTGCAACCCCATGAATCGTAGCACAAGAAATCAAAGTTGGCACAAATAGATGGGGAAATATACCATGACCATGGATTGGAAGAATCAATATAGTGAAAATGAGTATACTACCCAAAGCAATCTATAGATTTAATGCAATCCCTATCAAGCTACCAATGGCTTTTTTTTTTTTTTTTTTTTTTTTTTGCAGGGGAAAATGGACAAAGGAAAGGATCAATGAGGGTGGGAGGGAAATGGAAAGGAAGAAGAGAGGTGATGGTGGGGAGGAGTATATGTAATTTCTTAACTAATGGCTTTCTGTTTTTAATCATAAAGAACATTTAAAAAAAATCATGTTGAATTCATCCTATATTAGGAGGTTTGATCTGGAAATGAAAAGTTCAGGAAACTGAAAGTCCAGTTTGGGTGTCCTCATCTTAGGCACATCTTGGTATTTTGTATTGGTAGGTCTGTCTTTATCACAATATATTATTTAGGACAGGATCACATCTGTCACCTCTTCCTCCCTACTACCCAAAGTGGTACCAGACCCATAAAATAGTCAATAAACATTTACAAAGTGGACAAGTAAGTCTATTTTTTTTAACTCTCCTGAGTGAACTGAATTTTTTGAGGCTTATAAGTGAATATGTTTTCTTCCTTACTTTGTCTATTACAGCCAGATTGTATAAGTATGAATGGGATATTAAAGTCTCCCACTATTATTGTATTGTTGTATATTTCTTCTATCATACTAATTAGTGTTTGTCTTAGATATATCAATGCTCCAATGTTGGGTGCATATATATTTATAATTGTTATAACTTCTTTTTGGATTGTTCCTTTAAGTCATTATGTATAACCTTGATTGTCTCCTTTTCAAGATCTTTAAAGTCAATTTTATCTGATATGAGTATTGCTACTCCTGTTTTCTTTTAGTCCATATTTGCATAAAAAATCTTTTTCCAGCCCTTCATTTTCAGTCAGTATATATCCCATATTTTAAGGTGGTTGTCTTGTAGATGACATATATAGAGGTCTAGTTTTTATATCCATTTGACCCATTTTAGTCTTTTGGTTGTATCTTGTAGACAAGGAATGTAGGGGTCTTGTTTTTGGATTGATTCGGCCAGTCTTTGCCAGTTGATTAGGGCATTCAGCCCATTAACGTTTAAAGCAATTATTGATAAATAGGATTTACTTTATTATTTTGGGTTCGAATTTATACACCCTTTTAGTGATTCCTATCTAGAGAATGTCCTTTACTTTTTGTTGGAGAAATGGTTTAGTGGTGCTAAATTCTCTCAACTTTTGCTTATCTGTGAAGCTTTTGATTTCTCCTTCATATTTGGATGAGATCCTTGCTGGTTACAATAATCTAGGCTGTAAGTTATTTTCCTTCATCACCTGAATTATGTCTTGCCATTCCCTCCTGGCTTGGAGAGTTTCTATTGAAAGATCAGCTGTTATCCTTATGGGAATTCCCTTGTGAGTTATTTGATGTTTTTCCCTTGCTGCTTTTAATATTTGTTCTTTATATTTAATCTTTGTTAATTTGATTAATATGTGTCTTGGGGTATTTTGCCTTGGGTTTATAAAATCCCATGGACAGAGGAGCCTGATAGGCTACAGTCCATGGGGTCGCAAAGAGTCGGACACGACTGAGCGACTTCACGTTCACGTTCACGTTTATCCTGTTAGGGACTCTCTGGATTTCTTGAACTTGAGTGGTTATTTCCTTCTCCATTTTAGGGAAGTTTTCAACTATTATCTCCTCAAGTATTTCCTCGTGGTCTTTCTTTTTATCTTCTTCTTCTGGAACTCCTATGATTCGAATGTTGTAGTGTTTAATGTTATCCTGGAGGTCTCTGAGATTGTCCTCATTTCTTTTGATTCGTTTTTCTTTTTTCTCCTCTGATTCATTTATTTCTAGGATTCTATCTTCTAATTCACTAATCCTATCTTCTGCCTCTGTTATTCTACTATTTGTTGCCTCCAGGGTGTTTTGGATCTCATTTATTGCATTATTCATTATGTGTTGACTCTTTTTTATTTCTTCTAGGTCCTTGTTAAACCTTTCTTGCATCTTCTCAATCCTTGTCTCCAGACTATTTAACTGTGATTCCATTTTGATTTCAAGATTTTGGATTAATTTCACTATCATTATTCGGAATTCTTTATCAGGTAGATTCCCTATCTCTTCCTCTTTTGTTTGGTTTGGTGGGCATTTATCCTGTTCCTTTAGCTGTTGGGTATTCTTTTGTCTCTTCATCTTGTTAAAATTGCCAAGTTTAGAGTGTCCTTACTATATTCTGGTAGTTTGTTGAATTCTCTTTATTGAGGCGGTTTACTGGTCTTTTCAATATCTGATCTCTGCCCTGTTACAGAGAGGGTGGAGATGAACACCCAAATCTAAGCCGGCCAGGTTCAGGCACTCCAGGTTCAGAAGCACAGACTCGGTTGAGTCTGCATTTTATGCCCTTCCCAGGTCTGAGTAGGTGATGAAGTGTTTAGTGAGCGCAGCTGCTGCAACTTATCGCCTCCCCGCCGCTCAGTTTTCTGAGTATACAACTGGTGCACTTTCTCAGGCAGATTTTGACCATCCAGAGCCCCAAGAAGCGTGAGTTAGCACAGAAACCTGCTTAGGTTTTGTAGTCAACGTCTCTCTAGGGCTGTGATTGCCCGCTTCTGGCTCTGGCTGCCTGTCACTGGAGTAGGACGGTCTGCAGCCTGCTATCTCTGTGCAGTCCTTTATTCTGTACAGAGTCCTGGTGGTGTCTTAAGTTAGGGCTGGCTTTTGATGTAGTAGATAACCGACAGGCTGGTTATTTCGCTCAGATAGTGCTCAGGATAGCCAGGTCAAATCCTTTCTCAAAGCTATGCAGGCCACGCCGCTCCTCCTAGCCCAGCCCCTGCCTGCCAACAGCAAATGCTGGTGTCTGCGCCGCTTCTCCACAAAAGGAGTTATCGCAGGGCTCGTAATCTTTTGAAGACAATGAATTGTCTTTCTAAGTGCCTGATGTCCTCTGCCGGCATTCAGAAGTTGTTTTGTAGAGTTTACTCAGCATTGAAATGTTCTTTTAATGGATTTGTGGAGGAGAAAGTATTCTCCCCGTCCTACTCGTCCACCATCTTAGCTCCCCCCAATGGCATTTTTAAGAGAACTAGAACAAATAATTTCACAATTTGTATGGAAATACAAAAAACCTCGAGTAGCCAAAGCAATCTTGAGAAAGGATGGAACTGGAAGAATCAACCTGCCTGACTTCAGGCTATACTACAAAGCTACAGTCATCAAGACAGTATGGTACTGGCACAAAGACAGAAATATAGATCAATGGAACAAAATAGAAAGCCCAGAGATAAATCCATGCACCTATGGACACGTTATTTATCTTTGACAAAGGAGGCATGAATATATAATAGAGAGAAGGCAATCTCTTTAGCAAGTGATGCTGGGAAAACTGGTCAACTATTTGCAACAGAATGAAACTAGAACACTTTCTAACACCATACACAAAAATAAACTCAAAATGGGTTAAAGATCTAAACATAAGACCAGAAACTATAAAACTCTTAGAGGAAAACATAGGCAAAACTCTCTCTGACATAAATCACAGCAGAATTCTCTATGGCCCACCTCCCAGAGTAATGGAAATAAAAACAAAAATAAACAAATTGGACCTAATTAAACTTAAAGGCTTTTTCACAATGAAGGAAACTATAAGCAAGGTGAAAAGAGAGCCTTCAGAATGGGAGAAAATAATAGCAAATGAAGCAACTGACAAAGAATTAATCTCAAAAATATACAAGCAGCTCCTGCAGCTCAATCCCAGAAAAATAAACGACCCAATCAAAAAATGGGCCAAAGAACTAAATAGACATTTCTCCAAAAAGACATACAGATGGCTAACAAATGCATGAAAAGATGCTCAACATCACTCATTATCAGAGAAATGCAAATCAAAACCACAATGAGGTACCATCTCCCACCAGTCAGAATGGCTGCTGTCAAAAAGTCTACAAGTAATAAATGCTGGAGAGGATGTGGAAAAAAGGGAACCTTCTTACACTGTTGGTGGGAATACAAACTAGTACAGTCACTATAGAGAACAGTGTGGAGATTCCTTAAAAATCTGGAAATAGAACTGCCATAGGACCCAGCAATCCCACTGCTGGGCATACACACCAAGGAAACCAGAATTGAAAGAGACACATGTATCCCAATGTTCATCACAGCACTGTTTACAATAGCAAGGACATGGAAGCAACCTATATGTACATCAGCAGACGAATGGATAAGAAAGCTGTGGTACATGTACACAATGGAATATTACTCAGCTATTTTAAAAAATGCATTTGAATCAGTTCTCATGAGGTGGATGAAAGTGGAGCCTATTATACAGAGTGAAGTAAGTCAGAAAAAATATACCAATACAGTATAATAACACATATATATGGAATATAGAAAGACGATAATGACCCTATACGCAAGACAGCAAGAGAAACACAGATATAAAGAACAGACTTTTGGACTCTGTGGGAGAAGGTGAGAGTGGGATGATTTGAGAGAATAACATTGAAACATGTATATTATCATATGTGAAATAGATCATCAGTCCAAGTTCAATGCATGAGACAGGGTGCTCAGGGCTGGTGCACTGAGATGACCCTGAGGGATGGGCTGGAGAGGGAGGTGGGGGGGGGGGGGGGTTCGGGATGGGGACCACATGTATACCCGTGGATGATTCATGTCAATGTATAGCAAAAATCACTACAATATTGGAAAGCAATTCGTTTCCAATTAAAATAAATAAATTAATTTTAAAGAAGACACACACACACACACACACACACACTAAAAAAAAAAAAAAAAACAAGCCACAGATGGCTTAAAACAGTGTAGTCATTTTCTGTTGTTGCTGCAACAAATTACTAAAACTTAGTGGCTTGAAAACCAACACAAATTTATTGTCTTAGAATGTAGAAGGTCAGAAGTCCAAAATGGGTTTCACTGGGCTAAAGGCTACCGGAGCCTCTGAGGAAAACTCCATTTCCTGCCATTTCCAGTTTCTAGTTCAGTTCAGTTCAGTTACTCAGTCGTGTCTGACTCTTTACAACCCCATAAATCACAGCATGCCAGGATGCCCTGTCCATCCCCAACTCCCGGAGTTCATCTAAACCCAAGTCCATTGAGGCAGTGATGGCATCCAGCCATATCATCCTCTATCGTCACCTTCTCCTCCTGCCCCCAATCCCTCCCAGCATCAGAGTCTTCTCCAATGAGTCAACTCTTCGCATGAGGTGGCCAAAGTATTGGAGTTTCAGCTTTAGCATCAGTCCTTCCAATCAACACCCAGGACTGATCTCCTTTAGAATGGACTGGTTGGATCTCCTTGCAGTCCAAGGGACTCTCAAGAGTCTTTTCCAATACCTCAGTTCAAAAGCATCAATTCTTCGGCACTCAGCCTTCTTCACGGTCCAACTCTCACATCCACACATGACCACTGGAAAAACCATAGCCTTGACTAGACGGACCTTTGTTGGGAAAATAATGTCTCTGCTTTTGAATATACTATCTAGGTTAGTCATAGCTTTTCTTCCAAGGAGTAAGCATCTTTAATTTTATGGTTGCAATCACCATCTGCAGTGATTTTGGAGCCCAGAAAAACAAAGTCTGACACTGTTTCCACTGTTTCCCCATCTATTTCCCATGAAGTGATGGGACCTGATGCCATGATCTTAGTTTTCTGAATGTTGGGCTTTAAGCCAACTTGTTCACACTCCTCTTTCACTTTCATCAAGAGGCTTTTTTGTTCCTCTTCACTTTCTGCCATAAGAGTGGTATAATCTGCATGTCTGAGGTTATTGATATTTCTCCCAGCAATCTTGATTCCAGCTTGTGCTTCTTCCAGCCCACCATTTCTCATGATGTACTCTGCATATAAGTTAAATAAGCAGGATAAGTTAAATAGACAGCCTCGAGGTACTCCTTTTCCTATTTGGAACCAGTTTGTTATTCCATGTCCAGTTCTAACTGTTGCTTCCTGACCTGCATATAGGTTTCTTAAGAGGCAGGTCAGGTGGTCTGGTATTCCCATCTCTTTCAGAATTTTCCACAGTTTATTGTGATCCACACAGTCAAAGGCTTTGGCATAGTCAATAAAGCAGAAATAGATGTTTTTCTGGAACTCTCTTGCTTTTTCAATGATCCAGCAGATGTTGGCAATTTGATCTCTGGTTCCTCTGCTTTTTCTAAAACCAGCTTGATCATCAGGAAGTTCACGGTTCATGTATTGCTGAAGCCTGGGGTGAAGAATTTTGAGCATTACTTTACTTCCGGTTTCTAGAGGGCATTTAGATTCCTTGGCCCCTTCCTTCATCTTCAAAGCCAACAATCACATCAGCCCAGCCTCTGCTTCCACTAGCATCTTGAAGGACCCTTAACATTACACTGCACCCACCCAGATAATCCTAGGTAAGTACCCCTTCTCAGGATCCTTAACTTGATCGTGTCTGTCTATTATCTTTGGCCACATCAGGCTACATATTCATAGAGTCTAGTAATTAGGACCTGGGCATCTTCAGGAAGACGTTTCTCTGTCCACCACACACAGCTCAGATTTGATTCCTGATGCTGGCAAGGCCCACTGAAGATGGAGAGACTGCTGTGGTCTGTCAGCTAACCATGCCTCCAAGCTGCCTTGTACAGTGCCAGCTGCAGCTTCAGATCAGATCAGATCAGTCGCTCAGTCGTGTCCGACTCTTTGCGACCCCACGAACCGCAGCACGCCAGGCCTCCCTGTCCATCACCAGCTCCCGGAGGTCACTCAGACTCGCATCCATCGAGTCAGTGATGCCATCCAGCCATCTCATCCTCTGTCGTCCCCTTCTCCTCCTGCCCTCAATCCCTCCCAGCAGCTTAGGGAAAGGGAACTCTTGGCAGTAACTAGATGCTGCGTCTGGAAGGGATACAAGTCACTCCTGCCTCCAGTTCATTGGTCAGAACCACTCACACAGTCCTGCTTGATTTCAAAGTGTTATCTATCCTGCTACTTGAAGGATAGCAGAACCTGAGTAGTGGGTGAAGGGTGTTCCTATTACAGCCCAAACACTCAGATCACCCCCATTTCCCCACCAAGAGAATCTACTTGCTGCTAATGCTTTTCACCAAATATTGTCTTTTTTTTTTTTTTTTTTTTACCATTCAAGTATCATTTGGGTGTCTCTTGTGATCAGTCTAATTCAGAATCAAATAGAGAAGGGAATTTTGGAAAATGTACTTCAGGACTCTTATGTGATAATGAAAAAACTCCAAAATGGGTGGTCAGGTTAAAGGGTGTAAAAAATGAACTTTTTTTGTTAATTTGTGAATTAGCAAAATAAGGCTAAGGTGTTCCAATAAAAGGGCCCTTACCATGTGTTTACCATCGATTGTCTTCTCTTGCAATGGGGACATTTAATCTCAAAACAATCTTAACAAAGAGTTGAGTAGTCTGCCTAAGTACTTGGTAAATGTTGACTTCAAGATCAGATCCGATCAGTCGCTCAGTTATGTCCGACTCTTTGTGACCCCATGAACTGCAGCATGCCAGGCCTCCCTGTCCATCACCAACTCCCGGAGGTCACTCAGATTCACATCCATCGAGTCAGGGATGCCATCCAGCCATCTCATCCTCTGTCGTCCCCTTCTCCTCCTGCCCCCAATCCCTCCCAGCATCAGAGTCTTCTCCAATGAGTTAACTCTTCGCATGAGGTGGCCAAAATACTGGAGTTTCAGCTTTAGCATCATTCCTTCCAAAGAAATCCCAGGGCTGATCTCCTTCAGAATGGACTGGTTGGATCTCTTTGCAGTCCAAGGGACTCTCAAGAGTCTTCTCCAACACCACAGTTCAAAAGCATCAATTCTTCGGCTTTAAGAGCCAACTTTAAGTCTTTTTTTAATTCCAAAGTGTGTGTGTAGATTTTTTACTACTTTTTCCCTCCACTGTATATTTACAAGCTAGTAAGAGATTCAATCACTGATGCCAATAGCAGAGTCAGAACTCATGGTGAAGAGTTGCTATCAGTGTCACAATCTGTGAGGGATGACCATCAATGCCCACTGGCAAAGTACAATGTATGGTACCAGAACTCTTAAAAAAACATGGGGTCAGAAAATCTGGACCATATTGACAATCACGTCTAGGTAAACCACCTTATGTCTCCAACAATTCTTTTCCTCATACACAAAAACAAGCAATATCATTGTCAGATTGTGTTGCAATATTGTAAAGATCATCAGCAGTAATAGACATGAAGCTATAAATTAATGCATTTATACAAACTTCTTAATTCATGTACTCACATAACAAATAACTATCACTTAATATTTCTTAACACTCAAAATTTATGTTCACAAAATTATTTCAAAACAGGGAGAGATATTTGTACATTGATTTGACTACTCATTACAAAAGTTTTAATAAAATATATTCTGCCAAATTTATGTTCAATTCTGTCAATATTAAAACCAGAAAATACATGATTCCTAGCATTAGAGAAGCAGCAACATTAGAGAAAAATTAGGCCCTATTTCATAGATAAGAAAGTGATAATTGGTACAAAGACTTTTTTCAGTTCTGAAACAAATATCTACTCCTCCAGTTTTTATCTTCTTAAATTATTATAGTAACAATCTGCCTTATTTTCACACAATTATATTAATTTATGTACATTAATACAAACTGAATAGCATTCATAACAATCTATACAGTCACAAGGTCTATACTGATAGAACTGTTCTAGACATTTCAAACAAAAAAGCTCATTAATGCACAAAGCAATATAAATTCCATCAAAAAGAAAATTAATAGAATAATGAGCTGAATTATAAGTCTAAATGCTTCTACTGTACCAGCTGACTTTCTGAAATATGTCCATGTGTTTTGCACACTGTATTTTTCCCTTTCCTCATTCTAACTGGGTTGCCAGCTACCCTATCTTCTTAGTTGTGACTAATTGTACTCTGAAAACTAAAGCTAACTGTATCCTTTAAATCATATATATGGAATCTAGAAAAGTATACAGATGAACCTATTTGCAGGGCAGGAATAGAGACACTGATATAGAAGTGTGGACATGGGCAGGGTGTGTAACTGGAGGGGTGGATGAATTGAGAGAGCAGAACTGACATATTTACACTATGATGTGTAAAATATATAGTTAGTGGGAAGCTGCTCTACAGCACATGGAGCTCAGCTTGGTGCCCTGTGATGGATGGGTGGCATCAGGGTGGGTTGGAAGGAGGTCTCAAAGTGAGGGGCTGTATGTATAACATATAGTGGATTCACATTTTTGTACAGCAGAAATTAACACATATTGTAAAGCAACTAGCTATACTCCAATAAAATAAAATCCTAAATTCACTGACAACATAATGCCAGGTATCACAGAGCAAGAAAGGATCATTCAAGAAAGGAGTCAGCCCATTGTATAAAAAAGGGAGTAGGGACTGCAAACCCAAGCTCTGTCTAGAGTTTGTTATCTGAAAGTGTGGTCAGAATTTGGAACCAGTGACCACCTGGTTCCTCAGGCTGTGACTACAATGACTTGCAGCATCACCAGGCCTTGGATGGAATACCAAGGATTGTGTATGAAGCATTAATGCAATGCCATTACTTCTGTTTTTGAAAGAACCTGATATCTTAATCATTTACTCATCAGTAATGAAATCCATAACTGTAAGGTGGGTGCAGAGAAAAAGGGAGTGAGCTGTGTAGTCAGACAAGAAAAGGAAATTTGAGGGAAAACAAGAGGGTGCCTGGCCCTTGAGAAGAACCAGTGTCCTCCCTTTCTGATGAGGTCTTTCTTATACTGTTGTAGCCACACGTTCTGGGAAACAAACTCACTCAGAAGGACAATGCAGATAGTGGAGTGCAGTTTATTACACTGGTGGACCCAAGGCAGAGTCTCCTCTTAGCCAAGGACCCTGGCCAGGTTTTGTGAAAATCTTTTATATCCTAAGTGTACGTGCCCAAACCCACCTCCCCAAATTCCCTGAAACTACCCTGAACAAAGGAAAAGAAAGATACAATCAAAGCCAACCCGTGATTCATATCCCTTAAGCCTAGGTAGTTAACAGTGGACAATTATCAATAGGCCTGTGGTCATACGCCAATAAGGATAATAGAATGCACAATTCTATTTGGTTACACAGATAATTAGGGTATTCTTTTAGGCAATGGAGAGTCTAGGTACAAGCCCTTGGGCTCTTCCATCCAGGGGTTCTAGTTTTCCAGTTGGTATGTCATTTCCATAGGTACTGGGCATATACCTCAAAGTCCACAGTCCGGCCCAAGCTGGAGTCCTGCTTTCAAGATGAAACCTGTTCTGTCTGTTTCCTCCTTCAATACCCCACCAATGAAAAATTCTCTGAAGGGATGGCTAATTTTTAGCTTGTAGTTGAGTCCTGCAGTCAGGTAGCCAGAGGTCTGGAATCCGCTGGTCTCGTAGCTTTGAAATGGTAGGCGCCAGTGGAAAAACACAATGTTGTTTAGGCAATTTGGTCAATCTCAAGGGTCACTGTGATTTTCTTTGTTTGTGAGGTCAACATAAAGAGCCATTTCAACCATGAGCCCCCATGTAGATCCTATTAGTAACAGAGTTTGTTGATATGTGCGGAAAAGACAAAACAAAATGCTATCTTTAAGCCCAAGCAAATTTGAACCTTCACACATTGCAGTACTCAACTATTTACTATATTTTTAAAAAGATATTCTACTATGTAAGCATAATTATAACCATATTATGAAGCCCTTTTGAACAAATGAAATACTAGCATCATAGAATCAAACTGATACTTTGCATTGTACTATAGGATGGTGCTGAAACAATGTCTTCAATGTTATCAATCATAAAACCTGCGATTATTCAGAGATTAGAGGCTCAGTGGAAAATATCTGTAAGCATTCTCTGCTTAATAGCTGCAAAATATCTATTAAATATTTTCCTGCTAGTAAAGACATAGCAAGTGCCTTTCCATCAGTTGGAAATCTCTTTACAAAAATAGAATCAGCTCAATAATAATCATATTAAAGCAATTTTTAAAGCATCTGACTTCTACAAAGAAACTGAACTGCATAATACCATTTTAATGATTTATGCATAATTAAATTGTGTTCACTTTTATGTAATGCTGGTTTGAGTAATATTAATTATACTAATTTTCTCAGTTTATGATAATATATGTTAAACATATTTTGTTAGGCTGATAATTAACATTTGTAATATATTTATACCTAATATATTTATATATTGAATGTATCAATTACTGATTTTTTAATTTTGTGAAGTCTTAGTACTTTAATGTAATACTGATGCTGGGAGGGATTGGGGGCAGGAGGAAAAGGGGACGACAGAGGATGAGATGGCTGGATGGCATCACCGACTCGATGGACGTGGGTTTGTGTGAACTCCGGGAGTTGGTGATGGACAGGGAGGCCTGGCCTGCTGCGATTCATGGGGTCGCAAAGAGTCGGACACGACTGAGCAACTGGACTGAACTGAACTGAATATTACTGCCATTATTAATGATGAAGCAGTAAAAGTTCTAGTATAACTATTACGCTCTCTTTCCTGATTCATCTCCCCCAGCATTTGCCAATCTCGAGACCCTGTGCCTCAAGAACAGTGGAAAAACCATTAGGACTGAAGGTAGGACCTGAAAGGCTGATACATCCTACAACACTGATTCATCAGCAGTCATGACCCCAGGGCTCTTTCTTAGGTTTTACTGGGATGACATGACTGAAGGGGAACATCCACTGAGGACTGAGGTTAAATTCACCATTAGCACAAAGAGAGAAGGTGGATTTTTTAGTATCATAATTCTTACACACAAACAGAGATTGCAAGTTCACATCTCTTCTTTCTCACTCTTTCTGCTAACCACACTGAAGCCTGCGTTACCGCATGCCCCTCTCTGGTCAACACTGCTAAGCTGTCCACTTAGAATTTGGGTCCACAGAAAACAGCACATCTTCCCCTGAGTCTCTCCTCATTGTCCTCCAGGAACCAGACCGCTGTCCCCTCAGGGTGTCTCTTAGGTTTGATTGTAAGACTCTTAAGAAACATCAGTTCTTACCTTGTATTTAAATTACTTGCAAATTACTTGTTTTTTCTCTTCAATAGATTTTCATGCCTTTCCAAGAAGCGCCCTGTTTATTTCATCTTAGCACTCTCGTTGGAGCCCACCATGGTGGACTCTGTACCTGGCATCCTCCTCTGCAGCTATCCCATACCTGGGCCTCCCCACTTCAGTTTATCTTGCCACAAACAGCCTTCAGCTCTGTTCTCTTATCTAGACCTACTTGTAATTTTTTCCAGTGACTTCTAGGAACCTATCTGTTTAGGTAGGTTCCTTTTTTAATTTTTAAACCTTTTCTAATTCTCATTTTCTGCTCCTTTAAACAGCTATCACTTCCAATCTATCAATGTTTCCTGGACTTAAACGATTAGTCTCTCACCACAGACTACTCCAAACACTGTTCATCTCACAATCTGAACTTCGCTCTGCATGTAACCTTAAGCTCCCTGAGCATGTGCTCTCAGGATCTTTTCTCCAGTTTATTAAAGCCACCCTTCACCAGGACTCCCTGCCTCCTATGTTTTCTTCTTCCTCTCTGAGGGTCAGTGTAAATGTTAAATGGAAAGGCATAACAACAGAGCTTGGGAAAAGGAATGAAACTCAGATATGATTTGAAAGTATATCTATACAATTTATTCTGGGTGTATAAAAGTGAAAAAATAAAACAAGGCTAAGCTTTGCAACCTGAGTAGCTGAATGATGGTACTTTTTTCTAAACTGGGAAACACAGGAGGAGAAATCAAGTTTACATTAGGGATACTGGTGATTAAATACTCATTTATAGACAGGGCTTGAAGAAGGAATTCATAGGGCCTGGACTCCATCTTAGGCCTGTTCATGCTCGGCCACCTTTCCAATGGACTCTGAACTCTGTGTTTAGTGCCTATGAAAACAACAACAGAAGGATAAGACCCCCTCCAGACAGGGGAACCTTGAAGATAGGATCTAGGTTACTCATCACCTAAGAGAAAACATACACTAATCACTCCTTCCTCCAGACAGGCCATACATTTTTCTGTATCTATCGGAGTGTAACCTCAGATTTATTGATTATTGGCTAATTGTTTGACTGTTTGTGCACATGAGCACATAGCAAGTGAATGATGGGGTTATTGGGATTGTATTTTCTTTGGTTTATGTAAGTCTCAAGGAATTTGGAGTGGTGGGTTCAGACACGTACACATGGTGTATAAAAGATTTTCACAAATGCTGGTCGGGGGTCCTTGGCTAAGAGGAGACTCTGCCTTGGGCCCGCCAGTGTAATAAACTGCACTCCACTATCTGCATTGTCCTTCTGAGTGAGTTTGTTTCCTGGAACACGTGGCTACATTTGGTGCACTGGCTGGGAATCTCCTCACTTTGAGGAGACAGGTCTCATTCGAGGTCACCCCGCGGCTTTGTGGCTTGAATCTCCTAGAGCGGGGAAGGCGCCTCACCCCTCTGGAAGAATTCAGCCTTTCAACGCCAGGTTTCTTTGCTTTGGCAGGTAGTGAAAGGCAGCAAGGGAACTGAGCGCTCAGGTGAGGAGGAACCCACCCGGCAGGGTGGAAGAGGGGGCCTGATCACCCCCCTGGAAGGGATTGGAAGGGGCACAGACCCACAGGGGCCTGGAATAGGCAAGCAGCAGCAATTGCTTGGTACACAGGTCGATGAGCGTGCTACAGTTTAGGAAGGAAATTTGTGAAAGTCATTTAGGAGGTGGGTCCATGCTGTCTCAGGGAAAATTATTACCAGAGACCTCCAGGGGATTTTTAGGATAGGAAACTGGTCCTTGTATGCTCGTATTGTGCCCTCCCCCAGGAGATGTCCCGTCTGCTGTGAAATTCTTGACCCCCTTGGAACTGTTATGCTAGAAGGAAGGAGATACATACGTGAGTATGAATTGGCTTTCCTGGAGATGGCCTGGGACGTGGGATATTTAACCCATCTATATTTTCATCCACACCTGATCTAGCCCACCAAGACAGAATGGACTTTAAGGGAGAAACAGTCTTGGACCACGTGGTGTTCTGGTTCAGCTGTGCTGACCAGCAGGTGAAGGCACGCTGATCCCCCTTCTCCCTCTGGGATCTGGCAGGTAAGGCTCTTCTCACCCCAATTAGGAAGGAGGCAGAATGGCAATATAAGTGTCATTGAGTGGAAATATCAGAATTACATAGGGTATTGAGAACTTTGTAGACAGAACGAAAAGGAAAAGTTGAAGGTCTGAGAAGGTAAGCAAGATGGGGGGAAGTGAATCTAAGGCAACTGTATTGGAGTGCATGATTAAAAATTTAAAGAAGGGATTTGGAGGAGACTATGGGGTGAAGATGAAGCCTAACCACATCCACATACTCTGTGAGGTTAAATGGCCCCCTATGGGAGTAGGATGGCCACTGGAGAACACTACAAACTTTAAAAATAATGGAAGCAGTCTATACAGTAGTCACAGGAGAGCCAGGACACCTGGATCGATATCCATATATTGACTCCTGGCTAGGGTTAGCTCAAGACCCTCCTACTTGGACAAGGTTCTGTATCCAGAAGGGAAAGGGAAAATGTTAATGGCACAAAAATTGACTGATGATAAAAAAGGAAATTGTACAGGATTTGGATGGGGATATTCTCCCCCATACTGGATAATGATGCGCCTGCCTCCCAGTGCTCCACCAGGACCAGAGGCCACCTTAATGCCCAATCCAGGGCCAGGTGAAGTCCTGCAGCAGCCGCTGCTCCTCCGCCAGCTCTCCCCGAGGTCATAGAGCCACCACCTCGGCAGGCACCCATCCCGGTGACAGAAGCCTCTGGCCAACACTTCCAAGATCTGGCTCCAGCCAAACCGCTCAAGCTATACCCGCCTCTCCCAGTGAGTACTGACAAGAAGGGATGGAGACGTTGGAATTAAGCAGAGACTGCACTCTGCCAGAGAGCCAGAGGGAACGAAAGAGAACAGACAAGAGATTTGCCATGCTAGCTGATGGTCTGGGAAAGTCTATCTTGGGCCTTCCTGAAAACCTCATCTCATCTGCCCCAGGGACAGGACAGTCCTTCAACTGGTCCCAACGGAGGCCCCGGGCCCCATTACAGCCAAACCAATGTGCCAGGTGCCGAGCTTTGGGCCACTGGAAGAATGAATGTCCTAAGGCAAGGAAGGAAGAGGCAGCTCCCACAGTAGTGGGGCTTCAGATCAGATCAGATCAGTCGCTCAGTCGTGTCCGACTCTTTGCGACCCCATGAACCACAGCACGCCAGGCCTCCCTGTCCATCACCAGCTCCCGGAGGTCACCCAGACTCACATCCATCGAGTCAGTGATGCCATCCAGCCATCTCATCCTCTGTCGTCCCCTTCTCCTCCTGCCCTCAATTCCTCCCAGCATCAGAGTCTTCTCCAATGAGTCAACTCTTCGCATGAGGTGGCCAAAATACTGGAGTTTCAGCTTTAGCATCATTCCTTCTAAAGAAATTCCAGGATTGATCTTCTTCAGAATGGACTGGTTGGATCTCCTTGCAGTCCAAGGGACTCTCAAGAGTCTTCTCCAACACCACAGTTCAAAAGCATCAATTCTTCGGCGCTCAGCCTTCTTCACAGTCCAGCTCTCACATCCATACATGACCACAGGAAAGACCATAGCCTTGACTAGGCGAACCTTTGTTGGTAAAGTAATGTCTCTGCTTTTGAATATGCTATCTAGGTTGGTCATAACTTTCCTTCCAAGGAGCAAGCGTCTTTTAATTTCATGGCTGCAGTCACCATCTGCAGTGATTTTGGAGCCCAGAAAAACAAAGTCTGACACTGTTTCCACTGTTTCCCCATCTAGTTCCCATGCAGTGATGGGACCAGATGCCATGATCTTCGTTTTCTGAATGTTGAGCTTTAAGCCAACCTTTTCACTCTCCACTTTCACTTTCATCAAGAGGCTTTTTAGCCCCTCTTCACTTTCTGCCATAAGAGTGGTGTCATCTGCATATCTGAGGTTATTGATATTTCTCCCGGCAATCTTGATTCCAACTTGTGTTTCTTCCAGTCCAGCATTTCTCATGATGTACTCTGCATATAACTTAAATAAACATGGTGACAATATGCAGCCTTGACGTACTCCTTTTCCTATTTGGAACCAGTCTGTTGTTCCATGTCCAGTTCTAACTGTTGCTTCCTGACCTGCATACAGATTTTTTAAGAGGCAGATCAGGTGGTCTGGTATTCCCATCTCTTTCAGAATTTTCCACAGTTTATTGTGATCCACACAGTCAAAGGCTTTGGCATAGTCAATAAAGCAGAAATAGATGTTTTTCTGGAACTCTCTTGCTTTTTCCATGATCCAGCAGATGTTGGCAATTTGATCTCTGGTTCCTCTGCCTTTTCTAAAACCAGCTTGAACATCAGGAAGTTCACGGTTCACATATTGCTGAAGCCTGGCTTGGAGAATTTTGAGCATTACTTTACTAGCGTGTGAGATGAGTGCAATTGTTCGGTAGTTTGAGCACTCCTTGGCATTGCCTTTCTTTGGGATTGGGATGAAAACTGACCTTTTCCAATCTTGTGGCCACTGCTGAGTTTTCCAAATTTGCTGGCATATTGAGTGCAGCACTTTCACAGCATCATCTTTCAGGACTTGGAATAGCTCCACTGGAATTCCATCACCTCCACTAGCTTTGTTCGTAGTGATGCTTTCTAAGGCCCATTTGACTTCACATTCCAAGATGTCTGGCTCTAGGTCAGTGATCACATCATCATGATTATCTGGGTCTTGAAGCTCTTTTTTGTACAGTTCTTCTGTGTATTCTTGCCACCTCCTCTGCCACGGCCAGCGCTTGTAAGGCGAAACCCCCAGGAACCCTGCTGTCGAGGAGCTTAGAAGAAAAGAATGAAAGCAAGATGGGGTTGAGAGGATCGGACAACACTGGACCGATACCAGTCTTTATTGATGTTCATATTTATACCATGTAGTACGTGACATTCGACATACAAGACTCTTGCTTATCTCTAGGCCTGGTTTTACATTAGCAATACAAAAGGTTTCTGCTCCTTGAAGTGTAGCCACAAGCCAGACTCGCTGGAGTCTTAAGGTTGTAAAAAACATTCTTGAGGAAGGCGGGACAGAGAGCTACAGGGGGGCCTCAAGCTGAAATCACATAGCGAGGCAAGAGGGCCTCAAGCTGAAATCACATAGCGAGGCAGCCCCCTTATCAGGTCAGTCCCCCGCACTCTTCTTAATATCTTCTGCTTCTGTTAGGTCCACACCATCTCTGTCCTTTATTGTGCCCATCTTAGCATGAAATGTTCCTTTGGTATCTCTGATTTTCTTGAAGAGATCCCTAGTCTTTCCCATTCTGTTGTTTTCCTCTATTTCTTTGCATTGATCACTGAAGAAGGCTTTCTTATCTCTTCTTGCTATTCTTTGGAACTCTGCATTTAAATGTTTATATCTTTCCTTTTCTCCTTTGCTTTTCGCTTCTCTTCTTTTCACAGCTATTTGTAAGGCCTCCCCAGACAGCCATTTTGCTTTTTTGCATTTCTTTTCCATGGGGATGGTCTTGATCCCTGTCTCCTGTACAATGTCACGAACCTCATTCCATAGTTCATCAGGCACTCTATCTATCAGATCTAGGCCCTTAAATCTATTTCTCACTTCCACTGTATAATCATAAGGGATTTGATTTAGGTCATACCTGAATGGTCTAGTAGTTTTCTCTACTTTCTTCAATTTCAGTCTGAATTTGGCAATAAGGAGCTCATGGTCCGAGCCACAGTCAGCTCCTGGTCTTGTTTTTGCTGACTGTATAGAGCTTCTCCATCTTTGGCTGCAAAGAATGTAATCGATCTGATTTCGGTGTTGACCATCTGGTGATGTCCATGTATAGAGTCTTCTCTTGTGTTGTTGGAAGAGGGTATTTGCTATGACCAGTGCATTTTCTTGGCAAAACTCTATTAGTCTTTGCCCTGCTTCATTCCGTATTCCAAGGCCAAATTTGCCTGTTACTCCAGGTGTTTCTTGACTTCCTACTTTTGCATTCCAGTCCCCTATAATGAAAAGGACATCTTTTTTGGGTGTTAGTTCTAAAAGGTCTTGTAGGTCTTCATAGAACCTTTCAACTTCAGCTTCTTCAGCGTTACTGGTTGGAGCATAGACTTGGATTACTGTGACATTGAATGGTTTGCCTTGGAAACGAACAGAGATCATTCTATCGTTTTTGAGATTGCATCCAAGTACTGCATTTCGGACTCTTTTGTTGACCACGATGGCCACTCCATTTCTTCTGAGGGATTCCTGCCCACAGTAGTAGATATAATGGTCATTCGAGTTAAATTCACCCATTCCAGTCCATTTTAGTTCGCTGATTCCTAGAATGTCAACATTCACTCTTGCCATCTCTTGTTTGACCACTTCCAATTTGCCTTGATTCATGGACCTGACATTCCAGGTTCCTATGCAATACTGCTCTTTACAGCATCGGACTTTGCTTCTATCACCAGACACATCCACAGCTGGGTATTCTTTTTGTTTTGGCTCCATCCTTTCATTCTTTCTGGAGTTATTTCTCCACTGATCTCCAGTAGCATATTGGGCCCCTACTGACCTGGGGAGTTTCTCTTTCAGTATCCTATCATTTTGTCTTTTCATACTGTTCATGGGGTTCTCAAGGCAAGCATACTGAAGTGGTTTGCCATTCCCTTCTCCAGCGGACCACACCCTGTCATATCTCTCCACCATGACCCGCCCATCCCAGGTTGCCCCTCGGGCATGGCTTAATCTCATTGAGTTAGACAAGGGTGTGGTCCTTGTGTGATTAGATTGACTAGTTATCTGTGAGAATGGTTTTAGTGTATTTGCCCTCTGATGCCCTCTTTCAAGACCTACTGTCTTACTTGGGTTTCTCTTACCTTGGGCGTGGGGTATCTCATCCCGGCTGTTCCTGGCTGCTCCCGGCCAGCGAAGCACAGCCATCACACCTTACCTTGGACGAGGGGTCTCTCCTCACCGCCGCCCTTCCTGACCTCGGTGGTGGGGTAGCTCCTCTCGGCCGCGCTCTTAGTGCGCGACGCAGCCGGCGGGGCGCTCTTAAATGGCGCGCCGGTAGTGGGGCTTGCTAACTTGGAAATTTAGTAGGGTTGCCGGGGCTCAGAGATATCAGGTCCCCGAGAACCCATGGTAACCTTAAAAGTGGGGGACCAAAACATTGACTTCATGGTGGATACAGGAGCAGAATTGTCGGTAGTAACAAAATCTGTGGCATCACTGTCCAAAAAGACTACTGCTGTAACTGGGGTATTGGGAGAAGAGATGATTAAATCATTTTACCAGCCCAGAAAATGTCAGATGGGGGGGCACCAAGTGATTCATGAATTCCTCTACATTCCTGAGTGCCTAGTACCCCTGTTGGGAAAAGACTTGCTCTCCAAACTAGGAGCAGAAGTGACTTTCTCCCCTGAGGAGAGGCCCACCTTCCAGATGGACACTATGACTTATTTGTGCTCTCTCTCTCGATACAACCCCAAGATGAGTGGAGGTTGCATGAGCCTCCGAAGGAAGAACTGGGTGGGCCAGAAGAGCATGAGAGCGAGCTAACTCAATTATTCCCTGAGGTCTGGGTGGACCCCCGCCGCCCCGCCCCCCACCCCCCATCGCCTTCCCCCAGGCTGGCTAAACATCAAGCCCCAGTGATAACAGAACTCAAACCAGGCACCATCCCGGTTAGAAAACACCAGTACCCACTACCAATAGAGGCCTAGGCCGGTATACTGCCCCACATCAATAGATTGAAACAAGTGGGCATTCTAGTAGAGTGCCAGTTGGCTTGGAATACGCCAATCCTGCCAGTCAAAAAGGAAGGAGGACAGGACTATAGGCCTGTACAGGATCTCAGGCTAGTCAACCAGGCTACTGTGACTTTACACCCCACTGATCCAAACCCCTATACCTTACTTAGCCTCCTCCCACTAAGGACTACAGTTTATACTCACCTAGATCTCAAGGATGCCTTCTTCTGTGTATGCCTTGCCCCAGCATCACAGCCCATCTCTGCCTTTGAATGAGAAGATCCAGTCGGGGGCACCAAGCAACAGCTCATCTGGACTCCCCCACAAGGGTTTAAGAACTCCCCAGCCATCTTTGGGGAAGCCTTGGCTTCTGACCTGAACTCATTCCATCTGGAAGAGTATGAATGTTGGCTCCTACAATATGGGGATGACCTGCTGCTGGCTGTTGAGACCAAGGAAAAGTGATGAAAAGGGACAAAAGCACTGCTCCAGCTGCTG